>CP124714.1:85030000-87530000 GCA_031232105.1 Capsicum rhomboideum
TTATCAATATGCAATATGTGTTATATAGATGAATATACATGCGCTTTTAAAGATTACTATTATAGAGCAATATATACTCATGAAGAAGCTATAGCAGTTAGAAGAACATATTTTACAAAATTACCTGAACCATTTAGTACAAAAATTATAACAGCATGGGACGCAGCTAGTTTAACAGATACATTAGGAGCTAGAATAAAATATTTACAAACATGGTTTATAGGACTATGTGATGAATATAAAGATAAACAAAAATTAGACAAAGTATTAACAAAAAACATGTCGTGTTGTACACAAAAGATAGCACCACAATTTGGTTGTAAAACTAAGAAAAATAAGTTTAGATATAAAAAACGATTTAAAAAATATAAATCTTTTAAATCTAAATATAAGCATAAAAATCCAAGAAAAAGATATTATATAAAAAATTATAAAAGAAAAAGACCTTACCGACCTAAGAAAAAATTATCAGAATGTAAATGTTATAACTGTGGAAAATTAGGACACTTAGCTAAAGATTGTAAAATACCTAAAGATATAAAGAAAAAACAAATTACCGAAGTAAGAATAGAAGAAAATATTTACACAGAATTACCATACATAGATTATGATTTAGAAAGTAACGATAGTATTTATGAGCTAGATGAATTGCCAGATATAGAAATAAACAACTCAGACTTAGAACTAAATAATGATGATGCTAGCGATATAAACCTATCAGATACAGAAAACGAAATTGATGACTGAATCAGGAATAAACATCTATATCACATACTACGGAAGAGATAACAACAAAGGTATACTCATATTTACATATGTGTAACTAATCTATCATATTCCTAATAATCTCTATTAGCTTATTATTATTTATCATGTTATAGTTTGATTATGTTAACATTATCCTTATTAGTTTGCTATGGTTAGGAAGCTGAGAGTAAGTTAGACCCAGACTAAGCTTTTCCAAAAGGGTTGAACCCAGAAGAAGGCTAGAAATGCCGTGAATAGGGTAGTAAACCAAATGAAGTAAGCAGTGTTAGGGCAAACTGATTAAAGCTGGAACCCATAGTAGTGACCAACCGGATAATTAAACATACTGGACTATTCGATGATAAAGGTAATAATATAAGCAGAGGTTAGAAGGAATAATTTGATTAAACACAGAAGTAAGAAATGACAGAATCTAGTTATATGAAACCCGATATAGCAGAAACTAGTAACCTTAAACAAACAGAAGATGTAGAAAAATATAAAACCCCAACACCTAAATATTTGATAAATGAAGACAAGGACTACAAAATATTAATCTTATATATATTAAAAACTTTAGATACAGAAATAATACAAAACATATATAATCTATTATTTACTCATGAACTTATAGACCTAATGAAAGAATCATGGTTAGATACAATATTAAACAATGATAGTGATGATGACTCTAGAAATAATGATATATACCTAGATATAGATACAGAAGGATATCTAGATTATTATTAAAATGAACCAACAACATTTAGAAAATTGGCAACGAACTATAGATGAGCTAAGAGACAGAGAAACTTTAATCCAATATAACCTAGATAAATATGTACAAACACAAAATAGTGGTTATTTAGATCTAATAGTAAGAGATATCAATATCATATTAAGACTAATTAGAGAACGAGATCTAAATAACCACTATTTTGTGTTTGTACATATTTATCTAGGTTATATTGGATTAAAGTTTCTCTGTCTCTTAGCTCATCTATAGTTCGTTGCCAATTTTCTAAATGTTGTTGGTTCATTTTAATAATAATCTAGATATCCTTCTGTATCTATATCTAGGTATATATCATTATTTCTAGAGTCATCATCACTATCATTGTTTAATATTGTATCTAACCATGATTCTTTCATTAGGTCTATAAGTTCATGAGTAAATAATAGATTATATATGTTTTGTATTATTTCTGTATCTAAAGTTTTTAATATATATAAGATTAATATTTTGTAGTCCTTGTCTTCATTTATCAAATATTTAGGTGTTGGGGTTTTATATTTTTCTACATCTTCTGTTTGTTTAAGGTTACTAGTTTCTGCTATATCGGGTTTCATATAACTAGATTCTGTCATTTCTTACTTCTGTGTTTAATCAAATTATTCCTTCTAACCTCTGCTTATATTATTACCTTTATCATCGAATAGTCCAGTATGTTTAATTATCCGGTTGGTCACTACTATGGGTTCCAGCTTTAATCAGTTTGCCCTAACACTGCTTACTTCATTTGGTTTACTACCCTATTCACGGCATTTCTAGCCTTCTTCTGGGTTCAACCATTTTGGAAAAGCTTAGTCTGGGTCTAACTTACTCTCAGCTTCCTAACCATAGCAAACTAATAAGGATAATGTTAACATAATCAAACTATAACATGATAAATAATAATAAGCTAATAGAGATTATTAGGAATATGATAGATTAGTTACACATATGTAAATATGAGTATACCTTTGTTGTTATCTCTTCCGTAGTATGTGATATAGATGTTTCTATATTGGATTCCTCCATGCTATATATATAAACTAAAATATTTTTTATTTTTTTTTTGCTAAAATATTTTTTATTTATGGTGAGTCTCAACACATGAGAGAGTAGGTTAGCAAAAAATTGCTTGCCTTCTTTCTCATCTGTTCGTCTCTATTCTTCTGGGTTCAACCATTTTGGAAAAGCTTAGTCTGGGTCTAACTTACTCTCAGCTTCCTAACCATAGCAAACTAATAAGGATAATGTTAACATAATCAAACTATAACATGATAAATAATAATAAGCTAATAGAGATTATTAGGAATATGATAGATTAGTTACACATATGTAAATATGAGTATACCTTTGTTGTTATCTCTTCCGTAGTATGTGATATAGATGTTTCTATATTGGATTCCTCCATGCTATATATATAAACTAAAATATTTTTTATTTTTTTTTTTGCTAAAATATTTTTTATTTATGGTGAGTCTCAACACATGAGAGAGTAGGTTAGCAAAAAATTGCTTGCCTTCTTTCTCATCTGTTCGTCTCTATTTATATTACAAGAAAACGCGTCTCAATAGTGGAAACCGCGTAATAAAGGAAAAACGCGTAAATGCACAGTGCTAGTCACTGTGTACTTTACGACTTTTGAAAAAGAGAAAAAAAACGTGTCCTACTATTTTACATTATTGAAAGAAAACGTGTGGGGTTTCTTACTATTCCCACTTTTTGACTAATGCTAAGAAGAAAGAAAAAGTAAAGATTCCTCTGCAATAATTTACATAATAAAATAAACTAGGAACTATTTATGATTATGTCTTTGTCTGTAGCTCTTTTTGTTTGTAGCTTGTCCGTTTGTCTTCATTCTAGATTTACTTCTGGTATAGTTGTGGTATTTCCTCCACTGCATTTTGAACAATGGTGATCTGGGTATTTCGGTCCTAAATACTGGCAGTATTTAACCAATAAATTTTCTGAAATAAAATCCTTTTTGATAGCTCTTGTTGTTGGGGTATCTTCAGGTCTTAATAATGTCCATATCCAACTACGTACTTCTTCCATATCTTCTTGGCGTAGTACTCTTGAATTTGCATAGATCATGGCATGGTCTCTACAATGATATTTCCATATATTATGTCCATTGGTGTAGTTGTTGACTAGTTCTTGAATAATTACTTGTAGTCCTATTAATCTTTTTGTAGCAAAGAATGTTGGTATATCAACTTCTGGTATTTCTGGTTGTTTTTCTATTTCCTCTGGGATAATCATATCTCTGGTAAGTCCAATTTTTACTACTTGGATGAGTGGTTTTATCTCATTGTATAATATCTCTGCTGGTGCTGAATAACATCGTATGTAAAAGAATGATCCGTCTGTAATTCTTTTGTATATTGTAAAAGCATTATATAAGTCTGGTATTTGTTGTAGTTCTGCTCCATCTGCTGTATATACTGTTGAAAGTAGTCCATATTCGTAGCATGTACGTACTAAATTTGCACTGGTGCCAGGCTGGGCAATTAATTTATTATATCCTTGTAGTTTTTGAGTTATAAAATCTTTTTGAGGGTCATTGGTCGTCTGAGATCTTGGATGTAAATTCAAAAATGTTTGGGTTTTATAGATATTTTGGATGTATGCTCTGGAAATGTGGTTATATACTTGTTTATTTTGGTTTAGGCTTGCGGCATATGTGGATGTTTGTGGACTTGGTATAGTCGGCTGTGATAGATTTATGGGTTGTTTATTTTTGATAAAGGTTTTTGTAAACTGGCTATTTAAATTTTGGTTTTGTCTTTTTGTAGGTTGGCTGGTTGTATTTGAGCTGCTTGCTTCCGTAGATGCTTTTCCTGTAGCTGCATTAACAAACTTGTTATGAGTTTTATGGAGTTTCTCAACGTCTCCTTCTAGTTCTGGATTTTTAATGTCTTCCGATCGACATAGTTCAGCATATTTTGAGTCATGCGGCTGACTTGTAGCTCTTTCCTTCTTTAGCTCTTTTAATTCTAGCTCAAAACTGTCCACTTTTAAGCAAAGTGTAGTCATGGCTTTTAATAAAATATCCATTTGGCTATCTTGATCTGTCTGAGTAGCTTTGTCTTGATAAGTAGTCTGCAGTGATATTTTTGTTAGTACTGATCACTTCTATTGTAAATGTAAAATTTTGTATATTTAAGACAAGTCTTCTTATTTCTTTTGTTGTAACTGAGTCGTCCAATTTTCTTGTTAGCCACCATTTTACTTGTGTATTATCTGTTCTGACAATAAATTTGTTGTAAACTATATATGGTTCGAATGCTAATAAACATTTATATAAGGCAAATAATTCTTTCCTATTTATTTCCCATTTATCTTGAGGTTCCGTATATGTTCCTGAGTGATATCTACAGTGATGTTCTATTTTTGTATCAAGATACTTATATTTTAATACTCCACCGTAGCTATGGTTACTTGAATCTGTTTCTACTATATATATAAATTCTTTTGTTATATCTGGAAAATATAATTTTGGTAACTTTTGACATAATTCTTTAACCTTTTGTATATGTTTTCTATCTGTTTGGTCAAAATGATATTCAATATCCTTTCTTAATTTTTTATGTAATGGTTTTAAATATTCTGCTAACTTTGGTATATATTCTCTTACTTGGTTTACTAATCCTAAAAAGGATTGTAATTTTTTCTTTGTATCTAGTATCTCATTTGAATTTATAATTTTTTGTACTATATGTGTTTGCATTTTTACTCCATTCTTATCTATTTGTATGCCAAGAAATTCTATTTGGTTTTTCATTATTTCTGCCTTGCTTTTACTTAAACTAATTCCTGCTGTATCTATAATGTTGATAAATTTATTTAGTAATTGTATATGTTCGTCTTCTGTTCTCGAGTATAACAATATATCATCAATATATACAATACAATTTTCTAATTGTGTAAAATATGTATCCATAAAATGTTGATATCTACCTGGTGCATTTTTATATCCAAAGGGTAAAACATTCCATTCATAAAATCCTTGGGGTACTGTGAATGCTGTTAAATGTTTAGAGTTATCTTCTAATTTTAAATGATAAAATCCTGATTTGCAATCAAATTTGCTAAAATAATTATATCCTTGGATTTGTCTAATTTTTAATATTTTATTTGGTATTGGGTAATTATAGGTTTTAGTTTTGGCATTTAGATTTCTATAATCAATAACCATTCTACTTTTTCCTCTTTTTTGTTCACTATGTTTGTTAACAATAAAGGCGGGACTAGTATGTTTACTGTTACTAGCGTGGATGTAATTATTTTTAAGTAATTCATCTATGTGTAAGGTAAATTCTTTTAAATCATCAAAGTTATATTTTAATGGTTTTTGGGTTATTATACTATTTTGATCTATTAGTTCTATTGTAACTGTTGTTTTATGTTTATGCCATCCTTTAAGCGGATTGTCACTATATAAGGGTTCTAACTTATCATAGATTGGTTGTAACATGTTGATATTAAAGGTTATAATTTCTATTGCTTTCTCTGTTGTTGATTGATTTTCTAGTTTTTGTGTTATTTTTTCTGATCCTTTTATCCATGGTGTCATTTTTCTAGGTTTATTTTGTACTCTTTTGGCTCCTATTTTTTGTTTACAAGGTGTTGTAAACCAACAGTGTGTTTTTGTTAGTATATGAGGGTATAGTTCATCTATAAAGGGCATTCCTAAAATTATATCTCTCGTTGTGAAATCATAGTTATACATTGTTTTTATTGTTAGTATTTTATCATATATTTGTAGTTTTACATCTTTTGCGTAATATTTTACCATACTTCCTTCGTCATTAAATCCGGTGAATACAGTTGGATTTTTTATCTTTTGCCATTTAGATTCTGGTAAACAATTGTATCTACATAAATTTGCTTCTGAGCCTGTGTCTATCATTGGTGTATAATATCTACTATTATATCCTTCTACAATTATTTTTGCTAGTATATATACTTTCATGTTAAGGTATTTTTATAGTATTGATTTTGTCCTATTGATTATTACATTTTTATTTTGGTAATGAATGATCAATCTTTTATCTTCTAACTTATATGGTTGTACTTGTTCTAGCCATTGTAGTCCTAAAACTATATTTGGATTTATTTGTCCTATTGTAAATTGTATATTTATAGGTATTCCGCCTATAATTAATTCTTGAATAGTTATTTCCTTTGTTTGTTTTAGTTCTATTGGTAAATCGGGTATTTCTTGTTCTTGTATTATAATATCATCTTCTGTAATTAATTCTCTGGTTATCCAATTATCTTGTTCTCCTGTGTTGATTAAGATTAAATATTTTCGTTGATTTAATATTCCTGTTATATAATAGGGATGTTGTGTTGGTATTATTTCATTGGGTATTTCATATTCTAATCTTCTGGATGTGCTCATTCTTGATGAGGATGAGGGGGCATCTATTTGTCTTTTTGATGTCGTTCCTATTCTTTCTTTTACTACTTTTTCCTCTTTTTTGTTCACTATGTTTGTTAACAATAAAGGCTGGACTAGTATGTTTACTATTACTAGCTTGAATGTAATTATTGTGAAGTAATTCATCTATGTGTAAGGTAAATTCTTTTAAATCATCAAAGTTATATTTTAATGGTTTTTGGGTTATTATACTATTTTGATCAATTAGTTCTATTGTAACTGTTGTTTTATGTTTATGCCATCCTTTAAGCGGATTGTCACTATATAAGGGTTCTAACTTATCATAGATTGGTTGTAACATGTTGATATTAAAGGTTATAATTTCTATTGCTTTCTCTGTTGTTGATTGATTTTCTAGTTTTTGTGTTATTTTTTCTGATCCTTTTATCCATGGTGTTGTTTTTCTAGGTTTATTTTGTACTCTTTTGGCTCCTATTTTTTGTTTACAAGGTGTTGTAAACCAACAGTGTGTTTTTGTTAGTATATGAGGGTATAGTTCATCTATAAAGGGCATTCCTAAAATTATATCTCTTGTTGTGAAATCATAGTTATACATCGTTTTTATTGTTAGTATTTTATCATATATTTGTAGTTTTACATCTTTTGCGTAATATTTTAATATTTTACCATACTTCCTTCGTCATTAAATCCGGTGAATACAGTTGGATTTTTTATCTTTTGCCATTTGGATTCTGGTAAACAATTGTATCTACATAAATTTGCTTCTGCGCCGGTATCTATCATTGGTGTATAATATCTACTATTGTATCCTTCTACAATTATTTTTGCTAATATATATACTTTCATGCTAAAATATTTTTATAATATTGATTTTGTCCTATTGATTATTACATTTTTATTTTGGTAATGAATGATCAATCTTTTATCTTCTAACTTATATGGTTTTACTTGTTCTAGCCATTGTAGTCCTAAAACTATATTTGGATTTATTTGTCCTATTGTAAATTGTATATTTATAGGTATTCCTCCTATAATTAATTCTTGGATAGCTATTTTCTTTGTTTGTTTTAATTCTATTGGTAAATCGGGTATTTCTTGTTCTTGTATTATAATATCATCTTCTGTAATTAATTCTCTGGTTATCCAATTATCTTGTTCTCCTGTGTTGATTAAGATTAAATATTTTCGTTGATTTAATATTCCTGTTATATAATAGGGATGTTGTGTTGTTATTATTTCATTAGGTATTTCATATTCTATTCTTCTAGATGTGCTCATTCTTGATGAGGATGAAGGGGCATCTATTTGTCTTTTTGATGTCGTTCCTATTCTTTCTTTTACTATATCTAATTCTTGATTCATATTTAATTCATTATAACTATAATCATTATTATCTATAACTGTTAAGATATTGTCAAATGGGGATTCTATTTTAATTTTATCAATTTTATTCGTTGCTTGTACCATATGTTTGGTAGTTAAAATATATAAATTTTTGCATCTTGCTGTAAATATTTTACTTCCAGGGGTTAGTTCTATTCCTGATAACTTCCAATATAATACTAGAGATTTATCTATATTTCTATCTTTTATTGCTACTGTATAATTTGGGTTAACTGTAAACTTAAATTTTTGGTATATTAAATTTCCTTTTACTGCACTAATTATACTCTGTTCAATTGGGTACTTAATTCTATCATCTGCTAAGTATAACTCTATAGGTGTATTTATTCCTTCCTTAAAACATGCTTTTATTAATATCTGTATTGCTCCTAAGTGTACATGAGTTATTTCGTTTTTTGGTTTTGGTTTTAATGCTTGTATTTCTTTAGTTATTTCTCTTTTACTTATTATGGGTACCATTGCACTACCTTGTGCGTATTTACAGTCTACTGTATGTTCTTTTTGGCTTATTATATAATATTCTTCTTTGGGTTTTTTAAACCAATATTTTACCATTGGTACATCTAATACATTATCTATTTTTAAAGTTATTTCTTGTTTCGTGATTTGTTTGTATATATTTGAGTCAAATATTATTTTCTGGTTATTACTATCTTCAGTTTGGTAATTTTCTTTTTCTATTATTCCTGATTCAGTCATCAATTTCGTTTTCTGTATCTGATAGGTTTATATCGCTAGCATCATCATTATTTAGTTCTAAGTCTGAGTTGTTTATTTCTATATCTGGCAATTCATCTAGCTCATAAATACTATCGTTACTTTCTAAATCATAATCTATGTATGGTAATTCTGTGTAAATATTTTCTTCTATTCTTACTTCGGTAATTTGTTTTTTCTTTATATCTTTAGGTATTTTACAATCTTTAGCTAAGTGTCCTAATTTTCCACAGTTATAACATTTACATTCTGATAATTTTTTCTTAGGTCGGTAAGGTCTTTTTCTTTTATAATTTTTTATATAATATCTTTTTCTTGGATTTTTATGCTTATATTTAGATTTAAAAGATTTATATTTTTTAAATCGTTTTTTATATCTAAACTTATTTTTCTTAGTTTTACAACCAAATTGTGGTGCTATCTTTTGTGTACAACACGACATGTTTTTTGTTAATACTTTGTCTAATTTTTGTTTATCTTTATATTCATCACATAGTCCTATAAACCATGTTTGTAAATATTTTATTCTAGCTCCTAATGTATCTGTTAAACTAGCTGCGTCCCATGCTGTTATAATTTTTGTACTAAATGGTTCAGGTAATTTTGTAAAATATGTTCTTCTAACTGCTATAGCTTCTTCATGAGTATATATTGCTCTATAATAGTAATCTTTAAAAGCGCATGTATATTCATCTATATAACACATATTGCATATTGATAATTTATTCATTAATTGTCTATTTAGATTTTTATCTTGTTCTTGTTCTGCTAATTCTGTTGTCATACTTCCAAATTCATTTCTAATTCCAAATTCGTATTTGTCTAATATAGCTATGCTTGATGTTGTAATTGTTCCACTACTATCTTTATTATTTCTTAAAGCTGCTCTACCATCAGCTGTTATGTTATGTAGCCATAATTTTACTGTTCCTATTAGTGTTCTTTCTATGTATCCTGGTGTATCTGCTACTGATATTTTATTATCGATTAATTGTTTTGCTATTTGTCCTATCCATACTTGTATTGTTTTATTTACATCTGTTACACAATCTAAATCTAAAAATTGTGAAGATTCTGGGGGTTTATTTGGTGTCCATTTATTTAATCTACTTTGCCATAGTGCTTCATATCTATTATCATCTGTTACTGTATAATAAGTTGGTCCAGTTGTTCTAGGGTTGTCATATCTTCTTTTATCATATGTTCTACTTGTACTTGGTTGTTCATTTTTTATGGTATTTATATTTGGTTTAGCATTTGTTGTATTTATATTTAAATCTGTTATTTGGTTCATTATTTGGGTGTATGTTTCACTGTTTTCATCATTATTGTCATCATTGTCTGAATTTATTTCGGATTCGGCTTCGTTTATGGTTACATTATCTATAGTTAAATTGTCTATTGTGATGTTATTAATACTTATGTTTGGAGATTCTTCGTCAGGGTTTAAGCTTTCTAAGTGTATTTGTTCTTTTAACTTTTCTAATTCCATTGCTAACTTTTTCTCTTTTTCTTTTTTTATGTTTTCATTTTGTTTTGCTAATCTTGCTTGTACTTTCTGGGCATATATTTGTTTTAATATTGCTAATTCTCTTTCCATTTCTTGTATTTTTGTAGATGATTCGGATGTTTCAGGTTCTGGTTCAGTATATTCAGGGATTGGTTCTTGAGGTGGTATAGGTTTAACTGGTGTTTGAGGAGGGTTTTGTTTTACTTGTTGGTTTTTTAGTTGTTCGATTTCTTTTCTGGCTTCTAATCGTATTTTTTCAATTTCTAATTTTTGATCTATTTCAGTATTTTCCTTTTGTAATCTTATCATTTCTGTTAAGCTATCTTCTAATTTAGCTGATATTGGATCTGGCATTAAATGTAATTTTGTACCTATTTTTCTATATCGTCGTCCTAAATTTGAGTGTGTTATTATTATTTGTGTTCCATCTGTTCCTAAAAATGTTTTTTCTTCTACTGGATATTCTTCTTTATTCATATGCATATTTAATTTCTATTATATCTTTTTGTAATTCTAATTCTTGTATAGTTTGTTTTTGTGCTTCAATTGATTTCTTAGCTACTCCTGCAAATATATTGTAATTTAATCTTTCTTTTCTAATATTAAGTTCTTCTTTAATGTCAATAAATTTTCTTAATAATTCCATTTTTCTTATTATTTTTGGTGTTTCTGGATATATATATACGGGGTTACTTGATTCTGGTTTATCCATTTATAGTTTGTTTTAATGATATAGTTATTTTATCTAATGCTTTGACTAATCTTGTCATTACTTTATATAAGTTATCTATTTCTTTAATTATTTGTGTAACTTCTCGTAGGTTATATTTTTGTTGACTTTTTATTTTACTCTGTTTTTCAATTCTTTTTGTTGAATAGTGTATTTTTATTTTTCTAACTACTTTTGATTGTTGTCGTTTATACATTATAATTCATCATATTTATATTCTTGTTGTTTTATGAGTTGTCTTATATATTCGTATTCAGTATAGGAAATTGTATCTATTAATTCAGGTATTTTTGTGTATTCGTATTTTTCATATAAGTTATCTAAATTTAGTCGTAGTTTTTGTATTTTAGTTGCTATATTTATTTGTTTATCTAATCTTATACATCTAGGATGTTCATCTGGTAGATCTTCTCCATATTCAATTCCTTTCATGTTTTCTGTTTGCATTATAAATTGTTTTTTACTATGTTTCCTTATTCTATTTTTATAAATATTGTTGGTACTTATCTTATTTGGTATGACATCTTTTTTATTTTTATATTTTTTATTTCTATGTTCTTTGTTCCTATGCTCTTTATTCCTATATTCTTTATTCCTATGTTCTTTATTCCTATGCTCTGATACCAATTGTGGGGGTGGTCCTATGATCTTTGCTTCTTGGGTCATTTTAGCTAAATGCGGAATTATAGTAGTTATCTCGTTCTCTAATTAGTCTTAATATGATATTGATATCTCTTACTATTAGATCTAAATAACCACTATTTTGTGTTTGTACATATTTATCTAGGTTATATTGGATTAAAGTTTCTCTGTCTCTTAGCTCATCTATAGTTCGTTGCCAATTTTCTAAATGTTGTTGGTTCATTTTAATAATAATCTAGATATCCTTCTGTATCTATATCTAGGTATATATCATTATTTCTAGAGTCATCATCACTATCATTGTTTAATATTGTATCTAACCATGATTCTTTCATTAGGTCTATAAGTTCATGAGTAAATAATAGATTATATATGTTTTGTATTATTTCTGTATCTAAAGTTTTTAATATATATAAGATTAATATTTTGTAGTCCTTGTCTTCATTTATCAAATATTTAGGTGTTGGGGTTTTATATTTTTCTACATCTTCTGTTTGTTTAAGGTTACTAGTTTCTGCTATATCGGGTTTCATATAACTAGATTCTGTCATTTCTTACTTCTGTGTTTAATCAAATTATTCCTTCTAACCTCTGCTTATATTATTACCTTTATCATCGAATAGTCCAGTATGTTTAATTATCCGGTTGGTCACTACTATGGGTTCCAGCTTTAATCAGTTTGCCCTAACACTGCTTACTTCATTTGGTTTACTACCCTATTCACGGCATTTCTAGCCTTCTTCTGGGTTCAACCATTTTGGAAAAGCTTAGTCTGGGTCTAACTTACTCTCAGCTTCCTAACCATAGCAAACTAATAAGGATAATGTTAACATAATCAAACTATAACATGATAAATAATAATAAGCTAATAGAGATTATTAGGAATATGATAGATTAGTTACACATATGTAAATATGAGTATACCTTTGTTGTTATCTCTTCCGTAGTATGTGATATAGATGTTTCTATATTGGATTCCTCCATGCTATATATATAAACTAAAATATTTTTTATTTTTTTTTTTGCTAAAATATTTTTTATTTATGGTGAGTCTCAACACATGAGAGAGTAGGTTAGCAAAAAATTGCTTGCCTTCTTTCTCATCTGTTCGTCTCTATTTATATTACAAGAAAACGCGTCTCAATAGTGGAAACCGCGTAATAAAGGAAAAACGCGTAAATGCACAGTGCTAGTCACTGTGTACTTTACGACTTTTGAAAAAGAGAAAAAAAACGTGTCCTACTATTTTACATTATTGAAAGAAAACGTGTGGGGTTTCTTACTATTCCCACTTTTTGACTAATGCTAAGAAGAAAGAAAAAGTAAAGATTCCTCTGCAATAATTTACATAATAAAATAAACTAGGAACTATTTATGATTATGTCTTTGTCTGTAGCTCTTTTTGTTTGTAGCTTGTCCGTTTGTCTTCATTCTAGATTTACTTCTGGTATAGTTGTGGTATTTCCTCCACTGCATTTTGAACAATGGTGATCTGGGTATTTCGGTCCTAAATACTGGCAGTATTTAACCAATAAATTTTCTGAAATAAAATCCTTTTTGATAGCTCTTGTTGTTGGGGTATCTTCAGGTCTTAATAATGTCCATATCCAACTACGTACTTCTTCCATATCTTCTTGGCGTAGTACTCTTGAATTTGCATAGATCATGGCATGGTCTCTACAATGATATTTCCATATATTATGTCCATTGGTGTAGTTGTTGACTAGTTCTTGAATAATTACTTGTAGTCCTATTAATCCTTTTGTAGCAAAGAATGTTGGTATATCAACTTCTGGTATTTCTGGTTGTTTTTCTATTTCCTCTGGGATAATCATATCTCTGGTAAGTCCAATTTTTACTACTTGGATGAGTGGTTTTATCTCATTGTATAATATCTCTGCTGGTGCTGAATAACATCGTATGTAAAAGAATGATCCGTCTGTAATTCTTTTGTATATTGTAAAAGCATTATATAAGTCTGGTATTTGTTGTAGTTCTGCTCCATCTGCTGTATATACTGTTGAAAGTAGTCCATATTCGTAGCATGTACGTACTAAATTTGCACTGGTGCCAGGCTGGGCAATTAATTTATTATATCCTTGTAGTTTTTGAGTTATAAAATCTTTTTGAGGGTCATTGGTCGTCTGAGATCTTGGATGTAAATTCAAAAATGTTTGGGTTTTATAGATATTTTGGATGTATGCTCTGGAAATGTGGTTATATACTTGTTTATTTTGGTTTAGGCTTGCGGCATATGTGGATGTTTGTGGACTTGGTATAGTCGGATGTGATAGATTTATGGGTTGTTTATTTTTGATAAAGGTTTTTGTAAACTGGCTATTTAAATTTTGGTTTTGTCTTTTTGTAGGTTGGCTGGTTGTATTTGAGCTGCTTGCTTCCGTAGATGCTTTTCCTGTAGCTGCATTAACAAACTTGTTATGAGTTTTATGGAGTTTCTCAACGTCTCCTTCTAGTTCTGGATTTTTAATGTCTTCCGATCGACATAGTTCAGCATATTTTGAGTCATGCGGCTGACTTGTAGCTCTTTCCTTCTTTAGCTCTTTTAATTCTAGCTCAAAACTGTCCACTTTTAAGCAAAGTGTAGTCATGGCTTTTAATAAAATATCCATTTGGCTATCTTGATCTGTCTGAGTAGCTTTGTCTTGATAAGTAGTCTGCAGTGATATTTTTGTTAGTACTGATCACTTCTATTGTAAATGTAAAATTTTGTATATTTAAGACAAGTCTTCGTATTTCTTTTGTTGTAACTGAGTCGTCTAATTTTCTTGTTAGCCACCATTTTACTTGTGTATTATCTGTTCTGACAATAAATTTGTTATAAACTATATATGGTTCGAATGTTAATAAACATTTATATAAAGCAAATAATTCTTTCCTATTTATTTCCCATTTATCTTGAGGTTCCGTATATGTTCCTGAGTGATATCTACAGTGATGTTCTATTTTTGTATCAATATACTTATATTTTAATACTCCACCGTAGCTATGGTTGCTTGAATCTGTTTCTACTATATATATAAATTCTTTTGTTATATCTGGAAAATATAATTTTGGTAACTTTTGACATAATTCTTTAACCTTTTGTATATGTTTTCTATCTGTTTGGTCAAAATGATATTCAATATCCTTTCTTAATTTTTTATGTAATGGTTTTAAATATTCTGCTAACTTTGGTATATATTCTCTTACTTGGTTTACTAATCCTAAAAAGGATTGTAATTTTTTCTTTGTATCTAGTATCTCATTTGAATTTATAATTTTTTGTACTATATGTGTTTGCATTTTTACTCCATTCTTATCTATTTGTATGCCAAGAAATTCTATTTGGTTTTTCATTATTTCTGCCTTGCTTTTACTTAAACTAATTCCTGCTGTATCTATAATGTTGATAAATTTATTTAGTAATTGTATATGTTCGTCTTCTGTTCTTGAGTATAATAATATATCATCAATATATACAATACAATTTTCTAATTGTGTAAAATATGTATCCATAAAATGTTGATATCTACCTGGTGCATTTTTATATCCAAAGGGTAAAACATTCCATTCATAAAATCCTTGGGGTACTGTGAATGCTGTTAAATGTTTAGAGTTATCTTCTAATTTTAAATGATAAAATCCTGATTTGCAATCAAATTTGCTAAAATAATTATATCCTTGGATTTGTCTAATTTTTAATATTTTATTTGGTATTGGGTAATTATAGGTTTTAGTTTTGGCATTTAGATTTCTGATATCTACAGTGATGTTCTATTTTTGTATCAATATACTTATATTTTAATACTCCACCGTAGCTATGGTTGCTTGAATCTGTTTCTACTATATATATAAATTCTTTTGTTATATCTGGAAAATATAATTTTGGTAACTTTTGGCATAATTCTTTAACCTTTTGTATATGTTTTCTGTCTGTTTGGTCAAAATGATATTCAATATCCTTTTTTAATTTTTTATTTAATGGTTTTAAATATTCTGCTAACTTTGGTATATATTCTCTTACTTGGTTTACTAATCCTAAAAAGGATTGTAATTTTTTCTTTGTATCTAGTATTTCATTTGAATTTATAATTTTTTGTACTATATGTGTTTGCATTTTTACTCCGTTCTTATCTATTTGTATACCGAGAAATTCTATTTGGTTTTTCATTATTTCTGCCTTGCTTTTACTTAAACTAATTCCTGCTGTATCTATAATGTTGATAAATTTATTTAGTAATTGTATATGTTCGTCTTCTGTTCTTGAGTATAATAATATATCATCAATATATACAATACAATTTTCTAATTGTGTAAAATATGTATCCATAAAATGTTGATATCTACCTGGTGCATTTTTATATCCAAAGGGTAAAACATTCCATTCATAAAATCCTTGGGGTACTGTGAATGCTGTTAAATGTTTAGAGTTATCTTCTAATTTTAAATGATAAAATCCTGATTTGCAATCAAATTTGCTAAAATAATTATATCCTTGGATTTGTCTAATTTTTAATATTTTATTTGGTATTGGGTAATTATAGGTTTTAGTTTTGGCATTTAGATTTCTATAATCAATAACCATTCTACTTTTTCCTCTTTTTTGTTCACTATGTTTGTTAACAATAAAGGCTGGACTAGTATGTTTACTATTACTAGCTTGAATGTAATTATTGTGAAGTAATTCATCTATGTGTAAGGTAAATTCTTTTAAATCATCAAAGTTATATTTTAATGGTTTTTGGGTTATTATACTATTTTGATCAATTAGTTCTATTGTAACTGTTGTTTTATGTTTATGCCATCCTTTAAGCGGATTGTCACTATATAAGGGTTCTAACTTATCATAGATTGGTTGTAACATGTTGATATTAAAGGTTATAATTTCTATTGCTTTCTCTGTTGTTGATTGATTTTCTAGTTTTTGTGTTATTTTTTCTGATCCTTTTATCTATGGTGTTGTTTTTCTAGGTTTATTTTGTACTCTTTTGGCTCCTATTTTTTGTTTACAAGGTGTTGTAAACCAACAGTGTGTTTTTGTTAGTATATGAGGGTATAGTTCATCTATAAAGGGCATTCCTAAAATTATATCTCTTGTTGTGAAATCATAGTTATACATCGTTTTTATTGTTAGTATTTTATCATATATTTGTAGTTTTACATCTTTTGCGTAATATTTTACCATACTTCCTTCGTCATTAAATCCGGTGAATACAGTTGGATTTTTTATCTTTTGCCATTTGGATTCTGGTAAACAATTGTATCTACATAAATTTGCTTCTGAGCCTGTGTCTATCATTGGTGTATAATATCTACTATTATATCCTTCTACAATTATTTTTGCTAATATATATACTTTCATGCTAAAATATTTTTATAATATTGATTTTGTCCTATTGATTATTACATTTTTATTTTGGTAATGAATGATCAATCTTTTATCTTCTAACTTATATGGTTTTACTTGTTCTAGCCATTGTAGTCCTAAAACTATATTTGGATTTATTTGTCCTATTGTAAATTGTATATTTATAGGTATTCCTCCTATAATTAATTCTTGGATAGCTATTTCCTTTGTTTGTTTTAATTCTATTGGTAAATCGGGTATTTCTTGTTCTTGTATTATAATATCATCTTCTGTAATTAATTCTCTGGTTATCCAATTATCTTGTTCTCCTGTGTTGATTAAGATTAAATATTTTCGTTGATTTAATATTCCTGTTATATAATAGGGATGTTGTGTTGGTATTATTTCATTGGGTATTTCATATTCTAATCTTCTGGATGTGCTCATTCTTGATGAGGATGAGGGGGCATCTATTTGTCTTTTTGATGTCGTTCCTATTCTTTCTTTTACTATATCTAATTCTTGATTCATATTTAATTCATTATAACTATAATCATTATTATCTATAACTGTTAAGATATTGTCAAATGGGGATTCTATTTTAATTTTATCAATTTTATTCGTTGCTTGTACCATATGTTTGGTAGTTAAAATATATAAATTTTTGCATCTTGCTGTAAATATTTTACTTCCAGGGGTTAGTTCTATTCCTGATAACTTCCAATATAATACTAGAGATTTATCTATATTTCTATCTTTTATTGCTACTGTATAATTTGGGTTAACTGTAAACTTAAATTTTTGGTATATTAAATTTCCTTTTACTGCACTAATTATACTCTGTTCAATTGGGTACTTAATTCTATCATCTGCTAAGTATAACTCTATAGGTGTATTTATTCCTTCCTTAAAACATGCTTTTATTAATATCTGTATTGCTCCTAAGTGTACATGAGTTATTTCGTTTTTTGGTTTTGGTTTTAATGCTTGTATTTCTTTAGTTATTTCTCTTTTACTTATTATGGGTACCATTGCACTACCTTGTGCGTATTTACAGTCTACTGTATGTTCTTTTTGGCTTATTATATAATATTCTTCTTTGGGTTTTTTAAACCAATATTTTACCATTGGTACATCTAATACATTATCTATTTTTAAAGTTATTTCTTGTTTCGTGATTTGTTTGTATATATTTGAGTCAAATATTATTTTCTGGTTATTACTATCTTCAGTTTGGTAATTTTCTTTTTCTATTATTCCTGATTCAGTCATCAATTTCGTTTTCTGTATCTGATAGGTTTATATCGCTAGCATCATCATTATTTAGTTCTAAGTCTGAGTTGTTTATTTCTATATCTGGCAATTCATCTAGCTCATAAATACTATCGTTACTTTCTAAATCATAATCTATGTATGGTAATTCTGTGTAAATATTTTCTTCTATTCTTACTTCGGTAATTTGTTTTTTCTTTATATCTTTAGGTATTTTACAATCTTTAGCTAAGTGTCCTAATTTTCCACAGTTATAACATTTACATTCTGATAATTTTTTCTTAGGTCGGTAAGGTCTTTTTCTTTTATAATTTTTTATATAATATCTTTTTCTTGGATTTTTATGCTTATATTTAGATTTAAAAGATTTATATTTTTTAAATCGTTTTTTATATCTAAACTTATTTTTCTTAGTTTTACAACCAAATTGTGGTGCTATCTTTTGTGTACAACACGACATGTTTTTTGTTAATACTTTGTCTAATTTTTGTTTATCTTTATATTCATCACATAGTCCTATAAAGAAGAATATCCAGTGGAAGAAAAAACATTTTTAGGAACAGATGGAACACAAATAACAATAACACACTCAAATTTAGGACGACGATATAGAAAAATAGGTACAAAATTACATTTAATGCCAGATCCAATATCAGCTAAATTAGAAGATAGCTTAACAGAAATGATAAGATTACAAAAGGAAAATACTGAAATAGATCAAAAATTAGAAATTGAAAAAATACGATTAGAAGCCAGAAAAGAAATCGAACAACTAAAAAACCAACAAGTAAAACAAAACCCTCCTCAAACACCAGTTAAACCTATACCACCTCAAGAACCAATCCCTGAATATACTGAACCAGAACCTGAAACATCCGAATCATCTACAAAAATACAAGAAATGGAAAAAGAATTAGCAATATTAAAACAAATATATACCCAGAAAGTACAAGCAAGATTAGCAAAACAAAATGAAAAAATAAAAAAAGAAAAAGAAAAAAAGTTAGCAATGGAATTAGAAAAGTTAAAAGAACAAATACACTTAGAAGAATTAAACCCTGACGAAGAATCTCCAAATATAAGTATTGATAACATCACAATAGACAATTTAACTATAGATAATATAACCATAAACGAACCCGAATCCGAAATAAATTTAGACAATGATGACAATAATGATGAAAACAGTGAAACATACACCCAGATAATGAACCAAATAACAGATTTAAATATAAATACAACAAATGCTAAACCAAATATAAATACCATAAAAAATGAACAACCAAGTACAAGTAGAACATATGATAAAAGAAGATATGACAACCCTAGAACAACTGGACCAACTTATTATACAGTAACAGATGATAATAGATATGAAGCACTATGGCAAAGTAGATTAAATAAATGGACACCAAATAAACCCCCAGAATCTTCACAATTTTTAGATTTAGATTGTGTAACAGATGTAAATAAAACAATACAAGTATGGATAGGACAAATAGCAAAACAATTAATCGATAATAAAATATCAGTAGCAGATACACCAGGATACATAGAAAGAACACTAATAGGAACAGTAAAATTATGGCTACATAACATAACAGCTGATGGTAGAGCAGCTTTAAGAAATAATAAAGATAGTAGTGGAACAATTACAACATCAAGCATAGCTATATTAGACAAATACGAATTTGGAATTAGAAATGAATTTGGAAGTATGACAACAGAATTAGCAGAACAAGAAAAAGATAAAAATCTAAATAGACAATTAATGAATAAATTATCAATATGCAATATGTGTTATATAGATGAATATACATGCGCTTTTAAAGATTACTATTATAGAGCAATATATACTCATGAAGAAGCTATAGCAGTTAGAAGAACATATTTTACAAAATTACCTGAACCATTTAGTACAAAAATTATAACAGCATGGGACGCAGCTAGTTTAACAGATACATTAGGAGCTAGAATAAAATATTTACAAACATGGTTTATAGGACTATGTGATGAATATAAAGATAAACAAAAATTAGACAAAGTATTAACAAAAAACATGTCGTGTTGTACACAAAAGATAGCACCACAATTTGGTTGTAAAACTAAGAAAAATAAGTTTAGATATAAAAAACGATTTAAAAAATATAAATCTTTTAAATCTAAATATAAGCATAAAAATCCAAGAAAAAGATATTATATAAAAAATTATAAAAGAAAAAGACCTTACCGACCTAAGAAAAAATTATCAGAATGTAAATGTTATAACTGAGGAAAATTAGGACACTTAGCTAAAGATTGTAAAATACCTAAAGATATAAAGAAAAAACAAATTACCGAAGTAAGAATAGAAGAAAATATTTACACAGAATTACCATACATAGATTATGATTTAGAAAGTAACGATAGTATTTATGAGCTAGATGAATTGCCAGATATAGAAATAAACAACTCAGACTTAGAACTAAATAATGATGATGCTAGCGATATAAACCTATCAGATACAGAAAACGAAATTGATGACTGAATCAGGAATAATAGAAAAAGAAAATTACCAAACTGAAGATAGTAATAACCAGAAAATAATATTTGACTCAAATATATACAAACAAATCACGAAACAAGAAATAACTTTAAAAATAGATAATGTATTAGATGTACCAATGGTAAAATATTGGTTTAAAAAACCCAAAGAAGAATATAGGAGGAATACCTATAAATATACAATTTACAATAGGACAAATAAATCCAAATATAGTTTTAGGACTACAATGGCTAGAACAAGTAAAACCATATAAGTTAGAAGATAAAAGATTGATCATTCATTACCAAAATAAAAATGTAATAATCAATAGGACAAAATCAATACTATAAAAATACCTTAACATGAAAGTATATATACTAGCAAAAATAATTGTAGAAGGATATAATAGTAGATATTATACACCAATGATAGACACAGGCTCAGAAGCAAATTTATGTAGATACAATTGTTTACCAGAATCTAAATGGCAAAAGATAAAAAATCCAACTGTATTCACCGGATTTAATGACGCAGGAAGTATGGTAAAATATTACGCAAAAGATGTAAAACTACAAATATATGATAAAATACTAACAATAAAAACAATGTATAACTATGATTTCACAACGAGAGATATAATTTTAGGAATGCCCTTTATAGATGAACTATACCCTCATATACTAACAAAAACACACTGTTGGTTTACAACACCTTGTAAACAAAAAATAGGAGCCAAAAGAGTACAAAATAAACCTAGAAAAATAACACCATGGATAAAAGGATCAGAAAAAATAACACAAAAACTAGAAAATCAATCAACAACAGAGAAAGCAATAGAAATTATAACCTTTAATATCAACATGTTACAACCAATCTATGATAAGTTAGAACCCTTATATAGTGACAATCCGCTTAAAGGATGGCATAAACATAAAACAACAGTTACAATAGAACTAATTGATCAAAATAGTATAATAACCCAAAAACCATTAAAATATAACTTTGATGATTTAAAAGAATTTACCTTACACATAGATGAATTACTTCACAATAATTACATTCAAGCTAGTAATAGTAAACATACTAGTCCAGCCTTTATTGTTAACAAACATAGTGAACAAAAAAGAGGAAAAAGTAGAATGGTTATTGATTATAGAAATCTAAATGCCAAAACTAAAACCTATAATTACCCAATACCAAATAAAATATTAAAAATTAGACAAATCCAAGGATATAATTACTTTAGCAAATTTGATTGCAAATCAGGATTTTATCATTTAAAACTAGAAGATAACTCTAAACATTTAACAGCATTCACAGTACCCCAAGGATTTTATGAATGGAATGTTTTACCCTTTGGATATAAAAATGCACCAGGTAGATATCAACATTTTATGGATACATATTTTACACAATTAGAAAATTGTATTGTATATATTGATGATATATTATTATACTCAAGAACAGAAGACGAACATATACAATTACTAAATAAATTTATCAACATTATAGATACAGCAGGAATTAGTTTAAGTAAAAGCAAGGCAGAAATAATGAAAAACCAAATAGAATTTCTCGGTATACAAATAGATAAGAACGGAGTAAAAATGCAAACACATATAGTACAAAAAATTATAAATTCAAATGAAATACTAGATACAAAGAAAAAATTACAATCCTTTTTAGGATTAGTAAACCAAGTAAGAGAATATATACCAAAGTTAGCAGAATATTTAAAACCATTAAATAAAAAATTAAAAAAGGATATTGAATATCATTTTGACCAAACAGACAGAAAACATATACAAAAGGTTAAAGAATTATGCCAAAAGTTACCAAAATTATATTTTCCAGATATAACAAAAGAATTTATATATATAGTAGAAACAGATTCAAGCAACCATAGCTACGGTGGAGTATTAAAATATAAGTATATTGATACAAAAATAGAACATCACTGTAGATATCACTCAGGAACATATACGGAACCTCAAGATAAATGGGAAATAAATAGGAAAGAATTATTTGCCTTATATAAATGTTTATTAGCATTCGAACCATATATAGTTTACAACAAATTTATTGTCAGAACAGATAATACACAAGTAAAATGGTGGCTAACAAGAAAATTGGACGACTCAGTTACAACAAAAGAAATAAGAAGACTTGTCTTAAATATACAAAATTTTACATTTACAATAGAAGTGATCAGTACTAACAAAAATATCACTGCAGACTACTTATCAAGACAAAGCTACTCAGACAGATCAAGATAGCCAAATGGATATTTTATTAAAAGCCATGACTACACTTTGCTTAAAAGTGGACAGTTTTGAGCTAGAATTAAAAGAGCTAAAGAAGGAAAGAGCTACAAGTCAGCCGCATGACTCAAAATATGCTGAACTATGTCGATCGGAAGACATTAAAAATCCAGAACTAGAAGGAGACGTTGAGAAACTCCATAAAACTCATAACAAGTTTGTTAATGCAGCTACAGGAAAAGCATCTACGGAAGCAAGCAGCTCAAATACAACCAGCCAACCTACAAAAAGACAAAACCAAAATTTAAATAGCCAGTTTACAAAAACCTTTATCAAAAATAAACAACCCATAAATCTATCACATCCGACTATACCAAGTCCACAAACATCCACATATGCCGCAAGCCTAAACCAAAATAAACAAGTATATAACCACATTTCCAGAGCATACATCCAAAATATCTATAAAACCCAAACATTTTTGAATTTACATCCAAGATCTCAGACGACCAATGACCCTCAAAAAGATTTTATAACTCAAAAACTACAAGGATATAATAAATTAATTGCCCAGCCTGGCACCAGTGCAAATTTAGTACGTACATGCTACGAATATGGACTACTTTCAACAGTATATACAGCAGATGGAGCAGAACTACAACAAATACCAGACTTATATAATGCTTTTACAATATACAAAAGAATTACAGACGGATCATTCTTTTACATACGATGTTATTCAGCACCAGCAGAGATATTATACAATGAGATAAAACCACTCATCCAAGTAGTAAAAATTGGACTTACCAGAGATATGATTATCCCAGAGGAAATAGAAAAACAACCAGAAATACCAGAAGTTGATATACCAACATTCTTTGCTACAAAAAGATTAATAGGACTACAAGTAATTATTCAAGAACTAGTCAACAACTACACCAATGGACATAATATATGGAAATATCATTGTAGAGACCATGCCATGATCTATGCAAATTCAAGAGTACTACGCCAAGAAGATATGGAAGAAGTACGTAGTTGGATATGGACATTATTAAGACCTGAAGATACCCCAACAACAAGAGCTATCAAAAAGGATTTTATTTCAGAAAATTTATTGGTTAAATACTGCCAGTATTTAGGACCGAAATACCCAGATCACCATTGTTCAAAATGCAGTGGAGGAAATACCACAACTATACCAGAAGTAAATCTAGAATGAAAACAAACGGACAAGCTACAAACAAAAAGAGCTACAGACAAAGACATAATCATAAATAGTTCCTAGTTTATTTTATTATGTAAATTATTGCAGAGGAATCTTTACTTTTTCTTTCTTCTTAGCATTAGTCAAAAAGTGGGAATAGTAAGAAACCCCACACGTTTTCTTTCAATAATGTAAAATAGTAGGACACGTTTTTTTTCTCTTTTTCAAAAGTCGTAAAGTACACAGTGACTAGCACTGTGCATTTACGCGTTTTTCCTTTATTACGAGGTTTCCACTATTGAGACGCGTTTTCTTGTAATATAAATAGAGACGAACAGATGAGAAAGAAGGCAAGCAATTTTTTGCTAACCTACTCTCTCATGTGTTGAGACTCACCATAAATAAAAAATATTTTAGCAAAAAAAAAAATAAAAAATATTTTAGTTTATATATATAGCATGGAGGAATCCAATATAGAAACATCTATATCACATACTACGGAAGAGATAACAACAAAGGTATACTCATATTTACATATGTGTAACTAATCTATCATATTCCTAATAATCTCTATTAGCTTATTATTATTTATCATGTTATAGTTTGATTATGTTAACATTATCCTTATTAGTTTGCTATGGTTAGGAAGCTGAGAGTAAGTTAGACCCAGACTAAGCTTTTCCAAAATGGTTGAACCCAGAAGAAGGCTAGAAATGCCGTGAATAGGGTAGTAAACCAAATGAAGTAAGCAGTGTTAGGGCAAACTGATTAAAGCTGGAACCCATAGTAGTGACCAACCGGATAATTAAACATACTGGACTATTCGATGATAAAGGTAATAATATAAGCAGAGGTTAGAAGGAATAATTTGATTAAACACAGAAGTAAGAAATGACAGAATCTAGTTATATGAAACCCGATATAGCAGAAACTAGTAACCTTAAACAAACAGAAGATGTAGAAAAATATAAAACCCCAACACCTAAATATTTGATAAATGAAGACAAGGACTACAAAATATTAATCTTATATATATTAAAAACTTTAGATACAGAAATAATACAAAACATATATAATCTATTATTTACTCATGAACTTATAGACCTAATGAAAGAATCATGGTTAGATACAATATTAAACAATGATAGTGATGATGACTCTAGAAATAATGATATATACCTAGATATAGATACAGAAGGATATCTAGATTATTATTAAAATGAACCAACAACATTTAGAAAATTGGCAACGAACTATAGATGAGCTAAGAGACAGAGAAACTTTAATCCAATATAACCTAGATAAATATGTACAAACACAAAATAGTGGTTATTTAGATCTAATAGTAAGAGATATCAATATCATATTAAGACTAATTAGAGAACGAGATAACTACTATAATTCCGCATTTAGCTAAAATGACCCAAGAAGCAAAGATCATAGGACCACCCCCACAATTGGTATCAGAGCATAGGAATAAAGAACATAGGAATAAAGAACATAGCAATAAAGAGCATAGAGATAGAAAACATAGGAATAAAAAAGATAATACTAGAATAAGTACCAACAATATTTACAAAAATAGAATAAGGAAACACAGTAAAAAACAGTTTATAATGCAAACAGAAAATATGAAAGGAATTGAATATGGAGAAGATCTACCAAATGAACATCCTAGATGTATAAGATTAGATAAGCAAATAAATATAGCAACTAAAGTACAGAAACTAAGACTAAATTAGATAAATTATATGAAAAATACGAATACACAAAAATACCTGAATTAATAGATACAATTTCCTATACTGAATACGAATATATAAGACAACTTATAAAACAACAAGAATATAAATATGATGAATTATAATGTATAAACGACAACAACTAAGAGTAGTTAGAAAAATAAAAATACACTATTTAACAAAAAGAATCGAAAAACAGAGTAAAATAAAAAGTCAGAGAAAATATAACTTAAGAGAAATTACACAAATAATTAAGGAAATAAATAATTTAACTAAAGCAATGACACAGTTTATTATAGCAATAACTAAAATAAGAGAATCATTAGTAAATGGATAAGCCGGAATCAAGTAAGCCAAATATAGAACAAACAATAAGAAAGGCAGAATTACTTAGTCAATTTATAAAAATACAAGATGAAATTAAGTCTAGAAAAGAAAGATTAAATTACAATATATTTGTAGGAGTAACTAAAAACTCGATAGAAGCACAAAAACAAACGATAAGTAAATTAGAACTACAAAAAGATATAATAGAAATAAAATATGCATATGAATAAAGAAGAATATCCAGTGGAAGAAAAAACATTTTTAGGAACAGATGGAACACAAATAACAATAACACACTCAAATTTAGGACGACGATATAGAAAAATAGGTACAAAATTACATTTAATGCCAGATCCAATATCAGCTAAATTAGAAGATAGTCTAACAGAAATGATAAGATTACAAAAAGAAAATACTGAAATAGATCAAAAGTTAGAAATTGAAAAAATACGATTAGAAGCCAGAAAAGAAATCGAACAATTAAAAAACCAACAAATAAAACAAAACTCTCCTCAAACACCATTTAAACCTATACCACCTCAAGAACCAATCCCTGAATATTTTGAACCAGAACCTGAAACATCCGAATCATCTACAAAAATACAAGAAATGGAAAAAGAATTAGCAATATTAAAACAAATATATACCCAGAAAGTACAAGCAAGATTAGCAAAACAAAATGAAAAAATAAAAAAAGAAAAAGAAAAAAAGTTAGCAATGGAATTAGAAAAGTTAAAAGAACAAATACACTTAGAAGAATTAAACCCTGACGAAGAATCTCCAAACATAAGTATTGATAACATCACAATAGACAATTTAACTATAGATAATGTAACCATAAACGAACCCGAATCCGAAATAAATTTAGACAATGATGACAATAATGATGAAAACAGTGAAACATACACCCAGATAATGAACCAAATAACAGATTTAAATATAAATACAACAAATGCTAAACCAAATATAAATACCATAAAAAATGAACAACCAAGTACAAGTAGAACATATGATAAAAGAAGATATGACAACCCTAGAACAACTGGACCAACTTATTATACAGTAACAGATGATAATAGATATGAAGCACTATGGCAAAGTAGATTAAATAAATGGACACCAAATAAACCCCCAGAATCTTCACAATTTTTAGATTTAGATTGTGTAACAGATGTAAATAAAACAATACAAGTATGGATAGGACAAATAGCAAAACAATTAATCGATAATAAAATATCAGTAGCAGATACACCAGGATACATAGAAAGAACACTAATAGGAACAGTAAAATTATGGCTACATAACATAACAGCTGATGGTAGAGCAGCTTTAAGAAATAATAAAGATAGTAGTGGAACAATTACAACATCAAGCATAGCTATATTAGACAAATACGAATTTGGAATTAGAAATGAATTTGGAAGTATGACAACAGAATTAGCAGAACAAGAAAAAGATAAAAATCTAAATAGACAATTAATGAATAAATTATCAATATGCAATATGTGTTATATAGATGAATATACATGCGCTTTTAAAGATTACTATTATAGAGCAATATATACTCATGAAGAAGCTATAGCAGTTAGAAGAACATATTTTACAAAATTACCTGAACCATTTAGTACAAAAATTATAACAGCATGGGACGCAGCTAGTTTAACAGATACATTAGGAGCTAGAATAAAATATTTACAAACATGGTTTATAGGACTATGTGATGAATATAAAGATAAACAAAAATTAGACAAAGTATTAACAAAAAACATGTCGTGTTGTACACAAAAGATAGCACCACAATTTGGTTGTAAAACTAAGAAAAATAAGTTTAGATATAAAAAACGATTTAAAAAATATAAATCTTTTAAATCTAAATATAAGCATAAAAATCCAAGAAAAAGATATTATATAAAAAATTATAAAAGAAAAAGACCTTACCGACCTAAGAAAAAATTATCAGAATGTAAATGTTATAACTGTGGAAAATTAGGACACTTAGCTAAAGATTGTAAAATACCTAAAGATATAAAGAAAAAACAAATTACCGAAGTAAGAATAGAAGAAAATATTTACACAGAATTACCATACATAGATTATGATTTAGAAAGTAACGATAGTATTTATGAGCTAGATGAATTGCCAGATATAGAAATAAACAACTCAGACTTAGAACTAAATAATGATGATGCTAGCGATATAAACCTATCAGATACAGAAAACGAAATTGATGACTGAATCAGGAATAATAGAAAAAGAAAATTACCAAACTGAAGATAGTAATAACCAGAAAATAATATTTGACTCAAATATATACAAACAAATCACGAAACAAGAAATAACTTTAAAAATAGATAATGTATTAGATGTACCAATGGTAAAATATTGGTTTAAAAAACCCAAAGAAGAATATTATATAATAAGCCAAAAAGAACATACAGTAGACTGTAAATACGCACAAGGTAGTGCAATGGTACCCATAATAAGTAAAAGAGAAATAACTAAAGAAATACAAGCATTAAAACCAAAACCAAAAAACGAAATAACTCATGTACACTTAGGAGCAATACAGATATTAATAAAAGCATGTTTTAAGGAAGGAATAAATACACCTATAGAGTTATACTTAGCAGATGATAGAATTAAGTACCCAATTGAACAGAGTATAATTAGTGCAGTAAAAGGAAATTTAATATACCAAAAATTTAAGTTTACAGTTAACCCAAATTATACAGTAGCAATAAAAGATAGAAATATAGATAAATCTCTAGTATTATATTGGAAGTTATCAGGAATAGAACTAACCCCTGGAAGTAAAATATTTACAGCAAGATGCAAAAATTTATATATTTTAACTACTAAACATATGGTACAAGCAACTAACAAAATTGATAAAATCAATATAGAATCCCCATTTGACAATATATTAACAGTCATAGATAATAATGATTATAGTTATGATGAATTAAATATGAATCAAGAATTAGATATAGTAAAAGAAAGAATAGGAATGACATCAAAAAGACAAATAGATGCCCCCTCATCCTCATCAAGAATGAGCACATCCAGAAGATTAGAATATGAAATACCCAATGAAATAATACCAACACAACATCCCTATTATATAACAGGAATATTAAAGAACATACAGTAGACTGTAAATACGCACAAGGTAGTGCAATGGTACCCATAATAAGTAAAAGAGAAATAACTAAAGAAATACAAGCATTAAAACCAAAACCAAAAAACGAAATGACTCATGTACACTTAGGAGCAATACAGATATTAATAAAAGCATGTTTTAAGGAAGGAATAAATACACCTATAGAGTTATACTTAGCAGATGATAGAATTAAGTACCCAATTGAACAGAGTATAATTAGTGCAGTAAAAGGAAATTTAATATACCAAAAATTTAAGTTTACAGTTAACCCAAATTATACAGTAGCAATAAAAGATAGAAATATAGATAAATCTCTAGTATTATATTGGAAGTTATCAGGAATAGAACTAACCCCTGGAAGTAAAATATTTACAGCAAGATGCAAAAATTTATATATTTTAACTACTAAACATATGGTACAAGCAACTAACAAAATTGATAAAATCAATATAGAATCCCCATTTGACAATATATTAACAGTCATAGATAATAATGATTATAGTTATGATGAATTAAATATGAATCAAGAATTAGATATAGTAAAAGAAAGAATAGGAATGACATCAAAAAGACAAATAGATGCCCCCTCATCCTCATCAAGAATGAGCACATCCAGAAGATTAGAATATGAAATACCCAATGAAATAATACCAACACAACATCCCTATTATATAACAGGAATATTAAATCAACGAAAATATTTAATCTTAATCAACACAGGAGAACAAGATAATTGGATAACCAGAGAATTAATTACAGAAGATGATATTATAATACAAGAACAAGAAATACCCGATTTACCAATAGAATTAAAACAAACAAAGGAAATAGCTATCCAAGAATTAATTATAGGAGGAATACCTATAAATATACAATTTACAATAGGACAAATAAATCCAAATATAGTTTTAGGACTACAATGGCTAGAACAAGTAAAACCATATAAGTTAGAAGATAAAAGATTGATCATTCATTACCAAAATAAAAATGTAATAATCAATAGGACAAAATCAATACTATAAAAATACCTTAACATGAAAGTATATATACTAGCAAAAATAATTGTAGAAGGATATAATAGTAGATATTATACACCAATGATAGACACAGGCTCAGAAGCAAATTTATGTAGATACAATTGTTTACCAGAATCTAAATGGCAAAAGATAAAAAATCCAACTGTATTCACCGGATTTAATGACGAAGGAAGTATGGTAAAATATTACGCAAAAGATGTAAAACTACAAATATATGATAAAATACTAACAATAAAAACAATGTATAACTATGATTTCACAACGAGAGATATAATTTTAGGAATGCCCTTTATAGATGAACTATACCCTCATATACTAACAAAAACACACTGTTGGTTTACAACACCTTGTAAACAAAAAATAGGAGCCAAAAGAGTACAAAATAAACCTAGAAAAATGACACCATGGATAAAAGGATCAGAAAAAATAACACAAAAACTAGAAAATCAATCAACAACAGAGAAAGCAATAGAAATTATAACCTTTAATATCAACATGTTACAACCAATCTATGATAAGTTAGAACCCTTATATAGTGACAATCCGCTTAAAGGATGGCATAAACATAAAACAACAGTTACAATAGAACTAATAGATCAAAATAGTATAATAACCCAAAAACCATTAAAATATAACTTTGATGATTTAAAAGAATTTACCTTACACATAGATGAATTACTTAAAAATAATTACATCCACGCTAGTAACAGTAAACATACTAGTCCCGCCTTTATTGTTAACAAACATAGTGAACAAAAAAGAGGGAAAAGTAGGATGGTTATTGATTATAGAAATCTAAATGCCAAAACTAAAACTTATAATTACCCAATACCAAATAAAATATTAAAAATTAGACAAATCCAAGGATATAATTACTTTAGCAAATTTGATTGCAAATCAGGATTTTATCATTTAAAACTAGAAGATAACTCTAAACATTTAACAGCATTCACAGTACCCCAAGGATTTTATGAATGGAATGTTTTACCCTTTGGATATAAAAATGCACCAGGTAGATATCAACATTTTATGGATACATATTTTACACAATTAGAAAATTGTATTGTATATATTGATGATATATTGTTATACTCGAGAACAGAAGACGAACATATACAATTACTAAATAAATTTATCAACATTATAGATACAGCAGGAATTAGTTTAAGTAAAAGCAAGGCAGAAATAATGAAAAACCAAATAGAATTTCTTGGCATACAAATAGATAAGAATGGAGTAAAAATGCAAACACATATAGTACAAAAAATTATAAATTCAAATGAGATACTAGATACAAAGAAAAAATTACAATCCTTTTTAGGATTAGTAAACCAAGTAAGAGAATATATACCAAAGTTAGCAGAATATTTAAAACCATTACATAAAAAATTAAGAAAGGATATTGAATATCATTTTGACCAAACAGATAGAAAACATATACAAAAGGTTAAAGAATTATGTCAAAAGTTACCAAAATTATATTTTCCAGATATAACAAAAGAATTTATATATATAGTAGAAACAGATTCAAGTAACCATAGCTACGGTGGAGTATTAAAATATAAGTATCTTGATACAAAAATAGAACATCACTGTAGATATCACTCAGGAACATATACGGAACCTCAAGATAAATGGGAAATAAATAGGAAAGAATTATTTGCCTTATATAAATGTTTATTAGCATTCGAACCATATATAGTTTACAACAAATTTATTGTCAGAACAGATAATACACAAGTAAAATGGTGGCTAACAAGAAAATTGGACGACTCAGTTACAACAAAAGAAATAAGAAGACTTGTCTTAAATATACAAAATTTTACATTTACAATAGAAGTGATCAGTACTAACAAAAATATCACTGCAGACTACTTATCAAGACAAAGCTACTCAGACAGATCAAGATAGCCAAATGGATATTTTATTAAAAGCCATGACTACACTTTGCTTAAAAGTGGACAGTTTTGAGCTAGAATTAAAAGAGCTAAAGAAGGAAAGAGCTACAAGTCAGCCGCATGACTCAAAATATGCTGAACTATGTCGATCGGAAGACATTAAAAATCCAGAACTAGAAGGAGACGTTGAGAAACTCCATAAAACTCATAACAAGTTTGTTAATGCAGCTACAGGAAAAGCATCTACGGAAGCAAGCAGCTCAAATACAACCAGCCAACCTACAAAAAGACAAAACCAAAATTTAAATAGCCAGTTTACAAAAACCTTTATCAAAAATAAACAACCCATAAATCTATCACATCCGACTATACCAAGTCCACAAACATCCACATATGCCGCAAGCCTAAACCAAAATAAACAAGTATATAACCACATTTCCAGAGCATACATCCAAAATATCTATAAAACCCAAACATTTTTGAATTTACATCCAAGATCTCAGACGACCAATGACCCTCAAAAAGATTTTATAACTCAAAAACTACAAGGATATAATAAATTAATTGCCCAGCCTGGCACCAGTGCAAATTTAGTACGTACATGCTACGAATATGGACTACTTTCAACAGTATATACAGCAGATGGAGCAGAACTACAACAAATACCAGACTTATATAATGCTTTTACAATATACAAAAGAATTACAGACGGATCATTCTTTTACATACGATGTTATTCAGCACCAGCAGAGATATTATACAATGAGATAAAACCACTCATCCAAGTAGTAAAAATTGGACTTACCAGAGATATGATTATCCCAGAGGAAATAGAAAAACAACCAGAAATACCAGAAGTTGATATACCAACATTCTTTGCTACAAAAAGATTAATAGGACTACAAGTAATTATTCAAGAACTAGTCAACAACTACACCAATGGACATAATATATGGAAATATCATTGTAGAGACCATGCCATGATCTATGCAAATTCAAGAGTACTACGCCGCAATGGTACCCATAATAAGTAAAAGAGAAATAACTAAAGAAATACAAGCATTAAAACCAAAACCAAAAAACGAAATAACTCATGTACACTTAGGAGCAATACAGATATTAATAAAAGCATGTTTTAAAGAAGGAATAAATACACCTATAGAGCTATACTTAGCAGATGATAGAATTAAGTACCCAATCGAACAAAGTATAATTAGTGCAGTAAGAGGAAATTTAATATACCAAAAATTTAAGTTTACAGTTAACCCAAATTATACAGTAGCAATAAAAGATAGAAATATAGATAAATCTCTAGTATTATATTGGAAGTTATCAGGAATAGAACTAACCCCTGGAAGTAAAATATTTACAGCAAGATGCAAAAATTTATATATTTTAACTACCAAACATATGGTACAAGCAACGAATAAAATTGATAAAATTAAAATAGAATCCCCATTTGACAATATCTTAACAGTTATAGATAATAATGATTATAGTTATAATGAATTAAATATGAATCAAGAATTAGATATAGTAAAAGAAAGAATAGGAACGACATCAAAAAGACAAATAGATGCCCCCTCATCCTCATCAAGAATGAGCACATCCAGAAGATTAGAATATGAAATACCCAATGAAATAATACCAACACAACATCCCTATTATATAACAGGAATATTAAATCAACGAAAATATTTAATCTTAATCAACACAGGAGAACAAGATAATTGGATAACCAGAGAATTAATTACAGAAGATGATATTATAATACAAGAACAAGAAATACCCGATTTACCAATAGAACTAAAACAAACAAAGGAAATAACTATTCAAGAATTAATTATAGGCGGAATACCTATAAATATACAATTTACAATAGGACAAATAAATCCAAATATAGTTTTAGGACTACAATGGCTAGAACAAGTACAACCATATAAGTTAGAAGATAAAAGATTGATCATTCATTACCAAAATAAAAATGTAATAATCAATAGGACAAAATCAATACTATAAAAATACCTTAACATGAAAGTATATATACTAGCAAAAATAATTGTAGAAGGATATAATAGTAGATATTATACACCAATGATAGACACAGGCTCAGAAGCAAATTTATGTAGATACAATTGTTTACCAGAATCTAAATGGCAAAAGATAAAAAATCCAACTGTATTCACCGGATTTAATGACGAAGGAAGTATGGTAAAATATTACGCAAAAGATGTAAAACTACAAATATATGATAAAATACTAACAATAAAAACAATGTATAACTATGATTTCACAACGAGAGATATAATTTTAGGAATGCCCTTTATAGATGAACTATACCCTCATATACTAACAAAAACACACTGTTGGTTTACAACACCTTGTAAACAAAAAATAGGAGCCAAAAGAGTACAAAATAAACCTAGAAAAATGACACCATGGATAAAAGGATCAGAAAAAATAACACAAAAACTAGAAAATCAATCAACAACAGAGAAAGCAATAGAAATTATAACCTTTAATATCAACATGTTACAACCAATCTATGATAAGTTAGAACCCTTATATAGTGACAATCCGCTTAAAGGATGGCATAAACATAAAACAACAGTTACAATAGAACTAATAGATCAAAATAGTATAATAACCCAAAAACCATTAAAATATAACTTTGATGATTTAAAAGAATTTACCTTACACATAGATGAATTACTTAAAAATAATTACATTCAAGCTAGTAATAGTAAACATACTAGTCCAGCCTTTATTGTTAACAAACATAGTGAACAAAAAAGAGGAAAAAGTAGAATGGTTATTGATTATAGAAATCTAAATGCCAAAACTAAAACCTATAATTACCCAATACCAAATAAAATATTAAAAATTAGACAAATCCAAGGATATAATTATTTTAGCAAATTTGATTGCAAATCAGGATTTTATCATTTAAAACTAGAAGATAACTCTAAACATTTAACAGCATTCACAGTACCCCAAGGATTTTATGAATGGAATGTTTTACCCTTTGGATATAAAAATGCACCAGGTAGATATCAACATTTTATGGATACATATTTTACACAATTAGAAAATTGTATTGTATATATTGATGATATATTGTTATACTCGAGAACAGAAGACGAACATATACAATTACTAAATAAATTTATCAACATTATAGATACAGCAGGAATTAGTTTAAGTAAAAGCAAGGCAGAAATAATGAAAAACCAAATAGAATTTCTTGGCATACAAATAGATAAGAATGGAGTAAAAATGCAAACACATATAGTACAAAAAATTATAAATTCAAATGAGATACTAGATACAAAGAAAAAATTACAATCCTTTTTAGGATTAGTAAACCAAGTAAGAGAATATATACCAAAGTTAGCAGAATATTTAAAACCATTACATAAAAAATTAAGAAAGGATATTGAATATCATTTTGACCAAACAGATAGAAAACATATACAAAAGGTTAAAGAATTATGCCAAAAGTTACCAAAATTATATTTTCCAGATATAACAAAAGAATTTATATATATAGTAGAAACAGATTCAAGCAACCATAGCTACGGTGGAGTATTAAAATATAAGTATATTGATACAAAAATAGAACATCACTGTAGATATCACTCAGGAACATATACGGAACCTCAAGATAAATGGGAAATAAATAGGAAAGAATTATTTGCTTTATATAAATGTTTATTAACATTCGAACCATATATAGTTTATAACAAATTTATTGTCAGAACAGATAATACACAAGTAAAATGGTGGCTAACAAGAAAATTAGACGACTCAGTTACAACAAAAGAAATACGAAGACTTGTCTTAAATATACAAAATTTTACATTTACAATAGAAGTGATCAGTACTAACAAAAATATCACTGCAGACTACTTATCAAGACAAAGCTAGTTCTATTCCTGATAACTTCCAATATAATACTAGAGATTTATCTATATTTCTATCTTTTATTGCTACTGTATAATTTGGGTTAACTGTAAACTTAAATTTTTGGTATATTAAATTTCCTCTTACTGCACTAATTATACTTTGTTCGATTGGGTACTTAATTCTATCATCTGCTAAGTATAGCTCTATAGGTGTATTTATTCCTTCTTTAAAACATGCTTTTATTAATATCTGTATTGCTCCTAAGTGTACATGAGTTATTTCGTTTTTTGGTTTTGGTTTTAATGCTTGTATTTCTTTAGTTATTTCTCTTTTACTTATTATGGGTACCATTGCACTACCTTGTGCGTATTTACAGTCTACTGTATGTTCTTTTTGGCTTATTATATAATATTCTTCTTTGGGTTTTTTAAACCAATATTTTACCATTGGTACATCTAATACATTATCTATTTTTAAAGTTATTTCTTGTTTCGTGATTTGTTTGTATATATTTGAGTCAAATATTATTTTCTGGTTATTACTATCTTCAGTTTGGTAATTTTCTTTTTCTATTATTCCTGATTCAGTCATCAATTTCGTTTTCTGTATCTGATAGGTTTATATCGCTAGCATCATCATTATTTAGTTCTAAGTCTGAGTTGTTTATTTCTATATCTGGCAATTCATCTAGCTCATAAATACTATCGTTACTTTCTAAATCATAATCTATGTATGGTAATTCTGTGTAAATATTTTCTTCTATTCTTACTTCGGTAATTTGTTTTTTCTTTATATCTTTAGGTATTTTACAATCTTTAGCTAAGTGTCCTAATTTTCCACAGTTATAACATTTACATTCTGATAATTTTTTCTTAGGTCGGTAAGGTCTTTTTCTTTTATAATTTTTTATATAATATCTTTTTCTTGGATTTTTATGCTTATATTTAGATTTAAAAGATTTATATTTTTTAAATCGTTTTTTATATCTAAACTTATTTTTCTTAGTTTTACAACCAAATTGTGGTGCTATCTTTTGTGTACAACACGACATGTTTTTTGTTAATACTTTGTCTAATTTTTGTTTATCTTTATATTCATCACATAGTCCTATAAACCATGTTTGTAAATATTTTATTCTAGCTCCTAATGTATCTGTTAAACTAGCTGCGTCCCATGCTGTTATAATTTTTGTACTAAATGGTTCAGGTAATTTTGTAAAATATGTTCTTCTAACTGCTATAGCTTCTTCATGAGTATATATTGCTCTATAATAGTAATCTTTAAAAGCGCATGTATATTCATCTATATAACACATATTGCATATTGATAATTTATTCATTAATTGTCTATTTAGATTTTTATCTTTTTCTTGTTCTGCTAATTCTGTTGTCATACTTCCAAATTCATTTCTAATTCCAAATTCGTATTTGTCTAATATAGCTATGCTTGATGTTGTAATTGTTCCACTACTATCTTTATTATTTCTTAAAGCTGCTCTACCATCAGCTGTTATGTTATGTAGCCATAATTTTACTGTTCCTATTAGTGTTCTTTCTATGTATCCTGGTGTATCTGCTACTGATATTTTATTATCGATTAATTGTTTTGCTATTTGTCCTATCCATACTTGTATTGTTTTATTTACATCTGTTACACAATCTAAATCTAAAAATTGTGAAGATTCTGGGGGTTTATTTGGTGTCCATTTATTTAATCTACTTTGCCATAGTGCTTCATATCTATTATCATCTGTTACTGTATAATAAGTTGGTCCAGTTGTTCTAGGGTTGTCATATCTTCTTTTATCATATGTTCTACTTGTACTTGGTTGTTCATTTTTTATGGTATTTATATTTGGTTTAGCATTTGTTGTATTTATATTTAAATCTGTTATTTGGTTCATTATCTGGGTGTATGTTTCACTGTTTTCATCATTATTGTCATCATTGTCTAAATTTATTTCGGATTCGGGTTCGTTTATGGTTATATTATCTATAGTTAAATTGTCTATTGTGATGTTATCAATACTTATATTTGGAGATTCTTCGTCAGGGTTTAATTCTTCTAAGTGTATTTGTTCTTTTAACTTTTCTAATTCCATTGCTAACTTTTTTTCTTTTTCTTTTTTTATTTTTTCATTTTGTTTTGCTAATCTTGCTTGTACTTTCTGGGTATATATTTGTTTTAATATTGCTAATTCTTTTTCCATTTCTTGTATTTTTGTAGATGATTCGGATGTTTCAGGTTCTGGTTCAGTATATTCAGGGATTGGTTCTTGAGGTGGTATAGGTTTAACTGGTGTTTGAGGAGGGTTTTGTTTTACTTGTTGGTTTTTTAGTTGTTCGATTTCTTTTCTGGCTTCTAATCGTATTTTTTCAATTTCTAATTTTTGATCTATTTCAGTATTTTCCTTTTGTAATCTTATCATTTCTGTTAAGCTATCTTCTAATTTAGCTGATATTGGATCTGGCATTAAATGTAATTTTGTACCTATTTTTCTATATCGTCGTCCTAAATTTGAGTGTGTTATTGTTATTTGTGTTCCATCTGTTCCTAAAAATGTTTTTTCTTCCACTGGATATTCTTCTTTATTCATAAGTATATTTAATTTCCATTATATCTTTTTGTAATTCTAATTCTTGTATAGTTTGTTTTTGTGCTTCAATTGATTTCTTAGCTACTCCTGCAAATATATTGTAATTTAATCTTTCTTTTCTAATATTAAGTTCTTCTTTAATGTCAATAAATTTTCTTAATAATTCCATTTTTCTTATTATTTTTGGTGTTTCTGGATATATATATACGGGGTTACTTGATTCTGGTTTATCCATTTATAGTTTGTTTTAATGATATAGTTATTTTATCTAATGCTTTGACTAATCTTGTCATTACTTTATATAAGTTATCTATTTCTTTAATTATTTGTGTAACTTCTCGTAGGTTATATTTTTGTTGACTTTTTATTTTACTCTGTTTTTCAATTCTTTTTGTTGAATAGTGTATTTTTATTTTTCTAACTACTTTTGATTGTTGTCGTTTATACATTATAATTCATCATATTTATATTCTTGTTGTTTTATGAGTTGTCTTATATATTCGTATTCAGTATAGGAAATTGTATCTATTAATTCAGGTATTTTTGTGTATTCGTATTTTTCATATAATTTATCTAAATTTAGTCTTAGTTTCTGTACTTTAGTTGCTATATTTATTTGCTTATCTAATCTTATACATCTAGGATGTTCATTTGGTAGATCTTCTCCATATTCAATTCCTTTCATATTTTCTGTTTGCATTATAAACTGTTTTTTACTGTGTTTCCTTATTCTATTTTTGTAAATATTGTTGGTACTTATCTTATTTGGTATGACATCTTTTTTATTTTTATATTTTTTATTTCTATGTTCTTTGTTCCTATGCTCTTTATTCCTATATTCTTTATTCCTATGTTCTTTATTCCTATGCTCTGATACCAATTGTGGGGGTGGTCCTATGATCTTTGCTTCTTGGGTCATTTTAGCTAAATGCGGAATTATAGTAGTTATCTCGTTCTCTAATTAGTCTTAATATGATATTGATATCTCTTACTATTAGATCTAAATAACCACTATTTTGTGTTTGTACATATTTATCTAGGTTATATTGGATTAAAGTTTCTCTGTCTCTTAGCTCATCTATAGTTCGTTGCCAATTTTCTAAATGTTGTTGGTTCATTTTAATAATAATCTAGATATCCTTCTGTATCTATATCTAGGTATATATCATTATTTCTAGAGTCATCATCACTATCATTGTTTAATATTGTATCTAACCATGATTCTTTCATTAGGTCTATAAGTTCATGAGTAAATAATAGATTATATATGTTTTGTATTATTTCTGTATCTAAAGTTTTTAATATATATAAGATTAATATTTTGTAGTCCTTGTCTTCATTTATCAAATATTTAGGTGTTGGGGTTTTATATTTTTCTACATCTTCTGTTTGTTTAAGGTTACTAGTTTCTGCTATATCGGGTTTCATATAACTAGATTCTGTCATTTCTTACTTCTGTGTTTAATCAAATTATTCCTTCTAACCTCTGCTTATATTATTACCTTTATCATCGAATAGTCCAGTATGTTTAATTATCCGGTTGGTCACTACTATGGGTTCCAGCTTTAATCAGTTTGCCCTAACACTGCTTACTTCATTTGGTTTACTACCCTATTCACGGCATTTCTAGCCTTCTTCTGGGTTCAACCATTTTGGAAAAGCTTAGTCTGGGTCTAACTTACTCTCAGCTTCCTAACCATAGCAAACTAATAAGGATAATGTTAACATAATCAAACTATAACATGATAAATAATAATAAGCTAATAGAGATTATTAGGAATATGATAGATTAGTTACACATATGTAAATATGAGTATACCTTTGTTGTTATCTCTTCCGTAGTATGTGATATAGATGTTTCTATATTGGATTCCTCCATGCTATATATATAAACTAAAATATTTTTTATTTTTTTTTTTGCTAAAATATTTTTTATTTATGGTGAGTCTCAACACATGAGAGAGTAGGTTAGCAAAAAATTGCTTACTTTCTTTCTCATCTGTTCGTCTCTATTTATATTACAAGAAAACGCGTCTCAATAGTGGAAACCGCGTAATAAAGGAAAAACGCGTAAATGCACAGTGCTAGTCACTGTGTACTTTACGACTTTTGAAAAAGAGAAAGAAAACGTGTCCTACTATTTTACATTATTAAAAGAAAACGTGTGGGGTTTCTTACTATTCCCACTTTTTGACTAATGCTAAGAAGAAAGAAAAAGTAAAGATTCTTCTGCAATAATTTACATAATAAAATAAACTAGGAACTATTTATGATTATGTCTTTGTCTGTAGCTCTTTTTGTTTGTAGCTTGTCCGTTTGTCTTCATTCTAGATTTACTTCTGGTATAGTTGTGGTATTTCCTCCACTGCATTTTGAACAATGGTGATCTGGGTATTTCGGTCCTAAATACTGGCAGTATTTAACCAATAAATTTTCTGAAATAAAATCCTTTTTGATAGCTCTTGTTGTTGGGGTATCTTCAGGTCTTAATAATGTCCATATCCAACTACGTACTTCTTCCATATCTTCTTGGCGTAGTACTCTTGAATTTGCATAGATCATGGCATGGTCTCTACAATGATATTTCCATATATTATGTCCATTGGTGTAGTTGTTGACTAGTTCTTGAATAATTACTTGTAGTCCTATTAATCTTTTTGTAGCAAAGAATGTTGGTATATCAACTTCTGGTATTTCTGGTTGTTTTTCTATTTCCTCTGGGATAATCATATCTCTGGTAAGTCCAATTTTTACTACTTGGATGAGTGGTTTTATCTCATTGTATAATATCTCTGCTGGTGCTGAATAACATCGTATGTAAAAGAATGATCCGTCTGTAATTCTTTTGTATATTGTAAAAGCATTATATAAGTCTGGTATTTGTTGTAGTTCTGCTCCATCTGCTGTATATACTGTTGAAAGTAGTCCATATTCGTAGCATGTACGTACTAAATTTGCACTGGTGCCAGGCTGGGCAATTAATTTATTATATCCTTGTAGTTTTTGAGTTATAAAATCTTTTTGAGGGTCATTGGTCGTCTGAGATCTTGGATGTAAATTCAAAAATGTTTGGGTTTTATAGATATTTTGGATGTATGCTCTGGAAATGTGGTTATATACTTGTTTATTTTGGTTTAGGCTTGCGGCATATGTGGATGTTTGTGGACTTGGTATAGTCGGATGTGATAGATTTATGGGTTGTTTATTTTTGATAAAGGTTTTTGTAAACTGGCTATTTAAATTTTGGTTTTGTCTTTTTGTAGGTTGGCTGGTTGTATTTGAGCTGCTTGCTTCCGTAGATGCTTTTCCTGTAGCTGCATTAACAAACTTGTTATGAGTTTTATGGAGTTTCTCAACGTCTCCTTCTAGTTCTGGATTTTTAATGTCTTCCGATCGACATAGTTCAGCATATTTTGAGTCATGCGGCTGACTTGTAGCTCTTTCCTTCTTTAGCTCTTTTAATTCTAGCTCAAAACTGTCCACTTTTAAGCAAAGTGTAGTCATGGCTTTTAATAAAATATCCATTTGGCTATCTTGATCTGTCTGAGTAGCTTTGTCTTGATAAGTAGTCTGCAGTGATATTTTTGTTAGTACTGATCACTTCTATTGTAAATGTAAAATTTTGTATATTTAAGACAAGTCTTCGTATTTCTTTTGTTGTAACTGAGTCGTCTAATTTTCTTGTTAGCCACCATTTTACTTGTGTATTATCTGTTCTGACAATAAATTTGTTATAAACTATATATGGTTCGAATGTTAATAAACATTTATATAAAGCAAATAATTCTTTCCTATTTATTTCCCATTTATCTTGAGGTTCTTAATAATGTCCATATCCAACTACGTACTTCTTCCATATCTTCTTGGCGTAGTACTCTTGAATTTGCATAGATCATGGCATGGTCTCTACAATGATATTTCCATATATTATGTCCATTGGTGTAGTTGTTGACTAGTTCTTGAATAATTACTTGTAGTCCTATTAATCTTTTTGTAGCAAAGAATGTTGGTATATCAACTTCTGGTATTTCTGGTTGTTTTTCTATTTCCTCTGGGATAATCATATCTCTGGTAAGTCCAATTTTTACTACTTGGATGAGTGGTTTTATCTCATTGTATAATATCTCTGCTGGTGCTGAATAACATCGTATGTAAAAGAATGATCCGTCTGTAATTCTTTTGTATATTGTAAAAGCATTATATAAGTCTGGTATTTGTTGTAGTTCTGCTCCATCTGCTGTATATACTGTTGAAAGTAGTCCATATTCGTAGCATGTACGTACTAAATTTGCACTGGTGCCAGGCTGGGCAATTAATTTATTATATCCTTGTAGTTTTTGAGTTATAAAATCTTTTTGAGGGTCATTGGTCGTCTGAGATCTTGGATGTAAATTCAAAAATGTTTGGGTTTTATAGATATTTTGGATGTATGCTCTGGAAATGTGGTTATATACTTGTTTATTTTGGTTTAGGCTTGCGGCATATGTGGATGTTTGTGGACTTGGTATAGTCGGATGTGATAGATTTATGGGTTGTTTATTTTTGATAAAGGTTTTTGTAAACTGGCTATTTAAATTTTGGTTTTGTCTTTTTGTAGGTTGGCTGGTTGTATTTGAGCTGCTTGCTTCCGTAGATGCTTTTCCTGTAGCTGCATTAACAAACTTGTTATGAGTTTTATGGAGTTTCTCAACGTCTCCTTCTAGTTCTGGATTTTTAATGTCTTCCGATCGACATAGTTCAGCATATTTTGAGTCATGCGGCTGACTTGTAGCTCTTTCCTTCTTTAGCTCTTTTAATTCTAGCTCAAAACTGTCCACTTTTAAGCAAAGTGTAGTCATGGCTTTTAATAAAATATCCATTTGGCTATCTTGATCTGTCTGAGTAGCTTTGTCTTGATAAGTAGTCTGCAGTGATATTTTTGTTAGTACTGATCACTTCTATTGTAAATGTAAAATTTTGTATATTTAAGACAAGTCTTCGTATTTCTTTTGTTGTAACTGAGTCGTCTAATTTTCTTGTTAGCCACCATTTTACTTGTGTATTATCTGTTACTATTTTGATCAATTAGTTCTATTGTAACTGTTGTTTTATGTTTATGCCATCCTTTAAGCGGATTGTCACTATATAAGGGTTCTAACTTATCATAGATTGGTTGTAACATGTTGATATTAAAGGTTATAATTTCTATTGCTTTCTCTGTTGTTGATTGATTTTCTAGTTTTTGTGTTATTTTTTCTGATCCTTTTATCCATGGTGTCATTTTTCTAGGTTTATTTTGTACTCTTTTGGCTCCTATTTTTTGTTTACAAGGTGTTGTAAACCAACAGTGTGTTTTTGTTAGTATATGAGGGTATAGTTCATCTATAAAGGGCATTCCTAAAATTATATCTCTCGTTGTGAAATCATAGTTATACATTGTTTTTATTGTTAGTATTTTATCATATATTTGTAGTTTTACATCTTTTGCGTAATATTTTACCATACTTCCTTCGTCATTAAATCCGGTGAATACAGTTGGATTTTTTATCTTTTGCCATTTAGATTCTGGTAAACAATTGTATCTACATAAATTTGCTTCTGAGCCTGTGTCTATCATTGGTGTATAATATCTACTATTATATCCTTCTACAATTATTTTTGCTAGTATATATACTTTCATGTTAAGGTATTTTTATAGTATTGATTTTGTCCTATTGATTATTACATTTTTATTTTGGTAATGAATGATCAATCTTTTATCTTCTAACTTATATGGTTGTACTTGTTCTAGCCATTGTAGTCCTAAAACTATATTTGGATTTATTTGTCCTATTGTAAATTGTATATTTATAGGTATTCCGCCTATAATTAATTCTTGGATAGCTATTTCCTTTGTTTGTTTTAATTCTATTGGTAAATCGGGTATTTCTTGTTCTTGTATTATAATATCATCTTCTGTAATTAATTCTCTGGTTATCCAATTATCTTGTTCTCCTGTGTTGATTAAGATTAAATATTTTCGTTGATTTAATATTCCTGTTATATAATAGGGATGTTGTGTTGTTATTATTTCATTAGGTATTTCATATTCTATTCTTCTAGATGTGCTCATTCTTGATGAGGATGAGGGGGCATCTATTTGTCTTTTTGATGTCGTTCCTATTCTTTCTTTTACTATATCTAATTCTTGATTCATATTTAATTCATCATAACTATAATCATTATTATCTATGACTGTTAATATATTGTCAAATGGGGATTCTATATTGATTTTATCAATTTTGTTAGTTGCTTGTACCATATGTTTAGTAGTTAAAATATATAAATTTTTGCATCTTGCTGTAAATATTTTACTTCCAGGGGTTAGTTCTATTCCTGATAACTTCCAATATAATACTAGAGATTTATCTATATTTCTATCTTTTATTGCTACTGTATAATTTGGGTTAACTGTAAACTTAAATTTTTGGTATATTAAATTTCCTTTTACTGCACTAATTATACTCTGTTCAATTGGGTACTTAATTCTATCATCTGCTAAGTATAACTCTATAGGTGTATTTATTCCTTCCTTAAAACATGCTTTTATTAATATCTGTATTGCTCCTAAGTGTACATGAGTTATTTCGTTTTTTGGTTTTGGTTTTAATGCTTGTATTTCTTTAGTTATTTCTCTTTTACTTATTATGGGTACCATTGCACTACCTTGTGCGTATTTACAGTCTACTGTATGTTCTTTTTGGCTTATTATATAATATTCTTCTTTGGGTTTTTTAAACCAATATTTTACCATTGGTACATCTAATACATTATCTATTTTTAAAGTTATTTCTTGTTTCGTGATTTGTTTGTATATATTTGAGTCAAATATTATTTTCTGGTTATTACTATCTTCAGTTTGGTAATTTTCTTTTTCTATTATTCCTGATTCAGTCATCAATTTCGTTTTCTGTATCTGATAGGTTTATATCGCTAGCATCATCATTATTTAGTTCTAAGTCTGAGTTGTTTATTTCTATATCTGGCAATTCATCTAGCTCATAAATACTATCGTTACTTTCTAAATCATAATCTATGTATGGTAATTCTGTGTAAATATTTTCTTCTATTCTTACTTCGGTAATTTGTTTTTTCTTTATATCTTTAGGTATTTTACAATCTTTAGCTAAGTGTCCTAATTTTCCACAGTTATAACATTTACATTCTGATAATTTTTTCTTAGGTCGGTAAGGTCTTTTTCTTTTATAATTTTTTATATAATATCTTTTTCTTGGATTTTTATGCTTATATTTAGATTTAAAAGATTTATATTTTTTAAATCGTTTTTTATATCTAAACTTATTTTTCTTAGTTTTACAACCAAATTGTGGTGCTATCTTTTGTGTACAACACGACATGTTTTTTGTTAATACTTTGTCTAATTTTTGTTTATCTTTATATTCATCACATAGTCCTATAAACCATGTTTGTAAATATTTTATTCTAGCTCCTAATGTATCTGTTAAACTAGCTGCGTCCCATGCTGTTATAATTTTTGTACTAAATGGTTCAGGTAATTTTGTAAAATATGTTCTTCTAACTGCTATAGCTTCTTCATGAGTATATATTGCTCTATAATAGTAATCTTTAAAAGCGCATGTATATTCATCTATATAACACATATTGCATATTGATAATTTATTCATTAATTGTCTATTTAGATTTTTATCTTTTTCTTGTTCTGCTAATTCTGTTGTCATACTTCCAAATTCATTTCTAATTCCAAATTCGTATTTGTCTAATATAGCTATGCTTGATGTTGTAATTGTTCCACTACTATCTTTATTATTTCTTAAAGCTGCTCTACCATCAGCTGTTATGTTATGTAGCCATAATTTTACTGTTCCTATTAGTGTTCTTTCTATGTATCCTGGTGTATCTGCTACTGATATTTTATTATCGATTAATTGTTTTGCTATTTGTCCTATCCATACTTGTATTGTTTTATTTACATCTGTTACACAATCTAAATCTAAAAATTGTGAAGATTCTGGGGGTTTATTTGGTGTCCATTTATTTAATCTACTTTGCCATAGTGCTTCATATCTATTATCATCTGTTACTGTATAATAAGTTGGTCCGGTTGTCCTAGGGTTGTCATATCTTCTCTTATCATATGTCCTACTTGTACTTGGTTGTTCGTTTTTATGGTATTTATATTTGGTTTAGCATTTGTTGTATTTATATTTAAATCTGTTATTTGGTTCATTATTTGGGTGTATGTTTCACTGTTTTCATCATTATTGTCATCATTGTCTGAATTTATTTCGGATTCGGCTTCGTTTATGGTTACATTATCTATAGTTAAATTGTCTATTGTGATGTTATCAATACTTATATTTGGAGATTCTTCGTCAGGGTTTAATTCTTCTAAGTGTATTTGTTCTTTTAACTTTTCTAATTCCATTGCTAACTTTTTTTCTTTTTCTTTTTTTATTTTTTCATTTTGTTTTGCTAATCTTGCTTGTACTTTCTGGGTATATATTTGTTTTAATATTGCTAATTCTTTTTCCATTTCTTGTATTTTTGTAGATGATTCGGATGTTTCAGGTTCTGGTTCAGTATATTCAGGGATTGGTTCTTGAGGTGGTATAGGTTTAACTGGTGTTTGAGGAGGGTTTTGTTTTACTTGTTGGTTTTTTAGTTGTTCGATTTCTTTTCTGGCTTCTAATCGTATTTTTTCAATTTCTAATTTTTGATCTATTTCAGTATTTTCCTTTTGTAATCTTATCATTTCTGTTAAGCTATCTTCTAATTTAGCTGATATTGGATCTGGCATTAAATGTAATTTTGTACCTATTTTTCTATATCGTCGTCCTAAATTTGAGTGTGTTATTGTTATTTGTGTTCCATCTGTTCCTAAAAATGTTTTTTCTTCCACTGGATATTCTTCTTTATTCATAAGTATATTTAATTTCCATTATATCTTTTTGTAATTCTAATTCTTGTATAGTTTGTTTTTGTGCTTCAATTGATTTCTTAGCTACTCCTGCAAATATATTGTAATTTAATCTTTCTTTTCTAATATTAAGTTCTTCTTTAATGTCAATAAATTTTCTTAATAATTCCATTTTTCTTATTATTTTTGGTGTTTCTGGATATATATATACGGGGTTACTTGATTCTGGTTTATCCATTTATAGTTTGTTTTAATGATATAGTTATTTTATCTAATGCTTTGACTAATCTTGTCATTACTTTATATAAGTTATCTATTTCTTTAATTATTTGTGTAACTTCTCGTAGGTTATATTTTTGTTGACTTTTTATTTTACTCTGTTTTTCAATTCTTTTTGTTGAATAGTGTATTTTTATTTTTCTAACTACTTTTGATTGTTGTCGTTTATACATTATAATTCATCATATTTATATTCTTGTTGTTTTATGAGTTGTCTTATATATTCGTATTCAGTATAGGAAATTGTATCTATTAATTCAGGTATTTTTGTGTATTCGTATTTTTCATATAATTTATCTAATTTAGTCTTAGTTTCTGTACTTTAGTTGCTATATTTATTTGCTTATCTAATCTTATACATCTAGGATGTTCATTTGGTAGATCTTCTCCATATTCAATTCCTTTCATGTTTTCTGTTTGCATTATAAATTGTTTTTTACTATGTTTCCTTATTCTATTTTTGTAAATATTGTTGGTACTTATTCTAGTATTATCTTTTTTATTTTTATATTTTTTATTTCTATGCTCTTTATTGCTATGTTCTTTATTCCTATGCTCTGATACCAATTGTGGGGGTGGTCCTATGATCTTTGCTTCTTGGGTCATTTTAGCTAAATGCGGAATTATAGTAGTTATCTCGTTCTCTAATTAGTCTTAATATGATATTGATATCTCTTACTATTAGATCTAAATAACCACTATTTTGTGTTTGTACATATTTATCTAGGTTATATTGGATTAAAGTTTCTCTGTCTCTTAGCTCATCTATAGTTCGTTGCCAATTTTCTAAATGTTGTTGGTTCATTTTAATAATAATCTAGATATCCTTCTGTATCTATATCTAGGTATATATCATTATTTCTAGAGTCATCATCACTATCATTGTTTAATATTGTATCTAACCATGATTCTTTCATTAGGTCTATAAGTTCATGAGTAAATAATAGATTATATATGTTTTGTATTATTTCTGTATCTAAAGTTTTTAATATATATAAGATTAATATTTTGTAGTCCTTGTCTTCATTTATCAAATATTTAGGTGTTGGGGTTTTATATTTTTCTACATCTTCTGTTTGTTTAAGGTTACTAGTTTCTGCTATATCGGGTTTCATATAACTAGATTCTGTCATTTCTTACTTCTGTGTTTAATCAAATTATTCCTTCTAACCTCTGCTTATATTATTACCTTTATCATCGAATAGTCCAGTATGTTTAATTATCCGGTTGGTCACTACTATGGGTTCCAGCTTTAATCAGTTTGCCCTAACACTGCTTACTTCATTTGGTTTACTACCCTATTCACGGCATTCTTAGCCTTTTTCTGGGTTCAACCATTTTGGAAAAGCTTAGTCTGGGTCTAACTTACTCTCAGCTTCCTAACCATAGCAAACTAATAAGGATAATGTTAACATAATCAAACTATAACATGATAAATAATAATAAGCTAATAGAGATTATTAGGAATATGATAGATTAGTTACACATATGTAAATATGAGTATACCTTTGTTGTTATCTCTTCCGTAGTATGTGATATAGATGTTTCTATATTGGATTCCTCCATGCTATATATATAAACTAAAATATTTTTTATTTTTTTTTTTTGCTAAAATATTTTTTATTTATGGTGAGTCTCAACACATGAGAGAGTAGGTTAGCAAAAAATTGCTTGCCTTCTTTCTCATCTGTTCGTCTCTATTTATATTACAAGAAAACGCGTCTCAATAGTGGAAACCGCGTAATAAAGGAAAAACGCGTAAATGCACAGTGCTAGTCACTGTGTACTTTACGACTTTTGAAAAAAAGAAAAAAAACGTGTCCTACTATTTTACATTATTGAAAGAAAACGTGTGGGGTTTCTTACTATTCCCACTTTTTGACTAATGCTAAGAAGAAAGAAAAAGTAAAGATTCCTCTGCAATAATTTACATAATAAAATAAACTAGGAACTATTTATGATTATGTCTTTGTCTGTAGCTCTTTTTGTTTGTAGCTTGTCCGTTTGTCTTCATTCTAGATTTACTTCTGGTATAGTTGTGGTATTTCCTCCACTGCATTTTGAACAATGGTGATCTGGGTATTTCGGTCCTAAATACTGGCAGTATTTAACCAATAAATTTTCTGAAATAAAATCCTTTTTGATAGCTCTTGTTGTTGGGGTATCTTCAGGTCTTAATAATGTCCATATCCAACTACGTACTTCTTCCATATCTTCTTGGCGTAGTACTCTTACGCCAAGAAGATATGAAAGAAGTACGTAGTTGGATATGGACATTATTAAGACCTGAAGATACCCCAACAACAAGAGCTATCAAAAAGGACTTTATTTCAGAAAATTTATTGGTTAAATATTGCCAGTATTTAGGACCGAAATACCCAGATCACCATTGTTCAAAATGCAGTGGAGGAAATACCACAACTATACCAGAAGTAAATCTAGAATGAAGACAAACGGACAAGCTACAAACAAGAAGAGCTACAGACAAAGACATAATGACCCATCATAAATAGTTCCTAGTTTATTTTATTATGTAAATTATTGCAGAAGAATCTTTACTTTTTCTTTCTTCTTAGCATTAGTCAAAAAGTGGGAATAGTAAGAAACCCCACACGTTTTCTTTTAATAATGTAAAATAGTAGGACACGTTTTCTTTCTCTTTTTCAAAAGTCGTAAAGTACACAGTGACTAGCACTGTGCATTTACGCGTTTTTCCTTTATTACGCGGTTTCCACTATTGAGACGCGTTTTCTTGTAATATAAATAGAGACGAACAGATGAGAAAGAAAGTAAGCAATTTTTTGCTAACCTACTCTCTCATGTGTTGAGACTCACCATAAATAAAAAATATTTTAGCAAAAAAAAAAATAAAAAATATTTTAGTTTATATATATAGCATGGAGGAATCCAATATAGAAACATCTATATCACATACTACGGAAGAGATAACAACAAAGGTATACTCATATTTACATATGTGTAACTAATCTATCATATTCCTAATAATCTCTATTAGCTTATTATTATTTATCATGTTATAGTTTGATTATGTTAACATTATCCTTATTAGTTTGCTATGGTTAGGAAGCTGAGAGTAAGTTAGACCCAGACTAAGCTTTTCCAAAATGGTTGAACCCAGAAGAAGGCTAGAAATGCCGTGAATAGGGTAGTAAACCAAATGAAGTAAGCAGTGTTAGGGCAAACTGATTAAAGCTGGAACCCATAGTAGTGACCAACCGGATAATTAAACATACTGGACTATTCGATGATAAAGGTAATAATATAAGCAGAGGTTAGAAGGAATAATTTGATTAAACACAGAAGTAAGAAATGACAGAATCTAGTTATATGAAACCCGATATAGCAGAAACTAGTAACCTTAAACAAACAGAAGATGTAGAAAAATATAAAACCCCAACACCTAAATATTTGATAAATGAAGACAAGGACTACAAAATATTAATCTTATATATATTAAAAACTTTAGATACAGAAATAATACAAAACATATATAATCTATTATTTACTCATGAACTTATAGACCTAATGAAAGAATCATGGTTAGATACAATATTAAACAATGATAGTGATGATGACTCTAGAAATAATGATATATACCTAGATATAGATACAGAAGGATATCTAGATTATTATTAAAATGAACCAACAACATTTAGAAAATTGGCAACGAACTATAGATGAGCTAAGAGACAGAGAAACTTTAATCCAATATAACCTAGATAAATATGTACAAACACAAAATAGTGGTTATTTAGATCTAATAGTAAGAGATATCAATATCATATTAAGACTAATTAGAGAACGAGATAACTACTATAATTCCGCATTTAGCTAAAATGACCCAAGAAGCAAAGATCATAGGACCACCCCCACAATTGGTATATAATAGTAGATATTATACACCAATGATAGACACAGGCTCAGAAGCAAATTTATGTAGATACAATTGTTTACCAGAATCTAAATGGCAAAAGATAAAAAATCCAACTGTATTCACCGGATTTAATGACGAAGGAAGTATGGTAAAATATTACGCAAAAGATGTAAAACTACAAATATATGATAAAATACTAACAATAAAACGCAAAAGATGTAAAACTACAAATATATGATAAAATACTAACAATAAAAACAATGTATAACTATGATTTCACAACGAGAGATATAATTTTAGGAATGCCCTTTATAGATGAACTATACCCTCATATACTAACAAAAACACACTGTTGGTTTACAACACCTTGTAAACAAAAAATAGGAGCCAAAAGAGTACAAAATAAACCTAGAAAAATGACACCATGGATAAAAGGATCAGAAAAAATAACACAAAAACTAGAAAATCAATCAACAACAGAGAAAGCAATAGAAATTATAACCTTTAATATCAACATGTTACAACCAATCTATGATAAGTTAGAACCCTTATATAGTGACAATCCGCTTAAAGGATGGCATAAACATAAAACAACAGTTACAATAGAACTAATAGATCAAAATAGTATAATAACCCAAAAACCATTAAAATATAACTTTGATGATTTAAAAGAATTTACCTTACACATAGATGAATTACTTAAAAATAATTACATCCACGCTAGTAACAGTAAACATACTAGTCCCGCCTTTATTGTTAACAAACATAGTGAACAAAAAAGAGGGAAAAGTAGGATGGTTATTGATTATAGAAATCTAAATGCCAAAACTAAAACTTATAATTACCCAATACCAAATAAAATATTAAAAATTAGACAAATCCAAGGATATAATTACTTTAGCAAATTTGATTGCAAATCAGGATTTTATCATTTAAAACTAGAAGATAACTCTAAACATTTAACAGCATTCACAGTACCCCAAGGATTTTATGAATGGAATGTTTTACCCTTTGGATATAAAAATGCACCAGGTAGATATCAACATTTTATGGATACATATTTTACACAATTAGAAAATTGTATTGTATATATTGATGATATATTATTATACTCAAGAACAGAAGACGAACATATACAATTACTAAATAAATTTATCAACATTATAGATACAGCAGGAATTAGTTTAAGTAAAAGCAAGGCAGAAATAATGAAAAACCAAATAGAATTTCTCGGTATACAAATAGATAAGAACGGAGTAAAAATGCAAACACATATAGTACAAAAAATTATAAATTCAAATGAAATACTAGATACAAAGAAAAAATTACAATCCTTTTTAGGATTAGTAAACCAAGTAAGAGAATATATACCAAAGTTAGCAGAATATTTAAAACCATTACATAAAAAATTAAGAAAGGATATTGAATATCATTTTGACCAAACAGACAGAAAACATATACAAAAGGTTAAAGAATTATGCCAAAAGTTACCAAAATTATATTTTCCAGATATAACAAAAGAATTTATATATATAGTAGAAACAGATTCAAGCAACCATAGCTACGGTGGAGTATTAAAATATAAGTATATTGATACAAAAATAGAACATCACTGTAGATATCACTCAGGAACATATACGGAACCTCAAGATAAATGGGAAATAAATAGGAAAGAATTATTTGCCTTATATAAATGTTTATTAACATTCGAACCATATATAGTTTATAACAAATTTATTGTCAGAACAGATAATACACAAGTAAAATGGTGGCTAACAAGAAAATTAGACGACTCAGTTACAACAAAAGAAATACGAAGACTTGTCTTAAATATACAAAATTTTACATTTACAATAGAAGTGATCAGTACTAACAAAAATATCACTGCAGACTACTTATCAAGACAAAGCTACTCAGACAGATCAAGATAGCCAAATGGATATTTTATTAAAAGCCATGACTACACTTTGCTTAAAAGTGGACAGTTTTGAGCTAGAATTAAAAGAGCTAAAGAAGGAAAGAGCTACAAGTCAGCCGCATGACTCAAAATATGCTGAACTATGTCGATCGGAAGACATTAAAAATCCAGAACTAGAAGGAGACGTTGAGAAACTCCATAAAACTCATAACAAGTTTGTTAATGCAGCTACAGGAAAAGCATCTACGGAAGCAAGCAGCTCAAATACAACCAGCCAACCTACAAAAAGACAAAACCAAAATTTAAATAGCCAGTTTACAAAAACCTTTATCAAAAATAAACAACCCATAAATCTATCACATCCGACTATACCAAGTCCACAAACATCCACATATGCCGCAAGCCTAAACCAAAATAAACAAGTATATAACCACATTTCCAGAGCATACATCCAAAATATCTATAAAACCCAAACATTTTTGAATTTACATCCAAGATCTCAGACGACCAATGACCCTCAAAAAGATTTTATAACTCAAAAACTACAAGGATATAATAAATTAATTGCCCAGCCTGGCACCAGTGCAAATTTAGTACGTACATGCTACGAATATGGACTACTTTCAACAGTATATACAGCAGATGGAGCAGAACTACAACAAATACCAGACTTATATAATGCTTTTACAATATACAAAAGAATTACAGACGGATCATTCTTTTACATACGATGTTATTCAGCACCAGCAGAGATATTATACAATGAGATAAAACCACTCATCCAAGTAGTAAAAATTGGACTTACCAGAGATATGATTATCCCAGAGGAAATAGAAAAACAACCAGAAATACCAGAAGTTGATATACCAACATTCTTTGCTACAAAAAGATTAATAGGACTACAAGTAATTATTCAAGAACTAGTCAACAACTACACCAATGGACATAATATATGGAAATATCATTGTAGAGACCATGCCATGATCTATGCAAATTCAAGAGTACTACGCCAAGAAGATATGGAAGAAGTACGTAGTTGGATATGGACATTATTAAGACCTGAAGATACCCCAACAACAAGAGCTATCAAAAAGGATTTTATTTCAGAAAATTTATTGGTTAAATACTGCCAGTATTTAGGACCGAAATACCCAGATCACCATTGTTCAAAATGCAGTGGAGGAAATACCACAACTATACCAGAAGTAAATCTAGAATGAAGACAAACGGACAAGCTACAAACAAAAAGAGCTACAGACAAAGACATAATCATAAATAGTTCCTAGTTTATTTTATTATGTAAATTATTGCAGAGGAATCTTTACTTTTTCTTTCTTCTTAGCATTAGTCAAAAAGTGGGAATAGTAAGAAACCCCACACGTTTTCTTTCAATAATGTAAAATAGTAGGACACGTTTTTTTTCTCTTTTTCAAAAGTCGTAAAGTACACAGTGACTAGCACTGTGCATTTACGCGTTTTTCCTTTATTACGCGGTTTCCACTATTGAGACGCGTTTTCTTGTAATATAAATAGAGACGAACAGATGAGAAAGAAGGCAAGCAATTTTTTGCTAACCTACTCTCTCATGTGTTGAGACTCACCATAAATAAAAAATATTTTAGCAAAAAAAAAAATAAAAAATATTTTAGTTTATATATATAGCATGGAGGAATCCAATATAGAAACATCTATATCACATACTACGGAAGAGATAACAACAAAGGTATACTCATATTTACATATGTGTAACTAATCTATCATATTCCTAATAATCTCTATTAGCTTATTATTATTTATCATGTTATAGTTTGATTATGTTAACATTATCCTTATTAGTTTGCTATGGTTAGGAAGCTGAGAGTAAGTTAGACCCAGACTAAGCTTTTCCAAAATGGTTGAACCCAGAAGAAGGCTAGAAATGCCGTGAATAGGGTAGTAAACCAAATGAAGTAAGCAGTGTTAGGGCAAACTGATTAAAGCTGGAACCCATAGTAGTGACCAACCGGATAATTAAACATACTGGACTATTCGATGATAAAGGTAATAATATAAGCAGAGGTTAGAAGGAATAATTTGATTAAACACAGAAGTAAGAAATGACAGAATCTAGTTATATGAAACCCGATATAGCAGAAACTAGTAACCTTAAACAAACAGAAGATGTAGAAAAATATAAAACCCCAACACCTAAATATTTGATAAATGAAGACAAGGACTACAAAATATTAATCTTATATATATTAAAAACTTTAGATACAGAAATAATACAAAACATATATAATCTATTATTTACTCATGAACTTATAGACCTAATGAAAGAATCATGGTTAGATACAATATTAAACAATGATAGTGATGATGACTCTAGAAATAATGATATATACCTAGATATAGATACAGAAGGATATCTAGATTATTATTAAAATGAACCAACAACATTTAGAAAATTGGCAACGAACTATAGATGAGCTAAGAGACAGAGAAACTTTAATCCAATATAACCTAGATAAATATGTACAAACACAAAATAGTGGTTATTTAGATCTAATAGTAAGAGATATCAATATCATATTAAGACTAATTAGAGAACGAGATAACTACTATAATTCCGCATTTAGCTAAAATGACCCAAGAAGCAAAGATCATAGGACCACCCCCACAATTTTAATAATGTAAAATAGTAGGACACGTTTTCTTTCTCTTTTTCAAAAGTCGTAAAGTACACAGTGACTAGCACTGTGCATTTACGCGTTTTTCCTTTATTACGCGGTTTCCACTATTGAGACGCGTTTTCTTGTAATATAAATAGAGACGAACAGATGAGAAAGAAGGCAAGCAATTTTTTGCTAACCTACTCTCTCATGTGTTGAGACTCACCATAAATAAAAAATATTTTAGCAAAAAAAAAATAATAAAAAATATTTTAGTTTATATATATAGCATGGAGGAATCCAATATAGAAACATCTATATCACATACTACGGAAGAGATAACAACAAAGGTATACTCATATTTACATATGTGTAACTAATCTATCATATTCCTAATAATCTCTATTAGCTTATTATTATTTATCATGTTATAGTTTGATTATGTTAACATTATCCTTATTAGTTTGCTATGGTTAGGAAGCTGAGAGTAAGTTAGACCCAGACTAAGCTTTTCCAAAATGGTTGAACCCAGAAGAAGGCTAGAAATGCCGTGAATAGGGTAGTAAACCAAATGAAGTAAGCAGTGTTAGGGCAAACTGATTAAAGCTGGAACCCATAGTAGTGACCAACCGGATAATTAAACATACTGGACTATTCGATGATAAAGGTAATAATATAAGCAGAGGTTAGAAGGAATAATTTGATTAAACACAGAAGTAAGAAATGACAGAATCTAGTTATATGAAACCCGATATAGCAGAAACTAGTAACCTTAAACAAACAGAAGATGTAGAAAAATATAAAACCCCAACACCTAAATATTTGATAAATGAAGACAAGGACTACAAAATATTAATCTTATATATATTAAAAACTTTAGATACAGAAATAATACAAAACATATATAATCTATTATTTACTCATGAACTTATAGACCTAATGAAAGAATCATGGTTAGATACAATATTAAACAATGATAGTGATGATGACTCTAGAAATAATGATATATACCTAGATATAGATACAGAAGGATATCTAGATTATTATTAAAATGAACCAACAACATTTAGAAAATTGGCAACGAACTATAGATGAGCTAAGAGACAGAGAAACTTTAATCCAATATAACCTAGATAAATATGTACAAACACAAAATAGTGGTTATTTAGATCTAATAGTAAGAGATATCAATATCATATTAAGACTAATTAGAGAACGAGATAACTACTATAATTCCGCATTTAGCTAAAATGACCCAAGAAGCAAAGATCATAGGACCACCCCCACAATTGGGTTCCAGCTTTAATCAGTTTGCCCTAACACTGCTTACTTCATTTGGTTTACTACCCTATTCACGGCATTTCTAGCCTTCTTCTGGGTTCAACCATTTTGGAAAAGCTTAGTCTGGGTCTAACTTACTCTCAGCTTCCTAACCATAGCAAACTAATAAGGATAATGTTAACATAATCAAACTATAACATGATAAATAATAATAAGCTAATAGAGATTATTAGGAATATGATAGATTAGTTACACATATGTAAATATGAGTATACCTTTGTTGTTATCTCTTCCGTAGTATGTGATATAGATGTTTCTATATTGGATTCCTCCATGCTATATATATAAACTAAAATATTTTTTATTTTTTTTTTTGCTAAAATATTTTTTATTTATGGTGAGTCTCAACACATGAGAGAGTAGGTTAGCAAAAAATTGCTTGTCTTCTTTCTCATCTGTTCGTCTCTATTTATATTACAAGAAAACGCGTCTCAATAGTGGAAACCGCGTAATAAAGGAAAAACGCGTAAATGCACAGTGCTAGTCACTGTGTACTTTACGACTTTTGAAAAAGAGAAAAAAAACGTGTCCTACTATTTTACATTATTGAAAGAAAACGTGTGGGGTTTCTTACTATTCCCACTTTTTGACTAATGCTAAGAAGAAAGAAAAAGTAAAGATTCCTCTGCAATAATTTACATAATAAAATAAACTAGGAACTATTTATGATTATGTCTTTGTCTGTAGCTCTTTTTGTTTGTAGCTTGTCCGTTTGTCTTCATTCTAGATTTACTTCTGGTATAGTTGTGGTATTTCCTCCACTGCATTTTGAACAATGGTGATCTGGGTATTTCGGTCCTAAATACTGGCAGTATTTAACCAATAAATTTTCTGAAATAAAATCCTTTTTGATAGCTCTTGTTGTTGGGGTATCTTCAGGTCTTAATAATGTCCATATCCAACTACGTACTTCTTCCATATCTTCTTGGCGTAGTACTCTTGAATTTGCATAGATCATGGCATGGTCTCTACAATGATATTTCCATATATTATGTCCATTGGTGTAGTTGTTGACTAGTTCTTGAATAATTACTTGTAGTCCTATTAATCTTTTTGTAGCAAAGAATGTTGGTATATCAACTTCTGGTATTTCTGGTTGTTTTTCTATTTCCTCTGGGATAATCATATCTCTGGTAAGTCCAATTTTTACTACTTGGATGAGTGGTTTTATCTCATTGTATAATATCTCTGCTGGTGCTGAATAACATCGTATGTAAAAGAATGATCCGTCTGTAATTCTTTTGTATATTGTAAAAGCATTATATAAGTCTGGTATTTGTTGTAGTTCTGCTCCATCTGCTGTATATACTGTTGAAAGTAGTCCATATTCGTAGCATGTACGTACTAAATTTGCACTGGTGCCAGGCTGGGCAATTAATTTATTATATCCTTGTAGTTTTTGAGTTATAAAATCTTTTTGAGGGTCATTGGTCGTCTGAGATCTTGGATGTAAATTCAAAAATGTTTGGGTTTTATAGATATTTTGGATGTATGCTCTGGAAATGTGGTTATATACTTGTTTATTTTGGTTTAGGCTTGCGGCATATGTGGATGTTTGTGGACTTGGTATAGTCGGATGTGATAGATTTATGGGTTGTTTATTTTTGATAAAGGTTTTTGTAAACTGGCTATTTAAATTTTGGTTTTGTCTTTTTGTAGGTTGGCTGGTTGTATTTGAGCTGCTTGCTTCCGTAGATGCTTTTCCTGTAGCTGCATTAACAAACTTGTTATGAGTTTTATGGAGTTTCTCAACGTCTCCTTCTAGTTCTGGATTTTTAATGTCTTCCGATCGACATAGTTCAGCATATTTTGAGTCATGCGGCTGACTTGTAGCTCTTTCCTTCTTTAGCTCTTTTAATTCTAGCTCAAAACTGTCCACTTTTAAGCAAAGTGTAGTCATGGCTTTTAATAAAATATCCATTTGGCTATCTTGATCTGTCTGAGTAGCTTTGTCTTGATAAGTAGTCTGCAGTGATATTTTTGTTAGTACTGATCACTTCTATTGTAAATGTAAAATTTTGTATATTTAAGACAAGTCTTCTTATTTCTTTTGTTGTAACTGAGTCGTCCAATTTTCTTGTTAGCCACCATTTTACTTGTGTATTATCTGTTCTGACAATAAATTTGTTGTAAACTATATATGGTTCGAATGCTAATAAACATTTATATAAGGCAAATAATTCTTTCCTATTTATTTCCCATTTATCTTGAGGTTCCGTATATGTTCCTGAGTGATATCTACAGTGATGTTCTATTTTTGTATCAAGATACTTATATTTTAATACTCCACCGTAGCTATGGTTGCTTGAATCTGTTTCTACTATATATATAAATTCTTTTGTTATATCTGGAAAATATAATTTTGGTAACTTTTGACATAATTCTTTAACCTTTTGTATATGTTTTCTATCTGTTTGGTCAAAATGATATTCAATATCCTTTCTTAATTTTTTATGTAATGGTTTTAAATATTCTGCTAACTTTGGTATATATTCTCTTACTTGGTTTACTAATCCTAAAAAGGATTGTAATTTTTTCTTTGTATCTAGTATCTCATTTGAATTTATAATTTTTTGTACTATATGTGTTTGCATTTTTACTCCATTCTTATCTATTTGTATGCCAAGAAATTCTATTTGGTTTTTCATTATTTCTGCCTTGCTTTTACTTAAACTAATTCCTGCTGTATCTATAATGTTGATAAATTTATTTAGTAATTGTATATGTTCGTCTTCTGTTCTTGAGTATAATAATATATCATCAATATATACAATACAATTTTCTAATTGTGTAAAATATGTATCCATAAAATGTTGATATCTACCTGGTGCATTTTTATATCCAAAGGGTAAAACATTCCATTCATAAAATCCTTGGGGTACTGTGAATGCTGTTAAATGTTTAGAGTTATCTTCTAATTTTAAATGATAAAATCCTGATTTGCAATCAAATTTGCTAAAATAATTATATCCTTGGATTTGTCTAATTTTTAATATTTTATTTGGTATTGGGTAATTATAGGTTTTAGTTTTGGCATTTAGATTTCTATAATCAATAACCATTGGGTAATTATAGGTTTTAGTTTTGGCATTTAGATTTCTATAATCAATAACCATTCTACTTTTTCCTCTTTTTTGTTCACTATGTTTGTTAACAATAAAGGCTGGACTAGTATGTTTACTATTACTAGCTTGAATGTAATTATTGTGAAGTAATTCATCTATGTGTAAGGTAAATTCTTTTAAATCATCAAAGTTATATTTTAATGGTTTTTGGGTTATTATACTATTTTGATCAATTAGTTCTATTGTAACTGTTGTTTTATGTTTATGCCATCCTTTAAGCGGATTGTCACTATATAAGGGTTCTAACTTATCATAGATTGGTTGTAACATGTTGATATTAAAGGTTATAATTTCTATTGCTTTCTCTGTTGTTGATTGATTTTCTAGTTTTTGTGTTATTTTTTCTGATCCTTTTATCCATGGTGTTATTTTTCTAGGTTTATTTTGTACTCTTTTGGCTCCTATTTTTTGTTTACAAGGTGTTGTAAACCAACAGTGTGTTTTTGTTAGTATATGAGGGTATAGTTCATCTATAAAGGGCATTCCTAAAATTATATCTCTTGTTGTGAAATCATAGTTATACATTGTTTTTATTGTTAGTATTTTATCATATATTTGTAGTTTTACATCTTTTGCGTAATATTTTACCATACTTCCTTCGTCATTAAATCCGGTGAATACAGTTGGATTTTTTATCTTTTGCCATTTAGATTCTGGTAAACAATTGTATCTACATAAATTTGCTTCTGAGCCTGTGTCTATCATTGGTGTATAATATCTACTATTATATCCTTCTACAATTATTTTTGCTAGTATATATACTTTCATGTTAAGGTATTTTTATAGTATTGATTTTGTCCTATTGATTATTACATTTTTATTTTGGTAATGAATGATCAATCTTTTATCTTCTAACTTATATGGTTTTACTTGTTCTAGCCATTGTAGTCCTAAAACTATATTTGGATTTATTTGTCCTATTGTAAATTGTATATTTATAGGTATTCCTCCTATAATTAATTCTTGGATAGCTATTTCCTTTGTTTGTTTTAATTCTATTGGTAAATCGGGTATTTCTTGTTCTTGTATTATAATATCATCTTCTGTAATTAATTCTCTGGTTATCCAATTATCTTGTTCTCCTGTGTTGATTAAGATTAAATATTTTCGTTGATTTAATATTCCTGTTATATAATAGGGATGTTGTGTTGGTATTATTTCATTGGGTATTTCATATTCTAATCTTCTGGATGTGCTCATTCTTGATGAGGATGAGGGGGCATCTATTTGTCTTTTTGATGTCATTCCTATTCTTTCTTTTACTATATCTAATTCTTGATTCATATTTAATTCATCATAACTATAATCATTATTATCTATGACTGTTAATATATTGTCAAATGGGGATTCTATATTGATTTTATCAATTTTGTTAGTTGCTTGTACCATATGTTTAGTAGTTAAAATATATAAATTTTTGCATCTTGCTGTAAATATTTTACTTCCAGGGGTTAGTTCTATTCCTGATAACTTCCAATATAATACTAGAGATTTATCTATATTTCTATCTTTTATTGCTACTGTATAATTTGGGTTAACTGTAAACTTAAATTTTTGGTATATTAAATTTCCTTTTACTGCACTAATTATACTCTGTTCAATTGGGTACTTAATTCTATCATCTGCTAAGTATAACTCTATAGGTGTATTTATTCCTTCCTTAAAACATGCTTTTATTAATATCTGTATTGCTCCTAAGTGTACATGAGTTATTTCGTTTTTTGGTTTTGGTTTTAATGCTTGTATTTCTTTAGTTATTTCTCTTTTACTTATTATGGGTACCATTGCACTACCTTGTGCGTATTTACAGTCTACTGTATGTTCTTTTTGGCTTATTATATAATATTCTTCTTTGGGTTTTTTAAACCAATATTTTACCATTGGTACATCTAATACATTATCTATTTTTAAAGTTATTTCTTGTTTCGTGATTTGTTTGTATATATTTGAGTCAAATATTATTTTCTGGTTATTACTATCTTCAGTTTGGTAATTTTCTTTTTCTATTATTCCTGATTCAGTCATCAATTTCGTTTTCTGTATCTGATAGGTTTATATCGCTAGCATCATCATTATTTAGTTCTAAGTCTGAGTTGTTTATTTCTATATCTGGCAATTCATCTAGCTCATAAATACTATCGTTACTTTCTAAATCATAATCTATGTATGGTAATTCTGTGTAAATATTTTCTTCTATTCTTACTTCGGTAATTTGTTTTTTCTTTATATCTTTAGGTATTTTACAATCTTTAGCTAAGTGTCCTAATTTTCCACAGTTATAACATTTACATTCTGATAATTTTTTCTTAGGTCGGTAAGGTCTTTTTCTTTTATAATTTTTTATATAATATCTTTTTCTTGGATTTTTATGCTTATATTTAGATTTAAAAGATTTATATTTTTTAAATCGTTTTTTATATCTAAACTTATTTTTCTTAGTTTTACAACCAAATTGTGGTGCTATCTTTTGTGTACAACACGACATGTTTTTTGTTAATACTTTGTCTAATTTTTGTTTATCTTTATATTCATCACATAGTCCTATAAACCATGTTTGTAAATATTTTATTCTAGCTCCTAATGTATCTGTTAAACTAGCTGCGTCCCATGCTGTTATAATTTTTGTACTAAATGGTTCAGGTAATTTTGTAAAATATGTTCTTCTAACTGCTATAGCTTCTTCATGAGTATATATTGCTCTATAATAGTAATCTTTAAAAGCGCATGTATATTCATCTATATAACACATATTGCATATTGATAATTTATTCATTAATTGTCTATTTAGATTTTTATCTTTTTCTTGTTCTGCTAATTCTGTTGTCATACTTCCAAATTCGTTTCTAATTCCATATTCATATTTATTTAAAATTGCTATGCTTGATGTTATAATTGTTCCACTACTATCTTTATTGCTTCTTAATGCTGCTCTACCGTCAGCTGTTATATTATGTAGCCATAATTTTACTGTTCCTATTAGTGTTCTTTCTATATATCCTGGTGTATCTGCTACTGATATCTTATTGTCTATTAGTTGTTTTGCAATTTGTCCTATCCATATTTGTATTGTTTTATTTACATCTGTAACACAATCTAAATCTAAAAATTGTGAATGTTCTGGAGTTTTAGTTGGCGTCCATTTATTTAGTCTACTTTGCCATATTGCTTCATATCTATTATCATCTGTTACTGTATAATAAGTTGGTCCAGTTGTTCTAGGGTTGTCATATCTTCTTTTATCATATGTTCTACTTGTACTTGGTTGTTCATTTTTTATGGTATTTATATTTGGTTTAGCATTTGTTGTATTTATATTTAAATCTGTTATTTGGTTCATTATCTGGGTGTATGTTTCACTGTTTTCATCATTATTGTCATCATTGTCTAAATTTATTTCGGATTCGGCTTCGTTTATGGTTACATTATCTATAGTTAAATTGTCTATTGTGATGTTATCAATACTTATATTTGGAGATTCTTCGTCAGGGTTTAAGCTTTCTAAGTGTATTTGTTCTTTTAACTTTTCTAATTCCATTGCTAACTTTTTTTCTTTTTCTTTTTTTATTTTTTCATTTTGTTTTGCTAATCTTGCTTGTACTTTCTGGGTATATATTTGTTTTAATATTGCTAATTCTTTTTCCATTTCTTGTATTTTTGTAGATGATTCGGATGTTTCAGGTTCTGGTTCAGTATATTCAGGGATTGGTTCTTGAGGTGGTATAGGTTTAACTGGTGTTTGAGGAGGGTTTTGTTTTACTTGTTGGTTTTTTAGTTGTTCGATTTCTTTTCTGGCTTCTAATCGTATTTTTTCAATTTCTAATTTTTGATCTATTTCAGTATTTTCCTTTTGTAATCTTATCATTTCTGTTAAGCTATCTTCTAATTTAGCTGATATTGGATCTGGCATTATTAAGTATAGGTTTAGCAGATGATAGAATTAAGTACCCTTTGGTATATTAAATTTCCTTCCACTGGATAAGAATATCCAGTGGAAGAAAAAACATTTTTAGGAACAGATGGAACACAAATAACAATAACACACTCAAATTTAGGACGACGATATAGAAAAATAGGTACAAAATTACATTTAATGCCAGATCCAATATCAGCTAAATTAGAAGATAGCTTAACAGAAATGATAAGATTACAAAAGGAAAATACTGAAATAGATCAAAAATTAGAAATTGAAAAAATACGATTAGAAGCCAGAAAAGAAATCGAACAACTAAAAAACCAACAAGTAAAACAAAACCCTCCTCAAACACCAGTTAAACCTATACCACCTCAAGAACCAATCCCTGAATATACTGAACCAGAACCTGAAACATCCGAATCATCTACAAAAATACAAGAAATGGAAAAAGAATTAGCAATATTAAAACAAATATATACCCAGAAAGTACAAGCAAGATTAGCAAAACAAAATGAAAACATAAAAAAAGAAAAAGAAAAAAAGTTAGCAATGGAATTAGAAAAGTTAAAAGAACAAATACACTTAGAAGAATTAAACCCTGACGAAGAATCTCCAAATATAAGTATTGATAACATCACAATAGACAATTTAACTATAGATAATGTAACCATAAACGAAGCCGAATCCGAAATAAATTTAGACAATGATGACAATAATGATGAAAACAGTGAAACATACACCCAGATAATGAACCAAATAACAGATTTAAATATAAATACAACAAATGCTAAACCAAATATAAATACCATAAAAAATGAACAACCAAGTACAAGTAGAACATATGATAAAAGAAGATATGACAACCCTAGAACAACTGGACCAACTTATTATACAGTAACAGATGATAATAGATATGAAGCACTATGGCAAAGTAGACTAAATAAATGGACGCCAACTAAAACTCCAGAACATTCACAATTTTTAGATTTAGATTGTGTTACAGATGTAAATAAAACAATACAAATATGGATAGGACAAATTGCAAAACAACTAATAGACAATAAGATATCAGTAGCAGATACACCAGGATATATAGAAAGAACACTAATAGGAACAGTAAAATTATGGCTACATAATATAACAGCTGACGGTAGAGCAGCATTAAGAAGCAATAAAGATAGTAGTGGAACAATTATAACATCAAGCATAGCAATTTTAAATAAATATGAATATGGAATTAGAAACGAATTTGGAAGTATGACAACAGAATTAGCAGAACAAGAAAAAGATAAAAATCTAAATAGACAATTAATGAATAAATTATCAATATGCAATATGTGTTATATAGATGAATATACATGCGCTTTTAAAGATTACTATTATAGAGCAATATATACTCATGAAGAAGCTATAGCAGTTAGAAGAACATATTTTACAAAATTACCTGAACCATTTAGTACAAAAATTATAACAGCATGGGACGCAGCTAGTTTAACAGATACATTAGGAGCTAGAATAAAATATTTACAAACATGGTTTATAGGACTATGTGATGAATATAAAGATAAACAAAAATTAGACAAAGTATTAACAAAAAACATGTCGTGTTGTACACAAAAGATAGCACCACAATTTGGTTGTAAAACTAAGAAAAATAAGTTTAGATATAAAAAACGATTTAAAAAATATAAATCTTTTAAATCTAAATATAAGCATAAAAATCCAAGAAAAAGATATTATATAAAAAATTATAAAAGAAAAAGACCTTACCGACCTAAGAAAAAATTATCAGAATGTAAATGTTATAACTGTGGAAAATTAGGACACTTAGCTAAAGATTGTAAAATACCTAAAGATATAAAGAAAAAACAAATTACCGAAGTAAGAATAGAAGAAAATATTTACACAGAATTACCATACATAGATTATGATTTAGAAAGTAACGATAGTATTTATGAGCTAGATGAATTGCCAGATATAGAAATAAACAACTCAGACTTAGAACTAAATAATGATGATGCTAGCGATATAAACCTATCAGATACAGAAAACGAAATTGATGACTGAATCAGGAATAATAGAAAAAGAAAATTACCAAACTGAAGATAGTAATAACCAGAAAATAATATTTGACTCAAATATATACAAACAAATCACGAAACAAGAAATAACTTTAAAAATAGATAATGTATTAGATGTACCAATGGTAAAATATTGGTTTAAAAAACCCAAAGAAGAATATTATATAATAAGCCAAAAAGAACATACAGTAGACTGTAAATATGCACAAGGCAGTGCAATGGTACCCATAATAAGTAAAAGAGAAATAACTAAAGAAATACAAGCATTAAAACCAAAACCAAAAAACGAAATAACTCATGTACACTTAGGAGCAATACAGATATTAATAAAAGCATGTTTTAAGGAAGGAATAAATACACCTATAGAGTTATACTTAGCAGATGATAGAATTAAGTACCCAATTGAACAGAGTATAATTAGTGCAGTAAAAGGAAATTTAATATACCAAAAATTTAAGTTTACAGTTAACCCAAATTATACAGTAGCAATAAAAGATAGAAATATAGATAAATCTCTAGTATTATATTGGAAGTTATCAGGAATAGAACTAACCCCTGGAAGTAAAATATTTACAGCAAGATGCAAAAATTTATATATTTTAACTACTAAACATATGGTACAAGCAACTAACAAAATTGATAAAATCAATATAGAATCCCCATTTGACAATATATTAACAGTCATAGATAATAATGATTATAGTTATGATGAATTAAATATGAATCAAGAATTAGATATAGTAAAAGAAAGAATAGGAATGACATCAAAAAGACAAATAGATGCCCCCTCATCCTCATCAAGAATGAGCACATCCAGAAGATTAGAATATGAAATACCCAATGAAATAATACCAACACAACATCCCTATTATATAACAGGAATATTAAATCAACGAAAATATTTAATCTTAATCAACACAGGAGAACAAGATAATTGGATAACCAGAGAATTAATTACAGAAGATGATATTATAATACAAGAACAAGAAATACCCGATTTACCAATAGAATTAAAACAAACAAAGGAAATAGCTATCCAAGAATTAATTATAGGAGGAATACCTATAAATATACAATTTACAATAGGACAAATAAATCCAAATATAGTTTTAGGACTACAATGGCTAGAACAAGTAAAACCATATAAGTTAGAAGATAAAAGATTGATCATTCATTACCAAAATAAAAATGTAATAATCAATAGGACAAAATCAATATTATAAAAATATTTTAGCATGAAAGTATATATATTAGCAAAAATAATTGTAGAAGGATACAATAGTAGATATTATACACCAATGATAGATACCGGCGCAGAAGCAAATTTATGTAGATACAATTGTTTACCAGAATCCAAATGGCAAAAGATAAAAAATCCAACTGTATTCACCGGATTTAATGACGAAGGAAGTATGGTAAAATATTAAAATATTACGCAAAAGATGTAAAACTACAAATATATGATAAAATACTAACAATAAAAACGATGTATAACTATGATTTCACAACAAGAGATATAATTTTAGGAATGCCCTTTATAGATGAACTATACCCTCATATACTAACAAAAACACACTGTTGGTTTACAACACCTTGTAAACAAAAAATAGGAGCCAAAAGAGTACAAAATAAACCTAGAAAAACAACACCATGGATAAAAGGATCAGAAAAAATAACACAAAAACTAGAAAATCAATCAACAACAGAGAAAGCAATAGAAATTATAACCTTTAATATCAACATGTTACAACCAATCTATGATAAGTTAGAACCCTTATATAGTGACAATCCGCTTAAAGGATGGCATAAACATAAAACAACAGTTACAATAGAACTAATTGATCAAAATAGTATAATAACCCAAAAACCATTAAAATATAACTTTGATGATTTAAAAGAATTTACCTTACACATAGATGAATTACTTCACAATAATTACATTCAAGCTAGTAATAGTAAACATACTAGTCCAGCCTTTATTGTTAACAAACATAGTGAACAAAAAAGAGGAAAAAGTAGAATGGTTATTGATTATAGAAATCTAAATGCCAAAACTAAAACCTATAATTACCCAATACCAAATAAAATATTAAAAATTAGACAAATCCAAGGATATAATTATTTTAGCAAATTTGATTGCAAATCAGGATTTTATCATTTAAAATTAGAAGATAACTCTAAACATTTAACAGCATTCACAGTACCCCAAGGATTTTATGAATGGAATGTTTTACCCTTTGGATATAAAAATGCACCAGGTAGATATCAACATTTTATGGATACATATTTTACACAATTAGAAAATTGTATTGTATATATTGATGATATATTATTATACTCAAGAACAGAAGACGAACATATACAATTACTAAATAAATTTATCAACATTATAGATACAGCAGGAATTAGTTTAAGTAAAAGCAAGGCAGAAATAATGAAAAACCAAATAGAATTTCTTGGCATACAAATAGATAAGAATGGAGTAAAAATGCAAACACATATAGTACAAAAAATTATAAATTCAAATGAGATACTAGATACAAAGAAAAAATTACAATCCTTTTTAGGATTAGTAAACCAAGTAAGAGAATATATACCAAAGTTAGCAGAATATTTAAAACCATTACATAAAAAATTAAGAAAGGATATTGAATATCATTTTGACCAAACAGATAGAAAACATATACAAAAGGTTAAAGAATTATGTCAAAAGTTACCAAAATTATATTTTCCAGATATAACAAAAGAATTTATATATATAGTAGAAACAGATTCAAGTAACCATAGCTACGGTGGAGTATTAAAATATAAGTATCTTGATACAAAAATAGAACATCACTGTAGATATCACTCAGGAACATATACGGAACCTCAAGATAAATGGGAAATAAATAGGAAAGAATTATTTGCCTTATATAAATGTTTATTAGCATTCGAACCATATATAGTTTACAACAAATTTATTGTCAGAACAGATAATACACAAGTAAAATGGTGGCTAACAAGAAAATTGGACGACTCAGTTACAACAAAAGAAATAAGAAGACTTGTCTTAAATATACAAAATTTTACATTTACAATAGAAGTGATCAGTACTAACAAAAATATCACTGCAGACTACTTATCAAGACAAAGCTACTCAGACAGATCAAGATAGCCAAATGGATATTTTATTAAAAGCCATGACTACACTTTGCTTAAAAGTGGACAGTTTTGAGCTAGAATTAAAAGAGCTAAAGAAGGAAAGAGCTACAAGTCAGCCGCATGACTCAAAATATGCTGAACTATGTCGATCGGAAGACATTAAAAATCCAGAACTAGAAGGAGACGTTGAGAAACTCCATAAAACTCATAACAAGTTTGTTAATGCAGCTACAGGAAAAGCATCTACGGAAGCAAGCAGCTCAAATACAACCAGCCAACCTACAAAAAGACAAAACCAAAATTTAAATAGCCAGTTTACAAAAACCTTTATCAAAAATAAACAACCCATAAATCTATCACATCCGACTATACCAAGTCCACAAACATCCACATATGCCGCAAGCCTAAACCAAAATAAACAAGTATATAACCACATTTCCAGAGCATACATCCAAAATATCTATAAAACCCAAACATTTTTGAATTTACATCCAAGATCTCAGACGACCAATGACCCTCAAAAAGATTTTATAACTCAAAAACTACAAGGATATAATAAATTAATTGCCCAGCCTGGCACCAGTGCAAATTTAGTACGTACATGCTACGAATATGGACTACTTTCAACAGTATATACAGCAGATGGAGCAGAACTACAACAAATACCAGACTTATATAATGCTTTTACAATATACAAAAGAATTACAGACGGATCATTCTTTTACATACGATGTTATTCAGCACCAGCAGAGATATTATACAATGAGATAAAACCACTCATCCAAGTAGTAAAAATTGGACTTACCAGAGATATGATTATCCCAGAGGAAATAGAAAAACAACCAGAAATACCAGAAGTTGATATACCAACATTCTTTGCTACAAAAAGATTAATAGGACTACAAGTAATTATTCAAGAACTAGTCAACAACTACACCAATGGACATAATATATGGAAATATCATTGTAGAGACCATGCCATGATCTATGCAAATTCAAGAGTACTACGCCAAGAAGATATGGAAGAAGTACGTAGTTGGATATGGACATTATTAAGACCTGAAGATACCCCAACAACAAGAGCTATCAAAAAGGATTTTATTTCAGAAAATTTATTGGTTAAATACTGCCAGTATTTAGGACCGAAATACCCAGATCACCATTGTTCAAAATGCAGTGGAGGAAATACCACAACTATACCAGAAGTAAATCTAGAATGAAGACAAACGGACAAGCTACAAACAAAAAGAGCTACAGACAAAGACATAATCATAAATAGTTCCTAGTTTATTTTATTATGTAAATTATTGCAGAGGAATCTTTACTTTTTCTTTCTTCTTAGCATTAGTCAAAAAGTGGGAATAGTAAGAAACCCCACACGTTTTCTTTCAATAATGTAAAATAGTAGGACACGTTTTTTTTCTCTTTTTCAAAAGTCGTAAAGTACACAGTGACTAGCACTGTGCATTTACGCGTTTTTCCTTTATTACGCGGTTTCCACTATTGAGACGCATTTTCTTGTAATATAAATAGAGACGAACAGATGAGAAAGAAGGCAAGCAATTTTTTGCTAACCTACTCTCTCATGTGTTGAGACTCACCATAAATAAAAAATATTTTAGCAAAAAAAAAAATAAAAAATATTTTAGTTTATATATATAGCATGGAGGAATCCAATATAGAAACATCTATATCACATACTACGGAAGAGATAACAACAAAGGTATACTCATATTTACATATGTGTAACTAATCTATCATATTCCTAATAATCTCTATTAGCTTATTATTATTTATCATGTTATAGTTTGATTATGTTAACATTATCCTTATTAGTTTGCTATGGTTAGGAAGCTGAGAGTAAGTTAGACCCAGACTAAGCTTTTCCAAAATGGTTGAACCCAGAAGAAGGCTAGAAATGCCGTGAATAGGGTAGTAAACCAAATGAAGTAAGCAGTGTTAGGGCAAACTGATTAAAGCTGGAACCCATAGTAGTGACCAACCGGATAATTAAACATACTGGACTATTCGATGATAAAGGTAATAATATAAGCAGAGGTTAGAAGGAATAATTTGATTAAACACAGAAGTAAGAAATGACAGAATCTAGTTATATGAAACCCGATATAGCAGAAACTAGTAACCTTAAACAAACAGAAGATGTAGAAAAATATAAAACCCCAACACCTAAATATTTGATAAATGAAGACAAGGACTACAAAATATTAATCTTATATATATTAAAAACTTTAGATACAGAAATAATACAAAACATATATAATCTATTATTTACTCATGAACTTATAGACCTAATGAAAGAATCATGGTTAGATACAATATTAAACAATGATAGTGATGATGACTCTAGAAATAATGATATATACCTAGATATAGATACAGAAGGATATCTAGATTATTATTAAAATGAACCAACAACATTTAGAAAATTGGCAACGAACTATAGATGAGCTAAGAGACAGAGAAACTTTAATCCAATATAACCTAGATAAATATGTACAAACACAAAATAGTGGTTATTTAGATCTAATAGTAAGAGATATCAATATCATATTAAGACTAATTAGAGAACGAGATAACTACTATAATTCCGCATTTAGCTAAAATGACCCAAGAAGCAAAGATCATAGGACCACCCCCACAATTGTTTTGTTTTACTTGTTGGTTTTTTAGTTGTTCGATTTCTTTTCTGGCTTCTAATCGTATTTTTTCAATTTCTAATTTTTGATCTATTTCAGTATTTTCCTTTTGTAATCTTATCATTTCTGTTAAGCTATCTTCTAATTTAGCTGATATTGGATCTGGCATTAAATGTAATTTTGTACCTATTTTTCTATATCGTCGTCCTAAATTTGAGTGTGTTATTGTTATTTGTGTTCCATCTGTTCCTAAAAATGTTTTTTCTTCCACTGGATATTCTTCTTTATTCATAAGTATATTTAATTTCCATTATATCTTTTTGTAATTCTAATTCTTGTATAGTTTGTTTTTGTGCTTCAATTGATTTCTTAGCTACTCCTGCAAATATATTGTAATTTAATCTTTCTTTTCTAATATTAAGTTCTTCTTTAATGTCAATAAATTTTCTTAATAATTCCATTTTTCTTATTATTTTTGGTGTTTCTGGATATATATATACGGGGTTACTTGATTCTGGTTTATCCATTTATAGTTTGTTTTAATGATATAGTTATTTTATCTAATGCTTTGACTAATCTTGTCATTACTTTATATAAGTTATCTATTTCTTTAATTATTTGTGTAACTTCTCGTAGGTTATATTTTTGTTGACTTTTTATTTTACTCTGTTTTTCAATTCTTTTTGTTGAATAGTGTATTTTTATTTTTCTAACTACTTTTGATTGTTGTCGTTTATACATTATAATTCATCATATTTATATTCTTGTTGTTTTATGAGTTGTCTTATATATTCGTATTCAGTATAGGAAATTGTATCTATTAATTCAGGTATTTTTGTGTATTCGTATTTTTCATATAAGTTATCTAAATTTAGTCGTAGTTTTTGTATTTTAGTTGCTATATTTATTTGTTTATCTAATCTTATACATCTAGGATGTTCATCTGGTAGATCTTCTCCATATTCAATTCCTTTCATGTTTTCTGTTTGCATTATAAATTGTTTTTTACTATGTTTCCTTATTCTATTTTTATAAATATTGTTGGTACTTATCTTATTTGGTATGACATCTTTTTTATTTTTATATTTTTTATTTCTATGTTCTTTGTTCCTATGCTCTTTATTCCTATATTCTTTATTCCTATGTTCTTTATTCCTATGCTCTGATACCAATTGTGGGGGTGGTCCTATGATCTTTGCTTCTTGGGTCATTTTAGCTAAATGCGGAATTATAGTAGTTATCTCGTTCTCTAATTAGTCTTAATATGATATTGATATCTTTCTTCTTAGCATTAGTCAAAAAGTGGGAATAGTAAGAAACCCCACACGTTTTCTTTCAATAATGTAAAATAGTAGGACACGTTTTTTTTTTCTCTTTTTCAAAAGTCGTAAAGTACACAGTGACTAGCACTGTGCATTTACGCGTTTTTCCTTTATTACGCGGTTTCCACTATTGAGACGCGTTTTCTTGTAATATAAATAGAGACGAACAGATGAGAAAGAAGGCAAGCAATTTTTTGCTAACCTACTCTCTCATGTGTTGAGACTCACCATAAATAAAAAATATTTTAGCAAAAAAAAAAATAAAAAATATTTTAGTTTATATATATAGCATGGAGGAATCCAATATAGAAACATCTATATCACATACTACGGAAGAGATAACAACAAAGGTATACTCATATTTACATATGTGTAACTAATCTATCATATTCCTAATAATCTCTATTAGCTTATTATTATTTATCATGTTATAGTTTGATTATGTTAACATTATCCTTATTAGTTTGCTATGGTTAGGAAGCTGAGAGTAAGTTAGACCCAGACTAAGCTTTTCCAAAATGGTTGAACCCAGAAAAAGGCTAAGAATGCCGTGAATAGGGTAGTAAACCAAATGAAGTAAGCAGTGTTAGGGCAAACTGATTAAAGCTGGAACCCATAGTAGTGACCAACCGGATAATTAAACATACTGGACTATTCGATGATAAAGGTAATAATATAAGCAGAGGTTAGAAGGAATAATTTGATTAAACACAGAAGTAAGAAATGACAGAATCTAGTTATATGAAACCCGATATAGCAGAAACTAGTAACCTTAAACAAACAGAAGATGTAGAAAAATATAAAACCCCAACACCTAAATATTTGATAAATGAAGACAAGGACTACAAAATATTAATCTTATATATATTAAAAACTTTAGATACAGAAATAATACAAAACATATATAATCTATTATTTACTCATGAACTTATAGACCTAATGAAAGAATCATGGTTAGATACAATATTAAACAATGATAGTGATGATGACTCTAGAAATAATGATATATACCTAGATATAGATACAGAAGGATATCTAGATTATTATTAAAATGAACCAACAACATTTAGAAAATTGGCAACGAACTATAGATGAGCTAAGAGACAGAGAAACTTTAATCCAATATAACCTAGATAAATATGTACAAACACAAAATAGTGGTTATTTAGATCTAATAGTACCGAAATACCCAGATCACCATTGTTCAAAATGCAGTGGAGGAAATACCACAACTATACCAGAAGTAAATCTAGAATGAAGACAAACGGACAAGCTACAAACAAAAAGAGCTACAGACAAAGACATAATCATAAATAGTTCCTAGTTTATTTTATTATGTAAATTATTGCAGAGGAATCTTTACTTTTTCTTTCTTCTTAGCATTAGTCAAAAAGTGGGAATAGTAAGAAACCCCACACGTTTTCTTTCAATAATGTAAAATAGTAGGACACGTTTTTTTTTTCTCTTTTTCAAAAGTCGTAAAGTACACAGTGACTAGCACTGTGCATTTACGCGTTTTTCCTTTATTACGCGGTTTCCACTATTGAGACGCGTTTTCTTGTAATATAAATAGAGACGAACAGATGAGAAAGAAGGCAAGCAATTTTTTGCTAACCTACTCTCTCATGTGTTGAGACTCACCATAAATAAAAAATATTTTAGCAAAAAAATAAAAAATAAAAAATATTTTAGTTTATATATATAGCATGGAGGAATCCAATATAGAAACATCTATATCACATACTACGGAAGAGATAACAACAAAGGTATACTCATATTTACATATGTGTAACTAATCTATCATATTCCTAATAATCTCTATTAGCTGGGTCTAACTTACTCTCAGCTTCCTAACCATAGCAAACTAATAAGGATAATGTTAACATAATCAAACTATAACATGATAAATAATAATAAGCTAATAGAGATTATTAGGAATATGATAGATTAGTTACACATATGTAAATATGAGTATACCTTTGTTGTTATCTCTTCCGTAGTATGTGATATAGATGTTTCTATATTGGATTCCTCCATGCTATATATATAAACTAAAATATTTTTTATTTTTTTTTTTTGCTAAAATATTTTTTATTTATGGTGAGTCTCAACACATGAGAGAGTAGGTTAGCAAAAAATTGCTTGCCTTCTTTTTCATCTGTTCGTCTCTATTTATATTACAAGAAAACGCGTCTCAATAGTGGAAACCGCGTAATAAAGGAAAAACGCGTAAATGCACAGTGCTAGTCACTGTGTACTTTACGACTTTTGAAAAAGAGAAAAAAAACGTGTCCTACTATTTTACATTATTGAAAGAAAACGTGTGGGGTTTCTTACTATTCCCACTTTTTGACTAATGCTAAGAAGAAAGAAAAAGTAAAGATTCCTCTGCAATAATTTACATAATAAAATAAACTAGGAACTATTTATGATTATGTCTTTGTCTGTAGCTCTTTTTGTTTGTAGCTTGTCCGTTTGTCTTCATTCTAGATTTACTTCTGGTATAGTTGTGGTATTTCCTCCACTGCATTTTGAACAATGGTGATCTGGGTATTTCGGTCCTAAATACTGGCAGTATTTAACCAATAAATTTTCTGAAATAAAATCCTTTTTGATAGCTCTTGTTGTTGGGGTATCTTCAGGTCTTAATAATGTCCATATCCAACTACGTACTTCTTCCATATCTTCTTGGCGTAGTACTCTTGAATTTGCATAGATCATGGCATGGTCTCTACAATGATATTTCCATATATTATGTCCATTGGTGTAGTTGTTGACTAGTTCTTGAATAATTACTTGTAGTCCTATTAATCTTTTTGTAGCAAAGAATGTTGGTATATCAACTTCTGGTATTTCTGGTTGTTTTTCTATTTCCTCTGGGATAATCATATCTCTGGTAAGTCCAATTTTTACTACTTGGATGAGTGGTTTTATCTCATTGTATAATATCTCTGCTGGTGCTGAATAACATCGTATGTAAAAGAATGATCCGTCTGTAATTCTTTTGTATATTGTAAAAGCATTATATAAGTCTGGTATTTGTTGTAGTTCTGCTCCATCTGCTGTATATACTGTTGAAAGTAGTCCATATTCGTAGCATGTACGTACTAAATTTGCACTGGTGCCAGGCTGGGCAATTAATTTATTATATCCTTGTAGTTTTTGAGTTATAAAATCTTTTTGAGGGTCATTGGTCGTCTGAGATCTTGGATGTAAATTCAAAAATGTTTGGGTTTTATAGATATTTTGGATGTATGCTCTGGAAATGTGGTTATATACTTGTTTATTTTGGTTTAGGCTTGCGGCATATGTGGATGTTTGTGGACTTGGTATAGTCGGATGTGATAGATTTATGGGTTGTTTATTTTTGATAAAGGTTTTTGTAAACTGGCTATTTAAATTTTGGTTTTGTCTTTTTGTAGGTTGGCTGGTTGTATTTGAGCTGCTTGCTTCCGTAGATGCTTTTCCTGTAGCTGCATTAACAAACTTGTTATGAGTTTTATGGAGTTTCTCAACGTCTCCTTCTAGTTCTGGATTTTTAATGTCTTCCGATCGACATAGTTCAGCATATTTTGAGTCATGCGGCTGACTTGTAGCTCTTTCCTTCTTTAGCTCTTTTAATTCTAGCTCAAAACTGTCCACTTTTAAGCAAAGTGTAGTCATGGCTTTTAATAAAATATCCATTTGGCTATCTTGATCTGTCTGAGTAGCTTTGTCTTGATAAGTAGTCTGCAGTGATATTTTTGTTAGTACTGATCACTTCTATTGTAAATGTAAAATTTTGTATATTTAAGACAAGTCTTCGTATTTCTTTTGTTGTAACTGAGTCGTCTAATTTTCTTGTTAGCCACCATTTTACTTGTGTATTATCTGTTCTGACAATAAATTTGTTATAAACTATATATGGTTCGAATGTTAATAAACATTTATATAAAGCAAATAATTCTTTCCTATTTATTTCCCATTTATCTTGAGGTTCCGTATATGTTCCTGAGTGATATCTACAGTGATGTTCTATTTTTGTATCAAGATACTTATATTTTAATACTCCACCGTAGCTATGGTTACTTGAATCTGTTTCTACTATATATATAAATTCTTTTGTTATATCTGGAAAATATAATTTTGGTAACTTTTGACATAATTCTTTAACCTTTTGTATATGTTTTCTATCTGTTTGGTCAAAATGATATTCAATATCCTTTCTTAATTTTTTATGTAATGGTTTTAAATATTCTGCTAACTTTGGTATATATTCTCTTACTTGGTTTACTAATCCTAAAAAGGATTGTAATTTTTTCTTTGTATCTAGTATCTCATTTGAATTTATAATTTTTTGTACTATATGTGTTTGCATTTTTACTCCATTCTTATCTATTTGTATGCCAAGAAATTCTATTTGGTTTTTCATTATTTCTGCCTTGCTTTTACTTAAACTAATTCCTGCTGTATCTATAATGTTGATAAATTTATTTAGTAATTGTATATGTTCGTCTTCTGTTCTCGAGTATAACAATATATCATCAATATATACAATACAATTTTCTAATTGTGTAAAATATGTATCCATAAAATGTTGATATCTACCTGGTGCATTTTTATATCCAAAGGGTAAAACATTCCATTCATAAAATCCTTGGGGTACTGTGAATGCTGTTAAATGTTTAGAGTTATCTTCTAGTTTTAAATGATAAAATCCTGATTTGCAATCAAATTTGCTAAAGTAATTATATCCTTGGATTTGTCTAATTTTTAATATTTTATTTGGTATTGGGTAATTATAAGTTTTAGTTTTGGCATTTAGATTTCTATAATCAATAACCATCCTACTTTTCCCTCTTTTTTGTTCACTATGTTTGTTAACAATAAAGGCTGGACTAGTATGTTTACTATTACTAGCTTGAATGTAATTATTGTGAAGTAATTCATCTATGTGTAAGGTAAATTCTTTTAAATCATCAAAGTTATATTTTAATGGTTTTTGGGTTATTATACTATTTTGATCAATTAGTTCTATTGTAACTGTTGTTTTATGTTTATGCCATCCTTTAAGCGGATTGTCACTATATAAGGGTTCTAACTTATCATAGATTGGTTGTAACATGTTGATATTAAAGGTTATAATTTCTATTGCTTTCTCTGTTGTTGATTGATTTTCTAGTTTTTGTGTTATTTTTTCTGATCCTTTTATCCATGGTGTTGTTTTTCTAGGTTTATTTTGTACTCTTTTGGCTCCTATTTTTTGTTTACAAGGTGTTGTAAACCAACAGTGTGTTTTTGTTAGTATATGAGGGTATAGTTCGGAAATACCACAACTATACCAGAAGTAAATCTAGAATGAAGACAAACGGACAAGCTACAAACAAAAAGAGCTACAGACAAAGACATAATCATAAATAGTTCCTAGTTTATTTTATTATGTAAATTATTGCAGAGGAATCTTTACTTTTTCTTTCTTCTTAGCATTAGTCAAAAAGTGGGAATAGTAAGAAACCCCACACGTTTTCTTTCAATAATGTAAAATAGTAGGACACGTTTTTTTTCTCTTTTTCAAAAGTCGTAAAGTACACAGTGACTAGCACTGTGCATTTACGCGTTTTTCCTTTATTACGCGGTTTCCACTATTGAGACGCGTTTTCTTGTAATATAAATAGAGACGAACAGATGAGAAAGAAGGCAAGCAATTTTTTGCTAACCTACTCTCTCATGTGTTGAGACTCACCATAAATAAAAAATATTTTAGCAAAAAAAAAATAAAAAATATTTTAGTTTATATATATAGCATGGAGGAATCCAATATAGAAACATCTATATCACATACTACGGAAGAGATAACAACAAAGGTATACTCATATTTACATATGTGTAACTAATCTATCATATTCCTAATAATCTCTATTAGCTTATTATTATTTATCATGTTATAGTTTGATTATGTTAACATTATCCTTATTAGTTTGCTATGGTTAGGAAGCTGAGAGTAAGTTAGACCCAGACTAAGCTTTTCCAAAATGGTTGAACCCAGAAGAAGGCTAGAAATGCCGTGAATAGGGTAGTAAACCAAATGAAGTAAGCAGTGTTAGGGCAAACTGATTAAAGCTGGAACCCATAGTAGTGACCAACCGGATAATTAAACATACTGGACTATTCGATGATAAAGGTAATAATATAAGCAGAGGTTAGAAGGAATAATTTGATTAAACACAGAAGTAAGAAATGACAGAATCTAGTTATATGAAACCCGATATAGCAGAAACTAGTAACCTTAAACAAACAGAAGATGTAGAAAAATATAAAACCCCAACACCTAAATATTTGATAAATGAAGACAAGGACTACAAAATATTAATCTTATATATATTAAAAACTTTAGATACAGAAATAATACAAAACATATATAATCTATTATTTACTCATGAACTTATAGACCTAATGAAAGAATCATGGTTAGATACAATATTAAACAATGATAGTGATGATGACTCTAGAAATAATGATATATACCTAGATATAGATACAGAAGGATATCTAGATTATTATTAAAATGAACCAACAACATTTAGAAAATTGGCAACGAACTATAGATGAGCTAAGAGACAGAGAAACTTTAATCCAATATAACCTAGATAAATATGTACAAACACAAAATAGTGGTTATTTAGATCTAATAGTAAGAGATATCAATATCATATTAAGACTAATTAGAGAACGAGATAACTACTATAATTCCGCATTTAGCTAAAATGACCCAAGAAGCAAAGATCATAGGACCACCCCCACAGTTGGTATCAAAGCATAGGAATAAAGAACATAGCAATAAAGAGCATAGAGATAGAAAACATAGGAATAAAAAAGATAATACTAGAATAAGTACCAACAATATTTACAAAAATAGAATAAGGAAACACAGTAAAAAACAGTTTATAATGCAAACAGAAAATATGAAAGGAATTGAATATGGAGAAGATCTACCAAATGAACATCCTAGATGTATAAGATTAGATAAGCAAATAAATATAGCAACTAAAGTACAGAAACTAAGACTAAATTAGATAAATTATATGAAAAATACGAATACACAAAAATACCTGAATTAATAGATACAATTTCCTATACTGAATACGAATATATAAGACAACTCATAAAACAACAAGAATATAAATATGATGAATTATAATGTATAAACGACAACAATCAAAAGTAGTTAGAAAAATAAAAATACACTATTCAACAAAAAGAATTGAAAAACAGAGTAAAATAAAAAGTCAACAAAAATATAACCTACGAGAAGTTACACAAATAATTAAAGAAATAGATAACTTATATAAAGTAATGACAAGATTAGTCAAAGCATTAGATAAAATAACTATATCATTAAAACAAACTATAAATGGATAAACCAGAATCAAGTAACCCCGTATATATATATCCAGAAACACCAAAAATAATAAGAAAAATGGAATTATTAAGAAAATTTATTGACATTAAAGAAGAACTTAATATTAGAAAAGAAAGATTAAATTACAATATATTTGCAGGAGTAGCTAAGAAATCAATTGAAGCACAAAAACAAACTATACAAGAATTAGAATTACAAAAAGATATAATAGAAATTAAATATGCATATGAATAAAGAAGAATATCCAGTAGAAGAAAAAACATTTTTAGGAACAGATGGAACACAAATAATAATAACACACTCAAATTTAGGACGACGATATAGAAAAATAGGTACAAAATTACATTTAATGCCAGATCCAATATCAGCTAAATTAGAAGATAGCTTAACAGAAATGATAAGATTACAAAAGGAAAATACTGAAATAGATCAAAAATTAGAAATTGAAAAAATACGATTAGAAGCCAGAAAAGAAATCGAACAACTAAAAAACCAACAAGTAAAACAAAACCCTCCTCAAACACCAGTTAAACCTATACCACCTCAAGAACCAATCCCTGAATATACTGAACCAGAACCTGAAACATCCGAATCATCTACAAAAATACAAGAAATGGAAAAAGAATTAGCAATATTAAAACAAATATATACCCAGAAAGTACAAGCAAGATTAGCAAAACAAAATGAAAACATAAAAAAAGAAAAAGAAAAAAAGTTAGCAATGGAATTAGAAAAGTTAAAAGAACAAATACACTTAGAAGAATTAAACCCTGACGAAGAATCTCCAAATATAAGTATTGATAACATCACAATAGACAATTTAACTATAGATAATATAACCATAAACGAACCCGAATCCGAAATAAATTTAGACAATGATGACAATAATGATGAAAACAGTGAAACATACACCCAGATAATGAACCAAATAACAGATTTAAATATAAATACAACAAATGCTAAACCAAATATAAATACCATAAAAAATGAACAACCAAGTACAAGTAGAACATATGATAAGAGAAGATATGACAACCCTAGAACAACTGGACCAACTTATTATACAGTAACAGATGATAATAGATATGAAGCACTATGGCAAAGTAGATTAAATAAATGGACACCAAATAAACCCCCAGAATCTTCACAATTTTTAGATTTAGATTGTGTAACAGATGTAAATAAAACAATACAAGTATGGATAGGACAAATAGCAAAACAATTAATCGATAATAAAATATCAGTAGCAGATACACCAGGATACATAGAAAGAACACTAATAGGAACAGTAAAATTATGGCTACATAACATAACAGCTGATGGTAGAGCAGCTTTAAGAAATAATAAAGATAGTAGTGGAACAATTACAACATCAAGCATAGCTATATTAGACAAATACGAATTTGGAATTAGAAATGAATTTGGAAGTATGACAACAGAATTAGCAGAACAAGAAAAAGATAAAAATCTAAATAGACAATTAATGAATAAATTATCAATATGCAATATGTGTTATATAGATGAATATACATGCGCTTTTAAAGATTACTATTATAGAGCAATATATACTCATGAAGAAGCTATAGCAGTTAGAAGAACATATTTTACAAAATTACCTGAACCATTTAGTACAAAAATTATAACAGCATGGGACGCAGCTAGTTTAACAGATACATTAGGAGCTAGAATAAAATATTTACAAACATGGTTTATAGGACTATGTGATGAATATAAAGATAAACAAAAATTAGACAAAGTATTAACAAAAAACATGTCGTGTTGTACACAAAAGATAGCACCACAATTTGGTTGTAAAACTAAGAAAAATAAGTTTAGATATAAAAAACGATTTAAAAAATATAAATCTTTTAAATCTAAATATAAGCATAAAAATCCAAGAAAAAGATATTATATAAAAAATTATAAAAGAAAAAGACCTTACCGACCTAAGAAAAAATTATCAGAATGTAAATGTTATAACTGTGGAAAATTAGGACACTTAGCTAAAGATTGTAAAATACCTAAAGATATAAAGAAAAAACAAATTACCGAAGTAAGAATAGAAGAAAATATTTACACAGAATTACCATACATAGATTATGATTTAGAAAGTAACGATAGTATTTATGAGCTAGATGAATTGCCAGATATAGAAATAAACAACTCAGACTTAGAACTAAATAATTGTGGGGGTGGTCCTATGATCTTTGCTTCTTGGGTCATTTTAGCTAAATGCGGAATTATAGTAGTTATCTCGTTCTCTAATTAGTCTTAATATGATATTGATATCTCTTACTATTAGATCTAAATAACCACTATTTTGTGTTTGTACATATTTATCTAGGTTATATTGGATTAAAGTTTCTCTGTCTCTTAGCTCATCTATAGTTCGTTGCCAATTTTCTAAATGTTGTTGGTTCATTTTAATAATAATCTAGATATCCTTCTGTATCTATATCTAGGTATATATCATTATTTCTAGAGTCATCATCACTATCATTGTTTAATATTGTATCTAACCATGATTCTTTCATTAGGTCTATAAGTTCATGAGTAAATAATAGATTATATATGTTTTGTATTATTTCTGTATCTAAAGTTTTTAATATATATAAGATTAATATTTTGTAGTCCTTGTCTTCATTTATCAAATATTTAGGTGTTGGGGTTTTATATTTTTCTACATCTTCTGTTTGTTTAAGGTTACTAGTTTCTGCTATATCGGGTTTCATATAACTAGATTCTGTCATTTCTTACTTCTGTGTTTAATCAAATTATTCCTTCTAACCTCTGCTTATATTATTACCTTTATCATCGAATAGTCCAGTATGTTTAATTATCCGGTTGGTCACTACTATGGGTTCCAGCTTTAATCAGTTTGCCCTAACACTGCTTACTTCATTTGGTTTACTACCCTATTCACGGCATTTCTAGCCTTCTTCTGGGTTCAACCATTTTGGAAAAGCTTAGTCTGGGTCTAACTTACTCTCAGCTTCCTAACCATAGCAAACTAATAAGGATAATGTTAACATAATCAAACTATAACATGATAAATAATAATAAGCTAATAGAGATTATTAGGAATATGATAGATTAGTTACACATATGTAAATATGAGTATACCTTTGTTGTTATCTCTTCCGTAGTATGTGATATAGATGTTTCTATATTGGATTCCTCCATGCTATATATATAAACTAAAATATTTTTTATTTTTTTTTTTGCTAAAATATTTTTTATTTATGGTGAGTCTCAACACATGAGAGAGTAGGTTAGCAAAAAATTGCTTGCCTTCTTTCTCATCTGTTCGTCTCTATTTATATTACAAGAAAACGCGTCTCAATAGTGGAAACCGCGTAATAAAGGAAAAACGCGTAAATGCACAGTGCTAGTCACTGTGTACTTTACGACTTTTGAAAAAGAGAAAAAAAACGTGTCCTACTATTTTACATTATTGAAAGAAAACGTGTGGGGTTTCTTACTATTCCCACTTTTTGACTAATGCTAAGAAGAAAGAAAAAGTAAAGATTCCTCTGCAATAATTTACATAATAAAATAAACTAGGAACTATTTATGATTATGTCTTTGTCTGTAGCTCTTTTTGTTTGTAGCTTGTCCGTTTGTCTTCATTCTAGATTTACTTCTGGTATAGTTGTGGTATTTCCTCCACTGCATTTTGAACAATGGTGATCTGGGTATTTCGGTCCTAAATACTGGCAGTATTTAACCAATAAATTTTCTGAAATAAAATCCTTTTTGATAGCTCTTGTTGTTGGGGTATCTTCAGGTCTTAATAATGTCCATATCCAACTACGTACTTCTTCCATATCTTCTTGGCGTAGTACTCTTGAATTTGCATAGATCATGGCATGGTCTCTACAATGATATTTCCATATATTATGTCCATTGGTGTAGTTGTTGACTAGTTCTTGAATAATTACTTGTAGTCCTATTAATCTTTTTGTAGCAAAGAATGTTGGTATATCAACTTCTGGTATTTCTGGTTGTTTTTCTATTTCCTCTGGGATAATCATATCTCTGGTAAGTCCAATTTTTACTACTTGGATGAGTGGTTTTATCTCATTGTATAATATCTCTGCTGGTGCTGAATAACATCGTATGTAAAAGAATGATCCGTCTGTAATTCTTTTGTATATTGTAAAAGCATTATATAAGTCTGGTATTTGTTGTAGTTCTGCTCCATCTGCTGTATATACTGTTGAAAGTAGTCCATATTCGTAGCATGTACGTACTAAATTTGCACTGGTGCCAGGCTGGGCAATTAATTTATTATATCCTTGTAGTTTTTGAGTTATAAAATCTTTTTGAGGGTCATTGGTCGTCTGAGATCTTGGATGTAAATTCAAAAATGTTTGGGTTTTATAGATATTTTGGATGTATGCTCTGGAAATGTGGTTATATACTTGTTTATTTTGGTTTAGGCTTGCGGCATATGTGGATGTTTGTGGACTTGGTATAGTCGGATGTGATAGATTTATGGGTTGTTTATTTTTGATAAAGGTTTTTGTAAACTGGCTATTTAAATTTTGGTTTTGTCTTTTTGTAGGTTGGCTGGTTGTATTTGAGCTGCTTGCTTCCGTAGATGCTTTTCCTGTAGCTGCATTAACAAACTTGTTATGAGTTTTATGGAGTTTCTCAACGTCTCCTTCTAGTTCTGGATTTTTAATGTCTTCCGATCGACATAGTTCAGCATATTTTGAGTCATGCGGCTGACTTGTAGCTCTTTCCTTCTTTAGCTCTTTTAATTCTAGCTCAAAACTGTCCACTTTTAAGCAAAGTGTAGTCATGGCTTTTAATAAAATATCCATTTGGCTATCTTGATCTGTCTGAGTAGCTTTGTCTTGATAAGTAGTCTGCAGTGATATTTTTGTTAGTACTGATCACTTCTATTGTAAATGTAAAATTTTGTATATTTAAGACAAGTCTTCTTATTTCTTTTGTTGTAACTGAGTCGTCCAATTTTCTTGTTAGCCACCATTTTACTTGTGTATTATCTGTTCTGACAATAAATTTGTTGTAAACTATATATGGTTCGAATGCTAATAAACATTTATATAAGGCAAATAATTCTTTCCTATTTATTTCCCATTTATCTTGAGGTTCCGTATATGTTCCTGAGTGATATCTACAGTGATGTTCTATTTTTGTATCAAGATACTTATATTTTAATACTCCACCGTAGCTATGGTTACTTGAATCTGTTTCTACTATATATATAAATTCTTTTGTTATATCTGGAAAATATAATTTTGGTAACTTTTGACATAATTCTTTAACCTTTTGTATATGTTTTCTATCTGTTTGGTCAAAATGATATTCAATATCCTTTCTTAATTTTTTATGTAATGGTTTTAAATATTCTGCTAACTTTGGTATATATTCTCTTACTTGGTTTACTAATCCTAAAAAGGATTGTAATTTTTTCTTTGTATCTAGTATCTCATTTGAATTTATAATTTTTTGTACTATATGTGTTTGCATTTTTACTCCATTCTTATCTATTTGTATGCCAAGAAATTCTATTTGGTTTTTCATTATTTCTGCCTTGCTTTTACTTAAACTAATTCCTGCTGTATCTATAATGTTGATAAATTTATTTAGTAATTGTATATGTTCGTCTTCTGTTCTTGAGTATAATAATATATCATCAATATATACAATACAATTTTCTAATTGTGTAAAATATGTATCCATAAAATGTTGATATCTACCTGGTGCATTTTTATATCCAAAGGGTAAAACATTCCATTCATAAAATCCTTGGGGTACTGTGAATGCTGTTAAATGTTTAGAGTTATCTTCTAGTTTTAAATGATAAAATCCTGATTTGCAATCAAATTTGCTAAAGTAATTATATCCTTGGATTTGTCTAATTTTTAATATTTTATTTGGTATTGGGTAATTATAAGTTTTAGTTTTGGCATTTAGATTTCTATAATCAATAACCATCCTACTTTTCCCTCTTTTTTGTTCACTATGTTTGTTAACAATAAAGGCGGGACTAGTATGTTTACTGTTACTAGCGTGGATGTAATTATTTTTAAGTAATTCATCTATGTGTAAGGTAAATTCTTTTAAATCATCAAAGTTATATTTTAATGGTTTTTGGGTTATTATACTATTTTGATCAATTAGTTCTATTGTAACTGTTGTTTTATGTTTATGCCATCCTTTAAGCGGATTGTCACTATATAAGGGTTCTAACTTATCATAGATTGGTTGTAACATGTTGATATTAAAGGTTATAATTTCTATTGCTTTCTCTGTTGTTGATTGATTTTCTAGTTTTTGTGTTATTTTTTCTGATCCTTTTATCCATGGTGTCATTTTTCTAGGTTTATTTTGTACTCTTTTGGCTCCTATTTTTTGTTTACAAGGTGTTGTAAACCAACAGTGTGTTTTTGTTAGTATATGAGGGTATAGTTCATCTATAAAGGGCATTCCTAAAATTATATCTCTTGTTGTGAAATCATAGTTATACATCGTTTTTATTGTTAGTATTTTATCATATATTTGTAGTTTTACATCTTTTGCGTAATATTTTACCATACTTCCTTCGTCATTAAATCCGGTGAATACAGTTGGATTTTTTATCTTTTGCCATTTAGATTCTGGTAAACAATTGTATCTACATAAATTTGCTTCTGAGCCTGTGTCTATCATTGGTGTATAATATCTACTATTATATCCTTCTACAATTATTTTTGCTAGTATATATACTTTCATGTTAAGGTATTTTTATAGTATTGATTTTGTCCTATTGATTATTACATTTTTATTTTGGTAATGAATGATCAATCTTTTATCTTCTAACTTATATGGTTGTACTTGTTCTAGCCATTGTAGTCCTAAAACTATATTTGGATTTATTTGTCCTATTGTAAATTGTATATTTATAGGTATTCCTCCTATAATTAATTCTTGGATAGCTATTTCCTTTGTTTGTTTTAATTCTATTGGTAAATCGGGTATTTCTTGTTCTTGTATTATAATATCATCTTCTGTAATTAATTCTCTGGTTATCCAATTATCTTGTTCTCCTGTGTTGATTAAGATTAAATATTTTCGTTGATTTAATATTCCTGTTATATAATAGGGATGTTGTGTTGGTATTATTTCATTGGGTATTTCATATTCTAATCTTCTGGATGTGCTCATTCTTGATGAGGATGAGGGGGCATCTATTTGTCTTTTTGATGTCATTCCTATTCTTTCTTTTACTATATCTAATTCTTGATTCATATTTAATTCATCATAACTATAATCATTATTATCTATGACTGTTAATATATTGTCAAATGGGGATTCTATATTGATTTTATCAATTTTGTTAGTTGCTTGTACCATATGTTTAGTAGTTAAAATATATAAATTTTTGCATCTTGCTGTAAATATTTTACTTCCAGGGGTTAGTTCTATTCCTGATAACTTCCAATATAATACTAGAGATTTATCTATATTTCTATCTTTTATTGCTACTGTATAATTTGGGTTAACTGTAAACTTAAATTTTTGGTATATTAAATTTCCTTTTACTGCACTAATTATACTCTGTTCAATTGGGTACTTAATTCTATCATCTGCTAAGTATAACTCTATAGGTGTATTTATTCCTTCCTTAAAACATGCTTTTATTAATATCTGTATTGCTCCTAAGTGTACATGAGTTATTTCGTTTTTTGGTTTTGGTTTTAATGCTTGTATTTCTTTAGTTATTTCTCTTTTACTTATTATGGGTACCATTGCACTACCTTGTGCGTATTTACAGTCTACTGTATGTTCTTTTTGGCTTATTATATAATATTCTTCTTTTGGTTTTTTAAACCAATATTTTACCATTGGTACATCTAATACATTATCTATTTTTAAAGTTATTTCTTGTTTCGTGATTTGTTTGTATATATTTGAGTCAAATATTATTTTCTGGTTATTACTATCTTCAGTTTGGTAATTTTCTTTTTCTATTATTCCTGATTCAGTCATCAATTTCGTTTTCTGTATCTGATAGGTTTATATCGCTAGCATCATCATTATTTAGTTCTAAGTCTGAGTTGTTTATTTCTATATCTGGCAATTCATCTAGCTCATAAATACTATCGTTACTTTCTAAATCATAATCTATGTATGGTAATTCTGTGTAAATATTTTCTTCTATTCTTACTTCGGTAATTTGTTTTTTCTTTATATCTTTAGGTATTTTACAATCTTTAGCTAAGTGTCCTAATTTTCCACAGTTATAACATTTACATTCTGATAATTTTTTCTTAGGTCGGTAAGGTCTTTTTCTTTTATAATTTTTTATATAATATCTTTTTCTTGGATTTTTATGCTTATATTTAGATTTAAAAGATTTATATTTTTTAAATCGTTTTTTATATCTAAACTTATTTTTCTTAGTTTTACAACCAAATTGTGGTGCTATCTTTTGTGTACAACACGACATGTTTTTTGTTAATACTTTGTCTAATTTTTGTTTATCTTTATATTCATCACATAGTCCTATAAACCATGTTTGTAAATATTTTATTCTAGCTCCTAATGTATCTGTTAAACTAGCTGCGTCCCATGCTGTTATAATTTTTGTACTAAATGGTTCAGGTAATTTTGTAAAATATGTTCTTCTAACTGCTATAGCTTCTTCATGAGTATATATTGCTCTATAATAGTAATCTTTAAAAGCGCATGTATATTCATCTATATAACACATATTGCATATTGATAATTTATTCATTAATTGTCTATTTAGATTTTTATCTTTTTCTTGTTCTGCTAATTCTGTTGTCATACTTCCAAATTCATTTCTAATTCCAAATTCGTATTTGTCTAATATAGCTATGCTTGATGTTGTAATTGTTCCACTACTATCTTTATTATTTCTTAAAGCTGCTCTACCATCAGCTGTTATGTTATGTAGCCATAATTTTACTGTTCCTATTAGTGTTCTTTCTATGTATCCTGGTGTATCTGCTACTGATATTTTATTATCGATTAATTGTTTTGCTATTTGTCCTATCCATACTTGTATTGTTTTATTTACATCTGTTACACAATCTAAATCTAAAAATTGTGAAGATTCTGGGGGTTTATTTGGTGTCCATTTATTTAATCTACTTTGCCATAGTGCTTCATATCTATTATCATCTGTTACTGTATAATAAGTTGGTCCAGTTGTTCTAGGGTTGTCATATCTTCTTTTATCATATGTTCTACTTGTACTTGGTTGTTCATTTTTTATGGTATTTATATTTGGTTTAGCATTTGTTGTATTTATATTTAAATCTGTTATTTGGTTCATTATCTGGGTGTATGTTTCACTGTTTTCATCATTATTGTCATCATTGTCTAAATTTATTTCGGATTCGGGTTCGTTTATGGTTATATTATCTATAGTTAAATTGTCTATTATGATGTTATCAATACTTATATTTGGAGATTCTTCGTCAGGGTTTAATTCTTCTAAGTGTATTTGTTCTTTTAACTTTTCTAATTCCATTGCTAACTTTTTTTCTTTTTCTTTTTTTATTTTTTCATTTTGTTTTGCTAATCTTGCTTGTACTTTCTGGGTATATATTTGTTTTAATATTGCTAATTCTTTTTCCATTTCTTGTATTTTTGTAGATGATTCGGATGTTTCAGGTTCTGGTTCAGTATATTCAGGGATTGGTTCTTGAGGTGGTATAGGTTTAACTGGTGTTTGAGGAGGGTTTTGTTTTACTTGTTGGTTTTTTAGTTGTTCGATTTCTTTTCTGGCTTCTAATCGTATTTTTTCAATTTCTAATTTTTGATCTATTTCAGTATTTTCCTTTTGTAATCTTATCATTTCTGTTAAGCTATCTTCTAATTTAGCTGATATTGGATCTGGCATTAAATGTAATTTTGTACCTATTTTTCTATATCGTCGTCCTAAATTTGAGTGTGTTATTGTTATTTGTGTTCCATCTGTTCCTAAAAATGTTTTTTCTTCCACTGGATATTCTTCTTTATTCATATGCATATTTTATTTCTATTATATCTTTTTGTAGTTCTAATTTACTTATCGTTTGTTTTTGTGCTTCTATCGAGTTTTTAGTTACTCCTGCAAATATATTGTAATTTAATCTTTCTTTTCTAGACTTAATTTCATCTTGTATTTTTATAAATTGACTAAGTAATTCTGCCTTTCTTATTGTTTGTTCTATATTTGGCTTACTTGATTCCGGCTTATCCATTTACTAATGATTCTCTTATTTTAGTTATTGCTATAATAAACTGTGTCATTGCTTTAGTTAAATTATTTATTTCCTTAATTATTTGTGTAATTTCTCTTAAGTTATATTTTCTCTGACTTTTTATTTTACTCTGTTTTTCGATTCTTTTTGTTAAATAGTGTATTTTTATTTTTCTAACTACTCTTAGTTGTTGTCGTTTATACATTATAATTCATCATATTTATATTCTTGTTGTTTTATAAGTTGTCTTATATATTCGTATTCAGTATAGGAAATTGTATCTATTAATTCAGGTATTTTTGTGTATTCGTATTTTTCATATAAGTTATCTAAATTTAGTCGTAGTTTTTGTATTTTAGTTGCTATATTTATTTGTTTATCTAATCTTATACATCTAGGATGTTCATCTGGTAGATCTTCTCCATATTCAATTCCTTTCATGTTTTCTGTTTGCATTATAAATTGTTTTTTACTATGTTTCCTTATTCTATTTTTATAAATATTGTTGGTACTTATCTTATTTGGTATGACATCTTTTTTATTTTTATATTTTTTATTTCTATGTTCTTTGTTCCTATGCTCTTTATTCCTATATTCTTCCTAACCATAGCAAACTAATAAGGATAATGTTAACATAATCAAACTATAACATGATAAATAATAATAAGCTAATAGAGATTATTAGGAATATGATAGATTAGTTACACATATGTAAATATGAGTATACCTTTGTTGTTATCTCTTCCGTAGTATGTGATATAGATGTTTCTATATTGGATTCCTCCATGCTATATATATAAACTAAAATATTTTTTATTTTTTTTTTTGCTAAAATATTTTTTATTTATGGTGAGTCTCAACACATGAGAGAGTAGGTTAGCAAAAAATTGCTTGCCTTCTTTCTCATCTGTTCGTCTCTATTTATATTACAAGAAAACGCGTCTCAATAGTGGAAACCGCGTAATAAAGGAAAAACGCGTAAATGCACAGTGCTAGTCACTGTGTACTTTACGACTTTTGAAAAAGAGAAAAAAAACGTGTCCTACTATTTTACATTATTGAAAGAAAACGTGTGGGGTTTCTTACTATTCCCACTTTTTGACTAATGCTAAGAAGAAAGAAAAAGTAAAGATTCCTCTGCAATAATTTACATAATAAAATAAACTAGGAACTATTTATGATTATGTCTTTGTCTGTAGCTCTTTTTGTTTTTATGTTTTCATTTTGTTTTGCTAATCTTGCTTGTACTTTCTGGGTATATATTTGTTTTAATATTGCTAATTCTTTTTCCATTTCTTGTATTTTTGTAGATGATTCGGATGTTTCAGGTTCTGGTTCAGTATATTCAGGGATTGGTTCTTGAGGTGGTATAGGTTTAACTGGTGTTTGAGGAGGGTTTTGTTTTACTTGTTGGTTTTTTAGTTGTTCGATTTCTTTTCTGGCTTCTAATCGTATTTTTTCAATTTCTAATTTTTGATCTATTTCAGTATTTTCCTTTTGTAATCTTATCATTTCTGTTAAGCTATCTTCTAATTTAGCTGATATTGGATCTGGCATTAAATGTAATTTTGTACCTATTTTTCTATATCGTCGTCCTAAATTTGAGTGTGTTATTGTTATTTGTGTTCCATCTGTTCCTAAAAATGTTTTTTCTTCCACTGGATATTCTTCTTTATTCATAAGTATATTTAATTTCCATTATATCTTTTTGTAATTCTAATTCTTGTATAGTTTGTTTTTGTGCTTCAATTGATTTCTTAGCTACTCCTGCAAATATATTGTAATTTAATCTTTCTTTTCTAATATTAAGTTCTTCTTTAATGTCAATAAATTTTCTTAATAATTCCATTTTTCTTATTATTTTTGGTGTTTCTGGATATATATATACGGGGTTACTTGATTCTGGTTTATCCATTTATAGTTTGTTTTAATGATATAGTTATTTTATCTAATGCTTTGACTAATCTTGTCATTACTTTATATAAGTTATCTATTTCTTTAATTATTTGTGTAACTTCTCGTAGGTTATATTTTTGTTGACTTTTTATTTTACTCTGTTTTTCAATTCTTTTTGTTGAATAGTGTATTTTTATTTTTCTAACTACTTTTGATTGTTGTCGTTTATACATTATAATTCATCATATTTATATTCTTGTTGTTTTATGAGTTGTCTTATATATTCGTATTCAGTATAGGAAATTGTATCTATTAATTCAGGTATTTTTGTGTATTCGTATTTTTCATATAAGTTATCTAAATTTAGTCGTAGTTTTTGTATTTTAGTTGCTATATTTATTTGTTTATCTAATCTTATACATCTAGGATGTTCATCTGGTAGATCTTCTCCATATTCAATTCCTTTCATGTTTTCTGTTTGCATTATAAATTGTTTTTTACTATGTTTCCTTATTCTATTTTTATAAATATTGTTGGTACTTATCTTATTTGGTATGACATCTTTTTTATTTTTATATTTTTTATTTCTATGTTCTTTGTTCCTATGCTCTTTATTCCTATATTCTTTATTCCTATGTTCTTTATTCCTATGCTCTGATACCAATTGTGGGGGTGGTCCTATGATCTTTGCTTCTTGGGTCATTTTAGCTAAATGCGGAATTATAGTAGTTATCTCGTTCTCTAATTAGTCTTAATATGATATTGATATCTCTTACTATTAGATCTAAATAACCACTATTTTGTGTTTGTACATATTTATCTAGGTTATATTGGATTAAAGTTTCTCTGTCTCTTAGCTCATCTATAGTTCGTTGCCAATTTTCTAAATGTTGTTGGTTCATTTTAATAATAATCTAGATATCCTTCTGTATCTATATCTAGGTATATATCATTATTTCTAGAGTCATCATCACTATCATTGTTTAATATTGTATCTAACCATGATTCTTTCATTAGGTCTATAAGTTCATGAGTAAATAATAGATTATATATGTTTTGTATTATTTCTGTATCTAAAGTTTTTAATATATATAAGATTAATATTTTGTAGTCCTTGTCTTCATTTATCAAATATTTAGGTGTTGGGGTTTTATATTTTTCTACATCTTCTGTTTGTTTAAGGTTACTAGTTTCTGCTATATCGGGTTTCATATAACTAGATTCTGTCATTTCTTACTTCTGTGTTTAATCAAATTATTCCTTCTAACCTCTGCTTATATTATTACCTTTATCATCGAATAGTCCAGTATGTTTAATTATCCGGTTGGTCACTACTATGGGTTCCAGCTTTAATCAGTTTGCCCTAACACTGCTTACTTCATTTGGTTTACTACCCTATTCACGGCATTTCTAGCCTTCTTCTGGGTTCAACCATTTTGGAAAAGCTTAGTCTGGGTCTAACTTACTCTCAGCTTCCTAACCATAGCAAACTAATAAGGATAATGTTAACATAATCAAACTATAACATGATAAATAATAATAAGCTAATAGAGATTATTAGGAATATGATAGATTAGTTACACATATGTAAATATGAGTATACCTTTGTTGTTATCTCTTCCGTAGTATGTGATATAGATGTTTCTATATTGGATTCCTCCATGCTATATATATAAACTAAAATATTTTTTATTTTTTTTTTTGCTAAAATATTTTTTATTTATGGTGAGTCTCAACACATGAGAGAGTAGGTTAGCAAAAAATTGCTTGCCTTCTTTCTCATCTGTTCGTCTCTATTTATATTACAAGAAAACGCGTCTCAATAGTGGAAACCGCGTAATAAAGGAAAAACGCGTAAATGCACAGTGCTAGTCACTGTGTACTTTACGACTTTTGAAAAAGAGAAAAAAAACGTGTCCTACTATTTTACATTATTGAAAGAAAACGTGTGGGGTTTCTTACTATTCCCACTTTTTGACTAATGCTAAGAAGAAAGAAAAAGTAAAGATTCCTCTGCAATAATTTACATAATAAAATAAACTAGGAACTATTTATGATTATGTCTTTGTCTGTAGCTCTTTTTGTTTGTAGCTTGTCCGTTTGTCTTCATTCTAGATTTACTTCTGGTATAGTTGTGGTATTTCCTCCACTGCATTTTGAACAATGGTGATCTGGGTATTTCGGTCCTAAATACTGGCAGTATTTAACCAATAAATTTTCTGAAATAAAATCCTTTTTGATAGCTCTTGTTGTTGGGGTATCTTCAGGTCTTAATAATGTCCATATCCAACTACGTACTTCTTCCATATCTTCTTGGCGTAGTACTCTTGAATTTGCATAGATCATGGCATGGTCTCTACAATGATATTTCCATATATTATGTCCATTGGTGTAGTTGTTGACTAGTTCTTGAATAATTACTTGTAGTCCTATTAATCTTTTTGTAGCAAAGAATGTTGGTATATCAACTTCTGGTATTTCTGGTTGTTTTTCTATTTCCTCTGGGATAATCATATCTCTGGTAAGTCCAATTTTTACTACTTGGATGAGTGGTTTTATCTCATTGTATAATATCTCTGCTGGTGCTGAATAACATCGTATGTAAAAGAATGATCCGTCTGTAATTCTTTTGTATATTGTAAAAGCATTATATAAGTCTGGTATTTGTTGTAGTTCTGCTCCATCTGCTGTATATACTGTTGAAAGTAGTCCATATTCGTAGCATGTACGTACTAAATTTGCACTGGTGCCAGGCTGGGCAATTAATTTATTATATCCTTGTAGTTTTTGAGTTATAAAATCTTTTTGAGGGTCATTGGTCGTCTGAGATCTTGGATGTAAATTCAAAAATGTTTGGGTTTTATAGATATTTTGGATGTATGCTCTGGAAATGTGGTTATATACTTGTTTATTTTGGTTTAGGCTTGCGGCATATGTGGATGTTTGTGGACTTGGTATAGTCGGATGTGATAGATTTATGGGTTGTTTATTTTTGATAAAGGTTTTTGTAAACTGGCTATTTAAATTTTGGTTTTGTCTTTTTGTAGGTTGGCTGGTTGTATTTGAGCTGCTTGCTTCCGTAGATGCTTTTCCTGTAGCTGCATTAACAAACTTGTTATGAGTTTTATGGAGTTTCTCAACGTCTCCTTCTAGTTCTGGATTTTTAATGTCTTCCGATCGACATAGTTCAGCATATTTTGAGTCATGCGGCTGACTTGTAGCTCTTTCCTTCTTTAGCTCTTTTAATTCTAGCTCAAAACTGTCCACTTTTAAGCAAAGTGTAGTCATGGCTTTTAATAAAATATCCATTTGGCTATCTTGATCTGTCTGAGTAGCTTTGTCTTGATAAGTAGTCTGCAGTGATATTTTTGTTAGTACTGATCACTTCTATTGTAAATGTAAAATTTTGTATATTTAAGACAAGTCTTCTTATTTCTTTTGTTGTAACTGAGTCGTCCAATTTTCTTGTTAGCCACCATTTTACTTGTGTATTATCTGTTCTGACAATAAATTTGTTGTAAACTATATATGGTTCGAATGCTAATAAACATTTATATAAGGCAAATAATTCTTTCCTATTTATTTCCCATTTATCTTGAGGTTCCGTATATGTTCCTGAGTGATATCTACAGTGATGTTCTATTTTTGTATCAATATACTTATATTTTAATACTCCACCGTAGCTATGGTTGCTTGAATCTGTTTCTACTATATATATAAATTCTTTTGTTATATCTGGAAAATATAATTTTGGTAACTTTTGGCATAATTCTTTAACCTTTTGTATATGTTTTCTGTCTGTTTGGTCAAAATGATATTCAATATCCTTTTTTAATTTTTTATTTAATGGTTTTAAATATTCTGCTAACTTTGGTATATATTCTCTTACTTGGTTTACTAATCCTAAAAAGGATTGTAATTTTTTCTTTGTATCTAGTATTTCATTTGAATTTATAATTTTTTGTACTATATGTGTTTGCATTTTTACTCCGTTCTTATCTATTTGTATACCGAGAAATTCTATTTGGTTTTTCATTATTTCTGCCTTGCTTTTACTTAAACTAATTCCTGCTGTATCTATAATGTTGATAAATTTATTTAGTAATTGTATATGTTCGTCTTCTGTTCTTGAGTATAATAATATATCATCAATATATACAATACAATTTTCTAATTGTGTAAAATATGTATCCATAAAATGTTGATATCTACCTGGTGCATTTTTATATCCAAAGGGTAAAACATTCCATTCATAAAATCCTTGGGGTACTGTGAATGCTGTTAAATGTTTAGAGTTATCTTCTAGTTTTAAATGATAAAATCCTGATTTGCAATCAAATTTGCTAAAGTAATTATATCCTTGGATTTGTCTAATTTTTAATATTTTATTTGGTATTGGGTAATTATAAGTTTTAGTTTTGGCATTTAGATTTCTATAATCAATAACCATCCTACTTTTCCCTCTTTTTTGTTCACTATGTTTGTTAACAATAAAGGCGGGACTAGTATGTTTACTGTTACTAGCGTGGATGTAATTATTTTTAAGTAATTCATCTATGTGTAAGGTAAATTCTTTTAAATCATCAAAGTTATATTTTAATGGTTTTTGGGTTATTATACTATTTTGATCTATTAGTTCTATTGTAACTGTTGTTTTATGTTTATGCCATCCTTTAAGCGGATTGTCACTATATAAGGGTTCTAACTTATCATAGATTGGTTGTAACATGTTGATATTAAAGGTTATAATTTCTATTGCTTTCTCTGTTGTTGATTGATTTTCTAGTTTTTGTGTTATTTTTTCTGATCCTTTTATCCATGGTGTCATTTTTCTAGGTTTATTTTGTACTCTTTTGGCTCCTATTTTTTGTTTACAAGGTGTTGTAAACCAACAGTGTGTTTTTGTTAGTATATGAGGGTATAGTTCATCTATAAAGGGCATTCCTAAAATTATATCTCTCGTTGTGAAATCATAGTTATACATTGTTTTTATTGTTAGTATTTTATCATATATTTGTAGTTTTACATCTTTTGCGTAATATTTTACCATACTTCCTTCGTCATTAAATCCGGTGAATACAGTTGGATTTTTTATCTTTTGCCATTTAGATTCTGGTAAACAATTGTATCTACATAAATTTGCTTCTGAGCCTGTGTCTATCATTGGTGTATAATATCTACTATTATATCCTTCTACAATTATTTTTGCTAGTATATATACTTTCATGTTAAGGTATTTTTATAGTATTGATTTTGTCCTATTGATTATTACATTTTTATTTTGGTAATGAATGATCAATCTTTTATCTTCTAACTTATATGGTTGTACTTGTTCTAGCCATTGTAGTCCTAAAACTATATTTGGATTTATTTGTCCTATTGTAAATTGTATATTTATAGGTATTCCTCCTATAATTAATTCTTGGATAGCTATTTCCTTTGTTTGTTTTAATTCTATTGGTAAATCGGGTATTTCTTGTTCTTGTATTATAATATCATCTTCTGTAATTAATTCTCTGGTTATCCAATTATCTTGTTCTCCTGTGTTGATTAAGATTAAATATTTTCGTTGATTTAATATTCCTGTTATATAATAGGGATGTTGTGTTGGTATTATTTCATTGGGTATTTCATATTCTAATCTTCTGGATGTGCTCATTCTTGATGAGGATGAGGGGGCATCTATTTGTCTTTTTGATGTCATTCCTATTCTTTCTTTTACTATATCTAATTCTTGATTCATATTTAATTCATCATAACTATAATCATTATTATCTATGACTGTTAATATATTGTCAAATGGGGATTCTATATTGATTTTATCAATTTTGTTAGTTGCTTGTACCATATGTTTAGTAGTTAAAATATATAAATTTTTGCATCTTGCTGTAAATATTTTACTTCCAGGGGTTAGTTCTATTCCTGATAACTTCCAATATAATACTAGAGATTTATCTATATTTCTATCTTTTATTGCTACTGTATAATTTGGGTTAACTGTAAACTTAAATTTTTGGTATATTAAATTTCCTTTTACTGCACTAATTATACTCTGTTCAATTGGGTACTTAATTCTATCATCTGCTAAGTATAACTCTATAGGTGTATTTATTCCTTCCTTAAAACATGCTTTTATTAATATCTGTATTGCTCCTAAGTGTACATGAGTTATTTCGTTTTTTGGTTTTGGTTTTAATGCTTGTATTTCTTTAGTTATTTCTCTTTTACTTATTATGGGTACCATTGCACTACCTTGTGCGTATTTACAGTCTACTGTATGTTCTTTTTGGCTTATTATATAATATTCTTCTTTGGGTTTTTTAAACCAATATTTTACCATTGGTACATCTAATACATTATCTATTTTTAAAGTTATTTCTTGTTTCGTGATTTGTTTGTATATATTTGAGTCAAATATTATTTTCTGGTTATTACTATCTTCAGTTTGGTAATTTTCTTTTTCTATTATTCCTGATTCAGTCATCAATTTCGTTTTCTGTATCTGATAGGTTTATATCGCTAGCATCATCATTATTTAGTTCTAAGTCTGAGTTGTTTATTTCTATATCTGGCAATTCATCTAGCTCATAAATACTATCGTTACTTTCTAAATCATAATCTATGTATGGTAATTCTGTGTAAATATTTTCTTCTATTCTTACTTCGGTAATTTGTTTTTTCTTTATATCTTTAGGTATTTTACAATCTTTAGCTAAGTGTCCTAATTTTCCACAGTTATAACATTTACATTCTGATAATTTTTTCTTAGGTCGGTAAGGTCTTTTTCTTTTATAATTTTTTATATAATATCTTTTTCTTGGATTTTTATGCTTATATTTAGATTTAAAAGATTTATATTTTTTAAATCGTTTTTTATATCTAAACTTATTTTTCTTAGTTTTACAACCAAATTGTGGTGCTATCTTTTGTGTACAACACGACATGTTTTTTGTTAATACTTTGTCTAATTTTTGTTTATCTTTATATTCATCACATAGTCCTATAAACCATGTTTGTAAATATTTTATTCTAGCTCCTAATGTATCTGTTAAACTAGCTGCGTCCCATGCTGTTATAATTTTTGTACTAAATGGTTCAGGTAATTTTGTAAAATATGTTCTTCTAACTGCTATAGCTTCTTCATGAGTATATATTGCTCTATAATAGTAATCTTTAAAAGCGCATGTATATTCATCTATATAACACATATTGCATATTGATAATTTATTCATTAATTGTCTATTTAGATTTTTATCTTTTTCTTGTTCTGCTAATTCTGTTGTCATACTTCCAAATTCATTTCTAATTCCAAATTCGTATTTGTCTAATATAGCTATGCTTGATGTTGTAATTGTTCCACTACTATCTTTATTATTTCTTAAAGCTGCTCTACCATCAGCTGTTATGTTATGTAGCCATAATTTTACTGTTCCTATTAGTGTTCTTTCTATGTATCCTGGTGTATCTGCTACTGATATTTTATTATCGATTAATTGTTTTGCTATTTGTCCTATCCATACTTGTATTGTTTTATTTACATCTGTTACACAATCTAAATCTAAAAATTGTGAAGATTCTGGGGGTTTATTTGGTGTCCATTTATTTAATCTACTTTGCCATAGTGCTTCATATCTATTATCATCTGTTACTGTATAATAAGTTGGTCCAGTTGTTCTAGGGTTGTCATATCTTCTCTTATCATATGTCCTACTTGTACTTGGTTGTTCGTTTTTTATGGTATTTATATTTGGTTTAGCATTTGTTGTATTTATATTTAAATCTGTTATTTGGTTCATTATTTGGGTGTATGTTTCACTGTTTTCATCATTATTGTCATCATTGTCTGAATTTATTTCGGATTCGGGTTCGTTTATGGTTATATTATCTATAGTTAAATTGTCTATTGTGATGTTATCAATACTTATATTTGGAGATTCTTCGTCAGGGTTTAATTCTTCTAAGTGTATTTGTTCTTTTAACTTTTCTAATTCCATTGCTAAACGCGTCTCAATAGTGGAAACCGCGTAATAAAGGAAAAACGCGTAAATGCACAGTGCTAGTCACTGTGTACTTTACGACTTTTGAAAAAGAGAAAAAAACGTGTCCTACTATTTTACATTATTGAAAGAAAACGTGTGGGGTTTCTTACTATTCCCACTTTTTGACTAATGCTAAGAAGAAAGAAAAAGTAAAGATTCCTCTGCAATAATTTACATAATAAACTAGGAACTATTTATGATTATGTCTTTGTCTGTAGCTCTTTTTGTTTGTAGCTTGTCCGTTTGTCTTCATTCTAGATTTACTTCTGGTATAGTTGTGGTATTTCCTCCACTGCATTTTGAACAATGGTGATCTGGGTATTTCGGTCCTAAATACTGGCAGTATTTAACCAATAAATTTTCTGAAATAAAATCCTTTTTGATAGCTCTTGTTGTTGGGGTATCTTCAGGTCTTAATAATGTCCATATCCAACTACGTACTTCTTCCATATCTTCTTGGCGTAGTACTCTTGAATTTGCATAGATCATGGCATGGTCTCTACAATGATATTTCCATATATTATGTCCATTGGTGTAGTTGTTGACTAGTTCTTGAATAATTACTTGTAGTCCTATTAATCTTTTTGTAGCAAAGAATGTTGGTATATCAACTTCTGGTATTTCTGGTTGTTTTTCTATTTCCTCTGGGATAATCATATCTCTGGTAAGTCCAATTTTTACTACTTGGATGAGTGGTTTTATCTCATTGTATAATATCTCTGCTGGTGCTGAATAACATCGTATGTAAAAGAATGATCCGTCTGTAATTCTTTTGTATATTGTAAAAGCATTATATAAGTCTGGTATTTGTTGTAGTTCTGCTCCATCTGCTGTATATACTGTTGAAAGTAGTCCATATTCGTAGCATGTACGTACTAAATTTGCACTGGTGCCAGGCTGGGCAATTAATTTATTATATCCTTGTAGTTTTTGAGTTATAAAATCTTTTTGAGGGTCATTGGTCGTCTGAGATCTTGGATGTAAATTCAAAAATGTTTGGGTTTTATAGATATTTTGGATGTATGCTCTGGAAATGTGGTTATATACTTGTTTATTTTGGTTTAGGCTTGCGGCATATGTGGATGTTTGTGGACTTGGTATAGTCGGATGTGATAGATTTATGGGTTGTTTATTTTTGATAAAGGTTTTTGTAAACTGGCTATTTAAATTTTGGTTTTGTCTTTTTGTAGGTTGGCTGGTTGTATTTGAGCTGCTTGCTTCCGTAGATGCTTTTCCTGTAGCTGCATTAACAAACTTGTTATGAGTTTTATGGAGTTTCTCAACGTCTCCTTCTAGTTCTGGATTTTTAATGTCTTCCGATCGACATAGTTCAGCATATTTTGAGTCATGCGGCTGACTTGTAGCTCTTTCCTTCTTTAGCTCTTTTAATTCTAGCTCAAAACTGTCCACTTTTAAGCAAAGTGTAGTCATGGCTTTTAATAAAATATACCCAGAAAGTACAAGCAAGATTAGCAAAACAAAATGAAAAAATAAAAAAAGAAAAAGAAAAAAAGTTAGCAATGGAATTAGAAAAGTTAAAAGAACAAATACACTTAGAAGAATTAAACCCTGACGAAGAATCTCCAAATATAAGTATTGATAACATCACAATAGACAATTTAACTATAGATAATATAACCATAAACGAACCCGAATCCGAAATAAATTTAGACAATGATGACAATAATGATGAAAACAGTGAAACATACACCCAGATAATGAACCAAATAACAGATTTAAATATAAATACAACAAATGCTAAACCAAATATAAATACCATAAAAAATGAACAACCAAGTACAAGTAGAACATATGATAAAAGAAGATATGACAACCCTAGAACAACTGGACCAACTTATTATACAGTAACAGATGATAATAGATATGAAGCACTATGGCAAAGTAGATTAAATAAATGGACACCAAATAAACCCCCAGAATCTTCACAATTTTTAGATTTAGATTGTGTAACAGATGTAAATAAAACAATACAAGTATGGATAGGACAAATAGCAAAACAATTAATCGATAATAAAATATCAGTAGCAGATACACCAGGATACATAGAAAGAACACTAATAGGAACAGTAAAATTATGGCTACATAACATAACAGCTGATGGTAGAGCAGCTTTAAGAAATAATAAAGATAGTAGTGGAACAATTACAACATCAAGCATAGCTATATTAGACAAATACGAATTTGGAATTAGAAATGAATTTGGAAGTATGACAACAGAATTAGCAGAACAAGAAAAAGATAAAAATCTAAATAGACAATTAATGAATAAATTATCAATATGCAATATGTGTTATATAGATGAATATACATGCGCTTTTAAAGATTACTATTATAGAGCAATATATACTCATGAAGAAGCTATAGCAGTTAGAAGAACATATTTTACAAAATTACCTGAACCATTTAGTACAAAAATTATAACAGCATGGGACGCAGCTAGTTTAACAGATACATTAGGAGCTAGAATAAAATATTTACAAACATGGTTTATAGGACTATGTGATGAATATAAAGATAAACAAAAATTAGACAAAGTATTAACAAAAAACATGTCGTGTTGTACACAAAAGATAGCACCACAATTTGGTTGTAAAACTAAGAAAAATAAGTTTAGATATAAAAAACGATTTAAAAAATATAAATCTTTTAAATCTAAATATAAGCATAAAAATCCAAGAAAAAGATATTATATAAAAAATTATAAAAGAAAAAGACCTTACCGACCTAAGAAAAAATTATCAGAATGTAAATGTTATAACTGTGGAAAATTAGGACACTTAGCTAAAGATTGTAAAATACCTAAAGATATAAAGAAAAAACAAATTACCGAAGTAAGAATAGAAGAAAATATTTACACAGAATTACCATACATAGATTATGATTTAGAAAGTAACGATAGTATTTATGAGCTAGATGAATTGCCAGATATAGAAATAAACAACTCAGACTTAGAACTAAATAATGATGATGCTAGCGATATAAACCTATCAGATACAGAAAACGAAATTGATGACTGAATCAGGAATAATAGAAAAAGAAAATTACCAAACTGAAGATAGTAATAACCAGAAAATAATATTTGACTCAAATATATACAAACAAATCACGAAACAAGAAATAACTTTAAAAATAGATAATGTATTAGATGTACCAATGGTAAAATATTGGTTTAAAAAACCCAAAGAAGAATATTATATAATAAGCCAAAAAGAACATACAGTAGACTGTAAATATGCACAAGGCAGTGCAATGGTACCCATAATAAGTAAAAGAGAAATAACTAAAGAAATACAAGCATTAAAACCAAAACCAAAAAACGAAATAACTCATGTACACTTAGGAGCAATACAGATATTAATAAAAGCATGTTTTAAGGAAGGAATAAATACACCTATAGAGTTATACTTAGCAGATGATAGAATTAATGTAAATATTTGATAAATGAAGACAAGGACTACAAAATATTAATCTTATATATATTAAAAACTTTAGATACAGAAATAATACAAAACATATATAATCTATTATTTACTCATGAACTTATAGACCTAAAATTCAGGGTCATTTTAGCATTTTATGGATACATATAAGATCATATGACCAACTTATGATCATACCAAATAAGATAAGTACCAACAATATTTATAAAAATAGAATAAGGAAACATAGTAAAAAACAATTTATAATGCAAACAGAAAACATGAAAGGAATTGAATATGGAGAAGATCTACCAGATGAACATCCTAGATGTATAAGATTAGATAAACAAATAAATATAGCAACTAAAATACAAAAACTACGACTAAATTTAGATAACTTATATGAAAAATACGAATACACAAAAATACCTGAATTAATAGATACAATTTCCTATACTGAATACGAATATATAAGACAACTCATAAAACAACAAGAATATAAATATGATGAATTATAATGTATAAACGACAACAATCAAAAGTAGTTAGAAAAATAAAAATACACTATTCAACAAAAAGAATTGAAAAACAGAGTAAAATAAAAAGTCAACAAAAATATAACCTACGAGAAGTTACACAAATAATTAAAGAAATAGATAACTTATATAAAGTAATGACAAGGTTAGTCAAAGCATTAGATAAAATAACTATATCATTAAAACAAACTATAAATGGATAAACCAGAATCAAGTAACCCCGTATATATATATCCAGAAACACCAAAAATAATAAGAAAAATGGAATTATTAAGAAAATTTATTGACATTAAAGAAGAACTTAATATTAGAAAAGAAAGATTAAATTACAATATATTTGCAGGAGTAACTAAAAACTCGATAGAAGCACAAAAACAAACGATAAGTAAATTAGAACTACAAAAAGATATAATAGAAATAAAATATGCATATGAATAAAGAAGAATATCCAGTAGAAGAAAAAACATTTTTAGGAACAGATGGAACACAAATAATAATAACACACTCAAATTTAGGACGACGATATAGAAAAATAGGTACAAAATTACATTTAATGCCAGATCCAATATCAGCTAAATTAGAAGATAGTCTAACAGAAATGATAAGATTACAAAAAGAAAATACTGAAATAGATCAAAAGTTAGAAATTGAAAAAATACGATTAGAAGCCAGAAAAGAAATCGAACAATTAAAAAACCAACAAATAAAACAAAACTCTCCTCAAACACCATTTAAACCTATACCACCTCAAGAACCAATCCCTGAATATACTGAACCAGAACCTGAAACATCCGAATCATCTACAAAAATACAAGAAATGGAAAAAGAATTAGCAATATTAAAACAAATATATACCCAGAAAGTACAAGCAAGATTAGCAAAACAAAATGAAAAAATAAAAAAAGAAAAAGAAAAAAAGTTAGCAATGGAATTAGAAAAGTTAAAAGAACAAATACACTTAGAAAGCTTAAACCCTGACGAAGAATCTCCAAATATAAGTATTGATAACATCACAATAGACAATTTAACTATAGATAATATAACCATAAACGAACCCGAATCCGAAATAAATTTAGACAATGATGACAATAATGATGAAAACAGTGAAACATACACCCAAATAATGAACCAAATAACAGATTTAAATATAAATACAACAAATGCTAAACCAAATATAAATACCATAAAAAATGAACAACCAAGTACAAGTAGAACATATGATAAAAGAAGATATGACAACCCTAGAACAACTGGACCAACTTATTATACAGTAACAGATGATAATAGATATGAAGCACTATGGCAAAGTAGATTAAATAAATGGACACCAAATAAACCCCCAGAATCTTCACAATTTTTAGATTTAGATTGTGTAACAGATGTAAATAAAACAATACAAGTATGGATAGGACAAATAGCAAAACAATTAATCGATAATAAAATATCAGTAGCAGATACACCAGGATACATAGAAAGAACACTAATAGGAACAGTAAAATTATGGCTACATAACATAACAGCTGATGGTAGAGCAGCTTTAAGAAATAATAAAGATAGTAGTGGAACAATTATAACATCAAGCATAGCAATTTTAAATAAATATGAATATGGAATTAGAAACGAATTTGGAAGTATGACAACAGAATTAGCAGAACAAGAAAAAGATAAAAATCTAAATAGACAATTAATGAATAAATTATCAATATGCAATATGTGTTATATAGATGAATATACATGCGCTTTTAAAGATTACTATTATAGAGCAATATATACTCATGAAGAAGCTATAGCAGTTAGAAGAACATATTTTACAAAATTATCTGAACCATTTAGTACAAAAATTATAACAGCATGGGACGCAGCTAGTTTAACAGATACATTAGGAGCTAGAATAAAATATTTACAAACATGGTTTATAGGACTATGTGATGAATATAAAGATAAACAAAAATTAGACAAAGTATTAACAAAAAACATGTCGTGTTGTACACAAAAGATAGCACCACAATTTGGTTGTAAAACTAAGAAAAATAAGTTTAGATATAAAAAACGATTTAAAAAATATAAATCTTTTAAATCTAAATATAAGCATAAAAATCCAAGAAAAAGATATTATATAAAAAATTATAAAAGAAAAAGACCTTACCGACCTAAGAAAAAATTATCAGAATGTAAATGTTATAACTGTGGAAAATTAGGACACTTAGCTAAAGATTGTAAAATACCTAAAGATATAAAGAAAAAACAAATTACCGAAGTAAGAATAGAAGAAAATATTTACACAGAATTACCATACATAGATTATGATTTAGAAAGTAACGATAGTATTTATGAGCTAGATGAATTGCCAGATATAGAAATAAACAACTCAGACTTAGAACTAAATAATGATGATGCTAGCGATATAAACCTATCAGATACAGAAAACGAAATTGATGACTGAATCAGGAATAATAGAAAAAGAAAATTACCAAACTGAAGATAGTAATAACCAGAAAATAATATTTGACTCAAATATATACAAACAAATCACGAAACAAGAAATAACTTTAAAAATAGATAATGTATTAGATGTACCAATGGTAAAATATTGGTTTAAAAAACCCAAAGAAGAATATTATATAATAAGCCAAAAAGAACATACAGTAGACTGTAAATACGCACAAGGTAGTGCAATGGTACCCATAATAAGTAAAAGAGAAATAACTAAAGAAATACAAGCATTAAAACCAAAACCAAAAAACGAAATAACTCATGTACACTTAGGAGCAATACAGATATTAATAAAAGCATGTTTTAAGGAAGGAATAAATACACCTATAGAGTTATACTTAGCAGATGATAGAATTAAGTACCCAATTGAACAGAGTATAATTAGTGCAGTAAAAGGAAATTTAATATACCAAAAATTTAAGTTTACAGTTAACCCAAATTATACAGTAGCAATAAAAGATAGAAATATAGATAAATCTCTAGTATTATATTGGAAGTTATCAGGAATAGAACTAACCCCTGGAAGTAAAATATTTACAGCAAGATGCAAAAATTTATATATTTTAACTACTAAACATATGGTACAAGCAACTAACAAAATTGATAAAATCAATATAGAATCCCCATTTGACAATATATTAACAGTCATAGATAATAATGATTATAGTTATGATGAATTAAATATGAATCAAGAATTAGATATAGTAAAAGAAAGAATAGGAATGACATCAAAAAGACAAATAGATGCCCCCTCATCCTCATCAAGAATGAGCACATCCAGAAGATTAGAATATGAAATACCCAATGAAATAATACCAACACAACATCCCTATTATATAACAGGAATATTAAATCAACGAAAATATTTAATCTTAATCAACACAGGAGAACAAGATAATTGGATAACCAGAGAATTAATTACAGAAGATGATATTATAATACAAGAACAAGAAATACCCGATTTACCAATAGAATTAAAACAAACAAAGGAAATAGCTATCCAAGAATTAATTATAGGAGGAATACCTATAAATATACAATTTACAATAGGACAAATAAATCCAAATATAGTTTTAGGACTACAATGGCTAGAACAAGTACAACCATATAAGTTAGAAGATAAAAGATTGATCATTCATTACCAAAATAAAAATGTAATAATCAATAGGACAAAATCAATACTATAAAAATACCTTAACATGAAAGTATATATACTAGCAAAAATAATTGTAGAAGGATATAATAGTAGATATTATACACCAATGATAGACACAGGCTCAGAAGCAAATTTATGTAGATACAATTGTTTACCAGAATCTAAATGGCAAAAGATAAAAAATCCAACTGTATTCACCGGATTTAATGACGAAGGAAGTATGGTAAAATATTACGCAAAAGATGTAAAACTACAAATATATGATAAAATACTAACAATAAAAACGATGTATAACTATGATTTCACAACAAGAGATATAATTTTAGGAATGCCCTTTATAGATGAACTATACCCTCATATACTAACAAAAACACACTGTTGGTTTACAACACCTTGTAAACAAAAAATAGGAGCCAAAAGAGTACAAAATAAACCTAGAAAAACAACACCATGGATAAAAGGATCAGAAAAAATAACACAAAAACTAGAAAATCAATCAACAACAGAGAAAGCAATAGAAATTATAACCTTTAATATCAACATGTTACAACCAATCTATGATAAGTTAGAACCCTTATATAGTGACAATCCGCTTAAAGGATGGCATAAACATAAAACAACAGTTACAATAGAACTAATTGATCAAAATAGTATAATAACCCAAAAACCATTAAAATATAACTTTGATGATTTAAAAGAATTTACCTTACACATAGATGAATTACTTAAAAATAATTACATCCACGCTAGTAACAGTAAACATACTAGTCCAGCCTTTATTGTTAACAAACATAGTGAACAAAAAAGAGGAAAAAGTAGAATGGTTATTGATTATAGAAATCTAAATGCCAAAACTAAAACCTATAATTACCCAATACCAAATAAAATATTAAAAATTAGACAAATCCAAGGATATAATTATTTTAGCAAATTTGATTGCAAATCAGGATTTTATCATTTAAAATTAGAAGATAACTCTAAACATTTAACAGCATTCACAGTACCCCAAGGATTTTATGAATGGAATGTTTTACCCTTTGGATATAAAAATGCACCAGGTAGATATCAACATTTTATGGATACATATTTTACACAATTAGAAAATTGTATTGTATATATTGATGATATATTATTATACTCAAGAACAGAAGACGAACATATACAATTACTAAATAAATTTATCAACATTATAGATACAGCAGGAATTAGTTTAAGTAAAAGCAAGGCAGAAATAATGAAAAACCAAATAGAATTTCTCGGTATACAAATAGATAAGAACGGAGTAAAAATGCAAACACATATAGTACAAAAAATTATAAATTCAAATGAAATACTAGATACAAAGAAAAAATTACAATCCTTTTTAGGATTAGTAAACCAAGTAAGAGAATATATACCAAAGTTAGCAGAATATTTAAAACCATTAAATAAAAAATTAAAAAAGGATATTGAATATCATTTTGACCAAACAGACAGAAAACATATACAAAAGGTTAAAGAATTATGCCAAAAGTTACCAAAATTATATTTTCCAGATATAACAAAAGAATTTATATATATAGTAGAAACAGATTCAAGCAACCATAGCTACGGTGGAGTATTAAAATATAAGTATATTGATACAAAAATAGAACATCACTGTAGATATCACTCAGGAACATATACGGAACCTCAAGATAAATGGGAAATAAATAGGAAAGAATTATTTGCTTTATATAAATGTTTATTAACATTCGAACCATATATAGTTTATAACAAATTTATTGTCAGAACAGATAATACACAAGTAAAATGGTGGCTAACAAGAAAATTAGACGACTCAGTTACAACAAAAGAAATACGAAGACTTGTCTTAAATATACAAAATTTTACATTTACAATAGAAGTGATCAGTACTAACAAAAATATCACTGCAGACTACTTATCAAGACAAAGCTACTCAGACAGATCAAGATAGCCAAATGGATATTTTATTAAAAGCCATGACTACACTTTGCTTAAAAGTGGACAGTTTTGAGCTAGAATTAAAAGAGCTAAAGAAGGAAAGAGCTACAAGTCAGCCGCATGACTCAAAATATGCTGAACTATGTCGATCGGAAGACATTAAAAATCCAGAACTAGAAGGAGACGTTGAGAAACTCCATAAAACTCATAACAAGTTTGTTAATGCAGCTACAGGAAAAGCATCTACGGAAGCAAGCAGCTCAAATACAACCAGCCAACCTACAAAAAGACAAAACCAAAATTTAAATAGCCAGTTTACAAAAACCTTTATCAAAAATAAACAACCCATAAATCTATCACATCCGACTATACCAAGTCCACAAACATCCACATATGCCGCAAGCCTAAACCAAAATAAACAAGTATATAACCACATTTCCAGAGCATACATCCAAAATATCTATAAAACCCAAACATTTTTGAATTTACATCCAAGATCTCAGACGACCAATGACCCTCAAAAAGATTTTATAACTCAAAAACTACAAGGATATAATAAATTAATTGCCCAGCCTGGCACCAGTGCAAATTTAGTACGTACATGCTACGAATATGGACTACTTTCAACAGTATATACAGCAGATGGAGCAGAACTACAACAAATACCAGACTTATATAATGCTTTTACAATCCTTTTTAGGATTAGTAAACCAAGTAAGAGAATATATACCAAAGTTAGCAGAATATTTAAAACCATTACATAAAAAATTAAGAAAGGATATTGAATATCATTTTGACCAAACAGATAGAAAACATATACAAAAGGTTAAAGAATTATGTCAAAAGTTACCAAAATTATATTTTCCAGATATAACAAAAGAATTTATATATATAGTAGAAACAGATTCAAGCAACCATAGCTACGGTGGAGTATTAAAATATAAGTATATTGATACAAAAATAGAACATCACTGTAGATATCACTCAGGAACATATACGGAACCTCAAGATAAATGGGAAATAAATAGGAAAGAATTATTTGCTTTATATAAATGTTTATTAACATTCGAACCATATATAGTTTATAACAAATTTATTGTCAGAACAGATAATACACAAGTAAAATGGTGGCTAACAAGAAAATTAGACGACTCAGTTACAACAAAAGAAATACGAAGACTTGTCTTAAATATACAAAATTTTACATTTACAATAGAAGTGATCAGTACTAACAAAAATATCACTGCAGACTACTTATCAAGACAAAGCTACTCAGACAGATCAAGATAGCCAAATGGATATTTTATTAAAAGCCATGACTACACTTTGCTTAAAAGTGGACAGTTTTGAGCTAGAATTAAAAGAGCTAAAGAAGGAAAGAGCTACAAGTCAGCCGCATGACTCAAAATATGCTGAACTATGTCGATCGGAAGACATTAAAAATCCAGAACTAGAAGGAGACGTTGAGAAACTCCATAAAACTCATAACAAGTTTGTTAATGCAGCTACAGGAAAAGCATCTACGGAAGCAAGCAGCTCAAATACAACCAGCCAACCTACAAAAAGACAAAACCAAAATTTAAATAGCCAGTTTACAAAAACCTTTATCAAAAATAAACAACCCATAAATCTATCACATCCGACTATACCAAGTCCACAAACATCCACATATGCCGCAAGCCTAAACCAAAATAAACAAGTATATAACCACATTTCCAGAGCATACATCCAAAATATCTATAAAACCCAAACATTTTTGAATTTACATCCAAGATCTCAGACGACCAATGACCCTCAAAAAGATTTTATAACTCAAAAACTACAAGGATATAATAAATTAATTGCCCAGCCTGGCACCAGTGCAAATTTAGTACGTACATGCTACGAATATGGACTACTTTCAACAGTATATACAGCAGATGGAGCAGAACTACAACAAATACCAGACTTATATAATGCTTTTACAATATACAAAAGAATTACAGACGGATCATTCTTTTATATAAGATGTTATTCAGCACCAGCAGAGATATTATACAATGAGATAAAACCACTCATCCAAGTAGTAAAAATTGGACTTACCAGAGATATGATTATCCCAGAGGAAATAGAAAAACAACCAGAAATACCAGAAGTTGATATACCAACATTCTTTGCTACAAAGAGATTAATAGGACTACAAGTAATTATCCAAGAACTAGTCAACAACTACACTAATGGACATAATATATGGAAATATCATTGTAGAGACCATGCCATGATCTATGCAAATGCAAGAGTACTACGCCAAGAAGATATGGAAGAAGTACGTAGTTGGATATGGACATTATTAAGACCTGAAGATACCCCAACAACAAGAGCTATCAAAAAGGATTTTATTTCAGAAAATTTATTGGTTAAATACTGCCAGTATTTAGGACCGAAATACCCAGATCACCATTGTTCAAAATGCAGTGGAGGAAATACCACAACTATACCAGAAGTAAATCTAGAATGAAGACAAACGGACAAGCTACAAACAAAAAGAGCTACAGACAAAGACATAATCATAAATAGTTCCTAGTTTATTTTATTATGTAAATTATTGCAGAGGAATCTTTACTTTTTCTTTCTTCTTAGCATTAGTCAAAAAGTGGGAATAGTAAGAAACCCCACACGTTTTCTTTCAATAATGTAAAATAGTAGGACACGTTTTTTTTCTCTTTTTCAAAAGTCGTAAAGTACACAGTGACTAGCACTGTGCATTTACGCGTTTTTCCTTTATTACGCGGTTTCCACTATTGAGACGCGTTTTCTTGTAATATAAATAGAGACGAACAGATGAGAAAGAAGGCAAGCAATTTTTTGCTAACCTACTCTCTCATGTGTTGAGACTCACCATAAATAAAAAATATTTTAGCAAAAAAAAAATAAAAAATATTTTAGTTTATATATATAGCATGGAGGAATCCAATATAGAAACATCTATATCACATACTACGGAAGAGATAACAACAAAGGTATACTCATATTTACATATGTGTAACTAATCTATCATATTCCTAATAATCTCTATTAGCTTATTATTATTTATCATGTTATAGTTTGATTATGTTAACATTATCCTTATTAGTTTGCTATGGTTAGGAAGCTGAGAGTAAGTTAGACCCAGACTAAGCTTTTCCAAAATGGTTGAACCCAGAAGAAGGCTAGAAATGCCGTGAATAGGGTAGTAAACCAAATGAAGTAAGCAGTGTTAGGGCAAACTGATTAAAGCTGGAACCCATAGTAGTGACCAACCGGATAATTAAACATACTGGACTATTCGATGATAAAGGTAATAATATAAGCAGAGGTTAGAAGGAATAATTTGATTAAACACAGAAGTAAGAAATGACAGAATCTAGTTATATGAAACCCGATATAGCAGAAACTAGTAACCTTAAACAAACAGAAGATGTAGAAAAATATAAAACCCCAACACCTAAATATTTGATAAATGAAGACAAGGACTACAAAATATTAATCTTATATATATTAAAAACTTTAGATACAGAAATAATACAAAACATATATAATCTATTATTTACTCATGAACTTATAGACCTAATGAAAGAATCATGGTTAGATACAATATTAAACAATGATAGTGATGATGACTCTAGAAATAATGATATATACCTAGATATAGATACAGAAGGATATCTAGATTATTATTAAAATGAACCAACAACATTTAGAAAATTGGCAACGAACTATAGATGAGCTAAGAGACAGAGAAACTTTAATCCAATATAACCTAGATAAATATGTACAAACACAAAATAGTGGTTATTTAGATCTAATAGTAAGAGATATCAATATCATATTAAGACTAATTAGAGAACGAGATAACTACTATAATTCCGCATTTAGCTAAAATGACCCAAGAAGCAAAGATCATAGGACCACCCCCACAATTGGTATCAGAGCATAGGAATAAAGAACATAGGAATAAAGAATATAGGAATAAAGAGCATAGGAACAAAGAACATAGAAATAAAAAATATAAAAATAAAAAAGATGTCATACCAAATAAGATAAGTACCAACAATATTTATAAAAATAGAATAAGGAAACATAGTAAAAAACAATTTATAATGCAAACAGAAAACATGAAAGGAATTGAATATGGAGAAGATCTACCAAATGAACATCCTAGATGTATAAGATTAGATAAGCAAATAAATATAGCAACTAAAGTACAGAAACTAAGACTAAATTAGATAAATTATATGAAAAATACGAATACACAAAAATACCTGAATTAATAGATACAATTTCCTATACTGAATACGAATATATAAGACAACTTATAAAACAACAAGAATATAAATATGATGAATTATAATGTATAAACGACAACAACTAAGAGTAGTTAGAAAAATAAAAATACACTATTTAACAAAAAGAATCGAAAAACAGAGTAAAATAAAAAGTCAGAGAAAATATAACTTAAGAGAAATTACACAAATAATTAAAGAAATAGATAACTTATATAAAGTAATGACAAGATTAGTCAAAGCATTAGATAAAATAACTATATCATTAAAACAAACTATAAATGGATAAACCAGAATCAAGTAACCCCGTATATATATATCCAGAAACACCAAAAATAATAAGAAAAATGGAATTATTAAGAAAATTTATTGACATTAAAGAAGAACTTAATATTAGAAAAGAAAGATTAAATTACAATATATTTGCAGGAGTAGCTAAGAAATCAATTGAAGCACAAAAACAAACTATACAAGAATTAGAATTACAAAAAGATATAATGGAAATTAAATATACTTATGAATAAAGAAGAATATCCAGTGGAAGAAAAAACATTTTTAGGAACAGATGGAACACAAATAACAATAACACACTCAAATTTAGGACGACGATATAGAAAAATAGGTACAAAATTACATTTAATGCCAGATCCAATATCAGCTAAATTAGAAGATAGCTTAACAGAAATGATAAGATTACAAAAGGAAAATACTGAAATAGATCAAAAATTAGAAATTGAAAAAATACGATTAGAAGCCAGAAAAGAAATCGAACAACTAAAAAACCAACAAGTAAAACAAAACCCTCCTCAAACACCAGTTAAACCTATACCACCTCAAGAACCAATCCCTGAATATACTGAACCAGAACCTGAAACATCCGAATCATCTACAAAAATACAAGAAATGGAAAAAGAATTAGCAATATTAAAACAAATATATACCCAGAAAGTACAAGCAAGATTAGCAAAACAAAATGAAAAAATAAAAAAAGAAAAAGAAAAAAAGTTAGCAATGGAATTAGAAAAGTTAAAAGAACAAATACACTTAGAAAGCTTAAACCCTGACGAAGAATCTCCAAACATAAGTATTGATAACATCACAATAGACAATTTAACTATAGATAATGTAACCATAAACGAAGCCGAATCCGAAATAAATTCAGACAATGATGACAATAATGATGAAAACAGTGAAACATACACCCAGATAATGAACCAAATAACAGATTTAAATATAAATACAACAAATGCTAAACCAAATATAAATACCATAAAAAATGAACAACCAAGTACAAGTAGAACATATGATAAAAGAAGATATGACAACCCTAGAACAACTGGACCAACTTATTATACAGTAACAGATGATAATAGATATGAAGCACTATGGCAAAGTAGATTAAATAAATGGACACCAAATAAACCCCCAGAATCTTCACAATTTTTAGATTTAGATTGTGTAACAGATGTAAATAAAACAATACAAGTATGGATAGGACAAATAGCAAAACAATTAATCGATAATAAAATATCAGTAGCAGATACACCAGGATACATAGAAAGAACACTAATAGGAACAGTAAAATTATGGCTACATAACATAACAGCTGATGGTAGAGCAGCTTTAAGAAATAATAAAGATAGTAGTGGAACAATTACAACATCAAGCATAGCTATATTAGACAAATACGAATTTGGAATTAGAAATGAATTTGGAAGTATGACAACAGAATTAGCAGAACAAGAAAAAGATAAAAATCTAAATAGACAATTAATGAATAAATTATCAATATGCAATATGTGTTATATAGATGAATATACATGCGCTTTTAAAGATTACTATTATAGAGCAATATATACTCATGAAGAAGCTATAGCAGTTAGAAGAACATATTTTACAAAATTACCTGAACCATTTAGTACAAAAATTATAACAGCATGGGACGCAGCTAGTTTAACAGATACATTAGGAGCTAGAATAAAATATTTACAAACATGGTTTATAGGACTATGTGATGAATATAAAGATAAACAAAAATTAGACAAAGTATTAACAAAAAACATGTCGTGTTGTACACAAAAGATAGCACCACAATTTGGTTGTAAAACTAAGAAAAATAAGTTTAGATATAAAAAACGATTTAAAAAATATAAATCTTTTAAATCTAAATATAAGCATAAAAATCCAAGAAAAAGATATTATATAAAAAATTATAAAAGAAAAAGACCTTACCGACCTAAGAAAAAATTATCAGAATGTAAATGTTATAACTGTGGAAAATTAGGACACTTAGCTAAAGATTGTAAAATACCTAAAGATATAAAGAAAAAACAAATTACCGAAGTAAGAATAGAAGAAAATATTTACACAGAATTACCATACATAGATTATGATTTAGAAAGTAACGATAGTATTTATGAGCTAGATGAATTGCCAGATATAGAAATAAACAACTCAGACTTAGAACTAAATAATGATGATGCTAGCGATATAAACCTATCAGATACAGAAAACGAAATTGATGACTGAATCAGGAATAATAGAAAAAGAAAATTACCAAACTGAAGATAGTAATAACCAGAAAATAATATTTGACTCAAATATATACAAACAAATCACGAAACAAGAAATAACTTTAAAAATAGATAATGTATTAGATGTACCAATGGTAAAATATTGGTTTAAAAAACCCAAAGAAGAATATTATATAATAAGCCAAAAAGAACATACAGTAGACTGTAAATACGCACAAGGTAGTGCAATGGTACCCATAATAAGTAAAAGAGAAATAACTAAAGAAATACAAGCATTAAAACCAAAACCAAAAAACGAAATAACTCATGTACACTTAGGAGCAATACAGATATTAATAAAAGCATGTTTTAAGGAAGGAATAAATACACCTATAGAGTTATACTTAGCAGATGATAGAATTAAGTACCCAATTGAACAGAGTATAATTAGTGCAGTAAAAGGAAATTTAATATACCAAAAATTTAAGTTTACAGTTAACCCAAATTATACAGTAGCAATAAAAGATAGAAATATAGATAAATCTCTAGTATTATATTGGAAGTTATCAGGAATAGAACTAACCCCTGGAAGTAAAATATTTACAGCAAGATGCAAAAATTTATATATTTTAACTACTAAACATATGGTACAAGCAACTAACAAAATTGATAAAATCAATATAGAATCCCCATTTGACAATATATTAACAGTCATAGATAATAATGATTATAGTTATGATGAATTAAATATGAATCAAGAATTAGATATAGTAAAAGAAAGAATAGGAACGACATCAAAAAGACAAATAGATGCCCCCTCATCCTCATCAAGAATGAGCACATCTAGAAGAATAGAATATGAAATACCCAATGAAATAATAACAACACAACATCCCTATTATATAACAGGAATATTAAATCAACGAAAATATTTAATCTTAATCAACACAGGAGAACAAGATAATTGGATAACCAGAGAATTAATTACAGAAGATGATATTATAATACAAGAACAAGAAATACCCGATTTACCAATAGAATTAAAACAAACAAAGGAAATAGCTATCCAAGAATTAATTATAGGAGGAATACCTATAAATATACAATTTACAATAGGACAAATAAATCCAAATATAGTTTTAGGACTACAATGGCTAGAACAAGTAAAACCATATAAGTTAGAAGATAAAAGATTGATCATTCATTACCAAAATAAAAATGTAATAATCAATAGGACAAAATCAATACTATAAAAATACCTTAACATGAAAGTATATATACTAGCAAAAATAATTGTAGAAGGATATAATAGTAGATATTATACACCAATGATAGACACAGGCTCAGAAGCAAATTTATGTAGATACAATTGTTTACCAGAATCTAAATGGCAAAAGATAAAAAATCCAACTGTATTCACCGGATTTAATGACGAAGGAAGTATGGTAAAATATTACGCAAAAGATGTAAAACTACAAATATATGATAAAATACTAACAATAAAAACAATGTATAACTATGATTTCACAACGAGAGATATAATTTTAGGAATGCCCTTTATAGATGAACTATACCCTCATATACTAACAAAAACACACTGTTGGTTTACAACACCTTGTAAACAAAAAATAGGAGCCAAAAGAGTACAAAATAAACCTAGAAAAACAACACCATGGATAAAAGGATCAGAAAAAATAACACAAAAACTAGAAAATCAATCAACAACAGAGAAAGCAATAGAAATTATAACCTTTAATATCAACATGTTACAACCAATCTATGATAAGTTAGAACCCTTATATAGTGACAATCCGCTTAAAGGATGGCATAAACATAAAACAACAGTTACAATAGAACTAATAGATCAAAATAGTATAATAACCCAAAAACCATTAAAATATAACTTTGATGATTTAAAAGAATTTACCTTACACATAGATGAATTACTTAAAAATAATTACATCCACGCTAGTAACAGTAAACATACTAGTCCCGCCTTTATTGTTAACAAACATAGTGAACAAAAAAGAGGGAAAAGTAGGATGGTTATTGATTATAGAAATCTAAATGCCAAAACTAAAACTTATAATTACCCAATACCAAATAAAATATTAAAAATTAGACAAATCCAAGGATATAATTACTTTAGCAAATTTGATTGCAAATCAGGATTTTATCATTTAAAACTAGAAGATAACTCTAAACATTTAACAGCATTCACAGTACCCCAAGGATTTTATGAATGGAATGTTTTACCCTTTGGATATAAAAATGCACCAGGTAGATATCAACATTTTATGGATACATATTTTACACAATTAGAAAATTGTATTGTATATATTGATGATATATTGTTATACTCGAGAACAGAAGACGAACATATACAATTACTAAATAAATTTATCAACATTATAGATACAGCAGGAATTAGTTTAAGTAAAAGCAAGGCAGAAATAATGAAAAACCAAATAGAATTTCTCGGTATACAAATAGATAAGAACGGAGTAAAAATGCAAACACATATAGTACAAAAAATTATAAATTCAAATGAAATACTAGATACAAAGAAAAAATTACAATCCTTTTTAGGATTAGTAAACCAAGTAAGAGAATATATACCAAAGTTAGCAGAATATTTAAAACCATTACATAAAAAATTAAGAAAGGATATTGAATATCATTTTGACCAAACAGATAGAAAACATATACAAAAGGTTAAAGAATTATGTCAAAAGTTACCAGCATTCACAGTACCCCAAGGATTTTATGAATGGAATGTTTTACCCTTTGGATATAAAAATGCACCAGGTAGATATCAACATTTTATGGATACATATTTTACACAATTAGAAAATTGTATTGTATATATTGATGATATATTATTATACTCAAGAACAGAAGACGAACATATACAATTACTAAATAAATTTATCAACATTATAGATACAGCAGGAATTAGTTTAAGTAAAAGCAAGGCAGAAATAATGAAAAACCAAATAGAATTTCTCGGTATACAAATAGATAAGAACGGAGTAAAAATGCAAACACATATAGTACAAAAAATTATAAATTCAAATGAAATACTAGATACAAAGAAAAAATTACAATCCTTTTTAGGATTAGTAAACCAAGTAAGAGAATATATACCAAAGTTAGCAGAATATTTAAAACCATTAAATAAAAAATTAAAAAAGGATATTGAATATCATTTTGACCAAACAGACAGAAAACATATACAAAAGGTTAAAGAATTATGCCAAAAGTTACCAAAATTATATTTTCCAGATATAACAAAAGAATTTATATATATAGTAGAAACAGATTCAAGCAACCATAGCTACGGTGGAGTATTAAAATATAAGTATATTGATACAAAAATAGAACATCACTGTAGATATCACTCAGGAACATATACGGAACCTCAAGATAAATGGGAAATAAATAGGAAAGAATTATTTGCTTTATATAAATGTTTATTAACATTCGAACCATATATAGTTTATAACAAATTTATTGTCAGAACAGATAATACACAAGTAAAATGGTGGCTAACAAGAAAATTAGACGACTCAGTTACAACAAAAGAAATACGAAGACTTGTCTTAAATATACAAAATTTTACATTTACAATAGAAGTGATCAGTACTAACAAAAATATCACTGCAGACTACTTATCAAGACAAAGCTACTCAGACAGATCAAGATAGCCAAATGGATATTTTATTAAAAGCCATGACTACACTTTGCTTAAAAGTGGACAGTTTTGAGCTAGAATTAAAAGAGCTAAAGAAGGAAAGAGCTACAAGTCAGCCGCATGACTCAAAATATGCTGAACTATGTCGATCGGAAGACATTAAAAATCCAGAACTAGAAGGAGACGTTGAGAAACTCCATAAAACTCATAACAAGTTTGTTAATGCAGCTACAGGAAAAGCATCTACGGAAGCAAGCAGCTCAAATACAACCAGCCAACCTACAAAAAGACAAAACCAAAATTTAAATAGCCAGTTTACAAAAACCTTTATCAAAAATAAACAACCCATAAATCTATCACATCCGACTATACCAAGTCCACAAACATCCACATATGCCGCAAGCCTAAACCAAAATAAACAAGTATATAACCACATTTCCAGAGCATACATCCAAAATATCTATAAAACCCAAACATTTTTGAATTTACATCCAAGATCTCAGACGACCAATGACCCTCAAAAAGATTTTATAACTCAAAAACTACAAGGATATAATAAATTAATTGCCCAGCCTGGCACCAGTGCAAATTTAGTACGTACATGCTACGAATATGGACTACTTTCAACAGTATATACAGCAGATGGAGCAGAACTACAACAAATACCAGACTTATATAATGCTTTTACAATATACAAAAGAATTACAGACGGATCATTCTTTTACATACGATGTTATTCAGCACCAGCAGAGATATTATACAATGAGATAAAACCACTCATCCAAGTAGTAAAAATTGGACTTACCAGAGATATGATTATCCCAGAGGAAATAGAAAAACAACCAGAAATACCAGAAGTTGATATACCAACATTCTTTGCTACAAAAAGATTAATAGGACTACAAGTAATTATTCAAGAACTAGTCAACAACTACACCAATGGACATAATATATGGAAATATCATTGTAGAGACCATGCCATGATCTATGCAAATTCAAGAGTACTACGCCAAGAAGATATGGAAGAAGTACGTAGTTGGATATGGACATTATTAAGACCTGAAGATACCCCAACAACAAGAGCTATCAAAAAGGATTTTATTTCAGAAAATTTATTGGTTAAATACTGCCAGTATTTAGGACCGAAATACCCAGTTTGTATTTCTTTGGTTATTTCTCTTTTACTTATTATGGGTACCATTGCACTGCCTTGTGCATATTTACAGTCTACTGTATGTTCTTTTTGGCTTATTATATAATATTCTTCTTTTGGTTTTTTAAACCAATATTTTACCATTGGTACATCTAATACATTATCTATTTTTAAAGTTATTTCTTGTTTCGTGATTTGTTTGTATATATTTGAGTCAAATATTATTTTCTGGTTATTACTATCTTCAGTTTGGTAATTTTCTTTTTCTATTATTCCTGATTCAGTCATCAATTTCGTTTTCTGTATCTGATAGGTTTATATCGCTAGCATCATCATTATTTAGTTCTAAGTCTGAGTTGTTTATTTCTATATCTGGCAATTCATCTAGCTCATAAATACTATCGTTACTTTCTAAATCATAATCTATGTATGGTAATTCTGTGTAAATATTTTCTTCTATTCTTACTTCGGTAATTTGTTTTTTCTTTATATCTTTAGGTATTTTACAATCTTTAGCTAAGTGTCCTAATTTTCCACAGTTATAACATTTACATTCTGATAATTTTTTCTTAGGTCGGTAAGGTCTTTTTCTTTTATAATTTTTTATATAATATCTTTTTCTTGGATTTTTATGCTTATATTTAGATTTAAAAGATTTATATTTTTTAAATCGTTTTTTATATCTAAACTTATTTTTCTTAGTTTTACAACCAAATTGTGGTGCTATCTTTTGTGTACAACACGACATGTTTTTTGTTAATACTTTGTCTAATTTTTGTTTATCTTTATATTCATCACATAGTCCTATAAACCATGTTTGTAAATATTTTATTCTAGCTCCTAATGTATCTGTTAAACTAGCTGCGTCCCATGCTGTTATAATTTTTGTACTAAATGGTTCAGGTAATTTTGTAAAATATGTTCTTCTAACTGCTATAGCTTCTTCATGAGTATATATTGCTCTATAATAGTAATCTTTAAAAGCGCATGTATATTCATCTATATAACACATATTGCATATTGATAATTTATTCATTAATTGTCTATTTAGATTTTTATCTTTTTCTTGTTCTGCTAATTCTGTTGTCATACTTCCAAATTCATTTCTAATTCCAAATTCGTATTTGTCTAATATAGCTATGCTTGATGTTGTAATTGTTCCACTACTATCTTTATTATTTCTTAAAGCTGCTCTACCATCAGCTGTTATGTTATGTAGCCATAATTTTACTGTTCCTATTAGTGTTCTTTCTATGTATCCTGGTGTATCTGCTACTGATATTTTATTATCGATTAATTGTTTTGCTATTTGTCCTATCCATACTTGTATTGTTTTATTTACATCTGTTACACAATCTAAATCTAAAAATTGTGAAGATTCTGGGGGTTTATTTGGTGTCCATTTATTTAATCTACTTTGCCATAGTGCTTCATATCTATTATCATCTGTTACTGTATAATAAGTTGGTCCAGTTGTTCTAGGGTTGTCATATCTTCTTTTATCATATGTTCTACTTGTACTTGGTTGTTCATTTTTTATGGTATTTATATTTGGTTTAGCATTTGTTGTATTTATATTTAAATCTGTTATTTGGTTCATTATCTGGGTGTATGTTTCACTGTTTTCATCATTATTGTCATCATTGTCTAAATTTATTTCGGATTCGGGTTCGTTTATGGTTATATTATCTATAGTTAAATTGTCTATTGTGATGTTATCAATACTTATATTTGGAGATTCTTCGTCAGGGTTTAATTCTTCTAAGTGTATTTGTTCTTTTAACTTTTCTAATTCCATTGCTAACTTTTTTTTGTGGGGGTGGTCCTATGATCTTTGCTTCTTGGGTCATTTTAGCTAAATGCGGAATTATAGTAGTTATCTCGTTCTCTAATTAGTCTTAATATGATATTGATATCTCTTACTATTAGATCTAAATAACCACTATTTTGTGTTTGTACATATTTATCTAGGTTATATTGGATTAAAGTTTCTCTGTCTCTTAGCTCATCTATAGTTCGTTGCCAATTTTCTAAATGTTGTTGGTTCATTTTAATAATAATCTAGATATCCTTCTGTATCTATATCTAGGTATATATCATTATTTCTAGAGTCATCATCACTATCATTGTTTAATATTGTATCTAACCATGATTCTTTCATTAGGTCTATAAGTTCATGAGTAAATAATAGATTATATATGTTTTGTATTATTTCTGTATCTAAAGTTTTTAATATATATAAGATTAATATTTTGTAGTCCTTGTCTTCATTTATCAAATATTTAGGTGTTGGGGTTTTATATTTTTCTACATCTTCTGTTTGTTTAAGGTTACTAGTTTCTGCTATATCGGGTTTCATATAACTAGATTCTGTCATTTCTTACTTCTGTGTTTAATCAAATTATTCCTTCTAACCTCTGCTTATATTATTACCTTTATCATCGAATAGTCCAGTATGTTTAATTATCCGGTTGGTCACTACTATGGGTTCCAGCTTTAATCAGTTTGCCCTAACACTGCTTACTTCATTTGGTTTACTACCCTATTCACGGCATTTCTAGCCTTCTTCTGGGTTCAACCATTTTGGAAAAGCTTAGTCTGGGTCTAACTTACTCTCAGCTTCCTAACCATAGCAAACTAATAAGGATAATGTTAACATAATCAAACTATAACATGATAAATAATAATAAGCTAATAGAGATTATTAGGAATATGATAGATTAGTTACACATATGTAAATATGAGTATACCTTTGTTGTTATCTCTTCCGTAGTATGTGATATAGATGTTTCTATATTGGATTCCTCCATGCTATATATATAAACTAAAATATTTTTTATTTTTTTTTTTGCTAAAATATTTTTTATTTATGGTGAGTCTCAACACATGAGAGAGTAGGTTAGCAAAAAATTGCTTGCCTTCTTTCTCATCTGTTCGTCTCTATTTATATTACAAGAAAACGCGTCTCAATAGTGGAAACCGCGTAATAAAGGAAAAACGCGTAAATGCACAGTGCTAGTCACTGTGTACTTTACGACTTTTGAAAAAGAGAAAAAAAAACGTGTCCTACTATTTTACATTATTGAAAGAAAACGTGTGGGGTTTCTTACTATTCCCACTTTTTGACTAATGCTAAGAAGAAAGAAAAAGTAAAGATTCCTCTGCAATAATTTACATAATAAAATAAACTAGGAACTATTTATGATTATGTCTTTGTCTGTAGCTCTTTTTGTTTGTAGCTTGTCCGTTTGTCTTCATTCTAGATTTACTTCTGGTATAGTTGTGGTATTTCCTCCACTGCATTTTGAACAATGGTGATCTGGGTATTTCGGTCCTAAATACTGGCAGTATTTAACCAATAAATTTTCTGAAATAAAATCCTTTTTGATAGCTCTTGTTGTTGGGGTATCTTCAGGTCTTAATAATGTCCATATCCAACTACGTACTTCTTCCATATCTTCTTGGCGTAGTACTCTTGAATTTGCATAGATCATGGCATGGTCTCTACAATGATATTTCCATATATTATGTCCATTGGTGTAGTTGTTGACTAGTTCTTGAATAATTACTTGTAGTCCTATTAATCTTTTTGTAGCAAAGAATGTTGGTATATCAACTTCTGGTATTTCTGGTTGTTTTTCTATTTCCTCTGGGATAATCATATCTCTGGTAAGTCCAATTTTTACTACTTGGATGAGTGGTTTTATCTCATTGTATAATATCTCTGCTGGTGCTGAATAACATCGTATGTAAAAGAATGATCCGTCTGTAATTCTTTTGTATATTGTAAAAGCATTATATAAGTCTGGTATTTGTTGTAGTTCTGCTCCATCTGCTGTATATACTGTTGAAAGTAGTCCATATTCGTAGCATGTACGTACTAAATTTGCACTGGTGCCAGGCTGGGCAATTAATTTATTATATCCTTGTAGTTTTTGAGTTATAAAATCTTTTTGAGGGTCATTGGTCGTCTGAGATCTTGGATGTAAATTCAAAAATGTTTGGGTTTTATAGATATTTTGGATGTATGCTCTGGAAATGTGGTTATATACTTGTTTATTTTGGTTTAGGCTTGCGGCATATGTGGATGTTTGTGGACTTGGTATAGTCGGATGTGATAGATTTATGGGTTGTTTATTTTTGATAAAGGTTTTTGTAAACTGGCTATTTAAATTTTGGTTTTGTCTTTTTGTAGGTTGGCTGGTTGTATTTGAGCTGCTTGCTTCCGTAGATGCTTTTCCTGTAGCTGCATTAACAAACTTGTTATGAGTTTTATGGAGTTTCTCAACGTCTCCTTCTAGTTCTGGATTTTTAATGTCTTCCGATCGACATAGTTCAGCATATTTTGAGTCATGCGGCTGACTTGTAGCTCTTTCCTTCTTTAGCTCTTTTAATTCTAGCTCAAAACTGTCCACTTTTAAGCAAAGTGTAGTCATGGCTTTTAATAAAATATCCATTTGGCTATCTTGATCTGTCTGAGTAGCTTTGTCTTGATAAGTAGTCTGCAGTGATATTTTTGTTAGTACTGATCACTTCTATTGTAAATGTAAAATTTTGTATATTTAAGACAAGTCTTCGTATTTCTTTTGTTGTAACTGAGTCGTCTAATTTTCTTGTTAGCCACCATTTTACTTGTGTATTATCTGTTCTGACAATAAATTTGTTATAAACTATATATGGTTCGAATGTTAATAAACATTTATATAAAGCAAATAATTCTTTCCTATTTATTTCCCATTTATCTTGAGGTTCCGTATATGTTCCTGAGTGATATCTACAGTGATGTTCTATTTTTGTATCAATATACTTATATTTTAATACTCCACCGTAGCTATGGTTGCTTGAATCTGTTTCTACTATATATATAAATTCTTTTGTTATATCTGGAAAATATAATTTTGGTAACTTTTGGCATAATTCTTTAACCTTTTGTATATGTTTTCTGTCTGTTTGGTCAAAATGATATTCAATATCCTTTTTTAATTTTTTATTTAATGGTTTTAAATATTCTGCTAACTTTGGTATATATTCTCTTACTTGGTTTACTAATCCTAAAAAGGATTGTAATTTTTTCTTTGTATCTAGTATTTCATTTGAATTTATAATTTTTTGTACTATATGTGTTTGCATTTTTACTCCGTTCTTATCTATTTGTATACCGAGAAATTCTATTTGGTTTTTCATTATTTCTGCCTTGCTTTTACTTAAACTAATTCCTGCTGTATCTATAATGTTGATAAATTTATTTAGTAATTGTATATGTTCGTCTTCTGTTCTTGAGTATAATAATATATCATCAATATATACAATACAATTTTCTAATTGTGTAAAATATGTATCCATAAAATGTTGATATCTACCTGGTGCATTTTTATATCCAAAGGGTAAAACATTCCATTCATAAAATCCTTGGGGTACTGTGAATGCTGTTAAATGTTTAGAGTTATCTTCTAGTTTTAAATGATAAAATCCTGATTTGCAATCAAATTTGCTAAAGTAATTATATCCTTGGATTTGTCTAATTTTTAATATTTTATTTGGTATTGGGTAATTATAAGTTTTAGTTTTGGCATTTAGATTTCTATAATCAATAACCATCCTACTTTTCCCTCTTTTTTGTTCACTATGTTTGTTAACAATAAAGGCGGGACTAGTATGTTTACTGTTACTAGCGTGGATGTAATTATTTTTAAGTAATTCATCTATGTGTAAGGTAAATTCTTTTAAATCATCAAAGTTATATTTTAATGGTTTTTGGGTTATTATACTATTTTGATCTATTAGTTCTATTGTAACTGTTGTTTTATGTTTATGCCATCCTTTAAGCGGATTGTCACTATATAAGGGTTCTAACTTATCATAGATTGGTTGTAACATGTTGATATTAAAGGTTATAATTTCTATTGCTTTCTCTGTTGTTGATTGATTTTCTAGTTTTTGTGTTATTTTTTCTGATCCTTTTATCCATGGTGTCATTTTTCTAGGTTTATTTTGTACTCTTTTGGCTCCTATTTTTTGTTTACAAGGTGTTGTAAACCAACAGTGTGTTTTTGTTAGTATATGAGGGTATAGTTCATCTATAAAGGGCATTCCTAAAATTATATCTCTTGTTGTGAAATCATAGTTATACATTGTTTTTATTGTTAGTATTTTATCATATATTTGTAGTTTTACATCTTTTGCGTAATATTTTAATATTTTACCATACTTCCTTCGTCATTAAATCCGGTGAATACAGTTGGATTTTTTATCTTTTGCCATTTGGATTCTGGTAAACAATTGTATCTACATAAATTTGCTTCTGAGCCTGTGTCTATCATTGGTGTATAATATCTACTATTATATCCTTCTACAATTATTTTTGCTAGTATATATACTTTCATGTTAAGGTATTTTTATAGTATTGATTTTGTCCTATTGATTATTACATTTTTATTTTGGTAATGAATGATCAATCTTTTATCTTCTAACTTATATGGTTTTACTTGTTCTAGCCATTGTAGTCCTAAAACTATATTTGGATTTATTTGTCCTATTGTAAATTGTATATTTATAGGTATTCCGCCTATAATTAATTCTTGAATAGTTATTTCCTTTGTTTGTTTTAGTTCTATTGGTAAATCGGGTATTTCTTGTTCTTGTATTATAATATCATCTTCTGTAATTAATTCTCTGGTTATCCAATTATCTTGTTCTCCTGTGTTGATTAAGATTAAATATTTTCGTTGATTTAATATTCCTGTTATATAATAGGGATGTTGTGTTGTTATTATTTCATTGGGTATTTCATATTCTAATCTTCTGGATGTGCTCATTCTTGATGAGGATGAGGGGGCATCTATTTGTCTTTTTGATGTCATTCCTATTCTTTCTTTTACTATATCTAATTCTTGATTCATATTTAATTCATCATAACTATAATCATTATTATCTATGACTGTTAATATATTGTCAAATGGGGATTCTATATTGATTTTATCAATTTTGTTAGTTGCTTGTACCATATGTTTAGTAGTTAAAATATATAAATTTTTGCATCTTGCTGTAAATATTTTACTTCCAGGGGTTAGTTCTATTCCTGATAACTTCCAATATAATACTAGAGATTTATCTATATTTCTATCTTTTATTGCTACTGTATAATTTGGGTTAACTGTAAACTTAAATTTTTGGTATATTAAATTTCCTTTTACTGCACTAATTATACTCTGTTCAATTGGGTACTTAATTCTATCATCTGCTAAGTATAACTCTATAGGTGTATTTATTCCTTCCTTAAAACATGCTTTTATTAATATCTGTATTGCTCCTAAGTGTACATGAGTTATTTCGTTTTTTGGTTTTGGTTTTAATGCTTGTATTTCTTTAGTTATTTCTCTTTTACTTATTATGGGTACCATTGCACTACCTTGTGCGTATTTACAGTCTACTGTATGTTCTTTTTGGCTTATTATATAATATTCTTCTTTGGGTTTTTTAAACCAATATTTTACCATTGGTACATCTAATACATTATCTATTTTTAAAGTTATTTCTTGTTTCGTGATTTGTTTGTATATATTTGAGTCAAATATTATTTTCTGGTTATTACTATCTTCAGTTTGGTAATTTTCTTTTTCTATTATTCCTGATTCAGTCATCAATTTCGTTTTCTGTATCTGATAGGTTTATATCGCTAGCATCATCATTATTTAGTTCTAAGTCTGAGTTGTTTATTTCTATATCTGGCAATTCATCTAGCTCATAAATACTATCGTTACTTTCTAAATCATAATCTATGTATGGTAATTCTGTGTAAATATTTTCTTCTATTCTTACTTCGGTAATTTGTTTTTTCTTTATATCTTTAGGTATTTTACAATCTTTAGCTAAGTGTCCTAATTTTCCACAGTTATAACATTTACATTCTGATAATTTTTTCTTAGGTCGGTAAGGTCTTTTTCTTTTATAATTTTTTATATAATATCTTTTTCTTGGATTTTTATGCTTATATTTAGATTTAAAAGATTTATATTTTTTAAATCGTTTTTTATATCTAAACTTATTTTTCTTAGTTTTACAACCAAATTGTGGTGCTATCTTTTGTGTACAACACGACATGTTTTTTGTTAATACTTTGTCTAATTTTTGTTTATCTTTATATTCATCACATAGTCCTATAAACCATGTTTGTAAATATTTTATTCTAGCTCCTAATGTATCTGTTAAACTAGCTGCGTCCCATGCTGTTATAATTTTTGTACTAAATGGTTCAGGTAATTTTGTAAAATATGTTCTTCTAACTGCTATAGCTTCTTCATGAGTATATATTGCTCTATAATAGTAATCTTTAAAAGCGCATGTATATTCATCTATATAACACATATTGCATATTGATAATTTATTCATTAATTGTCTATTTAGATTTTTATCTTTTTCTTGTTCTGCTAATTCTGTTGTCATACTTCCAAATTCATTTCTAATTCCATATTCGTATTTGTCTAATATAGCTATGCTTGATGTTGTAATTGTTCCACTACTATCTTTATTATTTCTTAAAGCTGCTCTACCATCAGCTGTTATGTTATGTAGCCATAATTTTACTGTTCCTATTAGTGTTCTTTCTATGTATCCTGGTGTATCTGCTACTGATATTTTATTATCGATTAATTGTTTTGCTATTTGTCCTATCCATACTTGTATTGTTTTATTTACATCTGTTACACAATCTAAATCTAAAAATTGTGAAGATTCTGGGGGTTTATTTGGTGTCCATTTATTTAATCTACTTTGCCATAGTGCTTCATATCTATTATCATCTGTTACTGTATAATAAGTTGGTCCAGTTGTTCTAGGGTTGTCATATCTTCTTTTATCATATGTTCTACTTGTACTTGGTTGTTCATTTTTTATGGTATTTATATTTGGTTTAGCATTTGTTGTATTTATATTTAAATCTGTTATTTGGTTCATTATTTGGGTGTATGTTTCACTGTTTTCATCATTATTGTCATCATTGTCTGAATTTATTTCGGATTCGGGTTCATCATTGTCTGAATTTATTTCGGATTCGGGTTCGTTTATGGTTATATTATCTATAGTTAAATTGTCTATTGTGATGTTATCAATACTTATATTTGGAGATTCTTCGTCAGGGTTTAATTCTTCTAAGTGTATTTGTTCTTTTAACTTTTCTAATTCCATTGCTAACTTTTTTTCTTTTTCTTTTTTTATTTTTTCATTTTGTTTTGCTAATCTTGCTTGTACTTTCTGGGTATATATTTGTTTTAATATTGCTAATTCTTTTTCCATTTCTTGTATTTTTGTAGATGATTCGGATGTTTCAGGTTCTGGTTCAGTATATTCAGGGATTGGTTCTTGAGGTGGTATAGGTTTAACTGGTGTTTGAGGAGGGTTTTGTTTTACTTGTTGGTTTTTTAGTTGTTCGATTTCTTTTCTGGCTTCTAATCGTATTTTTTCAATTTCTAATTTTTGATCTATTTCAGTATTTTCCTTTTGTAATCTTATCATTTCTGTTAAGCTATCTTCTAATTTAGCTGATATTGGATCTGGCATTAAATGTAATTTTGTACCTATTTTTCTATATCGTCGTCCTAAATTTGAGTGTGTTATTGTTATTTGTGTTCCATCTGTTCCTAAAAATGTTTTTTCTTCCACTGGATATTCTTCTTTATTCATAAGTATATTTAATTTCCATTATATCTTTTTGTAATTCTAATTCTTGTATAGTTTGTTTTTGTGCTTTAATTGATTTCTTAGCTACTCCTGCAAATATATTGTAATTTAATCTTTCTTTTCTAATATTAAGTTCTTCTTTAATGTCAATAAATTTTCTTAATAATTCCATTTTTCTTATTATTTTTGGTGTTTCTGGATATATATATACGGGGTTACTTGATTCTGGTTTATCCATTTATAGTTTGTTTTAATGATATAGTTATTTTATCTAATGCTTTGACTAATCTTGTCATTACTTTATATAAGTTATCTATTTCTTTAATTATTTGTGTAACTTCTCGTAGGTTATATTTTTGTTGACTTTTTATTTTACTCTGTTTTTCAATTCTTTTTGTTGAATAGTGTATTTTTATTTTTCTAACTACTTTTGATTGTTGTCGTTTATACATTATAATTCATCATATTTATATTCTTGTTGTTTTATGAGTTGTCTTATATATTCGTATTCAGTATAGGAAATTCAATATCCTTTTTTAATTTTTTATTTAATGGTTTTAAATATTCTGCTAACTTTGGTATATATTCTCTTACTTGGTTTACTAATCCTAAAAAGGATTGTAATTTTTTCTTTGTATCTAGTATTTCATTTGGATTTATAATTTTTTGTACTATATGTGTTTGCATTTTTACTCCGTTCTTATCTATTTGTATACCGAGAAATTCTATTTGGTTTTTCATTATTTCTGCCTTGCTTTTACTTAAACTAATTCCTGCTGTATCTATAATGTTGATAAATTTATTTAGTAATTGTATATGTTCGTCTTCTGTTCTTGAGTATAATAATATATCATCAATATATACAATACAATTTTCTAATTGTGTAAAATATGTATCCATAAAATGTTGATATCTACCTGGTGCATTTTTATATCCAAAGGGTAAAACATTCCATTCATAAAATCCTTGGGGTACTGTGAATGCTGTTAAATGTTTAGAGTTATCTTCTAATTTTAAATGATAAAATCCTGATTTGCAATCAAATTTGCTAAAATAATTATATCCTTGGATTTGTCTAATTTTTAATATTTTATTTGGTATTGGGTAATTATAGGTTTTAGTTTTGGCATTTAGATTTCTATAATCAATAACCATTCTACTTTTTCCTCTTTTTTGTTCACTATGTTTGTTAACAATAAAGGCTGGACTAGTATGTTTACTATTACTAGCTTGAATGTAATTATTGTGAAGTAATTCATCTATGTGTAAGGTAAATTCTTTTAAATCATCAAAGTTATATTTTAATGGTTTTTGGGTTATTATACTATTTTGATCAATTAGTTCTATTGTAACTGTTGTTTTATGTTTATGCCATCCTTTAAGCGGATTGTCACTATATAAGGGTTCTAACTTATCATAGATTGGTTGTAACATGTTGATATTAAAGGTTATAATTTCTATTGCTTTCTCTGTTGTTGATTGATTTTCTAGTTTTTGTGTTATTTTTTCTGATCCTTTTATCCATGGTGTTGTTTTTCTAGGTTTATTTTGTACTCTTTTGGCTCCTATTTTTTGTTTACAAGGTGTTGTAAACCAACAGTGTGTTTTTGTTAGTATATGAGGGTATAGTTCATCTATAAAGGGCATTCCTAAAATTATATCTCTCGTTGTGAAATCATAGTTATACATTGTTTTTATTGTTAGTATTTTATCATATATTTGTAGTTTTACATCTTTTGCGTAATATTTTACCATACTTCCTTCGTCATTAAATCCGGTGAATACAGTTGGATTTTTTATCTTTTGCCATTTAGATTCTGGTAAACAATTGTATCTACATAAATTTGCTTCTGAGCCTGTGTCTATCATTGGTGTATAATATCTACTATTATATCCTTCTACAATTATTTTTGCTAGTATATATACTTTCATGTTAAGGTATTTTTATAGTATTGATTTTGTCCTATTGATTATTACATTTTTATTTTGGTAATGAATGATCAATCTTTTATCTTCTAACTTATATGGTTTTACTTGTTCTAGCCATTGTAGTCCTAAAACTATATTTGGATTTATTTGTCCTATTGTAAATTGTATATTTATAGGTATTCCTCCTATAATTAATTCTTGGATAGCTATTTCCTTTGTTTGTTTTAATTCTATTGGTAAATCGGGTATTTCTTGTTCTTGTATTATAATATCATCTTCTGTAATTAATTCTCTGGTTATCCAATTATCTTGTTCTCCTGTGTTGATTAAGATTAAATATTTTCGTTGATTTAATATTCCTGTTATATAATAGGGATGTTGTGTTGGTATTATTTCATTGGGTATTTCATATTCTAATCTTCTGGATGTGCTCATTCTTGATGAGGATGAGGGGGCATCTATTTGTCTTTTTGATGTCATTCCTATTCTTTCTTTTACTATATCTAATTCTTGATTCATATTTAATTCATCATAACTATAATCATTATTATCTATGACTGTTAATATATTGTCAAATGGGGATTCTATATTGATTTTATCAATTTTGTTAGTTGCTTGTACCATATGTTTAGTAGTTAAAATATATAAATTTTTGCATCTTGCTGTAAATATTTTACTTCCAGGGGTTAGTTCTATTCCTGATAACTTCCAATATAATACTAGAGATTTATCTATATTTCTATCTTTTATTGCTACTGTATAATTTGGGTTAACTGTAAACTTAAATTTTTGGTATATTAAATTTCCTTTTACTGCACTAATTATACTCTGTTCAATTGGGTACTTAATTCTATCATCTGCTAAGTATAACTCTATAGGTGTATTTATTCCTTCCTTAAAACATGCTTTTATTAATATCTGTATTGCTCCTAAGTGTACATGAGTTATTTCGTTTTTTGGTTTTGGTTTTAATGCTTGTATTTCTTTAGTTATTTCTCTTTTACTTATTATGGGTACCATTGCACTGCCTTGTGCGTATTTACAGTCTACTGTATGTTCTTTTTGGCTTATTATATAATATTCTTCTTTGGGTTTTTTAAACCAATATTTTACCATTGGTACATCTAATACATTATCTATTTTTAAAGTTATTTCTTGTTTCGTGATTTGTTTGTATATATTTGAGTCAAATATTATTTTCTGGTTATTACTATCTTCAGTTTGGTAATTTTCTTTTTCTATTATTCCTGATTCAGTCATCAATTTCGTTTTCTGTATCTGATAGGTTTATATCGCTAGCATCATCATTATTTAGTTCTAAGTCTGAGAAATTTATTGACATTAAAGAAGAACTTAATATTAGAAAAGAAAGATTAAATTACAATATATTTGCAGGAGTAGCTAAGAAATCAATTGAAGCACAAAAACAAACTATACAAGAATTAGAATTACAAAAAGATATAATGGAAATTAAATATACTTATGAATAAAGAAGAATATCCAGTGGAAGAAAAAACATTTTTAGGAACAGATGGAACACAAATAACAATAACACACTCAAATTTAGGACGACGATATAGAAAAATAGGTACAAAATTACATTTAATGCCAGATCCAATATCAGCTAAATTAGAAGATAGCTTAACAGAAATGATAAGATTACAAAAGGAAAATACTGAAATAGATCAAAAATTAGAAATTGAAAAAATACGATTAGAAGCCAGAAAAGAAATCGAACAACTAAAAAACCAACAAGTAAAACAAAACCCTCCTCAAACACCAGTTAAACCTATACCACCTCAAGAACCAATCCCTGAATATACTGAACCAGAACCTGAAACATCCGAATCATCTACAAAAATACAAGAAATGGAAAAAGAATTAGCAATATTAAAACAAATATATACCCAGAAAGTACAAGCAAAAATTTGCTTCTGAGCCTGTGTCTATCATTGGTGTATAATATCTACTATTATATCCTTCTACAATTATTTTTGCTAGTATATATACTTTCATGTTAAGGTATTTTTATAGTATTGATTTTGTCCTATTGATTATTACATTTTTATTTTGGTAATGAATGATCAATCTTTTATCTTCTAACTTATATGGTTTTACTTGTTCTAGCCATTGTAGTCCTAAAACTATATTTGGATTTATTTGTCCTATTGTAAATTGTATATTTATAGGTATTCCTCCTATAATTAATTCTTGGATAGCTATTTTCTTTGTTTGTTTTAATTCTATTGGTAAATCGGGTATTTCTTGTTCTTGTATTATAATATCATCTTCTGTAATTAATTCTCTGGTTATCCAATTATCTTGTTCTCCTGTGTTGATTAAGATTAAATATTTTCGTTGATTTAATATTCCTGTTATATAATAGGGATGTTGTGTTGGTATTATTTCATTGGGTATTTCATATTCTAATCTTCTGGATGTGCTCATTCTTGATGAGGATGAGGGGGCATCTATTTGTCTTTTTGATGTCATTCCTATTCTTTCTTTTACTATATCTAATTCTTGATTCATATTTAATTCATCATAACTATAATCATTATTATCTATGACTGTTAATATATTGTCAAATGGGGATTCTATATTGATTTTATCAATTTTGTTAGTTGCTTGTACCATATGTTTAGTAGTTAAAATATATAAATTTTTGCATCTTGCTGTAAATATTTTACTTCCAGGGGTTAGTTCTATTCCTGATAACTTCCAATATAATACTAGAGATTTATCTATATTTCTATCTTTTATTGCTACTGTATAATTTGGGTTAACTGTAAACTTAAATTTTTGGTATATTAAATTTCCTTTTACTGCACTAATTATACTCTGTTCAATTGGGTACTTAATTCTATCATCTGCTAAGTATAACTCTATAGGTGTATTTATTCCTTCCTTAAAACATGCTTTTATTAATATCTGTATTGCTCCTAAGTGTACATGAGTTATTTCGTTTTTTGGTTTTGGTTTTAATGCTTGTATTTCTTTAGTTATTTCTCTTTTACTTATTATGGGTACCATTGCACTACCTTGTGCGTATTTACAGTCTACTGTATGTTCTTTTTGGCTTATTATATAATATTCTTCTTTGGGTTTTTTAAACCAATATTTTACCATTGGTACATCTAATACATTATCTATTTTTAAAGTTATTTCTTGTTTCGTGATTTGTTTGTATATATTTGAGTCAAATATTATTTTCTGGTTATTACTATCTTCAGTTTGGTAATTTTCTTTTTCTATTATTCCTGATTCAGTCATCAATTTCGTTTTCTGTATCTGATAGGTTTATATCGCTAGCATCATCATTATTTAGTTCTAAGTCTGAGTTGTTTATTTCTATATCTGGCAATTCATCTAGCTCATAAATACTATCGTTACTTTCTAAATCATAATCTATGTATGGTAATTCTGTGTAAATATTTTCTTCTATTCTTACTTCGGTAATTTGTTTTTTCTTTATATCTTTAGGTATTTTACAATCTTTAGCTAAGTGTCCTAATTTTCCACAGTTATAACATTTACATTCTGATAATTTTTTCTTAGGTCGGTAAGGTCTTTTTCTTTTATAATTTTTTATATAATATCTTTTTCTTGGATTTTTATGCTTATATTTAGATTTAAAAGATTTATATTTTTTAAATCGTTTTTTATATCTAAACTTATTTTTCTTAGTTTTACAACCAAATTGTGGTGCTATCTTTTGTGTACAACACGACATGTTTTTTGTTAATACTTTGTCTAATTTTTGTTTATCTTTATATTCATCACATAGTCCTATAAACCATGTTTGTAAATATTTTATTCTAGCTCCTAATGTATCTGTTAAACTAGCTGCGTCCCATGCTGTTATAATTTTTGTACTAAATGGTTCAGGTAATTTTGTAAAATATGTTCTTCTAACTGCTATAGCTTCTTCATGAGTATATATTGCTCTATAATAGTAATCTTTAAAAGCGCATGTATATTCATCTATATAACACATATTGCATATTGATAATTTATTCATTAATTGTCTATTTAGATTTTTATCTTTTTCTTGTTCTGCTAATTCTGTTGTCATACTTCCAAATTCATTTCTAATTCCATATTCGTATTTGTCTAATATAGCTATGCTTGATGTTGTAATTGTTCCACTACTATCTTTATTATTTCTTAAAGCTGCTCTACCATCAGCTGTTATGTTATGTAGCCATAATTTTACTGTTCCTATTAGTGTTCTTTCTATGTATCCTGGTGTATCTGCTACTGATATTTTATTATCGATTAATTGTTTTGCTATTTGTCCTATCCATACTTGTATTGTTTTATTTACATCTGTTACACAATCTAAATCTAAAAATTGTGAAGATTCTGGGGGTTTATTTGGTGTCCATTTATTTAATCTACTTTGCCATAGTGCTTCATATCTATTATCATCTGTTACTGTATAATAAGTTGGTCCAGTTGTTCTAGGGTTGTCATATCTTCTTTTATCATATGTTCTACTTGTACTTGGTTGTTCATTTTTTATGGTATTTATATTTGGTTTAGCATTTGTTGTATTTATATTTAAATCTGTTATTTGGTTCATTATTTGGGTGTATGTTTCACTGTTTTCATCATTATTGTCATCATTGTCTGAATTTATTTCGGATTCGGGTTCATCATTGTCTGAATTTATTTCGGATTCGGGTTCGTTTATGGTTATATTATCTATAGTTAAATTGTCTATTGTGATGTTATCAATACTTATATTTGGAGATTCTTCGTCAGGGTTTAATTCTTCTAAGTGTATTTGTTCTTTTAACTTGATAACATCACAATAGACAATTTAACTATAGATAATATAACCATAAACGAACCCGAATCCGAAATAAATTTAGACAATGATGACAATAATGATGAAAACAGTGAAACATACACCCAGATAATGAACCAAATAACAGATTTAAATATAAATACAACAAATGCTAAACCAAATATAAATACCATAAAAAATGAACAACCAAGTACAAGTAGAACATATGATAAAAGAAGATATGACAACCCTAGAACAACTGGACCAACTTATTATACAGTAACAGATGATAATAGATATGAAGCACTATGGCAAAGTAGATTAAATAAATGGACACCAAATAAACCCCCAGAATCTTCACAATTTTTAGATTTAGATTGTGTAACAGATGTAAATAAAACAATACAAGTATGGATAGGACAAATAGCAAAACAATTAATCGATAATAAAATATCAGTAGCAGATACACCAGGATACATAGAAAGAACACTAATAGGAACAGTAAAATTATGGCTACATAACATAACAGCTGATGGTAGAGCAGCTTTAAGAAATAATAAAGATAGTAGTGGAACAATTACAACATCAAGCATAGCTATATTAGACAAATACGAATTTGGAATTAGAAATGAATTTGGAAGTATGACAACAGAATTAGCAGAACAAGAAAAAGATAAAAATCTAAATAGACAATTAATGAATAAATTATCAATATGCAATATGTGTTATATAGATGAATATACATGCGCTTTTAAAGATTACTATTATAGAGCAATATATACTCATGAAGAAGCTATAGCAGTTAGAAGAACATATTTTACAAAATTACCTGAACCATTTAGTACAAAAATTATAACAGCATGGGACGCAGCTAGTTTAACAGATACATTAGGAGCTAGAATAAAATATTTACAAACATGGTTTATAGGACTATGTGATGAATATAAAGATAAACAAAAATTAGACAAAGTATTAACAAAAAACATGTCGTGTTGTACACAAAAGATAGCACCACAATTTGGTTGTAAAACTAAGAAAAATAAGTTTAGATATAAAAAACGATTTAAAAAATATAAATCTTTTAAATCTAAATATAAGCATAAAAATCCAAGAAAAAGATATTATATAAAAAATTATAAAAGAAAAAGACCTTACCGACCTAAGAAAAAATTATCAGAATGTAAATGTTATAACTGTGGAAAATTAGGACACTTAGCTAAAGATTGTAAAATACCTAAAGATATAAAGAAAAAACAAATTACCGAAGTAAGGATAGAAGAAAACATTTATACCGAATTACCATATATAGATTATGATTTAGAGAGTAACGATAGTATTTATGAATTAGATGAATTGCCAGATATAGAAATAAACAACTCAGACATAGATCTAACTAATGATGATATGAACGATATAAACCTATCAGATACAGAAAACGAAATTGATGACTGAATCAGGAATAATAGAAAAAGAAAATTACCAAACTGAAGATAGTAATAACCAGAAAATAATATTTGACTCAAATATATACAAACAAATCACGAAACAAGAAATAACTTTAAAAATAGATAATGTATTAGATGTACCAATGGTAAAATATTGGTTTAAAAAACCAAAAGAAGAATATTATATAATAAGCCAAAAAGAACATACAGTAGACTGTAAATACGCACAAGGTAGTGCAATGGTACCCATAATAAGTAAAAGAGAAATAACTAAAGAAATACAAGCATTAAAACCAAAACCAAAAAACGAAATAACTCATGTACACTTAGGAGCAATACAGATATTAATAAAAGCATGTTTTAAAGAAGGAATAAATACACCTATAGAGCTATACTTAGCAGATGATAGAATTAAGTACCCAATCGAACAAAGTATAATTAGTGCAGTAAGAGGAAATTTAATATACCAAAAATTTAAGTTTACAGTTAACCCAAATTATACAGTAGCAATAAAAGATAGAAATATAGATAAATCTCTAGTATTATATTGGAAGTTATCAGGAATAGAACTAACCCCTGGAAGTAAAATATTTACAGCAAGATGCAAAAATTTATATATTTTAACTACTAAACATATGGTACAAGCAACTAACAAAATTGATAAAATCAATATAGAATCCCCATTTGACAATATATTAACAGTCATAGATAATAATGATTATAGTTATGATGAATTAAATATGAATCAAGAATTAGATATAGTAAAAGAAAGAATAGGAATGACATCAAAAAGACAAATAGATGCCCCCTCATCCTCATCAAGAATGAGCACATCCAGAAGATTAGAATATGAAATACCCAATGAAATAATACCAACACAACATCCCTATTATATAACAGGAATATTAAATCAACGAAAATATTTAATCTTAATCAACACAGGAGAACAAGATAATTGGATAACCAGAGAATTAATTACAGAAGATGATATTATAATACAAGAACAAGAAATACCCGATTTACCAATAGAATTAAAACAAACAAAGGAAATAGCTATCCAAGAATTAATTATAGGAGGAATACCTATAAATATACAATTTACAATAGGACAAATAAATCCAAATATAGTTTTAGGACTACAATGGCTAGAACAAGTAAAACCATATAAGTTAGAAGATAAAAGATTGATCATTCATTACCAAAATAAAAATGTAATAATCAATAGGACAAAATCAATATTATAAAAATATTTTAGCATGAAAGTATATATATTAGCAAAAATAATTGTAGAAGGATACAATAGTAGATATTATACACCAATGATAGATACCGGCGCAGAAGCAAATTTATGTAGATACAATTGTTTACCAGAATCCAAATGGCAAAAGATAAAAAATCCAACTGTATTTTCAGGATTTAATGACGAAGGAAGTATAATAAAATATTATGCAAAAGATGTCAAATTACAAATATATGATAAAATACTAACAATAAAAACGATGTATAACTATGATTTCACAACAAGAGATATAATTTTAGGAATGCCCTTTATAGATGAACTATACCCTCATATACTAACAAAAACACACTGTTGGTTTACAACACCTTGTAAACAAAAAATAGGAGCCAAAAGAGTACAAAATAAACCTAGAAAAACAACACCATGGATAAAAGGATCAGAAAAAATAACACAAAAACTAGAAAATCAATCAACAACAGAGAAAGCAATAGAAATTATAACCTTTAATATCAACATGTTACAACCAATCTATGATAAGTTAGAACCCTTATATAGTGACAATCCGCTTAAAGGATGGCATAAACATAAAACAACAGTTACAATAGAACTAATTGATCAAAATAGTATAATAACCCAAAAACCATTAAAATATAACTTTGATGATTTAAAAGAATTTACCTTACACATAGATGAATTACTTCACAATAATTACATTCAAGCTAGTAATAGTAAACATACTAGTCCAGCCTTTATTGTTAACAAACATAGTGAACAAAAAAGAGGAAAAAGTAGAATGGTTATTGATTATAGAAATCTAAATGCCAAAACTAAAACCTATAATTACCCAATACCAAATAAAATATTAAAAATTAGACAAATCCAAGGATATAATTATTTTAGCAAATTTGATTGCAAATCAGGATTTTATCATTTAAAATTAGAAGATAACTCTAAACATTTAACAGCATTCACAGTACCCCAAGGATTTTATGAATGGAATGTTTTACCCTTTGGATATAAAAATGCACCAGGTAGATATCAACATTTTATGGATACATATTTTACACAATTAGAAAATTGTATTGTATATATTGATGATATATTATTATACTCAAGAACAGAAGACGAACATATACAATTACTAAATAAATTTATCAACATTATAGATACAGCAGGAATTAGTTTAAGTAAAAGCAAGGCAGAAATAATGAAAAACCAAATAGAATTTCTTGGCATACAAATAGATAAGAATGGAGTAAAAATGCAAACACATATAGTACAAAAAATTATAAATTCAAATGAGATACTAGATACAAAGAAAAAATTACAATATTAAACAATGATAGTGATGATGACTCTAGAAATAATGATATATACCTAGATATAGATACAGAAGGATATCTAGATTATTATTAAAATGAACCAACAACATTTAGAAAATTGGCAACGAACTATAGATGAGCTAAGAGACAGAGAAACTTTAATCCAATATAACCTAGATAAATATGTACAAACACAAAATAGTGGTTATTTAGATCTAATAGTAAGAGATATCAATATCATATTAAGACTAATTAGAGAACGAGATAACTACTATAATTCCGCATTTAGCTAAAATGACCCAAGAAGCAAAGATCATAGGACCACCCCCACAATTGGTATCAGAGCATAGGAATAAAGAACATAGGAATAAAGAATATAGGAATAAAGAGCATAGGAACAAAGAACATAGAAATAAAAAATATAAAAATAAAAAAGATGTCATACCAAATAAGATAAGTACCAACAATATTTATAAAAATAGAATAAGGAAACATAGTAAAAAACAATTTATAATGCAAACAGAAAACATGAAAGGAATTGAATATGGAGAAGATCTACCAGATGAACATCCTAGATGTATAAGATTAGATAAACAAATAAATATAGCAACTAAAATACAAAAACTACGACTAAATTTAGATAACTTATATGAAAAATACGAATACACAAAAATACCTGAATTAATAGATACAATTTCCTATACTGAATACGAATATATAAGACAACTCATAAAACAACAAGAATATAAATATGATGAATTATAATGTATAAACGACAACAATCAAAAGTAGTTAGAAAAATAAAAATACACTATTCAACAAAAAGAATTGAAAAACAGAGTAAAATAAAAAGTCAACAAAAATATAACCTACGAGAAGTTACACAAATAATTAAAGAAATAGATAACTTATATAAAGTAATGACAAGATTAGTCAAAGCATTAGATAAAATAACTATATCATTAAAACAAACTATAAATGGATAAACCAGAATCAAGTAACCCCGTATATATATATCCAGAAACACCAAAAATAATAAGAAAAATGGAATTATTAAGAAAATTTATTGACATTAAAGAAGAACTTAATATTAGAAAAGAAAGATTAAATTACAATATATTTGCAGGAGTAGCTAAGAAATCAATTGAAGCACAAAAACAAACTATACAAGAATTAGAATTACAAAAAGATATAATGGAAATTAAATATACTTATGAATAAAGAAGAATATCCAGTGGAAGAAAAAACATTTTTAGGAACAGATGGAACACAAATAACAATAACACACTCAAATTTAGGACGACGATATAGAAAAATAGGTACAAAATTACATTTAATGCCAGATCCAATATCAGCTAAATTAGAAGATAGCTTAACAGAAATGATAAGATTACAAAAGGAAAATACTGAAATAGATCAAAAATTAGAAATTGAAAAAATACGATTAGAAGCCAGAAAAGAAATCGAACAACTAAAAAACCAACAAGTAAAACAAAACCCTCCTCAAACACCAGTTAAACCTATACCACCTCAAGAACCAATCCCTGAATATACTGAACCAGAACCTGAAACATCCGAATCATCTACAAAAATACAAGAAATGGAAAAAGAATTAGCAATATTAAAACAAATATATACCCAGAAAGTACAAGCAAGATTAGCAAAACAAAATGAAAAAATAAAAAAAGAAAAAGAAAAAAAGTTAGCAATGGAATTAGAAAAGTTAAAAGAACAAATACACTTAGAAGAATTAAACCCTGACGAAGAAGGTGGTCCTATGATCTTTGCTTCTTGGGTCATTTTAGCTAAATGCGGAATTATAGTAGTTATCTCGTTCTCTAATTAGTCTTAATATGATATTGATATCTCTTACTATTAGATCTAAATAACCACTATTTTGTGTTTGTACATATTTATCTAGGTTATATTGGATTAAAGTTTCTCTGTCTCTTAGCTCATCTATAGTTCGTTGCCAATTTTCTAAATGTTGTTGGTTCATTTTAATAATAATCTAGATATCCTTCTGTATCTATATCTAGGTATATATCATTATTTCTAGAGTCATCATCACTATCATTGTTTAATATTGTATCTAACCATGATTCTTTCATTAGGTCTATAAGTTCATGAGTAAATAATAGATTATATATGTTTTGTATTATTTCTGTATCTAAAGTTTTTAATATATATAAGATTAATATTTTGTAGTCCTTGTCTTCATTTATCAAATATTTAGGTGTTGGGGTTTTATATTTTTCTACATCTTCTGTTTGTTTAAGGTTACTAGTTTCTGCTATATCGGGTTTCATATAACTAGATTCTGTCATTTCTTACTTCTGTGTTTAATCAAATTATTCCTTCTAACCTCTGCTTATATTATTACCTTTATCATCGAATAGTCCAGTATGTTTAATTATCCGGTTGGTCACTACTATGGGTTCCAGCTTTAATCAGTTTGCCCTAACACTGCTTACTTCATTTGGTTTACTACCCTATTCACGGCATTTCTAGCCTTCTTCTGGGTTCAACCATTTTGGAAAAGCTTAGTCTGGGTCTAACTTACTCTCAGCTTCCTAACCATAGCAAACTAATAAGGATAATGTTAACATAATCAAACTATAACATGATAAATAATAATAAGCTAATAGAGATTATTAGGAATATGATAGATTAGTTACACATATGTAAATATGAGTATACCTTTGTTGTTATCTCTTCCGTAGTATGTGATATAGATGTTTCTATATTGGATTCCTCCATGCTATATATATAAACTAAAATATTTTTTATTTTTTTTTTTGCTAAAATATTTTTTATTTATGGTGAGTCTCAACACATGAGAGAGTAGGTTAGCAAAAAATTGCTTGCCTTCTTTCTCATCTGTTCGTCTCTATTTATATTACAAGAAAACGCGTCTCAATAGTGGAAACCGCGTAATAAAGGAAAAACGCGTAAATGCACAGTGCTAGTCACTGTGTACTTTACGACTTTTGAAAAAGAGAAAAAAAAAACGTGTCCTACTATTTTACATTATTGAAAGAAAACGTGTGGGGTTTCTTACTATTCCCACTTTTTGACTAATGCTAAGAAGAAAGAAAAAGTAAAGATTCCTCTGCAATAATTTACATAATAAAATAAACTAGGAACTATTTATGATTATGTCTTTGTCTGTAGCTCTTTTTGTTTGTAGCTTGTCCGTTTGTCTTCATTCTAGATTTACTTCTGGTATAGTTGTGGTATTTCCTCCACTGCATTTTGAACAATGGTGATCTGGGTATTTCGGTCCTAAATACTGGCAGTATTTAACCAATAAATTTTCTGAAATAAAATCCTTTTTGATAGCTCTTGTTGTTGGGGTATCTTCAGGTCTTAATAATGTCCATATCCAACTACGTACTTCTTCCATATCTTCTTGGCGTAGTACTCTTGAATTTGCATAGATCATGGCATGGTCTCTACAATGATATTTCCATATATTATGTCCATTGGTGTAGTTGTTGACTAGTTCTTGAATAATTACTTGTAGTCCTATTAATCTTTTTGTAGCAAAGAATGTTGGTATATCAACTTCTGGTATTTCTGGTTGTTTTTCTATTTCCTCTGGGATAATCATATCTCTGGTAAGTCCAATTTTTACTACTTGGATGAGTGGTTTTATCTCATTGTATAATATCTCTGCTGGTGCTGAATAACATCGTATGTAAAAGAATGATCCGTCTGTAATTCTTTTGTATATTGTAAAAGCATTATATAAGTCTGGTATTTGTTGTAGTTCTGCTCCATCTGCTGTATATACTGTTGAAAGTAGTCCATATTCGTAGCATGTACGTACTAAATTTGCACTGGTGCCAGGCTGGGCAATTAATTTATTATATCCTTGTAGTTTTTGAGTTATAAAATCTTTTTGAGGGTCATTGGTCGTCTGAGATCTTGGATGTAAATTCAAAAATGTTTGGGTTTTATAGATATTTTGGATGTATGCTCTGGAAATGTGGTTATATACTTGTTTATTTTGGTTTAGGCTTGCGGCATATGTGGATGTTTGTGGACTTGGTATAGTCGGATGTGATAGATTTATGGGTTGTTTATTTTTGATAAAGGTTTTTGTAAACTGGCTATTTAAATTTTGGTTTTGTCTTTTTGTAGGTTGGCTGGTTGTATTTGAGCTGCTTGCTTCCGTAGATGCTTTTCCTGTAGCTGCATTAACAAACTTGTTATGAGTTTTATGGAGTTTCTCAACGTCTCCTTCTAGTTCTGGATTTTTAATGTCTTCCGATCGACATAGTTCAGCATATTTTGAGTCATGCGGCTGACTTGTAGCTCTTTCCTTCTTTAGCTCTTTTAATTCTAGCTCAAAACTGTCCACTTTTAAGCAAAGTGTAGTCATGGCTTTTAATAAAATATCCATTTGGCTATCTTGATCTGTCTGAGTAGCTTTGTCTTGATAAGTAGTCTGCAGTGATATTTTTGTTAGTACTGATCACTTCTATTGTAAATGTAAAATTTTGTATATTTAAGACAAGTCTTCTTATTTCTTTTGTTGTAACTGAGTCGTCCAATTTTCTTGTTAGCCACCATTTTACTTGTGTATTATCTGTTCTGACAATAAATTTGTTGTAAACTATATATGGTTCGAATGCTAATAAACATTTATATAAGGCAAATAATTCTTTCCTATTTATTTCCCATTTATCTTGAGGTTCCGTATATGTTCCTGAGTGATATCTACAGTGATGTTCTATTTTTGTATCAATATACTTATATTTTAATACTCCACCGTAGCTATGGTTACTTGAATCTGTTTCTACTATATATATAAATTCTTTTGTTATATCTGGAAAATATAATTTTGGTAACTTTTGACATAATTCTTTAACCTTTTGTATATGTTTTCTATCTGTTTGGTCAAAATGATATTCAATATCCTTTCTTAATTTTTTATGTAATGGTTTTAAATATTCTGCTAACTTTGGTATATATTCTCTTACTTGGTTTACTAATCCTAAAAAGGATTGTAATTTTTTCTTTGTATCTAGTATCTCATTTGAATTTATAATTTTTTGTACTATATGTGTTTGCATTTTTACTCCATTCTTATCTATTTGTATGCCAAGAAATTCTATTTGGTTTTTCATTATTTCTGCCTTGCTTTTACTTAAACTAATTCCTGCTGTATCTATAATGTTGATAAATTTATTTAGTAATTGTATATGTTCGTCTTCTGTTCTCGAGTATAACAATATATCATCAATATATACAATACAATTTTCTAATTGTGTAAAATATGTATCCATAAAATGTTGATATCTACCTGGTGCATTTTTATATCCAAAGGGTAAAACATTCCATTCATAAAATCCTTGGGGTACTGTGAATGCTGTTAAATGTTTAGAGTTATCTTCTAGTTTTAAATGATAAAATCCTGATTTGCAATCAAATTTGCTAAAATAATTATATCCTTGGATTTGTCTAATTTTTAATATTTTATTTGGTATTGGGTAATTATAGGTTTTAGTTTTGGCATTTAGATTTCTATAATCAATAACCATCCTTTCATGTTTTCTGTTTGCATTATAAATTGTTTTTTACTATGTTTCCTTATTCTATTTTTATAAATATTGTTGGTACTTATCTTATTTGGTATGACATCTTTTTTATTTTTATATTTTTTATTTCTATGTTCTTTGTTCCTATGCTCTTTATTCCTATATTCTTTATTCCTATGTTCTTTATTCCTATGCTCTGATACCAATTGTGGGGGTGGTCCTATGATCTTTGCTTCTTGGGTCATTTTAGCTAAATGCGGAATTATAGTAGTTATCTCGTTCTCTAATTAGTCTTAATATGATATTGATATCTCTTACTATTAGATCTAAATAACCACTATTTTGTGTTTGTACATATTTATCTAGGTTATATTGGATTAAAGTTTCTCTGTCTCTTAGCTCATCTATAGTTCGTTGCCAATTTTCTAAATGTTGTTGGTTCATTTTAATAATAATCTAGATATCCTTCTGTATCTATATCTAGGTATATATCATTATTTCTAGAGTCATCATCACTATCATTGTTTAATATTGTATCTAACCATGATTCTTTCATTAGGTCTATAAGTTCATGAGTAAATAATAGATTATATATGTTTTGTATTATTTCTGTATCTAAAGTTTTTAATATATATAAGATTAATATTTTGTAGTCCTTGTCTTCATTTATCAAATATTGAGGTGTTGGGGTTTTATATTTTTCTACATCTTCTGTTTGTTTAAGGTTACTAGTTTCTGCTATATCGGGTTTCATATAACTAGATTCTGTCATTTCTTACTTCTGTGTTTAATCAAATTATTCCTTCTAACCTCTGCTTATATTATTACCTTTATCATCGAATAGTCCAGTATGTTTAATTATCCGGTTGGTCACTACTATGGGTTCCAGCTTTAATCAGTTTGCCCTAACACTGCTTACTTCATTTGGTTTACTACCCTATTCACGGCATTTCTAGCCTTCTTCTGGGTTCAACCATTTTGGAAAAGCTTAGTCTGGGTCTAACTTACTCTCAGCTTCCTAACCATAGCAAACTAATAAGGATAATGTTAACATAATCAAACTATAACATGATAAATAATAATAAGCTAATAGAGATTATTAGGAATATGATAGATTAGTTACACATATGTAAATATGAGTATACCTTTGTTGTTATCTCTTCCGTAGTATGTGATATAGATGTTTCTATATTGGATTCCTCCATGCTATATATATAAACTAAAATATTTTTTATTTTTTTTTTTGCTAAAATATTTTTTATTTATGGTGAGTCTCAACACATGAGAGAGTAGGTTAGCAAAAAATTGCTTGCCTTCTTTCTCATCTGTTCGTCTCTATTTATATTACAAGAAAACGCGTCTCAATAGTGGAAACCGCGTAATAAAGGAAAAACGCGTAAATGCACAGTGCTAGTCACTGTGTACTTTACGACTTTTGAAAAAGAGAAAAAAAAACGTGTCCTACTATTTTACATTATTGAAAGAAAACGTGTGGGGTTTCTTACTATTCCCACTTTTTGACTAATGCTAAGAAGAAAGAAAAAGTAAAGATTCCTCTGCAATAATTTACATAATAAAATAAACTAGGAACTATTTATGATTATGTCTTTGTCTGTAGCTCTTTTTGTTTGTAGCTTGTCCGTTTGTCTTCATTCTAGATTTACTTCTGGTATAGTTGTGGTATTTCCTCCACTGCATTTTGAACAATGGTGATCTGGGTATTTCGGTCCTAAATACTGGCAGTATTTAACCAATAAATTTTCTGAAATAAAATCCTTTTTGATAGCTCTTGTTGTTGGGGTATCTTCAGGTCTTAATAATGTCCATATCCAACTACGTACTTCTTCCATATCTTCTTGGCGTAGTACTCTTGAATTTGCATAGATCATGGCATGGTCTCTACAATGATATTTCCATATATTATGTCCATTGGTGTAGTTGTTGACTAGTTCTTGAATAATTACTTGTAGTCCTATTAATCTTTTTGTAGCAAAGAATGTTGGTATATCAACTTCTGGTATTTCTGGTTGTTTTTCTATTTCCTCTGGGATAATCATATCTCTGGTAAGTCCAATTTTTACTACTTGGATGAGTGGTTTTATCTCATTGTATAATATCTCTGCTGGTGCTGAATAACATCGTATGTAAAAGAATGATCCGTCTGTAATTCTTTTGTATATTGTAAAAGCATTATATAAGTCTGGTATTTGTTGTAGTTCTGCTCCATCTGCTGTATATACTGTTGAAAGTAGTCCATATTCGTAGCATGTACGTACTAAATTTGCACTGGTGCCAGGCTGGGCAATTAATTTATTATATCCTTGTAGTTTTTGAGTTATAAAATCTTTTTGAGGGTCATTGGTCGTCTGAGATCTTGGATGTAAATTCAAAAATGTTTGGGTTTTATAGATATTTTGGATGTATGCTCTGGAAATGTGGTTATATACTTGTTTATTTTGGTTTAGGCTTGCGGCATATGTGGATGTTTGTGGACTTGGTATAGTCGGATGTGATAGATTTATGGGTTGTTTATTTTTGATAAAGGTTTTTGTAAACTGGCTATTTAAATTTTGGTTTTGTCTTTTTGTAGGTTGGCTGGTTGTATTTGAGCTGCTTGCTTCCGTAGATGCTTTTCCTGTAGCTGCATTAACAAACTTGTTATGAGTTTTATGGAGTTTCTCAACGTCTCCTTCTAGTTCTGGATTTTTAATGTCTTCCGATCGACATAGTTCAGCATATTTTGAGTCATGCGGCTGACTTGTAGCTCTTTCCTTCTTTAGCTCTTTTAATTCTAGCTCAAAACTGTCCACTTTTAAGCAAAGTGTAGTCATGGCTTTTAATAAAATATCCATTTGGCTATCTTGATCTGTCTGAGTAGCTTTGTCTTGATAAGTAGTCTGCAGTGATATTTTTGTTAGTACTGATCACTTCTATTGTAAATGTAAAATTTTGTATATTTAAGACAAGTCTTCTTTCTCATCTGTTCGTCTCTATTTATATTACAAGAAAACGCGTCTCAATAGTGGAAACCGCGTAATAAAGGAAAAACGCGTAAATGCACAGTGCTAGTCACTGTGTACTTTACGACTTTTGAAAAAGAGAAAAAAAACGTGTCCTACTATTTTACATTATTGAAAGAAAACGTGTGGGGTTTCTTACTATTCCCACTTTTTGACTAATGCTAAGAAGAAAGAAAAAGTAAAGATTCCTCTGCAATAATTTACATAATAAAATAAACTAGGAACTATTTATGATTATGTCTTTGTCTGTAGCTCTTTTTGTTTGTAGCTTGTCCGTTTGTCTTCATTCTAGATTTACTTCTGGTATAGTTGTGGTATTTCCTCCACTGCATTTTGAACAATGGTGATCTGGGTATTTCGGTCCTAAATACTGGCAGTATTTAACCAATAAATTTTCTGAAATAAAATCCTTTTTGATAGCTCTTGTTGTTGGGGTATCTTCAGGTCTTAATAATGTCCATATCCAACTACGTACTTCTTCCATATCTTCTTGGCGTAGTACTCTTGAATTTGCATAGATCATGGCATGGTCTCTACAATGATATTTCCATATATTATGTCCATTGGTGTAGTTGTTGACTAGTTCTTGAATAATTACTTGTAGTCCTATTAATCTTTTTGTAGCAAAGAATGTTGGTATATCAACTTCTGGTATTTCTGGTTGTTTTTCTATTTCCTCTGGGATAATCATATCTCTGGTAAGTCCAATTTTTACTACTTGGATGAGTGGTTTTATCTCATTGTATAATATCTCTGCTGGTGCTGAATAACATCGTATGTAAAAGAATGATCCGTCTGTAATTCTTTTGTATATTGTAAAAGCATTATATAAGTCTGGTATTTGTTGTAGTTCTGCTCCATCTGCTGTATATACTGTTGAAAGTAGTCCATATTCGTAGCATGTACGTACTAAATTTGCACTGGTGCCAGGCTGGGCAATTAATTTATTATATCCTTGTAGTTTTTGAGTTATAAAATCTTTTTGAGGGTCATTGGTCGTCTGAGATCTTGGATGTAAATTCAAAAATGTTTGGGTTTTATAGATATTTTGGATGTATGCTCTGGAAATGTGGTTATATACTTGTTTATTTTGGTTTAGGCTTGCGGCATATGTGGATGTTTGTGGACTTGGTATAGTCGGATGTGATAGATTTATGGGTTGTTTATTTTTGATAAAGGTTTTTGTAAACTGGCTATTTAAATTTTGGTTTTGTCTTTTTGTAGGTTGGCTGGTTGTATTTGAGCTGCTTGCTTCCGTAGATGCTTTTCCTGTAGCTGCATTAACAAACTTGTTATGAGTTTTATGGAGTTTCTCAACGTCTCCTTCTAGTTCTGGATTTTTAATGTCTTCCGATCGACATAGTTCAGCATATTTTGAGTCATGCGGCTGACTTGTAGCTCTTTCCTTCTTTAGCTCTTTTAATTCTAGCTCAAAACTGTCCACTTTTAAGCAAAGTGTAGTCATGGCTTTTAATAAAATATCCATTTGGCTATCTTGATCTGTCTGAGTAGCTTTGTCTTGATAAGTAGTCTGCAGTGATATTTTTGTTAGTACTGATCACTTCTATTGTAAATGTAAAATTTTGTATTACTAGTTTCTGCTATATCGGGTTTCATATAACTAGATTCTGTCATTTCTTACTTCTGTGTTTAATCAAATTATTCCTTCTAACCTCTGCTTATATTATTACCTTTATCATCGAATAGTCCAGTATGTTTAATTATCCGGTTGGTCACTACTATGGGTTCCAGCTTTAATCAGTTTGCCCTAACACTGCTTACTTCATTTGGTTTACTACCCTATTCACGGCATTTCTAGCCTTCTTCTGGGTTCAACCATTTTGGAAAAGCTTAGTCTGGGTCTAACTTACTCTCAGCTTCCTAACCATAGCAAACTAATAAGGATAATGTTAACATAATCAAACTATAACATGATAAATAATAATAAGCTAATAGAGATTATTAGGAATATGATAGATTAGTTACACATATGTAAATATGAGTATACCTTTGTTGTTATCTCTTCCGTAGTATGTGATATAGATGTTTCTATATTGGATTCCTCCATGCTATATATATAAACTAAAATATTTTTTATTTTTTTTTTTGCTAAAATATTTTTTATTTATGGTGAGTCTCAACACATGAGAGAGTAGGTTAGCAAAAAATTGCTTGCCTTCTTTCTCATCTGTTCGTCTCTATTTATATTACAAGAAAACGCGTCTCAATAGTGGAAACCGCGTAATAAAGGAAAAACGCGTAAATGCACAGTGCTAGTCACTGTGTACTTTACGACTTTTGAAAAAGAGAAAAAAAACGTGTCCTACTATTTTACATTATTGAAAGAAAACGTGTGGGGTTTCTTACTATTCCCACTTTTTGACTAATGCTAAGAAGAAAGAAAAAGTAAAGATTCCTCTGCAATAATTTACATAATAAAATAAACTAGGAACTATTTATGATTATGTCTTTGTCTGTAGCTCTTTTTGTTTGTAGCTTGTCCGTTTGTCTTCATTCTAGATTTACTTCTGGTATAGTTGTGGTATTTCCTCCACTGCATTTTGAACAATGGTGATCTGGGTATTTCGGTCCTAAATACTGGCAGTATTTAACCAATAAATTTTCTGAAATAAAAATCCTTTTTGATAGCTCTTGTTGTTGGGGTATCTTCAGGTCTTAATAATGTCCATATCCAACTACGTACTTCTTCCATATCTTCTTGGCGTAGTACTCTTGAATTTGCATAGATCATGGCATGGTCTCTACAATGATATTTCCATATATTATGTCCATTGGTGTAGTTGTTGACTAGTTCTTGAATAATTACTTGTAGTCCTATTAATCTTTTTGTAGCAAAGAATGTTGGTATATCAACTTCTGGTATTTCTGGTTGTTTTTCTATTTCCTCTGGGATAATCATATCTCTGGTAAGTCCAATTTTTACTACTTGGATGAGTGGTTTTATCTCATTGTATAATATCTCTGCTGGTGCTGAATAACATCGTATGTAAAAGAATGATCCGTCTGTAATTTTTTTGTATATTGTAAAAGCATTATATAAGTCTGGTATTTGTTGTAGTTCTGCTCCATCTGCTGTATATACTGTTGAAAGTAGTCCATATTCGTAGCATGTACGTACTAAATTTGCACTGGTGCCAGGCTGGGCAATTAGTTTATTATATCCTTGTAGTTTTTGAGTTATAAAATCTTTTCGAGGGTCATTGGTCGTCTGAGATCTTGGATGTAAATTCAAAAATGTTTGGGTTTTATAGATATTTTGGATGTATGCTCTGGAAATGTGGTTATATACTTGTTTATTTTGGTTTAGGCTTGCGGCATATGTGGATGTTTGTGGACTTGGTATAGTCGGATGTGATAGATTTATGGGTTGTTTATTTTTGATAAAGGTTTTTGTAAACTGGCTATTTAAATTTTGGTTTTGTCTTTTTGTAGGTTGGCTGGTTGTATTTGAGCTGCTTGCTTCCGTAGATGCTTTTCCTGTAGCTGCATTAACAAACTTGTTATGAGTTTTATGGAGTTTCTCAACGTCTCCTTCTAGTTCTGGATTTTTAATGTCTTCCGATCGACATAGTTCAGCATATTTTGAGTCATGCGGCTGACTTGTAGCTCTTTCCTTCTTTAGCTCTTTTAATTCTAGCTCAAAACTGTCCACTTTTAAGCAAAGTGTAGTCATGGCTTTTAATAAAATATCCATTTGGCTATCTTGATCTGTCTGAGTAGCTTTGTCTTGATAAGTAGTCTGCAGTGATATTTTTGTTAGTACTGATCACTTCTATTGTAAATGTAAAATTTTGTATATTTAAGACAAGTCTTCGTATTTCTTTTGTTGTAACTGAGTCGTCTAATTTTCTTGTTAGCCACCATTTTACTTGTGTATTATCTGTTCTGACAATAAATTTGTTATAAACTATATATGGTTCGAATGTTAATAAACATTTATATAAGGCAAATAATTCTTTCCTATTTATTTCCCATTTATCTTGAGGTTCCGTATATGTTCCTGAGTGATATCTACAGTGATGTTCTATTTTTGTATCAAGATACTTATATTTTAATACTCCACCGTAGCTATGGTTACTTGAATCTGTTTCTACTATATATATAAATTCTTTTGTTATATCTGGAAAATATAATTTTGGTAACTTTTGACATAATTCTTTAACCTTTTGTATATGTTTTCTATCTGTTTGGTCAAAATGATATTCAATATCCTTTCTTAATTTTTTATGTAATGGTTTTAAATATTCTGCTAACTTTGGTATATATTCTCTTACTTGGTTTACTAATCCTAAAAAGGATTGTAATTTTTTCTTTGTATCTAGTATTTCATTTGAATTTATAATTTTTTGTACTATATGTGTTTGCTTTGACTAATCTTGTCATTACTTTATATAAGTTATCTATTTCTTTAATTATTTGTGTAACTTCTCGTAGGTTATATTTTTGTTGACTTTTTATTTTACTCTGTTTTTCAATTCTTTTTGTTGAATAGTGTATTTTTGTTGAATATATAAGACAACTCATAAAACAACAAGAATATAAATATGATGAATTATAATGTATAAACGACAACAATCAAAAGTAGTTAGAAAAATAAAAATACACTATTCAACAAAAAGAATTGAAAAACAGAGTAAAATAAAAAGTCAACAAAAATATAACCTACGAGAAGTTACACAAATAATTAAAGAAATAGATAACTTATATAAAGTAATGACAAGATTAGTCAAAGCATTAGATAAAATAACTATATCATTAAAACAAACTATAAATGGATAAACCAGAATCAAGTAACCCCGTATATATATATCCAGAAACACCAAAAATAATAAGAAAAATGGAATTATTAAGAAAATTTATTGACATTAAAGAAGAACTTAATATTAGAAAAGAAAGATTAAATTACAATATATTTGCAGGAGTAGCTAAGAAATCAATTGAAGCACAAAAACAAACTATACAAGAATTAGAATTACAAAAAGATATAATGGAAATTAAATATACTTATGAATAAAGAAGAATATCCAGTGGAAGAAAAAACATTTTTAGGAACAGATGGAACACAAATAACAATAACACACTCAAATTTAGGACGACGATATAGAAAAATAGGTACAAAATTACATTTAATGCCAGATCCAATATCAGCTAAATTAGAAGATAGCTTAACAGAAATGATAAGATTACAAAAGGAAAATACTGAAATAGATCAAAAATTAGAAATTGAAAAAATACGATTAGAAGCCAGAAAAGAAATCGAACAACTAAAAAACCAACAAGTAAAACAAAACCCTCCTCAAACACCAGTTAAACCTATACCACCTCAAGAACCAATCCCTGAATATACTGAACCAGAACCTGAAACATCCGAATCATCTACAAAAATACAAGAAATGGAAAAAGAATTAGCAATATTAAAACAAATATATACCCAGAAAGTACAAGCAAGATTAGCAAAACAAAATGAAAAAATAAAAAAAGAAAAAGAAAAAAAGTTAGCAATGGAATTAGAAAAGTTAAAAGAACAAATACACTTAGAAGAATTAAACCCTGACGAAGAATCTCCAAATATAAGTATTGATAACATCACAATAGACAATTTAACTATAGATAATATAACCATAAACGAACCCGAATCCGAAATAAATTTAGACAATGATGACAATAATGATGAAAACAGTGAAACATACACCCAGATAATGAACCAAATAACAGATTTAAATATAAATACAACAAATGCTAAACCAAATATAAATACCATAAAAAATGAACAACCAAGTACAAGTAGAACATATGATAAAAGAAGATATGACAACCCTAGAACAACTGGACCAACTTATTATACAGTAACAGATGATAATAGATATGAAGCACTATGGCAAAGTAGATTAAATAAATGGACACCAAATAAACCCCCAGAATCTTCACAATTTTTAGATTTAGATTGTGTAACAGATGTAAATAAAACAATACAAGTATGGATAGGACAAATAGCAAAACAATTAATCGATAATAAAATATCAGTAGCAGATACACCAGGATACATAGAAAGAACACTAATAGGAACAGTAAAATTATGGCTACATAATATAACAGCATGGGACGCAGCTAGTTTAACAGATACATTAGGAGCTAGAATAAAATATTTACAAACATGGTTTATAGGACTATGTGATGAATATAAAGATAAACAAAAATTAGACAAAGTATTAACAAAAAACATGTCGTGTTGTACACAAAAGATAGCACCACAATTTGGTTGTAAAACTAAGAAAAATAAGTTTAGATATAAAAAACGATTTAAAAAATATAAATCTTTTAAATCTAAATATAAGCATAAAAATCCAAGAAAAAGATATTATATAAAAAATTATAAAAGAAAAAGACCTTACCGACCTAAGAAAAAATTATCAGAATGTAAATGTTATAACTGTGGAAAATTAGGACACTTAGCTAAAGATTGTAAAATACCTAAAGATATAAAGAAAAAACAAATTACCGAAGTAAGAATAGAAGAAAATATTTACACAGAATTACCATACATAGATTATGATTTAGAAAGTAACGATAGTATTTATGAGCTAGATGAATTGCCAGATATAGAAATAAACAACTCAGACTTAGAACTAAATAATGATGATGCTAGCGATATAAACCTATCAGATACAGAAAACGAAATTGATGACTGAATCAGGAATAATAGAAAAAGAAAATTACCAAACTGAAGATAGTAATAACCAGAAAATAATATTTGACTCAAATATATACAAACAAATCACGAAACAAGAAATAACTTTAAAAATAGATAATGTATTAGATGTACCAATGGTAAAATATTGGTTTAAAAAACCCAAAGAAGAATATTATATAATAAGCCAAAAAGAACATACAGTAGACTGTAAATATGCACAAGGCAGTGCAATGGTACCCATAATAAGTAAAAGAGAAATAACTAAAGAAATACAAGCATTAAAACCAAAACCAAAAAACGAAATAACTCATGTACACTTAGGAGCAATACAGATATTAATAAAAGCATGTTTTAAGGAAGGAATAAATACACCTATAGAGTTATACTTAGCAGATGATAGAATTAAGTACCCAATTGAACAGAGTATAATTAGTGCAGTAAAAGGAAATTTAATATACCAAAAATTTAAGTTTACAGTTAACCCAAATTATACAGTAGCAATAAAAGATAGAAATATAGATAAATCTCTAGTATTATATTGGAAGTTATCAGGAATAGAACTAACCCCTGGAAGTAAAATATTTACAGCAAGATGCAAAAATTTATATATTTTAACTACTAAACATATGGTACAAGCAACTAACAAAATTGATAAAATCAATATAGAATCCCCATTTGACAATATATTAACAGTCATAGATAATAATGATTATAGTTATGATGAATTAAATATGAATCAAGAATTAGATATAGTAAAAGAAAGAATAGGAATGACATCAAAAAGACAAATAGATGCCCCCTCATCCTCATCAAGAATGAGCACATCCAGAAGATTAGAATATGAAATACCCAATGAAATAATACCAACACAACATCCCTATTATATAACAGGAATATTAAATCAACGAAAATATTTAATCTTAATCAACACAGGAGAACAAGATAATTGGATAACCAGAGAATTAATTACAGAAGATGATATTATAATACAAGAACAAGAAATACCCGATTTACCAATAGAATTAAAACAAACAAAGGAAATAGCTATCCAAGAATTAATTATAGGAGGAATACCTATAAATATACAATTTACAATAGGACAAATAAATCCAAATATAGTTTTAGGACTACAATGGCTAGAACAAGTAAAACCATATAAGTTAGAAGATAAAAGATTGATCATTCATTACCAAAATAAAAATGTAATAATCAATAGGACAAAATCAATATTATAAAAATATTTTAGCATGAAAGTATATATATTAGCAAAAATAATTGTAGAAGGATACAATAGTAGATATTATACACCAATGATAGATACCGGCGCAGAAGCAAATTTATGTAGATACAATTGTTTACCAGAATCCAAATGGCAAAAGATAAAAAATCCAACTGTATTTTCAGGATTTAATGACGAAGGAAGTATAATAAAATATTATGCAAAAGATGTCAAATTACAAATATATGATAAAATACTAACAATAAAAACGATGTATAACTATGATTTCACAACGAGAGATATAATTTTAGGAATGCCCTTTATAGATGAACTATACCCTCATATACTAACAAAAACACACTGTTGGTTTACAACACCTTGTAAACAAAAAATAGGAGCCAAAAGAGTACAAAATAAACCTAGAAAAACAACACCATGGATAAAAGGATCAGAAAAAATAACACAAAAACTAGAAAATCAATCAACAACAGAGAAAGCAATAGAAATTATAACCTTTAATATCAACATGTTACAACCAATCTATGATAAGTTAGAACCCTTATATAGTGACAATCCGCTTAAAGGATGGCATAAACATAAAACAACAGTTACAATAGAACTAATAGATCAAAATAGTATAATAACCCAAAAACCATTAAAATATAACTTTGATGATTTAAAAGAATTTACCTTACACATAGATGAATTACTTAAAAATAATTACATCCACGCTAGTAACAGTAAACATACTAGTCCCGCCTTTATTGTTAACAAACATAGTGAACAAAAAAGAGGGAAAAGTAGGATGGTTATTGATTATAGAAATCTAAATGCCAAAACTAAAACTTATAATTACCCAATACCAAATAAAATATTAAAAATTAGACAAATCCAAGGATATAATTACTTTAGCAAATTTGATTGCAAATCAGGATTTTATCATTTAAAATTAGAAGATAACTCTAAACATTTAACAGCATTCACAGTACCCCAAGGATTTTATGAATGGAATGTTTTACCCTTTGGATATAAAAATGCACCAGGTAGATATCAACATTTTATGGATACATATTTTACACAATTAGAAAATTGTATTGTATATATTGATGATATATTATTATACTCAAGAACAGAAGACGAACATATACAATTACTAAATAAATTTATCAACATTATAGATACAGCAGGAATTAGTTTAAGTAAAAGCAAGGCAGAAATAATGAAAAACCAAATAGAATTTCTCGGTATACAAATAGATAAGAACGGAGTAAAAATGCAAACACATATAGTACAAAAAATTATAAATTCAAATGAAATACTAGATACAAAGAAAAAATTACAATCCTTTTTAGGATTAGTAAACCAAGTAAGAGAATATATACCAAAGTTAGCAGAATATTTAAAACCATTAAATAAAAAATTAAAAAAGGATATTGAATATCATTTTGACCAAACAGACAGAAAACATATACAAAAGGTTAAAGAATTATGCCAAAAGTTACCAAAATTATATTTTCCAGATATAACAAAAGAATTTATATATATAGTAGAAACAGATTCAAGTAACCATAGCTACGGTGGAGTATTAAAATATAAGTATCTTGATACAAAAATAGAACATCACTGTAGATATCACTCAGGAACATATACGGAACCTCAAGATAAATGGGAAATAAATAGGAAAGAATTATTTGCTTTATATAAATGTTTATTAACATTCGAACCATATATAGTTTATAACAAATTTATTGTCAGAACAGATAATACACAAGTAAAATGGTGGCTAACAAGAAAATTAGACGACTCAGTTACAACAAAAGAAATACGAAGACTTGTCTTAAATATACAAAATTTTACATTTACAATAGAAGTGATCAGTACTAACAAAAATATCACTGCAGACTACTTATCAAGACAAAGCTACTCAGACAGATCAAGATAGCCAAATGGATATTTTATTAAAAGCCATGACTACACTTTGCTTAAAAGTGGACAGTTTTGAGCTAGAATTAAAAGAGCTAAAGAAGGAAAGAGCTACAAGTCAGCCGCATGACTCAAAATATGCTGAACTATGTCGATCGGAAGACATTAAAAATCCAGAACTAGAAGGAGACGTTGAGAAACTCCATAAAACTCATAACAAGTTTGTTAATGCAGCTACAGGAAAAGCATCTACGGAAGCAAGCAGCTCAAATACAACCAGCCAACCTACAAAAAGACAAAACCAAAATTTAAATAGCCAGTTTACAAAAACCTTTATCAAAAATAAACAACCCATAAATCTATCACATCCGACTATACCAAGTCCACAAACATCCACATATGCCGCAAGCCTAAACCAAAATAAACAAGTATATAACCACATTTCCAGAGCATACATCCAAAATATCTATAAAACCCAAACATTTTTGAATTTACATCCAAGATCTCAGACGACCAATGACCCTCAAAAAGATTTTATAACTCAAAAACTACAAGGATATAATAAATTAATTGCCCAGCCCGGCACCAGTGCAAATTTAGTACATACATGCTACGAATATGGACTACTTTCAACAGTATATACAGCAGATGGAGCAGAACTACAACAAATACCAGACTTATATAATGCTTTTACAATATACAAAAGAATTACAGACGGATCATTCTTTTACATACGATGTTATTCAGCACCAGCAGAGATATTATACAATGAGATAAAACCACTCATCCAAGTAGTAAAAATTGGACTTACCAGAGATATGATTATCCCAGAGGAAATAGAAAAACAACCAGAAATACCAGAAGTTGATATACCAACATTCTTTGCTACAAAGAGATTAATAGGACTACAAGTAATTATCCAAGAACTAGTCAACAACTACACTAATGGACATAATATATGGAAATATCATTGTAGAGACCATGCCATGATCTATGCAAATGCAAGAGTACTACGCCAAGAAGATATGAAAGAAGTACGTAGTTGGATATGGACATTATTAAGACCTGAAGATACCCCAACAACAAGAGCTATCAAAAAGGACTTTATTTCAGAAAATTTATTGGTTAAATATTGCCAGTATTTAGGACCGAAATACCCAGATCACCATTGTTCAAAATGCAGTGGAGGAAATACCACAACTATACCAGAAGTAAATCTAGAATGAAGACAAACGGACAAGCTACAAACAAAAAGAGCTACAGACAAAGACATAATCATAAATAGTTCCTAGTTTATTTTATTATGTAAATTATTGCAGAGGAATCTTTACTTTTTCTTTCTTCTTAGCATTAGTCAAAAAGTGGGAATAGTAAGAAACCCCACACGTTTTCTTTCAATAATGTAAAATAGTAGGACACGTTTTTTTTCTCTTTTTCAAAAGTCGTAAAGTACACAGTGACTAGCACTGTGCATTTACGCGTTTTTCCTTTATTACGCGGTTTCCACTATTGAGACGCGTTTTCTTGTAATATAAATAGAGACGAACAGATGAGAAAGAAGGCAAGCAATTTTTTGCTAACCTACTCTCTCATGTGTTGAGACTCACCATAAATAAAAAATATTTTAGCAAAAAAAAAAAATAAAAAATATTTTAGTTTATATATATAGCATGGAGGAATCCAATATAGAAACATCTATATCACATACTACGGAAGAGATAACAACAAAGGTATACTCATATTTACATATGTGTAACTAATCTATCATATTCCTAATAATCTCTATTAGCTTATTATTATTTATCATGTTATAGTTTGATTATGTTAACATTATCCTTATTAGTTTGCTATGGTTAGGAAGCTGAGAGTAAGTTAGACCCAGACTAAGCTTTTCCAAAATGGTTGAACCCAGAAGAAGGCTAGAAATGCCGTGAATAGGGTAGTAAACCAAATGAAGTAAGCAGTGTTAGGGCAAACTGATTAAAGCTGGAACCCATAGTAGTGACCAACCGGATAATTAAACATACTGGACTATTCGATGATAAAGGTAATAATATAAGCAGAGGTTAGAAGGAATAATTTGATTAAACACAGAAGTAAGAAATGACAGAATCTAGTTATATGAAACCCGATATAGCAGAAACTAGTAACCTTAAACAAACAGAAGATGTAGAAAAATATAAAACCCCAACACCTAAATATTTGATAAATGAAGACAAGGACTACAAAATATTAATCTTATATATATTAAAAACTTTAGATACAGAAATAATACAAAACATATATAATCTATTATTTACTCATGAACTTATAGACCTAATGAAAGAATCATGGTTAGATACAATATTAAACAATGATAGTGATGATGACTCTAGAAATAATGATATATACCTAGATATAGATACAGAAGGATATCTAGATTATTATTAAAATGAACCGAAGCACAAAAACAAACTATACAAGAATTAGAATTACAAAAAGATATAATGGAAATTAAATATACTTATGAATAAAGAAGAATATCCAGTGGAAGAAAAAACATTTTTAGGAACAGATGGAACACAAATAACAATAACACACTCAAATTTAGGACGACGATATAGAAAAATAGGTACAAAATTACATTTAATGCCAGATCCAATATCAGCTAAATTAGAAGATAGCTTAACAGAAATGATAAGATTACAAAAGGAAAATACTGAAATAGATCAAAAATTAGAAATTGAAAAAATACGATTAGAAGCCAGAAAAGAAATCGAACAACTAAAAAACCAACAAGTAAAACAAAACCCTCCTCAAACACCAGTTAAACCTATACCACCTCAAGAACCAATCCCTGAATATACTGAACCAGAACCTGAAACATCCGAATCATCTACAAAAATACAAGAAATGGAAAAAGAATTAGCAATATTAAAACAAATATATACCCAGAAAGTACAAGCAAGATTAGCAAAACAAAATGAAAAAATAAAAAAAGAAAAAGAAAAAAAGTTAGCAATGGAATTAGAAAAGTTAAAAGAACAAATACACTTAGAAGAATTAAACCCTGACGAAGAATCTCCAAATATAAGTATTGATAACATCACAATAGACAATTTAACTATAGATAATATAACCATAAACGAACCCGAATCCGAAATAAATTTAGACAATGATGACAATAATGATGAAAACAGTGAAACATACACCCAGATAATGAACCAAATAACAGATTTAAATATAAATACAACAAATGCTAAACCAAATATAAATACCATAAAAAATGAACAACCAAGTACAAGTAGAACATATGATAAAAGAAGATATGACAACCCTAGAACAACTGGACCAACTTATTATACAGTAACAGATGATAATAGATATGAAGCACTATGGCAAAGTAGATTAAATAAATGGACACCAAATAAACCCCCAGAATCTTCACAATTTTTAGATTTAGATTGTGTAACAGATGTAAATAAAACAATACAAGTATGGATAGGACAAATAGCAAAACAATTAATCGATAATAAAATATCAGTAGCAGATACACCAGGATACATAGAAAGAACACTAATAGGAACAGTAAAATTATGGCTACATAACATAACAGCTGATGGTAGAGCAGCTTTAAGAAATAATAAAGATAGTAGTGGAACAATTACAACATCAAGCATAGCTATATTAGACAAATACGAATTTGGAATTAGAAATGAATTTGGAAGTATGACAACAGAATTAGCAGAACAAGAAAAAGATAAAAATCTAAATAGACAATTAATGAATAAATTATCAATATGCAATATGTGTTATATAGATGAATATACATGCGCTTTTAAAGATTACTATTATAGAGCAATATATACTCATGAAGAAGCTATAGCAGTTAGAAGAACATATTTTACAAAATTACCTGAACCATTTAGTACAAAAATTATAACAGCATGGGACGCAGCTAGTTTAACAGATACATTAGGAGCTAGAATAAAATATTTACAAACATGGTTTATAGGACTATGTGATGAATATAAAGATAAACAAAAATTAGACAAAGTATTAACAAAAAACATGTCGTGTTGTACACAAAAGATAGCACCACAATTTGGTTGTAAAACTAAGAAAAATAAGTTTAGATATAAAAAACGATTTAAAAAATATAAATCTTTTAAATCTAAATATAAGCATAAAAATCCAAGAAAAAGATATTATATAAAAAATTATAAAAGAAAAAGACCTTACCGACCTAAGAAAAAATTATCAGAATGTAAATGTTATAACTGTGGAAAATTAGGACACTTAGCTAAAGATTGTAAAATACCTAAAGATATAAAGAAAAAACAAATTACCGAAGTAAGAATAGAAGAAAATATTTACACAGAATTACCATACATAGATTATGATTTAGAAAGTAACGATAGTATTTATGAGCTAGATGAATTGCCAGATATAGAAATAAACAACTCAGACTTAGAACTAAATAATGATGATGCTAGCGATATAAACCTATCAGATACAGAAAACGAAATTGATGACTGAATCAGGAATAATAGAAAAAGAAAATTACCAAACTGAAGATAGTAATAACCAGAAAATAATATTTGACTCAAATATATACAAACAAATCACGAAACAAGAAATAACTTTAAAAATAGATAATGTATTAGATGTACCAATGGTAAAATATTGGTTTAAAAAACCCAAAGAAGAATATTATATAATAAGCCAAAAAGAACATACAGTAGACTGTAAATACGCACAAGGGAGTGCAATGGTACCCATAATAAGTAAAAGAGAAATAACTAAAGAAATACAAGCATTAAAACCAAAACCAAAAAACGAAATAACTCATGTACACTTAGGAGCAATACAGATATTAATAAAAGCATGTTTTAAGGAAGGAATAAATACACCTATAGAGTTATACTTAGCAGATGATAGAATTAAGTACCCAATTGAACAGAGTATAATTAGTGCAGTAAAAGGAAATTTAATATACCAAAAATTTAAGTTTACAGTTAACCCAAATTATACAGTAGCAATAAAAGATAGAAATATAGATAAATCTCTAGTATTATATTGGAAGTTATCAGGAATAGAACTAACCCCTGGAAGTAAAATATTTACAGCAAGATGCAAAAATTTATATATTTTAACTACTAAACATATGGTACAAGCAACTAACAAAATTGATAAAATCAATATAGAATCCCCATTTGACAATATATTAACAGTCATAGATAATAATGATTATAGTTATGATGAATTAAATATGAATCAAGAATTAGATATAGTAAAAGAAAGAATAGGAATGACATCAAAAAGACAAATAGATGCCCCCTCATCCTCATCAAGAATGAGCACATCCAGAAGATTAGAATATGAAATACCCAATGAAATAATACCAACACAACATCCCTATTATATAACAGGAATATTAAATCAACGAAAATATTTAATCTTAATCAACACAGGAGAACAAGATAATTGGATAACCAGAGAATTAATTACAGAAGATGATATTATAATACAAGAACAAGAAATACCCGATTTACCAATAGAATTAAAACAAACAAAGGAAATAGCTATCCAAGAATTAATTATAGGAGGAATACCTATAAATATACAATTTACAATAGGACAAATAAATCGAATCCAATATAGAAACATCTATATCACATACTACGGAAGAGATAACAACAAAGGTATACTCATATTTACATATGTGTAACTAATCTATCATATTCCTAATAATCTCTATTAGCTTATTATTATTTATCATGTTATAGTTTGATTATGTTAACATTATCCTTATTAGTTTGCTATGGTTAGGAAGCTGAGAGTAAGTTAGACCCAGACTAAGCTTTTCCAAAATGGTTGAACCCAGAAGAAGGCTAGAAATGCCGTGAATAGGGTAGTAAACCAAATGAAGTAAGCAGTGTTAGGGCAAACTGATTAAAGCTGGAACCCATAGTAGTGACCAACCGGATAATTAAACATACTGGACTATTCGATGATAAAGGTAATAATATAAGCAGAGGTTAGAAGGAATAATTTGATTAAACACAGAAGTAAGAAATGACAGAATCTAGTTATATGAAACCCGATATAGCAGAAACTAGTAACCTTAAACAAACAGAAGATGTAGAAAAATATAAAACCCCAACACCTAAATATTTGATAAATGAAGACAAGGACTACAAAATATTAATCTTATATATATTAAAAACTTTAGATACAGAAATAATACAAAACATATATAATCTATTATTTACTCATGAACTTATAGACCTAATGAAAGAATCATGGTTAGATACAATATTAAACAATGATAGTGATGATGACTCTAGAAATAATGATATATACCTAGATATAGATACAGAAGGATATCTAGATTATTATTAAAATGAACCAACAACATTTAGAAAATTGGCAACGAACTATAGATGAGCTAAGAGACAGAGAAACTTTAATCCAATATAACCTAGATAAATATGTACAAACACAAAATAGTGGTTATTTAGATCTAATAGTAAGAGATATCAATATCATATTAAGACTAATTAGAGAACGAGATAACTACTATAATTCCGCATTTAGCTAAAATGACCCAAGAAGCAAAGATCATAGGACCACCCCCACAATTGTGGGGGTGGTCCTATGATCTTTGCTTCTTGGGTCATTTTAGCTAAATGCGGAATTATAGTAGTTATCTCGTTCTCTAATTAGTCTTAATATGATATTGATATCTCTTACTATTAGATCTAAATAACCACTATTTTGTGTTTGTACATATTTATCTAGGTTATATTGGATTAAAGTTTCTCTGTCTCTTAGCTCATCTATAGTTCGTTGCCAATTTTCTAAATGTTGTTGGTTCATTTTAATAATAATCTAGATATCCTTCTGTATCTATATCTAGGTATATATCATTATTTCTAGAGTCATCATCACTATCATTGTTTAATATTGTATCTAACCATGATTCTTTCATTAGGTCTATAAGTTCATGAGTAAATAATAGATTATATATGTTTTGTATTATTTCTGTATCTAAAGTTTTTAATATATATAAGATTAATATTTTGTAGTCCTTGTCTTCATTTATCAAATATTTAGGTGTTGGGGTTTTATATTTTTCTACATCTTCTGTTTGTTTAAGGTTACTAGTTTCTGCTATATCGGGTTTCATATAACTAGATTCTGTCATTTCTTACTTCTGTGTTTAATCAAATTATTCCTTCTAACCTCTGCTTATATTATTACCTTTATCATCGAATAGTCCAGTATGTTTAATTATCCGGTTGGTCACTACTATGGGTTCCAGCTTTAATCAGTTTGCCCTAACACTGCTTACTTCATTTGGTTTACTACCCTATTCACGGCATTTCTAGCCTTCTTCTGGGTTCAACCATTTTGGAAAAGCTTAGTCTGGGTCTAACTTACTCTCAGCTTCCTAACCATAGCAAACTAATAAGGATAATGTTAACATAATCAAACTATAACATGATAAATAATAATAAGCTAATAGAGATTATTAGGAATATGATAGATTAGTTACACATATGTAAATATGAGTATACCTTTGTTGTTATTTCTTCCGTAGTATGTGATATAGATGTTTCTATATTGGATTCCTCCATGCTATATATATAAACTAAAATATTTTTTATTTTTTTTTTTGCTAAAATATTTTTTATTTATGGTGAGTCTCAACACATGAGAGAGTAGGTTAGCAAAAAATTGCTTGCCTTCTTTCTCATCTGTTCGTCTCTATTTATATTACAAGAAAACGCGTCTCAATAGTGGAAACCGCGTAATAAAGGAAAAACGCGTAAATGCACAGTGCTAGTCACTGTGTACTTTACGACTTTTGAAAAAGAGAAAAAAAACGTGTCCTACTATTTTACATTATTGAAAGAAAACGTGTGGGGTTTCTTACTATTCCCACTTTTTGACTAATGCTAAGAAGAAAGAAAAAGTAAAGATTCCTCTGCAATAATTTACATAATAAAATAAACTAGGAACTATTTATGATTATGTCTTTGTCTGTAGCTCTTTTTGTTTGTAGCTTGTCCGTTTGTCTTCATTCTAGATTTACTTCTGGTATAGTTGTGGTATTTCCTCCACTGCATTTTGAACAATGGTGATCTGGGTATTTCGGTCCTAAATACTGGCAGTATTTAACCAATAAATTTTCTGAAATAAAATCCTTTTTGATAGCTCTTGTTGTTGGGGTATCTTCAGGTCTTAATAATGTCCATATCCAACTACGTACTTCTTCCATATCTTCTTGGCGTAGTACTCTTGAATTTGCATAGATCATGGCATGGTCTCTACAATGATATTTCCATATATTATGTCCATTGGTGTAGTTGTTGACTAGTTCTTGAATAATTACTTGTAGTCCTATTAATCTTTTTGTAGCAAAGAATGTTGGTATATCAACTTCTGGTATTTCTGGTTGTTTTTCTATTTCCTCTGGGATAATCATATCTCTGGTAAGTCCAATTTTTACTACTTGGATGAGTGGTTTTATCTCATTGTATAATATCTCTGCTGGTGCTGAATAACATCGTATGTAAAAGAATGATCCGTCTGTAATTCTTTTGTATATTGTAAAAGCATTATATAAGTCTGGTATTTGTTGTAGTTCTGCTCCATCTGCTGTATATACTGTTGAAAGTAGTCCATATTCGTAGCATGTACGTACTAAATTTGCACTGGTGCCAGGCTGGGCAATTAATTTATTATATCCTTGTAGTTTTTGAGTTATAAAATCTTTTTGAGGGTCATTGGTCGTCTGAGATCTTGGATGTAAATTCAAAAATGTTTGGGTTTTATAGATATTTTGGATGTATGCTCTGGAAATGTGGTTATATACTTGTTTATTTTGGTTTAGGCTTGCGGCATATGTGGATGTTTGTGGACTTGGTATAGTCGGATGTGATAGATTTATGGGTTGTTTATTTTTGATAAAGGTTTTTGTAAACTGGCTATTTAAATTTTGGTTTTGTCTTTTTGTAGGTTGGCTGGTTGTATTTGAGCTGCTTGCTTCCGTAGATGCTTTTCCTGTAGCTGCATTAACAAACTTGTTATGAGTTTTATGGAGTTTCTCAACGTCTCCTTCTAGTTCTGGATTTTTAATGTCTTCCGATCGACATAGTTCAGCATATTTTGAGTCATGCGGCTGACTTGTAGCTCTTTCCTTCTTTAGCTCTTTTAATTCTAGCTCAAAACTGTCCACTTTTAAGCAAAGTGTAGTCATGGCTTTTAATAAAATATCCATTTGGCTATCTTGATCTGTCTGAGTAGCTTTGTCTTGATAAGTAGTCTGCAGTGATATTTTTGTTAGTACTGATCACTTCTATTGTAAATGTAAAATTTTGTATATTTAAGACAAGTCTTCTTATTTCTTTTGTTGTAACTGAGTCGTCCAATTTTCTTGTTAGCCACCATTTTACTTGTGTATTATCTGTTCTGACAATAAATTTGTTGTAAACTATATATGGTTCGAATGCTAATAAACATTTATATAAGGCAAATAATTCTTTCCTATTTATTTCCCATTTATCTTGAGGTTCCGTATATGTTCCTGAGTGATATCTACAGTGATGTTCTATTTTTGTATCAATATACTTATATTTTAATACTCCACCGTAGCTATGGTTGCTTGAATCTGTTTCTACTATATATATAAATTCTTTTGTTATATCTGGAAAATATAATTTTGGTAACTTTTGGCATAATTCTTTAACCTTTTGTATATGTTTTCTGTCTGTTTGGTCAAAATGATATTCAATATCCTTTTTTAATTTTTTATTTAATGGTTTTAAATATTCTGCTAACTTTGGTATATATTCTCTTACTTGGTTTACTAATCCTAAAAAGGATTGTAATTTTTTCTTTGTATCTAGTATTTCATTTGAATTTATAATTTTTTGTACTATATGTGTTTGCATTTTTACTCCGTTCTTATCTATTTGTATACCGAGAAATTCTATTTGGTTTTTCATTATTTCTGCCTTGCTTTTACTTAAACTAATTCCTGCTGTATCTATAATGTTGATAAATTTATTTAGTAATTGTATATGTTCGTCTTCTGTTCTTGAGTATAATAATATATCATCAATATATACAATACAATTTTCTAATTGTGTAAAATATGTATCCATAAAATGTTGATATCTACCTGGTGCATTTTTATATCCAAAGGGTAAAACATTCCATTCATAAAATCCTTGGGGTACTGTGAATGCTGTTAAATGTTTAGAGTTATCTTCTAGTTTTAAATGATAAAATCCTGATTTGCAATCAAATTTGCTAAAGTAATTATATCCTTGGATTTGTCTAATTTTTAATATTTTATTTGGTATTGGGTAATTATAAGTTTTAGTTTTGGCATTTAGATTTCTATAATCAATAACCATCCTACTTTTCCCTCTTTTTTGTTCACTATGTTTGTTAACAATAAAGGCGGGACTAGTATGTTTACTGTTACTAGCGTGGATGTAATTATTTTTAAGTAATTCATCTATGTGTAAGGTAAATTCTTTTAAATCATCAAAGTTATATTTTAATGGTTTTTGGGTTATTATACTATTTTGATCTATTAGTTCTATTGTAACTGTTGTTTTATGTTTATGCCATCCTTTAAGCGGATTGTCACTATATAAGGGTTCTAACTTATCATAGATTGGTTGTAACATGTTGATATTAAAGGTTATAATTTCTATTGCTTTCTCTGTTGTTGATTGATTTTCTAGTTTTTGTGTTATTTTTTCTGATCCTTTTATCCATGGTGTCATTTTTCTAGGTTTATTTTGTACTCTTTTGGCTCCTATTTTTTGTTTACAAGGTGTTGTAAACCAACAGTGTGTTTTTGTTAGTATATGAGGGTATAGTTCATCTATAAAGGGCATTCCTAAAATTATATCTCTCGTTGTGAAATCATAGTTATACATTGTTTTTATTGTTAGTATTTTATCATATATTTGTAGTTTTACATCTTTTGCGTAATATTTTACCATACTTCCTTCGTCATTAAATCCGGTGAATACAGTTGGATTTTTTATCTTTTGCCATTTAGATTCTGGTAAACAATTGTATCTACATAAATTTGCTTCTGAGCCTGTGTCTATCATTGGTGTATAATATCTACTATTATATCCTTCTACAATTATTTTTGCTAGTATATATACTTTCATGTTAAGGTATTTTTATAGTATTGATTTTGTCCTATTGATTATTACATTTTTATTTTGGTAATGAATGATCAATCTTTTATCTTCTAACTTATATGGTTGTACTTGTTCTAGCCATTGTAGTCCTAAAACTATATTTGGATTTATTTGTCCTATTGTAAATTGTATATTTATAGGTATTCCGCCTATAATTAATTCTTGAATAGTTATTTCCTTTGTTTGTTTTAGTTCTATTGGTAAATCGGGTATTTCTTGTTCTTGTATTATAATATCATCTTCTGTAATTAATTCTCTGGTTATCCAATTATCTTGTTCTCCTGTGTTGATTAAGATTAAATATTTTCGTTGATTTAATATTCCTGTTATATAATAGGGATGTTGTGTTGGTATTATTTCATTGGGTATTTCATATTCTAATCTTCTGGATGTGCTCATTCTTGATGAGGATGAGGGGGCATCTATTTGTCTTTTTGATGTCATTCCTATTCTTTCTTTTACTATATCTAATTCTTGATTCATATTTAATTCATTATAACTATAATCATTATTATCTATAACTGTTAAGATATTGTCAAATGGGGATTCTATTTTAATTTTATCAATTTTATTCGTTGCTTGTACCATATGTTTGGTAGTTAAAATATATAAATTTTTGCATCTTGCTGTAAATATTTTACTTCCAGGGGTTAGTTCTATTCCTGATAACTTCCAATATAATACTAGAGATTTATCTATATTTCTATCTTTTATTGCTACTGTATAATTTGGGTTAACTGTAAACTTAAATTTTTGGTATATTAAATTTCCTCTTACTGCACTAATTATACTCTGTTCAATTGGGTACTTAATTCTATCATCTGCTAAGTATAACTCTATAGGTGTATTTATTCCTTCCTTAAAACATGCTTTTATTAATATCTGTATTGCTCCTAAGTGTACATGAGTTATTTCGTTTTTTGGTTTTGGTTTTAATGCTTGTATTTCTTTAGTTATTTCTCTTTTACTTATTATGGGTACCATTGCACTACCTTGTGCGTATTTACAGTCTACTGTATGTTCTTTTTGGCTTATTATATAATATTCTTCTTTGGGTTTTTTAAACCAATATTTTACCATTGGTACATCTAATACATTATCTATTTTTAAAGTTATTTCTTGTTTCGTGATTTGTTTGTATATATTTGAGTCAAATATTATTTTCTGGTTATTACTATCTTCAGTTTGGTAATTTTCTTTTTCTATTATTCCTGATTCAGTCATCAATTTCGTTTTCTGTATCTGATAGGTTTATATCGCTAGCATCATCATTATTTAGTTCTAAGTCTGAGTTGTTTATTTCTATATCTGGCAATTCATCTAGCTCATAAATACTATCGTTACTTTCTAAATCATAATCTATGTATGGTAATTCTGTGTAAATATTTTCTTCTATTCTTACTTCGGTAATTTGTTTTTTCTTTATATCTTTAGGTATTTTACAATCTTTAGCTAAGTGTCCTAATTTTCCACAGTTATAACATTTACATTCTGATAATTTTTTCTTAGGTCGGTAAGGTCTTTTTCTTTTATAATTTTTTATATAATATCTTTTTCTTGGATTTTTATGCTTATATTTAGATTTAAAAGATTTATATTTTTTAAATCGTTTTTTATATCTAAACTTATTTTTCTTAGTTTTACAACCAAATTGTGGTGCTATCTTTTGTGTACAACACGACATGTTTTTTGTTAATACTTTGTCTAATTTTTGTTTATCTTTATATTCATCACATAGTCCTATAAACCATGTTTGTAAATATTTTATTCTAGCTCCTAATGTATCTGTTAAACTAGCTGCGTCCCATGCTGTTATAATTTTTGTACTAAATGGTTCAGGTAATTTTGTAAAATATGTTCTTCTAACTGCTATAGCTTCTTCATGAGTATATATTGCTCTATAATAGTAATCTTTAAAAGCGCATGTATATTCATCTATATAACACATATTGCATATTGATAATTTATTCATTAATTGTCTATTTAGATTTTTATCTTTTTCTTGTTCTGCTAATTCTGTTGTCATACTTCCAAATTCATTTCTAATTCCAAATTCGTATTTGTCTAATATAGCTATGCTTGATGTTGTAATTGTTCCACTACTATCTTTATTATTTCTTAAAGCTGCTCTACCATCAGCTGTTATGTTATGTAGCCATAATTTTACTGTTCCTATTAGTGTTCTTTCTATGTATCCTGGTGTATCTGCTACTGATATTTTATTATCGATTAATTGTTTTGCTATTTGTCCTATCCATACTTGTATTGTTTTATTTACATCTGTTACACAATCTAAATCTAAAAATTGTGAAGATTCTGGGGGTTTATTTGGTGTCCATTTATTTAATCTACTTTGCCATAGTGCTTCATATCTATTATCATCTGTTACTGTATAATAAGTTGGTCCAGTTGTTCTAGGGTTGTCATATCTTCTTTTATCATATGTTCTACTTGTACTTGGTTGTTCATTTTTTATGGTATTTATATTTGGTTTAGCATTTGTTGTATTTATATTTAAATCTGTTATTTGGTTCATTATCTGGGTGTATGTTTCACTGTTTTCATCATTATTGTCATCATTGTCTAAATTTATTTCGGATTCGGGTTCGTTTATGGTTATATTATCTATAGTTAAATTGTCTATTGTGATGTTATCAATACTTATATTTGGAGATTCTTCGTCAGGGTTTAATTCTTCTAAGTGTATTTGTTCTTTTAACTTTTCTAATTCCATTGCTAACTTTTTTTCTTTTTCTTTTTTTATTTTTTCATTTTGTTTTGCTAATCTTGCTTGTACTTTCTGGGTATATATTTGTTTTAATATTGCTAATTCTTTTTCCATTTCTTGTATTTTTGTAGATGATTCGGATGTTTCAGGTTCTGGTTCAGTATATTCAGGGATTGGTTCTTGAGGTGGTATAGGTTTAACTGGTGTTTGAGGAGGGTTTTGTTTTACTTGTTGGTTTTTTAGTTGTTCGATTTCTTTTCTGGCTTCTAATCGTATTTTTTCAATTTCTAATTTTTGATCTATTTCAGTATTTTCCTTTTGTAATCTTATCATTTCTGTTAAGCTATCTTCTAATTTAGCTGATATTGGATCTGGCATTAAATGTAATTTTGTACCTATTTTTCTATATCGTCGTCCTAAATTTGAGTGTGTTATTGTTATTTGTGTTCCATCTGTTCCTAAAAATGTTTTTTCTTCCACTGGATATTCTTCTTTATTCATAAGTATATTTAATTTCCATTATATCTTTTTGTAATTCTAATTCTTGTATAGTTTGTTTTTGTGCTTCAATTGATTTCTTAGCTACTCCTGCAAATATATTGTAATTTAATCTTTCTTTTCTAATATTAAGTTCTTCTTTAATGTCAATAAATTTTCTTAATAATTCCATTTTTCTTATTATTTTTGGTGTTTCTGGATATATATATACGGGGTTACTTGATTCTGGTTTATCCATTTATAGTTTGTTTTAATGATATAGTTATTTTATCTAATGCTTTGACTAATCTTGTCATTACTTTATATAAGTTATCTATTTCTTTAATTATTTGTGTAACTTCTCGTAGGTTATATTTTTGTTGACTTTTTATTTTACTCTGTTTTTCAATTCTTTTTGTTGAATAGTGTATTTTTATTTTTCTAACTACTTTTGATTGTTGTCGTTTATACATTATAATTCATCATATTTATATTCTTGTTGTTTTATGAGTTGTCTTATATATTCGTATTCAGTATAGGAAATTGTATCTATTAATTCAGGTATTTTTGTGTATTCGTATTTTTCATATAATTTATCTAAATTTAGTCGTAGTTTTTGTATTTTAGTTGCTATATTTATTTGTTTATCTAATCTTATACATCTAGGATGTTCATCTGGTAGATCTTCTCCATATTCAATTCCTTTCATGTTTTCTGTTTGCATTATAAATTGTTTTTTACTATGTTTCCTTATTCTATTTTTGTAAATATTGTTGGTACTTATCTTATTTGGTATGACATCTTTTTTATTTTTATATTTTTTATTTCTAGTCACTACATTTAACCGTTTTCAAAAAACAAGTTCACAAGTTCAAGTCACTACACTTAACCATTTCAAGAAACAATTTCATAATTTCAAGTCACTCCACTTAACCTTTTTCAAGTCACTAATTCACATTTCAAGTTACTATATTTAACCATTTTCAAGAAACAAGTTCACAATTTCAAGTAACTACACTTAACTATTTCAAGAAACAAGTTCACAATTTCAAGTCACTACACTTAACCATTTTCAAGAAACAAGTTCACAATTTCAGTTAACAGTCGTCAACCATTTGAAGAAACAAGTTCACAATTTCAAGTCACTACACTTGACCATTTTCAAGAAACAAGTTCATTATGTCAAGTCACTACATTTAACCATTTTCAAGTCACAATTTCACATTTCAAGTCACTACACTACCATTTTCAAGAAACAAATTCACATTTCAAGTCACTACACTAAACCATTTTCAAGAAACAAGTTCACAATTTCAAGTCACTACATTTAACCATGTTCAAGTCACTAATTTACATTTCAAGTCACTACACTTAACCATTTTCAAGTAACAAGTTCATAATTTCAAGTCACTACACTTAACTATTTCAAGAAACAAGTTCACAATTTCAAGTCACTACACCTAACCATTTTCAAGAAAAAATTTCACAATTTCAATTAACAGTCGTCAACCATTTGAAGAAACAAGTTCACTATTTTCAGTCAATAAACTTAACCATTTTCAAGAAACAAGTTCATTATGTCAAGTCACTACATTTAACCATTTTCAAAAAACAAGTTCACAATTTCAAGTCACTGCACTTAACCATTTCAAGAAACAATTTCATATTTTGAAGTCACTCCACTTAACCTTTTTCAAATCACTAATTCACATTCAAGTTACAACATTTAACCATTTTAAAGAAACAAGTTCACAATTTCAAGTCACTACACTTATCCATTTTCTAGTCACAAATTCACAATTCAAGTTACTACACTTAACCATTTTAAAGAAACAAGTTCACAATTTCAAGTCACTACACATAACTATTTCAAGAAACAAGTTCACAATTTCCAGTCACTACACTTAACCATTTTCAAGAAACAAGTTCACAATTTCAATTAACAGTCGTCAACCATTTGAAGAAACAAGTTCACTATTTCCAGTCACTACACTTAACCATTTTCAAGAAACTAGTTCATTATGTCAAGTCACTACATTTAACCATTTTCAAGTCACAACTTCACATTTCAAGTCACTACACTAAACCATTTTCAAGAAACAAATTCACATTTCAAGTCACTACACTTAACCATTTTCTAGTCACTATTTTATATTTCAAGTCACTACACTTAACCATTTTCAAAAAACAAGTTTACAATGTAAAGTCACTACATTTAACCATTATCAAGTCACTAATTCACAATTTCAAGTCACTACACTTAACCATTTTTAAAAAACAATTTCACAATTTCAAGTCACTACACTTAACCATTTCAAGAAACAATTTCATAATTTCAAGTCACTCCACTTAACCTTTTTCAAGTCACTAATTCACATTTCAAGTTACTACATTTAACCATTTTCAAGAATAAGTTCACAATTTCAAGTCACTACACTTAACTATTTCAAGAAACAAGTTCACAATTTCCAGTCACTACACTAAACCATTTTCAAGAAACAAGTTCACAATTTCAATTAACAGTCGTCAACCATTTGAAGAAACAAGTTCACTATTTCCAGTCACTACACTTAACCATTTTCAAGAAACAAGTTCATTATGTCAAGTCACTACATTTAATCATTTTCAAGTCACAATTTCACATTTCAAGTCACTACACTAAACCATTTTCAAGAAACAAATTCTCATTTCAAGTAACTACACTAAACCATTTTCAAGAAACAAGTTCACAATTTCAAGTCACTACATTTAACCATGTTCAAGTCACTAATTTACATTTCAAGTGACTACACTTAACCATTTTCAAGTAACAAGTTCATAATTTCAAGTCACTACACTTAACTATTTCAAGAAACAAGTTAACAATTTCAAGTCACTACACCTAACCATTTTCAAGAAAAAATTTCACAATTTCAATTAACAGTCGTCAACCATTTGAAGAAACAAGTTCACTATTTTCAGTCACTAAACTTAACCATTTTCAAGAAACAAGTTCATTATGTCAAGTCACTACATTTAACCATTTTCAAAAAACAAGTTCACAATTTCAAGTCACTACACTTAACCATTTCAAGAAACAATTTCATATTTTGAAGTCACACCACTTAACCTTTTTCAAATCACTAATTCACATTCAAGTTACTACATTTAACCATTTTAAAGAAACAAGTTCACAATTTCAAGTCACTACACTTATCCATTTTCTAGTCACAAATTCACAATTCAAGTTACTACACTTAACCATTTTCAAGAAACAAGTTCACAATTTCAATTAACAGTCGTCAACCATTTGAAGAAACAAGTGCACTATTTCCAGTCACTACACTTAACCATTTTCAAGAAACAAGTTCATTATGTCAAGTCACTACATTTAACCATTTTCAATTCACAACTTCACATTTCAAGTCACTACACTAAACCATTTTCAAGAAACAAATTCACATTTCAAGTCACTACACTTAACCATTTTCTAGTCACTATTTTATATTTCAAGTCACTACACTTAACCATTTTCAAAAAACAAGTTTACAATGTAAAGTCACTACATTTAACCATTATCAAGTCACTAATTCACAATTTCAAGTCACTACACTTAACCATTTTTAAAAAACAATTTCACAATTTCAAGTCACTACACTTAACCATTTCAAGAAACAATTTCATAATTTCAAGTCACTCCACTTAACCTTTTTCAAGTCACTAATTCACATTTCAAGTTACTACATTTAACCATTTTCAAGAATAAGTTCACAATTTCAAGTCACTACACTTAACTATTTCAAGAAACAAGTTCACAATTTCCAGTCACTACACTTAACCATTTTCAAGAAACAAGTTCACAATTTCAATTAACAGTCGTCAACCATTTGAAGAAACAAGTTCACTATTTCCAGTCACTACACTTAACCATTTTCAAGAAACAAGTTCATTATGTCAAGTCACTACATTTAATCATTTTCAAGTCACAATTTCACATTTCAAGTCACTACACTAAACCATTTTCAAGAAACAAATTCACATTTCAAGTAACTACACTAAACCATTTTCAAGAAACAAGTTCACAATTTCAAGTCACTACATTTAACCATGTTCAAGTCACTAATTTACATTTCAAGTCACTACACTTAACCATTTTCAAGTAACAAGTTCATAATTTCAAGTCACTACACTTAACTATTTCAAGAAACAAGTTAACAATTTCAAGTCACTACACCTAACCATTTTCAAGAAAAAATTTCACAATTTCAATTAACAGTCGTCAACCATTTGAAGAAACAAGTTCACTATTTTTTCAGTCACTAAACTTAACCATTTTCAAGAAACAAGTTCATTATGTCAAGTCACTACATTTAACCATTTTCAAAAAACAAGTTCACAATTTCAAGTCACTACACTTAACCATTTCAAGAAACAATTTCATATTTTGAAGTCACACCACTTAACCTTTTTCAAATCACTAATTCACATTCAAGTTACTACATTTAACCATTTTAAAGAAACAAGTTCACAATTTCAAGTCACTACACTTATCCATTTTCTAGTCACAAATTCACAATTCAAGTTACTACACTTAACCATTTTCAAGAAACAAGTTCACAATTTCAATTAACAGTCGTCAACCATTTGAAGAAACAAGTGCACTATTTCCAGTCACTACACTTAACCATTTTCAAGAAACAAGTTCATTATGTCAAGTCACTACATTTAACCATTTTTAATTCACAACTTCACATTTCAAGTCACTACACTAAACCATTTTCAAGAAACAAATTCACATTTCAAGTCACTACACTTAACCATTTTCTAGTCACTATTTTATATTTCAAGTCACTACACTTAACCATTTTCAAAAAACAAGTTTACAATGTAAAGTCACTACATTTAACCATTATCAAGTCACTAATTCACAATTTCAAGTCACTACACTTAACCATTTTTAAAAAACAATTTCACAATTTCAAGTCACTACACTTAACCATTTCAAGAAACAATTTCATAATTTCAAGTCACTCCACTTAACCTTTTTCAAGTCACTAATTCACATTTCAAGTTACTACATTTAACCATTTTCAAGAATAAGTTCACAATTTCAAGTCACTACACTTAACTATTTCAAGAAACAAGTTCACAATTTCCAGTCACTACACTTAACCATTTTCAAGAAACAAGTTCACAATTTCAATTAACAGTCGTCAACCATTTGAAGAAACAAGTTCACTATTTCCAGTCACTACACTTAACCATTTTCAAGAAACAAGTTCATTATGTCAAGTCACTACATTTAATCATTTTCAAGTCACAATTTCACATTTCAAGTCACTACACTAAACCATTTTCAAGAAACAAATTCACATTTCAAGTCACTACACTAAACCATTTTCAAGAAACAAGTTCACAATTTCAAGTCACTACATTTAACCATGTTCAAGTCACTAATTTACATTTCAAGTGACTACACTTAACCATTTTCAAGTAACAAGTTCATAATTTCAAGTCACTACACTTAACTATTTCAAGAAACAAGTTAACAATTTCAAGTCACTACACCTAACCATTTTCAAGAAAAAATTTCACAATTTCAATTAACAGTCGTCAACCATTTGAAGAAACAAGTTCACTATTTTTTCAGTCACTAAACTTAACCATTTTCAAGAAACAAGTTCATTATGTCAAGTCACTACATTTAACCATTTTCAAAAAACAAGTTCACAATTTCAAGTCACTACACTTAACCATTTCAAGAAACAATTTCATATTTTGAAGTCACACCACTTAACCTTTTTCAAATCACTAATTCACATTCAAGTTACTACATTTAACCATTTTAAAGAAACAAGTTCACAATTTCAAGTCACTACACTTATCCATTTTCTAGTCACAAATTCACAATTCAAGTTACTACACTTAACCATTTTCAAGAAACAAGTTCACAATTTCAATTAACAGTCGTCAACCATTTGAAGAAACAAGTGCACTATTTCCAGTCACTACACTTAACCATTTTCAAGAAACAAGTTCATTATGTCAAGTCACTACATTTAACCATTTTCAATTCACAACTTCACATTTCAAGTCACTACACTAAACCATTTTCAAGAAACAAATTCACATTTCAAGTCACTACACTTAACCATTTTCTAGTCACTATTTTATATTTCAAGTCACTACACTTAACCATTTTCAAAAAACAAGTTTACAATGTAAAGTCACTACATTTAACCATTATCAAGTCACTAATTCACAATTTCAAGTCACTACACTTAACCATTTTTAAAAAACAATTTCACAATTTCAAGTCACTACACTTAACCATTTCAAGAAACAATTTCATAATTTCAAGTCACTCCACTTAACCTTTTTCAAGTCACTAATTCACATTTCAAGTTACTACATTTAACCATTTTCAAGAATAAGTTCACAATTTCAAGTCACTACACTTAACTATTTCAAGAAACAAGTTCACAATTTCCAGTCACTACACTTAACCATTTTCAAGAAACAAGTTCACAATTTCAATTAACAGTCGTCAACCATTTGAAGAAACAAGTTCACTATTTCCAGTCACTACACTTAACCATTTTCAAGAAACAAGTTCATTATGTCAAGTCACTACATTTAATCATTTTCAAGTCACAATTTCACATTTCAAGTCACTACACTAAACCATTTTCAAGAAACAAATTCACATTTCAAGTCACTACACTAAACCATTTTCAAGAAACAAGTTCACAATTTCAAGTCACTACATTTAACCATGTTCAAGTCACTAATTTACATTTCAAGTGACTACACTTAACCATTTTCAAGTAACAAGTTCATAATTTCAAGTCACTACACTTAACTATTTCAAGAAACAAGTTAACAATTTCAAGTCACTACACCTAACCATTTTCAAGAAAAAATTTCACAATTTCAATTAACAGTCGTCAACCATTTGAAGAAACAAGTTCACTATTTTTTCAGTCACTAAACTTAACCATTTTCAAGAAACAAGTTCATTATGTCAAGTCACTACATTTAACCATTTTCAAAAAACAAGTTCACAATTTCAAGTCACTACACTTAACCATTTCAAGAAACAATTTCATATTTTGAAGTCACACCACTTAACCTTTTTCAAATCACTAATTCACATTCAAGTTACTACATTTAACCATTTTAAAGAAACAAGTTCACAATTTCAAGTCACTACACTTATCCATTTTCTAGTCACAAATTCACAATTCAAGTTACTACACTTAACCATTTTCAAGAAACAAGTTCACAATTTCAATTAACAGTCGTCAACCATTTGAAGAAACAAGTGCACTATTTCCAGTCACTACACTTAACCATTTTCAAGAAACAAGTTCATTATGTCAAGTCACTACATTTAACCATTTTCAATTCACAACTTCACATTTCAAGTCACTACACTAAACCATTTTCAAGAAACAAATTCACATTTCAAGTCACTACACTTAACCATTTTCTAGTCACTATTTTATATTTCAAGTCACTACACTTAACCATTTTCAAAAAACAAGTTTACAATGTAAAGTCACTACATTTAACCATTATCAAGTCACTAATTCACAATTTCAAGTCACTACACTTAACCATTTTTAAAAAACAATTTCACAATTTCAAGTCACTACACTTAACCATTTCAAGAAACAATTTCATAATTTCAAGTCACTCCACTTAACCTTTTTCAAGTCACTAATTCACATTTCAAGTTACTACATTTAACCATTTTCAAGAATAAGTTCACAATTTCAAGTCACTACACTTAACTATTTCAAGAAACAAGTTCACAATTTCCAGTCACTACACTTAACCATTTTCAAGAAACAAGTTCACAATTTCAATTAACAGTCGTCAACCATTTGAAGAAACAAGTTCACTATTTCCAGTCACTACACTTAACCATTTTCAAGAAACAAGTTCATTATGTCAAGTCACTACATTTAATCATTTTCAAGTCACAATTTCACATTTCAAGTCACTACACTAAACCATTTTCAAGAAACAAATTCACATTTCAAGTCACTACACTAAACCATTTTCAAGAAACAAGTTCACAATTTCAAGTCACTACATTTAACCATGTTCAAGTCACTAATTTACATTTCAAGTGACTACACTTAACCATTTTCAAGTAACAAGTTCATAATTTCAAGTCACTACACTTAACTATTTCAAGAAACAAGTTAACAATTTCAAGTCACTACACCTAACCATTTTCAAGAAAAAATTTCACAATTTCAATTAACAGTCGTCAACCATTTGAAGAAACAAGTTCACTATTTTTTCAGTCACTAAACTTAACCATTTTCAAGAAACAAGTTCATTATGTCAAGTCACTACATTTAACCATTTTCAAAAAACAAGTTCACAATTTCAAGTCACTACACTTAACCATTTCAAGAAACAATTTCATATTTTGAAGTCACACCACTTAACCTTTTTCAAATCACTAATTCACATTCAAGTTACTACATTTAACCATTTTAAAGAAACAAGTTCACAATTTCAAGTCACTACACTTATCCATTTTCTAGTCACAAATTCACAATTCAAGTTACTACACTTAACCATTTTCAAGAAACAAGTTCACAATTTCAATTAACAGTCGTCAACCATTTGAAGAAACAAGTGCACTATTTCCAGTCACTACACTTAACCATTTTCAAGAAACAAGTTCATTATGTCAAGTCACTACATTTAACCATTTTCAATTCACAACTTCACATTTCAAGTCACTACACTAAACCATTTTCAAGAAACAAATTCACATTTCAAGTCACTACACTTAACCATTTTCTAGTCACTATTTTATATTTCAAGTCACTACACTTAACCATTTTCAAAAAACAAGTTTACAATGTAAAGTCACTACATTTAACCATTATCAAGTCACTAATTCACAATTTCAAGTCACTACACTTAACCATTTTTAAAAAACAATTTCACAATTTCAAGTCACTACACTTAACCATTTCAAGAAACAATTTCATAATTTCAAGTCACTCCACTTAACCTTTTTCAAGTCACTAATTCACATTTCAAGTTACTACATTTAACCATTTTCAAGAATAAGTTCACAATTTCAAGTCACTACACTTAACTATTTCAAGAAACAAGTTCACAATTTCCAGTCACTACACTTAACCATTTTCAAGAAACAAGTTCACAATTTCAATTAACAGTCGTCAACCATTTGAAGAAACAAGTTCACTATTTCCAGTCACTACACTTAACCATTTTCAAGAAACAAGTTCATTATGTCAAGTCACTACATTTAATCATTTTCAAGTCACAATTTCACATTTCAAGTCACTACACTAAACCATTTTCAAGAAACAAATTCACATTTCAAGTCACTACACTAAACCATTTTCAAGAAACAAGTTCACAATTTCAAGTCACTACATTTAACCATGTTCAAGTCACTAATTTACATTTCAAGTGACTACACTTAACCATTTTCAAGTAACAAGTTCATAATTTCAAGTCACTACACTTAACTATTTCAAGAAACAAGTTAACAATTTCAAGTCACTACACCTAACCATTTTCAAGAAAAAATTTCACAATTTCAATTAACAGTCGTCAACCATTTGAAGAAACAAGTTCACTATTTTCAGTCACTAAACTTAACCATTTTCAAGAAACAAGTTCAGTATGTCAAGTCACTACATTTAACCATTTTCAAAAAACAAGTTCACAATTTCAAGTCACTACACTTAACCATTTCAAGAAACAATTTCATATTTTGAAGTCACACCACTTAACCTTTTTCAAATCACTAATTCACATTCAAGTTACTACATTTAACCATTTTAAAGAAACAAGTTCACAATTTCAAGTCACTACACTTATCCATTTTCTAGTCACAAATTCACAATTCAAGTTACTACACTTAACCATTTTCAAGAAAAAAGTTCACAATTTCAAGTCACTACACTTAACTATTTCAAGAAACAAGTTCACAATTTCCAGTCACTACACTTAACCATTTTCAAGAAACAAGTTCACAATTTCAATTAACAGTCGTCAACCATTCTAAGAAACAAGTTCACTATTTCCAGTCACTACACTTAACCATTTTCAAGAAACAAGTTCATTATGTCAAGTCACTACATTTAACCATTTTCAAGTCACAACTTCACTTTTCAAGTCACTACACTAAACCATTTTCAAGAAACAAATTCACATTTCAAGTCACTACACTTAACCATTTTCAATTCACTAATTTACATTTCAAGTCACTACACTTAACCATTTGAATGAAACAAGTTCATAATTTCCAGTCACTACACTTAACCATTTTCAAGAAACAAGTTCATAATTTCCAGTCACTACACTTAACCATTTCAAAAAACAAGTTCACAATTTCAAGTCACTACACTTAACCATTTCAAGAAACAATTTCACAATTTAAAGTCACTCCACTTAACCTTTTTCATGTCACTAATTCACATTTCAAGTTACTAAATTTAACCATTTTGAAGAAACAAGTTCACAATTTCAAGTCACTACACTTATCCATTTTATAGTCACAAATTCACAATTTCAAGTCTTTACACTTAACCATTTAAAGAAACAATTTCACAATTTCAAGTCACTACACTTAACCATTTCAAGAAACAAGTTCACAATTTTAAGTCACTACATTTAACCATTTTCAAGTCACTAATTTACATTTCAAGTCACTACACTTAACCATTTTCAAGAAACAAGTTCATAATTTCAAGTCACAACACTTAACTATTTCAAGAAACAAGTTCACAATTTCAAGTCACTACACTTAACCATTTTCAAGAAACAAGTTCACAATTTCAGTTAACAGTCGTCAACCATTTGAAGAAACAAGTTCACAATTTCCAGTCACTACACTTAACCATTTTCAATAAACAAGTTCATTATGTCAAGTCACTACATTTAACCATTTTCAAGTCACAACTTCACATTTCAAGTCACTACACTAAACCATTTTCAAGTAACCAATTCACATTTCAAGTCACTACACTTAACCATTTTCTAGTCACTATTTTATATTTCAAGTCACTAAACTTAACCATTTTCAAAAAATAAGTTTACAATGTAAAGTCACTACATTTAACCATTATCAAGTCACTAATTCACAATTTCAAGTCACTACACTTAACCATTTTCAAAAAACAAGTTCACAATTTCAAGTCACTACACTTAACCATTTCAAGAAACAATTTAACCATTTCAAGTCACTCCACTTAGCCTTTTTCAAGTCACTAATTCACATTTCAAGTTACTACATTTAACCATTTTAAAGAAACAAGTTCACAATTTCAAGTCACTTCACTTATCCATTTCCTAGTAACAAATTCACAATTTCAAGTCACTACACTTAACCATTTCAAGAAACAAGTTCACAATTTCAAGTCACTACACTTAACCATTTCAATAAAAAAAGTTCACAATTTCAAATCACCACACTTAACCAATTTCAAGTCACTAATTCATATTTCAAGTCTCTACACTTCACCATTTTAAAGTAACTAATTCACATTTTAAGTCACTACACTTAGCTATTTCAAGAAACAAGTTCACAATTTCAAGTCACTACACTTAACCTTTTTCAAGTCACTAATTCACATTTCAAGTTACTACATTTAACCATTTCAAGAAACAATTTCACAATTTCAAGTCACTACACTTAACCATTTCAAGAAACAAGTTCACAATTTCAAGTCACTACACTTAACCATTTCAAGAAACAAGTTCACAATTTCAAGTCACCACACTTAACCATTTTCTAGTCACTATTTTATATTTCAAGTCACTACACTTAACCATTTTCAAAAAACAAGTTTACAATGTAAAGTCACTACATTTAACCATTATCAAGTCACTAATTCACAATTTCAAGTCACTACACTTAACCATTTTCAAAAAACAAGTTCACAATTTCAAGTCACTACACTTAACCATTTCAAGAAACAATTTCATAATTTCAAGTCACTCCACTTAACCTTTTTCAAGTCACTAATTCACATTTCAAGTTACTAAATTTAACCATTTTGAAGAAACAAGTTCACAATTTCAAGTCACTACACTTATCCATTTTATAGTCACAAATTCACAATTTCAAGTCGCTACACTTAACCATTTCAAGAAACCAGTTCACAATTTTAAGTCACTACATTTAACCATTTTCAAGTCACTAATATACATTTCAAGTCACTACACTTAACCATTTCAAGAAACAAGTTCATAATTTCAAGTCACTACACTAACTATTTCAAGAAACAAGTTCACAATTTCAAGTCACTACACTTAACCATTTTCAAGAAACAAGTTCACAATTTTCAAGTCACAACTTCACATTTCAAGTCACTACACTAAACCATTTTCAAGTAACAAATTCACATTTCAAGTCACTACACTTAACCATTTTCTAGTCACTATTTTATATTTCATGTCACTAAACTTAACCATTTTCAAAAAACAAGTTTACAATGTAAAGTCACTACATTTAACCATTATCAAGTCACTAATTCACAATTTCAAGTCACTACACTTAACCATTTTCAAAAAACAAGTTCACAATTTCAAGTCACTACACTTAACCATTTCAAGAAACAATTTAACCATTTCAAGTCACTCCACTTAACCTTTTTCAAGTCACTAATTCACATTTCAAGTTACTACATTTAACCATTTTAAAGAAACAAGTTCACAATTTCAAGTCACTACACTTATCCATTTTCTAGTCACAATTTCAAATCACTACACTTAACCATTTCAAGAAACAAGTTCACAATTTCAAGTCACTACACTTAACCATTTCAAGAAAAAAAGTTCACAATTTCAAGTCACCACACTTAACCATTTTCAAGTCAGTAATTCATTTTTCAAGTTACTACACTTCACCATTTTAAAGTAACTAATTCACATTTAAAGTCACTACACATAGCTATTTCAAGAAATAAGTTCACAATTTCAAGTCACTACACTTAACCATTTCAAGAAATAAGTTCACGATTTCATGTCACTACATTTAACCATGTTCAAGACAATATTTTACATTTCAAGTCACTACACTTAACCATTTTCAAGAAACAAGTCCATAATTTCAAGTCACTACACTTAACCATTTGAAGAAACAATTTCACAATTTCAAGTCACTCCACTTAACCTTTTTCAAGTCACTAATTCACATTTCATGTCACTACACTTAACCATTTTCTAGTCACTATTTTATATTTCAAGTCACTACACTTAACCATTTTCAAAAAACAAGTTTACAATGTAAATTCACTACATTTAACCATTATCAAGTCACTAATTCACAATTTCAAGTCAGTACACTTAACCATTTTCATAAAACAAGTTCACAATTTGAAGTCACTACACTTAACCATATCAAGAAACAATTTCATAATTTCAAGTCACTCCACTTAACCTTTTTCAAGTCACTAATTCACATTTCAAGTTACTACATTTAATCATTTTCAAGCAACAAGTTCACAATTTCAAGTCACTACACTTATCCATTTTCTAGTCAAAAATTCACAATTTCAAGTCACTACACTTATCCATTTTCTAGTCACAATTTCAAGTCACTACACTTAACCATTTCAAGAAACAAGTTCACAATTTCAAGACACTACACTTAACTATTTCAAGAAACAAGTTCACAATTTCAAGTCACTACACTTAACTATTTCAAGAAACAAGTTCACAATTTCAAGTCACTACACTTAACCATTTTCAAGAAACCAGTTCACAATTTCAATTAACAGTCGTCAACCATTTGAAGAAACAAGTTCACAATTTTCAGTCACTACACTTAACCATTTTCAAGAAACAAGTTCATTATGTCAAGTCACTACATTTAACCATTTTCAAGTCACAACTTCACATTTCAAGTCACTACACTAAACCATTTTCAAGTAACAAATTCACATTTCAAGTCACTACACTTTACCATTTTCTAGTCACTATTTTATATTTCAAGTCACTAAACTTAACCATTTTCAAAAAACAAGTTTACAATGTAAAGTCACTACATTTAACCATTATCAAGTCACTAATTCACAATTTCAAGTTACTACACTTAACCATTTTCAAAAAACAAGTTCACAATTTCAAGTCACTACACTTAACCATTTCAAGAAACAATTTAACCATTTCAAGTCACTCCACTTAACCTTTTTCAAGTCACTAATTCACATTTCAAGTTACTACATTTAACCATTTTAAAGAAACAAGTTCACAATTTCAAGTCACTACACTTATCCATTTTCTAGTGACAATTTCAAATCACTACACTTAACCATTTCAAGAAACAAGTTCACAATTTCAAGTCACTACACTTAACCATTTCAAGAAAAAAAGTTCACAATTTCAAGTCACCACACTTAACCATTTTCAAGTCACTAATTCATATTTCAAGTTACTACACTTCACCATTTTAAAGTAACTAATTCACATTTAAAGTCACTACACGTAGCTATTTCAAGAAATAAGTTCACAATTTCAAGTCACTACACTTAACCATTTTAAAGTCATTAATTCACATTTCAAGTCATGACACAACCATTTTCAAGAAAAAATTCACAATTTCAAGTCACTACCATTAACCATTTTAAACTCACTAATTCACATTTCAAGTCACTACACATAACCATTTTCAAGTCACTAATTGATATTTCAATTCACTACACTTAACCATTTTCAAGAAACAAGTTCACATTTCAAGTCACTACACTTAACCATTTTCTAGTCCCTATTTTATATTTCAAGTCACTACACTTAACCATTTTCAAAAAACAAGTTTACAATGTAAAGTGAATACATTTAACCATTATCAAGTCACTAATTCACAATTTCAAGTCACTACACTTAACCATTTTCAAAAAACAAGTTCACAATTTCAAGTCACTACACTTAACCATTTCAAGAAACAATTTCATAATTTCAAGTCACTCCACTTAACCTTTTTCAAGTCACTAATTCACATTTCAAGTTACTATATTTAACCATTTTCAAGAAACAAGTTCACAATTTCAAGTAACTACACTTATCCATTTTATAGTCACAAATTCACAATTTCAAGTCACTACACTTATCAATTTTCTAGTCACAAATTCACAATTTCAAGTCACTACACTTAACCATTTCAAGAAAAAAGTTCACAATTTCAAGTCACTACACTTAACCATTTCAAGAAATAAGTTCACAATTTCAAGTCACTACATTTAACCTTGTTCAAGTCACTAATTTACATTTCAAGTCACTACACTTAACCATTTTCAAGAAACAAGTTCATAATTTCCAGTCACTACACTTAACCATTTCAAAAAACAAGTTCACAATTTCAAGTCACTACACTTAACCATTTCAAGAAATAATTTCACAATTTAAAGTCACTCCACTTAACCTTTTTCATGTCACTAATTCACATTTCAAGTTACTAAATTTAACCATTTTGAAGAAACAAGTTCACAATTTCAAGTCACTACACATATCCATTTTATAGTCACAAATTCACAATTTCAAGTCTTTACACTTAACCATTTAAAGAAACAATTTCACAATTTCAAGTCACTACACTTAACCATTTCAAGAAACAAGTTCACAATTTTAAGTCACTACATTTAACCATTTTCAAGTCACTAATTTACATTTCAAGTCACTACACTTAACCATTTTCAAGAAACAAGTTCATAATTTCAAGTCACAACACTTAACTATTTCAAGAAACAAGTTCACAATTTCAAGTCACTACACTTAACCATTTTCAAGAAAGAAGTTCACAATTTCAGTTAACAGTCGTCAACCATTTGAAGAAACAAGTTCACAATTTCCAGTCACTACACATAACCATTGTCAATAAACAAGTTCATTATGTCAAGTCACTACATTTAACTATTTTCAAGTCACAACTTCACATTTCAAGTCACTACACTAAACCATTTTCAAGTAACCAATTCACATTTCAAGTCACTACACTTAACCATTTTCTAGTCACTATTTTATATTTCAAGTCACTAAACTTAACCATTTTCAAAAAACAAGTTTACAATGTAAAGTCACTACATTTAACCATTATCAAGTCACTAATTCACAATTTCAAGTCACTACACTTAACCATTTTCAAAAAACAAGTTCACAATTTCAAGTCACTACACTTAACCATTTCAAGAATCACTTTAACCATTTCAAGTCACTCCACTTAACATTTTTCAAGTCACTAATTCACATTTCAAGTTACTACATTTAACCATTTTAAAGAAACAAGTTCACAATTTCAAGTCACTACACTTATCCATTTCCTAGTAACAAATTCACAATTTCAAGTCACTACACTTAACCATTTCAAGAAACAAGTTCACAATTTCAAGTCACTACACTTAACCATTTCAAGAAATAAGTTCACAATTTCATGTCACTACATTTAACCATGTTCAAGACACTAATTTACATTTCAAGTCACTACACTTAACCATTTTCAAGAAACAAGTCCATAATTTCAAGTCACTACACTTAACCATTTGAAGAAATAATTTCACAATTTCAAGTCACTCCACTTAACCTTTTTCAAGTCACTAATTCACATTTCATGTCACTACACTTAACCATTTCAAGAAACAAGTTCACAATTTCAAGTCACTACACGTAACCATTTCAATAAAAAAATGTCACAATTTCAAATCACCACACTTAACCAATTTCAAGTCACTAATTCATATTTCAAGTTTCTACACTTCACCATTTTAAAGTAACTAATTCACATTTTAAGTCACTACACTTAGCTATTTCAAGAAACAAGTTCACAATTTCAAGTCACTACACTTAACCTTTTTCAAGTCACTAATTCACATTTCAAGTTACTACATTTAACCATTTCAAGAAACAATTTCACAATTTCAAGTCACTACACTTAACCATTTCAAGAAACAAGTTCACAATTTCAAGTCACCACACTTAACCATTTTCTAGTCACTATTTTATATTTCAAGTCACTACACTTAACCATTTCAAGAAACAAGTTCACAATTTCAAGTCACTACACTTAACCATTTCAATAAAAAAAGTTCACAATTTCAAATCACCACACTTAACCAATTTCAAGTCACTAATTCATATTTCAAGTTTCTACACTTCACCATTTTAAAGTAACTAATTCACATTTTAAGTCACTACACTTAGCTATTTCAAGAAACAAGTTCACAATTTCAAGTCACTACACTTAACCTTTTTCAAGTCACTAATTCACATTTCAAGTTACTACATTTAACCATTTCAAGAAACAATTTCACAATTTCAAGTCACTACACTTAACCATTTCAAGAAACAAGTTCACAATTTCAAGTCACCACACTTAACCATTTTCTAGTCACTATTTTATATTTCAAGTCACTACACTTAACCATTTTCAAAAAACAAGTTTACAATGTAAAGTCACTACATTTAACCATTATCAAGTCACTAATTCACAATTTCAAGTCACTACACTTAACCATTTTCAAAAAACAAGTTCACAATTTCAAGTCACTACACTTAACCATTTCAAGAAACAATTTAACCATTTCAAGTCACTCCACTTAACCTTTTTCAAGTCACTAATTCACATTTCAAGTTACTACATTTAACCATTTTAAAGAAACAAGTTCACAATTTCAAGTCACTACACTTATCCATTTTCTAGTCACAATTTCAAATCACTACACTTAACCATTTCAAGAAACAAGTTCACAATTTCAAGTCACTACACTTAACCATTTCAAGAAAAAAAGTTCACAATTTCAAGTCACCACACTTAACCATTTTCAAGTCAGTAATTCATTTTTCAAGTTACTACACTTCACCATTTTAAAGTAACTAATTCACATTTAAAGTCACTACACATAGCTATTTCAAGAAATAAGTTCACAATTTCAAGTCACTACACTTAACCATTTCAAGAAATAAGTTCACGATTTCATGTCACTACATTTAACCATGTTCAAGACAATATTTTACATTTCAAGTCACTACACTTAACCATTTTCAAGAAACAAGTCCATAATTTCAAGTCACTACACTTAACCATTTGAAGAAACAATTTCACAATTTCAAGTCACTCCACTTAACCTTTTTCAAGTCACTAATTCACATTTCTAGTCACTATTTTATATTTCAAGTCACTACACTTAACCATTTTCAAAAAACAAGTTTACAATGTAAATTCACTACATTTAACCATTATCAAGTCACTAATTCACAATTTCAAGTCAGTACACTTAACCATTTTCATAAAACAAGTTCACAATTTGAAGTCACTACACTTAACCATATCAAGAAACAATTTCATAATTTCAAGTCACTCCACTTAACCTTTTTCAAGTCACTAATTCACATTTCAAGTTACTACATTTAATCATTTTCAAGCAACAAGTTCACAATTTCAAGTCACTACACTTATCCATTTTCTAGTCAAAAATTCACAATTTCAAGTCACTACACTTATCCATTTTCTAGTCACAATTTCAAGTCACTACACTTAACCATTTCAAGAAACAAGTTCACAATTTCAAGACACTACACTTAACTATTTCAAGAAACAAGTTCACAATTTCAAGTCACTACACTTAACTATTTCAAGAAACAAGTTCACAATTTCAAGTCACTACACTTAACCATTTTCAAGAAACCAGTTCACAATTTCAATTAACAGTCGTCAACCATTTGAAGAAACAAGTTCACAATTTTCAGTCACTACACTTAACCATTTTCAAGAAACAAGTTCATTATGTCAAGTCACTACATTTAACCATTTTCAAGTCACAACTTCACATTTCAAGTCACTACACTAAACCATTTTCAAGTAACAAATTCACATTTCAAGTCACTACACTTTACCATTTTCTAGTCACTATTTTATATTTCAAGTCACTAAACTTAACCATTTTCAAAAAACAAGTTTACAATGTAAAGTCACTACATTTAACCATTATCAAGTCACTAATTCACAATTTCAAGTTACTACACTTAACCATTTTCAAAAAACAAGTTCACAATTTCAAGTCACTACACTTAACCATTTCAAGAAACAATTTAACCATTTCAAGTCACTCCACTTAACCTTTTTCAAGTCACTAATTCACATTTCAAGTTACTACATTTAACCATTTTAAAGAAACAAGTTCACAATTTCAAGTCACTACACTTATCCATTTTCTAGTGACAATTTCAAATCACTACACTTAACCATTTCAAGAAACAAGTTCACAATTTCAAGTCACTACACTTAACCATTTCAAGAAAAAAAGTTCACAATTTCAAGTCACCACACTTAACCATTTTCAAGTCACTAATTCATATTTCAAGTTACTACACTTCACCATTTTAAAGTAACTAATTCACATTTAAAGTCACTACACGTAGCTATTTCAAGAAATAAGTTCACAATTTCAAGTCACTACACTTAACCATTTTAAAGTCATTAATTCACATTTCAAGTCATGACACAACCATTTTCAAGAAAAAATTCACAATTTCAAGTCACTACCATTAACCATTTTAAACTCACTAATTCACATTTCAAGTCACTACACATAACCATTTTCAAGTCACTAATTGATATTTCAATTCACTGCACTTAACCATTTTCAAGAAACAAGTTCACATTTCAAGTCACTACACTTAACCATTTTCTAGTCCCTATTTTATATTTCAAGTCACTACACTTAACCATTTTCAAAAAACAAGTTTACAATGTAAAGTGAATACATTTAACCATTATCAATTCACTAATTCACAATTTCAAGTCACTACACTTAACCATTTTCAAAAAACAAGTTCACAATTTCAAGTCACTACACTTAACCATTTCAAGAAACAATTTCATAATTTCAAGTCACTCCACTTAACCTTTTTCAAGTCACTAATTCATATTTCAAGTTACTAAATTTAACCATTTTAAAGAAACAAGTTCACAATTTCAAGTCACTACACTTATCCATTTTCTAGTCACAAATTCACAATTTCAAGTCACTACACTTAAACATTTCAAGAAACAACTTCACAATTTCAAGTCACTACACTTAACCATTTCAAGAAATAAGTTCACAATTTCATGTCACTACATTTAACCATGTTCAAGACAATAATTTACATTTCAAGTCACTACACTTAACCATTTTCAAGAAACAAGTCCATAATTTCAAGTCACTACACTTAACCATTTCAAGAAACAAGTTCACAATTTCAAGTCACTACACTTAACCATTTCAAGAAAAAAAGTTCACAATTTCAAGTCACCACACTTAACCATTTTCAAGTCACTAATTCATTTTTCAAGTTACTACACTTCACCATTTTAAAGTAACTAATTCACATTTAAAGTCACTACACATAGCTATTTCAAGAAATAAGTTCACAATTTCAAGTCACTACACTTAACCATTTCAGGAAATAAGTTCACGATTTCATGTCACTACATTTAACCATGTTCAAGACAATATTTTACATTTCAAGTCACTACACTTAACCATTTTCAAGAAACAAGTCCATAATTTCAAGTCACTACACTTAACCATTTGAAGAAACAATTTCACAATTTCAAGTCACTCCACTTAAACTTTTTCAAGTCACTAATTCACATTTCATGTCACTACACTTAACCATTTTCTAGTCACTATTTTATATTTAAAGTCACTACACTTAACCATTTTCAAAAAACAAGTTTACAATGTAAATTCACTACATTTAACCATTATCAAGTCACTAATTCACAATTTCAAGTCACTACACTTAACCATTTTCATAAAACAAGTTCACAATTTCAAGTCACTACACTTAACCATTTCAAGAAACAATTTCATAATTTCAAGTCACTCCACTTAACCTTTTTCAAGTCACTAATTCACATTTCAAGTTACTACATTTAACCATTTTCAAGAAACAAGTTCACAATTTCAAGTCACTACACTTATCCATTTTCTAGTCACAAATTCACAATTTCAAGTCACTACACTTATCCATTTTCTAGTCACAATTTCAAGTCACTACACTTAACCATTTCAAGAAACAAGTTCACAATTTCAAGACACTACACTTAACCATTTCAAGAAATAAGTTCACAATTTCAAGTCACTACATTTAACCATGTTCAAGTCACTAATTTACATTTCAAATCACTACACTTAACCATTTTCAAGAAACAAGTTCATAATTTCATGTCACTACACTTAACCATATCAAGAAACAAGTTCACAATTTCAAGTCACTACACTTAACCATTTGAAGAAACAATTTCACAATTTCAAGTCACTCCACTTAACCTTTTTCAAGTCACTAATTCACATTTCATGTCACTACACTTAACCATTTTCTAGTCACTATTTTATATTTCAAGTCACTACACTTAACCATTTTCAAAAAACAAGTTTACAATGTAAATTCACTACATTTAACCATTATCAAGTCACTAATTCACAATTTTAAGTCACTACACTTAACCATTTTCATAAAACAAGTTCACAATTTCAAGTCACTACACTTAACCATTTCAAGAAACAATTTCATAATTTCAAGTCACTCCACTTAACCTTTTTCAAGTCACTAATTCACATTTCAAGTTACTACATTTAACCATTTTCAAGAAACAAGTTCACAATTTCAAGTCACTACACTTATCCATTTTATAGTCACTAATTCACAATTTCAAGTCACTACACTTAACCATTTTCAAAAAACAAGTTCACAATTTCAAGTCAGTACACTTAACCATTTCAAGAAACAATTTCATAATTTCAAGTCACTCCACTTAACCTTTTTCAAGTCACTAATTCACATTTCAAGTTACTACATTTAATAATTTTCAAGAAACAAGTTCACAATTTCAAGTCACTACACTTATCCATTTTCTAGTCACAAATTCACAATTTCAAGTCACTACACTTATCCATTTTCTAGTCACAATTTCAAGTCACTACACTTAACCATTTCAAGAAACAAGTTCACAGTTTCCAGTCACTACACTTAACCATTTCAAGAAAAAAAGTTCACAATTTCAAGTCACCACACTTAACCATTTTCTATTCACTACACTTCACCATTTTAAAGTAACTAATTCACATTTTAAGTCACTACACTTAGCTATTTCAAGAAATAAGTTCACAATTTCAAGTCACTACACTTTACCATTTTAAAGTCATTAATTCACATTTCAAGTCATGACACAACCATTTTCAAGAAAAAATTCACTATTTCAAGTCACTACCATTAACCATTTTAAACTCACTAATTTACATTTCAAGTCACTACACATAACCATTTTCAAGTCACTAATTGATATTTCAATTCACTACACTTAACCATTTTCAAGAAACAAGTTCACATTTCAAGTCACTACACTTAACCATTTTCTAGTCACTATTTTATATTTCAAGTCACTACATTTAACCATTTTCAAGTCACAACTTCACTTTTCAAGTCACTACACTAAACCATTTTCAAGAAACAAATTCACATTTCAAGTCACTACACTTAACCATTTTCAAAAAACAAGTTTACAATGTAAAGTCACTGCATTTAACCATTATCAAGTCACTAATTCACAATTTCAAGTCACTACACTTAACCATTTTCAAAAAACAAGTTCACAATTTCAAGTCACTACACTTAACCATTTCAAGAAACAATTTCATAATTTCAAGTCACTCCACTTAACCTTTTTCAAGTCACTAATTCACATTTCAAGTTACTATATTTAACCATTTTCAAGAAACAAGTTCACAATTTCAAGTAACTACACTTATCCATTTTATAGTCACAAATTCACAATTTCAAGTCACTACACTTATCAATTTTCTAGTCACAAATTCACAATTTCAAGTCACTACACTTAACCATTTCAAGAAAAAAGTTCACAATTTCAAGTCACTACACTTAACCATTTCAAGAAATAAGTTCACAATTTCAAGTCACTACATTTAACCTTGTTCAAGTCACTAATTTACATTTCAAGTCACTACACTTAACCATTTTCAAGAAACAAGTTCATAATTTCCAGTCACTACACTTAACCATTTCAAAAAACAAGTTCACAATTTCAAGTCACTACACTTAACCATTTCAAGAAATAATTTCACAATTTAAAGTCACTCCACTTAACCTTTTTCATGTCACTAATTCACATTTCAAGTTACTAAATTTAACCATTTTGAAGAAACAAGTTCACAATTTCAAGTCACTACACATATCCATTTTATAGTCACAAATTCACAATTTCAAGTCTTTACACTTAACCATTTAAAGAAACAATTTCACAATTTCAAGTCACTACACTTAACCATTTCAAGAAACAAGTTCACAATTTTAAGTCACTACATTTAACCATTTTCAAGTCACTAATTTACATTTCAAGTCACTACACTTAACCATTTTCAAGAAACAAGTTCATAATTTCAAGTCACAACACTTAACTATTTCAAGAAACAAGTTCACAATTTCAAGTCACTACACTTAACCATTTTCAAGAAAGAAGTTCACAATTTCAGTTAACAGTCGTCAACCATTTGAAGAAACAAGTTCACAATTTCCAGTCACTACACATAACCATTGTCAATAAACAAGTTCATTATGTCAAGTCACTACATTTAACTATTTTCAAGTCACAACTTCACATTTCAAGTCACTACACTAAACCATTTTCAAGTAACCAATTCACATTTCAAGTCACTACACTTAACCATTTTCTAGTCACTATTTTATATTTCAAGTCACTAAACTTAACCATTTTCAAAAAACAAGTTTACAATGTAAAGTCACTACATTTAACCATTATCAAGTCACTAATTCACAATTTCAAGTCACTACACTTAACCATTTTCAAAAAACAAGTTCACAATTTCAAGTCACTACACTTAACCATTTCAAGAATCAATTTAACCATTTCAAGTCACTCCACTTAACATTTTTCAAGTCACTAATTCACATTTCAAGTTACTACATTTAACCATTTTAAAGAAACAAGTTCACAATTTCAAGTCACTACACTTATCCATTTCCTAGTAACAAATTCACAATTTCAAGTCACTACACTTAACCATTTCAAGAAACAAGTTCACAATTTCAAGTCACTACACTTAACCATTTCAAGAAATAAGTTCACAATTTCATGTCACTACATTTAACCATGTTCAAGACACTAATTTACATTTCAAGTCACTACACTTAACCATTTTCAAGAAACAAGTCCATAATTTCAAGTCACTACACTTAACCATTTGAAGAAATAATTTCACAATTTCAAGTCACTCCACTTAACCTTTTTCAAGTCACTAATTCACATTTCATGTCACTACACTTAACCATTTCAAGAAACAAGTTCACAATTTCAAGTCACTACACTTAACCATTTCAATAAAAAAATGTCACAATTTCAAATCACCACACTTAACCAATTTCAAGTCACTAATTCATATTTCAAGTTTCTACACTTCACCATTTTAAAGTAACTAATTCACATTTTAAGTCACTACACTTAGCTATTTCAAGAAACAAGTTCACAATTTCAAGTCACTGCACTTAACCTTTTTCAAGTCACTAATTCACATTTCAAGTTACTACATTTAACCATTTCAAGAAACAATTTCACAATTTCAAGTCACTACACTTAACCATTTCAAGAAACAAGTTCACAATTTCAAGTCACCACACTTAACCATTTTCTAGTCACTATTTTATATTTCAAGTCACTACACTTAACCATTTCAAGAAACAAGTTCACAATTTCAAGTCACTACACTTAACCATTTCAATAAAAAAAGTTCACAATTTCAAATCACCACACTTAACCAATTTCAAGTCACTAATTCATATTTCAAGTTTCTACACTTCACCATTTTAAAGTAACTAATTCACATTTTAAGTCACTACACTTAGCTATTTCAAGAAACAAGTTCACAATTTCAAGTCACTACACTTAACCTTTTTCAAGTCACTAATTCACATTTCAAGTTACTACATTTAACCATTTCAAGAAACAATTTCACAATTTCAAGTCACTACACTTAACCATTTCAAGAAACAAGTTCACAATTTCAAGTCACCACACTTAACCATTTTCTAGTCACTATTTTATATTTCAAGTCACTACACTTAACCATTTTCAAAAAACAAGTTTACAATGTAAAGTCACTACATTTAACCATTATCAAGTCACTAATTCACAATTTCAAGTCACTACACTTAACCATTTTCAAAAAACAAGTTCACAATTTCAAGTCACTACACTTAACCATTTCAAGAAACAATTTCACAATTTCAAGTCACTCCACTTAACCTTTTTCATGTCACTAATTCACATTTCAAGTTACTAAATTTAACCATTTTGAAGAAACAAGTTCACAATTTCAAGTCACTACACTTATCCATTTTATAGTCATAAATTCACAATTTCAAGTCGCTACACTTAACCATTTCAAGAAACAAGTTCACAATTTCAAGTCACTACACTTAACCATTTCAAGAAACAAGTTCACAATTTTAAGTCACTACATTTATGTCACGCCCCAAACTCAGGGAGGCGCGACTGGCACCTGGTGCCACACTTGACTGAGTGAATCAACTGAAAGTAAATAATATAAAGCTAATGGACCATCAAGGCCAAACTGAATTAAAAGAAATACAACTGAGAGAGAGACTATAAGGTAACAAAAGTATAATACAATGCCACCCAAACTTTAACTGACTACTAAACCCACAACAGTTGTCTACAAGCCTCTAGGATGAGAAATCGCTAACCGCTAGTCGGGACAGGCCCCGTAGTACCTATTAAATATACAAAGTCAAAACAAACTCTAGACTCAGCAACTCCGGAAAGAACGGAGCATACCAACCATCAGCTGAACTCGATCACATGTAGCAAGGACGCCCTTCCACCTAATAACCTGCAGGCATGAATGCAGTGCCCCCCCTGGCAATGGGAACGTCAGTACGAAAGAATGTACTGAGTATATAAGGCTATAAGTAACTGTATGGAATATAAGAACTCCAATGGAATCAAATACAAGTGAATAGTCAATATGGATAAACCACCGTTCTGTATGTGTGGAACCATGTATATTGCTTTATTTACTTTACTGTACATCATCAATCATCAATCATATAATGCCCAGGCCCAACTGATCAGTGGGAAATAACATAATCTGGGATCGACAGCCATGCGGATATTCCTTTCATCCCATGGGATACCACCCGTAATAATGGGATCGACATTCATGCGAGCGTTTCTTTCACTCCATGAGATACCACCCATGTTATAACAATCGAGATCGTCTCTATGCTGGGCCATAAGCCCCCTCGAGCTACCACCCGTACTCAAACAACAACTATGCATTACTTCACTCCTTTACTTTTTGTGAGATTGTTGCATTGGTGGTCATAACATTATTGGAGCTTTTGGAACTATAGACATGTGATGTAGACATACTCGAGGCAGTAAAAATGATATAGGAAGTAAAAAGGAACTTCAACGTGATACTTAGGAACTTGTATGACTCAACGAACTCCTTTGGACACACCGAATATACACACATGAGCCATGAAGACGTGTGAGAAGCAAGGACTTTAGGGTATGTATAAATTGTCCATTAAGGTGTACAAAAAGGGAGAAAGTAAGTCTATCTAGCACATGGTTCATTTAAAACACATTTAGACATTACAAATGCGGGCATACGTGTGTTTAGAATGGAGACATGTAATTGTGTGAACCAACTGAAGTATATGACCAAATAGATAGTTGGAGTATACGACACAATGAACATTTCAAATACACCAGCAGGTAACAAGAGTTCAAATTCATGTTTATACATAAACCTTAGTCTTTTAACACAGAAGCAGTTCAACCATAACTTGAAGAGTTCAAATCGTAATCCAGATAATTATTCCAATTTCTTCATTTTATACACAGGTATATATAACCTTGACACATAATTAAATACCTCTTGATTTCCAGTAATTCGAGCATGTTGAAGATTAGCATAGAAAAATAAGCCTAGTTTGCACAAATTTCACTAAACCTTCAAAATAGTAAACCTGGGCAGCCCCAATGTCTAGTGTTGTAACTTAGTTTTGACTAGGTAAACGGCAGAATCAAGCATTATAGCCTTCATAAAAGTTGTAGGTACATATCGTGGGGTTGCAAAGAATCCATAATCCCCCAAAAATACATTTTGTACAAAAAGATATCATTAAAATACTACCAGTAGCACACAGGGGGTTTCTAAATTGGAAAACTGGGCAGAACCTGTCCTGAATTGCGTCCCCTATTTCATGTTCTTAACAGAAAAACCAACTTTTGTTGTAAATACAAAAGTTGTAGATCTATGTGTTAGCTTTTCAAAACATATTTTTGTACTTAAAACAGAGCTATACACAATAATATATGTTATATTTACTAAACCCTGTATAATTTCAAAACGTGTTTAAGTTACTTACATGGATCTTCCTTTTTAGGTGTTAATATACAATATGATAAGTGGTAAAGCTAGTATCAATAGCCAATCAACTAAAAATCTACCTGAGACCCCATAAGTTCGGCATATGACCACCACGATCATATGATGATGAATACTCTACAATGCAAAACTATCCATACCAAACAAGTTGTAACCTCATCAATCTTACCTACCTCTATTTCAGCTCATACAACCATCACAACTATCACAGGACAACCTACTACCGATAACTCGCTACCAATTCTATCTGTGCGTGCTTCTATATCACCATAACACTAGTAACTCGCTAAGTCTCCATATGCCCCACCCACATATAACAACAATAAACCAAAGTCCTATCACACAACCATATGAAATGCAATGAAATACATATAGTATCAGCGTACACCCCGATCCCTAGCCTCAAAAGGCATAAAATGCATGAAGGCAACCAATAAGCAAATCATATCACAACAACAATTTGGCTAACCAGCAGTCCATAACTAAAATAAATAAATCACCAAGCGGGTCGACAAGACCACCATGTAATCTAAACATGAAGTAAAGCATAAATGTGTATTCACACTAAATAGGAACCCCACCAATAACGTGTATGTGACCATCAATTCCCCGTTTTGGCACCACATAAGACGATATCCACAACCTTAATTCACATATTTTGCGGTCTATGTTAACACTACCAGTACCTACTAGTAATTTTAATATCAAATGACATAAGGGTAAGTTCAATTTCCAATGGTATTCTCCAGTTAATTAGAAAGCATATTATACTTGTAAATTCTCAATGCTAAAACGTTAGCTCCTCATTTCCCAACTAACAATAGACTAGAAATACTACCTCCTAACAGAAGGGTAGAACCAAGTAGTACATGTACTATAGTTTATGGAAATTATCATCTAATACGCAAGATGTTAAGTCTTGTTCTCATTTTCAATTACTTCCGCATAATATTCAGATTATATAAATCATCTCCGAAGACAAGAGTTAAATGCAAAGGACCACCTCAAAAAGGTTAAGTGCTACTACATGGCACTAAAGAATCGGTCCTATAGTCATAGTACACAATAAAATACAGAATCAAAATCACCCGGATACGAGTTTTTTAACAAAGATAATACCAATAACAATTTAGAGAGACCTAATAATCGACCCTTTCGATAGCACAATAGACCTCAAAGTCACAAAGCTTATTAAATCATGCCAAGAAAAGAAAGGAATAGCCTTAACATACCTAGAATTCAAGTTTAAATAAATGGATGGAGGTAATTGATCTTCTCTCGGGGATAAAATATTTTCTTCTACATGACCCTTCTTCAACGTGATATGAACAACTATATAGCAGCTTGAAACTTTAACTTCTTTTTTTTTTTTTTAAGGAAGAAGCGTGAAAGAATTTTCTCAATTTTAAGTGAAAAGTATGGCTGAAGTTGATACCATATGTACAGCCACTAACATTTAAAGGATAAGCTTCATATGAATGATTAATTAATAAAACCAATATGCCACCTTGCCATAAATGAATTGTTGTACACTTTCCTCCACTTCCACGTGGAAGTGGAGGTGCCTACATTAAGATTTGTTTTGTCTCATTACGTATATACCCGGGTATTGCATAGGTCCGTAATAAAATAAATATAATATTTTAAATATACTACAATTAATAGAAAATTATTTCGAATAAAGCCTACCGAATATAATAATAATTTATCAATAAAACTTGACTTACTATCTCCGTTAACATTTTAATTAATAATAAAACTCTTTTAAGATAAGTACATACACAAATGTTTCATAACTAAATAATTTTTATAACAATTTTAAAACATTTTTAGAAAGGCCATAAAAATATAACTTTTAACCAAATTCAAATTTAAATCAAATATGTTCGTACACACTCGTGATTAATAAAATTCTCAAGTATAGGCTCGTAAGCCTTCGATTGGGGATGAAGGATAGTTGTAAATACCTGGGGCGTTACAATTTAACCATTTTCAAGTCACTAATATACATTTCAAGTCACTACACTTAACCATTTTCAAGAAACAAGTTCACATTTCAAGTCACTACACTTAACCATTTTCTAGTCACTATTTTATATTTCAAGTCACTAAACTTAACCATTTTCAAAAAACAAGTTTACAATGTAAAGTCACTACATTTAACCATTATCAAGTCACTAATTCACAATTTCAAGTTACTACACTTAACCATTTTCAAAAAAAAGTTCACAATTTCAAGTCACTACACTTAACCATTTCAAGAATCAATTTAACCATTTCAAGTCACTCCACTTAACCTTTTTCAAGTCACTAATTCACATTTCAAGTTTCTACATTTAACCATTTTAAAGAAACAAGTTCACAATTTCAAGTCACTACACTTATCCATTTTCTAGTCACAATTTCAAATCACTACACTTAACCATTTCAAGAAACAAGTTCACAATTTTAAGTCACTACATTTAACCATTTTCAAGTCACTAATTTACATTTCAAGTCACTACACTTAACCATTTTCAAGAAACAAGTTCATACTTTCAAGTCACAACACTTAACTATTTCAAGAAACAAGTTCACAATTTCAAGTCACAACACTTAACCATTTTCAAGAAACAAGTTCACAATTTCAGTTAACAGTCGTCAACCATTTGAAGAAACAAGTTCACAATTTTCAGTCACTACACTTAACCATTTTCAAGAAACAAGTTCATTATGTCAAGTCACTACATTTAACCATTTTCAAGTCACAACTTCACATTTCAAGTCACTACACTAAACCATTTTCAAGTAACAAATTCACATTTCAAGTCACTACACTTAACCATTTTCTAGTCACTATTTTATATTTCAAGTCACTAAACTTAACCATTTTCAAAAAACAAGTTTACAATGTAAAGTCACTACATTTAACCATTATCAAGTCACTAATTCACAATTTCAAGTCACTACACTTAACCATTTTCAAAAAACAAGTTCACAATTTGAAGTCACTACACTTAACCATTTCAAGAAACAATTTCATAATTTCAAGTCACTACACTTAACCATTTTCAAGAAAAAATTTCACAATTTCAAGTTACTAAATTTAACCATTTTGAAGAAACAAGTTCACAATTTCAAGTCACTACACTTATCCATTTTGTAGTCACAAATTCACAATTTCAAGTCGCTACACTTAACCATTTCAAGAAACAAGTTCACAATTTCAAGTCACTACACTTAACCATTTCAAGAAACAAGTTCACAATTTTAAGTCACTACATTTAACCATTTTCAAGTCACTAATATACAATTCAAGTCACTACACTTAACCATTTTCAAGAAACAAGTTCATAATTTCAAGTCACTACACTAACTATTTCAAGAAACAAGTTCACAATTTCAAGTCACTACACTTAACCATTTTCAAGAAACAAGTTCACAATTTCAATTAACAGTCGTCAAGCATTTGAAGAAACAAGTTCACAATTTTCAGTCACTACACTTAACCATTTTCAAGAAACAAGTTCATTATGTCAAGTCACTACATTTAAACATTTTCAAGTCACAACTTCACATTTCAAGTCACTACACTAAACCATTTTCAAGTAACCAATTCACATTTCAAGTCACTACACTTAACCATTTTCAAAAAACAAGTTCACAATTTGAAGTCACTACACTTAACCATTTCAAGAAACAATTTCATAATTTCAAGTCACTCCACTTAACCTTTTTCAAGTCACTAATTCACATTTCAAGTTACTACATTTAACCATTTTAAAGAAACAAGTTCACAATTTCAAGTCACTACACTTATCCATTTTCTAGTCACAATTTCAAATCACTACACTTAACCATTTCAAGAAACATGTTCACAATTTCAAGTCACTACACTTAACCATTTAAAGAAATAAGTTCACAATTTCAAGTCACTACATTTAACCTTGTTCAAGTCACTAATTTACATTTCAAATCACTACACTTAACCATTTTCAAGAAACAAGTTCATAATTTCCAGTCACTACACTTAACACTTTCAAAAAACAAGTTCACAATTTCAAGTCACTACACTTAACCATTTCAAGAAACAATTTCACAATTTAAAGTCACTCCACTTAACCTTTTTCATGTCACTAATTCACATTTCAAGTTACTAAATTTAACCATTTTGAAGAAACAAGTTCACAATTTCAAGTCACTACACTTATCCATTTTATAGTCACAAATTCACAATTTCAAGTCTTTACACTTAACCATTTAAAGAAACAATTTCACAATTTCAAGTCACTACACTTAACCATTTCAAGAAACAAGTTCACAATTTTAAGTCACTACATTTAACCATTTTCAAGTCACTAATTTACATTTCAAGTCATTACACTTAACCATTTTCAAGAAACTAGTTCATAATTTCAAGTCACAACACTTAACTATTTCAAGAAACAAGTTCACAATTTCAAGTCACTACACTTAACCATTTTCAAGAAACAAGTTCACAATTTCAGTTAACAGTCGTCAACCATTTGAAGAAACAAGTTCACAATTTCCAGTCACTACACTTAACCATTTTCAATAAACAAGTTCATTATGTCAAGTCACTACATTTAACCATTTTCAAGAAACAAGTTCACAATTTCAAGTCACCACACTTAACCATTTTCTAGTCACTATTTTATATTTCAAGTCACTACACTTAACCATTTTAAAAAAACAAGTTTACAATGTAAAGTCACTACATTTAACCATTATCAAGTCACTAATTCACAATTTCAAGTCACTACACTTAACCATTTTCAAAAAACAAGTTCACAATTTCAAGTCACTACACTTAACCATTTCAAGAAACAATTTCATAATTTCAAGTCACTCTACTTAACCTTTTTCAAGTCACTAATTCACATTTCAAGTTACTAAATTTAACCATTTTGAAGAAACAAGTTCACAATTTCAAGTCACTACACTTATCCATTTTATAGTCACAAATTCACAATTTCAAGTCGCTACACTTAACCATTTCAAGAAACAAGTTCACAATTTCAAGTCACTTCACTTAACCATTTCAAGAAACAAGTTCACAATTTTAAGTCACTACATTTAACCATTTTCAAGTCACTAATATACATTTCAAGTCACTACACTTAACCATTTTCAAGAAACAAGTTCATAATTTCAAGTCACTACACTAACTATTTCAAGAAACAAGTTCACAATATCAAGTCACTACACTTAACCATTTTCAAGAAACAAGTTCACAATTTCAATTAACAGTCGTCAAGCATTTGAAGAAACAAGTTCACAATTTTCAGTCACTACACTTAACCTTTTTCAAGAAACAAGTTCATTATGTCAAGTCACTACATTTAACCATTTTCAAGTCACAACTTCACATTTCAAGTCACTACACTAAACCATTTTCAAGTAACCAATTCACATTTCAAGTCACTACACTTAACCATTTTCTAGTCACTATTTTATATTTCAAGTCACTAAACTTAACCATTTTCAAAAAACAAGTTTACAATGTAAAGTCACTACATTTAACCATTATCAAGTCACTAATTCACAATTTTAAGTCACTACACTTAACCATTTTCAAAAAACAAGTTCACAATTTCAAGTCACTACACTTAACCATTTCAAGAAACAATTTAACCATTTCAAGTCACTCCACTTAACCTTTTTCAAGTCACTAATTCACATTTCAAGTTACTACATTTAACCATTTTCAAGAAACAAGTTCACAATTTCAAGTCACTGCACTTATCCATTTTCTAGTCACAATTTCAAATCACTACACTTAACCATTTCAAGAAACAAGTTCACAATTTCAAGTCACTACACTTAACCATTTCATGAAATAAGTTCACAATTTCAAGTCACTACATTTAACCTTGTTCAAGTCACTACACTTAACCATTTTCAAGAAACAAGTTCATAATTTCCAGTCACTACACTTAACCATTTCAAAAAACAAGTTCACAATTTCAAGTCACTACACTTAACCATTTCAAGAAACAATTTCACAATTTAAAGTCACTCCACTTAACCTTTTTCATGTCACTAATTCACATTTCAAGTTACTAAATTTAACCATTTTGAAGAAACAAGTTCACAATTTCAAGTCACTACACTTATCCATTTTATAGTCACAAATTCACAATTTCAAGTCTTTACACTTAACAATTTAGAGAAACAATTTCACAATTTCAAGTCACTACACTTAAACATTTCAAGAAACAAGTTCACAATTTTAAGTCACTACATTTAACCATTTTCAAGTCACTAATTTACATTTCAAGTCACTACACTTAACCATTTTCAAGAAACAAGTTCATAATTTCAAGTCACAACACTTAACTATTTGAAGAAACAAGTTCACAATTTCAAGTCACTACACTTAACCATTTTCAAGAAACAAGTTCACAATTTCAGTTAACAGTCGTCAACCATTTGAAGAAACAAGTTCACAATTTCCAGTCACTACACTTAACCATTTTCAATAAACAAGTTCATTATGTCAAGTCACTACATTTAACCATTTTCAAGTCACAACTTCACATTTCAAGTCACTACACTAAACCATTTTCAAGTAACAAATTCACATTTCAAGTCACTACACTTAACCATTTTCTAGTCACTATTTTATATTTCAAGTCACTAAACTTAACCATTTTCAAAAAACAAGTTTACAATGTAAAGTCACTACATTTAACCATTATCAAGTCACTAATTCACAATTTCAAGTCACTACACTTAACCATTTTCAAAAAACAAGTTCACAATTTCAAGTCACTACACTTAACCATTTCAAGAAACAATTTAACCATTTCAAGTCACTCCACTTAACCTTTTTCAAGTCACTAATTCACATTTCAAATTACTACATTTAACCATTTTAAAGAAACAAGTTCACAATTTCAAGTCACTACACATATCCATTTCCTAGTAACAAATTCACAATTTCAAGTCACTACACTTAACCATTTCAAGAAACAAGTTCACAATTTCAAGTCACTACACTTAACCATTTCAATAAAAAAAGTTCACAATTTCAAATCACCACACTTAACCAATTTCAAGTCACTAATTCATATTTCAAGTCTCTACACTTCACCATTTTAAAGTAACTAATTCACATTTTAAGTCACTACACTTAGCTATTTCAAGAAACAAGTTCACAATTATAAGTCACTACACTTAACCTTTTTCAAATCACTAATTCACATTTCAAGTTACTACATTTAACCATTTCAAGAAACAATTTCACAATTTCAAGTCACTACACTTAACCATTTCAAGAAACAAGTTCACAATTTCAAGTCACCAAACTTAACCATTTTCTAGTCACTATTTTATATTTCAAGTCACTAAACTTAACCATTTTCAAAAAACAAGTTTACAATGTAAAGTCACTACATTTAACCATTATCAAGTCACTAATTCACAATTTCAAGTCACTACACTTAACCATTTTCAAAAAACAAGTTCACAATTTCAAGTCACTACACTTAACCATTTCAAGAATCAATTTAACCATTTCAAGTCACTCCACTTAACCTTTTTCAAGTCACTAATTCACATTTCAAGTTTCTACATTTAACCATTTTAAAGAAACAAGTTCACAATTTCAAGTCACTACACTTATCCATTTTCTAGTCACAATTTCAAATCACTACACTTAACCATTTCAAGAAACAAGTTCACAATTTTAAGTCACTACATTTAACCATTTTCAAGTCACTAATTTACATTTCAAGTCACTACACTTAACCATTTTCAAGAAACAAGTTCATACTTTCAAGTCACAACACTTAACTATTTCAAGAAACAAGTTCACAATTTCAAGTCACTACACTTAACCATTTTCAAGAAACAAGTTCACAATTTCAGTTAACAGTCGTCAACCATTTGAAGAAACAAGTTCACAATTTTCAGTCACTACACTTAACCATTTTCAATAAACAAGTTCATTATGTCAAGTCACTACATTTAACCATTTTCAAGTCACAACTTCACATTTCAAGTCACTACACTAAACCATTTTCAAGTAACAAATTCACATTTCAAGTCACTACACTTAACCATTTTCTAGTCACTATTTTATATTTCAAGTCACTAAACTTAACCATTTTCAAAAAACAAGTTTACAATGTAAAGTCACTACATTTAACCATTATCAAGTCACTAATTCACAATTTCAAGTCACTACACTTAACCATTTTCAAAAAACAAGTTCACAATTTCAAGTCACTACACTTAACCATTTCAAGAAACAATTTAACCATTTCAAGTCACTCCACTTAACCTTTTTCAAGTCACTAATTCACATTTCAAATTACTACATTTAACCATTTTAAAGAAACAAGTTCACAATTTCAAGTCACTACACATATCCATTTCCTAGTAACAAATTCACAATTTCAAGTCACTACACTTAACCATTTCAAGAAACAAGTTCACAATTTCAAGTCACTACACTTAACCATTTCAATAAAAAAAGTTCACAATTTCAAATCACCACACTTAACCAATTTCAAGTCACTAATTCATATTTCAAGTCTCTACACTTCACCATTTTAAAGTAACTAATTCACATTTTAAGTCACTACACTTAGCTATTTCAAGAAACAAGTTCACAATTATAAGTCACTACACTTAACCTTTTTCAAATCACTAATTCACATTTCAAGTTACTACATTTAACCATTTCAAGAAACAATTTCACAATTTCAAGTCACTACACTTAACCATTTCAAGAAACAAGTTCACAATTTCAAGTCACCAAACTTAACCATTTTCTAGTCACTATTTTATATTTCAAGTCACTAAACTTAACCATTTTCAAAAAACAAGTTTACAATGTAAAGTCACTACATTTAACCATTATCAAGTCACTAATTCACAATTTCAAGTCACTACACTTAACCATTTTCAAAAAACAAGTTCACAATTTCAAGTCACTACACTTAACCATTTCAAGAAACAATTTCATAATTTCAAGTCACTCTACTTAACCTTTTTCAAGTCACTAATTCACATTTCAAGTTACTAAATTTAACCATTTTGAAGAAACAAGTTCACAATTTCAAGTCACTACACTTATCCATTTTATAGTCACAAATTCACAATTTCAAGTCGCTACACTTAACCATTTCAAGAAACAAGTTCACAATTTCAAGTCACTTCACTTAACCATTTCAAGAAACCAGTTCACAATTTTAAGTCACTACATTTAACCATTTTCAAGTCACTAATATACATTTCAAGTCACTACACTTAACCATTTTCAAGAAACAAGTTCACAATTTCAAGTCACTACACTAACTATTTCAAGAAACAAGTTCACAATTTCAAGTCACTACACTTAACCATTTTCAAGAAACAAGTTCACAATTTCAATTAACAGTCGTCAAGCATTTGAAGAAACAAGTTCACAATTTTCAGTCACTACACTTAACCATTTTCAAGAAACAAGTTCATTATGCAAAGTCACTACATTTAACCATTTTCAAGTCACAACTTCACATTTCAAGTCACTACACTAAACCATTTTCAAGTAACAAATTCACATTTCAAGTCACTACACTTAACCATTTTCTAGTCACTATTTTATATTTCAAGTCACTAAACTTAACCATTTTCAAAAAACAAGTTTACAATGTAAAGTCACTACATTTAACCATTATCAAGTCACTAATTCACAATTTTAAGTCACTACACTTAACCATTTTCAAAAAACAAGTTCACAATTTCAAGTCACTACACTTAACCATTTCAAGAAACAATTTAACCATTTCAAGTCACTCCACTTAACCTTTTTCAAGTCACTAATTCACATTTCAAGTTACTACATTTAACCATTTTAAAGAAACAAGTTCACAATTTCAAGTCACTACACTTATCCATTTTCTAGTCACAATTTCAAATCACTACACTTAACCATTTCAAGAAACAAGTTCACAATTTCAAGTCACTACACTTAACCATTTCAAGAAACAATTTCATAATTTCAATTCACTCCACTAAACCTTTTTCAAGTCACTAATTCACATTTCAAGTTACTATATTTAACCATTTTCAAGAAACAAGTTCATAATTTCAAGTCACTACACTTATCCATTTTCTAGTCACAAATTCACAATTTCAAGTCACTACACTTATCCATTTTCTAGTCACAATTTCAAGTCACTACACTTAACCATTTCAAGAAACAAGTTCACAATTTCAAGACACTACACTTAACCATTTCAAGAAATAAGTTCACAATTTCAAGTCACTACATTTAACCATGTTCAAGTCACTAATTTACATTTCAAGTCACTACACTTAACCATTTTCAAGAAACAAGTTCACAATTTCATGTCACTACACTTAACCATATCAAGAAACAAGTTCACAATTTCAAGTCACTACACTTAACCATTTGAAGAAACAATTTCACAATTTCAAGTCACTCCACTTAACCTTTTTCAAGTCACTAATTCACATTTCAAGTCACTACACTTAACCATTTTCTAGTCACTATTTTATATTTCAAGTCACTACACTTAACCATTTTAAAAAAATAAGTTTACAATGTAAAATCACTACATTTAATCATTATCAAGTCACTAATTCACAATTTCAAGTCACTACACTTAACCATTTTCAAAAAACAAGTTCACAATTTCAAGTCACTACACTTAACCATTTCAAGAAACAATTTCATAATTTCAAGTCACTCCACTTAACCTTTTTCAAGTCACTAATTCACATTTCAAGTTACTACATTTAACTATTTGAAGAAATAATTTCACAATTTCAAGTCACTACACTTAACCATTTCAAGAAACAAGTTCACAATTTCAAGTCACCACACTTAACCATTTTCTAGTCACTATTTTATATTTCAAGTCACTAAACTTAACCATTTTCAAAAAACAAGTTTACAATGTAAAGTCACTACATTTAACCATTATCAAGTCACTAATTCACAATTTTAAGTCACTACACTTAACCATTTTCAAAAAACAAGTTCACAATTTCAAGTCACTACACTTAACCATTTCAAGAAACAATTTAACCATTTCAAGTCACTCCACTTAACCTTTTTCAAGTCACTAATTCACATTTCAAGTTACTACATTTAACCATTTTAAAGAAACAAGTTCACAATTTCAAGTCACTACACTTATCCATTTCCTAGTAACAAATTCACAATTTCATGTCACTACACTTAACCATTTCAAGAAACAAGTTCACAATTTCAAGTCACTACACTTAACCATTTCAAGAAATAAGTTCACAATTTCATGTCACTACATTTAACCATGTTCAAGACACTAATTTACATTTCAAGTCACTACACTTAACCATTTTCAAGAAACAAGTCCATAATTTCAAGTCACTACACTTAACCATTTGAAGAAACAATTTCACAATTTCAAGTCACTCCACTTAATCTTTTTCAAGTCACTAATTCACATTTCATGTCACTACACTTAACCATTTAAAGAAACAAGTTCACAATTTCAAGTCACTACACTTAACCATTTCAATAAAAAAAGTTCACAATTTCAAATCACCACACTTAACCAATTTCAAGTCACTAATTCATATTTCAAGTTTCTACACTTCACCATTTTAAAGTAACTAATTCACATTTTAAGTCACTACACTTAGCTATTTCAAGAAACAAGTTCACAATTTCAAGTCACTACACTTAACCTTTTTCAAGTCACTAATTCACATTTCAAGTTACTACATTTAACCATTTCAAGAAACAATTTCACAATTTCAAGTCACTACACTTAAACATTTCAAGAAATAAGTTCACAATTTCAAGTCAGCACACTTAACCATTTTCTAGTCACTATTTTATATTTCAAGTCACTACACTTAACCATTTCAAGAAACAAGTTCACAATTTCAAGTCACTACACTTAACCATTTCAATAAAAAAAGTTCACAATTTCAAATCACCACACTTAACCAATTTCAAGTCACTAATTCATATTTCAAGTTTCTACACTTCACCATTTTAAAGTAACTAATTCACATTTTAAGTCACTACACTTAGCTATTTCAAGAAACAAGTTCACAATTTCCAGTCACTACACTTAACCATTTTCAATAAACAAGTTCATTATGTCAAGTCACTACATTTAACCATTTTCAAGTCACAACTTCACATTTCAAGTCACTACACTAAACCATTTTCAAGTAACAAATTCACATTTCAAGTCACTACACTTAACCATTTTCTAGTCACTATTTTATATTTCAAGTCACTAAACTTAACCATTTTCAAAAAACAAGTTTACAATGTAAAGTCACTACATTTAACCATTATCAAGTCACTAATTCACAATTTCAAGTCACTACACTTAACCATTTTCAAAAAACAAGTTCACAATTTCAAGTGACTACACTTAACCATTTCAAGAAACAATTTCACAATTTCAAGTCACTCCACTTAACCTTTTTCATGTCACTAATTCACATTTCAAGTTACTAAATTTAACCATTTTGAAGAAACAAGTTCACAATTTCAAGTCACTACACTTATCCATTTTATAGTCACAAATTCACAATTTCAAGTCGCTACACTTAACCATTTCAAGAAACAAGTTCACAATTTCAAGTCACTACACTTAACCATTTCAAGAAACAAGTTCACAATTTTAAGTCACTACATTTAACCATTTTCAAGTCACTAATATACATTTCAAGTCACTACACTTAACCATTTTCAAGAAACAAGTTCATAATTTCAAGTCACTACACTTAACTATTTCAAGAAACAAGTTCACAATTTCAAGTCACTACACTTAACCATTTTCAAGAAACAAGTTCACAATTTCAATTAACAGTCGTCAAGCATTTGAAGAAACAAGTTCACAATTTTCAGTCACTACACTTAACCATTTTCAATAAACAAGTTCATTATGTCAAGTCACTACATTTAACCATTTTCAAGTCACAACTTCACATTTCAAGTCACTACACTAAACCATTTTCAAGTAACAAATTCACATTTCAAGTCACTACACTTAACCATTTTCTAGTCACTATTTTATATTTCAAGTCACTAAACTTAACCATTTTCAAAAAACAAGTTTACAATGTAAAGTCACTACATTTAACCATTATCAAGTCACTAATTCACAATTTCAAGTTACTACACTTAACCATTTTCAAAAAAAAGTTCACAATTTCAAGTCACTACACTTAACCATTTCAAGAAACAATTTAACCATTTCAAGTCACTCCACTTAACCTTTTTCAAGTCACTAATTCACATTTCAAGTTTCTACATTTAACCATTTTAAAGAAACAAGTTCACAATTTCAAGTCACTACACTTATCCATTTTCTAGTCACAATTTCAAATCACTACACTTAACCATTTCAAGAAACAAGTTCACAATTTTAAGTCACTACATTTAACCATTTTCAAGTCACTAATTTACATTTCAAGTCACTACACTTAACCATTTTCAAGAAACAAGTTCATAATTTCAAGTCACAACACTTAACTATTTCAAGAAACAAGTTCACAATTTCAAGTCACTACACTTAACCATTTTCAAGAAACAAGTTCACAATTTCAGTTAACAGTCGTCAACCATTTGAAGAAACAAGTTCACAATTTCCAGTCACTACACTTAACCATTTTCAATAAACAAGTTCATTATGTCAAGTCACTACATTTAACCATTTTCAAGTCACAACTTCACATTTCAAGTCACTACACTAAACCATTTTCAAGTAACAAATTCACATTTCAAGTCACTACACTTAACCATTTTCTAGTCACTATTTTATATTTCAAGTCACTAAACTTAACCATTTTCAAAAAACAAGTTTACAATGTAAAGTCACTACATTTAACCATTATCAAGTCACTAATTCACAATTTCAAGTCACTACACTTAACCATTTTCAAAAAACAAATTCACAATTTCAAGTCACTACACTTAACCATTTCAAGAAACAATTTAACCATTTCAAGTCACTCCACTTAACCTTTTTCCAGTCACTAATTCACATTTCAAGTTACTACATTTAACCATTTTAAAGAAACAAGTTCACAATTTCAAGTCACTACACTTATCCATTTCCTAGTAACAAATTCACAATTTCAAGTCACTACACTTAACCATTTCAAGAAACAAGTTCACAATTTCAAGTCACTACACTTAACCATTTCAATAAAAAAAGTTCACAATTTCAAATCACCACACTTAACCAATTTCAAGTCACTAATTCATATTTCAAGTCTCTACACTTCACCATTTTAAAGTAACTAATTCACATTTTAAGTCACTACACTTAGCTATTTCAAGAAACAAGTTCACAATTTCAAGTCACTACACTTAACCTTTTTCAAGTCAACTAATTCACATTTCAAGTTACTACATTTAACTATTTGAAGAAATAATTTCACAATTTCAAGTCACTACACTTAACCATTTCAAGAAACAAGTTCACAATTTCAAGTCACCACACTTAACCATTTTCTAGTCACTATTTTATATTTCAAGTCACTACACTTAACCATTTTCAAAAAACAAGTTTACAATGTAAAGTCACTACATTTAACCATTATCAAGTCACTAATTCACAATTTCAAGTCACAACACTTAACCATTTTCAAAAAACAAGTTCACAATTTGAAGTCACTACACTTAACCATTTCAAGAAACAATTTCATAATTTCAAGTCACTCCACTTAACCTTTTTCAAGTCACTAATTCACATTTCAAGTTACTAAATTTAACCATTTTGAAGAAACAAGTTCACAATTTCAAGTCACTACACTTATCCATTTTATAGTCACAAATTCACAATTTCAAGTCGCTACACTTAACCATTTCAAGAAACAAGTTCACAATTTCAAGTCACTACACTTAACCATTTCAAGAAACAAGTTCACAATTTTAAGTCACTACATTTAACCATTTTCAAGTCACTAATATACATTTCAAGTCACTACACTTAACCATTTTCAAGAAACAAGTTCATAATTTCAAGTCACTACACTAACTATTTCAAGAAACAAGTTCACAATTTCAAGTCACTACACTTAACCATTTTCAAGAAACAAGTTCACAATTTCAATTAACAGTCGTCAAGCATTTGAAGAAACAAGTTCACAATTTTCAGTCACTACACTTAACCATTTTCAAGAAACAAGTTCATTATGTAAAGTCACTACATTTAACCATTTTCAAGTCACAACTTCACATTTCAAGTCACTACACTAAACCATTTTCAAGTAACAAATTCACATTTCAAGTCACTACACTTAACCATTTTCTAGTCACTATTTTATATTTCAAGTCACTAAACTTAACCATTTTCAAAAAACAAGTTTACAATGTAAAGTCACTACATTTAACCATTATCAAGTCACTAATTCACAATTTTAAGTCACTACACTTAACCATTTTCAAAAAACAAGTTCACAATTTCAAATCACTACACTTAACCATTTCAAGAAACAATTTAACCATTTCAAGTCACTCCACTTAACCTTTTTCAAGTCAATAATTCACATTTCAAGTTACTACATTTAACCATTTTAAAGAAACAAGTTCACAGTTTCAAGTCACTACACTTATCCATTTTCTAGTCACAATTTCAAATCACTACACTTAACCATTTCAAGAAAAAAGTTCACAATTTCAAGTCACTACACTTAACCATTTCATGAAATAAGTTCACAATTTCAAGTCACTACATTTAACCTTGTTCAAGTCACTAATTTACATTTCAAGTCACTACATTTAACCGTTTTCAAGAAACAAATTCATAATTTCCAGTCACTACACTTAACCATTTCAAAAAACAAGTTCACAATTTCAAGTCACTACACTTAACCATTTCAAGAAACAATTTCACAATTTAAAGTCACTCCACTTAACCTTTTTCATGTCACTAATTCACATTTCAAGTTACTAAATTTAACCATTTTGAAGAAACAAGTTCACAATTTCAAGTCACTACACTTATCCATTTTATAGTAACAAATTCACAATTTCAAGTCTTTACACTTAACCATTTAAAGAAACAATTTCACAATTTCAAGTCACTACACTTAACCATTTCAAGAAACAAGTTCACAATTTTAAGTCACTACATTTAACCATTTTCAAGTCACTAATTTACATTTCAAGTCATTACACTTAACCATTTTCAAGAAACTAGTTCATAATTTCAAGTCACAACACTTAACCATTTCAAAAAACAAGTTCACAATTTCAAGTCACTACACTTAACCATTTCAATAAAAAAAGTTCACAATTTCAAATCACCACACTTAACCAATTTCAAGTCACTAATTCATATTTCAAGTCTCTACACTTCACCATTTTAAAGTAACTAATTCACATTTTAAGTCACTACACTTAGCTATTTCAAGAAACAAGTTCACAATTTCAAGTCACTACACTTAACCTTTTTCAAGTCAACTAATTCACATTTCAAGTTACTACATTTAACTATTTGAAGAAATAATTTCACAATTTCAAGTCACTACACTTAACCATTTCAAGAAACAAGTTCACAATTTCAAGTCACCACACTTAACCATTTTCTAGTCACTATTTTATATTTCAAGTCACTACACTTAACCATTTTCAAAAAACAAGTTTACAATGTAAAGTCACTACATTTAACCATTATCAAGTCACTAATTCACAATTTCAAGTCACTACACTTAACCATTTTCAAAAAACAAGTTCACAATTTGAAGTCACTACACTTAACCATTTCAAGAAACAATTTCATAATTTCAAGTCACTCCACTTAACCTTTTTCAAGTCACTAATTCACATTTCAAGTTACTAAATTTAACCATTTTGAAGAAACAAGTTCACAATTTCAAGTCACTACACTTATCCATTTTATAGTCACAAATTCACAATTTCAAGTCGCTACACTTAACCATTTCAAGAAACAAGTTCACAATTTCAAGTCACTACACTTAACCATTTCAAGAAACAAGTTCACAATTTTAAGTCACTACATTTAACCATTTTCAAGTCACTAATATACATTTCAAGTCACTACACTTAACCATTTTCAAGAAACAAGTTCATAATTTCAAGTCACTACACTTAACTATTTCAAGAAACAAGTTCACAATTTCAAGTCACTACACTTAACCATTTTCAAGAAACAAGTTCACAATTTCAATTAACAGTCGTCAAGCATTTGAAGAAACAAGTTCACAATTTTCAGTCACTACACTTAACCATTTTCAAGAAACAAGTTCATTATGTCAAGTCACTACATTTAACCATTTTCAAGTCACAACTTCACATTTCAAGTCACTACACTAAACCATTTTCAAGTAACAAATTCACATTTCAAGTCACTACACTTAACCATTTTCTAGTCACTATTTTATATTTCAAGTCACTAAACTTAACCATTTTCAAAAAACAAGTTTACAATGTAAAGTCACTACATTTAACCATTATCAAGTCACTAATTCACAATTTTAAGTCACTACACTTAACCATTTTCAAAAAACAAGTTCACAATTTCAAATCACTACACTTAACCATTTCAAGAAACAATTTAACCATTTCAAGTCACTCCACTTAACCTTTTTCAAGTCAATAATTCACATTTCAAGTTACTACATTTAACCATTTTAAAGAAACAAGTTCACAGTTTCAAGTCACTACACTTATCCATTTTCTAGTCACAATTTCAAATCACTACACTTAACCATTTCAAGAAAAAAGTTCACAATTTCAAGTCACTACACTTAACCATTTCATGAAATAAGTTCACAATTTCAAGTCACTACATTTAACCTTGTTCAAGTCACTAATTTACATTTCAAGTCACTACATTTAACCGTTTTCAAGAAACAAGTTCATAATTTCCAGTCACTACACTTAACCATTTCAAAAAACAAGTTCACAATTTCAAGTCACTACACTTAACCATTTCAAGAAACAATTTCACAATTTAAAGTCACTCCACTTAACCTTTTTCATGTCACTAATTCACATTTCAAGTTACTAAATTTAACCATTTTGAAGAAACAAGTTCACAATTTCAAGTCACTACACTTATCCATTTTATAGTAACAAATTCACAATTTCAAGTCTTTACACTTAACCATTTAAAGAAACAATTTCACAATTTCAAGTCACTACACTTAACCATTTCAAGAAACAAGTTCACAATTTTAAGTCACTACATTTAACCATTTTCAAGTCACTAATTTACATTTCAAGTCATTACACTTAACCATTTTCAAGAAACTAGTTCATAATTTCAAGTCACAACACTTAACTATTTCAAGAAACAAGTTCACAATTTCAAGTCACTACACTTAACCATTTTCAAGAAACAAGTTCACAATTTCAGTTAACAGTCATCAACCATTTGAAGAAACAAGTTCACAATTTCCAGTCACTACACTTAACCATTTTCAATAAACAAGTTCATTATGTCAAGTCACTACATTTAACCATTTTCAAGAAACAAGTTCACAATTTCAAGTCACCACACTTAACCATTTTCTAGTCACTATTTTATATTTCAAGTCACTACACTTAACCATTTTCAAAAAACAACTTTACAGTGTAAAGTCACTACATTTAACCATTATCAAGTCACTAATTCACAATTTCAAGTCACTACACTTAACCATTTTCAAAAAACAAGTTCACAATTTCAAGTCACTACACTTAACCATTTCAAGAAACAATTTCATAATTTCAAGTCACTCTACTTAACCTTTTTCAAGTCACTAATTCACATTTCAAGTTACTAAATTTAACCATTTTGAAGAAACAAGTTCACAATTTCAAGTCACTACACTTATCCATTTTATAGTCACAAATTCACAATTTCAAGTCGCTACACTTAACCATTTCAAGAAACAAGTTCACAATTTCAAGTCAGTACACTTAACCATTTCAAGAAACAAGTTCACAATTTTAAGTCACTACATTTAACCATTTTCAAGTCACTAATATACATTTCAAGTCACTACACTTAACCATTTTCAAGAAACAAGTTCATAATTTCAAGTCACTACACTAACTATTTCAAGAAACAAGTTCACAATTTCAAGTCACTACACTTAACCATTTTCCAGAAACAAGTTCACAATTTCAATTAACAGTCGTCAAGCATTTGAAGAAACAAGTTCACAATTTTCAGTCACTACACTTAACCATTTTCAAGAAACAAGTTCATTATGTAAAGTCACTACATTTAACCATTTTCAAGTCACAACTTCACATTTCAAGTCACTACACTAAACCATTTTCAAGTAACAAATTCACATTTCAAGTCACTACACTTAACTATTTCAAGAAACAAGTTCACAATTTCAAGTCAGTACACTTAACCATTTCAAGAAACAAATTCACATTTCAAGTCAGTACACTTAACCATTTTCTAGTAACTATTTTATATTTCAAGTCACTACACTTAACCATTTTCAAAAAACAAGTTTACAATGTAAAGTCACTACATTTAACCATTATCAAGTCACTAATTCACAATTTCAAGTCACTACACTTAACCATTTTCAAAAAACAAGTTCACAATTTCAAGTCACTACACTTAACCATTTCAAGAAACAATTTCATAATTTCAAGTCACTCCACTTAACCTTTTTCAAGTCACTAATTCACATTTCAAGTTACTACATTTAACTATTTGAAGAAATAATTTCACAATTTCAAGTCACTACACTTAACCATTTCAAGAAACAAGTTCACAATTTCAAGTCACCACACTTAACCATTTTCTAGTCACTATTTTATATTTCAAGTCACTAAACTTAACCATTTTCAAAAAACAAGTTTACAATGTAAAGTCACTACATTTAACCATTATCAAGTCACTAATTCACAATTTTAAGTCACTACACTTAACCATTTTCAAAAAACAAGTTCACAATTTCAAGTCACTACACTTAACCATTTCAAGAAACAATTTAACCATTTCAAGTCACTCCACTTAACCTTTTTCAAGTCACTAATTCACATTTCAAGTTACTACATTTAACCATTTTAAAGAAACAAGTTCACAATTTCAAGTCACTACACTTATCCATTTCCTAGTAACAAATTCACAATTTCATGTCACTACACTTAACCATTTCAAGAAACAAGTTCACAATTTCAAGTCACTACACTTAACCATTTCAAGAAATAAGTTCACAATTTCATGTCACTACATTTAACCATGTTCAAGACACTAATTTACATTTCAAGTCACTACACTTAACCATTTTCAAGAAACAAGTCCATAATTTCAAGTCACTACACTTAACCATTTGAAGAAACAATTTCACAATTTCAAGTCACTCCACTTAATCTTTTTCAAGTCACTAATTCACATTTCATGTCACTACACTTAACCATTTAAAGAAACAAGTTCACAATTTCAAGTCACTACACTAAACCATTTCAATAAAAAAAGTTCACAATTTCAAATCACCACACTTAACCAATTTCAAGTCACTAATTCATATTTCAAGTTTCTACACTTCACCATTTTAAAGTAACTAATTCACATTTTAAGTCACTACACTTAGCTATTTCAAGAAACAAGTTCACAATTTCAAGTCACTACACTTAACCTTTTTCAAGTCACTAATTCACATTTCAAGTTACTACATTTAACCATTTCAAGAAACAATTTCACAATTTCAAGTCACTACACTTAAACATTTCAAGAAATAAGTTCACAATTTCAAGTCAGCACACTTAACCATTTTCTAGTCACTATTTTATATTTCAAGTCACTACACTTAACCATTTCAAGAAACAAGTTCACAATTTCAAGTCACTACACTTAACCATTTCAATAAAAAAAGTTCACAATTTCAAATCACCACACTTAACCAATTTCAAGTCACTAATTCATATTTCAAGTTTCTACACTTCACCATTTTAAAGTAACTAATTCACATTTTAAGTCACTACACTTAGCTATTTCAAGAAACAAGTTCACAATTTTAAGTCACTACATTTAACCATTTTCAAGTCACTAATATACATTTCAAGTCACTACACTTAACCATTTTCAAGAAACAAGTTCATAATTTCAAGTCACTACACTAACTATTTCAAGAAACAAGTTCACAATTTCAAGTCACTACACTTAACCATTTTCAAGAAACAAGTTCACAATTTCAATTAACAGTCGTCAAGCATTTGAAGAAACAAGTTCACAATTTTCAGTCACTACACTTAACCATTTTCAAGAAACAAGTTCATTATGTCAAGTCACTACATTTAACCATTTTCAAGTCACAACTTCACATTTCAAGTCACTACACTAAACCATTTTCAAGTAACAAATTCACATTTCAAGTCACTACACTTAACCATTTTCTAGTCACTATTTTATATTTCAAGTCACTAAACTTAACCATTTTCAAAAAACAAGTTTACAATGTAAAGTCACTACATTTAACCATTATCAAGTCACTAATTCACAATTTTAAGTCACTACACTTAACCATTTTCAAAAAACAAGTTCACAATTTCAAATCACTACACTTAACCATTTCAAGAAACAATTTAACCATTTCAAGTCACTCCACTTAACCTTTTTCAAGTCAATAATTCACATTTCAAGTTACTACATTTAACCATTTTAAAGAAACAAGTTCACAGTTTCAAGTCACTACACTTATCCATTTTCTAGTCACAATTTCAAATCACTACACTTAACCATTTCAAGAAAAAAGTTCACAATTTCAAGTCACTACACTTAACCATTTCATGAAATAAGTTCACAATTTCAAGTCACTACATTTAACCTTGTTCAAGTCACTAATTTACATTTCAAGTCACTACATTTAACCGTTTTCAAGAAACAAGTTCATAATTTCCAGTCACTACACTTAACCATTTCAAAAAACAAGTTCACAATTTCAAGTCACTACACTTAACCATTTCAAGAAACAATTTCACAATTTAAAGTCACTCCACTTAACCTTTTTCATGTCACTAATTCACATTTCAAGTTACTAAATTTAACCATTTTGAAGAAACAAGTTCACAATTTCAAGTCACTACACTTATCCATTTTATAGTAACAAATTCACAATTTCAAGTCTTTACACTTAACCATTTAAAGAAACAATTTCACAATTTCAAGTCACTACACTTAACCATTTCAAGAAACAAGTTCACAATTTTAAGTCACTACATTTAACCATTTTCAAGTCACTAATTTACATTTCAAGTCATTACACTTAACCATTTTCAAGAAACTAGTTCATAATTTCAAGTCACAACACTTAACCATTTCAAAAAACAAGTTCACAATTTCAAGTCACTACACTTAACCATTTCAATAAAAAAAGTTCACAATTTCAAATCACCACACTTAACCAATTTCAAGTCACTAATTCATATTTCAAGTCTCTACACTTCACCATTTTAAAGTAACTAATTCACATTTTAAGTCACTACACTTAGCTATTTCAAGAAACAAGTTCACAATTTCAAGTCACTACACTTAACCTTTTTCAAGTCAACTAATTCACATTTCAAGTTACTACATTTAACTATTTGAAGAAATAATTTCACAATTTCAAGTCACTACACTTAACCATTTCAAGAAACAAGTTCACAATTTCAAGTCACCACACTTAACCATTTTCTAGTCACTATTTTATATTTCAAGTCACTACACTTAACCATTTTCAAAAAACAAGTTTACAATGTAAAGTCACTACATTTAACCATTATCAAGTCACTAATTCACAATTTCAAGTCACTACACTTAACCATTTTCAAAAAACAAGTTCACAATTTCAAGTCACTACACTTAACCATTTCAAGAAACAATTTCATAATTTCAAGTCACTCCACTTAACCTTTTTCAAGTCACTAATTCACATTTCAAGTTACTAAATTTAACCATTTTGAAGAAACAAGTTCACAATTTCAAGTCACTACACTTATCCATTTTATAGTCACAAATTCACAATTTCAAGTCGCTACACTTAACCATTTCAAGAAACAAGTTCACAATTTCAAGTCACTACACTTAACCATTTCAAGAAACAAGTTCACAATTTTAAGTCACTACATTTAACCATTTTCAAGTCACTAATATACATTTCAAGTCACTACACTTAACCATTTTCAAGAAACAAGTTCATAATTTCAAGTCACTACACTAACTATTTCAAGAAACAAGTTCACAATTTCAAGTCACTACACTTAACCATTTTCAAGAAACAAGTTCACAATTTCAATTAACAGTCGTCAAGCATTTGAAGAAACAAGTTCACAATTTTCAGTCACTACACTTAACCATTTTCAAGAAACAAGTTCATTATGTCAAGTCACTACATTTAACCATTTTCAAGTCACAACTTCACATTTCAAGTCACTACACTAAACCATTTTCAAGTAACAAATTCACATTTCAAGTCACTACACTTAACCATTTTCTAGTCACTATTTTATATTTCAAGTCACTAAACTTAACCATTTTCAAAAAACAAGTTTACAATGTAAAGTCACTACATTTAACCATTATCAAGTCACTAATTCACAATTTTAAGTCACTACACTTAACCATTTTCAAAAAACAAGTTCACAATTTCAAATCACTACACTTAACCATTTCAAGAAACAATTTAACCATTTCAAGTCACTCCACTTAACCTTTTTCAAGTCAATAATTCACATTTCAAGTTACTACATTTAACCATTTTAAAGAAACAAGTTCACAGTTTCAAGTCACTACACTTATCCATTTTCTAGTCACAATTTCAAATCACTACACTTAACCATTTCAAGAAAAAAGTTCACAATTTCAAGTCACTACACTTAACCATTTCATGAAATAAGTTCACAATTTCAAGTCACTACATTTAACCTTGTTCAAGTCACTAATTTACATTTCAAGTCACTACATTTAACCGTTTTCAAGAAACAAGTTCATAATTTCCAGTCACTACACTTAACCATTTCAAAAAACAAGTTCACAATTTCAAGTCACTACACTTAACCATTTCAAGAAACAATTTCACAATTTAAAGTCACTCCACTTAACCTTTTTCATGTCACTAATTCACATTTCAAGTTACTAAATTTAACCATTTTGAAGAAACAAGTTCACAATTTCAAGTCACTACACTTATCCATTTTATAGTAACAAATTCACAATTTCAAGTCTTTACACTTAACCATTTAAAGAAACAATTTCACAATTTCAAGTCACTACACTTAACCATTTCAAGAAACAAGTTCACAATTTTAAGTCACTACATTTAACCATTTTCAAGTCACTAATTTACATTTCAAGTCATTACACTTAACCATTTTCAAGAAACTAGTTCATAATTTCAAGTCACAACACTTAACTATTTCAAGAAACAAGTTCACAATTTCAAGTCACTACACTTAACCATTTTCAAGAAACAAGTTCACAATTTCAGTTAACAGTCATCAACCATTTGAAGAAACAAGTTCACAATTTCCAGTCACTACACTTAACCATTTTCAATAAACAAGTTCATTATGTCAAGTCACTACATTTAACCATTTTCAAGAAACAAGTTCACAATTTCAAGTCACCACACTTAACCATTTTCTAGTCACTATTTTATATTTCAAGTCACTACACTTAACCATTTTCAAAAAACAACTTTACAGTGTAAAGTCACTACATTTAACCATTATCAAGTCACTAATTCACAATTTCAAGTCACTACACTTAACCATTTTCAAAAAACAAGTTCACAATTTCAAGTCACTACACTTAACCATTTCAAGAAACAATTTCATAATTTCAAGTCACTCTACTTAACCTTTTTCAAGTCACTAATTCACATTTCAAGTTACTAAATTTAACCATTTTGAAGAAACAAGTTCACAATTTCAAGTCACTACACTTATCCATTTTATAGTCACAAATTCACAATTTCAAGTCGCTACACTTAACCATTTCAAGAAACAAGTTCACAATTTCAAGTCACTACACTTAACCATTTCAAGAAACAAGTTCACAATTTTAAGTCACTACATTTAACCATTTTCAAGTCACTAATATACATTTCAAGTCACTACACTTAACCATTTTCAAGAAACAAGTTCATAATTTCAAGTCACTACACTAACTATTTCAAGAAACAAGTTCACAATTTCAAGTCACTACACTTAACCATTTTCCAGAAACAAGTTCACAATTTCAATTAACAGTCGTCAAGCATTTGAAGAAACAAGTTCACAATTTTCAGTCACTACACTTAACCATTTTCAAGAAACAAGTTCATTATGTAAAGTCACTACATTTAACCATTTTCAAGTCACAACTTCACATTTCAAGTCACTACACTAAAACATTTTCAAGTAACAAATTCACATTTCAAGTCACTACACTTAACCATTTTCTAGTCACTATTTTATATTTCAAGTCACTAAACTTAACCATTTTCAAAAAACAAGTTTACAATGTAAAGTCACTACATTTAACCATTATCAAGTCACTAATTCACAATTTTAAGTCACTACACTTAACCATTTTCAAAAAACAAGTTCACAATTTCAAGTCACTACACTTAACCATTTCAAGAAACAATTTAACCATTTCAAGTCACTCCACTTAACCTTTTTCAAGTCACTAATTCACATTTCAAGTTACTACATTTAACCATTTTAAAGAAACAAGTTCACAATTTCAAGTAACTACACTTATCCATTTTATAGTCACAATTTCAAATCACTACACTTAACCATTTCAAGAAACAAGTTCACAATTTCAAGTCACTACACTTAACCATTTCAAGAAATAAGTTCACAATTTCAAGTCACTACATTTAACCTTGTTCAAGTCACTAATTTACATTTCAAGTCACTACACTTAACCATTTTCAAGAAACAAGTTCATAATTTCCAGTCACTACACTTAACCATTTCAAAAAACAAGTTCACAATTTCAAGTCACTACACTTAACCATTTCAAGAAACAATTTCACAATTTGAAGTCACTCCACTTAACCTTTTTCATGTCACTAATTCACATTTCAAATTACTAAATTTAACCATTTTGAAGAAACAAGTTCACAATTTCAAGTCACTACACTTATCCATTTTATAGTCACAAATTCACAATTTCAAGTCTTTACACTTAACCATTTAAAGAAACAATTTCACAATTTCAAGTCACTACACTTAAACATTTCAAGAAACAAGTTCACAATTTTAAGTCACTACATTTAACCATTTTCAAGTCACTAATTTACATTTCAAGTCACTACACTTAACCATTTTCAAGAAACAAGTTCATAATTTCAAGTCACAACACTTAACTATTTCAAGAAACAAGTTCACAATTTCAAGTCACTACACTTAACCATTTTCAAGAAACAAGTTCACAATTTCAGTTAACAGTCGTCAACCATTTGAAGAAACAAGTTCACAATTTCCAGTCACTACACTTAACCATTTTCAATAAACAAGTTCATTATGTCAAGTCACTACATTTAACCATTTTCAAGTCACAACTTCACATTTCAAGTCACTACACTAAACCAGTTTCAAGTAACCAATTCACATTTCAAGTCACTACACTTAACCATTTTCTAGTCACTATTTTATATTTCAAGTCACTAAACTTAACCATTTTCAAAAAACAAGTTTACAATGTAAAGTCACTACATTTAACCATTATCAAGTCACTAATTCACAATTTCAAGTCACTACACTTAACCATTTTCAAAAAACAAGTTCACAATTTCAAGTCACTACACTTAACCATTTCAAGAAACAATTTAACCATTTCAAGTCACTCCACTTAACCTTTTTCAAGTCACTAATTCACATTTCAAATTACTACATTTAACCATTTTAAAGAAACAAGTTCACAATTTCAAGTCACTACACATATCCATTTCCTAGTAACAAATTCACAATTTCAAGTCACTACACTTAACCATTTCAAGAAACAAGTTCACAATTTCAAGTCACTACACTTAACCATTTCAAGAAATAAGTTCACAATTTCATGTCACTACATTTAACCATGTTCAAGACACTAATTTACATTTCAAGTCACTACACTTAACCATTTTCAAGAAACAAGTCCATAATATCAAGTCACTACACTTAACCATTTGAAGAAACAATTTCACAATTTCAAGTCACTCCACTTAACCTTTTTCAAGTCACTAATTCATATTTCATGTCACTACACTTAACCATTTTCTAGTCACTATTTTATATTTCAAGTCACTACACTTAACCATTTTCAAAAAACAAGTTTACAATGTAAATTCACTACATTTAACCATTATCAAGTCACTAATTCACAATTTTAAGTCACTACACTTAACCATTTTCATAAAACAAGTTCACAATTTCAAGTCACTACACTTAACCATTTCAAGAAACAATTTCATAATTTCAAGTCACTCCACTTAACCTTTTTCAAGTCACTAATTCACATTTCAAGTTACTACATTTAACCATTTTCAAGAAACAAGTTCATAATTTCAAGTCACTACACTTATCCATTTTCTAGTCACAAATTCACAATTTCAAGTCACTACACTTATCCATTTTATAGTCACAATTTCAAGTCACTACACTTAACCATTTCAAGAAACAAGTTCACAATTTCAAGACACTACACTTAACCATTTCAAGAAATAAGTTCACAATTTCAAGTCACTACATTTAACCATGTTCAAGTCACTAATTTACATTTCAAATCACTACACTTAACCATTTTCAAGAAAAAAGTTCATAATTTCATGTCACTACACTTAACCATATCAAGAAACAAGTTCACAATTTCAAGTCACTACACTTAACCATTTGAAGAAACAATTTCACAATTTCAAGTCACTCCACTTAACCTTTTTCAAGTCACTAATTCACATTTCAAGTCACTACACTTAACCATTTTCTAGTCACTATTTTATATTTCAAGTCACTACACTTAACCATTTTAAAAAAACAAGTTTACAATGTAAAGTCACTACATTTAATCATTATCAAGTCACTAATTCACAATTTCAAGTCACTACACTTGACCATTTTCAAAAAACAAGTTCACACTTTCAAGTCACTACACTTAACCATTTCAAGAAACAATTTCATAATTTCAAGTCACTCCACTTAACCTTTTTCAAGTCACTAATTCACATTTCAAGTTACTACATTTAATCATTTTCAAGAAACAAGTTCACAATTTCAAGTCACTACACTTATCCATTTTCTAGTCACAAATTCACAATTTCAAGTCACTACACTTATCCATTTCTAGTCACAATTTCAAGTCACTACACTTAACCATTTCAAGAAACAAGTTCACAGTTTCAAGTCACTACACTTAACCATTTCAAGAAAAAAAGTTCACAATTTCAAGTCACCACACTTAACCATTTTCTATTCACTACACTTCACCATTTTAAAGTAACTAATTCACATTTTAAGTCACTACACTTAGCTATTTCAAGAAATAAGTTCACAATTTCAAGTCAATACACTTTACCATTTTAAAGTCATTAATTCACATTTCAAGTCATGACACAACCATTTTCAAGAAAAAATTCACTATTTCAAGTCACTACCATTAACCATTTTAAACTCACTAATTCACATTTAAAGTCACTACACATAACCATTTTCAAGTCACTAATTCATATTTCAATTCACTACACTTAACCATTTTTAAGAAACAAGTTCACATTTCAAGTCACTACACTTAACCATTTTCTAGTCACTATTTTATATTTCAAGTCACTACATTTAACCATTTTCAAGTCACAACTTCAATTTCCAAGTCACTACACTAAACCATTTTCAAGAAACAAATTCACATTTCAAGTCACTACACTTAACCATTTTCTAGTCACTATTTTATATTTTAAGTCACTACACTTAACCATTTTCCAAAAACAAGTTTACAATGTAAAGTCACTACATTTAACCATTATCAAGTCACTAATTCACAATTTCAAGTCACTACACTTAACCATTTTCAAAAAACAAGTTCACAATTTCAAGTCACTTCACTTAACCATTTCAAGAAACAATTTCATAATTTCAAGTCACTCCACTTAACCTTTTTCAAGTCACTAATTCACATTTCAAGTTACTATATTTAACCATTTTCAAGAAACAAGTTCACAATTTCAAGTAACTACACTTATCCATTTTATAGTCACAAATTCAAAATTTCAAGTCACTACACTTATCAATTTTCTAGTCACAAATTCACAATTTCAAGTCACTACACTTAACCATTTCAAGAAATAAGTTCACAATTTCAAGTCACTACATTTAACCTTGTTCAAGTCACTAATTTACATTTCAAGTCACTACACTTAACCATTTTCAAGAAACAAGTTCATAATTTCCAGTCACTACACTTAACCATTTCAAAAAACAAGTTCACAATTTCAAGTCACTACACTTAACCATTTCAAGAAACAATTTCACAATTTAAAGTCACTCCACTTAACCTTTTCCATGTCACTAATTCACATTTCAAGTTACTAAATTTAACCATTTTGAAGAAACAAGTTCACAATTTCAAGTCACTACACTTATCCATTTTATAGTCACAAATTCACAATTTCAAGTCTTTACACTTAACCATTTAAAGAAACAATTTCACAATTTCAAGTCACTACACTTAAACATTTCAAGAAACAAGTTCACAATTTTAAGTCACTACATTTAACCATTTTCAAGTCACTAATTTACATTTCAAGTCACTACACCTAACCATTTTCAAGAAACAAGTTCATAATTTCAAGTCACAACACTTAACTATTTCAAGAAACAAGTTCACAATTTCAAGTCACTACACTTAACCATTTTCAAGAAACAAGTTCACAATTTCAGTTAACAGTCGTCAACCATTTGAAGAAACAAGTTCACAATTTCCAGTCACTACACTTAACCATTTTCAATAAACAAGTTCATTATGTCAAGTCACTACATTTAACCATTTTCAAGTCACAACTTCACATTTCAAGTCACTACACTAAACCATTTTCAAGTAACAAATTCACATTTCAAGTCACTACACTTAACCATTTTCTAGTCACTATTTTATATTTCAAGTCACTAAACTTAACCATTTTCAAAAAACAAGTTTACAATGTAAAGTCATTACATTTAACCATTATCAAGTCAATAATTCACAATTTCAAGTCACTACACCTAACCATTTTCAAAAAACAAGTTCACAATTTCAAGTCACTACACTTAACCATTTCAAGAAACAATTTAACCATTTCAAGTTACTCCACTTAACCTTTTTCAAGTCACTAATTCACATTTCAAGTTACTACATTTAACCATTTTAAAGAAACAAGTTCACAATTTCAAGTCACTACACTTATCCATTTCCTAGTAACAAATTCACAATTTCAAGTCACTACACTTAACCATTTAAAGAAACAAGTTCACAATTTCAAGTCACTACACTTAACCATTTCAATAAAAAAAGTTCACAATTTCAAATCACCACACTTAACCAATTTCAAGTCACTAATTCATATTTCAAGTCTCTACACTTCACCATTTTAAAGTAACTAATTCACATTTTAAGTCACTACACTTAGCTATTTCAAGAAACAAGTTCACAGTTTCAAGTCACTACACTTAACCTTTTTCAAGTCACTAATTCACATTTCAAGTTACTACATTTAACCATTTCAAGAAACAATTTCACAATTTCAAGTCACTACACTTAACCATTTCAAGAAACAAGTTCACAATTTCAAGTCACCACACTTAACCATTTTCTAGTCACTATTTTATATTTCAAGTCACTACACTTAACCATTTTCAAAAAACAAGTTTACAATGTAAAGTCACTACATTTAACCATTATCAAGTCACTAATTCACAATTTCAAGTCACTACACTTAACCATTTTCAAAAAACAAGTTCACAATTTCAAGTCACTACACTTAACCATTTCAAGAAACAATTTCATAATTTCAAGTCACTCCACTTAACCTTTTTCAAGTCACTAATTCACATTTCAAGTTACTAAATTTAACCATTTTGAAGAAACAAGTTCACAATTTCAAGTCACTACACTTATCCATTTTCTAGTCACAAATTCACAATTTCAAGTCGCTACACTTAACCATTTAAAGAAACAAGTTCACAATTTCAAGTCACTACACTTAACCATTTCAAGAAACAAGTTCACAATTTTAAGTCACTACATTTAACCCTTTTCAAGTCACTAATTTACATTTCAAGTCACTACACTTAACCATTTTCAAGAAACAAGTTCATAATTTCAAGTCACAACACTTAACTATTTCAAGAAACAAGTTCACAATTTCAAGTCACTACACTTAACCATTTTCAAGAAACAAGTTCACAATTTCAGTTAACAGTCGTCAACCATTTGAAGAAACAAGTTCACAATTTCCAGTCACTACGCTTAACCATTTTCAATAAACAAGTTCATTATGTCAAGTCACTACATTTAACCATTTTCAAGTCACAACTTCACATTTCATGTCACTACACTAAACCATTTTCAAGTAACCAATTCACATTTCAAGTCACTACACTTAACCATTTTCTAGTCACTATTTTATATTTCAAGTCACTAAACTTAACCATTTTCAAAAAACAAGTTTACAATGTAAATTCACTACATTTAACCATTATCAAGTCACTAATTCACAATTTCAAGTCACTACACTTAACCATTTTCAAAAAACAAGTTCACAATTTCAAGTCACTACACTTAACCATTTCAAGAAACAAGTTCATAATTTCCAGTCACTACACTTAACCATTTCAAAAAACAAGTTCACAATTTCAAGTCACTACACTTAACCATTTCAAGAAACAATTTCACAATTTAAAGTCACTCCACTTAACCTTTTCCATGTCACTAATTCACATTTCAAGTTACTAAATTTAACCATTTTGAAGAAACAAGTTCACAATTTCAAGTCACTACACTTATCCATTTTATAGTCACAAATTCACAATTTCAAGTCTTTACACTTAACCATTTAAAGAAACAATTTCACAATTTCAAGTCACTACACTTAAACATTTCAAGAAACAAGTTCACAATTTTAAGTCACTACATTTAACCATTTTCAAGTCACTAATTTACATTTCAAGTCACTACACCTAACCATTTTCAAGAAACAAGTTCATAATTTCAAGTCACAACACTTAACTATTTCAAGAAACAAGTTCACAATTTCAAGTCACTACACTTAACCATTTTCAAGAAACAAGTTCACAATTTCAGTTAATAGTCGTCAACCATTTGAAGAAACAAGTTCACAATTTCCAGTCACTACACTTAACCATTTTCAATAAACAAGTTCATTATGTCAAGTCACTACATTTAACCATTTTCAAGTCACAACTTCACATTTCAAGTCACTACACTAAACCATTTTCAAGTAACCAATTCACATTTCAAGTCACTACACTTAACCATTTTCTAGTCACTATTTTATATTTCAAGTCACTAAACTTAACCATTTTCAAAAAACAAGTTTACAATGTAAAGTCATTACATTTAACCATTATCAAGTCAATAATTCACAATTTCAAGTCACTACACCTAACCATTTTCAAAAAACAAGTTCACAATTTCAAGTCACTACACTTAACCATTTCAAGAAACAATTTAACCATTTCAAGTTACTCCACTTAACCTTTTTCAAGTCACTAATTCACATTTCAAGTTACTACATTTAACCATTTTAAAGAAACAAGTTCACAATTTCAAGTCACTACACTTATCCATTTCCTAGTAACAAATTCACAATTTCAAGTCACTACACTTAACCATTTAAAGAAACAAGTTCACAATTTCAAGTCACTACACTTAACCATTTCAATAAAAAAAGTTCACAATTTCAAATCACCACACTTAACCAATTTCAAGTCACTAATTCATATTTCAAGTCTCTACACTTCACCATTTTAAAGTAACTAATTCACATTTTAAGTCACTACACTTAGCTATTTCAAGAAACAAGTTCACAGTTTCAAGTCACTACACTTAACCTTTTTCAAGTCACTAATTCACATTTCAAGTTACTACATTTAACCATTTCAAGAAACAATTTCACAATTTCAAGTCACTACACTTAACCATTTCAAGAAACAAGTTCACAATTTCAAGTCACCACACTTAACCATTTTCTAGTCACTATTTTATATTTCAAGTCACTACACTTAACCATTTTCAAAAAACAAGTTTACAATGTAAAGTCACTACATTTAACCATTATCAAGTCACTAATTCACAATTTCAAGTCACTACACTTAACCATTTTCAAAAAACAAGTTCACAATTTCAAGTCACTACACTTAACCATTTCAAGAAACAATTTCATAATTTCAAGTCACTCCACTTAACCTTTTTCAAGTCACTAATTCACATTTCAAGTTACTAAATTTAACCATTTTGAAGAAACAAGTTCACAATTTCAAGTCACTACACTTATCCATTTTCTAGTCACAAATTCACAATTTCAAGTCGCTACACTTAACCATTTAAAGAAACAAGTTCACAATTTCAAGTCACTACACTTAACCATTTCAAGAAACAAGTTCACAATTTTAAGTCACTACATTTAACCCTTTTCAAGTCACTAATTTACATTTCAAGTCACTACACTTAACCATTTTCAAGAAACAAGTTCATAATTTCAAGTCACAACACTTAACTATTTCAAGAAACAAGTTCACAATTTCAAGTCACTACACTTAACCATTTTCAAGAAACAAGTTCACAATTTCAGTTAACAGTCGTCAACCATTTGAAGAAACAAGTTCACAATTTCCAGTCACTACGCTTAACCATTTTCAAGAAACAAGTTCATTATGTCAAGTCACTACATTTAACCATTTTCAAGTCACAACTTCACATTTCATGTCACTACACTAAACCATTTTCAAGTAACCAATTCACATTTCAAGTCACTACACTTAACCATTTTCTAGTCACTATTTTATATTTCAAGTCACTAAACTTAACCATTTTCAAAAAACAAGTTTACAATGTAAATTCACTACATTTAACCATTATCAAGTCACTAATTCACAATTTCAAGTCACTACACTTAACCATTTTCAAAAAACAAGTTCACAATTTCAAGTCACTACACTTAACCATTTCAAGAAACAATTTAACCATTTCAAGTCACTCCACTTAACCTTTTTCAAGTCACTAATTCACATTTCAAGTTAATACATTTAACCATTTTAAAGAAACAAGTTCACAATTTCAAGTCACTACACTTATCCATTTCCTAGTAACAAATTCACAATTTCAAGTCATTACACTTAACCATTTCAAGAAACAAGTTCACAATTTCAAGTCACTACACTTAACCGTTTCAATAAAAAAAGTTCACAATTTCAAATCACCACACTTGACCAATTTCAAGTCACTAATTCATACTTCAAGTCTCTACACTTCACCATTTTAAAGTAACTAATTCACATTTTAAGTCACTACACTTAGCTATTTCAAGAAACAAGTTCACTATTTCAAGTCACTACACTTATCCATTTTCTAGTCACAAATTCACAATTTCAAGTCACTACACTTAACCATTTCAAGAAACAATTTCACAATTTCAAGTCACTAACTTAACCATTTCAAGAAATAAGTTCACAATTTCAAGTCACTACCTTTAACCATGTTCAAGACACTAATTTACATTTCAAGTCACTACACTTAACCATTTTCAAGAAACAAGTTCATAATTTCAAGTCACTACACTTAACCATTTGAAGAAACAATTTCACAATTTCTAGTCACTCCACTTAACCTTTTTCAAGTCACTAATTCACATTTCAAGTCACTACACTTAACCATTTTCTAGTCACTATTTTATATTTCAAGTCACTACACTTAACCATTTTCAAAAAACAAGTTTACAATGTAAAGTCACTACATTTAACCATTATCAAGTCACTAATTCACAATTTCAAGTCACTACACTTAACCATTTTCAAAAAACAAGTTCACAATTTCAAGTCACTACACTTAACCATTTCAAGAAACAATTTCATAATTTCAAGTCACTCCACTTAACCTTTTTCAAGTCACTAATCACATTTCAAGTTACTACATTTAACCATTTTAAAGAAACAAGTTCACAATTTCAAGTCACTACACTTATCCATTTTCTAGTCACAATTTCAAATCACTACACTTAACCATTTCAAGAAAAAAGTTCACAATTTAAAGTCACTACACTTAACCATTTCAAGAAACAATTTCATAATTTCAAGTCACTCCACTTAACCTTTTTCAAGTCACTAATCACATTTCAAGTTACTACATTTAACCATTTTAAAGAAACAAGTTCACAATTTCAAGTCACGACACTTATCCATTTCCTAGTAACAAATTCACAATTTCAAGTCACTACACTTAACCATTTCAAGAAACAAGTTCACAATTTCAAGTCACTACACTTATCCATTTCCTAGTAACAAATTCACAATTTTAGGTCACTACACTTAACCATTTTCAAAAAACAAGTTCACAATTGCAAGTCACTACACTTAACCATTTCAAGAAACAATTTCATAATTTCAAGTCACTCCACTTAACCTTTTTCAAGTCACTAATTCACATTTCAAGTTACTACATTTAACCATTTTAAAGAAACAAGTTCACAATTTCAAGTCACTACACTTATCCATTTTCTAGTAACAAATTCTCAATTTCAAGTCACTACACTTAACCATTTCAAGAAACAAGTTCACAATTTCAAGTCACTACACTTATCCATTTCCTAGTATCAAATTCACAATTTCAAGTCACTACACTTAACCATTTCAAGAAACAAGTTCACAATTTCAAGTCACTACACTTAACAATTTCAAGAAACAATTTTATAATTTCAAGTCACTCCCCTTAACCTTTTTCAAGTCACTAATTCACATTTCAAGTTACTACACTTAACCATTTTCTAGTCACTATTTTATATTTCAAGTCACTACACTTAACCATTTTCAAAAAACAAGTTTACAATGTAAAGTCACTAAACTTATCCTTTTTCTAGTCACAATTTCAAGTCACGACACTTAGCCATTTCAAGAAACAAGTTCACAATTTCAAGTCCCTACACTTAACCTTTTCAATAAATAAGTTCACAATTTCAAGTCACTAATTTTAACCATGTTCAAGTCACTAATTTACATTTCGAATCACTACACTTAACCATTTTTTCAAGAAAAAAGTTCATAATTTCATGTCACTACACTTAACCATTTCAAGAAACAAGTTCACAATTTCCAGTCACTACACTTAACCATTTCAAGAAACAATTTCACAATTTCAAGTCACTCCACTTAACCTTTTTCAAGTCACTAATTCACATTTCAAGTCACTACACTTAACCATTTTCTAGTCACTATTTTATATTTCAAGTCACTACACTTAACCATTTTCAAAAAACAAGTTTACAATGTAAAGTCACTACATTTAACCATTATCAAGTCACTAATTCACAATTTCAAGTCACTACACTTAACCATTTTCAAAAAAAAAGTTCACAATTTCAAGTCACTACACTTAACCATTTCAAGAGACAATTTCATAATTTCAAGTCACTCCACTTAACCTTTTTCAAGTCACTAATTCACATTTCAAATCACTACACTTAACCATTTCAAGAAACAAGTTCACAATTTTAAGTCACTACATTTAACCATTTTCAAGTCACTAATTTACATTTCAAGTCACTACACTTAACCATTTTCAAGAAACAATTTCACAATTTCAAGTCACTACACTTAACCATTTCAAGAAACAAGTTCATAATTTCAAGTCACTACACTTAACCATTTCAAGAAACAAGTTCACAATTTCAAGTCACTCCACATAACCTTTTTCAAGTCACTAATTCATATTTCAAGTCACTACACTTAACCATTTTCTAGTCACTATTTTATATTTCAAGTCACTACACTTAACCATTTTAAAAAAAAAGTTTACAATGTAAAGTCACTACATTTAACCATTATCAAGTCACTAATTCACAATTTCAAGTCACTACACTTAACCATTTTCAAAAAACAAGTTCACAATTTCAAGTCACTACACTTAACCATTTCAAGAAACAATTTCATAATTTCAAGTCACTCCACTTAACCTTTTTCAAGTCACTAATCACATTTCAAGTTACTACATTTAACCATTTTAAAGAAACAAGTTCACAATGTCAAGTCACGACACTTATCCATTTCCTAGTAACAAATTCACAATTTCAAGTCACTACACTTAACCATTTCAAGAAACAAGTTCACAATTTCAAGTCACTACACTTATCCATTTCCTAGTAACAAATTCACAATTTCAGGTCACTACACTTAACCATTTTCAAAAAACAAGTTCACAATTTAAAGTCACTACACTTAACCATTTCAAGAAACAATTTCATTATTTCAAGTCACTCCACTTAACCTTTTTCAAGTCACTAATTCACATTTCAAGTTACTACATTTAACCATTTTAAAGAAACAAGTTCACAATTTCAATTCACTACACTTATCCATTTCCTAGTAACAAATTCTCAATTTCAAGTCACTACACTTAACCATTTCAAGAAACAAGTTCACAATTTCAAGTCACTACACTTATCCATTTCCTAGTATCAAATTCACAATTTCAAGTCACTACACTTAACCATTTCAAGAAATAAGTTCACAATTTCAAGTCACTACACTTAACAATTTCAAGAAACAATTTTATAATTTCAAGTCACTCCCCTTAACCTTTTTCAAGTCACTAATTCACATTTCAAGTTACTACACTTAACCATTTTCTAGTCACTATTTTATATTTCAAGTCACTACACTTAACCATTTTCAAAAAACAAGTTTACAATGTAAAGTCACTAAACTTATCCTTTTGCTAGTCACAATTTCAAGGCACGACACTTAACCATTTCAAGAAACAAGTTCACAATTTCAAGTCCCTACACTTAACCTTTTCAATAAATAAGTTCACAATTTCAAGTCACTAATTTTAACCATGTTCAAGTCACTAATTTACATTTCGAATCACTACACTTAACCATTTTTTCAAGAAACAAGTTCATAATTTCATGTCACTACACTTAACCATTTCAAGAAACAAGTTCACAATTTCCAGTCACTACACTTAACCATTTCAAGAAACAATTTCACAATTTCAAGTCACTCCACTTAACCTTTTTCAAGTCACTAATTCACATTTCAAGTCACTACACTTAACCATTTTCTAGTCACTATTTTATATTTCAAGTCACTACACTTAACCATTTTCTAGTCACTATTTTATATTTCAAGTCACTACACTTAACCATTTTAAAAAAAAAGTTTACAATGTAAAGTCACTACATTTAACCATTATCAAGTCACTAATTCACAATTTCAAGTCACTACATTTAACCATTTTCAAAAAACAAGTTCACCATTTCAAGTCACTACACAACCATTTAGAGAAACAATTTCATAATTTCAAGTCACTCCACTTAACCTTTTTCAAATCAATAATTCACATTTCAAGTTACTACATTTAACCATTTTAAAGAAACATGTTCACAATTTCAAGTCACTACCCTTAACCATTTCAAGAAACAAGTTCACAATTTCAAGTCACCACACTTAACCATTTTCTAGTCACTAATTCATATTTCAAGTCACTACACTTCACCATTTTAAAGTAACTAATTCCGATTTTAAGTCACTACACTTAGCTATTTCAAGAAATAATTTCACAATTTCAAGTCACTACACTTTACCATTTTAAAGTCATTAATTCACATTTCAAGTCACGACACAACAATTTTCAAGAAAAAATTCACAATTTCAAGTCACTACCATTAACCATTTTAAACTCACTAATTCACATTTCAAGTCACTACACATAACCATTTTCAAGTCACTAATTCATATTTCAAGTCACTACACTAAACCATTTTCAAGAAACAAGTTCACATTTCAAGTCACTACATTTAACCATGTTCAAGTCTCTAATTTACATTTCAAGTCACTACACTTAACCATTTTCAAGAAACAAGTTCATAATTTCAAGTCACTACACTTAACCATTTCAAGAAACAAGTTCACAATTTCAAGTCACTACACTTAACCATTTCAAGAAACAATTTCACAATTTCAAGTCACTCCACTTAACCTTTTTCAAGTCACTAATTCACATTTCAAGTCACTCCACTTAACCTTTTTCAAGTCACTAATTCACATTTCAAGTCACTACACTTAACCATTTTCTAGTCACTATTTTATATTTCAAGTCACTACACTTAACCATTTTCAAAAAACAAGTTTACAGTGTAAAGTCACTCATTTAACCATTATCAAGTAACCAATTCACAATTTCAAGTCACTACACTTAACCATTTTCAAAAAACAAGATCACAATTTCAAGTCACTACACTTAACCATTTCAAGAAACAATTTCATAATTTCAAGTCACTCCACTTAACCTTTTTCAAGTCACTAATCACATTTCAAGTCACTACATTTAACCATTTTAAAGAAACAAGTCAGAAATTCACAATTTCAAGTCACTACACTTATCCATTTCCTAGTAACAAATTCACAATTTCAAGTCACTACACTTAACCATTTCAAGAAACAAGTTCACAATTTCAAGTCACTACACTTATCCATTTCCTAGTAACAAATTCACAATTTCAGGTCACTACATTTAACAATTTTCAAAAAACAAGTTCACAATTTCAAGTCACTACACTTAACCATTTCAAGAAACAATTTCATAATTTCAAGTCACTCCACTTAACCTTTTTCAAGTCACTAATTCACATTTCAAGTTACTACATTTAACCATTTTAAAGAAACAAGTTCACAATTTCAAGTCACTACACTTATCCATTTCCTAGTAACAAATACTCAATTTCAAGTCACTACACTTAACCATTTTCAAAAAACAAGTTCACAATTTCAAGTCACTACACTTATCCATTTCCTAGTAACAAATTCACAATTTCAGGTCACTACATTTAACAATTTTCAAAAAACAAGTTCACAATTTCAAGTCACTACACTTAACCATTTCAAGAAACAATTTCGTAATTTCAAGTCACTCCACTTAACCTTTTTCAAGTCACTAATTCACATTTCAATTTACTACATTTAACTATTTTAAAGAAACAAGTCAGAAATTCACAATTTCAAGTCACTACACTTAACCATTTCAAGAAACAAGTTTACAATTTCAAGTCACTACACTTAACCATTTCAAGAAATAAGTTCACAATTTCAAGTCACTACATTTAACCATGTTCAAGTCACTAATTTACATTTCAAGTCACTACACTTAACCATTTTCAAGAAACAAGTTCATAAATTTCAAGTCACTACACTTACCCATTTCAAGAAACAAGTTCACAATTTCAAGTCACTCCACTTAACCTTTATCAAGTCACTAATTCACATTTCAAGTCGCTACACTTAACCATTTTCTAGTCACTATTTTATATTTCAAGTCACTACACTTAACCATTTTCAAAAAACAAGTTTACAATGTAAAGTCACTACATTTAACCATTATCAATTCACTAATTCACAATTTCAAGTCACTACACTTAACCATTTTCAAAAAACAAGTTCACAATTTCAATTCACTACACTTAACCATTTCAAGAAACAATTTCATAATTTCAAGTCACTCCACTTAACGTTTTTCAATTCACTAATTCACATTTCAAGTCACTACACTTAACCATTTTCTAGTCACTATTTTATATTTCAAGTCACTACACTTATCCATTTTATAGTAACAAATTCACAATTTCAAGTCACTACACTTATCCATTTTCTAGTCACAAATTCACAATTTCAAGTCACTACACTTAACCATTTCAAGAAACAATTTCATAATTTCAAGTCACTTCACTTAACCTTTTTCAAGTCACTAATTCACATTTCAATTTACTACATTTAACCATTTTTCAAGAAACAAGTTCACAATTTCAAGTCACTACACTTATCCATTTTCTAGTGACAAATTCACAATTTCAAGTCACTACACTTAACCATTTCAAGAAACAAGTTCACAATTTCAAGTCACTACACTGAACCATTTCAAGAAATAAGTTCACAATTTCATGTCACTACATTTAACCATGTTCAAGTCACTAATTTACATTTCAAGTCACTACACTTAACCATTTTCAAGAAAAAAGTTCATAAATTTCAAGTCACTACACTTACCCATTTCAAGAAACAAGTTCACAATTTCAAGTCACTACACTGAACCATTTCAAGAAACAATTTCACAATTTCAAGACACTCCACTTAACCTTTATCAAGTCACTAATTCACATTTCAAGTCACTACACTTAACCATTTTCTAGTCACTATTTTATATTTCAAGTCACTACACTTAACCATTTTCAAAAAACAAGTTTACAATGTAAAGTCACTACATTTAACCATTATCAAGTCACTAATTCACAATTTCAAGTCACTACACTTAACCATTTTCAAAAAACAAGTTCACATTTCAAGTCACTACACTTAACCATTTCAAGAAACAATTTCATAATTTCAAGTCACTCCACTTAACGTTTTTCAATTCACTAATTCACATTTCAAGTCACTACACTTAACCATTTTCTAGTCACTATTTTATATTTCAAATCACTACACTTATCCATTTTATAGTCACAAATTCACAATTTCAAGTCACTACACTTATCAATTTTCTAGTCACAAATTCACAATTTCAAGTCACTACACTTAACCATTTCAAGAAACATTTTCATAATTTCAAGTCACTCCACTTAACCTTTTTCAAGTCACTAATTCACATTTCAATTTACTACATTTAACCATTTTAAAGAAACAAGTTCACAATTTCAAGTCACTACACTTATCTATTTTCTAGTCACAAATTCACAATTTCAAGTCACTACACTTAACCATTTCAAGAAACAAGTTCACAATTTCAAGTCACTACACTTAACCATTTCAAGAAATAAGTTCACAATTTCAAGTCACTACATTTAACCATGTTCAAGTCACTAATTTACATTTCAAGTCACTACACTTAACCATTTTCAAGAAACAAGTTCATAAATTTCAAGTCACTACACTTACCCATTTCAAGAAACAAGTTCACAATTTCAAGTCACTACACTGAACCATTTCAAGAAACAATTTCACAATTTCAAGTCACTACACTTAACTATTTCAAGAAACAAGTTCACAATTTCAAGTCAGTACACTTAACCATTTCAAGAAACAAATTCACATTTCAAGTCACTACACTTAACCATTTTCTAGTCACTATTTTATATTTCAAGTCACTACACTTAACCATTTTCAAAAAACAAGTTTACAATGTAAAGTCACTACATTTAACCATTATCAAGTCACTAATTCACAATTTCAAGTCACTACACTTAACCATTTCAAGAAACAATTTCATAATTTCAAGTCACTCCACTTAACGTTTTTCAAGTCACTAATTCACATTTCAAGTCACTACACTTATCCATTTTATAGTCACAAATTCACAATTTCAAGTCACTACACTTATCAATTTTCTAGTCACAAATTCACAATTTCAAGTCACTACACTTAACCATTTCAAGAAACAATTTCATAATTTCAAGTCACTCCACTTAACCTTTTTCAAGTCACTAATTCACATTTCAAGTTACTACATTTAACCATTTTAAAGAAACAAGTTCACAATTTCAAGTCACTACACTTATCCATTCTCTAGTCAGAAATTCACAATTTCAAGTCACTACACTTAACCATTTCAAGAAACAAGTTCACAATTTCAAGTCACTACACTTAACCATTTCAAGAAACAAGTTCACAATTTCAAGTCACCACACTTAACCATTTTCAAGTCACTAATTCATATTTCAAGTCACTACACTTCACCATTTTAAAGTAACTAATTCACATTTTAAGTCACTACACTTAGCTATTTCAAGAAATAATTTCACAATTTCAAGTCACTACACTTAACCATTTTCAAAAAACAAGTTCATAATTTCAAGTCACTACCATTAACCATTTTAAACTCACTAATTCACATTTCAAGTCACTACACATAACCATTTTCAAGTCACTAATTCATATTTCAAGTCACTACACTTAACCATTTTCAAGAAAAAAGTTCACATTTCAAGTCACTACACTTAATCATTTTCTAGTCACTATGTTATATTTCAACTCACTACACTTAACAATTTTCAAAAAACAAGTTCACAATGTAAAGTCACTACATTTAACCATTTTCTAGTCACTATTTTATATTTCAAGTCACTACACTTATCCATTTTATAGTCACAAATTCACAATTTCAAGTCACTACACTTATCAATTTTCTAGTCACAAATTCACAATTTCAAGTGACTACACTTAACCATTTCAAGAAACATTTTCATAATTTCAAGTCACTCCACTTAACCTTTTTCAAGTCACTAATTCACATTTCAATTTACTACATTTAACCATTTTAAGGAAACAAGTTCACAATTTCAAGTCACTACACTTATCTATTTTCTAGTCACAAATTCACAATTTCAAGTCACTACACTTAACCATTTCAAGAAACAAGTTCACAATTTCAAGTCACTACACTTAACCATTTCAAGAAATAAGTTCACAATTTCAAGTCACTACATTTAACCATGTTCAAGTCACTAATTTACATTTCAAGTCACTACACTTAACCATTTTCAAGAAACAAGTTCATAAATTTCAAGTCACTACACTTACCCATTTCAAGAAACAAGTTCACAATTTCAAGTCACTACACTGAACCATTTCAAGAAACAATTTCACAATTTCAAGACACTCAACTTAACCTTTATCAAGTCACTAATTCACATTTCAAGTCACTACACTTAACCATTTTCAAAAAACAAGTTTACAATGTAAAGTCACTACATTTAACCATTATCAAGTCACTAATTCACAATTTCAAGTCACTACACTTAACCATTTTCAAAAAACAAGTTCACAATTTCAAGTCACTACACTTAACCATTTCAAGAAACAATTTCATAATTTCAAGTCACTCCACTTAACGTTTTTCAAGTCTCTAATTCACATTTCAAGTCACTACACTTAACCATTTTCTAGTCACTATTTTATATTTCAAGTCACTACACTTATCCATTTTATAGTCACAAATTCGCAATTTCAAGTCACTACACTTATCAATTTTCTAGTCACAAATTCACCATTTCAAGTCACTACACTTAACCATTTCAAGAAACATTTTCATAATTTCAAGTCACTCCACTTAACCTTTTTCAAGTCACTAATTCACATTTCAATTTACTACATTTAACCATTTTAAAGAAACAAGTTCACAATTTCAAGTCACTACACTTATCTATTTTCTAGTCACAAATTCACAATTTAAAGTCACTACACTTAACCATTTCAAGAAACAAGTTCACAATTTCAAGTCACTACACTTAACCATTTCAAGAAATAAGTTCACAATTTCAAGTCACTACATTTAACCATGTTCAAGTCACTAATTTACATTTCAAGTCACTACACTTAACCATTTTCAAGAAACAAGTTCATAAATTTCAAGTCACTACACTTACCCATTTCAAGAAACAAGTTCACAATTTCAAGTCACTACACTGAACCATTTCAAGAAACAATTTCACAATTTCAAGTCACTACACTTAACTATTTCAAGAAACAAGTTCACAATTTCAAGTCAGTACACTTAACCATTTCAAGAAACAAATTCACATTTCAAGTCACTACACTTAACCATTTTCTAGTCACTATTTTATATTTCAAGTCACTACACTTAACCATTTTCAAAAAACAAGTTTACAATGTAAAGTCACTACATTTAACCATTATCAAGTCACTAATTCACAATTTCAAGTCACTACACTTAACCATTTTCAAAAAACAAGTTCACAATTTCAAGTCACTACACTTAACCATTTCAAGAAACAATTTCATAATTTCAAGTCACTCCACTTAACGTTTTTCAAGTCACTAATTCACATTTCAAGTCACTACACTTATCCATTTTATAGTCACAAATTCACAATTTCAAGTCACTACACTTATCAATTTTCTAGTCACTAATTCACAATTTCAAGTCACTACACTTAACCATTTCAAGAAACAATTTCATAATTTCAAGTCACTCCACTTAACCTTTTTCAAGTCACTAATTCACATTTCAAGTTACTACATTTAACCATTTTAAAGAAACAAGTTCACAATTTCAAGTCACTACACTTATCCATTCTCTAGTCAGAAATTCACAATTTCAAGTCACTACACTTAACCATTTCAAGAAACAAGTTCACAATTTCAAGTCACTACACTTAACCATTTCAAGAAACAAGTTCACAATTTCAAGTCACCACACTTAACCATTTTCAAGTCACTAATTCATATTTCAAGTCACTACACTTCACCATTTTAAAGTAACTAATTCACATTTTAAGTCACTACACTTAGCTATTTCAAGAAATAATTTCACAATTTCAAGTCACTACACTTAACCATTTTCAAAAAACAAGTTCATAATTTCAAGTCACTACCATTAACCATTTTAAACTCACTAATTCACATTTCAAGTCACTACACATAACCATTTTCAAGTCACTAATTCATATTTCAAGTCACTACACTTAACCATTTTCAAGAAAAAAGTTCACATTTCAAGTCACTACACTTAATCATTTTCTAGTCACTATGTTATATTTCAACTCACTACACTTAACAATTTTCAAAAAACAAGTTCACAATGTAAAGTCACTACATTTAACCATTTTCTAGTCACTATTTTATATTTCAAGTCACTACACTTATCCATTTTATAGTCACAAATTCACAATTTCAAGTCACTACACTTATCAATTTTCTAGTCACAAATTCACAATTTCAAGTGACTACACTTAACCATTTCAAGAAACATTTTCATAATTTCAAGTCACTCCACTTAACCTTTTTCAAGTCACTAATTCACATTTCAATTTACTACATTTAACCATTTTAAGGAAACAAGTTCACAATTTCAAGTCATTACACTTATCTATTTTCTAGTCACAAATTCACAATTTCAAGTCACTACACTTAACCATTTCAAGAAACAAGTTCACAATTTCAAGTCACTACACTTAACCATTTCAAGAAATAAGTTCACAATTTCAAGTCACTACATTTAACCATGTTCAAGTCACTAATTTACATTTCAAGTCACTACACTTAACCATTTTCAAGAAACAAGTTCATAAATTTCAAGTCACTACACTTACCCATTTCAAGAAACAAGTTCACAATTTCAAGTCACTACACTGAACCATTTCAAGAAACAATTTCACAATTTCAAGACACTCAACTTAACCTTTATCAAGTCACTAATTCACATTTCAAGTCACTACACTTAACCATTTTCTAGTCACTATTTTATATTTCAAGTCACTACACTTAACCATTTTTAAAAAACAAGTTTACAATGTAAAGTCACTACATTTAACCATTATCAATTCACTAATTCACAATTTCAAGTCACTACACTTAACCATTTTCAAAAAACAAGTTCACAATTTCAATTCACTACACTTAACCATTTCAAGAAACAATTTCATAATTTCAAGTCACTCCACTTAACGTTTTTCAATTCACTAATTCACATTTCAAGTCACTACACTTAACCATTTTCTAGTCACTATTTTATATTTCAAGTCACTACACTTATCCATTTTATAGTAACAAATTCAGAATTTCAAGTCACTACACTTATCAATTTTCTAGTCACAAATTCACAATTTCAAGTCACTACACTTAACCATTTCAAGAAACAATTTCATAATTTCAAGTCACTTCACTTAACCTTTTTCAAGTCACTAATTCACATTTCAATTTACTACATTTAACCATTTTCAAGAAACAAGTTCACAATTTCAAGTCACTACACTTATCCATTTTCTAGTCACAAATTCACAATTTCAAGTCACTACACTTAACCATTTCACGAAACAAGTTCACAATTTCAAGTCACTACACTTAACCATTTCAAGAAATAAGTTCACAATTTCAAGTCACTACATTTAACCATGTTCAAGTCACTAATTTACATTTCAAGTCACTACACTTAACCATTTTCAAGAAACAAGTTCATAAATTTCAAGTCACTACACTTACCCATTTCAAGAAACAAGTTCACAATTTCAAGTCACTACACTGAACCATTTCAAGAAACAATTTCACAATTTCAAGACACTCCACTTAACCTTTATCAAGTCACTAATTCACATTTCAAGTTACTACATTTAACCATTTTAAAGAAACAAGTTCACAATTTCAAGTCACTACACTTATATATTTTCTAGTCACAAATTCACAATTTAAAGTCACTACACTTAACCATTTCAAGAAACAAGTTCACAATTTCAAGTCACTACACTTAACCATTTCAAGAAATAAGTTCACAATTTCAAGTCACTACATTTAATAATGTTCAAGTCACTAATTTACATTTCAAGTCACTACACTTAACCATTTTCAAGAAACAAGTTCATAATTTCAAGTCACTACACCTAACCATTTCAAAAAACAAGTTCACAATTTCAAGTTACTACACTTAACCATTTCAACAAACAATTTCACAATTTCAAGTCACTACACTTAACCTTTTTCAAGTCACTAATTCACATTTCAAGTCACTACACTTAACCATTTCAAGAAACAATTTCACAATTTAAAGTCACTCTACATAACCTTTTTCAAGTCACTAATTCATATTTGAAGTCACTACACTTAACCATTTTCTAGTCACTATTTTATATTTCAAGTCACTACACTTAACCATTTTCAAAAAACAAGTTTACAATGTGAAGACACTACATTTAACCATTATCAAGTCACTAATTCACAATTTCAAGTCACTGCACTTAACCATTTTTCAAAAAGCAAGTTCACAATTTCAAGTCACTTCACTTAACCATTTCAAGAAACAATTTCATACTTTCAAGTCACTCCACTTAACCTTTTTCAAGTCACTAATTCACATTTCAAGTTACTACATTTAACCATTTTAAAGAAACAAGTTCACAATTTCAAGTCACTACACTTAACCATTTCAAGAAACAATTTCATAATTTCAAGTCACTCCACTTAACGTTTTTCAAGTCACTAATTCACATTTCAAGTCACTACACTTAACCATTTTCTAGTCACTATTTTATATTTCAAGTCACTACACTTATCCATTTTATAGTAACAAATTCAGAATTTCAAGTCACTACACTTATCAATTTTCTAGTCACAAATTCACAATTTCAAGTCACTACACTTAACCATTTCAAGAAACAATTTCATAATTTCAAGTCACTTCACTTAACCTTTTTCAAGTCACTAATTCACATTTCAATTTACTACATTTAACCATTTTCAAGAAACAAGTTCACAATTTCAAGTCACTACACTTATCCATTTTCTAGTCACAAATTCACAATTTAAAGTCACTACACTTAACCATTTCACGAAACAAGTTCACAATTTCAAGTCACTACACTTAACCATTTCAAGAAATAAGTTCACAATTTCAAGTCACTACATTTAACCATGTTCAAGTCACTAATTTACATTTCAAGTCACTACACTTAACCATTTTCAAGAAACAAGTTCATAAATTTCAAGTCACTACACTTACCCATTTCAAGAAACAAGTTCACAATTTCAAGTCACTACACTGAACCATTTCAAGAAACAATTTCACAATTGCAAGACACTACACTTAACCTTTATCAAGTCACTAATTCACATTTCAAGTTACTACATTTAACCATTTTAAAGAAACAAGTTCACAATTTCAAGTCACTACACTTATATATTTTCTAGTCACAAATTCACAATTTAAAGTTACTACACTTAACCATTTCAAGAAACAAGTTCACAATTTCAAGTCACTACACTTAACCATTTCAAGAAATAAGTTCACAATTTCAAGTCACTACATTTAATAATGTTCAAGTCACTAATTTACATTTCAAGTCACTACACTTAACCATTTTCAAGAAACAAGTTCATAATTTCAAGTCACTACACCTAACCATTTCAAAAAACAAGTTCACAATTTCAAGTTACTACACTTAACCATTTCAACAAACAATTTCACAATTTCAAGTCACTACACTTAACCTTTTTCAAGTCACTAATTCACATTTCAAGTCACTACACTTAACCATTTCAAGAAACAATTTCACAATTTCAAGTCACTCTACATAACCTTTTTCAAGTCACTAATTCATATTTGAAGTCACTACACTTAACCATTTTCTAGTCACTATTTTATATTTCAAGTCACTACACTTAACCATTTTCAAAAAACAAGTTTACAATGTAAAGACACTACATTTAACCATTATCAAGTCACTAATTCACAATTTCAAGTCACTGCACTTAACCATTTTTCAAAAAGCAAGTTCACAATTTCAAGTCACTACACTTAACCATTTCAAGAAACAATTTCATACTTTCAAGTCACTCCACTTAACCTTTTTCAAGTCACTAATTCACATTTCAAGTTGCTACATTTAACCATTTTAAAGAAATAAGTTCACAATTTCAAGTCACTACACTTATCCATTTTCTAGTCACAAATTCACAATTTCAAGTCACTACACTTAACCATTAGAAGAAACAAGTTCACAATTTCAAGTCACTACACTTAACCATTTCAAGAAATAAGTTCACAATTTTAAGTCACTACATTTAACCATGTTCAAGTCACTAATTTACATTTCAAGTCACTACACTTAACCATTTTCAAGAAACAAGTTCATAATTTCAAGTCACTACACCTAACCATTTCAAAAAACAAGTTCACAATTTCAAGTCACTACACTTTACCATTTTAAAGTCATTAATTCACATTTCAAGTCACGACACAACCATTTTCAAGAAAAAATTCACAATTTCAAGTCACTACCATTAACCATTTTAAACTCACTAATTCACATTTCAAGTCACTACACATAACCATTTTCAAGTCACTAATTCATATTTCAAGTCACTACACTTAACCAATTTCAAGAAACAAGTTCACATTTCAAGTCACTACACTTAACCATTTTCTAGTCACTATTTTATATTTCAAGTCACTAAACTTAACCATTTTCAAAAAACAAGTTCACAATTTCAAGTCACTCCACTTAACCTTTTTCAAGTCACTAATTCACATTTCAAGTCACTACACTTAACCATTTTCTAGTCACTATTTTATATTTCAAGTCACTACACTTATCCATTTTATAGTCACAAATTCACAATTTCAAGTCACTACACTTATCAATTTTCTAGTCACAAATTCACAATTTCAAGTGACTACACTTAACCATTTCAAGAAACATTTTCATAATTTCAAGTCACTCCACTTAACCTTTTTCAAGTCACTAATTCACATTTCAATTTACTACATTTAACCATTTTAAGGAAACAAGTTCACAATTTCAAGTCACTACACTTATCTATTTTCTAGTCACAAATTCACAATTTCAAGTCACTACACTTAACCATTTCAAGAAACAAGTTCACAATTTCAAGTCACTACACTTAACCATTTCAAGAAATAAGTTCACAATTTCAAGTCACTACATTTAACCATGTTCAAGTCACTAATTTACATTTCAAGTCACTACACTTAACCATTTTCAAGAAACAAGTTCATAAATTTCAAGTCACTACACTTACCCATTTCAAGAAACAAGTTCACAATTTCAAGTCACTACACTGAACCATTTAAAGAAACAATTTCACAATTTCAAGACACTCAACTTAACCTTTATCAAGTCACTAATTCACATTTCAAGTCACTACACTTAACCATTTTCAAAAAACAAGTTTACAATGTAAAGTCACTACATTTAACCATTATCAAGTCACTAATTCACAATTTCAAGTCACTACACTTAACCATTTTCAAAAAACAAGTTCACAATTTCAAGTCACTACACTTAACCATTTCAAGAAACAATTTCATAATTTCAAGTCACTCCACTTAACGTTTTTCAAGTCTCTAATTCACATTTCAAGTCACTACACTTAACCATTTTCTAGTCACTATTTTATATTTCAAGTCACTACACTTATCCATTTTATAGTCACAAATTCGCAATTTCAAGTCACTACACTTATCAATTTTCTAGTCACAAATTCACAATTTCAAGTCACTACACTTAACCATTTCAAGAAACATTTTCATAATTTCAAGTCACTCCACTTAACCTTTTTCAAGTCACTAATTCACATTTCAATTTACTACATTTAACCATTTTAAAGAAACAAGTTCACAATTTCAAGTCACTACACTTATCTATTTTCTAGTCACAAATTCACAATTTAAAGTCACTACACTTAACCATTTCAAGAAACAAGTTCACAATTTCAAGTCACTACACTTAACCATTTCAAGAAATAAGTTCACAATTTCAAGTCACTACATTTAACCATGTTCAAGTCACTAATTTACATTTCAAGTCACTACACTTAACCATTTTCAAGAAACAAGTTCATAAATTTCAAGTCACTACACTTACCCATTTCAAGAAACAAGTTCACAATTTCAAGTCACTACACTGAACCATTTCAAGAAACAATTTCACAATTTCAAGTCACTACACTTAACTATTTCAAGAAACAAGTTCACAATTTCAAGTCAGTACACTTAACCATTTCAAGAAACAAATTCACATTTCAAGTCACTACACTTAACCATTTTCTAGTCACTATTTTATATTTCAAGTCACTACACTTAACCATTTTCAAAAAACAAGTTTACAATGTAAAGTCACTACATTTAACCATTATCAAGTCACTAATTCACAATTTCAAGTCACTACACTTAACCATTTTCAAAAAACAAGTTCACAATTTCAAGTCACTACACTTAACCATTTCAAGAAACAATTTCATAATTTCAAGTCACTCCACTTAACGTTTTTCAAGTCACTAATTCACATTTCAAGTCACTACACTTATCCATTTTATAGTCACAAATTCACAATTTCAAGTCACTACACTTATCAATTTTCTAGTCACTAATTCACAATTTCAAGTCACTACACTTAACCATTTCAAGAAACAATTTCATAATTTCAAGTCACTCCACTTAACCTTTTTCAAGTCACTAATTCACATTTCAAGTTACTACATTTAACCATTTTAAAGAAACAAGTTCACAATTTCAAGTCACTACACTTATCCATTCTCTAGTCAGAAATTCACAATTTCAAGTCACTACACTTAACCATTTCAAGAAACAAGTTCACAATTTCAAGTCACTACACTTAACCATTTCAAGAAACAAGTTCACAATTTCAAGTCACCACACTTAACCATTTTCAAGTCACTAATTCATATTTCAAGTCACTACACTTCACCATTTTAAAGTAACTAATTCACATTTTAAGTCACTACACTTAGCTATTTCAAGAAATAATTTCACAATTTCAAGTCACTACACTTAACCATTTTCAAAAAACAAGTTCATAATTTCAAGTCACTACCATTAACCATTTTAAACTCACTAATTCACATTTCAAGTCACTACACATAACCATTTTCAAGTCACTAATTCATATTTCAAGTCACTACACTTAACCATTTTCAAGAAAAAAGTTCACATTTCAAGTCACTACACTTAATCATTTTCTAGTCACTATGTTATATTTCAACTCACTACACTTAACAATTTTCAAAAAACAAGTTCACAATGTAAAGTCACTACATTTAACCATTTTCTAGTCACTATTTTATATTTCAAGTCACTACACTTATCCATTTTATAGTCACAAATTCACAATTTCAAGTCACTACACTTATCAATTTTCTAGTCACAAATTCACAATTTCAAGTGACTACACTTAACCATTTCAAGAAACATTTTCATAATTTCAAGTCACTCCACTTAACCTTTTTCAAGTCACTAATTCACATTTCAATTTACTACATTTAACCATTTTAAGGAAACAGGTTCACAATTTCAAGTCACTACACTTATCTATTTTCTAGTCACAAATTCACAATTTCAAGTCACTACACTTAACCATTTCAAGAAACAAGTTCACAATTTCAAGTCACTACACTTAACCATTTCAAGAAATAAGTTCACAATTTCAAGTCACTACATTTAACCATGTTCAAGTCACTAATTTACATTTCAAGTCACTACACTTAACCATTTTCAAGAAACAAGTTCATAAATTTCAAGTCACTACACTTACCCATTTCAAGAAACAAGTTCACAATTTCAAGTCACTACACTTTACCATTTTAAAGAAACAATTTCACAATTTCAAGACACTCAACTTAACCTTTATCAAGTCACTAATTCACATTTCAAGTCACTACACTTAACCATTTTCTAGTCACTATTTTATATTTCAAGTCACTACACTTAACCATTTTCAAAAAACAAGTTTACAATGTAAAGTCACTACATTTAACCATTATCAATTCACTAATTCACAATTTCAAGTCACTACACTTAACCATTTTCAAAAAACAAGTTCACAATTTCAATTCACTACACTTAACCATTTCAAGAAACAATTTCATAATTTCAAGTCACTCCACTTAACCTTTTTCAAGTCACTAATTCACATTTCAAGTTACTACATTTAACCATTTTAAAGAAACAAGTTCACAATTTCAAGTCACTACACTTATCCATTCTCTAGTCAGAAATTCACAATTTCAAGTCACTACACTTAACCATTTCAAGAAACAAGTTCACAATTTCAAGTCACTACACTTAACCATTTCAAGAAACAAGTTCACAATTTCAAGTCACCACACTTAACCATTTTCAAGTCACTAATTCATATTTCAAGTCACTACACTTCACCATTTTAAAGTAACTAATTCACATTTTAAGTCACTACACTTAGCTATTTCAAGAAATAATTTCACAATTTCAAGTCACTACACTTAACCATTTTCAAAAAACAAGTTCATAATTTCAAGTCACTACCATTAACCATTTTAAACTCACTAATTCACATTTCAAGTCACTACACATAACCATTTTCAAGTCACTAATTCATATTTCAAGTCACTACACTTAACCATTTTCAAGAAAAAAGTTCACATTTCAAGTCACTACACTTAATCATTTTCTAGTCACTATGTTATATTTCAACTCACTACACTTAACAATTTTCAAAAAACAAGTTCACAATGTAAAGTCACTACATTTAACCATTTTCTAGTCACTATTTTATATTTCAAGTCACTACACTTATCCATTTTATAGTCACAAATTCACAATTTCAAGTCACTACACTTATCAATTTTCTAGTCACAAATTCACAATTTCAAGTGACTACACTTAACCATTTCAAGAAACATTTTCATAATTTCAAGTCACTCCACTTAACCTTTTTCAAGTCACTAATTCACATTTCAATTTACTACATTTAACCATTTTAAGGAAACAGGTTCACAATTTCAAGTCACTACACTTATCTATTTTCTAGTCACAAATTCACAATTTCAAGTCACTACACTTAACCATTTCAAGAAACAAGTTCACAATTTCAAGTCACTACACTTAACCATTTCAAGAAATAAGTTCACAATTTCAAGTCACTACATTTAACCATGTTCAAGTCACTAATTTACATTTCAAGTCACTACACTTAACCATTTTCAAGAAACAAGTTCATAAATTTCAAGTCACTACACTTACCCATTTCAAGAAACAAGTTCACAATTTCAAGTCACTACACTTTACCATTTTAAAGAAACAATTTCACAATTTCAAGACACTCAACTTAACCTTTATCAAGTCACTAATTCACATTTCAAGTCACTACACTTAACCATTTTCTAGTCACTATTTTATATTTCAAGTCACTACACTTAACCATTTTCAAAAAACAAGTTTACAATGTAAAGTCACTACATTTAACCATTATCAATTCACTAATTCACAATTTCAAGTCACTACACTTAACCATTTTCAAAAAACAAGTTCACAATTTCAATTCACTACACTTAACCATTTCAAGAAACAATTTCATAATTTCAAGTCACTCCACTTAACGTTTTTCAATTCACTAATTCACATTTCAAGTCACTACACTTAACCATTTTCTAGTCACTATTTTATATTTCAAGTCACTACACTTATCCATTTTATAGTCACAAATTCACAATTTCAAGTCACTACACTTATCAATTTTCTAGTCACAAATTCACAATTTCAAGTGACTACACTTAACCATTTCAAGAAACATTTTCATAATTTCAAGTCACTCCACTTAACCTTTTTCAAGTCACTAATTCACATTTCAATTTACTACATTTAACCATTTTAAGGAAACAGGTTCACAATTTCAAGTCACTACACTTATCTATTTTCTAGTCACAAATTCACAATTTCAAGTCACTACACTTAACCATTTCAAGAAACAAGTTCACAATTTCAAGTCACTACACTTAACCATTTCAAGAAATAAGTTCACAATTTCAAGTCACTACATTTAACCATGTTCAAGTCACTAATTTACATTTCAAGTCACTACACTTAACCATTTTCAAGAAACAAGTTCATAAATTTCAAGTCACTACACTTACCCATTTCAAGAAACAAGTTCACAATTTCAAGTCACTACACTTTACCATTTTAAAGAAACAATTTCACAATTTCAAGACACTCAACTTAACCTTTATCAAGTCACTAATTCACATTTCAAGTCACTACACTTAACCATTTTCTAGTCACTATTTTATATTTCAAGTCACTACACTTAACCATTTTCAAAAAACAAGTTTACAATGTAAAGTCACTACATTTAACCATTATCAATTCACTAATTCACAATTTCAAGTCACTACACTTAACCATTTTCAAAAAACAAGTTCACAATTTCAATTCACTACACTTAACCATTTCAAGAAACAATTTCATAATTTCAAGTCACTCCACTTAACGTTTTTCAATTCACTAATTCACATTTCAAGTCACTACACTTAACCATTTTCTAGTCACTATTTTATATTTCAAGTCACTACACTTATCCATTTTATAGTCACAAATTCACAATTTCAAGTCACTACACTTATCAATTTTCTAGTCACAAATTCACAATTTCAAGTGACTACACTTAACCATTTCAAGAAACATTTTCATAATTTCAAGTCACTCCACTTAACCTTTTTCAAGTCACTAATTCACATTTCAATTTACTACATTTAACCATTTTAAGGAAACAGGTTCACAATTTCAAGTCACTACACTTATCTATTTTCTAGTCACAAATTCACAATTTCAAGTCACTACACTTAACCATTTCAAGAAACAAGTTCACAATTTCAAGTCACTACACTTAACCATTTCAAGAAATAAGTTCACAATTTCAAGTCACTACATTTAACCATGTTCAAGTCACTAATTTACATTTCAAGTCACTACACTTAACCATTTTCAAGAAACAAGTTCATAAATTTCAAGTCACTACACTTACCCATTTCAAGAAACAAGTTCACAATTTCAAGTCACTACACTTTACCATTTTAAAGAAACAATTTCACAATTTCAAGACACTCAACTTAACCTTTATCAAGTCACTAATTCACATTTCAAGTCACTACACTTAACCATTTTCTAGTCACTATTTTATATTTCAAGTCACTACACTTAACCATTTTCAAAAAACAAGTTTACAATGTAAAGTCACTACATTTAACCATTATCAATTCACTAATTCACAATTTCAAGTCACTACACTTAACCATTTTCAAAAAACAAGTTCACAATTTCAATTCACTACACTTAACCATTTCAAGAAACAATTTCATAATTTCAAGTCACTCCACTTAACGTTTTTCAATTCACTAATTCACATTTCAAGTCACTACACTTAACCATTTTCTAGTCACTATTTTATATTTCAAGTCACTACACTTATCCATTTTATAGTCACAAATTCACAATTTCAAGTCACTACACTTATCAATTTTCTAGTCACAAATTCACAATTTCAAGTGACTACACTTAACCATTTCAAGAAACATTTTCATAATTTCAAGTCACTCCACTTAACCTTTTTCAAGTCACTAATTCACATTTCAATTTACTACATTTAACCATTTTAAGGAAACAGGTTCACAATTTCAAGTCACTACACTTATCTATTTTCTAGTCACAAATTCACAATTTCAAGTCACTACACTTAACCATTTCAAGAAACAAGTTCACAATTTCAAGTCACTACACTTAACCATTTCAAGAAATAAGTTCACAATTTCAAGTCACTACATTTAACCATGTTCAAGTCACTAATTTACATTTCAAGTCACTACACTTAACCATTTTCAAGAAACAAGTTCATAAATTTCAAGTCACTACACTTACCCATTTCAAGAAACAAGTTCACAATTTCAAGTCACTACACTTTACCATTTTAAAGAAACAATTTCACAATTTCAAGACACTCAACTTAACCTTTATCAAGTCACTAATTCACATTTCAAGTCACTACACTTAACCATTTTCTAGTCACTATTTTATATTTCAAGTCACTACACTTAACCATTTTCAAAAAACAAGTTTACAATGTAAAGTCACTACATTTAACCATTATCAATTCACTAATTCACAATTTCAAGTCACTACACTTAACCATTTTCAAAAAACAAGTTCACAATTTCAATTCACTACACTTAACCATTTCAAGAAACAATTTCATAATTTCAAGTCACTCCACTTAACGTTTTTCAATTCACTAATTCACATTTCAAGTCACTACACTTAACCATTTTCTAGTCACTATTTTATATTTCAAGTCACTACACTTATCCATTTTATAGTAACAAATTCAGAATTTCAAGTCACTACACTTATCAATTTTCTAGTCACAAATTCACAATTTCAAGTCACTACACTTAACCATTTCAAGAAACAATTTCATAATTTCAAGTCACTTCACTTAACCTTTTTCAAGTCACTAATTCACATTTCAATTTACTACATTTAACCATTTTCAAGAAACAAGTTCACAATTTCAAGTCACTACACTTATCCATTTTCTAGTCACAAATTCACAATTTCAAGTCACTACACTTAACCATTTCACGAAACAAGTTCACAATTTCAAGTCACTACACTTAACCATTTCAAGAAATAAGTTCACAATTTCAAGTCACTACATTTAACCATGTTCAAGTCACTAATTTACATTTCAAGTCACTACACTTAACCATTTTCAAGAAACAAGTTCATAAATTTCAAGTCACTACACTTACCCATTTCAAGAAACAAGTTCACAATTTCAAGTCACTACACTGAACCATTTCAAGAAACAATTTCACAATTTCAAGACACTCCACTTAACCTTTATCAAGTCACTAATTCACATTTCAAGTTACTAAATTTAACCATTTTAAAGAAACAAGTTCACAATTTCAAGTCACTACACTTATATATTTTCTAGTCACAAATTCACAATTTAAAGTCACTACACTTAACCATTTCAAGAAACAAGTTCACAATTTCAAGTCACTACACTTAACCATTTCAAGAAATAAGTTCACAATTTCAAGTCACTACATTTAATAATGTTCAAGTCACTAATTTACATTTCAAGTCACTACACTTAACCATTTTCAAGAAACAAGTTCATAATTTCAAGTCACTACACCTAACCATTTCAAAAAACAAGTTCACAATTTCAAGTTACTACACTTAACCATTTCAACAAACAATTTCACAATTTCAAGTCACTACACTTAACCTTTTTCAAGTCACTAATTCACATTTCAAGTCACTACACTTAACCATTTCAAGAAACAATTTCACAATTTCAAGTCACTCTACATAACCTTTTTCAAGTCACTAATTCATATTTGAAGTCACTACACTTAACCATTTTCTAGTCACTATTTTATATTTCAAGTCACTACACTTAACCATTTTCAAAAAACAAGTTTACAATGTAAAGACACTACATTTAACCATTATCAAGTCACTAATTCACAATTTCAAGTCACTGCACTTAACCATTTTTCAAAAAGCAAGTTCACAATTTCAAGTCACTACACTTAACCATTTCAAGAAACAATTTCATACTTTCAAGTCACTCCACTTAACCTTTTTCAAGTCACTAATTCACATTTCAAGTTGCTACATTTAACCATTTTAAAGAAACAAGTTCACAATTTCAAGTCACTACACTTATCCATTTTCTAGTCACAAATTCACAATTTCAAGTCACTACACTTAACCATTAGAAGAAACAAGTTCACAATTTCAAGTCACTACACTTAACCATTTCAAGAAATAAGTTCACAATTTTAAGTCACTACATTTAACCATGTTCAAGTCACTAATTTACATTTCAAGTCACTACACTTAACCATTTTCAAGAAACAAGTTCATAATTTCAAGTCACTACACCTAACCATTTCAAAAAACAAGTTCACAATTTCAAGTCACTACACTTTACCATTTTAAAGTCATTAATTCACATTTCAAGTCACGACACAACCATTTTCAAGAAAAAATTCACAATTTCAAGTCACTACCATTAACCATTTTAAACTCACTAATTCACATTTCAAGTCACTACACATAACCATTTTCAAGTCACTAATTCATATTTCAAGTCACTACACTTAACCAATTTCAAGAAACAAGTTCACATTTCAAGTCACTACACTTAACCATTTTCTAGTCACTATTTTATATTTCAAGTCACTAAACTTAACCATTTTCAAAAAACAAGTTCACAATTTCAAGTCACTCCACTTAACCTTTTTCAAGTCACTAATTCACATTTCAAGTCACTACACTTAACCATTTTCTAGTCACTATTTTATATTTCAAGTCACTAAACTTAACCATTTTCAAAAACCCAAGTTTACAATGTAAAGTCACTACATTTAACCATTATCAAGTCACTAATTCACAATTTCAAGTCACTACACTTAACCATTTTCAAAAAACAAGTTCACAATTTCAAGTCACTACACTTAAGCATTTCAAGAAACAATTTCATAATTTCAAGTCACTCCACTTAACGTTTTTCAAGTCACTAATTCACATTTCAAGTCACTACACTTAACCATTTTCTAGTCACTATTTTATATTTCAAGTCACTACACTTAACCATTTTCTAGTCACTATTTTATATTTCAAGTCACTACACTTATCCATTTTATAGTCACAAATTCACAATTTCAAGTCACTACACTTATCAATTTTCTAGTCACAAATTCACAATTTCAAGTCACTACACTTAACCATTTCAAGAAACATTTTCATAATTTCAAGTCACTCCACTTAACCTTTTTCAAGTCACTAATTCACATTTAAAGTCACTACACTTAACCATTTTCTAGTAACTATTTTATATTTCAAGTCACTACACTTAACCATTTTCAAAAAACAAGTTTACAATGTAAAGTCACTACATTTAACCATTATCAAGTCACTAATTCACAATTTCAAGTCACTACACTTAACCATTTTCAAAAAACAAGTTCACAATTTCAAGTCACTACACTTAACCATTTCAAGAAACAATTTCATAATTTCAAGTCACTCCACTTAACGTTTTTCAAGTCACTAATTCACATTTAAAGTCACTACACTTAACCATTTTCTAGTAACTATTTTATATTTCAAGTCACTACACTTAACCATTTTCAAAAAACAAGTTTACAATGTAAAGTCACTACATTTAACCATTATCAAGTCACTAATTCACAATTTCAAGTCACTACACTTAACCATTTTCAAAAAACAAGTTCACAATTTCAAGTCACTACACTTAACCATTTCAAGAAACAATTTCATAATTTCAAGTCACTCCACTTAACCTTTTTCAAGTCACTAATTCACATTTCAAGTTACTACATTTAACCATTTTAAAGAAACAAGTTCACAATTTCAAGTCACTACACTTATCCATTTTCTAGTCACAAATTCACAATTTAAAGTCACTACACTTAACCATTTCAAGAAACAAGTTCACAATTTCAAGTCACTACACTTAACCATTTCAAGAAATAAGTTCACAATTTCAAGTCACTACATTTAACCATGTTCAAGTCACTAATTTACATTTCAAGTCACTACACTTAACCATTTTCAAGAAACAAGTTCATAATTTCAAGTCACTACACCTAACCATTTCAAAAAACAAGTTCACAATTTCAAGTCACTACACTGAACCATTTCAAGAAACAATTTCACAATTTCAAGTAACTACACTTAACCTTTTTCAAGTCACTAATTCCAATTTCAAGTCACTACACTTAACCATTTCAAAAAACAATTTCACAATTTCAAGTCACTCTACATAACCTTTTTCAAGTCACTACACTTAACCATTTTCTAGTCACTATTTTATATTTCAAGTCACTAAACTTAACCATTTTCAAAAACACAAGTTTACAATGTAAAGTCACTACATTTAACCATTATCAAGTCACTAATTCACAATTTCAAGTCACTACACTTAACCATTTTCAAAAAACAAGTTCACAATTTCAAGTCACTACACTTAACCATTTCAAGAAACAATTTCATAATTTCAAGTCACTCCACTTAACCTTTTTCAAATCAATAATTCAAATTTCAAGTTACTACATTTAACCAATTTAAAGAAACAAGTTCACAATTTCAAGTCACTACACTTATCCATTTCCTAGTAACAAATTCACAATTTCAAGTCACTACACTTAACCATTTCAAGAAACAAGTTCACACTTTCAAGTCACTACACTTAACCATTTCAAGAAACAAGTTCACAATTTCAAGTCACCACACTTAACCATTTTCAAGTCACTAATTCATATTTCAAGTCACTACACTTCACCATTTAAAAGTAACTAATTCACATTTTAAGTCACTACACTTAGCTATTTCAAGAAATAATTTCACAATTTCAAGTCACTACACTTTACCATTTTAAAGTCATTAATTCACATTTCAAGTCACGACACAACCATTTTCAAGAAAAAATTCACAATTTCAAGTCACTACCATTAACCATTTTAAACTCACTAATTCACATTTCAAGTCACTACACATAACCATTTTCAAGTCACTAATTCATATTTCAAGTCACTACACTTAACCATTTTCAAAAAACAAGTTCACAATTTCAAGTCACTACACTTAACATTTCAAGAAACAATTTCATAATTTCAAGTCACTCCACTTAACGTTTTTCAAGTCACTAATTCACATTTCAAGTCACTACACTTAACCATTTTCTAGTCACTATTTTATATTTCAAGTCACTACACTTAACCATTTTCTAGTCACTATTTTATATTTCAAGTCACTACACTTATCCATTTTATAGTCACAAATTCACAATTTCAAGTCACTACACTTATCAATTTTCTAGTCACAAATTCACAATTTCAAGTCACTACACTTAACCATTTCAAGAAACATTTTCATAATTTCAAGTCACTCCACTTAACCTTTTTCAAGTCACTAATTCACATTTAAAGTCACTACACTTAACCATTTTCTAGTAACTATTTTATATTTCAAGTCACTACACTTAACCATTTTCAAAAAACAAGTTTACAATGTAAAGTCACTACATTTAACCATTATCAAGTCACTAATTCACAATTTCAAGTCACTACACTTAACCATTTTCAAAAAACAAGTTCACAATTTCAAGTCACTACACTTAACCATTTCAAGAAACAATTTCATAATTTCAAGTCACTCCACTTAACGTTTTTCAAGTCACTAATTCACATTTAAAGTCACTACACTTAACCATTTTCTAGTAACTATTTTATATTTCAAGTCACTACACTTAACCATTTTCAAAAAACAAGTTTACAATGTAAAGTCACTACATTTAACCATTATCAAGTCACTAATTCACAATTTCAAGTCACTACACTTAACCATTTTCAAAAAACAAGTTCACAATTTCAAGTCACTACACTTAACCATTTCAAGAAACAATTTCATAATTTCAAGTCACTCCACTTAACCTTTTTCAAGTCACTAATTCACATTTCAAGTTACTACATTTAACCATTTTAAAGAAACAAGTTCACAATTTCAAGTCACTACACTTATCCATTTTCTAGTCACAAATTCACAATTTAAAGTCACTACACTTAACCATTTCAAGAAACAAGTTCACAATTTCAAGTCACTACACTTAACCATTTCAAGAAATAAGTTCACAATTTCAAGTCACTACATTTAACCATGTTCAAGTCACTAATTTACATTTCAAGTCACTACACTTAACCATTTTCAAGAAACAAGTTCATAATTTCAAGTCACTACACCTAACCATTTCAAAAAACAAGTTCACAATTTCAAGTCACTACACTGAACCATTTCAAGAAACAATTTCACAATTTCAAGTAACTACACTTAACCTTTTTCAAGTCACTAATTCCAATTTCAAGTCACTACACTTAACCATTTCAAAAAACAATTTCACAATTTCAAGTCACTCTACATAACCTTTTTCAAGTCACTACACTTAACCATTTTCTAGTCACTATTTTATATTTCAAGTCACTAAACTTAACCATTTTCAAAAACACAAGTTTACAATGTAAAGTCACTACATTTAACCATTATCAAGTCACTAATTCACAATTTCAAGTCACTACACTTAACCATTTTCAAAAAACAAGTTCACAATTTCAAGTCACTACACTTAACCATTTCAAGAAACAATTTCATAATTTCAAGTCACTCCACTTAACCTTTTTCAAATCAATAATTCAAATTTCAAGTTACTACATTTAACCAATTTAAAGAAACAAGTTCACAATTTCAAGTCACTACACTTATCCATTTCCTAGTAACAAATTCACAATTTCAAGTCACTACACTTAACCATTTCAAGAAACAAGTTCACACTTTCAAGTCACTACACTTAACCATTTCAAGAAACAAGTTCACAATTTCAAGTCACCACACTTAACCATTTTCAAGTCACTAATTCATATTTCAAGTCACTACACTTCACCATTTAAAAGTAACTAATTCACATTTTAAGTCACTACACTTAGCTATTTCAAGAAATAATTTCACAATTTCAAGTCACTACACTTTACCATTTTAAAGTCATTAATTCACATTTCAAGTCACGACACAACCATTTTCAAGAAAAAATTCACAATTTCAAGTCACTACCATTAACCATTTTAAACTCACTAATTCACATTTCAAGTCACTACACATAACCATTTTCAAGTCACTAATTCATATTTCAAGTCACTACACTTAACCATTTTCAAAAAACAAGTTCACAATTTCAAGTCACTACACTTAACATTTCAAGAAACAATTTCATAATTTCAAGTCACTCCACTTAACCTTTTTCAAGTCACTAATTCACATTTCAAGTTACTACATTTAACCATTTTAAAGAAACAAGTTCACAATTTCAAGTCACTACACTTATCCATTTTCTAGTCACAAATTCACAATTTAAAGTCACTACACTTAACCATTTCAAGAAACAAGTTCACAATTTCAAGTCACTACACTTAACCATCTCAAGAAATAAGTTCACAATTTCAAGTCACTACATTTAACCATGTTCAAGTCACTAATTTACATTTCAAGTCACTACACTTAACCATTTTCAAGAAACAAGTTCATAATTTCAAGTCACTACACCTAACCATTTCAAAAAACAAGTTCACAATTTCAAGTCACTACACTGAACCATTTCAAGAAACAATTTCACAATTTCAAGTAACTACACTTAACCTTTTTCAAGTCACTAATTCCAATTTCAAGTCACTACACTTAACCATTTCAAAAAACAATTTCACAATTTCAAGTCACTCTACATAACCTTTTTCAAGTCACTACACTTAACCATTTTCTAGTCACTATTTTATATTTCAAGTCACTAAACTTAACCATTTTCAAAAACACAAGTTTACAATGTAAAGTCACTACATTTAACCATTATCAAGTCACTAATTCACAATTTCAAGTCACTACACTTAACCATTTTCAAAAAACAAGTTCACAATTTCAAGTCACTACACTGAACCATTTCAACAAACAATTTCACAATTTCAAGTCACTACATTTAACCTTTTTCAAGTCACTAATTCCAATTTCAAGTCACTACACTTAACCATTTCAAGAAACAATTTCACAATTCCAAGTCACTACACTTAACCATTTCAAGAAACAAGTTCACAATTTCAAGTCACTACACTTAACCATTTCAAGAAATAAGTTCACAATTTCAAGTCACTAAATTTAACCATGTTCAAGTCACTAATTTACATTTCAAGTCACTACACTTAACCATTTTCAATAAACAAGTTCATAATTTCAAGTCACTACACCTAACCATTTCAAGAAACAATTTCACAATTTCAAGTCACTCCACTTAACCTTTTTCAAGTCACTAATTCACATTTCAAGTCACTACACTTAACCATTTCAAGAAACAATTTCACAATTTCAAGTCACTCTACATAACCTTTTTCAAGTCACTAATTCATATTTGAAGTCACTACACTTAACCATTTTCTAGTCACTATTTTATATTTCAAGTCACTACACTTAACCATTTTCAAAAAACAAGTTTACAATGTAAAGACACTACATTTAACCATTATCAAGTCACTAATTCACAATTTCAAGTCACTGCACTTAACCATTTTTCAAAAAGCAAGTTCACAATTTCAAGTCACTACACTTAACCATTTCAAGAAACAATTTCATACTTTCAAGTCACTCCACTTAACCTTTTTCAAGTCACTAATTCACATTTCAAGTTACTACATTTAACCATTTTAAAGAAACAAGTTCACAATTTCAAGTCACTACACTTATCCATTTTCTAGTCACAAATTCACAATTTCAAGTCACTACACTTAACCATTAGAAGAAACAAGTTCACAATTTCTAGTCACTACACTTAACCATTTCAAGAAATAAGTTCACAATTTTAAGTCACTACATTTAACCATGTTCAAGTCACTAATTTACATTTCAAGTCACTACACTTAACCATTTTCAAGAAACAAGTTCATAATTTCAAGTCACTACACCTAACCATTTCAAAAAACAAGTTCACAATTTCAAGTCACTACACTTTACCATTTTAAAGTCATTAATTCACATTTCAAGTCACGACACAACCATTTTCAAGAAAAAATTCACAATTTCAAGTCACTACCATTAACCATTTTAAACTCACTAATTCACATTTCAAGTCACTACACATAACCATTTTCAAGTCACTAATTCATATTTCAAGTCACTACACTTAACCAATTTCAAGAAACAAGTTCACATTTCAAGTCACTACACTTAACCATTTTCTAGTCACTATTTTATATTTCAAGTCACTAAACTTAACCATTTTCAAAAAACAAGTTCACAATTTCAAGTCACTCCACTTAACCTTTTTCAAGTCACTAATTCACATTTCAAGTCACTACACTTAACCATTTTCTAGTCACTATTTTATATTTCAAGTCACTAAACTTAACCATTTTCAAAAACCCAAGTTTACAATGTAAAGTCACTACATTTAACCATTATCAAGTCACTAATTCACAATTTCAAGTCACTACACTTAACCATTTTCAAAAAACAAGTTCACAATTTCAAGTCACTACACTTAACCATTTCAAGAAACAATTTCATAATTTCAAGTCACTCCACTTAACGTTTTTCAAGTCACTAATTCACATTTAAAGTCACTACACTTAACCATTTTCTAGTAACTATTTTATATTTCAAGTCACTACACTTAACCATTTTCAAAAAACAAGTTTACAATGTAAAGTCACTACATTTAACCATTATCAAGTCACTAATTCACAATTTCAAGTCACTACACTTAACCATTTTCAAAAAACAAGTTCACAATTTCAAGTCACTACACTTAACCATTTCAAGAAACAATTTCATAATTTCAAGTCACTCCACTTACCCTTTTTCAAATCAATAATTCACATTTCAAGTTACTACATTTAACCATTTTAAAGAAACAAGTTCACAATTTCAAGTCACTACACTTATCCATTTCCTAGTAACAAATTCACAATTTCAAGTCACTACACTTAACCATTTCAAGAAACAAGTTCACACTTTCAAGTCACTACACTTAACCATTTCAAGAAACAAGTTCACAATTTCAAGTCACCACACTTAACCATTTTCAAGTCACTAATTCATATTTCAAGTCACTACACTTCACCATTTAAAAGTAACTAATTCACATTTTAAGTCACTACACTTAGCTATTTCAAGAAATAATTTCACAATTTCAAGTCACTACACTTTACCATTTTAAAGTCATTAATTCACATTTCAAGTCACGACACAACCATTTTCAAGAAAAAATTCACAATTTCAAGTCACTACCATTAACCATTTTAAACTCACTAATTCACATTTCAAGTCACTACACATAACCATTTTCAAGTCACTAATTCATATTTCAAGTCACTACACTTAACCAATTTCAAGAAACAAGTTCACATTTCAAGTCACTACACTTAACCATTTTCTAGTCACTATTTTATATTTCAAGTCACTAAACTTAACCATTTTCAAAAAACAAGTTCACAATTTCAAGTCACTCCACTTAACCTTTTTCAAGTCACTAATTCACATTTCAAGTCACTACACTTAACCATTTTCTAGTCACTATTTTATATTTCAAGTCACTAAACTTAACCATTTTCAAAAACCCAAGTTTACAATGTAAAGTCACTACATTTAACCATTATCAAGTCACTAATTCACAATTTCAAGTCACTACACTTAACCATTTTCAAAAAACAAGTTCACAATTTCAAGTCACTACACTTAACCATTTCAAGAAACAATTTCATAATTTCAAGTCACTCCACTTAACGTTTTTCAAGTCACTAATTCACATTTAAAGTCACTACACTTAACCATTTTCTAGTAACTATTTTATATTTCAAGTCACTACACTTAACCATTTTCAAAAAACAAGTTTACAATGTAAAGTCACTACATTTAACCATTATCAAGTCACTAATTCACAATTTCAAGTCACTACACTTAACCATTTTCAAAAAACAAGTTCACAATTTCAAGTCACTACACTTAACCATTTCAAGAAACAATTTCATAATTTCAAGTCACTCCACTTAACCTTTTTCAAGTCACTAATTCACATTTCAAGTTACTACATTTAACCATTTTAAAGAAACAAGTTCACAATTTCAAGTCACTACACTTATCCATTTTCTAGTCACAAATTCACAATTTAAAGTCACTACACTTAACCATTTCAAGAAACAAGTTCACAATTTCAAGTCACTACACTTAACCATTTCAAGAAATAAGTTCACAATTTCAAGTCACTACATTTAACCATGTTCAAGTCACTAATTTACATTTCAAGTCACTACACTTAACCATTTTCAAGAAACAAGTTCATAATTTCAAGTCACTACACCTAACCATTTCAAAAAACAAGTTCACAATTTCAAGTCACTACACTGAACCATTTCAAGAAACAATTTCACAATTTCAAGTAACTACACTTAACCTTTTTCAAGTCACTAATTCCAATTTCAAGTCACTACACTTAACCATTTCAAAAAACAATTTCACAATTTCAAGTCACTCTACATAACCTTTTTCAAGTCACTACACTTAACCATTTTCTAGTCACTATTTTATATTTCACGTCACTAAACTTAACCATTTTCAAAAACACAAGTTTACAATGTAAAGTCACTACATTTAACCATTATCAAGTCACTAATTCACAATTTCAAGTCACTACACTTAACCATTTTCAAAAAACAAGTTCACAATTTCAAGTCACTACACTGAACCATTTCAACAAACAATTTCACAATTTCAAGTCACTACATTTAACCTTTTTCAAGTCACTAATTCCAATTTCAAGTCACTACACTTAACCATTTCAAGAAACAATTTCACAATTCCAAGTCACTACACTTAACCATTTCAAGAAACAAGTTCACAATTTCAAGTCACTACACTTAACCATTTCAAGAAATAAGTTCACAATTTCAAGTCACTAAATTTAACCATGTTCAAGTCACTAATTTACATTTCAAGTCACTACACTTAACCATTTTCAAGAAACAAGTTCATAATTTCAAGTCACTACACCTAACCATTTCAAGAAACAATTTCACAATTTCAAGTCACTCCACTTAACCTTTTTCAAGTCACTAATTCACATTTCAAGTCACTACACTTAACCATTTCAAGAAACAATTTCACAATTTCAAGTCACTCTACATAACCTTTTTCAAGTCACTAATTCATATTTGAAGTCACTACACTTAACCATTTTCTAGTCACTATTTTATATTTCAAGTCACTACACTTAACCATTTTCAAAAAACAAGTTTACAATGTAAAGACACTACATTTAACCATTATCAAGTCACTAATTCACAATTTCGAAGTCACTGCACTTAACCATTTTCAAGAAACAAGTTCATAATTTCAAGTCACTACACCTAACCATTTCAAAAAACAAGTTCACAATTTCAAGTCACTACACTGAACCATTTCAAGAAACAATTTCACAATTTCAAGTAACTACACTTAACCTTTTTCAAGTTACTAATTCCAATTTCAAGTCACTACACTTAACCATTTCAAAAAACAATTTCACAATTTCAAGTCACTCTACATAACCTTTTTCAAGTCACTACACTTAACCATTTTCTAGTCACTATTTTATATTTCAAGTCACTAAACTTAACCATTTTCAAAAAACAAGTTCACAATTTCAAGTCACTCCACTTAACCTTTTTCAAGTCACTAATTCACATTTCAAGTCACTACACTTAACCATTTTCTAGTCACTATTTTATATTTCAAGTCACTAAACTTAACCATTTTCAAAAACCCAAGTTTACAATGTAAAGTCACTACATTTAACCATTATCAAGTCACTAATTCACAATTTCAAGTCACTACACTTAACCATTTTCAAAAAACAAGTTCACAATTTCAAGTCACTACACTTAACCATTTCAAGAAACAATTTCATAATTTCAAGTCACTCCACTTAACGTTTTTCAAGTCACTAATTCACATTTAAAGTCACTACACTTAACCATTTTCTAGTAACTATTTTATATTTCAAGTCACTACACTTAACCATTTTCAAAAAACAAGTTTACAATGTAAAGTCACTACATTTAACCATTATCAAGTCACTAATTCACAATTTCAAGTCACTACACTTAACCATTTTCAAAAAACAAGTTCACAATTTCAAGTCACTACACTTAACCATTTCAAGAAACAATTTCATAATTTCAAGTCACTCCACTTAACCTTTTTCAAGTCACTAATTCACATTTCAAGTTACTACATTTAACCATTTTAAAGAAACAAGTTCACAATTTCAAGTCACTACACTTATCCATTTTCTAGTCACAAATTCACAATTTAAAGTCACTACACTTAACCATTTCAAGAAACAAGTTCACAATTTCAAGTCACTACACTTAACCATTTCAAGAAATAAGTTCACAATTTCAAGTCACTACATTTAACCATGTTCAAGTCACTAATTTACATTTCAAGTCACTACACTTAACCATTTTCAAGAAACAAGTTCATAATTTCAAGTCACTACACCTAACCATTTCAAAAAACAAGTTCACAATTTCAAGTCACTACACTGAACCATTTCAAGAAACAATTTCACAATTTCAAGTAACTACACTTAACCTTTTTCAAGTCACTAATTCCAATTTCAAGTCACTACACTTAACCATTTCAAAAAACAATTTCACAATTTCAAGTCACTCTACATAACCTTTTTCAAGTCACTACACTTAACCATTTTCTAGTCACTATTTTATATTTCACGTCACTAAACTTAACCATTTTCAAAAACACAAGTTTACAATGTAAAGTCACTACATTTAACCATTATCAAGTCACTAATTCACAATTTCAAGTCACTACACTTAACCATTTTCAAAAAACAAGTTCACAATTTCAAGTCACTACACTGAACCATTTCAACAAACAATTTCACAATTTCAAGTCACTACATTTAACCTTTTTCAAGTCACTAATTCCAATTTCAAGTCACTACACTTAACCATTTCAAGAAACAATTTCACAATTCCAAGTCACTACACTTAACCATTTCAAGAAACAAGTTCACAATTTCAAGTCACTACACTTAACCATTTCAAGAAATAAGTTCACAATTTCAAGTCACTAAATTTAACCATGTTCAAGTCACTAATTTACATTTCAAGTCACTACACTTAACCATTTTCAAGAAACAAGTTCATAATTTCAAGTCACTACACCTAACCATTTCAAGAAACAATTTCACAATTTCAAGTCACTCCACTTAACCTTTTTCAAGTCACTAATTCACATTTCAAGTCACTACACTTAACCATTTCAAGAAACAATTTCACAATTTCAAGTCACTCTACATAACCTTTTTCAAGTCACTAATTCATATTTGAAGTCACTACACTTAACCATTTTCTAGTCACTATTTTATATTTCAAGTCACTACACTTAACCATTTTCAAAAAACAAGTTTACAATGTAAAGACACTACATTTAACCATTATCAAGTCACTAATTCACAATTTCGAAGTCACTGCACTTAACCATTTTCAAGAAACAAGTTCATAATTTCAAGTCACTACACCTAACCATTTCAAAAAACAAGTTCACAATTTCAAGTCACTACACTGAACCATTTCAAGAAACAATTTCACAATTTCAAGTAACTACACTTAACCTTTTTCAAGTCACTAATTCCAATTTCAAGTCACTACACTTAACCATTTCAAAAAACAATTTCACAATTTCAAGTCACTCTACATAACCTTTTTCAAGTCACTACACTTAACCATTTTCTAGTCACTATTTTATATTTCAAGTCACTAAACTTAACCATTTTCAAAAAACAAGTTCACAATTTCAAGTCACTCCACTTAACCTTTTTCAAGTCACTAATTCACATTTCAAGTCACTACACTTAACCATTTTCTAGTCACTATTTTATATTTCAAGTCACTAAACTTAACCATTTTCAAAAACCCAAGTTTACAATGTAAAGTCACTACATTTAACCATTATCAAGTCACTAATTCACAATTTCAAGTCACTACACTTAACCATTTTCAAAAAACAAGTTCACAATTTCAAGTCACTACACTTAACCATTTCAAGAAACAATTTCATAATTTCAAGTCACTCCACTTAACGTTTTTCAAGTCACTAATTCACATTTAAAGTCACTACACTTAACCATTTTCTAGTAACTATTTTATATTTCAAGTCACTACACTTAACCATTTTCAAAAAACAAGTTTACAATGTAAAGTCACTACATTTAACCATTATCAAGTCACTAATTCACAATTTCAAGTCACTACACTTAACCATTTTCAAAAAACAAGTTCACAATTTCAAGTCACTACACTTAACCATTTCAAGAAACAATTTCATAATTTCAAGTCACTCCACTTAACCTTTTTCAAGTCACTAATTCACATTTCAAGTTACTACATTTAACCATTTTAAAGAAACAAGTTCACAATTTCAAGTCACTACACTTATCCATTTTCTAGTCACAAATTCACAATTTAAAGTCACTACACTTAACCATTTCAAGAAACAAGTTCACAATTTCAAGTCACTACACTTAACCATTTCAAGAAATAAGTTCACAATTTCAAGTCACTACATTTAACCATGTTCAAGTCACTAATTTACATTTCAAGTCACTACACTTAACCATTTTCAAGAAACAAGTTCATAATTTCAAGTCACTACACCTAACCATTTCAAAAAACAAGTTCACAATTTCAAGTCACTACACTGAACCATTTCAAGAAACAATTTCACAATTTCAAGTAACTACACTTAACCTTTTTCAAGTCACTAATTCCAATTTCAAGTCACTACACTTAACCATTTCAAAAAACAATTTCACAATTTCAAGTCACTCTACATAACCTTTTTCAAGTCACTACACTTAACCATTTTCTAGTCACTATTTTATATTTCACGTCACTAAACTTAACCATTTTCAAAAACACAAGTTTACAATGTAAAGTCACTACATTTAACCATTATCAAGTCACTAATTCACAATTTCAAGTCACTACACTTAACCATTTTCAAAAAACAAGTTCACAATTTCAAGTCACTACACTGAACCATTTCAACAAACAATTTCACAATTTCAAGTCACTACATTTAACCTTTTTCAAGTCACTAATTCCAATTTCAAGTCACTACACTTAACCATTTCAAGAAACAATTTCACAATTCCAAGTCACTACACTTAACCATTTCAAGAAACAAGTTCACAATTTCAAGTCACTACACTTAACCATTTCAAGAAATAAGTTCACAATTTCAAGTCACTAAATTTAACCATGTTCAAGTCACTAATTTACATTTCAAGTCACTACACTTAACCATTTTCAAGAAACAAGTTCATAATTTCAAGTCACTACACCTAACCATTTCAAGAAACAAGTTCACAATTTCAAGTCACTCCACTTAACCTTTTTCAAGTCACTAATTCACATTTCAAGTCACTACACTTAACCATTTCAAGAAACAATTTCACAATTTCAAGTCACTCTACATAACCTTTTTCAAGTCACTAATTCATATTTGAAGTCACTACACTTAACCATTTTCTAGTCACTATTTTATATTTCAAGTCACTACACTTAACCATTTTCAAAAAACAAGTTTACAATGTAAAGACACTACATTTAACCATTATCAAGTCACTAATTCACAATTTCAAGTCACTGCACTTAACCATTTTTCAAAAAGCAAGTTCACAATTTCAAGTCACTACACTTAACCATTTCAAGAAACAATTTCATACTTTCAAGTCACTCCACTTAACCTTTTTCAAGTCACTAATTCACATTTCAAGTTACTACATTTAACCATTTTAAAGAAACAAGTTCACAATTTCAAGTCACTACACTTATCCATTTTCTAGTCACAAATTCACAATTTCAAGTCAATACACTTAACCATTAGAAGAAACAAGTTCACAATTTCAAGTCACTACACTTAACCATTTCAAGAAATAAGTTCACAATTTTAAGTCACTACATTTAACCATGTTCAAGTCACTAATTTACATTTCAAGTCACTACACTTAACCATTTTCAAGAAACAAGTTCATAATTTCAAGTCACTACACCTAACCATTTCAAAAAACAAGTTCACAATTTCAAGTCACTACACTTAACCATTTCAACAAACAATTTCACAATTTCAAGTAACTACACTTAACCCTTTTCAAGTCACTAATTCCAATTTCAAGTCACTACACTTAACCATTTCAAAAAACAATTTCACAATTTCAAGTCACTCTACATAACCTTTTTCAAGTCACTAATTCATATTTCAAGTCACTACACTTAACCATTTTCTAGTCACTATTTTATATTTCAAGTCACTACACTTAACCATTTTCAAAAAACAAGTTTACAATGTAAAGTCACTACATTTAACCATTATCAAGTCACTAATTCAAAATTTCAAGTCACTACACTTAACCATTTTCAAAAAACAAGTTCACAATTTCAAGTCACTACACAACCATTTCAAGAAACAATTTCATAATTTCAAGTCACTCCACTTAACCTTTTTCAAATCAATAATTCACATTTCAAGTTACTACATTTAACCATTTTAAAGAAACAAGTTCACAATTTCAAGTCACTACACTTATCCATATCCTAGTAACAAATTCACAATTTCAAGTCACTACACTTAACCATTTCAAGAAACAAGTTCACAATTTCAAGTCACTACACTTAGCCATTTCAAGAAACAAGTTCACAATTTCAAGTCACCACACTTAACCATTTTCAAGTCACTAATTCATATTTCAAGTCACTACACTTCACCATTTAAAAGTAACTAATTCACATTTTAAGTCACTACACTTAACCATTTCAAGAAACAATTTCACAATTTCAAGTCACTCTACATAACCTTTTTCAAGTCACTAATTCATATTTCAAGTCACTACACTTAACCATTTTCTAGTCACTATTTTATATTTCAAGTCATTACACTAAACCATTTTCAAAAAACAAGTTTACAATGTAAAGTCACTACATTTAACCATTATCAAGTCACTAATTCACAATTTCAAGTCACTACACTTAACCTTTTTCAAGTCACTAATTCACATTTCAAGTCACTACACTTAACCATTTACTAGTCACTATTTTATATTTCAAGTCACTACACTTAACCATTTTCAAAAAACAAGTTTACAATGTAAAGTCACTACATTTAACCATTATCAAGTCACTAATTCACAATTTCAAGTCACTACACTTAACCATTTTCAAAAAACAAGTTCACAATTTCAAGTCACTACACAACCATTTCAAGAAACAATTTCATAATTTCAAGTCACTCCACTTAACCTTTTTCAAATCAATAATTCACATTTCAAGTTACTACATTTAACCATTTTAAAGAAACAAGTTCACAATTTCAAGTCACTACACTTATCCATTTCCTAGTAACAAATTCACAATTTCAAGTCACTACACTTAACCATTTCAAGAAACAAGTTCACAATTTCAAGTCACCACACTTAACCATTTTCAAGTCACTAATTCATATTTCAAGTCACTACACTTCACCATTTAAAAGTAACTAATTCACATTTTAAGTCACTACACTTAACCTTTTTCAAGTCACTAATTCACATTTCAAGTCACTATACTTAACCATTTTCTAGTCACTATTTTATATTTCAAGTCACTACACTTAACCATTTTCAAAAAACAAGTTTACAATGTAAAGTCACTACATTTAACCATTATCAAGTCACTAATTCACAATTTCAAATCACTACACTTAACCATTTTCAAAAAAAAAGTTCACAATTTCAAGTCACTACACTTAACCATTTTCAAAAAAAAAGTTCACAATTTCAAGTCACTACACTTAACCATTACGTTTTTCAAGTCACTAATTAACATTTCAAGTCACTACACTTAACCATTTTCTAGTCACTATTTTATATTTCAAGTCACTACACTTAACCATTTTCAAAAAACAAGTTTACATTGTAAAGTCACTACATTTAACCATTATCAAGTCACTAATTCACAATTTCAAGTCACTACACTTAATCATTTTCAAAAAACAAGTTCACAATTTCAAGTCACTACACTCAACCATTTCAAGAAACAATTTTATAATTTCAAGTCACTCCACTTAACCTTTTTCAAGTCACAAATTCACATTTCAAGTTACTACATTTAACCATTTTAAAGAAACAAGTTTACAATTTCAAGTCACTACACTTATCCATTTTCTAGTCACAAATTCACAATTTCAAGTCACTACACTTAACCATTTCAAGAAACAAGTTCACAATTTCAAGTCACTACACTTAACCATTTCAAGAAATAAGTTCACAATTTCAAGTCACTACATTTAACCATGTTCAAGTCACTAATTTACATTTCAAGTCACTACACTTAACCATTTTCAAGAAACAAGTTCATAATTTCAAGTCACTACACCTAACCATTTCAAGAAACAAGTTCACAATTTCAGGTCACTACATTTAACCATTTCAACAAACAATTTCACAATTTAAAGTCACTCCACTTAACCTTTTTCAAGTCACTAATTCACATTTCAAGTCACTACACTTAACCATTTCAAGAAACAATTTCACAATTTCAGGTCACTCTACATAACCTTTTTCAAGTCACTAATTCATATTTCAAGTCACTACACTTAACCATTTTCTAGTCACTATTTTATATTTCAAGTCACTACACTTAACCATTTTCAAAAAACAAGTTTACAATGTAAAGTCACTACATTTAACCATTATCAAGTCACTAATTCAAAATTTCAAGTCACTACACTTAACCATTTTCAAAAAACAAGTTCACAATTTCAAGTCACGACACAACCATTTCAAGAAACAATTACATAATTTCAAGTCACTCCACTTAACCTTTTTCAAATCAATAATTCACATTTCAAGTTACTACATTTAACCATTTTAAAGAAACAAGTTCACAATTTCAAGTCACTACACTTATCCATATCCTAGTAACAAATTCACAATTTCAAGTCACTACACTTAACCATTTTCAAGAAACAAGTTCACAATTTCAATTAACAGTCGTCAACCATTTGAAGAAACAAGTTCACTATTTCCAGTCACTACATTTAACCATTTTCAAGAAACAAGTTCATTATGTCAAGTCACTACACTTAACTATTTCAAGAAACAAGTTCACAATTTCCAGTCACTACACTTAACCATTTTCAAGAAACAAGTTTACAATGTAAAGTCACTACATTTAACCATTATCAAGTCACTAATTCACAATTTCAAGTCAATACACTTAACCATTTTCAAAAAACAAGTTTACAATGTAAAGTCACCACATTTAACCATTATCAAGTCACTAATTCACAATTTCAAGTCACTACACTAATCCATTTTCTAGTCACTAATTCACAATTTCAAGTCAATACATTGAACCATTTTCAAAAAACAAGTTCACAATTTCAAGTCACTACACTTAACCATTTCAGGAAACAAGTTCACAATTTCAAGTCACTACACTTAACCATTTCAAGAAACAAGTTCACAATTTCAAGTCACTACACTTAACCATTTTCAAAAAACAAGTTCACAATTTCAAGTCACTACACAACCATTTCAAGAAACAATTTCATAATTTCAAGTCACTCCACTTAACCTTTTTCAAATCAATAATTCACATTTCAAGTTACTACATTTAACCATTTTAAAGAAACAAGTTCACAATTTCAAGTCACTACACTTATCCATTTCCTAGTAACAAATTCACAATTTCAAGTCACTACACTTAACCATTTCAAGAAACAAGTTCACAACTTCAAGTCACCACACTTAACCATTTTCAAGTCACTAATTCATATTTCAAGTCACTACACTTCACCATTTAAAAGTAACTAATTCACATTTTAAGTCACTACACTTAACCATTTCAAGAAACAATTTCTCAATTTCAAGTCACTCTACATAACCTTTTTCAAGTCACTAATTCATATTTCAAGTCACTACACTTAACCATTTTCTAGTCACTAATTTATATTTCAAGTCATTACACTTAACCATTTTCAAAAAACAAGTTTACAATGTAAAGTCACTACATTTAACCATTATCAAGTCACTAATTCACAATTTCAAGTCACTACACTTAACCTTTTTCAAGTCACTAATTCACATTTCAAGTCACTATACTTAACCATTTTCTAGTCACTATTTTATATTTCAAGTCACTACACTTAACCATTTTCAAAAAACAAGTTTACAATGTAAAGTCACTACATTTAACCATTATCAAGTCACTAATTCACAATTTCAAATCACTACACTTAACCATTTTCAAAAAAAAAGTTCACAATTTCAAGTCACTACACTTAACCATTTTCAAAAAAAAAGTTCACAATTTCAAGTCACTACACTTAACCATTACGTTTTTCAAGTCACTAATTAACATTTCAAGTCACTACACTTAATCATTTTCAAAAAACAAGTTCACAATTTCAAGTCACTACACTCAACCATTTCAAGAAACAATTTTATAATTTCAAGTCACTCCACTTAACCTTTTTCAAGTCACAAATTCACATTTCAAGTTACTACATTTAACCATTTTAAAGAAACAAGTTTACAATTTCAAGTCACTACACTTATCCATTTTCTAGTCACAAATTCACAATTTCAAGTCACTACACTAAACCATTTCAAGAAACAAGTTCACAATTTCAAGTCACTACACTTAACCATTTCAAGAAATAAGTTCACAATTTCAAGTCACTACATTTAACCATGTTCAAGTCACTAATTTACATTTCAAGTCACTACACTTAACCATTTTCAAGAAACAAGTTCATAATTTCAAGTCACTACACCTAACCATTTCAAGAAACAAGTTCACAATTTCAGGTCACTACATTTAACCATTTCAACAAACAATTTCACAATTTAAAGTCACTCCACTTAACCTTTTTCAAGTCACTAATTCACATTTCAAGTCACTACACTTAACCATTTCAAGAAACAATTTCACAATTTCAGGTCACTCTACATAACCTTTTTCAAGTCACTAATTCATATTTCAAGTCACTACACTTAACCATTTTCTAGTCACTATTTTATATTTCAAGTCACTACACTTAACCATTTTCAAAAAACAAGTTTACAATGTAAAGTCACTACATTTAACCATTATCAAGTCACTAATTCAAAATTTCAAGTCACTACACTTAACCATTTTCAAAAAACAAGTTCACAATTTCAAGTCACGACACAACCATTTCAAGAAACAATTACATAATTTCAAGTCACTCCACTTAACCTTTTTCAAATCAATAATTCACATTTCAAGTTACTACATTTAACCATTTTAAAGAAACAAGTTCACAATTTCAAGTCACTACACTTATCCATATCCTAGTAACAAATTCACAATTTCAAGTCACTACACTTAACCATTTTCAAGAAACAAGTTCACAATTTCAATTAACAGTCGTCAACCATTTGAAGAAACAAGTTCACTATTTCCAGTCACTACATTTAACCATTTTCAAGAAACAAGTTCATTATGTCAAGTCACTACACTTAACTATTTCAAGAAACAAGTTCACAATTTCCAGTCACTACACTTAACCATTTTCAAGAAACAAGTTTACAATGTAAAGTCACTACATTTAACCATTATCAAGTCACTAATTCACAATTTCAAGTCAATACACTTAACCATTTTCAAAAAACAAGTTTACAATGTAAAGTCACCACATTTAACCATTATCAAGTCACTAATTCACAATTTCAAGTCACTACACTAATCCATTTTCTAGTCACTAATTCACAATTTCAAGTCAATACATTGAACCATTTTCAAAAAACAAGTTCACAATTTCAAGTCACTACACTTAACCATTTCAGGAAATAAGTTCACAATTTCAAGTCACTACACTTAACCATTTCAAGAAACAAGTTCACAATTTCAAGTCACTACACTTAACCATTTTCAAAAAACAAGTTCACAATTTCAAGTCACTACACAACCATTTCAAGAAACAATTTCATAATTTCAAGTCACTCCACTTAACCTTTTTCAAATCAATAATTCACATTTCAAGTTACTACATTTAACCATTTTAAAGAAACAAGTTCACAATTTCAAGTCACTACACTTATCCATTTCCTAGTAACAAATTCACAATTTCAAGTCACTACACTTAACCATTTCAAGAAACAAGTTCACAATTTCAAGTCACCACACTTAACCATTTTCAAGTCACTAATTCATATTTCAAGTCACTACACTTCACCATTTAAAAGTAACTAATTCACATTTTAAGTCACTACACTTAACCATTTCAAGAAACAATTTCTCAATTTCAAGTCACTCTACATAACCTTTTTCAAGTCACTAATTCATATTTCAAGTCACTACACTTAACCATTTTCTAGTCACTAATTTATATTTCAAGTCATTACACTTAACCATTTTCAAAAAACAAGTTTACAATGTAAAGTCACTACATTTAACCATTATCAAGTCACTAATTCACAATTTCAAGTCACTACACTTAACCTTTTTCAAGTCACTAATTCACATTTCAAGTCACTATACTTAACCATTTTCTAGTCACTATTTTATATTTCAAGTCACTACACTTAACCATTTTCAAAAAACAAGTTCACAATTTCAAGTCACTCCACTTAACCTTTTTCAAGTCACTAATTCACATTTCAAGTTACTACATTTAACCATTTTAAAGAAACAAGTTTACAATTTCAAGTCACTACACTTATCCATTTTCTAGTCACAAATTCACAATTTCAAGTCACTACACTTAACCATTTCAAGAAACAAGTTCACAATTTCAAGTCACTACACTTAACCATTTCAAGAAATAAGTTCACAATTTCAAGTCACTACATTTAACCATGTTCAAGTCACTAATTTACATTTCAAGTCACTACACTTAACCATTTTCAAGAAACAAGTTCATAATTTCAAGTCACTACACCTAACCATTTCAAGAAACAAGTTCACAATTTCAGGTCACTACATTTAACCATTTCAACAAACAATTTCACAATTTAAAGTCACTCCGCTTAACCTTTTTCAAGTCACTAATTCACATTTCAAGTCACTACACTTAACCATTTCAAGAAACAATTTCACAATTTCAGGTCACTCTACATAACCTTTTTCAAGTCACTAATTCATATTTCAAGTCACTACACTTAACCATTTTCTAGTCACTATTTTATATTTCAAGTCACTACACTTAACCATTTTCAAAAAACAAGTTTACAATGTAAAGTCACTACATTTAACCATTATCAAGTCACTAATTCAAAATTTCAAGTCACTACACTTAACCATTTTCAAAAAACAAGTTCACAATTTCAAGTCACGACACAACCATTTCAAGAAACAATTACATAATTTCAAGTCACTCCACTTAACCTTTTTCAAATCAATAATTCACATTTCAAGTTACTACATTTAACCATTTTAAAGAAACAAGTTCACAATTTCAAGTCACTACACTTATCCATATCCTAGTAACAAATTCACAATTTCAAGTCACTACACTTAACCATTTTCAAGAAACAAGTTCACAATTTCAATTAACAGTCGTCAACCATTTGAAGAAACAAGTTCACTATTTCCAGTCACTACATTTAACCATTTTCAAGAAACAAGTTCATTATGTCAAGTCACTACACTTAACTATTTCAAGAAACAAGTTCACAATTTCCAGTCACTACACTTAACCATTTTCAAGAAACAAGTTTACAATGTAAAGTCACTACATTTAACCATTATCAAGTCACTAATTCACAATTTCAAGTCAATACACTTAACCATTTTCAAAAAACAAGTTCTCAATTTCAAGTCACTACACTTAACCATTTCAAGAAACAGTTTCATAATTTCAAGTCACTCCACTTAACGTTTTTCGAGTCACTAATTCACATTTAAAGTCACTACACTTAACCATTTTCTAGTCACTATTTTATATTTCAAGTCACTACACTTAACCATTTTCAAAAAACAAGTTTACATTGTAAAGTCACTACATTTAACCATTATCAAGTCACTAATTCACAATTTCAAGTCACTACACTTAATCATTTTCAAAAAACAAGTTCACAATTTCAAGTCACTACACTTAACCATTTCAAGAAATAAGTTCACAATTTCAAGTCACTACACTTAACCATTTCAAGAAATAAGTTCACAATTTCAAGTCACTACACTTAACCATTTCAAGAAACAATTTCATAATTTCAAGTCACTCCACTTAACCTTTTTCAAGTCACAAATTCACATTTCAAGTTACTACATTTAACCATTTAAAAGAAACAAGTTCACAATTTCAAGTCACTACACTTATCCATTTTCTAGTCACAAATTCACAATTTCAAGTCACTACACTTAACCATTTCAAGAAACAAGTTCACAATTTCAAGTCACTACACTTAACCATTTCAAGAAATAAGTTCACAATTTCAAGTCACTAAATTTAACCATGTTCAAGTCACTAATTTACATTTCAAGTCACTACACTTAACCATTTTCAAGAAACAAGTTCATAAATTTCAAGTCACTACACTTACCCATTTCAAGAAACAAGTTCACAATTTCAAGTCACTACACTGAACAATTTCAAGAAACAATTTCACAATTTCAAGTCACTACAATTAACCATTTTAAAGAAACAAGTTCACAATTTCAAGTCACTATACTTATCCATTTTCTAGTCACAAATTCACAATTTCAAGTCACTGCACTTAACCATTTCAAGAAACAAGTTCACAATTTCAAGTCACTACACTTAACCATTTCAAGAAATAAGTTCACAATTTCAAGTCACTAAATTTAACCATGTTCAAGTCACTAATTTACATTTCAAGTCACTACACTTAACCATTTTCAAGAAACAAGTTCATAATTTCAAGTCACTACACCTAACCATTTCAAGAAACAAGTTCACAATTTCAAGTCACTATACTTAACCATTTCAACAAACAATTTCACAATTTCAAGTCACTCCACTTAACCTTTTTCAAGTCACTAATTCCAATTTCAAGTCACTACACTTAACCATTTCAAAAAACAAGTTCACAATTTCAAGTCACTCTACATAACCTTTTTCAAGTCACTAATTCATATTTCAAGTCACTACACTTAACCATTTTCTAGTCACTATTTTATATTTCAAGTCACTACACTTAACCATTTTCAAAAAACAAGTTTACAATGTAAAGTCACTACATTTAACCATTATCAAGTCACTAATTCAAAATTTCAAGTCACTACACTTAACCATTTTCAAAAAACAAGTTCACAATTTCAAGTCACTACACAACCATTTCAAGAAACAATTTCATAATTTCAAGTCACTCCACTTAACCTTTTTAAAATCAATAATTCACATTTCAAGTTACTACATTTAACCATTTTAAAGAAACAAGTTCACAATTTCAAGTCACTACACTTATCCATTTCCTAGTAACAAATTCACAATTTCAAGTCACTACACTTAACCATTTCAAAAAACAAGTTCACAATTTCAAGTCACTACACTTAACCATTTCAAGAAACAAGTTCACAATTTCAAGTCACCACACTTAACCATTTTCAAGTCACTAATTCATATTTCAAGTCACTACACTTCACCATTTAAAAGTAACTAATTCACATTTTAAGTCACTACACTTAACCATTTCAAGAAACAATTTCACAATTTCAAGTCACTACACTTTACCATTTTAAAGTCATTAATTCACATTTCAAGTCACGACACAACCATTTTCAAGAAAAAATTCACAATTTCAAGTCACTACCATTAACCATTTTAAACTCACTAATTCACATTTCAAGTCACTACACATAACCATTTTCAAGTCACTAATTCATATTTCAAGTCACTACACTTAACCAATTTCAAGAAACAAGTTCACATTTCAAGTCACTACACTTAACCATTTTCTAGTCACTATTTTATATTTCAAGTCACTAAACTTAACCATTTTCAAAAAACAAGTTCACAATTTCAAGTCAATCCACTTAACCTTTTTCAAGTCACTAATTCACATTTCAAGTCACTACACTTAACCTTTTTCAAGTCACTAATTCACATTTCAAGTTACTACATTTAACCATTTTAAAGAAACTAGTTCACAATTTCAAGTCACTACACTTAACCATTTTCTAGTCACTATTTTATATTTCAAGTCACTAAACTTAACCATTTTCAAAAAACAAGTTCACAATTTCAAGTCAATCCACTTAACCTTTTTCAAGTCACTAATTCACATTTCAAGTCACTAAACCATTTTCTAGTCACTATTTTATATTTCAAGTCACTAATTCACATTTCAAGTCACTAAACCATTTTCTAGTCACTATTTTATATTTCAAGTCACTAATTCACAATTTCAAATCACTACACTTAACCATTTTCAAAAAACAAGTTCACAATTTCAAGTTGCTACACTTAACCATTTCAAGAAACAATTTCATAATTTCAAGTCACTCCACTTAACGTTTTTCAAGTCACTAATTCACATTTAAAGTCACTACACTTAACCATTTTCTAGTCACTATTTTATACTTCAAGTCACTACACTTAACCATTTTCAAAAAACAAGTTTACAATGTAAAGTCACTACATTTAACCATTATCAAGTCACTAATTCACAATTTCAAGTCACTACACTTAACCATTTTCAAAAAACAAGTTCACAATTTCAAGTCACTACACTTAACCGTTTCAAGAAACAATTTCATAATTTCAAGTCACTCCACTTAACCTTTTTCAAGTCACTAATTCACATTTCAAGTTACTACATTTAACCATTTTAAAGAAACAAGTTCACAATTTCAAGTCACTACACTTAACCATTTTCAAAAAACAAGTTCACAATTTCAAGTCACTACACTTAACCGTTTCAAGAAACAATTTCATAATTTCAAGTCACTCCACTTAACCTTTTTCAAGTCACTAATTCACATTTCAAGTTACTACATTTAACCATTTTAAAGAAACAAGTTCACAATTTCAAGTCACTACACTTATCCATTTTCTAGTCACAAATTCACAATTTCAAGTCACTACACTTAACCATTTCAAGAAACAAGTTCACAATTTCAAGTCACTAAACTTAACCATTTCAAGAAATAAGTTCACAATTTCAAGTCACTACATTTAACCTTGTTCAAGTCACTAATTTCCATTTCAAGTCACTACACTTAACCATTTTCTAGTCACTATTTTATATTTCAAGTCACTAAACTTAACCATTTTCAAAAAACAAGTTCACAATTTCAAGTCAATCCACTTAACCTTTTTCAAGTCACTAATTCACATTTCAAGTCACTACAGTTAACCTTTTTCAAGTCACTAATTCACATTTCAAGTTACTACATTTAACCATTTTAAAGAAACAAGTTCACAATTTCAAGTCACTACACTTATCCATTTCCTAGTAACAAATTCACAATTTCAAGTCACTACACCTAACCATTTCAAAAAACAAGTTCACAATTTCAAGTCACTACACTTAACCATGTTCAAGTCACTAATTTACATTTCAAGTCACTACACTTAACCATTTTCAAGAAACAAGTTCATAATTTCAAGTCACTACACCTAACCATTTCAAGAAACAAGTTCACAATTTCAAGTCACTATACTTAACCATTTCAACAAACAATTTCACAATTTCAAGTCACTACACTTAACCTTTTTCAAGTCACTAATTAACATTTCAAGTCACTACACTTAACCATTTCAAGAAACAATTTCACAATTTCAAGTCACACTACATAACCTTTTTCAAGTCACTAATTCATATTTCAAGTCACTACACTTAACCATTTTCTAGTCACTATTTTATATTTCAAGTCACTACACTTAACCATTTTCAAAAAACAAGTTTACAATGTAAAGTCACCACATTTAACCATTATCAAGTCACTAATTCACAATTTCAAGTCACTACACTTAACCATTTTCAAAAAACAATTTCACAATTTCAAGTCACTCCACTTAACCTTTTTCAAGTCACTAATTCACATTTCAAGTTACTACACTTAACCATTTCAAAAAACAATTTCACAATTTCAAGTCACTCTACATAACCTTTTTCAAGTCACTAATTCATATTTCAAGTCACTACACTTAACCATTTTCAAAAAAAAAGTTTACAATGTAAAGTCACTACATTTAACCATTATCAAGTCACTACACTTAACCATTTTCAAAAAACAAGTTCACAATTTCAAGTCACTACACTTAACCATTTCAAGAAACAATTTCATAATTTCAAGTCACTCCACTTAACCTTTTTCAAGTCACTAATTCACATTTCAAGTTACTCTACATAACCTTTTTCAAGTCACTAATTCATATTTCAAGTCACTACACTTAACCATTTTCTAGTCAGTATTTTATATTTCAAGTCACTACACTTAACCATTTTCAAAAAACAAGTTTACAATGTAAAGTCACCACATTTAACCATTATCAAGTCACTAATTCACAATTTCAAGTCACTACACTTAACCATTTTCAAAAAACAATTTCACAATTTCAAGTCACTCCACTTAACCTTTTTCAAGTCACTAATTCACATTTCAAGTTACTACATTTAACCATTTTAAAGAAACAAGTTCACAATTTCAAGTCACTACACTTATCCATTTTCTAGTCACAAATTCACAATTTCAAGTCACTACACTTAACCATTAGAAGAAACAAGTTCACAATTTCAAGTCACTACACTTAACCATTTCAAGAAATAAGTTCACAATTTCAAGTCACTACATTTAACCATGTTCAAGTCACTACACTTAACCATTTTCAAGAAACAAGTTCATAATTTCAAGTCACTACACCTAACCATTTCAAAAAACAAGTTCACAATTTCAAGTCACTACACTTAACCATTTCAACAAACAATTTCACAATTTCAAGTAACTACACTTAACCTTTTTCAAGTCACTAATTCCAATTTCAAGTCACTACACTTAACCATTTCAAAAAACAATTTCACAATTTCAAGTCACTCTACATAACCTTTTTCAAGTCACTAATTCATATTTCAAGTCACTACACTTAACCATTTTCTAGTCACTATTTTATATTTCAAGTCACTACACTTAACCATTTTCAAAAAACAAGTTTACAATGTAAAGTCACTACATTTAACCATTATCAAGTCACTAATTCACAATTTCAAGTCACTACACTTAACCATTTCAAGAAACAAGTTCACAATTTCAAGTCGCCACACTTAACCATTTTCAAGTCACTAATTCATATTTCAAGTCACTACACTTCACCATTTTAAAGTAACTAATTCACATTTTAAGTCACTACACTTAGCTATTTCAAGAAATAATTTCACAATTTCAAGTCACTTCACTTTACCATTTTAAAGTCATTAATTTACATTTCAAGTCACGACACAACCATTTTCAAGAAAAAATTCACAATTTCAAGTCACTACCATTAACCATTTTAAACTGACTAATTCATATTTCAAGTCACTACACATAACCATTTTCATGTCACTAATTCATATTTCAAATCACTACACTTAACCAATTTCAAGAAACATGTTCACATTTCAAGTCACTACACTTAACCCTTTTCTAGTCACTATTTTATATTTCAAGTCACTAAACTTAACCATTTTCAAAAAACAAGTTCACAATTTCAAGTCACTACACTTAACCATTTTCTAGTCACTATTTTATATTTCAAGTCACTACACTTAACCATTTTCAAAAAACAAGTTTACAATGTAAAGTCACTACATTTAACCATTATCAAGTCACTAATTCAAAATTTCAAGTCACTACACTTAACCATTTTCAAAAAACAAGTTCACAATTTCAAGTCACTACACAACCATTTCAAGAAACAATTTCATAATTTCAAGTCACTCCACTTAACCTTTTTAAAATCAATAATTCACATTTCAAGTCACTACGCTTAACCATTTCAATAAAAAAAGTTCACAATTTCAAATCACCACACTTAACCAATTTCAAGTCACTAATTCATATTTCAAGTCTCTACACTTCACCATTTTAAAGTAACTAATTCACATTTTAAGTCACTACACTTAGCTATTTCAAGAAACAAGTTCACAGTTTCAAGTCACTACACTTAACCTTTTTCAAGTCACTAATTCACATTTCAAGTTACTACATTTAACCATTTCAAGAAACAATTTCACAATTTCAAGTCACTACACTTAACCATTTCAAGAAACAAGTTCACAATTTCAAGTCACCACACTTAACCATTTTCTAGTCACTATTTTATATTTCAAGTCACTACACTTAACCATTTTCAAAAAAAAAGTTTACAATGTAAAGTCACTACATTTAACCATTATCAAGTCACTACACTTAACCATTTTCAAAAAACAAGTTCACAATTTCAAGTCACTACACTTAACCATTTCAAGAAACAATTTCATAATTTCAAGTCACTCTACTTAACCTTTTTCAAGTCACTAATTGATATTTCAAGTTACTACATTTAACCATTTTAAAGAAACAAGTTCACAATTTCAAGTCACTACACTTATCCATTTTTTAGTCACAAATTCACAATTTCAAGTCACTACACTTAACCATTTCAAGAAACAAGTTCACAATTTCAAGTCACTACACTTAACCATTTCCAGAAATAAGTTCACAATTTCAAGTCACTACATTTAACCATGTTCAAGTCACTAATTTACATTTCAAGTTACTACACTTAACCATTTTCAAGAAACAAGTTTATAATTTCAAGTCACTACACTTAACTATTTCAAGAAACAAGTTCACAATTTCAAGTCACTACACTTAACCATTTTTTAGTCACAAATTCATATTTCAAGTCACTAGACTTAAGCATTTTCTAGTCACTATTTTATATTTCAAGTCACTACACTTAACCATTTCAAAAAACAATTTCACAATTTCAAGTCACTCTACATAACCTTTTTCAAGTCACTAATTCATATTTCAAGTCACTACACTTAACCATTTTCAAAAAAAAAGTTTACAATGTAAAGTCACTACATTTAACCATTATCAAGTCACTACACTTAACCATTTTCAAAAAACAAGTTCACAATTTCAAGTCACTACACTTAACCATTTCAAGAAACAATTTCATAATTTCAAGTCACTCCACTTAACCTTTTTCAAGTCACTAATTCACATTTCAAGTTACTCTACATAACCTTTTTCAAGTCACTAATTCATATTTCAAGTCACTACACTTAACCATTTTCTAGTCAGTATTTTATATTTCAAGTCACTACACTTAACCATTTTCAAAAAACAAGTTTACAATGTAAAGTCACCACATTTAACCATTATCAAGTCACTAATTCACAATTTCAAGTCACTACACTTAACCATTTTCAAAAAACAATTTCACAATTTCAAGTCACTCCACTTAACCTTTTTCAAGTCACTAATTCACATTTCAAGTTACTACATTTAACCATTTTAAAGAAACAAGTTCACAATTTCAAGTCACTACACTTATCCATTTTCTAGTCACAAATTCACAATTTCAAGTCACTACACTTAACCATTAGAAGAAACAAGTTCACAATTTCAAGTCACTACACTTAACCATTTCAAGAAATAAGTTCACAATTTCAAGTCACTACATTTAACCATGTTCAAGTCACTACACTTAACCATTTTCAAGAAACAAGTTCATAATTTCAAGTCACTACACCTAACCATTTCAAAAAACAAGTTCACAATTTCAAGTCACTACACTTAACCATTTCAACAAACAATTTCACAATTTCAAGTAACTACACTTAACCTTTTTCAAGTCACTAATTCCAATTTCAAGTCACTACACTTAACCATTTCAAAAAACAATTTCACAATTTCAAGTCACTCTACATAACCTTTTTCAAGTCACTAATTCATATTTCAAGTCACTACACTTAACCATTTTCTAGTCACTATTTTATATTTCAAGTCACTACACTTAACCATTTTCAAAAAACAAGTTTACAATGTAAAGTCACTACATTTAACCATTATCAAGTCACTAATTCACAATTTCAAGTCACTACACTTAACCATTTCAAGAAACAAGTTCACAATTTCAAGTCGCCACACTTAACCATTTTCAAGTCACTAATTCATATTTCAAGTCACTACACTTCACCATTTTAAAGTAACTAATTCACATTTTAAGTCACTACACTTAGCTATTTCAAGAAATAATTTCACAATTTCAAGTCACTTCACTTTACCATTTTAAAGTCATTAATTTACATTTCAAGTCACGACACAACCATTTTCAAGAAAAAATTCACAATTTCAAGTCACTACCATTAACCATTTTAAACTGACTAATTCATATTTCAAGTCACTACACATAACCATTTTTATGTCACTAATTCATATTTCAAATCACTACACTTAACCAATTTCAAGAAACATGTTCACATTTCAAGTCACTACACTTAACCCTTTTCTAGTCACTATTTTATATTTCAAGTCACTAAACTTAACCATTTTCAAAAAACAAGTTCACAATTTCAAGTCACTACACTTAACCATTTTCTAGTCACTATTTTATATTTCAAGTCACTACACTTAACCATTTTCAAAAAACAAGTTTACAATGTAAAGTCACTACATTTAACCATTATCAAGTCACTAATTCAAAATTTCAAGTCACTACACTTAACCATTTTCAAAAAACAAGTTCACAATTTCAAGTCACTACACAACCATTTCAAGAAACAATTTCATAATTTCAAGTCACTCCACTTAACCTTTTTAAAATCAATAATTCACATTTCAAGTCACTACGCTTAACCATTTCAATAAAAAAAGTTCACAATTTCAAATCACCACACTTAACCAATTTCAAGTCACTAATTCATATTTCAAGTCTCTACACTTCACCATTTTAAAGTAACTAATTCACATTTTAAGTCACTACACTTAGCTATTTCAAGAAACAAGTTCACAGTTTCAAGTCACTACACTTAACCTTTTTCAAGTCACTAATTCACATTTCAAGTTACTACATTTAACCATTTCAAGAAACAATTTCACAATTTCAAGTCACTACACTTAACCATTTCAAGAAACAAGTTCACAATTTCAAGTCACCACACTTAACCATTTTCTAGTCACTATTTTATATTTCAAGTCACTACACTTAACCATTTTCAAAAAAAAAGTTTACAATGTAAAGTCACTACATTTAACCATTATCAAGTCACTACACTTAACCATTTTCAAAAAACAAGTTCACAATTTCAAGTCACTACACTTAACCATTTCAAGAAACAATTTCATAATTTCAAGTCACTCTACTTAACCTTTTTCAAGTCACTAATTGATATTTCAAGTTACTACATTTAACCATTTTAAAGAAACAAGTTCACAATTTCAAGTCACTACACTTATCCATTTTTTAGTCACAAATTCACAATTTCAAGTCACTACACTTAACCATTTCAAGAAACAAGTTCACAATTTCAAGTCACTACACTTAACCATTTCCAGAAATAAGTTCACAATTTCAAGTCACTACATTTAACCATGTTCAAGTCACTAATTTACATTTCAAGTTACTACACTTAACCATTTTCAAGAAACAAGTTTATAATTTCAAGTCACTACACTTAACTATTTCAAGAAACAAGTTCACAATTTCAAGTCACTACACTTAACCATTTTTTAGTCACAAATTCATATTTCAAGTCACTAGACTTAAGCATTTTCTAGTCACTATTTTATATTTCAAGTCACTACACTTAACCATTTTCAAAAAACAAGTTTACAATGTAAAGTCACTACATTTAACCATTATCAAGTCACTAATTCAAAATTTCAAGTCACTACACTTAACCATTTTCAAAAAACAGGTTCACAATTTCAAGTCACTACACTTAACCATGTTCAAGAAACAAGTTCACAATTTCAAGTAACTACACTTAACCATGTTCAAGAAACAAGTTCACAATTTCAAGTAACTACACTTAACCATTTCAAGAAACAATTTCACAATTTCAAGTCACTACACTTAACCATGTTCAAGAAACAAGTTCACAATGTAAAGTCACTACACTTAACCATTTCAATAAACAATTTCACAATTTCAAGTCACTCCACATAACCTTTTTCAAGTCACCAATTCATATTTCAAGTCACTACACTTAACCATTTTCTAGTCACTATTTTATATTTCAAGTCACTACACTTAACCATTTTCAAAAAACAAGTTCACAATTTCAAGTCACTACACAACCATTTCAAGAAACAATTTCATAATTTCAAGTCACTCCACTTAACCTTTTTAAAATCAATAATTCACATTTCAAGTTACTACATTTAACCATTTTAAAGAAACAAGTTCACAATTTCAAGTCACTACACTTATCCATTTCCTAGTAACAAATTCACAATTTCAAGTCACTACACTTAACCATTTCAAAAAACAAGTTCACAATTTCAAGTCACTACACTTAACCATTTCAAGAAACAAGTTCACAATTTCAAGTCACCACACTTAACCATTTTCAAGTCACTAATTCATATTTCAAGTCACTACACTTCACCATTTAAAAGTAACTAATTCACATTTTAAGTCACTACACTTAACCATTTCAAGAAACAATTTCACAATTTCAAGTCACTACACTTTACCATTTTAAAGTCATTAATTCACATTTCAAGTCACGACACAACCATTTTCAAGAAAAAATTCACAATTTCAAGTCACTACCATTAACCATTTTAAACTCACTAATTCACATTTCAAGTCACTACACATAACCATTTTCAAGTCACTAATTCATATTTCAAGTCACTACACTTAACCAATTTCAAGAAACAAGTTCACATTTCAAGTCACTACACTTAACCATTTTCTAGTCACTATTTTATATTTCAAGTCACTAAACTTAACCATTTTCAAAAAACAAGTTCACAATTTCAAGTCAATCCACTTAACCTTTTTCAAGTCACTAATTCACATTTCAAGTCACTACACTTAACCTTTTTCAAGTCACTAATTCACATTTCAAGTTACTACATTTAACCATTTTAAAGAAACTAGTTCACAATTTCAAGTCACTACACTTAACCATTTTCTAGTCACTATTTTATATTTCAAGTCACTAAACTTAACCATTTTCAAAAAACAAGTTCACAATTTCAAGTCAATCCACTTAACCTTTTTCAAGTCACTAATTCACATTTCAAGTCACTAAACCATTTTCTAGTCACTATTTTATATTTCAAGTCACTAATTCACATTTCAAGTCACTAAACCATTTTCTAGTCACTATTTTATATTTCAAGTCACTAATTCACAATTTCAAATCACTACACTTAACCATTTTCAAAAAACAAGTTCACAATTTCAAGTCGCTACACTTAACCATTTCAAGAAACAATTTCATAATTTCAAGTCACTCCACTTAACGTTTTTCAAGTCACTAATTCACATTTAAAGTCACTACACTTAACCATTTTCTAGTCACTATTTTATACTTCAAGTCACTACACTTAACCATTTTCAAAAAACAAGTTTACAATGTAAAGTCACTACATTTAACCATTATCAAGTCACTAATTCACAATTTCAAGTCACTACACTTAACCATTTTCAAAAAACAAGTTCACAATTTCAAGTCACTACACTTAACCGTTTCAAGAAACAATTTCATAATTTCAAGTCACTCCACTTAACCTTTTTCAAGTCACTAATTCACATTTCAAGTTACTACATTTAACCATTTTAAAGAAACAAGTTCACAATTTCAAGTCACTACACTTAACCATTTTCAAAAAACAAGTTCACAATTTCAAGTCACTACACTTAACCGTTTCAAGAAACAATTTCATAATTTCAAGTCACTCCACTTAACCTTTTTCAAGTCACTAATTCACATTTCAAGTTACTACATTTAACCATTTTAAAGAAACAAGTTCACAATTTCAAGTCACTACACTTATCCATTTTCTAGTCACAAATTCACAATTTCAAGTCACTACACTTAACCATTTCAAGAAACAAGTTCACAATTTCAAGTCACTAAACTTAACCATTTCAAGAAATAAGTTCACAATTTCAAGTCACTACATTTAACCTTGTTCAAGTCACTAATTTCCATTTCAAGTCACTACACTTAACCATTTTCTAGTCACTATTTTATATTTCAAGTCACTAAACTTAACCATTTTCAAAAAACAAGTTCACAATTTCAAGTCAATCCACTTAACCTTTTTCAAGTCACTAATTCACATTTCAAGTCACTACACTTAACCTTTTTCAAGTCACTAATTCACATTTCAAGTTACTACATTTAACCATTTTAAAGAAACAAGTTCACAATTTCAAGTCACTACACTTATCCATTTCCTAGTAACAAATTCACAATTTCAAGTCACTACACCTAACCATTTCAAAAAACAAGTTCACAATTTCAAGTCACTACACTTAACCATGTTCAAGTCACTAATTTACATTTCAAGTCACTACACTTAACCATTTTCAAGAAACAAGTTCATAATTTCAAGTCACTACACCTAACCATTTCAAGAAACAAGTTCACAATTTCAAGTCACTATACTTAACCATTTCAACAAACAATTTCACAATTTCAAGTCACTACACTTAACCTTTTTCAAGTCACTAATTAACATTTCAAGTCACTACACTTAACCATTTCAAGAAACAATTTCACAATTTCAAGTCACTCTACATAACCTTTTTCAAGTCACTAATTCATATTTCAAGTCACTACACTTAACCATTTTCTAGTCACTATTTTATATTTCAAGTCACTACACTTAACCATTTTCAAAAAACAAGTTTACAACGTAAAGTCACCACATTTAACCATTATCAAGTCACTAATTCACAATTTCAAGTCACTACACTTAACCATTTTCAAAAAACAATTTCACAATTTCAAGTCACTCCACTTAACCTTTTTCAAGTCACTAATTCACATTTCAAGTTACTACATTTAACCATTTTAAAGAAACAAGTTCACAATTTCAAGTCACTACACTTATCCATTTTCTAGTCACAAATTCACAATTTCAAGTCACTACACTTAACCATTAGAAGAAACAAGTTCACAATTTCAAGTCACTACACTTAACCATTTCAAGAAATAAGTTCACAATTTCAAGTCACTACATTTAACCATGTTCAAGTCACTACACTTAACCATTTTCAAGAAACAAGTTCATAATTTCAAGTCACTACACCTAACCATTTCAAAAAACAAGTTCACAATTTCAAGTCACTACACTTAACCATTTCAACAAACAATTTCACAATTTCAAGTAACTACACTTAACCTTTTTCAAGTCACTAATTCCAATTTCAAGTCACTACACTTAACCATTTCAAATAACAATTTCACAATTTCAAGTCACTCTACATAACCTTTTTCAAGTCACTAATTCATATTTCAAGTCACTACACTTAACCATTTTCTAGTCACTATTTTATATTTCAAGTCACTACACTTAACCATTTTCAAAAAACAAGTTTACAATGTAAAGTCACTACATTTAACCATTATCAAGTCACTAATTCAAAATTTCAAGTCACTACACTTAACCATTTTCAAAAAACAAGTTCACAATTTCAAGTCACTACACAACCATTTCAAGAAACAATTTCATAATTTCAAGTCACTCCACTTAACCTTTTTAAAATCAATAATTCACATTTCAAGTCACTACACTTAACCATTTCAATAAAAAAAGTTCACAATTTCAAATCACCACACTTAACCAATTTCAAGTCACTAATTCATATTTCAAGTCTCTACACTTCACCATTTTAAAGTAACTAATTCACATTTTAAGTCACTACACTTAGCTATTTCAAGAAACAAGTTCACAGTTTCAAGTCACTACACTTAACCTTTTTCAAGTCACTAATTCACATTTCAAGTTACTACATTTAACCATTTCAAGAAACAATTTCACAATTTCAAGTCACTACACTTAACCATTTCAAGAAACAAGTTCACAATTTCAAGTCACCACACTTAACCATTTTCTAGTCACTATTTTATATTTCAAGTCACTACACTTAACCATTTTCAAAAAAAAAGTTTACAATGTAAAGTCACTACATTTAACCATTATCAAGTCACTACACTTAACCATTTTCAAAAAACAAGTTCACAATTTCAAGTCACTACACTTAACCATTTCAAGAAACAATTTCATAATTTCAAGTCACTCTACTTAACCTTTTTCAAGTCACTAATTGATATTTCAAGTTACTACATTTAACCATTTTAAAGAAACAAGTTCACAATTTCAAGTCACTACACTTATCCATTTTTTAGTCACAAATTCACAATTTCAAGTCACTACACTTAACCATTTCAAGAAACAAGTTCACAATTTCAAGTCACTACACTTAACCATTTCCAGAAATAAGTTCACAATTTCAAGTCACTACATTTAACCATGTTCAAGTCACTAATTTACATTTCAAGTTACTACACTTAACCATTTTCAAGAAACAAGTTTATAATTTCAAGTCACTACACTTAACTATTTCAAGAAACAAGTTCACAATTTCAAGTCACTACACTTAACCATTTTTTAGTCACAAATTCATATTTCAAGTCACTAGACTTAAGCATTTTCTAGTCACTATTTTATATTTCAAGTCACTACACTTAACCATTTTCAAAAAACAAGTTTACAATGTAAAGTCACTACATTTAACCATTATCAAGTCACTAATTCAAAATTTCAAGTCACTACACTTAACCATTTTCAAAAAACAGGTTCACAATTTCAAGTCACTACACTTAACCATGTTCAAGAAACAAGTTCACAATTTCAAGTAACTACACTTAACCATTTCAAGAAACAATTTCACAATTTCAAGTCACTACACTTAACCATGTTCAAGAAACAAGTTCACAATGTAAAGTCACTACACTTAACCATTTCAATAAACAATTTCACAATTTCAAGTCACTCCACATAACCTTTTTCAAGTCACCAATTCATATTTCAAGTCACTACACTTAACCATTTTCTAGTCACTATTTTATATTTCAAGTCACTACACTTAACCATTTTCAAAAAAAAAGTTTACAATGTAAAGTCACTACATTTAACCATTATCAAGTCACTAATTCAAAATTTCAAGTCACTACACTTAACCATTTTCAAAAAACAAGTTCACAATTTCAAGTCACTACACAACCATTTCAAGAAACAATTTCATAATTTCAAGTCACTCCACTTAACCTTTTTCAAATCAATAATTCACATTTCAAGTTACTACATTTAACCATTTTAAAGAAACAAGTTCACAATTTCAAGTCACTACACTTATCCATTTCCTAGTAACAAATTCACAATTTCAAGTCACTACACTTAACCATTTCAAGAAACAAGTTCACAATTTCAAGTCACTACACTTAACCATTTCAAGAAACAAGTTCACAATTTCAAGTCGCCACACTTAACCATTTTCAAGTCACTAATTTATATTTCAAGTCACTACACTTCACCATTTTAAAGTAACTAATTCACATTTTAAGTCACTACACTTAGCTATTTCAAGAAATAATTTCACAATTTCAAGTCACTTCACTTTACCATTTTAAAGTCATTAATTTACATTTCAAGTCACGACACAACCATTTTCAAGAAAAAATTCACAATTTCAAGTCACTACCATTAACCATTTTAAACTGACTAATTCATATTTCAAGTCACTACACATAACCATTTTCATGTCACTAATTCATATTTCAAATCACTACACTTAACCAATTTCAAGAAACATGTTCACATTTCAAGTCACTACACTTAACCCTTTTCTAGTCACTATTTTATATTTCAAGTCACTAAACTTAACCATTTTCAAAAAACAAGTTCACAATTTCAAGTCACTACACTTAACCATTTTCTAGTCACTATTTTATATTTCAAGTCACTACACTTAACCATTTTCAAAAAACAAGTTTACAATGTAAAGTCACTACATTTAACCATTATCAAGTCACTAATTCAAAATTTCAAGTCACTACACTTAACCATTTTCAAAAAACAAGTTCACAATTTCAAGTCACTACACAACCATTTCAAGAAACAATTTCATAATTTCAAGTCACTCCACTTAACCTTTTTAAAATCAATAATTCACATTTCAAGTCACTACACTTAACCATTTCAATAAAAAAAAGTTCACAATTTCAAATCACCACACTTAACCAATTTCAAGTCACTAATTCATATTTCAAGTCTCTACACTTCACCATTTTAAAGTAACTAATTCACATTTTAAGTCACTACACTTAGCTATTTCAAGAAACAAGTTCACAGTTTCAAGTCACTACACTTAACCTTTTTCAAGTCACTAATTCACATTTCAAGTTACTACATTTAACCATTTCAAGAAACAATTTCACAATTTCAAGTCACTACACTTAACCATTTCAAGAAACAAGTTCACAATTTCAAGTCACCACACTTAACCATTTTCTAGTCACTATTTTATATTTCAAGTCACTACACTTAACCATTTTCAAAAAAAAAGTTTACAATGTAAAGTCACTACATTTAACCATTATCAAGTCACTACACTTAACCATTTTCAAAAAACAAGTTCACAATTTCAAGTCACTACACTTAACCATTTCAAGAAACAATTTCATAATTTCAAGTCACTCTACTTAACCTTTTTCAAGTCACTAATTGATATTTCAAGTTACTACATTTAACCATTTTAAAGAAACAAGTTCACAATTTCAAGTCACTACACTTATCCATTTTTTAGTCACAAATTCACAATTTCAAGTCACTACACTTAACCATTTCAAGAAACAAGTTCACAATTTCAAGTCACTACACTTAACCATTTCCAGAAATAAGTTCACAATTTCAAGTCACTACATTTAACCATGTTCAAGTCACTAATTTACATTTCAAGTTACTACACTTAACCATTTTCAAGAAACAAGTTTATAATTTCAAGTCACTACACTTAACTATTTCAAGAAACAAGTTCACAATTTCAAGTCACTACACTTAACCATTTTTTAGTCACAAATTCATATTTCAAGTCACTAGACTTAAGCATTTTCTAGTCACTATTTTATATTTCAAGTCACTACACTTAACCATTTCAAAAAACAATTTCACAATTTCAAGTCACTCTACATAACCTTTTTCAAGTCACTAATTCATATTTCAAGTCACTACACTTAACCATTTTCTAGTCACTATTTTATATTTCAAGTCACTACACTTAACCATTTTCAAAAAACAAGTTTACAATGTAAAGTCACTACATTTAACCATTATCAAGTCACTAATTCAAAATTTCAAGTCACTACACTTAACCATTTTCAAAAAACAGGTTCACAATTTCAAGTCACTACACTTAACCATGTTCAAGAAACAAGTTCACAATTTCAAGTAACTACACTTAACCATTTCAAGAAACAATTTCACAATTTCAAGTCACTACACTTAACCATGTTCAAGAAACAAGTTCACAATGTAAAGTCACTACACTTAACCATTTCAATAAACAATTTCACAATTTCAAGTCACTCCACATAACCTTTTTCAAGTCACCAATTCATATTTCAAGTCACTACACTTAACCATTTTCTAGTCACTATTTTATATTTCAAGTCACTACACTTAACCATTTTCAAAAAAAAAGTTTACAATGTAAAGTCACTACATTTAACCATTATCAAGTCACTAATTCAAAATTTCAAGTCACTACACTTAACCATTTTCAAAAAACAAGTTCACAATTTCAAGTCACTACACAACCATTTCAAGAAACAATTTCATAATTTCAAGTCACTCCACTTAACCTTTTTCAAATCAATAATTCACATTTCAAGTTACTACATTTAACCATTTTAAAGAAACAAGTTCACAATTTCAAGTCACTACACTTATCCATTTCCTAGTAACAAATTCACAATTTCAAGTCACTACACTTAACCATTTCAAGAAACAAGTTCACAATTTCAAGTCACTACACTTAACCATTTCAAGAAACAAGTTCACAATTTCAAGTCGCCACACTTAACCATTTTCAAGTCACTAATTCATATTTCAAGTCACTACACTTCACCATTTTAAAGTAACTAATTCACATTTTAAGTCACTACACTTAGCTATTTCAAGAAATAATTTCACAATTTCAAGTCACTTCACTTTACCATTTTAAAGTCATTAATTTACATTTCAAGTCACGACACAACCATTTTCAAGAAAAAATTCACAATTTCAAGTCACTACCATTAACCATTTTAAACTGACTAATTCATATTTCAAGTCACTACACATAACCATTTTCATGTCACTAATTCATATTTCAAATCACTACACTTAACCAATTTCAAGAAACATGTTCACATTTCAAGTCACTACACTTAACCCTTTTCTAGTCACTATTTTATATTTCAAGTCACTAAACTTAACCATTTTCAAAAAACAAGTTCACAATTTCAAGTCACTACACTTAACCATTTTCTAGTCACTATTTTATATTTCAAGTCACTACACTTAACCATTTTCAAAAAACAAGTTTACAATGTAAAGTCACTACATTTAACCATTATCAAGTCACTAATTCAAAATTTCAAGTCACTACACTTAACCATTTTCAAAAAACAAGTTCACAATTTCAAGTCACTACACAACCATTTCAAGAAACAATTTCATAATTTCAAGTCACTCCACTTAACCTTTTTAAAATCAATAATTCACATTTCAAGTCACTACACTTAACCATTTCAATAAAAAAAGTTCACAATTTCAAATCACCACACTTAACCAATTTCAAGTCACTAATTCATATTTCAAGTCTCTACACTTCACCATTTTAAAGTAACTAATTCACATTTTAAGTCACTACACTTAGCTATTTCAAGAAACAAGTTCACAGTTTCAAGTCACTACACTTAACCTTTTTCAAGTCACTAATTCACATTTCAAGTTACTACATTTAACCATTTCAAGAAACAATTTCACAATTTCAAGTCACTACACTTAACCATTTCAAGAAACAAGTTCACAATTTCAAGTCACCACACTTAACCATTTTCTAGTCACTATTTTATATTTCAAGTCACTACACTTAACCATTTTCAAAAAAAAAGTTTACAATGTAAAGTCACTACATTTAACCATTATCAAGTCACTACACTTAACCATTTTCAAAAAACAAGTTCACAATTTCAAGTCACTACACTTAACCATTTCAAGAAACAATTTCATAATTTCAAGTCACTCTACTTAACCTTTTTCAAGTCACTAATTGATATTTCAAGTTACTACATTTAACCATTTTAAAGAAACAAGTTCACAATTTCAAGTCACTACACTTATCCATTTTTTAGTCACAAATTCACAATTTCAAGTCACTACACTTAACCATTTCAAGAAACAAGTTCACAATTTCAAGTCACTACACTTAACCATTTCCAGAAATAAGTTCACAATTTCAAGTCACTACATTTAACCATGTTCAAGTCACTAATTTACATTTCAAGTTACTACACTTAACCATTTTCAAGAAACAAGTTTATAATTTCAAGTCACTACACTTAACTATTTCAAGAAACAAGTTCACAATTTCAAGTCACTACACTTAACCATTTTTTAGTCACAAATTCATATTTCAAGTCACTAGACTTAAGCATTTTCTAGTCACTATTTTATATTTCAAGTCACTACACTTAACCATTTTCAAAAAACAAGTTTACAATGTAAAGTCACTACATTTAACCATTATCAAGTCACTAATTCAAAATTTCAAGTCACTACACTTAACCATTTTCAAAAAACAGGTTCACAATTTCAAGTCACTACACTTAACCATGTTCAAGAAACAAGTTCACAATTTCAAGTAACTACACTTAACCATTTCAAGAAACAATTTCACAATTTCAAGTCACTACACTTAACCATGTTCAAGAAACAAGTTCACAATGTAAAGTCACTACACTTAACCATTTCAATAAACAATTTCACAATTTCAAGTCACTCCACATAACCTTTTTCAAGTCACCAATTCATATTTCAAGTCACTACACTTAACCATTTTCTAGTCACTATTTTATATTTCAAGTCACTACACTTAACCATTTTCAAAAAACAAGTTCACAATTTCAAGTCACTACACAACCATTTCAAGAAACAATTTCATAATTTCAAGTCACTCCACTTAACCTTTTTAAAATCAATAATTCACATTTCAAGTTACTACATTTAACCATTTTAAAGAAACAAGTTCACAATTTCAAGTCACTACACTTATCCATTTCCTAGTAACAAATTCACAATTTCAAGTCACTACACTTAACCATTTCAAAAAACAAGTTCACAATTTCAAGTCACTACACTTAACCATTTCAAGAAACAAGTTCACAATTTCAAGTCACCACACTTAACCATTTTCAAGTCACTAATTCATATTTCAAGTCACTACACTTCACCATTTAAAAGTAACTAATTCACATTTTAAGTCACTACACTTAACCATTTCAAGAAACAATTTCACAATTTCAAGTCACTACACTTTACCATTTTAAAGTCATTAATTCACATTTCAAGTCACGACACAACCATTTTCAAGAAAAAATTCACAATTTCAAGTCACTACCATTAACCATTTTAAACTCACTAATTCACATTTCAAGTCACTACACATAACCATTTTCAAGTCACTAATTCATATTTCAAGTCACTACACTTAACCAATTTCAAGAAACAAGTTCACATTTCAAGTCACTACACTTAACCATTTTCTAGTCACTATTTTATATTTCAAGTCACTAAACTTAACCATTTTCAAAAAACAAGTTCACAATTTCAAGTCAATCCACTTAACCTTTTTCAAGTCACTAATTCACATTTCAAGTCACTACACTTAACCTTTTTCAAGTCACTAATTCACATTTCAAGTTACTACATTTAACCATTTTAAAGAAACTAGTTCACAATTTCAAGTCACTACACTTAACCATTTTCTAGTCACTATTTTATATTTCAAGTCACTAAACTTAACCATTTTCAAAAAACAAGTTCACAATTTCAAGTCAATCCACTTAACCTTTTTCAAGTCACTAATTCACATTTCAAGTCACTAAACCATTTTCTAGTCACTATTTTATATTTCAAGTCACTAATTCACATTTCAAGTCACTAAACCATTTTCTAGTCACTATTTTATATTTCAAGTCACTAATTCACAATTTCAAATCACTACACTTAACCATTTTCAAAAAACAAGTTCACAATTTCAAGTCGCTACACTTAACCATTTCAAGAAACAATTTCATAATTTCAAGTCACTCCACTTAACGTTTTTCAAGTCACTAATTCACATTTAAAGTCACTACACTTAACCATTTTCTAGTCACTATTTTATACTTCAAGTCACTACACTTAACCATTTTCAAAAAACAAGTTTACAATGTAAAGTCACTACATTTAACCATTATCAAGTCACTAATTCACAATTTCAAGTCACTACACTTAACCATTTTCAAAAAACAAGTTCACAATTTCAAGTCACTACACTTAACCGTTTCAAGAAACAATTTCATAATTTCAAGTCACTCCACTTAACCTTTTTCAAGTCACTAATTCACATTTCAAGTTACTACATTTAACCATTTTAAAGAAACAAGTTCACAATTTCAAGTCACTACACTTAACCATTTTCAAAAAACAGGTTCACAATTTCAAGTCACTACACTTAACCATGTTCAAGAAACAAGTTCACAATTTCAAGTAACTACACTTAACCATTTCAAGAAACAATTTCACAATTTCAAGTCACTACACTTAACCATGTTCAAGAAACAAGTTCACAATGTAAAGTCACTACACTTAACCATTTCAATAAACAATTTCACAATTTCAAGTCACTCCACATAACCTTTTTCAAGTCACCAATTCATATTTCAAGTCACTACACTTAACCATTTTCTAGTCACTATTTTATATTTCAAGTCACTACACTTAACCATTTTCAAAAAACAAGTTCACAATTTCAAGTCACTACACAACCATTTCAAGAAACAATTTCATAATTTCAAGTCACTCCACTTAACCTTTTTAAAATCAATAATTCACATTTCAAGTTACTACATTTAACCATTTTAAAGAAACAAGTACACAATTTCAAGTCACTACACTTATCCATTTCCTAGTAACAAATTCACAATTTCAAGTCACTACACTTAACCATTTCAAAAAACAAGTTCACAATTTCAAGTCACTACACTTAACCATTTCAAGAAACAAGTTCACAATTTCAAGTCACCACACTTAACCATTTTCAAGTCACTAATTCATATTTCAAGTCACTACACTTCACCATTTAAAAGTAACTAATTCACATTTTAAGTCACTACACTTAACCATTTCAAGAAACAATTTCACAATTTGAAGTCACTACACTTTACCATTTTAAAGTCATTAATTCACATTTCAAGTCACGACACAACCATTTTCAAGAAAAAATTCACAATTTCAAGTCACTACCATTAACCATTTTAAACTCACTAATTCACATTTCAAGTCACTACACATAACCATTTTCAAGTCACTAATTCATATTTCAAGTCACTACACTTAACCAATTTCAAGAAACAAGTTCACATTTCAAGTCACTACACTTAACCATTTTCTAGTCACTATTTTATATTTCAAGTCACTAAACTTAACCATTTTCAAAAAACAAGTTCACAATTTCAAGTCAATCCACTTAACCTTTTTCAAGTCACTAATTCACATTTCAAGTCACTACACTTAACCTTTTTCAAGTCACTAATTCACATTTCAAGTTACTACATTTAACCATTTTAAAGAAACTAGTTCACAATTTCAAGTCACTACACTTAACCATTTTCTAGTCACTATTTTATATTTCAAGTCACTAAACTTAACCATTTTCAAAAAACAAGTTCACAATTTCAAGTCAATCCACTTAACCTTTTTCAAGTCACTAATTCACATTTCAAGTCACTAAACCATTTTCTAGTCACTATTTTATATTTCAAGTCACTAATTCACATTTCAAGTCACTAAACCATTTTCTAGTCACTATTTTATATTTCAAGTCACTAATTCACAATTTCAAATCACTACACTTAACCATTTTCAAAAAACAAGTTCACAATTTCAAGTCGCTACACTTAACCATTTCAAGAAACAATTTCATAATTTCAAGTCACTCCACTTAACGTTTTTCAAGTCACTAATTCACATTTAAAGTCACTACACTTAACCATTTTCTAGTCACTATTTTATACTTCAAGTCACTACACTTAACCATTTTCAAAAAACAAGTTTACAATGTAAAGTCACTACATTTAACCATTATCAAGTCACTAATTCACAATTTCAAGTCACTACACTTAACCATTTTCAAAAAACAAGTTCACAATTTCAAGTCACTACACTTAACCGTTTCAAGAAACAATTTCATAATTTCAAGTCACTCCACTTAACCTTTTTCAAGTCACTAATTCACATTTCAAGTTACTACATTTAACCATTTTAAAGAAACAAGTTCACAATTTCAAGTCACTACACTTAACCATTTTCAAAAAACAAGTTCACAATTTCAAGTCACTACACTTAACCGTTTCAAGAAACAATTTCATAATTTCAAGTCACTCCACTTAACCTTTTTCAAGTCACTAATTCACATTTCAAGTTACTACATTTAACCATTTTAAAGAAACAAGTTCACAATTTCAAGTCACTACACTTATCCATTTTCTAGTCACAAATTCACAATTTCAAGTCACTACACTTAACCATTTCAAGAAACAAGTTCACAATTTCAAGTCACTAAACTTAACCATTTCAAGAAATAAGTTCACAATTTCAAGTCACTACATTTAACCTTGTTCAAGTCACTAATTTCCATTTCAAGTCACTACACTTAACCATTTTCTAGTCACTATTTTATATTTCAAGTCACTAAACTTAACCATTTTCAAAAAACAAGTTCACAATTTCAAGTCAATCCACTTAACCTTTTTCAAGTCACTAATTCACATTTCAAGTCACTACACTTAACCTTTTTCAAGTCACTAATTCACATTTCAAGTTACTACATTTAACCATTTTAAAGAAACAAGTTCACAATTTCAAGTCACTACACTTATCCATTTCCTAGTAACAAATTCACAATTTCAAGTCACTACACCTAACCATTTCAAAAAACAAGTTCACAATTTCAAGTCACTACACTTAACCATGTTCAAGTCACTAATTTACATTTCAAGTCACTACACTTAACCATTTTCAAGAAACAAGTTCATAATTTCAAGTCACTACACCTAACCATTTCAAGAAACAAGTTCACAATTTCAAGTCACTATACTTAACCATTTCAACAAACAATTTCACAATTTCAAGTCACTACACTTAACCTTTTTCAAGTCACTAATTAACATTTCAAGTCACTACACTTAACCATTTCAAGAAACAATTTCACAATTTCAAGTCACTCTACATAACCTTTTTCAAGTCACTAATTCATATTTCAAGTCACTACACTTAACCATTTTCTAGTCACTATTTTATATTTCAAGTCACTACACTTAACCATTTTCAAAAAACAAGTTTACAATGTAAAGTCACCACATTTAACCATTATCAAGTCACTAATTCACAATTTCAAGTCACTACACTTAACCATTTTCAAAAAACAATTTCACAATTTCAAGTCACTCCACTTAACCTTTTTCAAGTCACTAATTCACATTTCAAGTTACTACATTTAACCATTTTAAAGAAACAAGTTCACAATTTCAAGTCACTACACTTATCCATTTTCTAGTCACAAATTCACAATTTCAAGTCACTACACTTAACCATTAGAAGAAACAAGTTCACAATTTCAAGTCACTACACTTAACCATTTCAAGAAATAAGTTCACAATTTCAAGTCACTACATTTAACCATGTTCAAGTCACTAATTTACATTTCAAGTCACTACACTTAACCATTTTCAAGAAACAAGTTCATAATTTCAAGTCACTACACCTAACCATTTCAAAAAACAAGTTCACAATTTCAAGTCACTACACTTAACCATTTCAACAAACAATTTCACAATTTCAAGTAACTACACTTAACCTTTTTCAAGTCACTAATTCCAATTTCAAGTCACTACACTTAACCATTTCAAAAAACAATTTCACAATTTCAAGTCACTCTACATAACCTTTTTCAAGTCACTAATTCATATTTCAAGTCACTACACTTAACCATTTTCTAGTCACTATTTTATATTTCAAGTCACTACACTTAACCATTTTCAAAAAACAAGTTTACAATGTAAAGTCACTACATTTAACCATTATCAAGTCACTAATTCAAAATTTCAAGTCACTACACTTAACCATTTTCAAAAAACAAGTTCACAATTTCAAGTCACTACACAACCATTTCAAGAAACAATTTCATAATTTCAAGTCACTCCACTTAACCTTTTTAAAATCAATAATTCACATTTCAAGTCACTACACTTAACCATTTCAATAAAAAAAGTTCACAATTTCAAATCACCACACTTAACCAATTTCAAGTCACTAATTCATATTTCAAGTCTCTACACTTCACCATTTTAAAGTAACTAATTCACATTTTAAGTCACTACACTTAGCTATTTCAAGAAACAAGTTCACAGTTTCAAGTCACTACACTTAACCTTTTTCAAGTCACTAATTCACATTTCAAGTTACTACATTTAACCATTTCAAGAAACAATTTCACAATTTCAAGTCACTACACTTAACCATTTCAAGAAACAAGTTCACAATTTCAAGTCACCACACTTAACCATTTTCTAGTCACTATTTTATATTTCAAGTCACTACACTTAACCATTTTCAAAAAAAAAGTTTACAATGTAAAGTCACTACATTTAACCATTATCAAGTCACTACACTTAACCATTTTCAAAAAACAAGTTCACAATTTCAAGTCACTACACTTAACCATTTCAAGAAACAATTTCATAATTTCAAGTCACTCTACTTAACCTTTTTCAAGTCACTAATTGATATTTCAAGTTACTACATTTAACCATTTTAAAGAAACAAGTTCACAATTTCAAGTCACTACACTTATCCATTTTTTAGTCACAAATTCACAATTTCAAGTCACTACACTTAACCATTTCAAGAAACAAGTTCACAATTTCAAGTCACTACACTTAACCATTTCCAGAAATAAGTTCACAATTTCAAGTCACTACATTTAACCATGTTCAAGTCACTAATTTACATTTCAAGTTACTACACTTAACCATTTTCAAGAAACAAGTTTATAATTTCAAGTCACTACACTTAACTATTTCAAGAAACAAGTTCACAATTTCAAGTCACTACACTTAACCATTTTTTAGTCACAAATTCATATTTCAAGTCACTAGACTTAAGCATTTTCTAGTCACTATTTTATATTTCAAGTCACTACACTTAACCATTTTCAAAAAACAAGTTTACAATGTAAAGTCACTACATTTAACCATTATCAAGTCACTAATTCAAAATTTCAAGTCACTACACTTAACCATTTTCAAAAAACAGGTTCACAATTTCAAGTCACTACACTTAACCATGTTCAAGAAACAAGTTCACAATTTCAAGTAACTACACTTAACCATTTCAAGAAACAATTTCACAATTTCAAGTCACTACACTTAACCATGTTCAAGAAACAAGTTCACAATGTAAAGTCACTACACTTAACCATTTCAATAAACAATTTCACAATTTCAAGTCACTCCACATAACCTTTTTCAAGTCACCAATTCATATTTCAAGTCACTACACTTAACCATTTTCTAGTCACTATTTTATATTTCAAGTCACTACACTTAACCATTTTCAAAAAAAAAGTTTACAATGTAAAGTCACTACATTTAACCATTATCAAGTCACTAATTCAAAATTTCAAGTCACTACACTTAACCATTTTCAAAAAACAAGTTCACAATTTCAAGTCACTACACAACCATTTCAAGAAACAATTTCATAATTTCAAGTCACTCCACTTAACCTTTTTCAAATCAATAATTCACATTTCAAGTTACTACATTTAACCATTTTAAAGAAACAAGTTCACAATTTCAAGTCACTACACTTATCCATTTCCTAGTAACAAATTCACAATTTCAAGTCACTACACTTAACCATTTCAAGAAACAAGTTCACAATTTCAAGTCACTACACTTAACCATTTCAAGAAACAAGTTCACAATTTCAAGTCGCCACACTTAACCATTTTCAAGTCACTAATTCATATTTCAAGTCACTACACTTCACCATTTTAAAGTAACTAATTCACATTTTAAGTCACTACACTTAGCTATTTCAAGAAATAATTTCACAATTTCAAGTCACTTCACTTTACCATTTTAAAGTCATTAATTTACATTTCAAGTCACGACACAACCATTTTCAAGAAAAAATTCACAATTTCAAGTCACTACCATTAACCATTTTAAACTGACTAATTCATATTTCAAGTCACTACACATAACCATTTTCATGTCACTAATTCATATTTCAAATCACTACACTTAACCAATTTCAAGAAACATGTTCACATTTCAAGTCACTACACTTAACCCTTTTCTAGTCACTATTTTATATTTCAAGTCACTAAACTTAACCATTTTCAAAAAACAAGTTCACAATTTCAAGTCACTACACTTAACCATTTTCTAGTCACTATTTTATATTTCAAGTCACTACACTTAACCATTTTCAAAAAACAAGTTTACAATGTAAAGTCACTACATTTAACCATTATCAAGTCACTAATTTACATTTCAAGTCACTACACTTAACCATTTTCAAGAAACAAGTTCATAATTTCAAGTCACTACACTTAACCATTTCAAGAAACAAGTTCACAATTTCAAGTCACTACACTTAACCTTTTTCAAGTCACCAATTCACATTTCAAGTTACTACATTTAACCATTTTAAAGAAACTAGTTCACAATTTCAAGTCACTACATTTAACCATGTTTAAGTCACTAATTTACATTTCAAGTTACTACACTTAACCATTTTCAAGAAACAAGTTTATAATTTCAAGTCACTACACTTAACTATTTCAAGAAACAAGTTCACACTTTCAAGTCACTACACTTAACCATTTCAAGAAACAATTTCAGAATTTCAAGTCACTCCACTTAACCTTTTTCAAGTCACTAATTCACATTTACACTTAACCATTTTCTAGTCACTATTTTATATTTCAAGTCACTACACTTAACCATTTTCAAAAAACAAGTTTACAATGTAAAGTCACTACATTTAACCATTATCAAGTCACTAATTCACAATTTCAAGTTACTACACTTAACCATTTTCAAAAAACAAGTTCACAATTTCAAGTCACTAAACTTAACCATTTTCAAAAAACAAGTTCACAATTTCAAGTCACTATACTTAACCATTTTCTAGTCCCTATTTTATATTTCAAGTCACTACACTTAACCATTTTCAAAAAACAAGTTTACAATGTAAAGTCACTACATTTAACCATTATCTAGTCACTAATTCAGAATTTAAAGTCACTACACTTAACCATTTTCAAAAAAAAGGTTCACAATTTCAAGTATCTACACTTAACCATTTCAAGAAACAATTTCATAATTTCAAGTCACTCCACTTAACCTTTTTCAAGTAACTAATTCACATTTCAAGTTAGTACATTTAACCATTTTAAAGAAACAATTTCAGAATTTCAAGTCACTACACTTAACCATTTTCAAAAAACAAGTTTACAATGTAAAGTCACTACACTTAACCATTATCAAGAAACAATTTCACAATTTCAAGTCACTACATTTAACCATGTTCAAGTCACTAATTTACATTTCAAGTCACTACACTTAACCATTTTCAAGAAACAAGTTCATAATTTCAAGTCACTACACTTAACCATTTTCAAGAAACAAGTTCACAATTTCAAGTCACTACACTTAACCATGTTCAAGAAACAAGTTCACAATTTCAAGTCACTACACTTATCAATTTTCTAGTCACTAATTCACAATTTCAAGTCACTACACTTAACCATTTTCAAGAAACAAGTTCACAATTTCAAGTCACTACACTTAACCATGTTCAAGAAACAAGTTCACAATTTCAAGTCACTACACTTATCAATTTTCTAGTCACAAATTCACAATTTCAAGTCACTACACTTAACCATTTCAAGAAACAAGTTCACAATTTCAAGTCACTACACTTATCCATTTCCTAGTAACAAATTCACAATTTCAGGTCACTACATTTAACCATTTTCAAAAAACAAGTTCACAATTTCAAGTCACTACACTTAACCATTTCAACAAATAAGTTCACAATTTCAAGTCACTACACTTAACCTTTTTCAAGTCACTAATTCACATTTGAAGTTACTACATTTAACCATTTTAAAGAAACAAGTTCACAATTTCAAGTCACTACACTTAACCATTTTCTAGTCACTATTTTATATTTCAAGACACTACACTTAACCATTTTCAAAAAACAAGTTTACAATGTAAAGTCACTACATTTAACCATTATCAAGTTACTAATTCACAATTTCAAGTCACTACACTTAACCATTTCAAGAAATAAGTTCACAATTTCAAGTCACTACATTTAACCATGTTCAAGTCACTAATTTACATTTCAAGTCACTACACTTAACCATTTTCAAGAAACAAGTTCATAATTTCAAGTCACTACACTTAACCATTTTCAAGAAACAAGTTCACAATTTCAAGTCACTACACTTAACCATTTTCAAGAAACAAGTTCACAATTTCAAGTCACTACACTTAACCATTTTCAAGAAACAAGTTCATAATTTCAAGTCACTACACTTAACCATTTTCAAGAAACAAGTTCACAATTTCAAGTCACTACACTTAACCATGTTCAAGAAACAAGTTCACTATTTCAAGAAACTACACTTAACCATTTCAAGAAACAATTTCACAATTTCAAGTCACTACACTTAACTATTTCAAGAAACAAGTTCACAATGTAAAGTCACTACACTTAACCATTTCAAGAAACAATTTCACAATTTCAAGTCACTCCACATAACCTTTTTCATGTCACTAATTCATATTTCAAGTCACTAATTCAAAATTTCAAGTCACTACACTTAACCATGTTCAAGAAACAAGTTCACAATTTCAAGTAACTACACTTAACCATTTCAAGAAACAATTTCACAATTTCAAGTCACTACACTTAACCATGTTCAAGAAACAAGTTCACAATTTCAAGTCACTACACTTAACCATTTCAGGAAACAATTTCACAATTTCAAGTCACTACACTTAACTATTTCAAGAAACAAGTTCACAATGTAAAGTCACTACACTTAACCATTTCAAGAAACAATTTCACAATTTCAAGTCACTCCACATAACCTTTTTCAAGTCACCAATTCATATTTCAAGTCACTACACTTAACCATTTTCTAGTCACTATTTTATATTTCAAGTCACTACACTTAACCATTTTCAAAAAACAAGTTTACAATGTAAAGTCACTACATTTAACCATTATCAAGTCACTAATTCAAAATTTCAAGTCACTACACTTAACCATTTTCAAAAAACAAGTTCACAATTTCAAGTCACTACACAACCATTTCAAGAAACAATTTCATAATTTCAAGTCACTCCACTTAACCTTTTTCAAATCAATAATTCACATTTCAAGTTACTACATTTAACCATTTTAAAGAAACAAGTTCACAATTTGAAGTCACTACACTTATCCATTTCCTAGTAACAAATTCACAATTTCAAGTCACTACACTTAACCATTTCAAGAAACAAGTTCACAATTTCAAGTCACTACACTTAACCATTTCAAGAAACAAGTTCACAATTTCAAGTCGCCACACTTAACCATTTTCAAGTCACTAATTCATATTTCAAGTCACTACACTTCACCATTTTAAAGTAACTAATTCACATTTTAAGTCACTACACTTAGCTATTTCAAGAAATAATTTCACAATTTCAAGTCACTACACTTTACCATTTTAAAGTCATTAATTTACATTTCAAGTCACGACACAACCATTTTCAAGAAAAAATTCACAATTTCAAGTCACTACCATTAACCATTTTAAACTCACTAATTCACATTTCAAGTCACTACACATAACCATTTTCATGTCACTAATTCATATTTCAAATCACTACACTTAACCATTTGAAGAAACAAGTTCACATTTCAAGTCACTACACTTAACCCTTTTCTAGTCACTATTTTATATTTCAAGTCACTAAACTTAACCATTTTTAAAAAACAAGTTCACAATTTCAAGTCACTACACTTAACCATTTTCTAGTCACTATTTTATATTTCAAGTCACTACACTTAACCATTTTCAAAAAACAAGTTTACAATGTAAAGTCACTACATTTAACCATTATCAAGTCACTAATTCACAATTTCAAGTCTCTACACTTAAGCATTTCAAGAAACAAGTTCACAATTTCAAGTCACTACACTTAACCATTTCAAGAAATAAGTTCACAATTTAAGTCACTACATTTAACCATGTTCAAGTCACTAATTTACATTTCAAGTCACTACACTTAACCATTTTCAAGAAACAAGTTCATAATTTCAAGTCACTACACTTAACCATTTCAAGAAACAAGTTCACAATTTCAAGTCACTACACTTAACCTTTTTCGAGTCACTAATTCACATTTCAAGTTACTACATTTAACCATTTTAAAGAAACTAGTTCACAATTTCAAGTCACTACACTTAACCATTTTCTAGTCACTATTTTATATTTCAAGTCACTACATTTAACCATTTTCAAAAAACAAGTTTACAATGTAAAGTCACTACATTTAACCATTATCAAGTCACTAATTAACAATTTCAAGTTACTACACTTAACCATTTTCAAAAAACAAGTTCACAATTTCAAGTCACTAAACTTAACCATTTTCAAAAAACAAGTTCACAATTTTAAGTCACTATACTTAAGCATTTTCTAGTCCCTATTTTATATTTCAAGTCACTACACTTAACCATTTTGAAAAAACAAGTTTACAATGTAAAGTCACTACATTTAACCATTATCAAGTCACTAATTCACAATTTCAAGTCACTACACTTAACCATTTTCAAAAAACAAGTTTACAATGTAAAGTCACTACATTTAACCATTATCAAGTCACTAATTCACAATTTCAAGTCACTACACTTAACCATTTTCAAAAAACAAGTTCACAATTTCAAGTCACTACACTTAACCATTTTCAAAAAACAAGTTCACAATTTCAAGTCACTACACTTAACCATTTCAAGAAACAATTTCACAATTTCAAGTCACTACACTTAACCATGTTCAAGAAACAAGTTCACAATTTCAAGTCACTACACTTAACCATTTCAAGAAACAATTTCACAATTTCAAGTCACTACACTTAACTATTTCAAGAAACAAGTTCACAATGTAAAGTCACTACACTTAACCATTTCTAGAAACAATTTCACAATTTCAAGTCACTCCACATAACCTTTTTCAAGTCACCAATTCATATTTCAAGTCACTACACTTAACCATTTTCTAGTCACTATTTTATATTTCAAGTCACTACACTTAACCATTTTCAAAAAACAAGTTTACAATGTAAAGTCACTACATTTAACCATTATCAAGTCACTAATTCAAAATTTCAAGTCACTACACTTAACCATTTTCAAAAAACAAGTTCACAATTTCAAGTCACTACACAACCATTTCAAGAAACAATTTCATAATTTCAAGTCACTCCACTTAACCTTTTTCAAATCAATAATTCACATTTCAAGTTACTACATTTAACCATTTTAAAGAAACAAGTTCACAATTTCAAGTCACTACACTTATCCATTTCCTAGTAACAAATTCACAATTTCAAGTCACTACACTTAACCATTTCAAGAAACAAGTTCACAATTTCAAGTCACAACACTTAACCATTTCAAGAAACAAGTTCACAATTTCAAGTCACCACACTTAACCATTTTCAAGTCACTAATTCATATTTCAAGTCACTACACTTCACCATTTTAAAGTAACTAATTCACATTTTAAGTCACTACACTTAGCTATTTCAAGAAATAATTTCACAATTTCAAGTCACTACACTTTACCATTTTAAAGTCATTAATTTACATTTCAAGTCACGACACAACCATTTTCAAGAAAAAATTCACAATTTCAAGTCACTACCATTAACCATTTTAAACTCACTAATTCACATTTCAAGTCACTACACATAACCATTTTCATGTCACTAATTCATATTTCAAATCACTACACTTAACCATTTGAAGAAACAATTTCACATTTCAAGTCACTACACTTAACCCTTTTCTAGTCACTATTTTATATTTCAAGTCACTAAACTTAACCATTTTTAAAAAACAAGTTCACAATTTCAAGTCACTACACTTAACCATTTTCCAGTCACTATTTTATATTTCAAGTCACTACACTTAACCATTTTCAAAAAACAAGTTTACAATGTAAAGTCACTACATTTAACCATTATCAAGTCACTAATTCACAATTTCAAGTCACTACACTTAACCATTTCAAGAAACAAGTTCACAATTTCAAGTCACTACACTTAACCATTTCAAGAAATAAGTTCACAATTTCAAGTCACTACATTTAACCATGTTCAAGTCACTAATTTACATTTCAAGTCACTACACTTAACCATTTTCAAGAAACAAGTTCATAATTTCAAGTCACTACACTTAACCATTTCAAGAAACAAGTTCACAATTTCAAGTCACCACACTTAACCATTTTCAAGTCACTAATTCATATTTCAAGTCACTACACTTCACCATTTTAAAGTAACTAATTCACATTTTAAGTCACTACACTTAGCTATTTCAAGAAATAATTTCACAATTTCAAGTCACTACACTTTACCATTTTAAAGTCATTAATTTACATTTCAAGTCACGACACAACCATTTTCAAGAAAAAATTCACAATTTCAAGTCACTACCATTAACCATTTTAAACTCACTAATTCACATTTCAAGTCACTACACATAACCATTTTCATGTCACTAATTCATATTTCAAATCACTACACTTAACCATTTGAAGAAACAAGTTCACATTTCAAGTCACTACACTTAACCCTTTTCTAGTCACTATTTTATATTTCAAGTCACTAAACTTAACCATTTTTAAAAAACAAGTTCACAATTTCAAGTCACTACACTTAACCATTTTCCAGTCACTATTTTATATTTCAAGTCACTACACTTAACCATTTTCAAAAAACAAGTTTACAATGTAAAGTCACTACATTTAACCATTATCAAGTCACTAATTCACAATTTCAAGTCACTACACTTAACCATTTCAAGAAACAAGTTCACAATTTCAAGTCACTACACTTAACCATTTCAAGAAATAAGTTCACAATTTCAAGTCACTACATTTAACCATGTTCAAGTCACTAATTTACATTTCAAGTCACTACACTTAACCATTTTCAAGAAACAAGTTCATAATTTCAAGTCACTACACTTAACCATTTCAAGAAACAAGTTCACAATTTCAAGTCACTACACTTAACCTTTTTCAAGTCACTAATTCACATTTCAAGTTACTACATTTAACCATTTTAAAGAAACTAGTTCACAATTTCAAGTCACTACACTTAACCATTTTCTAGTCACTATTTTATATTTCAAGTCACTACATTTAACCATTTTCAAAAAACAAGTTTACAATGTAAAGTCACTACATTTAACCATTATCAAGTCACTAATTCACAATTTCAAGTTACTACACTTAACCATTTTCAAAAAACAAGTTCACAATTTCAAGTCACTAAACTTAACCATTTTCAAAAAACAAGTTCACAATTTCAAGTCACTATACTTAACCATTTTCTAGTCCCTATTTTATATTTCAAGTCACTACACTTAACCATTTTGAAAAAACAAGTTTACAATGTAAAGTCACTACATTTAACCATTATCAAGTCACTAATTCACAATTTCAAGTCACTACACTTAACCATTTTCAAAAAAACAAGTTTACAATGTAAAGTCACTACATTTAACCATTATCAAGTCACTAATTCACAATTTCAAGTCACTACACTTAACCATTTTCAAAAAACAAGTTCACAATTTCAAGTCACCACACTTAACCATTTTCAAGTCACTAATTCATATTTCAAGTCACTACACTTCACCATTTTAAAGTAACTAATTCACATTTTAAGTGACTACACTTAGCTATTTCAAGAAATAATTTCACAATTTCAAGTCACTACACTTTACCATTTTAAAGTCATTAATTTACATTTCAAGTCACGACACAACCATTTTCAAGAAAAAATTCACAATTTCAAGTCACTACCATTAACCATTTTAAACTCACTAATTCACATTTCAAGTCACTACACATAACCATTTTCATGTCACTAATTCATATTTCAAATCACTACACTTAACCATTTCAAGAAATAAGTTCACAATTTCAAGTCACTACATTTAACCATGTTCAAGTCACTAATTTACATTTCAAGTCACTACACTTAACCATTTTCAAGAAACAAGTTCATAATTTCAAGTCACTACACTTAACCATTTCAAGAAACAAGTTCACAATTTCAAGTCACTACACTTAACCATTTCAAGAAATAAGTTCACAATTTCAAGTCACTACATTTAACCATGTTCAAGTCACTAATTTACATTTCAAGTCACTACACTTAACCATTTTCAAGAAACAAGTTCATAATTTCAAGTCACTACACTTAACCATTTCAAGAAACAAGTTCACAATTTCAAGTCACTACACTTAACCTTTTTCAAGTCACTAATTCACATTTCAAGTTACTACATTTAACCATTTTAAAGAAACTAGTTCACAATTTCAAGTCACTACACTTAACCATTTTCTAGTCACTATTTTATATTTCAAGTCACTACATTTAACCATTTTCAAAAAACAAGTTTACAATGTAAAGTCACTACATTTAACCATTATCAAGTCACTAATTCACAATTTCAAGTTACTACACTTAACCATTTTCAAAAAACAAGTTCACAATTTCAAGTCACTAAACTTAACCATTTTCAAAAAACAAGTTCACAATTTCAAGTCACTATACTTAACCATTTTCTAGTCCCTATTTTATATTTCAAGTCACTACACTTAACCATTTTGAAAAAACAAGTTTACAATGTAAAGTCACTACATTTAACCATTATCAAGTCACTAATTCACAATTTCAAGTCACTACACTTAACCATTTTCAAAAAAACAAGTTTACAATGTAAAGTCACTACATTTAACCATTATCAAGTCACTAATTCACAATTTCAAGTCACTACACTTAACCATTTTCAAAAAACAAGTTCACAATTTCAAGTCACCACACTTAACCATTTTCAAGTCACTAATTCATATTTCAAGTCACTACACTTCACCATTTTAAAGTAACTAATTCACATTTTAAGTGACTACACTTAGCTATTTCAAGAAATAATTTCACAATTTCAAGTCACTACACTTTACCATTTTAAAGTCATTAATTTACATTTCAAGTCACGACACAACCATTTTCAAGAAAAAATTCACAATTTCAAGTCACTACCATTAACCATTTTAAACTCACTAATTCACATTTCAAGTCACTACACATAACCATTTTCATGTCACTAATTCATATTTCAAATCACTACACTTAACCATTTCAAGAAATAAGTTCACAATTTCAAGTCACTACATTTAACCATGTTCAAGTCACTAATTTACATTTCAAGTCACTACACTTAACCATTTTCAAGAAACAAGTTCATAATTTCAAGTCACTACACTTAACCATTTCAAGAAACAAGTTCACAATTTCAAGTCACTACACTTAACCATTTCAAGAAATAAGTTCACAATTTCAAGTCACTACATTTAACCATGTTCAAGTCACTAATTTACATTTCAAGTCACTACACTTAACCATTTTCAAGAAACAAGTTCATAATTTCAAGTCACTACACTTAACCATTTCAAGAAACAAGTTCACAATTTCAAGTCACTACACTTAACCTTTTTCAAGTCACTAATTCACATTTCAAGTTACTACATTTAACCATTATCAAGTCACTAATTCACAATTTCAAGTTACTACACTTAACCATTTTCAAAAAACAAGTTCACAATTTCAAGTCACTAAACTTAACCATTTTCAAAAAACAAGTTCACAATTTCAAGTCACTATACTTAACCATTTTCTAGTCCCTATTTTATATTTCAAGTCACTACACTTAACCATTTTGAAAAAACAAGTTTACAATGTAAAGTCACTACATTTAACCATTATCAAGTCACTAATTCACAATTTCAAGTCACTACACTTAACCATTTTCAAAAAAACAAGTTTACAATGTAAAGTCACTACATTTAACCATTATCAAGTCACTAATTCACAATTTCAAGTCACTACACTTAACCATTTTCAAAAAACAAGTTCACAATTTCAAGTCACCACACTTAACCATTTTCAAGTCACTAATTCATATTTCAAGTCACTACACTTCACCATTTTAAAGTAACTAATTCACATTTTAAGTGACTACACTTAGCTATTTCAAGAAATAATTTCACAATTTCAAGTCACTACACTTTACCATTTTAAAGTCATTAATTTACATTTCAAGTCACGACACAACCATTTTCAAGAAAAAATTCACAATTTCAAGTCACTACCATTAACCATTTTAAACTCACTAATTCACATTTCAAGTCACTACACATAACCATTTTCATGTCACTAATTCATATTTCAAATCACTACACTTAACCATTTGAAGAAACAATTTCACATTTCAAGTCACTACACTTAACCCTTTTCTAGTCACTATTTTATATTTCAAGTCACTAAACTTAACCATTTTTAAAAAACAAGTTCACAATTTCAAGTCACTACACTTAACCATTTTCCAGTCACTATTTTATATTTCAAGTCACTACACTTAACCATTTTCAAAAAACAAGTTTACAATGTAAAGTCACTACATTTAACCATTATCAAGTCACTAATTCACAATTTCAAGTCACTACACTTAACCATTTCAAGAAACAAGTTCACAATTTCAAGTCACTACACTTAACCATTTCAAGAAATAAGTTCACAATTTCAAGTCACTACATTTAACCATGTTCAAGTCACTAATTTACATTTCAAGTCACTACACTTAACCATTTTCAAGAAACAAGTTCATAATTTCAAGTCACTACACTTAACCATTTCAAGAAACAAGTTCACAATTTCAAGTCACTACACTTAACCTTTTTCAAGTCACTAATTCACATTTCAAGTTACTACATTTAACCATTTTAAAGAAACTAGTTCACAATTTCAAGTCACTACACTTAACCATTTTCTAGTCACTATTTTATATTTCAAGTCACTACATTTAACCATTTTCAAAAAACAAGTTTACAATGTAAAGTCACTACATTTAACCATTATCAAGTCACTAATTCACAATTTCAAGTTACTACACTTAACCATTTTCAAAAAACAAGTTCACAATTTCAAGTCACTAAACTTAACCATTTTCAAAAAACAAGTTCACAATTTCAAGTCACTATACTTAACCATTTTCTAGTCCCTATTTTATATTTCAAGTCACTACACTTAACCATTTTGAAAAAACAAGTTTACAATGTAAAGTCACTACATTTAACCATTATCAAGTCACTAATTCACAATTTCAAGTCACTACACTTAACCATTTTCAAAAAAACAAGTTTACAATGTAAAGTCACTACATTTAACCATTATCAAGTCACTAATTCACAATTTCAAGTCACTACACTTAACCATTTTCAAAAAACAAGTTCACAATTTCAAGTCACTACACTTAACCATTTTCAAAAAACAAGTTCACAATTTCAAGTCACTACACTTAACCATTTCAAGAAACAATTTCATAATTTCAAGTCACTCCACTTAACCTTTTTCAAGTCACTAATTCACATTTCAAGTCACTACACTTAACGATTTTCAAAAAACAAGTTCACAATTTCAAGTCACTACACTTAACCATTTCAAGAAACAAGTTCACAATTTCAAGTCACTACACTTAACCATTTCAAGAAATAAGTTCACAATTTCAAGTCACTACATTTAACATGTTCAAGTCACTAATTTACATTTCAAGTCACTACACTTAACCATTTTCAAGAAACAAGTTCATAATTTCAAGTCACTACACTTAACCATTTCAAGAAACAAGTTCACAATTTAAAGTCACTACACTTAACCTTTTTCAAGTCACTAATTTACATTTCAAGTTACTACATTTAACCATTTTAAAGAAACAAGTTCACAATTTCAAGTCACTACCATTTTCTAGTCACTATTTTATATTTCAAGTCACTACCCTTAACCATTTTCATAACACAAGTTTACAATGTAAAGTCACTACATTTAACCATTATCAAGTCACTAATTCACAATTTCAAGTCACTACACTTAACCATTTCAAGAAACAAGTTCACAATTTCAAGTCACTACACTTAACCATTTCAAGAAATAAGTTCACAATTTCAAGTCACTACATTTAACCATGTTCAAGTCACTAATTTACATTTCAAGTCACTATACTTAACCATTTTCAAGAAATAAGTTCATAATTTCAAGTCACTACACTTAACCATTTCAAGAAACAAGTTCACAATTTCAAGTCACTACACTTAACCTTTTTCAAGTCACTAATTCACATTTCAAGTTACTACATTTAACCATTTTAAAGAAACAAGTTCACAATTTCAAGTCACTACCATTTTCTAGTCACTATTTTATATTTCAAGTCACTACACTTAACCATTTTCATAAAACAAGTTTACAATGTAAAGTACCTACATTTAACCATTATCAAGTCACTAATTCACAATTTCAAGTCACTAGCTTAACCATTTCAAGAAACAAGTTCACAATTTCAAGGCACTACACTTAACCATTTCGAGAAATAAGTTCACAATTTCAAGTCACTACATTTAACCATGTTCAAGTCACTAATTTACATTTCAAGTCACCACACTTAACCATTTTCAAGAAACAAGTTCATAATTTCAAGTCACTACACTTAACCATTTCAAGAAACAAGTTCACAATTTCAAGTCACTACACTTAACCTTTTTCAAGTCACTAATTCACATTTCAAGTTACTACATTTAACCATTTTAAAGAAACTAGTTCACAATTTCAAGTCACTACACTTAACCATTTTCTAGTCACTATTTTATATTTCAAGTAACTACACTTAACCATTTTCAAAAAACAAGTTTACAATGTAAAGTCACTACATTTAACCATTATCAAGTCACTAATTCACGATTTAAAGTCACTATACTTAACCATTTTCAAAAAACAAGTTCACAATTTCAAGTCACTAAACTTAACCATTTTCAAAAAACAAGTTCACAATTTCAAGTCACTATACTTAACCATTTACTAGTCACTATTTTATATTTCAAGTCACTACACTTAACCATTTTCAAGAAACAAGTTCGTAATTTCAAGTCACTACACTTAACCATTTTCAAGAAACAAGTTCACAATTTCAAGTCACTACACTTAACCATTTTCAAAAAACAAGTTCACAATTTCAAGTCACTACACTTAACCATTTCAAGAAACAATTTCATAATTTCAAGTCACTCCACTTAACCTTTTTCAAGTCACTAATTCACATTTCAAGTTACTACATTTAACCATTTTAAAGAAACAAGTTCACAATTTCAAGTCACTACACTTATCCATTTTCTAGTCACAAATTCACAATTTCAAGTCACTACACTTAACCATTTCAAGAAACAAGTTCACAATTTCAAGTCACTACACTTAACCATTTCAAGAAATAAGTTCACAATTTCAAGTCACAACATTTAACCATGTTCAAGTCACTAATTTACATTTCAAGTCACTACACTTAACCATTTTCAAGAAACAAGTTCATAATTTCAAGTCACTACACTTAACCATTTCAAGAAACAAGTTCACAATTTCAAGTCACTACACTTAACCATTTCAAGAAACAATTTCACAATTTCAAGTCACTCCACTTAACCTTTTTCAAGTCACTAATTAACATTTCAAGTCACTACACTTAACCATTTTCAAAAAACAAGTTTACAATGTAAAGTCACTACATTTAACCATTATCAAGTCACTAACTCACAATTTCAAGTCACTACACTTTGCCATTTCAAGAAATAAGTTCACAATTTCAAGTCACTACACTTAACCATTTCAAGAAACAAGTTCACAATTTCAAGTCACTACACTTAACCATTTCAAGAAACAAGTTCACAATTTCAAGTCACTACAATTAACCATTTCAAGAAACAAGTTCACAATTTCAAGTCAATACATTTAACCTTTTTCGAGTCACTAATTCACATTTCAAGTCACTACACTTAACCATTTTCAAGAAACAAGTTCATTATGTCAAGTCACCACATTAAACCAATTTCAAGTCACAACTTCACATTTCAAGTCACTACACTAAACCATTTTAAAGAAACAAATTCACATTTCAAGTCACTACACTTAACCATTTTCTAGTCACTATTTTATATTTCAAGTCACTACACATAACCTTTTTCAAGTCACTAATTCACATTTCAAGTCAGTACACTTAACCATTTGAAGAAACAATTTCACAATTTCCCGTCACTACACTTAACCATTTTCAAGAAACAAGTTCAGTATGTCAAGTCACTACACTAAACCATTTTCAATAAACAAGTTCACAATTTCAATTAACAGTCGTCAACCATTTGAAGAAACAAGTTCACAATTTTCAGTCACTACACTTAACCATTTTTAAGAAACACGTTCATTATGTCAAGTCGCTACATTTAACCATTTTCAAGTCACAACTTCACATTTCAAGTCACTACACTTTGCCATTTCAAGAAACAAGTTCACAATTTCAAGTCACTACATTTAACATTTTTCATATCACGAATTCACATTTCAAGTCACTACACTTAACCATTTTCCAGAAACAAGTTCATAATTTCAAGTCACTACACTTAACCATTTCAAGAAACAATTTCATAATTTCAAGTCACTCCACTTAACCTTTTTCAAGTCACTAAATTTAACCATTATCAAGAAACAAGTTCACAATTTTAAGTCACTACATTTAACATTTTTCCTATCACGAATTCACATTTCAAGTCACTACACTTAACCATTTTCCAGAAATAAGTTCATAATTTCAAGTCACTACACTTAACCATTTCAAGAAACAAGTTTACAATTTCAAGTCACTACACTTAACATTTTTCAAGTCACTAATTCACATTTCAAGTTACTAAATTTAACCATTTTCAAGAAACAAGTTCACAATTTCAAGTCACTACATTTAACATTTTTCATATCACTAATTCACATTTCAAGTTACTAAATTTAACCATTTTCAAGAAACAAGTTCACAATTTCAAGTCACGACACTTTGCCATTTCAAGAAACAAATTCACAATTTCAAGTCACTACATTTAACCTTTTTCATATCCCTAATTCACATTTCTAGTCACTACACTTAACCATTTTCAAGAAACAAGTTCATAATTTCAGGTCACTACACTTAACTTTTTCAAGAAACAAGTTCACAATTTCAAGTCACTACACTTTGCCATTTCAAGAAACAAGTTCACAATTTCAAGTCACTACAATTAACATTTTTCATATCACAAGTTCACAATTTCAAGTCACTACACATAACCATTTCAAGAAACGAGTTCACAATTTCAAGTCACTACACTTAACCATTTCAAGTAACAAGTTCACAATTTCAAGTCACTATACTTAACTTTTTCAAGAAACAAGTTCACAATTTCAAGGCACTACACTTTTCCATTTCAAGAAACAAGTTCACAATTTCAAGTCACTACATTTAACATTTTTCATATCACAAGTTCACGATTTCCAGTCACTACACTTAACCATTTTCAAGAAACAAGTTCATTATGTCAAGTCACTACATTTAACCATTTTTGAGTAAAAACTTCACATTTCAAGTCACTACACTAAACCATTTTCAAGAAACAAATTCACATTTCAAGTCACTACATTTAACTATTTTCTACTCACTAATTCACATTTCAAGTCACTACACTTAACCATTTCAAGAAACTATTTCAAAATTTCTCGTCACTACACTTAACCATTTTCAAGAAACAAGTTCAGTATGTGAAGTCACTACATTTACCAATTTTCAAGTCACAACTTCACATTTCAAGTCACAACTTCACATTTCAAGTAACTACACTAAACCATTTTCAAGAAACAAATTCACATTTCAAGTCACTACACTTAAACATTTTCTAGTCACTATTTTATATTTCAAGTCACTACACTTAACCATTATCAAAAAACAAGTTTACAATGTAGAGTCACTACATTTAACTATTATCAACTCACTAATTCACAATTTCAAGTCATTACACTTAACCATTTTCAAAAAACAAGTTCACAATTTCAAGTCACTACACTTAACAATTTGAAGAAACAATTTCATAATTTCAAGTCACTCCACTTAACCTTTTTCAAGTCACTAATTCACATTTCAAGTTACTACATTTAACCATTTTAAAGAAACAAGTTCACAATTTCAAGTCACTACACTTAACCATGTTCAAGAAACAAGTTCACAATTTAAATTGACTACATTTAACCATTTTCAAGTCACTAATTTAACAATTTCACGTCACTACACTTAACCATTTCAAGAAAAAATTTCATAATTTCAAGTCACTCCACTTAACCTTTTTCAAGTCACTAATTCACATTTCAAGTTACTAAATTTAACCATTTTAAAAAAACAAGTTCACAATTTCAAGTCACTACACTTAACCATTTTCTAGTCACAAATTCATAATTTCAAGTAACTGCACTTAGACATTTCAAGAAACAAGTTCACAATTTCAAGTCACTTGTAATAACCCAATTATTTTAATGAAGGGTTAATTGGTAATTGTACCAAAATAATAATATTAAAGAGAATTAAAAGGTGTAGGCCCAAGCCCATTCCCTCATCTATTAATAGCACGTCGTATGTGAATTGAGTAGTAGAAAATTAGGGTGAATAATTTCGTTACTTCTGGATGAGAGCAAGAACTCACGGAGGAAATTTTGAAGACTACAGAGAAGAGAATTAAGGAATTCTCTGGCCACTGCCTTGAGGTATTGACATCAAATTTTGTTAAAGTGGTATATGTATGTATGGCATGCTATTTTGCAGAAAGTTGAAACCTTGTCCTCTATCTTTATAATAGTTAGCAGTGATTGGATCAATGATTATAGATTAGAAACAAAAGTATTTTGGTGAATTAGTGAAAGTTTTGACAGAGAAGGTTTGGATTACGTAATATGCTATGGAAAAGAACCTATTAATTCTACGGTACAACTGCAACTTTTCTTTTCTACCACTTATACTTAGAGGACATATTGATTTGCTAATAATGGAATGATAATGAGAGGAATATAGGTTTAAGTGATGATCTTTAATGTAGAAGTATAAGCAGTGGGTTTTTTTAGCACAAAGAACGGCCAATTGGAAAGGAATTGAATCTCTCTGTTTTGGCAAATTATGAGTAAGCATCTTAGAGTATTTAAGCCACGATGATGAATATTTGAAGCCACTGGATAAGCATATTACTTCCCTGAAATCTATGGTTTTTACCTTAACGTGTCTATATGCAGTTTGAGTATTATTTAGGATTATGAGTGTTAATATATTGGACAAAAATTTTACCTATTAAGTTTCGACAGTGAGACTAAGATATTATTTTCTCTACCTTTAATTCATGGTTAAGGTGTGAGATATCAAGGTCTAGCTCTAAGCTTAAAAGTTTGAGATATTGAGACTTGACCCTGGCTAGTTTAATTGACATTGTTAATTGATATATTTTGCATAGATTGAAGCCATTGGAGGTTGTTTGGTTGGTGTATGCATTGCAAGGTTGAGAACTTGTTGTTAGCGAGGTAAGTGAGACTTTAAGCTTTGGTGCTTGCTTTTCAAACCTGCTTTATAAAATGTATTTTTCTGTCTAGTCCATGTGTTGGGACAAGCGTGTACTTGGCAAAATCGGTGGTCTTTGACTAGCCGTGGATATGTATTTAATGAAGTATATTGAGAATTATTTAATGGTAATATGTGAGGTGACGTTGGGGCGTTGAATATATTTTCTTCGCTGCCGTGATATGGTTACTAGGGGCATACATAGCTGCCGTAATATATTAGGGGCATTGTGTATGCTGCCGTAATATGTTAGGGGCCTTGTACTTGCTGCCGTAGTATACTTTGGGGCATTGTGTATGCTGCCGTGGGCTTGTCGGGGTGCTAGGCTGATCACCTTCACTGCCGTTTATGACAAGTCGGGAGAGTGGATTGAGTGAAGATACATAGTGACTTTTGAAACATTTATTTGTACCTTATTGTGTATTATATTATAAGATATATGTGGTGCCCATCATTTATGTGATCGTTGTGTTTGTATTTTCTAACACTTGTTCCAGGGGTATTAAAGTAGCGGGTCGAGGATCTTACTGGGTTATATTTATATATAGCTCACTCCTTACTTGCATGTCTGCAGATACTATTAACGAAGGTAAGACTAGTGGATGACGGCTCGTTCGTGAGGATTCTGTTGCTAAGGTGAGCCTTCACATTGTTCGTGGAGGTTGTCGTTTCAGCTCTAGCTATTTTAGCTTATATTTCTTTTCTTGGGTTTGCATGCCCGACAGTTGAACTCATGTAACTCTATTAGATGCTCCATGGTCTTAGTGTGGGATTTGGGCTAGAGAACTAGTATTTGACTGATCGTTGAATTAATAAAATTGATTATGGAGTTCGTTGGATTATCATTTTCTATCTATTGATTATTATTGAAGCGTTTGGAGTTATACATATCCTATCTCTATGCTTATATGATTGGATAAGTGAATGATTATTTGGTTCGCCCGACAAGTGGTGTTAGCGGGTGCCACTCACGTCTAGGTGGTATTTTTGGACGTGACAAAGTTGGTATCAGAGCCTAGGCTTTAAGTCCCGGGTCATGGAGCAGTGTTTGATAGAATCTTGTTCATGGGTATGTAGACGTCCATACTTATGACCTTGAGGCTATCGAACACCTAGGATGTTTTCCTTTCTTTCATTCTTAACTCGTGCGATAGAGATTGAAAGTTTAATTTCTTAAAGGTTGATGCCCGTCTTCCTTTAGACATCATCGATAGGACATGAAGTTTCAAAAAGTACTGGATGCTCGCGAAACATGAGTAGGCTTGAGGAATCATGCTAATCATGAACTTGTGATCAAGCATGAGCAAGGGATGTTGAAGTTCTTTTAAATAAGCACTTGGGTACTAAAGTAAAGCATAATACTCAATTGGCGGAAGTTAAAATTAGAATGGTTCACCTTGAAGTTTATTTTGAGTTAGAAAGGTGGAACGTTGTATGAGAGATAGTTACCACCACATCATTGTGGTTGGATGTGATTAAATATTTCTATAACTAGATGATGTAGCAAAGAAAGAGGAGAGCTCTACCATTATGGAAAACTAAGATTTTGTAGTATGTGGAGGTGTAGATATTATTGTGGACACATAATTTCCTGTTGATGAGTTAGAGAATGATTATTAAGTCGTTGATCTTTTCTAGTGATCCAAAAAGCTCAATTGGCCCTCACATATACGACTATGGTGTTTGGGTGGCGGTCAATGTTGTAATATATATATATATATATATATATATATATGGTACGATGAGAGGTCTGGAGTCTTAGATGACCATTTTATGAATAAATTCCAGCATAATAAACCAAGTCTTTCTTAGTTTGTAATGGAACGCAACACATGCTGCAAATATGGGTTGCATATAAGTATTGGTATGTTTGCATAAATGAGGTCAAATCCATTTGGGTCTAAGGGGTTGTTGGAAGAGAAGTATTGGATGACATTAACAAAGGAGACTATGCATTGCTTTGTCATATTCTAGAAACAAAATTATATATGTATATAATTGTCACCTATCCTTGATCACAATGAATAACAGAAAGATAAGGCACACAGAAACTTAGAGGAGGGCTACGTGACATTTTTCTTTTGGAAATTTGAGCAGATTCCTATAGAATAATGTAAAGTTTGGGCTAAGCTCATATATGAGTATTTGGTACGTGGTTAATAGAGGTGTTGGTTGCATCTTTAAAGGAGAATAAAGTCGATTTATGGACTGATTACAATATCTAGATGATGGGGTTTTCGAAGAAGCAAAATCAAGTTTTGCTTTGTCGCTTCCAAGAAAAAAAAAACAAAAAAAAACAAGGGGAGAATGGTGGTCTGCTCAAGAAAAATAAATAAATTATAACAACAACTATCTAAATTGAATTTGGATGAGTATTGATGTGTTCCTACAGTTTAAGGATTCACTTGGTATGGCTACAATCAATGTTACCTCACACTGAAAGTTTAATATACAATATATGATAAATGACAGTTATGCGTTGTATCAAATTAATTATGCACAGTGGGTGCTGGCATATGCTACGTTACAGTTGTCTTTGTTGGAGCAGGAAAGTTGATTAGTGCGAAAGTCCTGGCCTTACCGGGATTAGCGACAGGTTTTTTTTTTCTTTATAGTGAATAAAGTGGGAATGTTACTGTTAAAGGGTTTAATGTGTATGCATTTGTGGTGGTTCACTTAAGGGGATGTATACTCGAAGATATTTAACATTTAAGATATTCAATACTTTCAAAGATTCACAAATATGCATGAGATCGAAGGAAGAGAGCTAGTGTTTGCAAAGGGTGGTAGGATGTAAAAAAAAAAAAAAAAAAAAAAAAAAAAAAAAAAAGATTGTTCTTCATTATTTGAGTTGTCCATAGCTTAAATACATGTGTTATAGAATCATAAATTTAGCAGACTTGGTTGTTTTTGAAACAAAAAAAATATTGTAGATTTTGTGGTTGATCTACTTGTTCCTTGAGGAAGTTATGGCCGTACTTGGGGTGATATTGATATGCTTAGCAAGATAAAACACCTGATTCAAGATATAAACTGCTTATTCATCATACGAGCCTATGTGGAGCTATGGTTGAGACATAGTGCAACAGCGCAAGGTGGTCATATTGTCATATGTGAAAAGAGTAATAGTGTATGAAACGTTCATACAAGGGTATTCATATGTGTTCCATCACCGCGTACGTGAGAGCATTATGTGGGGAAGTCTGGGTGTGTTTAGTACTACCGTATGTAAGAAAGGTGGATGTGTTCCACTATAGGACTGTGATTGTGATATGAATGAGAATAAGATCCTTGAGAAAGTTCTAGGGATCAATGATAGAAATTCAAGCGTGCAAGCTAAAGTTGAGTTAACATTCTTCAGTTAAAGTGTTTTAGAGTTACTATGTGTATAGACTTGACATAGAGATCACTGCAGAAAGGTGTATGGAAATGTTGTATAGTCGTTCGGTAGTTCCGATATAATTCTAGACACGTTCAAGGGCGAACGTTATTTTAAGTGAGGGAGAATGTAATAACCCAATTATTTTAATGAAGGGTTAATTGGTAATTGTACCAAAATAATAATATTAAAGAGAATTAAAAGGAGTAGGCCCAAGCCCATTCCCTCATCTATTAATAGCACGTCGTATGTGAATGGAGTAGTAGAAAATTAGGGTGAATAATTTCGTTACTTCTGGATGAGAGCAAGAACTCACGGAGGAAATTTTGAAGACTACAGAGAAGAGAATTAAGGAATTCTCTGGCCACTGCCTTGAGGTATTGGCATCAAATTTTGTTAAAGTGGTATATGTATGTATGGCATGCTATTTTGCAGAAAGTTGAAACCTTGTCCTCTATCTTTATAATAGTTAGCAGTGATTGGATCAATGATTATAGATTAGAAACAAAAGTATTTTGGTGAATTAGTGAAAGTTTTGACAGAGAAGGTTTGGATTACGTAATATGCTATGGAAAAGAACCTATTAATTCTACGGTACAACTGCAACTTTTCTTTTCTACCACTTATACTTAGAGGACATATTGATTTGCTAATAATGGAATGATAATGAGAGGAATATAGGTTTAAGTGATGATCTTTAATGTAGAAGTATAAGCAGTGGGTTTTTTTAGCACAAAGAACGGCCAATTGGAAAGGAATTGAATCTCTCTGTTTTGGCAAATTATGAGTAAGCATCTTAGAGTATTTAAGCCACGATGATGAATATTTGAAGCCACTGGATAAGCATATTACTTCCCTGAAATCTATGGTTTTTACCTTAACGTGTCTATATGCAGTTTGAGTATTATTTAGGATTATGAGTGTTAATATATTGGACAAAAATTTTACCTATTAAGTTTCGACAGTGAGACTAAGATATTATTTTCTCTACCTTTAATTCATGGTTAAGGTGTGAGATATCAAGGTCTAGCTCTAAGCTTAAAAGTTTGAGATATTGAGACTTGACCCTGGCTAGTTTAATTGACATTGTTAATTGATATATTTTGCATAGATTGAAGCCATTGGAGGTTGTTTGGTTGGTGTATGCATTGCAAGGTTGAGAACTTGTTGTTAGCGAGGTAAGTGAGACTTTAAGCTTTGGTGCTTGCTTTTCAAACCTGCTTTATAAAATGTATTTTTCTGTCTAGTCCATGTGTTGGGACAAGCGTGTACTTGGCAAAATCGGTGGTCTTTGACTAGCCGTGGATATGTATTTAATGAAGTATATTGAGAATTATTTAATGGTAATATGTGAGGTGACGTTGGGGCGTTGAATATATTTTCTTCGCTGCCGTGATATGGTTACTAGGGGCATACATAGCTGCCGTAATATATTAGGGGCATTGTGTATGCTGCCGTAATATGTTAGGGGCCTTGTACTTGCTGCCGTAGTATACTTTGGGGCATTGTGTATGCTGCCGTGGGCTTGTCGGGGTGCTAGGCTGATCACCTTCACTGCCGTTTATGACAAGTCGGGAGAGTGGATTGAGTGAAGATACATAGTGACTTTTGAAACATTTATTTGTACCTTATTGTGTATTATATTATAAGATATATGTGGTGCCCATCATTTATGTGATCGTTGTGTTTGTATTTTCTAACACTTGTTCCAGGGGTATTAAAGTAGCGGGTCGAGGATCTTACTGGGTTATATTTATATATAGCTCACTCCTTACTTGCATGTCTGCAGATACTATTAACGAAGGTAAGACTAGTGGATGACGGCTCGTTCGTGAGGATTCTGTTGCTAAGGTGAGCCTTCACATTGTTCGTGGAGGTTGTCGTTTCAGCTCTAGCTATTTTAGCTTATATTTCTTTTCTTGGGTTTGCATGCCCGACAGTTGAACTCATGTAACTCTATTAGATGCTCCATGGTCTTAGTGTGGGATTTGGGCTAGAGAACTAGTATTTGACTGATCATTGAATTAATAAAATTGATTATGGAGTTCGTTGGATTATCATTTTCTATCTATTGATTATTATTGAAGCGTTTGGAGTTATACATATCCTATCTCTATGCTTATATGATTGGATAAGCGAATGATTATTTGGTTCGCCCGACAAGTGGTGTTAGCGGGTGCCACTCACGTCTAGGTGGTATTTTTGGACGTGACATCACTACACTTAACCATTTCAAGTAATAAGTTCACAATTTCAAGTCACTACATTTAACCATTTTCAAGAAACAAGTTTACATTTCAAGTCACTACACTTAACCATTTTCAAGAAACAAGTTCACAATTTCAAATCACTACACTTAACCATTTTCAAGAAACAGTTTCACAATTTCAATTAACAGTCGTCAACCATTTGAAGAAACAAGTTCACAATTTCCAATCACTACACTCAACCATTTTCAAGAAACAAGTTCATTATGTCAAGTCACTACATTTAACCATTTTCAAGTCACAACTTCACATTTCAAGTCACTACACTAAACCATTTTCAAGAAACAAATTCACATTTCAAGTCACTATACTTAACCATTTTCTACTCACTAATTCACATTTCAAGTCACTACACTTAACCATTTCAAGAAACAATTTCAAAATTTCCCGTCACTACACTTAACCATTTTCAAGAAACAAGTTCAGTATGTCAAGTCACTACATTTAACGATTTTCAAGTCACAACTTCACATTTCAAGTCACAACTTCACATTTCAAGTCACTACACTAAACCATTTTCAAGAAACAAATTCACATTTCAAGTCACTACACTTAAACATTTTCTAGTCACTATTTTATATTTCAAGTCACTACACTTAACCATTTTCAAAAAACAAGTTTACAATGTAAAGTCACTACATTTAACTATTATCAACTCACTAATTCACAATTTCAAGTCACTACACTTAACCATTTTCAAAAAACAAGGTCACAATTTCAAGTCACTACACTTAACAATTTGAAGAAATAATTTCATAATTTCACTCCACAACCTTTTTCAAGTCACTAATTCACATTTCAAGTTACTACATTTAACCATTTTAAAGAAAAAAGTTCACAATTTCAAGTCACTACACTTAACCATGTTCAAGAAACAAGTTCACAATTTAAATTGACTACATTTAACCATTTTCAAGTCACTAATTTAACAATTTCAAGTCACTTAACCATTTCAAGAAACAATTGCATAATTTCAAGTCACTCCACTTAACCTTTTTCAAGTCACTAATTCACATTTCAAGTTACTACATTTAATCATTTGAAAGAAACAAGTTCACAATTTCAAGTCACTACACTTAACCATTTTCAAAAAACAAATTCACAATTTCAAGTCACTACACTTAACAATTTGAAGAAATAATTTCATAATTTCAAGTCACTCCACTTAACCTTTTTCAAGTCACTAATTCACATTTCAAGTTACTACATTTAACCATTTTAAAGAAAAAAGTTCACAATTTCAAGTCACTACACTTAACCATGTTCAAGAAACAAGTTCACAATTTAAATTGACTACATTTAACCATTTTCAAGTCACTAATTTAACAATTTCAAGTCACTTAACCATTTCAAGAAACAATTTCATAATTTCAAGTCACTCCACTTAACCTTTTTCAAGTCACTAATTCACATTTCAAGTTACTACATTTAATCATTTGAAAGAAACAAGTTCACAATTTCAAGTCACTACACTTATCCATTTTCTAGTAACAAATTCACAATTTCAAGCAAGAAAAAAGTTCACAATTTCAAGTCACTACACTTAACCATTTCAAGAAACGAGTTCACAATTTCAAGTCACTACACTTAACCTTTTTCAAGTCACTAATTCACATTTCAAGTCAGTACACTTAACCATTTCAAGAAACAATTTCACAATTTCCCGTCACTACACTTAACCATTTTCAAGAAACAAGTTCAGTATGTCAAGTCACTATACTAAACCATTTTCAAGAAACAAGTTCACAATTTCAATTAACAGTCGTCAACCATTTGAAGAAACAAGTTCACAATTTCTAGTCACTACACTTAACCATTTTCAATAAACAAGTTCATTATGTCAAGCCACTACATTTAACCATTTTCAAGTCACAACTTCACATTTCAAGTCACTACACTAAACCATTTTCATGAAACAAATTCACATTTCAAGTCACTACACCTAACCATTTCAAGAAACAAGTTTACAATTTTAAGTCACTACACATATCCATTTTCTAGTCACTAATTTACAATTCAAGTTACTACACTTAACCATTTTCAAGTCACAATTTCACATTTCAAGTCACTACACTAAACCATTTTCAAGAAACAAATTCACATTTCAAGTCACTACACTTAACCATTTTCCAGAAACAAGTTCATAATTTCAAGTCACTACACTTAACCATTTTCCAGAAACAAATTCACATTTCAAGTTACTACATTTAACCATTTTAAAGAAAAAAGTTCACAATTTCAAGTCACTACACTTAACCATGTTCAAGAAACAAGTTCACAATTTAAATTGACTACATTTAACCATTTTCAAGTCACTAATTTAACAATTTCAAGTCACTTAACCATTTCAAGAAACAATTGCATAATTTCAAGTCACTCCACTTAACCTTTTTCAAGTCACTAATTCACATTTCAAGTTACTACATTTAATCATTTGAAAGAAACAAGTTCACAATTTCAAGTCACTACACTTAACCATTTTCAAAAAACAAGTTCACAATTTCAAGTCACTACACTTAACAATTTGAAGAAATAATTTCATAATTTCAAGTCACTCCACTTAACCTTTTTCAAGTCACTAATTCACATTTCAAGTTACTACATTTAACCATTTTAAAGAAAAAAGTTCACAATTTCAAGTCACTACACTTAACCATGTTCAAGAAACAAGTTCACAATTTAAATTGACTACATTTAACCATTTTCAAGAAACTATTTCACATTTCAAGTCACTACACTTAACCATTTTCAAGAAACTATTTCACATTTCAAGTCACTACACTTAACCATTTCAAGAAACAATTTCACAATTTCCCGTCACTACACTTAACCATTTTCAAAAACAAGTTATGTATGTCAAGTCACTACATTTAACAATTTTCAAGTCACAACTTCACATTTCAAGTCACTACACTAAACCATTTTTAAGAAACAAATTCACATTTCAAGTCACTAAACTTAACCATTTTCTAGTCACTATTTTATATTTCAAGTCACTACAGTTAACCATTTTCAAAAAAAAAGTTTACAATGTAAAGTCACTACATTTAACTATTATCAACTCACTAATTCACAATTTCAAGTCACTACACTTAACCATTTTCAAAAAACAAGTTCACAATTTCAAGTCACTACACTGAACCATTTGAAGAAACAATTTCATAATTTCAAGTCACTCCACTTAACCTTTTTCAAGTCACTAATTCACATTTCAAGCTACTGCATTTAACCATTTTAAAGAAACAAGTTCATAATTTCAAGTCACTACACTTAACCATGTTCAAGAAACAAGTTCACAATTTAAATTGACTACATTTAACCATTTTCAAGTCACTAATTTAACAATTTTAAGTCACTACACTTAACCATTTCAAGAAACAATTTCATAATTTCAAGTCACTCCACTTAACCTTTTTCAAGTCACTAATTCACATTTCAAGTTACTACATTTAACCATTTTAAAGATACAAGTTCACAATTTCAAGTCACTACACTTAACCATGTTCAAGAAACAAGTTCACAATTTAAATTGACTACATTTAACCATTTTCAAGTCACTAATTTAACAATTTCAAGTCACTATACTTAACCATTTCAAGAAACAATTTCATAATTTCTAGTCACTCCACTTAACCTTTTCAAGTCACTAATTCACATTTCAAGTTACTAAATTTAACCATTTTAAAGAAACAAGTTCACAATTTAAAGTCACTACACTTAACCATTTTCTAGTCACAAATTCACAATTTCAAGTCAGTACACTTAGACATTTCAAGAAACAAGTTCACAATTTCAAGTCACTACACTTAACCATTTCAAGAAATAAGTTCACAATTTCAAGTCACTACATTTAACCATGTTCAAGCACTAATTTACATTTCAAGTCACTACACTTAACCATTTTCAAGAAACAAGTTCATAATTTCAAGTCACTACACTTAACCATTTCAAGAAACAAGTTCACAATTTCAAGTCACTACACTTAACCATTACAAGAAACAATTTCACAATTTCAAGTCACTCCACTTAACCTTTTTCAAGTCACTAATTCACATTTCAATTTACTAAATTTAACCATTTTCAAGAAACAAGTTCACAATTTCAAGTCACTACACTTATCAATTTTATAGTCACAAATTCACAATTTCAATTCTCTACACTTAACCATTTCAAGAAACAAGTTCACAATTTCAAGTCACTACACTTAACGATTTCAAGAAACAAGTTCACAATTTCAAGTCACTACATTTAACCATGTTCAAGTCACTAATTTACATTTCAAGTCACTACACTTAACCATTTTCAAGAAACAAGTTCATAATTTCAAGTCACTACACTTAACTATTTCAAGAATCAAGTTCACAATTTCAAATCACTACACTTAACAATTTTCAAGAAACAATTTCACAATTTCAATTAACAGTCGTCAACCATTTGAAGAAACAAGTTCACAATTTCCAGTCACTACACTTAACCATTTTCAAGAAACAAGTTCATTATGTCAAGTCACTACATTTAACCATTTTCAAGTCACAACTTCACATTTCAAGTCACTAAACTAAACCATTTTCAAGAAACAAATTCACATATCAAGTCACTGCACTTAACCATTTTCTACTCACTAATTCACATTTCAAGTCACTACACTTAACCATTTCAAGAAGCAATTTCACAATTTCCCGTCACTACACTTAACCATTTTCAAAAACAAGTTCATTATGTCAAGTCACTACATTTAGCCATTTTCAAGTCACAACTTCACATTTCAAGTTACTACACTAAACCATTTTCAAGAAACAAATTCACATTTCAAGTCACTACACTTAACCATTTTCTAGTCACTATTTTATATTTCAAGTCACTACACTTAACCATTTTCAAAAACAAGTTTACAATGTAAAGTCACTACATTTAACCATTATCAAGTCACTAATTCACAATTTTAAGTCACTACACTTAACCATTTTCAATTCACTAATTCTCATTTTCAAGTCAATACACTGAACCATTTTCACGAAACAAGTTCACAATTTCAAGTCACTACACTTATTCATTTTCTAGTCACGAATTCACAATTTCAAGTCACTACACTTATTCATTTTCTAGTCACTAATTCACAATTTCAAGTCAATACACTGAACCATTTTCACGAAACAAGTTAACAATTTCATGTCACTACACTGAACCATTTCAAGAAACAAGTTCACAATTTCAAGTCACTACACTTAACCTTTTTCAAGTCACTAATTCACATTTCAAGTCACTAAATTTAACCATTATCAAGAAACAAGTTCATAATTTCAAGTCACTACACTTATCCATTTTCTAGTCACTAATTAACAATTCAAGTTACTGCACTTAACCATATTCAAGAAACAAGTTCACAATTTCATGTCACTACACTGAACCATTTCAAGAAACAAGTTCACAATTTCAAGTCACTACACTTAACCTTTTTCAAGTCACTAATTCACATTTCAAGTCACTAAATTTAACCATTATAAGGAAACAAGTTCACAATTTTAAGTCACTACACTTTGCCATTTCAAGAAACAAGTTCACAATTTCAAGTCACTACATTTAACATTTTTCATACCACTAATTCACATTTCAAGTCACTACACTTAACCATTTTCCAGAAACAAGTTCATAATTTCATGTCACTACACTTAACTTTTTCAAGAAACAAGTTCACAATTTCAAGTCACTACACTTTGCCATTTCAAGAAACAATTTCCCAATTTCCCGTCACTACACTTAACCATTTTCAAGAAACAAGTTCAGTATGTCAAGTCACTACATTTAACCATTTTCAAGTCACTACTTCACATTTCAAGTCACTACACTAAACCATTTTCAAGAAACAAATTCACATTTCAAGTCACTACACTTAACCATTTTCTAGTCACTATTTTATATTTCAAGTCACTACACTTAACCATTTTCAAAAACAAGTTTACAATGTAAAGTCACTACATTTAACCATTATCAAGTCACTAATTCACAATTTTAAGTCACTACACTTAACCATTTTCAATTCACCAATTCACATTTTCAAGTCAATACACTGAACCATTTTCACGAAACAAGTTCACAATTTCAAGTCACTACACTTATTCATTTTCTAGTCACTAATTCACAATTTCAAGTCACTACAATTAACCATTTCAAGAAACAAGTTCATAATTTCAAGTCACTACACTTAACCATTTCAAGAAACAAGTTCACAATTTCAAGTCACTACACTTAACCTTTTTCAAGTCACTAAATTTAACCATTATCAAGAAACAGGATCATAATTTCAAGTCACTACACTTATCCATTTTCTAGTCACTAATTAACAATTCAAGTTACTGCACTTAACCATTTTCAAGAAACAAGTTCACAATTGCAAGTCACTACACTTTGCCATTTCAAGAAACATGTTCACAATTTCAAGTCACTACATTTAACCTTTTTCATATCACTAATTCACATTTCTAGTCACTACACTTACCCATTTTCAAGAAACAAGTTCATAATTTCAAGTCACTACACTTTAACTTTTTCAAGAAACAAGTTCACAATTTCAAGTCACTACACTTTGCCATTTCAAGAAACAAGTTCAAAATTTCAAGTCACTATATTTAACATTTTTCATATCACAAATTCACAATGTCAAGTCACTACACTTAACCATTTCAAGAAAGGAGGTCACAATTTCAAGTCACTACACTTAACCATTTAATGAAACAAGTTCACTATTTCAAGTCACTACACTTAACCTTTTTCAAGTCACTAATTCACATTTCAAGTCACTACACTTAACCATTTCAAGAAACAATTTCACAATTTCCCGTCACTACAATTAACCATTTTCAAGAAACAAGTTCAGTATGTCAAGTCACTACATTTAACCATTTACAAGTCACAACTTCACATTTCAAGTCACTACACTAAACCATTTTCAAGAAACAAATTCACATTTCAAGTCACTACACTTAACCTTTTTCTAGTCACTATTTTATATTTCAAGTCACTACACATAACCTTTTTCAAGTCACTAATTCACATTTCAAGTCACTAAATTTAACCATTATCAAGAAACAAGTTTACAATTTTAAGTCACTACACTTATCCATTTTCTAGTCACTAATTTACAATTCAAGTTACTACACTTAACCATTTTCAAGTCACAATTTCACATTTCAAGTCACTACACTAAACCATTTTCAAGAAACAAATTCACATTTCAAGTCACTACACTTAACCATTTTCTAGTCACTATTTTATATTTCAAGTCACTACACTTAACCATTTTCCAGAAACAAGTTCATAATTTCAAGTCACTACACTTAACCTTTTTCAAGTCACTAATTCAAATTTCAAGTCACTAAATTTAACCATTATCAAGAAACAAGTTCATAATTTCAAGTCACTACACTTATCCATTTTCTAGTCACTAATTAACAATTCAAGTTACTACACTTAACCATTTTCAAGAAACAAGTTCACAATTTCAAGTCACTACACTTTGCCATTTCAAGAAAAATGTTCACAATTTCAAGTCACTACATTTAACCTTTTTCATATCACTAATTCACATTTCTAGTCACTACACTTACCCATTTTCAAGAAACAAGTTCATAATTTCAAGTCACTACACTTAACTTTTTCAAGAAACAAGTTCACAATTTCAAGTCACTACACTTTGCCATTTCAAGAAACAAGTTCACAATTTCAAGTCACTACATTTAAAATTTTTCATATCACAAGTTCACAATTTCAAGTCACTACACTTAACCATTTCAAGAAACGAGTTCACAATTTCAAGTCACTGCACTTAACCTTTTTCAAGTCACTAATTCACATTTCAAGTCAGTACACTTAACCATTTCAAGAAACAATTTCACAATTTCTCGTCACTACACTTAACCATTTTCAAGAAACAAGTTCAGTATGGCATGTCACTACACTAAACCATTTTCAAGAAACAAGTTCACAATTTCAATTAACAGTCGTCAACCATTTGAAGAAACAAGTTCACAATTTCTAGTCACTACACTTAACCATTTTCAAGAAACAAGTTCATTATGTCAAGCCACTACATTTAACCATTTTCAAGTCACAACTTCACATTTCAAGTCACTACACTAAACCATTTTCAAGAAACAAGTTCATAATTTCAAGTCACTACACTTTAACTTTTTCAAGAAACAAGTTCACAATTTCAAGTCACTACACTTTGCCATTTCAAGAAACAAGTTCAAAATTTCAAGTCACTATATTTAACATTTTTCATATCACAAATTCACAATGTCAAGTCACTACACTTAACCATTTCAAGAAAGGAGGTCACAATTTCAAGTCACTACACTTAACCATTTAATGAAACAAGTTCACTATTTCAAGTCACTACACTTAACCTTTTTCAAGTCACTAATTCACATTTCAAGTCACTACACTTAACCATTTCAAGAAACAATTTCACAATTTCCCGTCACTACAATTAACCATTTTCAAGAAACAAGTTCAGTATGTCAAGTCACTACATTTAACCATTTACAAGTCACAACTTCACATTTCAAGTCACTACACTAAACCATTTTCAAGAAACAAATTCACATTTCAAGTCACTACACTTAACCTTTTTCTAGTCACTATTTTATATTTCAAGTCACTACACATAACCTTTTTCAAGTCACTAATTCACATTTCAAGTCACTAAATTTAACCATTATCAAGAAACAAGTTTACAATTTTAAGTCACTACACTTATCCATTTTCTAGTCACTAATTTACAATTCAAGTTACTACACTTAACCATTTTCAAGTCACAATTTCACATTTCAAGTCACTACACTAAACCATTTTCAAGAAACAAATTCACATTTCAAGTCACTACACTTAACCATTTTCTAGTCACTATTTTATATTTCAAGTCACTACACTTAACCATTTTCCAGAAACAAGTTCATAATTTCAAGTCACTACACTTAACCTTTTTCAAGTCACTAATTCAAATTTCAAGTCACTAAATTTAACCATTATCAAGAAACAAGTTCATAATTTCAAGTCACTACACTTATCCATTTTCTAGTCACTAATTAACAATTCAAGTTACTACACTTAACCATTTTCAAGAAACAAGTTCACAATTTCAAGTCACTACACTTTGCCATTTCAAGAAAAATGTTCACAATTTCAAGTCACTACATTTAACCTTTTTCATATCACTAATTCACATTTCTAGTCACTACACTTACCCATTTTCAAGAAACAAGTTCATAATTTCAAGTCACTACACTTAACTTTTTCAAGAAACAAGTTCACAATTTCAAGTCACTACACTTTGCCATTTCAAGAAACAAGTTCACAATTTCAAGTCACTACATTTAAAATTTTTCATATCACAAGTTCACAATTTCAAGTCACTACACTTAACCATTTCAAGAAACGAGTTCACAATTTCAAGTCACTGCACTTAACCTTTTTCAAGTCACTAATTCACATTTCAAGTCAGTACACTTAACCATTTCAAGAAACAATTTCACAATTTCCCGTCACTACACTTAACCATTTTCAAGAAACAAGTTCAGTATGGCATGTCACTACACTAAACCATTTTCAAGAAACAAGTTCACAATTTCAATTAACAGTCGTCAACCATTTGAAGAAACAAGTTCACAATTTCTAGTCACTACACTTAACCATTTTCAAGAAACAAGTTCATTATGTCAAGCCACTACATTTAACCATTTTCAAGTCACAACTTCACATTTCAAGTCACTACACTAAACCATTTTCATGAAACAAATTCACATTTCAAGTCACTACACTTAACCATTTCAAGAAACAAGTTCACAATTTCAAGTCACTGCACTTAACCTTTTTCAAGTCACTAATTCACATTTCAACTCACTACACTTAACCATTTCAAGAAACAATTTCACAATTTCCCGTCACTACACTTAACCATTTTCAAGAAACAAGTTCAGTATGTCAAGTCACTACATTTAACCATTTTCAAGTCACAACTTCATATTTCAAGTCACTACACTAAACCATTTTCAAGAAACAAATTCACATTTCAAGTCACTACACTTAACCTTTTTCTAGTCACTATTTTATATTTCAAGTCACTACACATAACCTTTTTCAAGTCACTAATTCACATTTCAAGTCGCTAAATTTAACCATTATCAAAAAACAAGTTCACAATTTTAAGTCACTACACTTATCCATTTTCTAGTCACTAATTAACAATTCAAGTTACTGCACTTAACTATTTTCAGGAAACAAGTTCACAATTTCAAGTCACTACACTTAACCATTTCAAGAAACAAGGTCACAATTTCAAGTCACTACACTTAACCTTTTTCAAGTCACTAATTCACATTTCAAGTCACTAAATTTAACCATTATCAAGAAACAAGTTCATAATTTGAAGTCACTACACTTATCCATTTTCTAGTCACTAATTAACAATTCAAGTTACTGCACTTAACCATTTTCAAGAAACAAGTTCACAATTTCAAGTCACTACACTTTGCCATTTCAAGAAACATGTTCACAATTTCAAGTCACTACATTTAACCTTTTTCATATCACTAATTCACATTTCTAGTCACTACACTTACCCATTTTCAAGAAACAAGTTCATAATTTCAAGCCACTACACTTTAACCATTTTCAAAAAACAAGTTCACAATTTCAAGTCACTACACTTTGCCATTTCAAGAAACAAGTTCACAATTTCAAGTCACTACATTTAACATTTTTCATATCACAAGTTCACAATTTCAAGTCACTACACTCAACCATTTCAAGAAACGAGTTCACAATTTCAAGTCACTACACTTAACCATTTCAAGAAACAAGTTCACAATTTCAAGTCACTACACTTAACCTTTTTCAAGTCACTAATTCACATTTTAAGTCACTACACTTAACCATTTTCAAGAAACAAGTTCATTATGTCAAGTCACTACATTTAACCATTTTCAAGTCACAACTTCACATTTCAAGTCACTACACTAAACAATTTTCAAGAAACAAATTCACATTTCAAGTCAGTACACTTAACCATTTTCTACTCACTAATTCACATTTCAAGTCACTACACTTAACCATTTCAAGAAACAATTTCACAATTTCAAGTCACTACACTTAACCATTTTCAAAAACAAGTTCAGTATGTCAAGTCACTACATTTAACAATTTTCAAGTCACAACTTCACATTTCAAGTCACTACACTAAACCATTTTCAAGAAACAAATTAACATTTCACGTCACTACACTTAACCATTTTCTAGTGACTATTTTATATTTCAAGTCACTACACTTAACCATTTTCAAAAAACAAGTTTACAATGTAAAGTCACTACATTTAACTATTATCAAGTCACTAATTCACAATTTCAAGTCACTACACTTAACCATTTTCAAAAAACAAGTTCACAATTTCAAGTCACTACACTTAACCATTTGAAGAAACAATTTCATAATTTCAAGTCACTCCACTTAACCTTTTTCAAGTCACTAATTCACATTTCAAGTTACTACATTTAATCATTTTAAAGAAACAAGTTCACAATTTCAAGTCACTACACTTAACCATGTTCAAGAAACAAGTTCACAATTTAAATTGACTACATTTAACCATTTTTAAGTCACTAATTTAACAATTTCAAGTCACTACACTTAACCATTTCAAGAAACAAGTTCACAATTTCAAGTCACTACACTTAACCGTTTCAAAAACAAGTTCACAATTTCAAGTCACTCCACTTAACCTTTTTCAAGTCACTAATTCACATTTCAAGTTACTACATTTAACCATTTTAAAGATACAAGTTCACAATTTCAAGTCACTACACTTAACCATGTTCAAGAAACAAGTTCACAATTTAAATTGACTACATTTAACCATTTTCAAGTCACTAATTTAACAATTTCAAGTCACTTAACCATTTCAAGAAACAATTTCATAATTTCAAGTCACTCCACTTAACCTTTTTCAAGTCACTAATTCACATTTCAAGTTACTACATTTAATCATTTGAAAGAAACAAGTTCACAATTTCAAGTCACTACACTTATCCATTTTCTAGTAACAAATTCACAATTTCAAGCAAGAAAAAAGTTCACAATTTCAAGTCACTACACTTAACCATTTCAAGAAACAATTTTACAATTTCAAGTCACTACATTTAACCATGTTCAGGTCACTAATTTACATTTCAAGTCACTACACTTAACCATTTCAAGAAACTAGTTCACATTTCCCGTCACTACACTTAACCATTTTCAAGAAACTATTTCACATTTCAAGTCACTACACTTAACCATTTCAAGAAACAATTTCACAATTTCCCGTCACTACACTTAACCATTTTCAAAAACAAGTTATGTATGTCAAGTCACTACATTTAACAATTTTCAAGTCACAACTTCACATTTCAAGTCACTACACTAAACCATTTTTAAGAAACAAATTCACATTTCAAGTCACTAAACTTAACCATTTTCTAGTCACTATTTTATATTTCAAGTCACTACAGTTAACCATTTTCAAAAAAAAAGTTTACAATGTAAAGTCACTACATTTAACTATTATCAACTCACTAATTCACAATTTCAAGTCACTACACTTAACCATTTTCAAAAAACAAGTTCACAATTTCAAGTCACTACACTGAACCATTTGAAGAAACAATTTCATAATTTCAAGTCACTCCACTTAACCTTTTTCAAGTCACTAATTCACATTTCAAGCTACTGCATTTAACCATTTTAAAGAAACAAGTTCATAATTTCAAGTCACTACACTTAACCATGTTCAAGAAACAAGTTCACAATTTAAATTGACTACATTTAACCATTTTCAAGTCACTAATTTAACAATTTTAAGTCACTACACTTAACCATTTCAAGAAACAATTTCATAATTTCAAGTCACTCCACTTAACCTTTTTCAAGTCACTAATTCACATTTCAAGTTACTACATTTAACCATTTTAAAGATACAAGTTCACAATTTCAAGTCACTACACTTAACCATGTTCAAGAAACAAGTTCACAATTTAAATTGACTACATTTAACCATTTTCAAGTCACTAATTTAACAATTTCAAGTCACTATACTTAACCATTTCAAGAAACAATTTCATAATTTCTAGTCACTCCACTTAACCTTTTCAAGTCACTAATTCACATTTCAAGTTACTAAATTTAACCATTTTAAAGAAACAAGTTCACAATTTAAAGTCACTACACTTAACCATTTTCTAGTCACAAATTCACAATTTCAAGTCAGTACACTTAGACATTTCAAGAAACAAGTTCACAATTTCAAGTCACTACACTTAACCATTTCAAGAAATAAGTTCACAATTTCAAGTCACTACATTTAACCATGTTCAAGCACTAATTTACATTTCAAGTCACTACACTTAACCATTTCAAGAAACAAGTTCATAATTTCAAGTCACTACACTTAACCATTTCAAGAAACAAGTTCACAATTTCAAGTCACTACACTTAACCATTACAAGAAACAATTTCACAATTTCAAGTCACTCCACTTAACCTTTTTCAAGTCACTAATTCACATTTCAATTTACTAAATTTAACCATTTTCAAGAAACAAGTTCACAATTTCAAGTCACTACACTTATCAATTTTATAGTCACAAATTCACAATTTCAATTCTCTACACTTAACCATTTCAAGAAACAAGTTCACAATTTCAAGTCACTACACTTAACGATTTCAAGAAACAAGTTCACAATTTCAAGTCACTACATTTAACCATGTTCAAGTCACTAATTTACATTTCAAGTCACTACACTTAACCATTTTCAAGAAACAAGTTCATAATTTCAAGTCACTACACTTAACTATTTCAAGAATCAAGTTCACAATTTCAAATCACTACACTTAACAATTTTCAAGAAACAATTTCACAATTTCAATTAACAGTCGTCAACCATTTGAAGAAACAAGTTCACAATTTCCAGTCACTACACTTAACCATTTTCAAGAAACAAGTTCATTATGTCAAGTCACTACATTTAACCATTTTCAAGTCACAACTTCACATTTCAAGTCACTAAACTAAACCATTTTCAAGAAACAAATTCACATATCAAGTCACTGCACTTAACCATTTTCTACTCACTAATTCACATTTCAAGTCACTACACTTAACCATTTCAAGAAGCAATTTCACAATTTCCCGTCACTACACTTAACCATTTTCAAAAACAAGTTCATTATGTCAAGTCACTACATTTAGCCATTTTCAAGTCACAACTTCACATTTCAAGTTACTACACTAAACCATTTTCAAGAAACAAATTCACATTTCAAGTCACTACACTTAACCATTTTCTAGTCACTATTTTATATTTCAAGTCACTACACTTAACCATTTTCAAAAACAAGTTTACAATGTAAAGTCACTACATTTAACCATTATCAAGTCACTAATTCACAATTTTAAGTCACTACACTTAACCATTTTCAATTCACTAATTCTCATTTTCAAGTCAATACACTGAACCATTTTCACGAAACAAGTTCACAATTTCAAGTCACTACACTTATTCATTTTCTAGTCACGAATTCACAATTTCAAGTCACTACACTTATTCATTTTCTAGTCACTAATTCACAATTTCAAGTCAATACACTGAACCATTTTCACGAAACAAGTTAACAATTTCATGTCACTACACTGAACCATTTCAAGAAACAAGTTCACAATTTCAAGTCACTACACTTAACCTTTTTCAAGTCACTAAATTTAACCATTATAAGGAAACAAGTTCACAATTTTAAGTCACTACACTTTGCCATTTCAAGAAACAAGTTCACAATTTCAAGTCACTACATTTAACATTTTTCATACCACTAATTCACATTTCAAGTCACTACACTTAACCATTTTCCAGAAACAAGTTCATAATTTCATGTCACTACACTTAACTTTTTCAAGAAACAAGTTCACAATTTCAAGTCACTACACTTTGCCATTTCAAGAAACAATTTCCCAATTTCCCGTCACTACACTTAACCATTTTCAAGAAACAAGTTCAGTATGTCAAGTCACTACATTTAACCATTTTCAAGTCACTACTTCACATTTCAAGTCACTACACTAAACCATTTTCAAGAAACAAATTCACATTTCAAGTCACTACACTTAACCATTTTCTAGTCACTATTTTATATTTCAAGTCACTACACTTAACCATTTTCAAAAACAAGTTTACAATGTAAAGTCACTACATTTAACCATTATCAAGTCACTAATTCACAATTTTAAGTCACTACACTTAACCATTTTCAATTCACCAATTCACATTTTCAAGTCAATACACTGAACCATTTTCACGAAACAAGTTCACAATTTCAAGTCACTACACTTATTCATTTTCTAGTCACTAATTCACAATTTCAAGTCACTACAATTAACCATTTCAAGAAACAAGTTCATAATTTCAAGTCACTACACTTAACCATTTCAAGAAACAAGTTCACAATTTCAAGTCACTACACTTAACCTTTTTCAAGTCACTAAATTTAACCATTATCAAGAAACAGGATCATAATTTCAAGTCACTACACTTATCCATTTTCTAGTCACTAATTAACAATTCAAGTTACTGCACTTAACCATTTTCAAGAAACAAGTTCACAATTGCAAGTCACTACACTTTGCCATTTCAAGAAACATGTTCACAATTTCAAGTCACTACATTTAACCTTTTTCATATCACTAATTCACATTTCTAGTCACTACACTTACCCATTTTCAAGAAACAAGTTCATAATTTCAAGTCACTACACTTTAACTTTTTCAAGAAACAAGTTCACAATTTCAAGTCACTACACTTTGCCATTTCAAGAAACAAGTTCAAAATTTCAAGTCACTATATTTAACATTTTTCATATCACAAGTTCACAATGTCAAGTCACTACACTTAACCATTTCAAGAAAGGAGGTCACAATTTCAAGTCACTACACTTAACCATTTAATGAAACAAGTTCACTATTTCAAGTCACTACACTTAACCTTTTTCAAGTCACTAATTCACATTTCAAGTCACTACACTTAACCATTTCAAGAAACAATTTCACAATTTCCCGTCACTACAATTAACCATTTTCAAGAAACAAGTTCAGTATGTCAAGTCACTACATTTAACCATTTACAAGTCACAACTTCACATTTCAAGTCACTACACTAAACCATTTTCAAGAAACAAATTCACATTTCAAGTCACTACACTTAACCTTTTTCTAGTCACTATTTTATATTTCAAGTCACTACACATAACCTTTTTCAAGTCACTAATTCACATTTCAAGTCACTAAATTTAACCATTATCAAGAAACAAGTTTACAATTTTAAGTCACTACACTTATCCATTTAATGAAACAAGTTCACTATTTCAAGTCACTACACTTAACCTTTTTCAAGTCACTAATTCACATTTCAAGTCACTACACTTAACCATTTCAAGAAACAATTTCACAATTTCCCGTCACTACAATTAACCATTTTCAAGAAACAAGTTCAGTATGTCAAGTCACTACATTTAACCATTTACAAGTCACAACTTCACATTTCAAGTCACTACACTAAACCATTTTCAAGAAACAAATTCACATTTCAAGTCACTACACTTAACCTTTTTCTAGTCACTATTTTATATTTCAAGTCACTACACATAACCTTTTTCAAGTCACTAATTCACATTTCAAGTCACTAAATTTAACCATTATCAAGAAACAAGTTTACAATTTTAAGTCACTACACTTATCCATTTTCTAGTCACTAATTTACAATTCAAGTTACTACACTTAACCATTTTCAAGTCACAATTTCACATTTCAAGTCACTACACTAAACCATTTTCAAGAAACAAATTCACATTTCAAGTCACTACACTTAACCATTTTCTAGTCACTATTTTATATTTCAAGTCACTACACTTAACCATTTTCCAGAAACAAGTTCATAATTTCAAGTCACTACACTTAACCTTTTTCAAGTCACTAATTCAAATTTCAAGTCACTAAATTTAACCATTATCAAGAAACAAGTTCATAATTTCAAGTCACTACACTTATCCATTTTCTAGTCACTAATTAACAATTCAAGTTACTACACTTAACCATTTTCAAGAAACAAGTTCACAATTTCAAGTCACTACACTTTGCCATTTCAAGAAAAATGTTCACAATTTCAAGTCACTACATTTAACCTTTTTCATATCACTAATTCACATTTCTAGTCACTACACTTACCCATTTTCAAGAAACAAGTTCATAATTTCAAGTCACTACACTTAACTTTTTCAAGAAACAAGTTCACAATTTCAAGTCACTACACTTTGCCATTTCAAGAAACAAGTTCACAATGTCAAGTCACTACACTTAACCATTTCAAGAAAGGAGGTCACAATTTCAAGTCACTACACTTAACCATTTAATGAAACAAGTTCACTATTTCAAGTCACTACACTTAACCTTTTTCAAGTCACTAATTCACATTTCAAGTCACTACACTTAACCATTTCAAGAAACAATTTCACAATTTCCCGTCACTACAATTAACCATTTTCAAGAAACAAGTTCAGTATGTCAAGTCACTACATTTAACCATTTACAAGTCACAACTTCACATTTCAAGTCACTACACTAAACCATTTTCAAGAAACAAATTCACATTTCAAGTCACTACACTTAACCTTTTTCTAGTCACTATTTTATATTTCAAGTCACTACACATAACCTTTTTCAAGTCACTAATTCACATTTCAAGTCACTAAATTTAACCATTATCAAGAAACAAGTTTACAATTTTAAGTCACTACACTTATCCATTTAATGAAACAAGTTCACTATTTCAAGTCACTACACTTAACCTTTTTCAAGTCACTAATTCACATTTCAAGTCACTACACTTAACCATTTCAAGAAACAATTTCACAATTTCCCGTCACTACAATTAACCATTTTCAAGAAACAAGTTCAGTATGTCAAGTCACTACATTTAACCATTTACAAGTCACAACTTCACATTTCAAGTCACTACACTAAACCATTTTCAAGAAACAAATTCACATTTCAAGTCACTACACTTAACCTTTTTCTAGTCACTATTTTATATTTCAAGTCACTACACATAACCTTTTTCAAGTCACTAATTCACATTTCAAGTCACTAAATTTAACCATTATCAAGAAACAAGTTTACAATTTTAAGTCACTACACTTATCCATTTTCTAGTCACTAATTTACAATTCAAGTTACTACACTTAACCATTTTCAAGTCACAATTTCACATTTCAAGTCACTACACTAAACCATTTTCAAGAAACAAATTCACATTTCAAGTCACTACACTTAACCATTTTCTAGTCACTATTTTATATTTCAAGTCACTACACTTAACCATTTTCCAGAAACAAGTTCATAATTTCAAGTCACTACACTTAACCTTTTTCAAGTCACTAATTCAAATTTCAAGTCACTAAATTTAACCATTATCAAGAAACAAGTTCATAATTTCAAGTCACTACACTTATCCATTTTCTAGTCACTAATTAACAATTCAAGTTACTACACTTAACCATTTTCAAGAAACAAGTTCACAATTTCAAGTCACTACACTTTGCCATTTCAAGAAAAATGTTCACAATTTCAAGTCACTACATTTAACCTTTTTCATATCACTAATTCACATTTCTAGTCACTACACTTACCCATTTTCAAGAAACAAGTTCATAATTTCAAGTCACTACACTTAACTTTTTCAAGAAACAAGTTCACAATTTCAAGTCACTACACTTTGCCATTTCAAGAAACAAGTTCACAATTTCAAGTCACTACATTTAAAATTTTTCATATCACAAGTTCACAATTTCAAGTCACTACACTTAACCATTTCAAGAAACGAGTTCACAATTTCAAGTCACTGCACTTAACCTTTTTCAAGTCACTAATTCACATTTCAAGTCAGTACACTTAACCATTTCAAGAAACAATTTCACAATTTCCCGTCACTACACTTAACCATTTTCAAGAAACAAGTTCAGTATGGCATGTCACTACACTAAACCATTTTCAAGAAACAAGTTCACAATTTCAATTAACAGTCGTCAACCATTTGAAGAAACAAGTTCACAATTTCTAGTCACTACACTTAACCATTTTCAAGAAACAAGTTCATTATGTCAAGCCACTACATTTAACCATTTTCAAGTCACAACTTCACATTTCAAGTCACTACACTAAACCATTTTCATGAAACAAATTCACATTTCAAGTCACTACACTTAACCATTTCAAGAAACAAGTTCACAATTTCAAGTCACTGCACTTAACCTTTTTCAAGTCACTAATTCACATTTCAAGTCACTACACTTAACCATTTCAAGAAACAATTTCACAATTTCCCGTCACTACACTTAACCATTTTCAAGAAACAAGTTCAGTATGTCAAGTCACTACATTTAACCATTTTCAAGTCACAACTTCATATTTCAAGTCACTACACTAAACCATTTTCAAGAAACAAATTCACATTTCAAGTCACTACACTTAACCTTTTTCTAGTCACTATTTTATATTTCAAGTCACTACACATAACCTTTTTCAAGTCACTAATTCACATTTCAAGTCGCTAAATTTAACCATTATCAAAAAACAAGTTCACAATTTTAAGTCACTACACTTATCCATTTTCTAGTCACTAATTAACAATTCAAGTTACTGCACTTAACTATTTTCAGGAAACAAGTTCACAATTTCAAGTCACTACACTTAACCATTTCAAGAAACAAGGTCACAATTTCAAGTCACTACACTTAACCTTTTTCAAGTCACTAATTCACATTTCAAGTCACTAAATTTAACCATTATCAAGAAACAAGTTCATAATTTGAAGTCACTACACTTATCCATTTTCTAGTCACTAATTAACAATTCAAGTTACTGCACTTAACCATTTTCAAGAAACAAGTTCACAATTTCAAGTCACTACACTTTGCCATTTCAAGAAACATGTTCACAATTTCAAGTCACTACATTTAACCTTTTTCATATCACTAATTCACATTTCTAGTCACTACACTTACCCATTTTCAAGAAACAAGTTCATAATTTCAAGCCACTACACTTTAACCATTTTCAAAAAACAAGTTCACAATTTCAAGTCACTACACTTTGCCATTTCAAGAAACAAGTTCACAATTTCAAGTCACTACATTTAACATTTTTCATATCACAAGTTCACAATTTCAAGTCACTACACTCAACCATTTCAAGAAACGAGTTCACAATTTCAAGTCACTACACTTAACCATTTCAAGAAACAAGTTCACAATTTCAAGTCACTACACTTAACCTTTTTCAAGTCACTAATTCACATTTTAAGTCACTACACTTAACCATTTTCAAGAAACAAGTTCATTATGTCAAGTCACTACATTTAACCATTTTCAAGTCACAACTTCACATTTCAAGTCACTACACTAAACAATTTTCAAGAAACAAATTCACATTTCAAGTCAGTACACTTAACCATTTTCTACTCACTAATTCACATTTCAAGTCACTACACTTAACCATTTCAAGAAACAATTTCACAATTTCAAGTCACTACACTTAACCATTTTCAAAAACAAGTTCAGTATGTCAAGTCACTACATTTAACAATTTTCAAGTCACAACTTCACATTTCAAGTCACTACACTAAACCATTTTCAAGAAACAAATTAACATTTCACGTCACTACACTTAACCATTTTCTAGTGACTATTTTATATTTCAAGTCACTACACTTTAACTTTTTCAAGAAACAAGTTCACAATTTCAAGTCACTACACTTTGCCATTTCAAGAAACAAGTTCAAAATTTCAAGTCACTATATTTAACATTTTTCATATCACAAGTTCACAATGTCAAGTCACTACACTTAACCATTTGAAGAAACAATTTCATAATTTCAAGTCACTCCACTTAACCTTTTTCAAGTCACTAATTCACATTTCAAGTTACTACATTTAATCATTTTAAAGAAACAAGTTCACAATTTCAAGTCACTACACTTAACCATTTCAAGAAACGAGTTCACAATTTCAAGTCACTGCACTTAACCTTTTTCAAGTCACTAATTCACATTTCAAGTCAGTACACTTAACCATTTCAAGAAACAATTTCACAATTTCCCGTCACACACTTAACCATTTTCAAGAAACAAGTTCAGTATGGCATGTCACTACACTAAACCATTTTCAAGAAACAAGTTCACAATTTCAATTAACAGTCGTCAACCATTTGAAGAAACAAGTTCACAATTTCTAGTCACTACACTTAACCATTTTCAAGAAACAAGTTCATTATGTCAAGCCACTACATTTAACCATTTTCAAGTCACAACTTCACATTTCAAGTCACTACACTAAACCATTTTCATGAAACAAATTCACATTTCAAGTCACTACACTTAACCATTTCAAGAAACAAGTTCACAATTTCAAGTCACTGCACTTAACCTTTTTCAAGTCACTAATTCACATTTCAAGTCACTACACTTAACCATTTCAAGAAACAATTTCACAATTTCCCGTCACTACACTTAACCATTTTCAAGAAACAAGTTCAGTATGTCAAGTCACTACATTTAACCATTTTCAAGTCACAACTTCATATTTCAAGTCACTACACTAAACCATTTTCAAGAAACAAATTCACATTTCAAGTCACTACACTTAACCTTTTTCTAGTCACTATTTTATATTTCAAGTCACTACACATAACCTTTTTCAAGTCACTAATTCACATTTCAAGTCGCTAAATTTAACCATTATCAAAAAACAAGTTCACAATTTTAAGTCACTACACTTATCCATTTTCTAGTCACTAATTAACAATTCAAGTTACTGCACTTAACTATTTTCAGGAAACAAGTTCACAATTTCAAGTCACTACACTTAACCATTTCAAGAAACAAGGTCACAATTTCAAGTCACTACACTTAACCTTTTTCAAGTCACTAATTCACATTTCAAGTCACTAAATTTAACCATTATCAAGAAACAAGTTCATAATTTGAAGTCACTACACTTATCCATTTTCTAGTCACTAATTAACAATTCAAGTTACTGCACTTAACCATTTTCAAGAAACAAGTTCACAATTTCAAGTCACTACACTTTGCCATTTCAAGAAACATGTTCACAATTTCAAGTCACTACATTTAACCTTTTTCATATCACTAATTCACATTTCTAGTCACTACACTTACCCATTTTCAAGAAACAAGTTCATAATTTCAAGCCACTACACTTTAACCATTTTCAAAAAACAAGTTCACAATTTCAAGTCACTACACTTTGCCATTTCAAGAAACAAGTTCACAATTTCAAGTCACTACATTTAACATTTTTCATATCACAAGTTCACAATTTCAAGTCACTACACTCAACCATTTCAAGAAACGAGTTCACAATTTCAAGTCACTACACTTAACCATTTCAAGAAACAAGTTCACAATTTCAAGTCACTACACTTAACCTTTTTCAAGTCACTAATTCACATTTTAAGTCACTACACTTAACCATTTTCAAGAAACAAGTTCATTATGTCAAGTCACTACATTTAACCATTTTCAAGTCACAACTTCACATTTCAAGTCACTACACTAAACAATTTTCAAGAAACAAATTCACATTTCAAGTCAGTACACTTAACCATTTTCTACTCACTAATTCACATTTCAAGTCACTACACTTAACCATTTCAAGAAACAATTTCACAATTTCAAGTCACTACACTTAACCATTTTCAAAAACAAGTTCAGTATGTCAAGTCACTACATTTAACAATTTTCAAGTCACAACTTCACATTTCAAGTCACTACACTAAACCATTTTCAAGAAACAAATTAACATTTCACGTCACTACACTTAACCATTTTCTAGTGACTATTTTATATTTCAAGTCACTACACTTTAACTTTTTCAAGAAACAAGTTCACAATTTCAAGTCACTACACTTTGCCATTTCAAGAAACAAGTTCAAAATTTCAAGTCACTATATTTAACATTTTTCATATCACAAGTTCACAATGTCAAGTCACTACACTTAACCATTTGAAGAAACAATTTCATAATTTCAAGTCACTCCACTTAACCTTTTTCAAGTCACTAATTCACATTTCAAGTTACTACATTTAATCATTTTAAAGAAACAAGTTCACAATTTCAAGTCACTACACTTAACCATGTTCAAGAAACAAGTTCACAATTTAAATTGACTACATTTAACCATTTTTAAGTCACTAATTTAACAATTTCAAGTCACTACACTTAACCATTTCAAGAAACAAGTTCACAATTTCAAGTCACTACACTTAACCGTTTCAAAAACAAGTTCACAATTTCAAGTCACTCCACTTAACCTTTTTCAAGTCACTAATTCACATTTCAAGTTACTACATTTAACCATTTTAAAGATACAAGTTCACAATTTCAAGTCACTACACTTAACCATGTTCAAGAAACAAGTTCACAATTTAAATTGACTACATTTAACCATTTTCAAGTCACTAATTTAACAATTTCAAGTCACTTAACCATTTCAAGAAACAATTTCATAATTTCAAGTCACTCCACTTAACCTTTTTCAAGTCACTAATTCACATTTCAAGTTACTACATTTAATCATTTGAAAGAAACAAGTTCACAATTTCAAGTCACTACACTTATCCATTTTCTAGTAACAAATTCACAATTTCAAGCAAGAAAAAAGTTCACAATTTCAAGTCACTACACTTAACCATTTCAAGAAACAATTTTACAATTTCAAGTCACTACATTTAACCATGTTCAGGTCACTAATTTACATTTCAAGTCACTACACTTAACCATTTCAAGAAACTAGTTCACATTTCCCGTCACTACACTTAACCATTTTCAAGAAACTATTTCACATTTCAAGTCACTACACTTAACCATTTCAAGAAACAATTTCACAATTTCCCGTCACTACACTTAACCATTTTCAAAAACAAGTTATGTATGTCAAGTCACTACATTTAACAATTTTCAAGTCACAACTTCACATTTCAAGTCACTACACTAAACCATTTTTAAGAAACAAATTCACATTTCAAGTCACTAAACTTAACCATTTTCTAGTCACTATTTTATATTTCAAGTCACTACAGTTAACCATTTTCAAAAAAAAAGTTTACAATGTAAAGTCACTACATTTAACTATTATCAACTCACTAATTCACAATTTCAAGTCACTACACTTAACCATTTTCAAAAAACAAGTTCACAATTTCAAGTCACTACACTGAACCATTTGAAGAAACAATTTCATAATTTCAAGTCACTCCACTTAACCTTTTTCAAGTCACTAATTCACATTTCAAGCTACTGCATTTAACCATTTTAAAGAAACAAGTTCATAATTTCAAGTCACTACACTTAACCATGTTCAAGAAACAAGTTCACAATTTAAATTGACTACATTTAACCATTTTCAAGTCACTAATTTAACAATTTTAAGTCACTACACTTAACCATTTCAAGAAACAATTTCATAATTTCAAGTCACTCCACTTAACCTTTTTCAAGTCACTAATTCACATTTCAAGTTACTACATTTAACCATTTTAAAGATACAAGTTCACAATTTCAAGTCACTACACTTAACCATGTTCAAGAAACAAGTTCACAATTTAAATTGACTACATTTAACCATTTTCAAGTCACTAATTTAACAATTTCAAGTCACTATACTTAACCATTTCAAGAAACAATTTCATAATTTCTAGTCACTCCACTTAACCTTTTCAAGTCACTAATTCACATTTCAAGTTACTAAATTTAACCATTTTAAAGAAACAAGTTCACAATTTAAAGTCACTACACTTAACCATTTTCTAGTCACAAATTCACAATTTCAAGTCAGTACACTTAGACATTTCAAGAAACAAGTTCACAATTTCAAGTCACTACACTTAACCATTTCAAGAAATAAGTTCACAATTTCAAGTCACTACATTTAACCATGTTCAAGCACTAATTTACATTTCAAGTCACTACACTTAACCATTTCAAGAAACAAGTTCATAATTTCAAGTCACTACACTTAACCATTTCAAGAAACAAGTTCACAATTTCAAGTCACTACACTTAACCATTACAAGAAACAATTTCACAATTTCAAGTCACTCCACTTAACCTTTTTCAAGTCACTAATTCACATTTCAATTTACTAAATTTAACCATTTTCAAGAAACAAGTTCACAATTTCAAGTCACTACACTTATCAATTTTATAGTCACAAATTCACAATTTCAATTCTCTACACTTAACCATTTCAAGAAACAAGTTCACAATTTCAAGTCACTACACTTAACGATTTCAAGAAACAAGTTCACAATTTCAAGTCACTACATTTAACCATGTTCAAGTCACTAATTTACATTTCAAGTCACTACACTTAACCATTTTCAAGAAACAAGTTCATAATTTCAAGTCACTACACTTAACTATTTCAAGAATCAAGTTCACAATTTCAAATCACTACACTTAACAATTTTCAAGAAACAATTTCACAATTTCAATTAACAGTCGTCAACCATTTGAAGAAACAAGTTCACAATTTCCAGTCACTACACTTAACCATTTTCAAGAAACAAGTTCATTATGTCAAGTCACTACATTTAACCATTTTCAAGTCACAACTTCACATTTCAAGTCACTAAACTAAACCATTTTCAAGAAACAAATTCACATATCAAGTCACTGCACTTAACCATTTTCTACTCACTAATTCACATTTCAAGTCACTACACTTAACCATTTCAAGAAGCAATTTCACAATTTCCCGTCACTACACTTAACCATTTTCAAAAACAAGTTCATTATGTCAAGTCACTACATTTAGCCATTTTCAAGTCACAACTTCACATTTCAAGTTACTACACTAAACCATTTTCAAGAAACAAATTCACATTTCAAGTCACTACACTTAACCATTTTCTAGTCACTATTTTATATTTCAAGTCACTACACTTAACCATTTTCAAAAACAAGTTTACAATGTAAAGTCACTACATTTAACCATTATCAAGTCACTAATTCACAATTTTAAGTCACTACACTTAACCATTTTCAATTCACCAATTCACATTTTCAAGTCAATACACTGAACCATTTTCACGAAACAAGTTCACAATTTCAAGTCACTACACTTATTCATTTTCTAGTCACTAATTCACAATTTCAAGTCACTACAATTAACCATTTCAAGAAACAAGTTCATAATTTCAAGTCACTACACTTAACCATTTCAAGAAACAAGTTCACAATTTCAAGTCACTAAACTTAACCTTTTTCAAGTCACTAATTCACATTTCAAATCACTAAATTTAACCATTATCAAGAAACAGGATCATAATTTCAAGTCACTACACTTATCCATTTTCTAGTCACTAATTAACAATTCAAGTTACTGCACTTAACCAATTTCAAGAAACAAGTTCACAATTTCAAGTCACTACACTTTGCCATTTCAAGAAACATGTTCACAATTTCAAGTCACTACATTTAACCTTTTTCATATCACTAATTCACATTTCTAGTCACTACACTTACCCATTTTCAAGAAACAAGTTCATAATTTCAAGTCACTACACTTTAACTTTTTCAAGAAACAAGTTCACAATTTCAAGTCACTACACTTTGCCATTTCAAGAAACAAGTTCAAAATTTCAAGTCACTATATTTAACATTTTTCATATCACAAGTTCACAATGTCAAGTCACTACACTTAACCATTTCAAGAAAGGAGGTCACAATTTCAAGTCACTACACTTAACCATTTAATGAAACAAGTTCACTATTTCAAGTCACTACACTTAACCTTTTTCAAGTCACTAATTCACATTTCAAGTCACTACACTTAACCATTTCAAGAAACAATTTCACAATTTCCCGTCACTACAGTTAACCATTTTCAAGAAACAAGTTCAGTATGTCAAGTCACTACATTTAACCATTTACAAGTCACAACTTCACATTTCAAGTCACTACACTAAACCATTTTCAAGAAACAAATTCACATTTCAAGTCACTACACTTAACCTTTTTCTAGTCACTATTTTATATTTCAAGTCACTACACATAACCTTTTTCAAGTCACTAATTCACATTTTAAGTCACTAAATTTAACCATTATCAAGAAACAAGTTTACAATTTTAAGTCACTACACTTATCCATTTTCTAGTCACTAATTTACAATTCAAGTTACTACACTTAACCATTTTCAAGTCACAATTTCACATTTCAAGTCACTACACTAAACCATTTTCAAGAAACAAATTCACATTTCAAGTCACTACACTTAACCATTTTCTAGTCACTATTTTATATTTCAAGTCACTACACTTAACCATTTTCCAGAAACAAGTTCATAATTTCAAGTCACTACACTTAACCTTTTTCAAGTCACTAATTCAAATTTCAAGTCACTAAATTTAACCATTATCAAGAAACAAGTTCATAATTTCAAGTCATTACACTTATCCATTTTCTAGTCACTAATTAACAATTCAAGTTACTACACTTAACCATTTTCAAGAAACAAGTTCACAATTTCAAGTCACTACACTTTGCCATTTCAAGAAAAATGTTCACAATTTCAAGTCACTACATTTAACCTTTTTCATATCACTAATTCACATTTCTAGTCACTACACTTACCCATTTTCAAGAAACAAGTTCATAATTTCAAGTCACTACACTTAACTTTTTCAAGAAACAAGTTCACAATTTCAAGTCACTACACTTTGCCATTTCAAGAAACAAGTTCACAATTTCAAGTCACTGCATTTAAAATTTTTCATATCACAAGTTCACAATTTCAAGTCACTACACTTAACCATTTCAAGAAACGAGTTCACAATTTCAAGTCACTACACTTAACCTTTTTCAAGTCACTAATTCACATTTCAAGTCAGTACACTTAACCATTTCAAGAAACAATTTCACAATTTCCCGTCACTACACTTAACCATTTTCAAGAAACAAGTTCAGTATGGCATGTCACTACACTAAACTATTTTCAAGAAACAAGTTCACAATTTCAATTAACAGTCGTCAACCATTTGAAGAAACAAGTTCACAATTTCTAGTCACTACACTTAACCATTTTCAAGAAACAAGTTCATTATGTCAAGCCACTACATTTAACCATTTTCAAGTCACAACTTCACATTTCAAGTCACTACACTAAACCATTTTCATGAAACAAATTCACATTTCAAGTCACTACACTTGACCATTTCAAGAAACAAGTTCACAATTTCAAGTCACTGCACTTAACCTTTTTCAAGTCACTAATTCACATTTCAAGTCACTACACTTAACCATTTCAAGAAACAATTTCACAATTTCCCGTCACTACACTTAACCATTTTCAAGAAACAAGTTCAGTATGTCAAGTCACTACATTTAACCATTTTCAAGTCACAACATCATATTTCAAGTCACTACACTAAACCATTTTCAAGAAACAAATTCACATTTCAAGTCACCACACTTAACCTTTTTCTAGTCACTATTTTATATTTCAAGTCACTACACATAACCTTTTTCAAGTCACTAATTCACATTTCAAGTCGCTAAATTTAACCATTATCAAAAAACAAGTTCACAATTTTAAGTCACTACACTTATCCATTTTCTAGTCACTAATTAACAATTCAAGTTACTGCACTTAACCATTTTCAAGAAACAAGTTCACAATTTCAAGTCACTACACTTAACCATTTCAAGAAACAAGGTCACAATTTCAAGTCACTACACTTAACCTTTTTCAAGTCACTAATTCACATTTCAAGTCACTAAATTTAACCATTATCAAGAAACAAGTTCATAATTTCAAGTCACTACACTTATCCATTTTCTAGTCACTAATTAACAATTCAAGTTACTGCACTTAACCATTTTGAAGAAACAAGTTCACAATTTCAAGTCACTACACTTTGCCATTCCAAGAAACATGTTCACAATTTCAAGTCACTACATTTAACTTTTTTCATATCACTAATTCACATTTCTAGTCACTACACTTACCCATTTTCAAGAAACAAGTTCATACTTTCAAGTCACTACACTTTAACTTTTTCAAGAAACAAGTTCACAATTTCAAGTCACTACACTTTGCCATTTCAAGAAACAAGTTCAATATTTCAAGTCACTACACTTTGCCATTTCAAGAAACATGTTCACAATTTCAAGTCACTACATTTAACCTTTTTCATATCACTAATTCACATTTCTAGTCACTACACTTACCCATTTTCAAGAAACAAGTTCATAATTTCAAGCCACTACACTTTAACCATTTTCAAAAAACAAGTTCACAATTTCAAGTCACTACACTTTGCCATTTCAAGAAACAAGTTCACAATTTCAAGTCACTACATTTAACATTTTTCATATCACAAGTTCACAATTTCAAGTCACTACACTTAACCATTTCAAGAAACGAGTTCACAATTTCAAGTCACTACACTTAACCATTTCAAGAAACAAGTTCACAATTTCAAGTCACTACACTTAACCTTTTTCAAGTCACTAATTCACATTTCAAGTCACTACACTTAACCATTTTCAAGAAACAAGTTTATTATGTCAAGTCACTACATTTAACCATTTTCAAGTCACAACTTCACATTTCAAGTCACTACACTAAACAATTTTCAAGAAACAAATTCACATTTCAAGTCAGTACACTTAACCATTTTCTACTCACTAATTCACATTTCAAGTCACTACACTTAACCATTTCAAGAAACAATTTCACAATTTCTCATCACTACACTTAACCATTTTCAAAAACAAGTTCAGTATGTCAAGTCACTACATTTAACAATTTTCAAGTCACAACTTCACATTTCAAGTCATTACACTAAACCATTTTCAAGAAACAAATTCACATTTCACGTCACTACACTTAACCATTTTCTAGTGACTATTTTATATTTCAAGTCACTACGCTTAACCATTTTCAAAAAACAAGTTTACAATGTAAAGTCACTACATTTAACTATTATCAAATCACTAATTCACAATTTCAAGTCACTACACTTAACCATTTTCAAAAAACAAGTTCACAATTTCAAGTCACTACACTTAACCATTTGAAGAAACAATTTCATAATTTCAAGTCACTCCACTTAACCTTTTTCAAGTCACTAATTCAAATTTCAAGTTACTACATTTAATCATTTTAAAGAAACAAGTTCACAATTTCAAGTCACTACACTTAACCATGTTCAAGAAACAAGTTCACAATTTAAATTGACTACATTTAACCATTTTTAAGTCACTAATTTAACAATTTCAAGTCACTACACTTAACCGTTTCAAAAACAAGTTCACAATTTCAAGTCACTACATTTAACCATTTTCAAGTCACTAATTTACATTTCAAGTCACTACACTTAACCATTTTCAAGAAACAAGTTCATAATTTCAAGTCACTACACTTAACTATTTCAAGAAACAAGTTCACATTTTCAAATCACTACACTTAACCATTTTCAAGAAAGAAGTTCACAATTTCAATTAACAGTCGTCAACCATTTGAAGAAACAAGTTCACAATTTCAAGTCACTACACTTAACCATTTTCAAGAAACAAGTTCATTATGTCAAGTCACTACATTTAGCCATTTTCAATTCACAACTTCACATTTCAAGTTACTACACTAAACCATTTTCAAGAAATAAATTCACATTTCAAGTCACTACACTTAACCATTTTCTAGTCACTATTTTACATTTCAAGTCACTACACTTAACCATTTTCAAAAACAAGTTTACAATGTAAAGTCACTACATTTAACCATTATCAAGTCACTAATTCACAATTTAAGTCACTATACTTAACCATTTTCAATTCACTAATTCTCATTTTCAAGTCAATACACTGAACCATTTTCACGAAACAAGTTCACAATTTCAAGTCACTACACTTATTCATTTTCTAGTCACGAATTCACAATTTCAAGTCACTACACTTATTCATTTTCTAGTCACTAATTCACAATTTCAAGTCAATACACTGAACCATTTTCACGAAACAAGTTAACAATTTCATGTCACTACACTGAACCATTTCAAGAAACAAGTTCACAATTTCAAGTCACTACACTTAACCTTTTTCAAGTCACTAATTCACATTTCAAGTCACTAAATTTAACCATTATAAGGAAACAAGTTCACAATTTTAAGTCACTACACTTTGCCATTTCAAGAAACAAGTTCACAATTTCAAGTCACTACATTTAACATTTTTCATACCACTAATTCACATTTCAAGTCACTACACTTAACCATTTTCCAGAAACAAGTTCATAATTTCATGTCACTACACTTAACTTTTTCATGAAACAAGTTCACAATTTCAAGTCACTACACTTTGCCATTTCAAGAAACAATTTCCCAATTTCCCGTCACTACACTTAACCATTTTCAAGAAACAAGTTCAGTATGTCAAGTCACTACATTTAACCATTTTCAAGTCACTACTTCACATTTCAAGTCTCTACACTAAACCATTTTCAAGAAACAAATTCACATTTCAAGTCACTACACTTAACCATTTTCTAGTCACTATTTTATATTTCAAGTCACTACACTTAACCATTTTCAAAAACAAGTTTACAATGTAAAGTCACTACATTTAACCATTATCAAGTCACTAATTCACAATTTTAAGTCACTACACTTAACCATTTTCAATTCACCAATTCACATTTTCAAGTCAATACACTGAACCATTTTCACGAAACAAGTTCACAATTTCAAGTCACTACACTTATTCATTTTCTAGTTGCTAATTCAAAATTTCAAGTCACTACACTTAACCATTTCAAGAAACAAGTTCATAATTTCAAGTCACTACACTTAACCATTTCAAGAAACAAGTTCACAATTTCAAGTCACTACACTTAACCATTTCAAGAAACAAGTTCACAATTTCAAGTCACTACACTTAACCTTTTTCAAGTCACTAATTCACATTTCAAGTCACTACACTTTGCCATTTCAAGAAACAAGTTCACAATTTCAAGTCACTACATTTAACATTTTTCATATCACTAATTCACATTTCAAGTCACTACACTTATTCATTTTCTAGTCACTAATTCAACATTTCAAGTCACTACACTTAACCATTTCAAGAAACAAGTTCATAATTTCAAGTCAGTACACTTAACCATTTCAAGAAACAAGTTCACAATTTCAAGTCACTACACTTAGCCTTTTTCAAGTAACTAATTCAAATTTCAAGTCACTAAATTTAACCATTATCAAGAAAAAAGATCATAATTTCAAGTCACTACACTTATCCATTTTCTAGTAACTAATTAACAATTCAAGTTACTGCACTTAACCATTTTGAAGAAACAAGTTCACAATTTCAAGTCACTACACTTTGCCATTCCAAGAAACATGTTCACAATTTCAAGTCACTACACTTAACCATTTCAAGAAACAAGTTCACAATTTCAAGTCACTACACTTAACCATTTCAAGAAACAAGTTCACAATTTCAAGTCACTACACTTAACCTTTTTCAAGTCACTAATTCACATTTCAAGTCACTACACTTTGCCATTTCAAGAAACAAGTTCACAATTTCAAGTCACTACATTTAACATTTTTCATATCACTAATTCACATTTCAAGTCACTACACTTATTCATTTTCTAGTCACTAATTCAACATTTCAAGTCACTACACTTAACCATTTCAAGAAACAAGTTCATAATTTCAAGTCAGTACACTTAACCATTTCAAGAAACAAGTTCACAATTTCAAGTCACTACACTTAGCCTTTTTCAAGTAACTAATTCAAATTTCAAGTCACTAAATTTAACCATTATCAAGAAAAAAGATCATAATTTCAAGTCACTACACTTATCCATTTTCTAGTAACTAATTAACAATTCAAGTTACTGCACTTAACCATTTTGAAGAAACAAGTTCACAATTTCAAGTCACTACACTTTGCCATTCCAAGAAACATGTTCACAATTTCAAGTCACTACATTTAACTTTTTTCATATCACTAATTCACATTTCTAGTCACTACACTTACCCATTTTCAAGAAACAAGTTCATACTTTCAAGTCACTACACTTTAACTTTTTCAAGAAACAAGTTCACAATTTCAAGTCACTACACTTTGCCATTTCAAGAAACAAGTTCACAATTTCAAGTCACTACATTTAACATTTTTCATATCACAAGTTCACAATTTCACGTCACTACACTTAACCATTTCAAGAAACGAGTTCACAATTTCAAGTCACTACACTTAACCATTTCAAGAAACAAGTTCACAATTTCAAGTCACTACACTTAACCTTTTTCAAGTCACTAATTCACATTTCAAGTCACTACACTTAACCATTTCAAGAAACAATTTCACAATTTCCCGTCACTACACTTAACCATTTTCAACAAACAAGTTCAGTATGTCAAGTCACTACATTTAACCATTTACAAGTCACAACTTCACATTTCAAGTCACTACACTAAACCATTTTTAAGAAACAAATTCACATTTCAAGTCACTACACTTAACCATTTTCTAGTCACTATTTTATATTTCAAGTCACTCACATAACCTTTTTCAAGTCACTAATTCACATTTCAATTCACTAAATTTAACCATTATCAAGAAACAAGTTTACAATTTTAAGTCACTACACTTATCCATTTTCTAGTCATTAATTTACAATTCAAGTTACTACACTTAACCATTTTCAAGTCACAATTTCACATTTCAAGTCACTACACTAAACCATTTTCAAGAAACAAATTCACATTTCAAGTCACTACACTTAACCATTTTCTAGTCACTATTTTATATTTCAAGTCACTACACTTAACCATTTTCCAGAAACAAGTTCATAATTTCAAGTCACTAAACTTAACCATTTCAAGAAACAAGTTCACAATTTCAAGTCACTACACTTAACCTTTTTCAAGTCACTAATTCAAATTTCAAGTCACTAAATTTAACCATTATCAAGAAACATGTTCACAATTTCAAGGATGAGCATAGGAATAAAAGAAATATAGACAATATAGAACACAGCCACAAAGATGAGCATAGGAATAAAAGAAATATAGACAATACAGAACACAGCCACAAAGATGAGCATAGGAAAAATAAGCAGAAAATGATAGAACATAGAGATAAAATAACAGTAGAAAATTACCATAAAAAAGAGGCTAAACTACTAAATACACCACTCGAATATGGAAAAGATTTAACTTATGATGATCCACGATATCAAAAAATTATGACACAAATAAATAGACATGAAAAAATACAGAAACTCAGAAAAGAATTAAGAAAATTATATAATAATTACGAACCTACCAAAATAGATGTAATCTCTTACATAGAATATAAATACATTAAAACTTTGAGAAAACAAAAATATGACATATAAACAGACACCTATAAGGATGATAAACCCAATTAGATTAAACCAATTAACAACAAAGATTCAGAAAAAATATAAATGCAAAATCCAAAGAAAACAAAAACTTAAAGAAATTACCCAAATAATAAAAGAAATACATAACTTAAATAAAGCAATGAATAATTTAGTTATAGCATTAGATAAACTAACTATAGCAATTAAACAAACCATTAATGGATAAAACAGAATCAAGTAACCCAAATTATATATATCCAGAAACGGAAAAAATACTTCAAAAAGTAGAATTATTTAAAGAAATAATAGACATACAAGAAGAAATTAAATATAGGCAAGAAAGACTAACTTATAATATATTTGCAGGAGTATGTAAACAATCACTAGAAGCCCAAAAACATGAAATAACCAAATTAAAATTAAAACATTATGACTTAAAACAAAAGTATACAGATGAATAAAGAAGAATATCCCGTAGAAGAAAAAACCTTTATTAGTACAGAAGGAACACAGATAATGATAATACATTCAAATCTAGGAAGAAGGTATAGAAAAATAGGTACAAAATTATACTTAATGCCAGATCCAACATCAGCTAAATTAGAAGATAGTATAACAGAAATGATACGATTACAAAAAGAAAATGCAGAAATAGACCAAAAACTAGAAATTGAAAAAATAAGATTAGAAGCCAAAAAAGAAATTGAACAACTAAAATATAAACAAGTAAGAGAAGAACACACACATACACAAATAAAAACTGAACCACTCCCAGATCCAATTCCAGAATATTCAGAACCTGAGACATCCGAATCATCTACAAAAATACAAGAAATGGAAAAAGAATTAGCAATATTAAAACAAATATATGCACAAAAAGTAAAAGAACGACTCGTAAAACAAAAAGAAAAAATAAAAAAAGAAAAAGAAAAACAGTTAGCTATAGAATTAGAAAAGTTAAAAGAACAAATACACTTAGAAGAATCAACTACAGGATTGACAGAAGAATGTACAAACCTAAGTATTGATAACATTACAATAACCCATTCCGAAGCCATAAACAATCTAACGATAGATAATATAACCATAGGAGAAACAGAAAATTCCGAAACAAATTCAGAAAAAGAAGAAGAAAATAGTGAAACATATACGCAAATCATGAACCAAATAACAGATTTAACTATAAATACAACAAATGCTGAACCAAATGTAAATACAATTAAAAATGAACAACCTAGCACAAGTAGATCATATGATAAAAGAAGATATGAAAATCCTAGAACAACAAGACCATCGTATTACACAGTCACAGATGATAATAGATATGAAGCATTATGGCAAAGCAGATTAAATAAATGGACACCAAATAAACCCCCAGAATCCTCACTATTCTTAGACTTAGATTGTACTACAGATGTAAATAAAACAATACAAGTATGGATAGGACAGCTTGCTAAACAACTAGTAGATAATAAAATATCAGTAGCAGATACACCAGGATACATAGAAAGAACGCTAATAGGAACAGTAAAACTATGGCTCCATAATATAACAGCTGAAGGAAGAGCAACATTAAGAAGTAATAAAGATAGTAGTGGAACAATTACAACATCAAGTATAGCAATTTTAGACAAATATGACTATGGAATTAGAAACGAATTTGGAAGTATGACAACAGAGCTAGCAGAACAAGAAAAAGATAAAAATCTAAATAGACAATTAATGAATAAACTATCAATATGTAATATGTGTTACATAGACGAATATACATGCGCTTTTAAAGACTATTATTATAAAAGCATATATAATCAAGAAGAAGCTATAGCCGTAAGACAAACATATTTTACAAAACTACCAGAACCATTTAGTACAAAGATAATAGCAGATTGGGAAGCAGCTAGTTTAACAGACACTTTAGGATCTAGAATTAAATACCTACAAACCTGGTTTATAGGATTATGTGACGAATATAAAGATAAACAAAAATTTAATAAAGTATTAAATAAAAACATGTCGTGTTGTACACAAAGGACAGCACCACAATTTGGTTGCAAAAATAAGAAAACTAAGTATAGATATAAAAAACGCTTTAAAAAATACAAACCCTTTAAAGCAAAATACAAAAACAAAAACCCAAGAAAAAGATATTATATTAAAAATTATAAACGAAAAAGACCATATCGACCTAAGAAAAAACTATCAGAATGTAAATGCTACAACTGTGGCAAATTAGGACATATAGCTAAAGACTGCAAAATACCGAAAGACATAAAGAAAAAACAAATAACCGAAATAAGGATAGAAGATAATCTTTATACAGAATTACCTTATATAGATTATGATCTAGAAAGTAACGATAGTATATATGAGCTAAATGAACTATCAGCTATAGAAATAAACAATTCAGAGATAGACAACTCAGAAATTGACTATGATAATACTGGTGAGATAGACCAAAACATAGAAGTAGATAATACTTATGACTGAAACAGGAATAATAGAAAAAGAAAATTACCAAACTGAAGAAATTAGTAATCAAAAAATAATATTTGACTCAAACATATATAATCAAATTAGGAAACAAGAAATTACTTTAAAAATAGATAATGTATTAGACGTACCAATGGTAAAAAATTGGTTCACAAAACCAAAAGAAGAATATTACATAATAAACCAAAAGGAACATACAGTAGATTGTAAATATGCAAGAGGTAGAGCAATGGTACCTATAATAAGTAAAAAAGAACTAAATAAAGAAATACAAGCATTAAAACCAAAACCTAAACACGAAATAACTCATGTACATTTAGGAGCAATACAAATACTTATAAAAGCATGTTTTAAGGAAGGAATAGATACACCTATAGAATTATACCTAGCAGATGATAGAATTAAATACCCAATTGAAAAAAGTATAATAAGTGCAGTAAAAGGAAATTTAATATACCAAAAATTTAAATTTACAGTTAACCCAAACTATTCAGTAGCAATAAAAGACAAAAATATAGATAAATCCTTAGTATTATATTGGAAACTATCAGGAATAGAATTAACTCCAGGAAGTAAAATATTTACCGCAAGATGTAAAAACCTATATATATTAACTACTAAACACATGGTACAAGCAACTAGTAAAATTGATAAAATCAAGATAGAATCCCCATTTGACAATATATTAACAGCAATAGATAATAATGATTATAGTTATGATGAATTAGACATAAACCAAGAATTAGATATAGTAAAAGAAAGAATAGGAACATCAACAAAAAGACAAATAGATACCCCTTCATCCTCATCTAGGATAAGCACATCTAGAAGACTAGAATATGAACAACCTACCGAAATAATAGAAATACCATTACATCCTTACTATATAACAGGAATACTAAACCAACGAAAATATTTAATCCTTATAAATACAGGAGAACAAGATAATTGGATAACCCAAGAATTAATAACAGAAAACGATATTATACTACAAGAACAAGAAATACCCGGCTTACCAAAAGAATTAAAACAGACAAAAGAAATAACTATCCAAGAATTAATCATAGGAGGAATACCTATCAATATACAATTTACGTCACTACACTTAACCATTTTCTAGTGACTATTTTATATTTCAAGTCACTACACTTAACCATTTTCAAAAAACAAGTTTACAATGTAAAGTCACTACATTTAACTATTATCAAGTCACTAATTCACAATTTCAAGTCACTACACTTAACCATTTTCAAAAAACAAGTTCACAATTTCAAGTCACTACACTTAACCATTTGAAGAAACAATTTCATAATTTCAAGTCACTCCACTTAACCTTTTTCAAGTCACTAATTCACATTTCAAGTTACTACATTTAATCATTTTAAAGAAACAAGTTCACAATTTCAAGTCACTACACTTAACCATGTTCAAGAAACAAGTTCACAATTTAAATTGACTACATTTAACCATTTTTAAGTCACTAATTTAACAATTTCAAGTCACTACACTTAACTATTTCAAGAAACAAGTTCACAATTTCAAGTCACTACACTTAACCGTTTCAAAAACAAGTTCACAATTTCAAGTCACTCCACTTAACCTTTTTCAAGTCACTAATTCACATTTCAAGTTACTACATTTAACCATTTTAAAGATACAAGTTCACAATTTCAAGTCACTACACTTAACCATGTTCAAGAAACAAGTTCACAATTTAAATTGACTACATTTAACCATTTTCAAGTCACTAATTTAACAATTTCAAGTCACTTAACCATTTCAAGAAACAATTTCATAATTTCAAGTCACTCCACTTAACCTTTTTCAAGTCACTAATTCACATTTCAAGTTACTACATTTAATCATTTGAAAGAAACAAGTTCACAATTTCAAGTCACTACACTTATCCATTTTCTAGTAACAAATTCACAATTTCAAGCAAGAAAAAAGTTCACAATTTCAAGTCACTACACTTAACCATTTCAAGAAACAATTTTACAATTTCAAGTCACTACATTTAACCATGTTCAGGTCACTAATTTACATTTCAAGTCACTACACTTAACCATTTCAAGAAACTAGTTCACATTTCCCGTCACTACACTTAACCATTTTCAAGAAACTATTTCACATTTCAAGTCACTACACTTAACCATTTCAAGAAACAATTTCACAATTTCCCGTCACTACACTTAACCATTTTCAAAAACAAGTTATGTATGTCAAGTCACTACATTTAACAATTTTCAAGTCACAACTTCACATTTCAAGTCACTACACTAAACCATTTTTAAGAAACAAATTCACATTTCAAGTCACTAAACTTAACCATTTTCTAGTCACTATTTTATATTTCAAGTCACTACAGTTAACCATTTTCAAAAAAAAAGTTTACAATGTAAAGTCACTACATTTAACTATTATCAACTCACTAATTCACAATTTCAAGTCACTACACTTAACCATTTTCAAAAAACAAGTTCACAATTTCAAGTCACTACACTGAACCATTTGAAGAAACAATTTCATAATTTCAAGTCACTCCACTTAACCTTTTTCAAGTCACTAATTCACATTTCAAGCTACTGCATTTAACCATTTTAAAGAAACAAGTTCATAATTTCAAGTCACTACACTTAACCATGTTCAAGAAACAAGTTCACAATTTAAATTGACTACATTTAACCATTTTCAAGTCACTAATTTAACAATTTTAAGTCACTACACTTAACCATTTCAAGAAACAATTTCATAATTTCAAGTCACTCCACTTAACCTTTTTCAAGTCACTAATTCACATTTCAAGTTACTACATTTAACCATTTTAAAGATACAAGTTCACAATTTCAAGTCACTACACTTAACCATGTTCAAGAAACAAGTTCACAATTTAAATTGACTACATTTAACCATTTTCAAGTCACTAATTTAACAATTTCAAGTCACTATACTTAACCATTTCAAGAAACAATTTCATAATTTCTAGTCACTCCACTTAACCTTTTCAAGTCACTAATTCACATTTCAAGTTACTAAATTTAACCATTTTAAAGAAACAAGTTCACAATTTAAAGTCACTACACTTAACCATTTTCTAGTCACAAATTCACAATTTCAAGTCAGTACACTTAGACATTTCAAGAAACAAGTTCACAATTTCAAGTCACTACACTTAACCATTTCAAGAAATAAGTTCACAATTTCAAGTCACTACATTTAACCATGTTCAAGCACTAATTTACATTTCAAGTCACTACACTTAACCATTTCAAGAAACAAGTTCATAATTTCAAGTCACTACACTTAACCATTTCAAGAAACAAGTTCACAATTTCAAGTCACTACACTTAACCATTACAAGAAACAATTTCACAATTTCAAGTCACTCCACTTAACCTTTTTCAAGTCACTAATTCACATTTCAATTTACTAAATTTAACCATTTTCAAGAAACAAGTTCACAATTTCAAGTCACTACACTTATCAATTTTATAGTCACAAATTCACAATTTCAATTCTCTACACTTAACCATTTCAAGAAACAAGTTCACAATTTCAAGTCACTACACTTAACGATTTCAAGAAACAAGTTCACAATTTCAAGTCACTACATTTAACCATGTTCAAGTCACTAATTTACATTTCAAGTCACTACACTTAACCATTTTCAAGAAACAAGTTCATAATTTCAAGTCACTACACTTAACTATTTCAAGAATCAAGTTCACAATTTCAAATCACTACACTTAACAATTTTCAAGAAACAATTTCACAATTTCAATTAACAGTCGTCAACCATTTGAAGAAACAAGTTCACAATTTCCAGTCACTACACTTAACCATTTTCAAGAAACAAGTTCATTATGTCAAGTCACTACATTTAACCATTTTCAAGTCACAACTTCACATTTCAAGTCACTAAACTAAACCATTTTCAAGAAACAAATTCACATATCAAGTCACTGCACTTAACCATTTTCTACTCACTAATTCACATTTCAAGTCACTACACTTAACCATTTCAAGAAGCAATTTCACAATTTCCCGTCACTACACTTAACCATTTTCAAAAACAAGTTCATTATGTCAAGTCACTACATTTAGCCATTTTCAAGTCACAACTTCACATTTCAAGTTACTACACTAAACCATTTTCAAGAAACAAATTCACATTTCAAGTCACTACACTTAACCATTTTCTAGTCACTATTTTATATTTCAAGTCACTACACTTAACCATTTTCAAAAACAAGTTTACAATGTAAAGTCACTACATTTAACCATTATCAAGTCACTAATTCACAATTTTAAGTCACTACACTTAACCATTTTCAATTCACTAATTCTCATTTTCAAGTCAATACACTGAACCATTTTCACGAAACAAGTTCACAATTTCAAGTCACTACACTTATTCATTTTCTAGTCACGAATTCACAATTTCAAGTCACTACACTTATTCATTTTCTAGTCACTAATTCACAATTTCAAGTCAATACACTGAACCATTTTCACGAAACAAGTTAACAATTTCATGTCACTACACTGAACCATTTCAAGAAACAAGTTCACAATTTCAAGTCACTACACTTAACCTTTTTCAAGTCACTAATTCACATTTCAAGTCACTAAATTTAACCATTATAAGGAAACAAGTTCACAATTTTAAGTCACTACACTTTGCCATTTCAAGAAACAAGTTCACAATTTCAAGTCACTACATTTAACATTTTTCATACCACTAATTCACATTTCAAGTCACTACACTTAACCATTTTCCAGAAACAAGTTCATAATTTCATGTCACTACACTTAACTTTTTCAAGAAACAAGTTCACAATTTCAAGTCACTACACTTTGCCATTTCAAGAAACAATTTCCCAATTTCCCGTCACTACACTTAACCATTTTCAAGAAACAAGTTCAGTATGTCAAGTCACTACATTTAACCATTTTCAAGTCACTACTTCACATTTCAAGTCACTACACTAAACCATTTTCAAGAAACAAATTCACATTTCAAGTCACTACACTTAACCATTTTCTAGTCACTATTTTATATTTCAAGTCACTACACTTAACCATTTTCAAAAACAAGTTTACAATGTAAAGTCACTACATTTAACCATTATCAAGTCACTAATTCACAATTTTAAGTCACTACACTTAACCATTTTCAATTCACCAATTCACATTTTCAAGTCAATACACTGAACCATTTTCACGAAACAAGTTCACAATTTCAAGTCACTACACTTATTCATTTTCTAGTCACTAATTCACAATTTCAAGTCACTACAATTAACCATTTCAAGAAACAAGTTCATAATTTCAAGTCACTACACTTAACCATTTCAAGAAACAAGTTCACAATTTCAAGTCACTACACTTAACCTTTTTCAAGTCACTAAATTTAACCATTATCAAGAAACAGGATCATAATTTCAAGTCACTACACTTATCCATTTTCTAGTCACTAATTAACAATTCAAGTTACTGCACTTAACCATTTTCAAGAAACAAGTTCACAATTGCAAGTCACTACACTTTGCCATTTCAAGAAACATGTTCACAATTTCAAGTCACTACATTTAACCTTTTTCATATCACTAATTCACATTTCTAGTCACTACACTTACCCATTTTCAAGAAACAAGTTCATAATTTCAAGTCACTACACTTTAACTTTTTCAAGAAACAAGTTCACAATTTCAAGTCACTACACTTTGCCATTTCAAGAAACAAGTTCAAAATTTCAAGTCACTATATTTAACATTTTTCATATCACAAGTTCACAATGTCAAGTCACTACACTTAACCATTTCAAGAAAGGAGGTCACAATTTCAAGTCACTACACTTAACCATTTAATGAAACAAGTTCACTATTTCAATTCACTACACTTAACCATTTCAAGTCACTAATTCACATTTCAAGTCACTACACTTAACCATTTCAAGAAACAATTTCACAATTTCCCGTCACTACAATTAACCATTTTCAAGAAACAAGTTCAGTATGTCAAGTCACTACATTTAACCATTTACAAGTCACAACTTCACATTTCAAGTCACTACACTAAACCATTTTCAAGAAACAAATTCACATTTCAAGTCACTACACTTAACCTTTTTCTAGTCACTATTTTATATTTCAAGTCACTACACATAACCTTTTTCAAGTCACTAATTCACATTTCAAGTCACTAAATTTAACCATTATCAAGAAACAAGTTTACAATTTTAAGTCACTACACTTATCCATTTAATGAAACAAGTTCACTATTTCAAGTCACTACACTTAACCTTTTTCAAGTCACTAATTCACATTTCAAGTCACTACACTTAACCATTTCAAGAAACAATTTCACAATTTCCCGTCACTACAATTAACCATTTTCAAGAAACAAGTTCAGTATGTCAAGTCACTACATTTAACCATTTACAAGTCACAACTTCACATTTCAAGTCACTACACTAAACCATTTTCAAGAAACAAATTCACATTTCAAGTCACTACACTTAACCTTTTTCTAGTCACTATTTTATATTTCAAGTCACTACACATAACCTTTTTCAAGTCACTAATTCACATTTCAAGTCACTAAATTTAACCATTATCAAGAAACAAGTTTACAATTTTAAGTCACTACACTTATCCATTTTCTAGTCACTAATTTACAATTCAAGTTACTACACTTAACCATTTTCAAGTCACAATTTCACATTTCAAGTCACTACACTAAACCATTTTCAAGAAACAAATTCACATTTCAAGTCACTACACTTAACCATTTTCTAGTCACTATTTTATATTTCAAGTCACTACACTTAACCATTTTCCAGAAACAAGTTCATAATTTCAAGTCACTACACTTAACCTTTTTCAAGTCACTAATTCAAATTTCAAGTCACTAAATTTAACCATTATCAAGAAACAAGTTCATAATTTCAAGTTACTACACTTATCCATTTTCTAGTCACTAATTAACAATTCAAGTTACTACACTTAACCATTTTCAAGAAACAAGTTCACAATTTCAAGTCACTACACTTTGCCATTTCAAGAAAAATGTTCACAATTTCAAGTCACTACATTTAACCTTTTTCATATCACTAATTCACATTTCTAGTCACTACACTTACCCATTTTCAAGAAACAAGTTCATAATTTCAAGTCACTACACTTAACTTTTTCAAGAAACAAGTTCACAATTTCAAGTCACTACACTTTGCCATTTCAAGAAACAAGTTCACAATTTCAAGTCACTACATTTAAAATTTTTCATATCACAAGTTCACAATTTCAAGTCACTACACTTAACCATTTCAAGAAACGAGTTCACAATTTCAAGTCACTGCACTTAACCTTTTTCAAGTCACTAATTCACATTTCAAGTCAGTACACTTAACCATTTCAAGAAACAATTTCACAATTTCCCGTCACTACACTTAACCATTTTCAAGAAACAAGTTCAGTATGGCATGTCACTACACTAAACCATTTTCAAGAAACAAGTTCACAATTTCAATTAACAGTCGTCAACCATTTGAAGAAACAAGTTCACAATTTCTACTCACTACACTTAACCATTTTCAAGAAACAAGTTCATTATGTCAAGCCACTACATTTAACCATTTTCAAGTCACAACTTCACATTTCAAGTCACTACACTAAACCATTTTCATGAAACAAATTCACATTTCAAGTCACTACACTTAACCATTTCAAGAAACAAGTTCACAATTTCAAGTCACTGCACTTAACCTTTTTCAAGTCACTAATTCACATTTCAAGTCACTACACTTAACCATTTCAAGAAACAATTTCACAATTTCCCGTCACTACACTTAACCATTTTCAAGAAACAAGTTCAGTATGTCAAGTCACTACATTTAACCATTTTCAAGTCACAACTTCATATTTCAAGTCACTACACTAAACCATTTTCAAGAAACAAATTCACATTTCAAGTCACTACACTTAACCTTTTTCTAGTCACTATTTTATATTTCAAGTCACTACACATAACCTTTTTCAAGTCACTAATTCACATTTCAAGTCGCTAAATTTAACCATTATCAAAAAACAAGTTCACAATTTTAAGTCACTACACTTATCCATTTTCTAGTCACTAATTAACAATTCAAGTTACTGCACTTAACCATTTTCAAGAAACAAGTTCACAATTTCAAGTCACTACACTTAACCATTTCAAGAAACAAGGTCACAATTTCAAGTCACTACACTTAACCTTTTTCAAGTCACTAATTCACATTTCAAGTCACTAAATTTAACCATTATCAAGAAACAAGTTCATAATTTGAAGTCACTACACTTATCCATTTTCTAGTCACTAATTAACAATTCAAGTTACTGCACTTAACCATTTTCAAGAAACAAGTTCACAATTTCAAGTCACTACACTTTGCCATTTCAAGAAACATGTTCACAATTTCAAGTCACTACATTTAACCTTTTTCATATCACTAATTCACATTTCTAGTCACTACACTTACCCATTTTCAAGAAACAAGTTCATAATTTCAAGCCACTACACTTTAACCATTTTCAAAAAACAAGTTCACAATTTCAAGTCACTACACTTTGCCATTTCAAGAAACAAGTTCACAATTTCAAGTCACTACATTTAACATTTTTCATATCACAAGTTCACAATTTCAAGTCACTACACTTAACCATTTCAAGAAACGAGTTCACAATTTCAAGTCACTACACTTAACCATTTCAAGAAACAAGTTCACAATTTCAAGTCACTACACTTAACCTTTTTCAAGTCACTAATTCACATTTCAAGTCACTACACTTAACCATTTTCAAGAAACAAGTTCATTATGTCAAGTCACTACATTTAACCATTTTCAAGTCACAACTTCACATTTCAAGTCACTACACTAAACAATTTTCAAGAAACAAATTCACATTTCAAGTCAGTACACTTAACCATTTTCTACTCACTAATTCACATTTCAAGTCACTACACTTAACCATTTCAAGAAACAATTTCACAATTTCAAGTCACTACACTTAACCATTTTCAAAAACAAGTTCAGTATGTCAAGTCACTACATTTAACAATTTTCAAGTCACAACTTCACATTTCAAGTCACTACACTAAACCATTTTCAAGAAACAAATTAACATTTCACGTCACTACACTTAACCATTTTCTAGTGACTATTTTATATTTCAAGTCACTACACTTAACCATTTTCAAAAAACAAGTTTACAATGTAAAGTCACTACATTTAACAATTATCAAGTCACTAATTCACAATTTCAAGTCACTACACTTAACCATTTTCAAAAAACAAGTTCACAATTTCAAGTCACTACACTTAACCATTTGAAGAAACAATTTCATAATTTCAAGTCACTCCACTTAACCTTTTTCAAGTCACTAATTCACATTTCAAGTTACTACATTTAATCATTTTAAAGAAACAAGTTCACAATTTCAAGTCACTACACTTAACCATGTTCAAGAAACAAGTTCACAATTTAAATTGACTACATTTAACCATTTTTAAGTCACTAATTTAACAATTTCAAGTCACTACACTTAACCATTTCAAGAAACAAGTTCACAATTTCAAGTCACTACACTTAACCGTTTCAAAAACAAGTTCACAATTTCAAGTCACTCCACTTAACCTTTTTCAAGTCACTAATTCACATTTCAAGTTACTACATTTAACCATTTTAAAGATACAAGTTCACAATTTCAAGTCACTACACTTAACCATGTTCAAGAAACAAGTTCACAATTTAAATTGACTACATTTAACCATTTTCAAGTCACTAATTTAACAATTTCAAGTCACTTAACCATTTCAAGAAACAATTTCATAATTTCAAGTCACTCCACTTAACCTTTTTCAAGTCACTAATTCACATTTCAAGTTACTACATTTAATCATTTGAAAGAAACAAGTTCACAATTTCAAGTCACTACACTTATCCATTTTCTAGTAACAAATTCACAATTTCAAGCAAGAAAAAAGTTCACAATTTCAAGTCACTACACTTAACCATTTCAAGAAACAATTTTACAATTTCAAGTCACTACATTTAACCATGTTCAGGTCACTAATTTACATTTCAAGTCACTACACTTAACCATTTCAAGAAACTAGTTCACATTTCAAGTCACTACACTTAACCATTTTCAAGAAACTATTTCACATTTCAAGTCACTACACTTAACCATTTCAAGAAACAATTTCACAATTTCCCGTCACTACACTTAACCATTTTCAAAAACAAGTTATGTATGTCAAGTCACTACATTTAACAATTTTCAAGTCACAACTTCACATTTCAAGTCACTACACTAAACCATTTTTAAGAAACAAATTCACATTTCAAGTCACTAAACTTAACCATTTTCTAGTCACTATTTTATATTTCAAGTCACTACAGTTAACCATTTTCAAAAAAAAAGTTTACAATGTAAAGTCACTACATTTAACTATTATCAACTCACTAATTCACAATTTCAAGTCACTACACTTAACCATTTTCAAAAAACAAGTTCACAATTTCAAGTCACTACACTGAACCATTTGAAGAAACAATTTCATAATTTCAAGTCACTCCACTTAACCTTTTTCAAGTCACTAATTCACATTTCAAGCTACTGCATTTAACCATTTTAAAGAAACAAGTTCATAATTTCAAGTCACTACACTTAACCATGTTCAAGAAACAAGTTCACAATTTAAATTGACTACATTTAACCATTTTCAAGTCACTAATTTAACAATTTTAAGTCACTACACTTAACCATTTCAAGAAACAATTTCATAATTTCAAGTCACTCCACTTAACCTTTTTCAAGTCACTAATTCACATTTCAAGTTACTACATTTAACCATTTTAAAGATACAAGTTCACAATTTCAAGTCACTACACTTAACCATGTTCAAGAAACAAGTTCACAATTTAAATTGACTACATTTAACCATTTTCAAGTCACTAATTTAACAATTTCAAGTCACTATACTTAACCATTTCAAGAAACAATTTCATAATTTCTAGTCACTCCACTTAACCTTTTCAAGTCACTAATTCACATTTCAAGTTACTAAATTTAACCATTTTAAAGAAACAAGTTCACAATTTAAAGTCACTACACTTAACCATTTTCTAGTCACAAATTCACAATTTCAAGTCAGTACACTTAGACATTTCAAGAAACAAGTTCACAATTTCAAGTCACTACACTTAACCATTTCAAGAAATAAGTTCACAATTTCAAGTCACTACATTTAACCATGTTCAAGCACTAATTTACATTTCAAGTCACTACACTTAACCATTTCAAGAAACAAGTTCATAATTTCAAGTCACTACACTTAACCATTTCAAGAAACAAGTTCACAATTTCAAGTCACTACACTTAACCATTACAAGAAACAATTTCACAATTTCAAGTCACTCCACTTAACCTTTTTCAAGTCACTAATTCACATTTCAATTTACTAAATTTAACCATTTTCAAGAAACAAGTTCACAATTTCAAGTCACTACACTTATCAATTTTATAGTCACAAATTCACAATTTCAATTCTCTACACTTAACCATTTCAAGAAACAAGTTCACAATTTCAAGTCACTACACTTAACGATTTCAAGAAACAAGTTCACAATTTCAAGTCACTACATTTAACCATGTTCAAGTCACTAATTTACATTTCAAGTCACTACACTTAACCATTTTCAAGAAACAAGTTCATAATTTCAAGTCACTACACTTAACTATTTCAAGAATCAAGTTCACAATTTCAAATCACTACACTTAACAATTTTCAAGAAACAATTTCACAATTTCAATTAACAGTCGTCAACCATTTGAAGAAACAAGTTCACAATTTCCAGTCACTACACTTAACCATTTTCAAGAAACAAGTTCATTATGTCAAGTCACTACATTTAACCATTTTCAAGTCACAACTTCACATTTCAAGTCACTAAACTAAACCATTTTCAAGAAACAAATTCACATATCAAGTCACTGCACTTAACCATTTTCTACTCACTAATTCACATTTCAAGTCACTACACTTAACCATTTCAAGAAGCAATTTCACAATTTCCCGTCACTACACTTAACCATTTTCAAAAACAAGTTCATTATGTCAAGTCACTACATTTAGCCATTTTCAAGTCACAACTTCACATTTCAAGTTACTACACTAAACCATTTTCAAGAAACAAATTCACATTTCAAGTCACTACACTTAACCATTTTCTAGTCACTATTTTATATTTCAAGTCACTACACTTAACCATTTTCAAAAACAAGTTTACAATGTAAAGTCACTACATTTAACCATTATCAAGTCACTAATTCACAATTTTAAGTCACTACACTTAACCATTTTCAATTCACTAATTCTCATTTTCAAGTCAATACACTGAACCATTTTCACGAAACAAGTTCACAATTTCAAGTCACTACACTTATTCATTTTCTAGTCACGAATTCACAATTTCAAGTCACTACACTTATTCATTTTCTAGTCACTAATTCACAATTTCAAGTCAATACACTGAACCATTTTCACGAAACAAGTTAACAATTTCATGTCACTACACTGAACCATTTCAAGAAACAAGTTCACAATTTCAAGTCACTACACTTAACATTTTTCAAGTCACTAATTCACATTTCAAGTCACTAAATTTAACCATTATAAGGAAACAAGTTCACAATTTTAAGTCACTACACTTTGCCATTTCAAGAAACAAGTTCACAATTTCAAGTCACTACATTTAACATTTTTCATACCACTAATTCACATTTCAAGTCACTACACTTAACCATTTTCCAGAAACAAGTTCATAATTTCATGTCACTACACTTAACTTTTTCAAGAAACAAGTTCACAATTTCAAGTCACTACACTTAACCATTTCAAGAAACAATTTCCCAATTTCCCGTCACTACACTTAACCATTTTCAAGAAACAAGTTCAGTATGTCAAGTCACTACATTTAACCTTTTTCAAGTCACTACTTCACATTTCAAGTCACTACACTAAACCATTTTCAAGAAACAAATTCACATTTCAAGTCACTACACTTAACCATTTTCTAGTCACTATTTTATATTTCAAGTCACTACACTTAACCATTTTCAAAAACAAGTTTACAATGTAAAGTCACTACATTTAACCATTATCAAGTCACTAATTCACAATTTTAAGTCACTACACTTAACCATTTTCAATTCACCAATTCACATTTTCAAGTCAATACACTGAACCATTTTCACGAAACAAGTTCACAATTTCAAGTCACTACACTTATTCATTTTCTAGTCACTAATTCACAATTTCAAGTCACTACAATTAACCATTTCAAGAAACAAGTTCATAATTTCAAGTCACTACACTTAACCATTTCAAGAAACAAGTTCACAATTTCAAGTCACTAAACTTAACCTTTTTCAAGTCACTAATTCACATTTCAAATCACTAAATTTAACCATTATCAAGAAACAGGATCATAATTTCAAGTCACTACACTTATCCATTTTCTAGTCACTAATTAACAATTCAAGTTACTGCACTTAACCAATTTCAAGAAACAAGTTCACAATTTCAAGTCACTACACTTTGCCATTTCAAGAAACATGTTCACAATTTCAAGTCACTACATTTAACCTTTTTCATATCACTAATTCACATTTCTAGTCACTACACTTACCCATTTTCAAGAAACAAGTTCATAATTTCAAGTCACTACACTTTAACTTTTTCAAGAAACAAGTTCACAATTTCAAGTCACTACACTTTGCCATTTCAAGAAACAAGTTCAAAATTTCAAGTCACTATATTTAACATTTTTCATATCACAAGTTCACAATGTCAAGTCACTACACTTAACCATTTCAAGAAAGGAGGTCACAATTTCAAGTCACTACACTTAACCATTTAATGAAACAAGTTCACTATTTCAAGTCACTACACTTAACCTTTTTCAAGTCACTAATTCACATTTCAAGTCACTACACTTAACCATTTCAAGAAACAATTTCACAATTTCCCGTCACTACAGTTAACCATTTTCAAGAAACAAGTTCAGTATGTCAAGTCACTACATTTAACCATTTACAAGTCACAACTTCACATTTCAAGTCACTACACTAAACCATTTTCAAGAAACCAATTCACATTTCAAGTCACTACACTTAACCTTTTTCTAGTCACTATTTTATATTTCAAGTCACTACACATAACCTTTTTCAAGTCACTAATTCACATTTTAAGTCACTAAATTTAACCATTATCAAGAAACAAGTTTACAATTTTAAGTCACTACACTTATCCATTTTCTAGTCACTAATTTACAATTCAAGTTACTACACTTAACCATTTTCAAGTCACAATTTCACATTTCAAGTCACTACACTAAACCATTTTCAAGAAACAAATTCACATTTCAAGTCACTACACTTAACCATTTTCTAGTCACTATTTTATATTTCAAGTCACTACACTTAACCATTTTCCAGAAACAAGTTCATAATTTCAAGTCACTACACTTAACCTTTTTCAAGTCACTAATTCAAATTTCAAGTCACTAAATTTAACCATTATCAAGAAACAAGTTCATAATTTCAAGTCATTACACTTATCCATTTTCTAGTCACTAATTAACAATTCAAGTTACTACACTTAACCATTTTCAAGAAACAAGTTCACAATTTCAAGTCACTACACTTTGCCATTTCAAGAAAAATGTTCACAATTTCAAGTCACTACATTTAACCTTTTTCATATCACTAATTCACATTTCTAGTCACTACACTTACCCATTTTCAAGAAACAAGTTCATAATTTCAAGTCACTACACTTAACTTTTTCAAGAAACAAGTTCACAATTTCAAGTCACTACACTTTGCCATTTCAAGAAACAAGTTCACAATTTCAAGTCACTGCATTTAAAATTTTTCATATCACAAGTTCACAATTTCAAGTCACTACACTTAACCATTTCAAGAAACGAGTTCACAATTTCAAGTCACTACACTTAACCTTTTTCAAGTCACTAATTCACATTTCAAGTCAGTACACTTAACCATTTCAAGAAACAATTTCACAATTTCCCGTCACTACACTTAACCATTTTCAAGAAACAAGTTCAGTATGGCATGTCACTACACTAAACTATTTTCAAGAAACAAGTTCACAATTTCAATTAACAGTCGTCAACCATTTGAAGAAACAAGTTCACAATTTCTAGTCACTACACTTAACCATTTTCAAGAAACAAGTTCATTATGTCAAGCCACTACATTTAACCATTTTCAAGTCACAACTTCACATTTCAAGTCACTACACTAAACCATTTTCATGAAACAAATTCACATTTCAAGTCACTACACTTGACCATTTCAAGAAACAAGTTCACAATTTCAAGTCACTGCACTTAACCTTTTTCAAGTCACTAATTCACATTTCAAGTCACTACACTTAACCATTTCAAGAAACAATTTCACAATTTCCCGTCACTACACTTAACCATTTTCAAGAAACAAGTTCAGTATGTCAAGTCACTACATTTAACCATTTTCAAGTCACAACTTCATATTTCAAGTCACTACACTAAACCATTTTCAAGAAACAAATTCACATTTCAAGTCACCACACTTAACCTTTTTCTAGTCACTATTTTATATTTCAAGTCACTACACATAACCTTTTTCAAGTCACTAATTCACATTTCAAGTCGCTAAATTTAACCATTATCAAAAAACAAGTTCACAATTTTAAGTCACTACACTTATCCATTTTCTAGTCACTAATTAACAATTCAAGTTACTGCACTTAACCATTTTCAAGAAACAAGTTCACAATTTCAAGTCACTACACTTAACCATTTCAAGAAACAAGGTCACAATTTCAAGTCACTACACTTAACCTTTTTCAAGTCACTAATTCACATTTCAAGTCACTAAATTTAACCATTATCAAGAAACAAGTTCATAATTTCAAGTCACTACACTTATCCATTTTCTAGTCACTAATTAACAATTCAAGTTACTGCACTTAACCATTTTCAAGAAACAAGTTCAATATTTCAAGTCACTACACTTTGCCATTTCAAGAAACATGTTCACAATTTCAAGTCACTACATTTAACCTTTTTCATATCACTAATTCACATTTCTAGTCACTACACTTACCCATTTTCAAGAAACAAGTTCATAATTTCAAGCCACTACACTTTAACCATTTTCAAAAAACAAGTTCACAATTTCAAGTCACTACACTTTGCCATTTCAAGAAACAAGTTCACAATTTCAAGTCACTACATTTAACATTTTTCATATCACAAGTTCACAATTTCAAGTCACTACACTTAACCATTTCAAGAAACGAGTTCACAATTTCAAGTCACTACACTTAACCATTTCAAGAAACAAGTTCACAATTTCAAGTCACTACACTTAACCTTTTTCAAGTCACTAATTCACATTTCAAGTCACTACACTTAACCATTTTCAAGAAACAAGTTTATTATGTCAAGTCACTACATTTAACCATTTTCAAGTCACAACTTCACATTTCAAGTCACTACACTAAACAATTTTCAAGAAACAAATTCACATTTCAAGTCAGTACACTTAACCATTTTCTACTCACTAATTCACATTTCAAGTCACTACACTTAACCATTTCAAGAAACAATTTCACAATTTCTCATCACTACACTTAACCATTTTCAAAAACAAGTTCAGTATGTCAAGTCACTACATTTAACAATTTTCAAGTCACAACTTCACATTTCAAGTCACTACACTAAACCATTTTCAAGAAACAAATTCACATTTCACGTCACTACACTTAACCATTTTCTAGTGACTATTTTATATTTCAAGTCACTACGCTTAACCATTTTAAAAAAACAAGTTTACAATGTAAAGTCACTACATTTAACTATTATCAAATCACTAATTCACAATTTCAAGTCACTACACTTAACCATTTTCAAAAAACAAGTTCACAATTTCAAGTCACTACACTTAACCATTTGAAGAAACAATTTCATAATTTCAAGTCACTCCACTTAACCTTTTTCAAGTCACTAATTCAAATTTCAAGTTACTACATTTAATCATTTTAAAGAAACAAGTTCACAATTTCAAGTCACTACACTTAACCATGTTCAAGAAACAAGTTCACAATCTAAATTGACTACATTTAACCATTTTTAAGTCACTAATTTAACAATTTCAAGTCACTACACTTAACCATTTCAAGAAACAAGTTCACAATTTCAAGTCACTACACTTAACCGTTTCAAAAACAAGTTCACAATTTCAAGTCACTACATTTAACCATTTTCAAGTCACTAATTTACATTTCAAGTCACTACACTTAACCATTTTCAAGAAACAAGTTCATAATTTCAAGTCACTACACTTAACTATTTCAAGAAACAAGTTCACATTTTCAAATCACTACACTTAACCATTTTCAAGAAAGAAGTTCACAATTTCAATTAACAGTCGTCAACCATTTGAAGAAACAAGTTCACAATTTCAAGTCACTACACTTAACCATTTTCAAGAAACAAGTTCATTATGTCAAGTCACTACATTTAGCCATTTTCAATTCACAACTTCACATTTCAAGTTACTACACTAAACCATTTTCAAGAAATAAATTCACATTTCAAGTCACTACACTTAACCATTTTCTAGTCACTATTTTACATTTCAAGTCACTACACTTAACCATTTTCAAAAACAAGTTTACAATGTAAAGTCACTACATTTAACCATTATCAAGTCACTAATTCACAATTTAAGTCACTATACTTAACCATTTTCAATTCACTAATTCTCATTTTCAAGTCAATACACTGAACCATTTTCACGAAACAAGTTCACAATTTCAAGTCACTACACTTATTCATTTTCTAGTCACGAATTCACAATTTCAAGTCACTACACTTATTCATTTTCTAGTCACTAATTCACAATTTCAAGTCAATACACTGAACCATTTTCACGAAACAAGTTAACAATTTCATGTCACTACACTGAACCATTTCAAGAAACAAGTTCACAATTTCAAGTCACTACACTTAACCTTTTTCAAGTCACTAATTCACATTTCAAGTCACTAAATTTAACCATTATAAGGAAACAAGTTCACAATTTTAAGTCACTACACTTTGCCATTTCAAGAAACAAGTTCACAATTTCAAGTCACTACATTTAACATTTTTCATACCACTAATTCACATTTCAAGTCACTACACTTAACCATTTTCCAGAAACAAGTTCATAATTTCATGTCACTACACTTAACTTTTTCATGAAACAAGTTCACAATTTCAAGTCACTACACTTTGCCATTTCAAGAAACAATTTCCCAATTTCCCGTCACTACACTTAACCATTTTCAAGAAACAAGTTCAGTATGTCAAGTCACTACATTTAACCATTTTCAAGTCACTACTTCACATTTCAAGTCTCTACACTAAACCATTTTCAAGAAACAAATTCACATTTCAAGTCACTACACTTAACCATTTTCTAGTCACTATTTTATATTTCAAGTCACTACACTTAACCATTTTCAAAAACAAGTTTACAATGTAAAGTCACTACATTTAACCATTATCAAGTCACTAATTCACAATTTTAAGTCACTACACTTAACCATTTTCAATTCACCAATTCACATTTTCAAGTCAATACACTGAACCATTTTCACGAAACAAGTTCACAATTTCAAGTCACTACACTTATTCATTTTCTAGTTGCTAATTCAAAATTTCAAGTCACTACACTTAACCATTTCAAGAAACAAGTTCATAATTTCAAGTCACTACACTTAACCATTTCAAGAAACAAGTTCACAATTTCAAGTCACTACACTTAACCATTTCAAGAAACAAGTTCACAATTTCAAGTCACTACACTTAACCTTTTTCAAGTCACTAATTCACATTTCAAGTCACTACACTTTGCCATTTCAAGAAACAAGTTCACAATTTCAAGTCACTACATTTAACATTTTTCATATCACTAATTCACATTTCAAGTCACTACACTTATTCATTTTCTAGTCACTAATTCAACATTTCAAGTCACTACACTTAACCATTTCAAGAAACAAGTTCATAATTTCAAGTCAGTACACTTAACCATTTCAAGAAACAAGTTCACAATTTCAAGTCACTACACTTAGCCTTTTTCAAGTAACTAATTCAAATTTCAAGTCACTAAATTTAACCATTATCAAGAAAAAAGATCATAATTTCAAGTCACTACACTTATCCATTTTCTAGTAACTAATTAACAATTCAAGTTACTGCACTTAACCATTTTGAAGAAACAAGTTCACAATTTCAAGTCACTACACTTTGCCATTCCAAGAAACATGTTCACAATTTCAAGTCACTACATTTAACTTTTTTCATATCACTAATTCACATTTCTAGTCACTACACTTACCCATTTTCAAGAAACAAGTTCATACTTTCAAGTCACTACACTTTAACTTTTTCAAGAAACAAGTTCACAATTTCAAGTCACTACACTTTGCCATTTCAAGAAACAAGTTCACAATTTCAAGTCACTACATTTAACATTTTTCATATCACAAGTTCACAATTTCACGTCACTACACTTAACCATTTCAAGAAACGAGTTCACAATTTCAAGTCACTACACTTAACCATTTCAAGAAACAAGTTCACAATTTCAAGTCACTACACTTAACCTTTTTCAAGTCACTAATTCACATTTCAAGTCACTACACTTAACCATTTCAAGAAACAATTTCACAATTTCCCGTCACTACACTTAACCATTTTCAACAAACAAGTTCAGTATGTCAAGTCACTACATTTAACCATTTACAAGTCACAACTTCACATTTCAAGTCACTACACTAAACCATTTTTAAGAAACAAATTCACATTTCAAGTCACTACACTTAACCATTTTCTAGTCACTATTTTATATTTCAAGTCACTCACATAACCTTTTTCAAGTCACTAATTCACATTTCAATTCACTAAATTTAACCATTATCAAGAAACAAGTTTACAATTTTAAGTCACTACACTTATCCATTTTCTAGTCATTAATTTACAATTCAAGTTACTACACTTAACCATTTTCAAGTCACAATTTCACATTTCAAGTCACTACACTAAACCATTTTCAAGAAACAAATTCACATTTCAAGTCACTACACTTAACCATTTTCTAGTCACTATTTTATATTTCAAGTCACTACACTTAACCATTTTCCAGAAACAAGTTCATAATTTCAAGTCACTAAACTTAACCATTTCAAGAAACAAGTTCACAATTTCAAGTCACTACACTTAACCTTTTTCAAGTCACTAATTCAAATTTCAAGTCACTAAATTTAACCATTATCAAGAAACATGTTCACAATTTCAAGGATGAGCATAGGAATAAAAGAAATATAGACAATATAGAACACAGCCACAAAGATGAGCATAGGAATAAAAGAAATATAGACAATATAGAACACAGCCACAAAGATGAGCATAGGAAAAATAAGCAGAAAATGATAGAACATAGAGATAAAATAACAGTAGAAAATTACCATAAAAAAGAGGCTAAACTACTAAATACACCACTCGAATATGGAAAAGATTTAACTTATGATGATCCACGATATCAAAAAATTATGACACAAATAAATAGACATGAAAAAATACAGAAACTCAGAAAAGAATTAAGAAAATTATATAATAATTACGAACCTACCAAAATAGATGTAATCTCTTACATAGAATATAAATACATTAAAACTTTGAGAAAACAAAAATATGACATATAAACAGACACCTATAAGGATGATAAACCCAATTAGATTAAACCAATTAACAACAAAGATTCAGAAAAAATATAAATGCAAAATCCAAAGAAAACAAAAACTTAAAGAAATTACCCAAATAATAAAAGAAATACATAACTTAAATAAAGCAATGAATAATTTAGTTATAGCATTAGATAAACTAACTATAGCAATTAAACAAACCATTAATGGATAAAACAGAATCAAGTAACCCAAATTATATATATCCAGAAACGGAAAAAATACTTCAAAAAGTAGAATTATTTAAAGAAATAATAGACATACAAGAAGAAATTAAATATAGGCAAGAAAGACTAACTTATAATATATTTGCAGGAGTATGTAAACAATCACTAGAAGCCCAAAAACATGAAATAACCAAATTAAAATTAAAACATTATGACTTAAAACAAAAGTATACAGATGAATAAAGAAGAATATCCCGTAGAAGAAAAAACCTTTATTAGTACAGAAGGAACACAGATAATGATAATACATTCAAATCTAGGAAGAAGGTATAGAAAAATAGGTACAAAATTATACTTAATGCCAGATCCAACATCAGCTAAATTAGAAGATAGTATAACAGAAATGATACGATTACAAAAAGAAAATGCAGAAATAGACCAAAAACTAGAAATTGAAAAAATAAGATTAGAAGCCAAAAAAGAAATTGAACAACTAAAATATAAACAAGTAAGAGAAGAACACACACATACACAAATAAAAACTGAACCACTCCCAGATCCAATTCCAGAATATTCAGAACCTGAGACATCCGAATCATCTACAAAAATACAAGAAATGGAAAAAGAATTAGCAATATTAAAACAAATATATGCACAAAAAGTAAAAGAACGACTCGTAAAACAAAAAGAAAAAATAAAAAAAGAAAAAGAAAAACAGTTAGCTATAGAATTAGAAAAGTTAAAAGAACAAATACACTTAGAAGAATCAACTACAGGATTGACAGAAGAATGTACAAACCTAAGTATTGATAACATTACAATAACCCATTCCGAAGCCATAAACAATCTAACGATAGATAATATAACCATAGGAGAAACAGAAAATTCCGAAACAAATTCAGAAAAAGAAGAAGAAAATAGTGAAACATATACGCAAATCATGAACCAAATAACAGATTTAACTATAAATACAACAAATGCTGAACCAAATGTAAATACAATTAAAAATGAACAACCTAGCACAAGTAGATCATATGATAAAAGAAGATATGAAAATCCTAGAACAACAAGACCATCGTATTACACAGTCACAGATGATAATAGATATGAAGCATTATGGCAAAGCAGATTAAATAAATGGACACCAAATAAACCCCCAGAATCCTCACTATTCTTAGACTTAGATTGTACTACAGATGTAAATAAAACAATACAAGTATGGATAGGACAGCTTGCTAAACAACTAGTAGATAATAAAATATCAGTAGCAGATACACCAGGATACATAGAAAGAACGCTAATAGGAACAGTAAAACTATGGCTCCATAATATAACAGCTGAAGGAAGAGCAACATTAAGAAGTAATAAAGATAGTAGTGGAACAATTACAACATCAAGTATAGCAATTTTAGACAAATATGAATATGGAATTAGAAACGAATTTGGAAGTATGACAACAGAGCTAGCAGAACAAGAAAAAGATAAAAATCTAAATAGACAATTAATGAATAAACTATCAATATGTAATATGTGTTACATAGACGAATATACATGCGCTTTTAAAGACTATTATTATAAAAGCATATATAATCAAGAAGAAGCTATAGCCGTAAGACAAACATATTTTACAAAACTACCAGAACCATTTAGTACAAAGATAATAGCAGATTGGGAAGCAGCTAGTTTAACAGACACTTTAGGATCTAGAATTAAATACCTACAAACCTGGTTTATAGGATTATGTGACGAATATAAAGATAAACAAAAATTTAATAAAGTATTAAATAAAAACATGTCGTGTTGTACACAAAGGACAGCACCACAATTTGGTTGCAAAAATAAGAAAACTAAGTATAGATATAAAAAACGCTTTAAAAAATACAAACCCTTTAAAGCAAAATACAAAAACAAAAACCCAAGAAAAAGATATTATATTAAAAATTATAAACGAAAAAGACCATATCGACCTAAGAAAAAACTATCAGAATGTAAATGCTACAACTGTGGCAAATTAGGACATATAGCTAAAGACTGCAAAATACCGAAAGACATAAAGAAAAAACAAATAACCGAAATAAGGATAGAAGATAATCTTTATACAGAATTACCTTATATAGATTATGATCTAGAAAGTAACGATAGTATATATGAGCTAAATGAACTATCAGATATAGAAATAAACAATTCAGAGATAGACAACTCAGAAATTGACTATGATAATACTGGTGAGATAGACCAAAACATAGAAGTAGATAATACTTATGACTGAAACAGGAATAATAGAAAAAGAAAATTACCAAACTGAAGAAATTAGTAATCAAAAAATAATATTTGACTCAAACATATATAATCAAATTAGGAAACAAGAAATTACTTTAAAAATAGATAATGTATTAGACGTACCAATGGTAAAAAATTGGTTCACAAAACCAAAAGAAGAATATTACATAATAAACCAAAAGGAACATACAGTAGATTGTAAATATGCAAGAGGTAGAGCAATGGTACCTATAATAAGTAAAAAAGAACTAAATAAAGAAATACAAGCATTAAAACCAAAACCTAAACACGAAATAACTCATGTACATTTAGGAGCAATACAAATACTTATAAAAGCATGTTTTAAGGAAGGAATAGATACACCTATAGAATTATACCTAGCAGATGATAGAATTAAATACCCAATTGAAAAAAGTATAATAAGTGCAGTAAAAGGAAATTTAATATACCAAAAATTTAAATTTACAGTTAACCCAAACTATTCAGTAGCAATAAAAGACAAAAATATAGATAAATCCTTAGTATTATATTGGAAACTATCAGGAATAGAATTAACTCCAGGAAGTAAAATATTTACCGCAAGATGTAAAAACCTATATATATTAACTACTAAACACATGGTACAAGCAACTAGTAAAATTGATAAAATCAAGATAGAATCCCCATTTGACAATATATTAACAGCAATAGATAATAATGATTATAGTTATGATGAATTAGACATAAACCAAGAATTAGATATAGTAAAAGAAAGAATAGGAACATCAACAAAAAGACAAATAGATACCCCTTCATCCTCATCTAGGATAAGCACATCTAGAAGACTAGAATATGAACAACCTACCGAAATAATAGAAATACCATTACATCCTTACTATATAACAGGAATACTAAACCAACGAAAATATTTAATCCTTATAAATACAGGAGAACAAGATAATTGGATAACCCAAGAATTAATAACAGAAAACGATATTATACTACAAGAACAAGAAATACCCGGCTTACCAAAAGAATTAAAACAGACAAAAGAAATAACTATCCAAGAATTAATCATAGGAGGAATACCTATCAATATACAATTTACAATAGGACAAATAAATCCAAATATTGTATTAGGCTTAAATTGGCTAGAACAAGTAAAACCATATAAAATCGAAGATACAAGATTAATAATACATTACCAAAACAAGAATGTGATTATAAGTAGAGCACGAACAACAATTTGAAATAACCTTAACATGACAAAAGTATATATACTAGCAAAAATAATAGTGGAAGGATATAATAGTAGATACTATACACCAATGATAGATACAGGCTCAGAAGCAAATCTATGCAGGTATAATTGTTTGCCAGGGGTTCAACCATTTGGTCAGCTTAGTCTGGGCCTAACTTACTCTTAGCTTATTAACCACAGTAAACTAATAAGGATAATATAACATAATCAAATTACTACATGATAAATAATAATAATATACTAGAGAATATTGGGAATTAAAAGATTAGTTACACATAGTTGAATGAAAGTGTACCGTCGTTGTTATTTCCTCAGTTGTATGTGATATGGATGCTGTTATGTTGGATTCCTCCATAGCTGTATGAAAACTTATATATTTAAAAGATTTTTTATTTATGAGTCTCAACACATGAGAGTTATAGGTAAGCAAGATTGCTTGCCTTTCTCTTCATCTGTCTTCCCCTATATATAATATATTACAAAACGCGTCCAAACAGTGGAAAACGCGTTAAAAGAAAAGTAAAACGCGTGAACAGTGCTAGTCACTGTGCACTTTACGACTTTTTACATCTTTTTACAATTTTTTCAAAAAGTAAACAGTATTGTTACTGTGTACTTTCTGACTTATTCTAAAAGAAAGAAAACGTGTGGGGTTATATTATTCCCACTTTAATAAAGAAAAGATACTACTAATAATTTACATACTGAAATAAAATATGTGGGTCTTCAGTATCTTGTCTTGTCTGTAGCTTGTCTGAGGTGCTGCTGTGTCCATCATTCTAGTTGAACTTCTGGTATATGAGTGATATTTCCTCCATTACACTGTGAACAGTGATGGTCTGGATATTTCTTTCCTATAAGCTGACAATATCTTGTTAATAGATTTGTTGAGATAAAGTCCTTCTTGAGTGCCTTTGTAGTTGGTATATCTTCTGGTTTAAGTAAGGAGAGTATCCATTGTCGTATTTCTTCCATATCTCCTGGTCTTAGTTCTCTCGAATTTGCATATATCATATTTTGATTTCTACAGTGGTAACACCATAGTGCTTGTCCAGTAGTATAATTATGTTCTAGTTCTTGTAAGATAACTTGTAGTCCTACTATTCTTTTGTTTGCATAAAATGCTGGTATGTCTTCTCTGGGTATTTCCGGTTGCGGTCCTATACCATCTGGTATTAGCATATCTTTTGTCAGTCCTATTTTTACTACTTGTATAATAGGTTTTATTTCATTAAAAAGTATTTCTGCTGGGGCTGCATAAAATCTGATATAAAAGAAAGTTCCTTTGGTAATTCTTTGGTATGTGGAAAATGCGGTATATAGTTCTGGTATTTTTTGGATTTCTTGTCCATCTGTTGTATATACGGTTGATAATAATCCAAAGTCATAGCATGTTCGTACTAGATTTGCGTTTGTTCCTGGTTGTGCAATAAGCTTGTTATATCCTTGCAATTTTTGGGTTAAATAATCCCTTGTAGGATCAGTAGTTGTTGTAGATCTTGGATTTTGGTTTAAATGCGTTTGGGTTTTATGAAGATTATGGATATAAGCTGTGGATATATGGTCATAAATATTTTTGGTATTATTTAGACTGGCTGCGTATGATGAGGTTTGAGGACTTGGGTAATTTGTTGACTGGAATTTCTGTATAAATGGTTTTTTGAACTGGCTATTTAAATTGGTATTTGGTCTTTTTGTAGGTGGGGTAGCTGAACTGCTTGGTCCTGATTTAGCTCCTGTGCTAGTTCCTGCTCCTGCAGCTGTATAAATAACTTTGTTATGAGTTTTTAGGAGTTTCTCAACGTCTCCTTCTAGTTCTGGATGTTTAACGTCTTCCGATTGACGTAGATCAGCATATTTTGAGTCATGCGGCTGACTTGTAGCTTTTTCCTTCTTTAGCTGTTTTAGTTCTAGCTCAAAACTGTCCACTTTGAGACAAAGTGTAGTCATGGCTTTTAATAATTCGTCCATTGGACTATCTTGCTCTGTCTGTGTAGCTTTGTCTTGATAAGTAGTCTGCAACAATGTTTTTGTTAGTACTAATAACTTCTATTGTAAAAGTAAAATTTTGTATGTTTAATACGAGCCTTCGTATTTCCTTTGTTGTAACTGAATTTTCTAAATTTCGTGTTAGCCACCATTTTACCTGTGTATTGTCTGTTCTTACTATAAATTTATTATATACAATATATGGTTCAAATGCTAATAAACATTTATATAAAGCAAATAGTTCTTTTCTATTTATTTCCAATTTTGCTTGAGGTTCCGTATATGATCCTGAATAATATCGACAGTGATGTTCTATGTTTGTATCTAAATATTTATATTTTAAAATTCCACCATAACTATGATTACTTGCGTCTGATTCTACTATATATATAAACTCTTTTGTTGTGTCTGGAAAATATAGTTTTGGTAACTTTTGACATAGCTCTTTGATTTTTTGTATATGTTTTTTGTCTGTCTGATCAAAATGATATTCAACATTCTTCTTTAATTTTTTATGTAATGGTTTTAGGTGTTCTGCTAATTTTGGTATATATTCTCGTACTTGATTTACTAATCCTAAAAAGGATTGTAACTTTTTCTTTGTATCTAATATCTCTTCTGAATTGATAATTTTCTGGACTATATGTGTTTGCATTTTTATTCCATCTTTATCGATTTGTATACCTAAAAATTCTATTTGATTTTTCATTATTTCGGCCTTACTTTTACTTAAACTAATTCCTGCTGTATCTATAATGTTTATGAATTTATTTAGTAATTGTATATGTTCTTCTTCTGTTCTTGAATATAACAAGATATCATCAATATATATAATGCAATTTTCTAGTTGTGTAAAATGTGTATCCATAAAATGCTGAAATCTACCTGGTGCATTTTTATATCCAAATGGCAAGACATTCCATTCATAAAATCCTTGGGGTACTGTGAATGCTGTAAGTTTTTTAGAGTTATCTTCTAGTTTTAAGTGGTAAAAGCCTGATTTGCAGTCAAATTTACTAAAGTAGTTATATCCTTGGATTTGTCTAATTTTTAGTATTTTATTTGGTATTGGGTAGTTGTAAGTTTTAGTTTTGGCGTTTAGATTTCTATAATCAATAACCATCCTACTTTTCCCTCGTTTTTGTTCACTATGTTTATTGACAATAAATGCCGGGCTGGTGTGTTTACTATTACTTTCTTGAATATAGTTGTTAGTGAGTAATTCATTAATGTGTAAACTAAATTCCTTTAAATCGTCAAAGTTATATTTTAATGGTTTTTGGGTGATTATACTATTGTCGTCTATGAGTTCTATAGTAACTGTTGTTTTATGTTTATTCCATCCTTTAAGTGGATTATCGCTGTATAAATGTTCTAACTTGTCATAAATTGGTTTTAATATGTTTATATTAAAAGTTATTATTTCTATTGTTTTTTCTGCGTTAGGTTGAATTTCTAATTTTTGTGTTATGTTTTCTGATCCTTTTATCCATGGTGTTGTTTTTCTCATTTTATTTTGTACTCTTTTTGCTCCTACTTTTTGTTTACAAGGTGTGGTAAACCAGCAATGTGTTTTTGTTAGTATGTGTGGGTATAAATTATCTATAAAGGGCATTCCTAATATCATATCTCTAGTTGTGAAGTCATAATTGTACATTGTTTGTATCGTTAGTATTTTATCCCATATTTGTATTTTTACATCTTTTGCGTAATATTTTACCATGCTTCCTTCATCATTAAAGCCGGTAAATACGGTTGGGTGTTGTATTTGTTTCCATTTTGATTCTGGTAAACAATTATATCTGCATAGATTTGCTTCTGAGCCTGTATCTATCATTGGTGTATAGTATCTACTATTATATCCTTCCACTATTATTTTTGCTAGTATATATACTTTTGTCATGTTAAGGTTATTTCAAATTGTTGTTCGTGCTCTATTTATAATCACATTCTTGTTTTGGTAATGTATTATTAATCTTGTATCTTCGATTTTATATGGTTTTACTTGTTCTAGCCAATTTAAGCCTAATACAATATTTGGATTTATTTGTCCTATTGTAAATTGTATATTGATAGGTATTCCTCCTATGATTAATTCTTGGATAGTTATTTCTTTTGTCTGTTTTAATTCTTTTGGTAAGCCGGGTATTTCTTGTTCTTGTAGTATAATATCGTTTTCTGTTATTAATTCTTGGGTTATCCAATTATCTTGTTCTCCTGTATTTATAAGGATTAAATATTTTCGTTGGTTTAGTATTCCTGTTATATAGTAAGGATGTAATGGTATTTCTATTATTTCGGTAGGTTGTTCATATTCTAGTCTTCTAGATGTGCTTATCCTAGATGAGGATGAAGGGGTATCTATTTGTCTTTTTGTTGATGTTCCTATTCTTTCTTTTACTATATCTAATTCTTGGTTTATGTCTAATTCATCATAACTATAATCATTATTATCTATTGCTGTTAATATATTGTCAAATGGGGATTCTATCTTGATTTTATCAATTTTACTAGTTGCTTGTACCATGTGTTTAGTAGTTAATATATATAGGTTTTTACATCTTGCGGTAAATATTTTACTTCCTGGAGTTAATTCTATTCCTGATAGTTTCCAATATAATACTAAGGATTTATCTATATTTTTGTCTTTTATTGCTACTGAATAGTTTGGGTTAACTGTAAATTTAAATTTTTGGTATATTAAATTTCCTTTTACTGCACTTATTATACTTTTTTCAATTGGGTATTTAATTCTATCATCTGCTAGGTATAATTCTATAGGTGTATCTATTCCTTCCTTAAAACATGCTTTTATAAGTATTTGTATTGCTCCTAAATGTACATGAGTTATTTCGTGTTTAGGTTTTGGTTTTAATGCTTGTATTTCTTTATTTAGTTCTTTTTTACTTATTATAGGTACCATTGCTCTACCTCTTGCATATTTACAATCTACTGTATGTTCCTTTTGGCTTATTATGTAATATTCTTCTTTTGGTTTTGTGAACCAATTTTTTACCATTGGTACGTCTAATACATTATCTATTTTTAAAGTAATTTCTTGTTTCCTAATTTGATTATATATGTTTGAGCCAAATATTATTTTTTGATTACTAATTTCTTCAGTTTGGTAATTTTCTTTTTCTATTATTCCTGTTTCAGTCATAAGTATTATCTACTTCTATGTTTTGGTCTATCTCACCAGTATTATCATAGTCAATTTCTGAGTTGTCTATCTCTGAATTGTTTATTTCTATATCTGATAGTTCATTTAGCTCATATATACTATCGTTACTTTCTAGATCATAATCTATATAAGGTAATTCTGTATAAAGATTATCTTCTATCCTTATTTCGGTTATTTGTTTTTTCTTTATGTCTTTCGGTATTTTGCAGTCTTTAGCTATATGTCCTAATTTGCCACAGTTGTAGCATTTACATTCTGATAGTTTTTTCTTAGGTCGATATGGTCTTTTTCGTTTATAATTTTTAATATAATATCTTTTTCTTGGGTTTTTGTTTTTGTATTTTGCTTTAAAGGGTTTGTATTTTTTAAAGCGTTTTTTATATCTATACTTAGTTTTCTTATTTTTGCAACCAAATTGTGGTGCTGTCCTTTGTGTACAACACGACATGTTTTTATTTAATACTTTATTAAATTTTTGTTTATCTTTATATTCGTCACATAATCCTATAAACCAGGTTTGTAGGTATTTAATTCTAGATCCTAAAGTGTCTGTTAAACTAGCTGCTTCCCAATCTGCTATTATCTTTGTACTAAATGGTTCTGGTAGTTTTGTAAAATATGTTTGTCTTACGGCTATAGCTTCTTCTTGATTATATATGCTTTTATAATAATAGTCTTTAAAAGCGCATGTATATTCGTCTATGTAACACATATTACATATTGATAGTTTATTCATTAATTGTCTATTTAGATTTTTATCTTTTTCTTGTTCTGCTAGCTCTGTTGTCATACTTCCAAATTCGTTTCTAATTCCATATTCATATTTGTCTAAAATTGCTATACTTGATGTTGTAATTGTTCCACTACTATCTTTATTACTTCTTAATGTTGCTCTTCCTTCAGCTGTTATATTATGGAGCCATAGTTTTACTGTTCCTATTAGCGTTCTTTCTATGTATCCTGGTGTATCTGCTACTGATATTTTATTATCTACTAGTTGTTTAGCAAGCTGTCCTATCCATACTTGTATTGTTTTATTTACATCTGTAGTACAATCTAAGTCTAAGAATAGTGAGGATTCTGGGGGTTTATTTGGTGTCCATTTATTTAATCTGCTTTGCCATAATGCTTCATATCTATTATCATCTGTGACTGTGTAATACGATGGTCTTGTTGTTCTAGGATTTTCATATCTTCTTTTATCATATGATCTACTTGTGCTAGGTTGTTCATTTTTAATTGTATTTACATTTGGTTCAGCATTTGTTGTATTTATAGTTAAATCTGTTATTTGGTTCATGATTTGCGTATATGTTTCACTATTTTCTTCTTCTTTTTCTGAATTTGTTTCGGAATTTTCTGTTTCTCCTATGGTTATATTATCTATCGTTAGATTGTTTATGGCTTCGGAATGGGTTATTGTAATGTTATCAATACTTAGGTTTGTACATTCTTCTGTCAATCCTGTAGTTGATTCTTCTAAGTGTATTTGTTCTTTTAACTTTTCTAATTCTATAGCTAACTGTTTTTCTTTTTCTTTTTTTATTTTTTCTTTTTGTTTTACGAGTCGTTCTTTTACTTTTTGTGCATATATTTGTTTTAATATTGCTAATTCTTTTTCCATTTCTTGTATTTTTGTAGATGATTCGGATGTCTCAGGTTCTGAATATTCTGGAATTGGATCTGGGAGTGGTTCAGTTTTTATTTGTGTATGTGTGTGTTCTTCTCTTACTTGTTTATATTTTAGTTGTTCAATTTCTTTTTTGGCTTCTAATCTTATTTTTTCAATTTCTAGTTTTTGGTCTATTTCTGCATTTTCTTTTTGTAATCGTATCATTTCTGTTATACTATCTTCTAATTTAGCTGATGTTGGATCTGGCATTAAGTATAATTTTGTACCTATTTTTCTATACCTTCTTCCTAGATTTGAATGTATTATCATTATCTGTGTTCCTTCTGTACTAATAAAGGTTTTTTCTTCTACGGGATATTCTTCTTTATTCATCTGTATACTTTTGTTTTAAGTCATAATGTTTTAATTTTAATTTGGTTATTTCATGTTTTTGGGCTTCTAGTGATTGTTTACATACTCCTGCAAATATATTATAAGTTAGTCTTTCTTGCCTATATTTAATTTCTTCTTGTATGTCTATTATTTCTTTAAATAATTCTACTTTTTGAAGTATTTTTTCCGTTTCTGGATATATATAATTTGGGTTACTTGATTCTGTTTTATCCATTAATGGTTTGTTTAATTGCTATAGTTAGTTTATCTAATGCTATAACTAAATTATTCATTGCTTTATTTAAGTTATGTATTTCTTTTATTATTTGGGTAATTTCTTTAAGTTTTTGTTTTCTTTGGATTTTGCATTTATATTTTTTCTGAATCTTTGTTGTTAATTGGTTTAATCTAATTGGGTTTATCATCCTTATAGGTGTCTGTTTATATGTCATATTTTTGTTTTCTCAAAGTTTTAATGTATTTATATTCTATGTAAGAGATTACATCTATTTTGGTAGGTTCGTAATTATTATATAATTTTCTTAATTCTTTTCTGAGTTTCTGTATTTTTTCATGTCTATTTATTTGTGTCATAATTTTTTGATATCGTGGATCATCATAAGTTAAATCTTTGCCATATTCGAGTGGTGTATTTAGTAGTTTAGCCTCTTTTTTATGGTAATTTTCTACTGTTATTTTATCTCTATGTTCTATCATTTTCTGCTTATTTTTCCTATGCTCATCTTTGTGGCTGTGTTCTATATTGTCTATATTTCTTTTATTCCTATGCTCATATTTGTGACTGTGTTCTATATTGTCTATATTTCTTTTATTCCTATGCTCTGATACCATTGTGGGGGGTGGCCCTTGATCTTTCTCTTTTTTGTTCATTATCTAAATGCGGATTTCTATAATCAATAACCATCCTACTTTTCCCTCATTTTTGTTCACTATGTTTATTGACAATAAATGCCGGGCTGGTGTGTTTACTATTACTTTCTTGAATATAGTTGTTAGTGAGTAATTCATTAATGTGTAAACTAAATTCCTTTAAATCGTCAAAGTTATATTTTAATGGTTTTTGGGTGATTATACTATTGTCGTCTATGAGTTCTATAGTAACTGTTGTTTTATGTTTATTCCATCCTTTAAGTGGATTATCGCTGTATAAATGTTCTAACTTGTCATAAATTGGTTTTAATATGTTTATATTAAAAGTTATTATTTCTATTGTTTTTTCTGCGTTAGGTTGAATTTCTAATTTTTGTGTTATGTTTTCTGATCCTTTTATCCATGGTGTTGTTTTTCTCATTTTATTTTGTACTCTTTTTGCTCCTACTTTTTGTTTACAAGGTGTGGTAAACCAGCAATGTGTTTTTGTTAGTATGTGTGGGTATAAATTATCTATAAAGGGCATTCCTAATATCATATCTCTAGTTGTGAAGTCATAATTGTACATTGTTTGTATCGTTAGTATTTTATCCCATATTTGTATTTTTACATCTTTTGCGTAATATTTTACCATGCTTCCTTCATCATTAAAGCCGGTAAATACGGTTGGGTGTTGTATTTGTTTCCATTTTGATTCTGGCAAACAATTATATCTGCATAGATTTGCTTCTGAGCCTGTATCTATCATTGGTGTATAGTATCTACTATTATATCCTTCCACTATTATTTTTGCTAGTATATATACTTTTGTCATGTTAAGGTTATTTCAAATTGTTGTTCGTGCTCTACTTATAATCACATTCTTGTTTTGGTAATGTATTATTAATCTTGTATCTTCGATTTTATATGGTTTTACTTGTTCTAGCCAATTTAAGCCTAATACAATATTTGGATTTATTTGTCCTATTGTAAATTGTATATTGATAGGTATTCCTCCTATGATTAATTCTTGGATAGTTATTTCTTTTGTCTGTTTTAATTCTTTTGGTAAGCCGGGTATTTCTTGTTCTTGTAGTATAATATCGTTTTCTGTTATTAATTCTTGGGTTATCCAATTATCTTGTTCTCCTGTATTTATAAGGATTAAATATTTTCGTTGGTTTAGTATTCCTGTTATATAGTAAGGATGTAATGGTATTTCTATTATTTCGGTAGGTTGTTCATATTCTAGTCTTCTAGATGTGCTTATCCTAGATGAGGATGAAGGGGTATCTATTTGTCTTTTTGTTGATGTTCCTATTCTTTCTTTTACTATATCTAATTCTTGGTTTATGTCTAATTCATCATAACTATAATCATTATTATCTATTGCTGTTAATATATTGTCAAATGGGGATTCTATCTTGATTTTATCAATTTTACTAGTTGCTTGTACCATGTGTTTAGTAGTTAATATATATAGGTTTTTACATCTTGCGGTAAATATTTTACTTCCTGGAGTTAATTCTATTCCTGATAGTTTCCAATATAATACTAAGGATTTATCTATATTTTTGTCTTTTATTGCTACTGAATAGTTTGGGTTAACTGTAAATTTAAATTTTTGGTATATTAAATTTCCTTTTACTGCACTTATTATACTTTTTTCAATTGGGTATTTAATTCTATCATCTGCTAGGTATAATTCTATAGGTGTATCTATTCCTTCCTTAAAACATGCTTTTATAAGTATTTGTATTGCTCCTAAATGTACATGAGTTATTTCGTGTTTAGGTTTTGGTTTTAATGCTTGTATTTCTTTATTTAGTTCTTTTTTACTTATTATAGGTACCATTGCTCTACCTCTTGCATATTTACAATCTACTGTATGTTCCTTTTGGCTTATTATGTAATATTCTTCTTTTGGTTTTGTGAACCAATTTTTTACCATTGGTACGTCTAATACATTATCTATTTTTAAAGTAATTTCTTGTTTCCTAATTTGATTATATATGTTTGAGCCAAATATTATTTTTTGATTACTAATTTCTTCAGTTTGGTAATTTTCTTTTTCTATTATTCCTGTTTCAGTCATAAGTATTATCTACTTCTATGTTTTGGTCTATCTCACCAGTATTATCATAGTCAATTTCTGAGTTGTCTATCTCTGAATTGTTTATTTCTATATCTGATAGTTCATTTAGCTCATATATACTATCGTTACTTTCTAGATCATAATCTATATAAGGTAATTCTGTATAAAGATTATCTTCTATCCTTATTTCGGTTATTTGTTTTTTCTTTATGTCTTTCGGTATTTTGCAGTCTTTAGCTATATGTCCTAATTTGCCACAGTTGTAGCATTTACATTCTGATAGTTTTTTCTTAGGTCGATATGGTCTTTTTCGTTTATAATTTTTAATATAATATCTTTTTCTTGGGTTTTTGTTTTTGTATTTTGCTTTAAAGGGTTTGTATTTTTTAAAGCGTTTTTTATATCTATACTTAGTTTTCTTATTTTTGCAACCAAATTGTGGTGCTGTCCTTTGTGTACAACACGACATGTTTTTATTTAATACTTTATTAAATTTTTGTTTATCTTTATATTCGTCACATAATCCTATAAACCAGGTTTGTAGGTATTTAATTCTAGATCCTAAAGTGTCTGTTAAACTAGCTGCTTCCCAATCTGCTATTATCTTTGTACTAAATGGTTCTGGTAGTTTTGTAAAATATGTTTGTCTTACGGCTATAGCTTCTTCTTGATTATATATGCTTTTATAATAATAGTCTTTAAAAGCGCATGTATATTCGTCTATGTAACACATATTACATATTGATAGTTTATTCATTAATTGTCTATTTAGATTTTTATCTTTTTCTTGTTCTGCTAGCTCTGTTGTCATACTTCCAAATTCGTTTCTAATTCCATATTCATATTTGTCTAAAATTGCTATACTTGATGTTGTAATTGTTCCACTACTATCTTTATTACTTCTTAATGTTGCTCTTCCTTCAGCTGTTATATTATGGAGCCATAGTTTTACTGTTCCTATTAGCGTTCTTTCTATGTATCCTGGTGTATCTGCTACTGATATTTTATTATCTACTAGTTGTTTAGCAAGCTGTCCTATCCATACTTGTATTGTTTTATTTACATCTGTAGTACAATCTAAGTCTAAGAATAGTGAGGATTCTGGGGGTTTATTTGGTGTCCATTTATTTAATCTGCTTTGCCATAATGCTTCATATCTATTATCATCTGTGACTGTGTAATACGATGGTCTTGTTGTTCTAGGATTTTCATATCTTCTTTTATCATATGATCTACTTGTGCTAGGTTGTTCATTTTTAATTGTATTTACATTTGGTTCAGCATTTGTTGTATTTATAGTTAAATCTGTTATTTGGTTCATGATTTGCGTATATGTTTCACTATTTTCTTCTTCTTTTTCTGAATTTGTTTCGGAATTTTCTGTTTCTCCTATGGTTATATTATCTATCGTTAGATTGTTTATGGCTTCGGAATGGGTTATTGTAATGTTATCAATACTTAGGTTTGTACATTCTTCTATCAATCCTGTAGTTGATTCTTCTAAGTGTATTTGTTCTTTTAACTTTTCTAATTCTATAGCTAACTGTTTTTCTTTTTCTTTTTTTATTTTTTCTTTTTGTTTTACGAGTCGTTCTTTTACTTTTTGTGCATATATTTGTTTTAATATTGCTAATTCTTTTTCCATTTCTTGTATTTTTGTAGATGATTCGGATGTCTCAGGTTCTGAATATTCTGGAATTGGATCTGGGAGTGGTTCAGTTTTTATTTGTGTATGTGTGTGTTCTTCTCTTACTTGTTTATATTTTAGTTGTTCAATTTCTTTTTTGGCTTCTAATCTTATTTTTTCAATTTCTAGTTTTTGGTCTATTTCTGCATTTTCTTTTTGTAATCGTATCATTTCTGTTATACTATCTTCTAATTTAGCTGATGTTGGATCTGGCATTAAGTATAATTTTGTACCTATTTTTCTATACCTTCTTCCTAGATTTGAATGTATTATCATTATCTGTGTTCCTTCTGTACTAATAAAGGTTTTTTCTTCTACGGGATATTCTTCTTTATTCATCTGTATACTTTTGTTTTAAGTCATAATGTTTTAATTTTAATTTGGTTATTTCATGTTTTTGGGCTTCTAGTGATTGTTTACATACTCCTGCAAATATATTATAAGTTAGTCTTTCTTGCCTATATTTAATTTCTTCTTGTATGTCTATTATTTCTTTAAATAATTCTACTTTTTGAAGTATTTTTTCCGTTTCTGGATATATATAATTTGGGTTACTTGATTCTGTTTTATCCATTAATGGTTTGTTTAATTGCTATAGTTAGTTTATCTAATGCTATAACTAAATTATTCATTGCTTTATTTAAGTTATGTATTTCTTTTATTATTTGGGTAATTTCTTTAAGTTTTTGTTTTCTTTGGATTTTGCATTTATATTTTTTCTGAATCTTTGTTGTTAATTGGTTTAATCTAATTGGGTTTATCATCCTTATAGGTGTCTGTTTATATGTCATATTTTTGTTTTCTCAAAGTTTTAATGTATTTATATTCTATGTAAGAGATTACATCTATTTTGGTAGGTTCGTAATTATTATATAATTTTCTTAATTCTTTTCTGAGTTTCTGTATTTTTTCATGTCTATTTATTTGTGTCATAATTTTTTGATATCGTGGATCATCATAAGTTAAATCTTTGCCATATTCGAGTGGTGTATTTAGTAGTTTAGCCTCTTTTTTATGGTAATTTTCTACTGTTATTTTATCTCTATGTTCTATCATTTTCTGCTTATTTTTCCTATGCTCATCTTTGTGGCTGTGTTCTATATTGTCTATATTTCTTTTATTCCTATGCTCATATTTGTGACTGTGTTCTATATTGTCTATATTTCTTTTATTCCTATGCTCTGATACCATTGTGGGGGGTGGCCCTTGATCTTTCTCTTTTTTGTTCATTATCTAAATGCGGATTTCTATAATCAATAACCATCCTACTTTTCCCTCATTTTTGTTCACTATGTTTATTGACAATAAATGCCGGGCTGGTGTGTTTACTATTACTTTCTTGAATATAGTTGTTAGTGAGTAATTCATTAATGTGTAAACTAAATTCCTTTAAATCGTCAAAGTTATATTTTAATGGTTTTTGGGTGATTATACTATTGTCGTCTATGAGTTCTATAGTAACTGTTGTTTTATGTTTATTCCATCCTTTAAGTGGATTATCGCTGTATAAATGTTCTAACTTGTCATAAATTGGTTTTAATATGTTTATATTAAAAGTTATTATTTCTATTGTTTTTTCTGCGTTAGGTTGAATTTCTAATTTTTGTGTTATGTTTTCTGATCCTTTTATCCATGGTGTTGTTTTTCTCATTTTATTTTGTACTCTTTTTGCTCCTACTTTTTGTTTACAAGGTGTGGTAAACCAGCAATGTGTTTTTGTTAGTATGTGTGGGTATAAATTATCTATAAAGGGCATTCCTAATATCATATCTCTAGTTGTGAAGTCATAATTGTACATTGTTTGTATCGTTAGTATTTTATCCCATATTTGTATTTTTACATCTTTTGCGTAATATTTTACCATGCTTCCTTCATCATTAAAGCCGGTAAATACGGTTGGGTGTTGTATTTGTTTCCATTTTGATTCTGGCAAACAATTATATCTGCATAGATTTGCTTCTGAGCCTGTATCTATCATTGGTGTATAGTATCTACTATTATATCCTTCCACTATTATTTTTGCTAGTATATATACTTTTGTCATGTTAAGGTTATTTCAAATTGTTGTTCGTGCTCTACTTATAATCACATTCTTGTTTTGGTAATGTATTATTAATCTTGTATCTTCGATTTTATATGGTTTTACTTGTTCTAGCCAATTTAAGCCTAATACAATATTTGGATTTATTTGTCCTATTGTAAATTGTATATTGATAGGTATTCCTCCTATGATTAATTCTTGGATAGTTATTTCTTTTGTCTGTTTTAATTCTTTTGGTAAGCCGGGTATTTCTTGTTCTTGTAGTATAATATCGTTTTCTGTTATTAATTCTTGGGTTATCCAATTATCTTGTTCTCCTGTATTTATAAGGATTAAATATTTTCGTTGGTTTAGTATTCCTGTTATATAGTAAGGATGTAATGGTATTTCTATTATTTCGGTAGGTTGTTCATATTCTAGTCTTCTAGATGTGCTTATCCTAGATGAGGATGAAGGGGTATCTATTTGTCTTTTTGTTGATGTTCCTATTCTTTCTTTTACTATATCTAATTCTTGGTTTATGTCTAATTCATCATAACTATAATCATTATTATCTATTGCTGTTAATATATTGTCAAATGGGGATTCTATCTTGATTTTATCAATTTTACTAGTTGCTTGTACCATGTGTTTAGTAGTTAATATATATAGGTTTTTACATCTTGCGGTAAATATTTTACTTCCTGGAGTTAATTCTATTCCTGATAGTTTCCAATATAATACTAAGGATTTATCTATATTTTTGTCTTTTATTGCTACTGAATAGTTTGGGTTAACTGTAAATTTAAATTTTTGGTATATTAAATTTCCTTTTACTGCACTTATTATACTTTTTTCAATTGGGTATTTAATTCTATCATCTGCTAGGTATAATTCTATAGGTGTATCTATTCCTTCCTTAAAACATGCTTTTATAAGTATTTGTATTGCTCCTAAATGTACATGAGTTATTTCGTGTTTAGGTTTTGGTTTTAATGCTTGTATTTCTTTATTTAGTTCTTTTTTACTTATTATAGGTACCATTGCTCTACCTCTTGCATATTTACAATCTACTGTATGTTCCTTTTGGCTTATTATGTAATATTCTTCTTTTGGTTTTGTGAACCAATTTTTTACCATTGGTACGTCTAATACATTATCTATTTTTAAAGTAATTTCTTGTTTCCTAATTTGATTATATATGTTTGAGCCAAATATTATTTTTTGATTACTAATTTCTTCAGTTTGGTAATTTTCTTTTTCTATTATTCCTGTTTCAGTCATAAGTATTATCTACTTCTATGTTTTGGTCTATCTCACCAGTATTATCATAGTCAATTTCTGAGTTGTCTATCTCTGAATTGTTTATTTCTATATCTGATAGTTCATTTAGCTCATATATACTATCGTTACTTTCTAGATCATAATCTATATAAGGTAATTCTGTATAAAGATTATCTTCTATCCTTATTTCGGTTATTTGTTTTTTCTTTATGTCTTTCGGTATTTTGCAGTCTTTAGCTATATGTCCTAATTTGCCACAGTTGTAGCATTTACATTCTGATAGTTTTTTCTTAGGTCGATATGGTCTTTTTCGTTTATAATTTTTAATATAATATCTTTTTCTTGGGTTTTTGTTTTTGTATTTTGCTTTAAAGGGTTTGTATTTTTTAAAGCGTTTTTTATATCTATACTTAGTTTTCTTATTTTTGCAACCAAATTGTGGTGCTGTCCTTTGTGTACAACACGACATGTTTTTATTTAATACTTTATTAAATTTTTGTTTATCTTTATATTCGTCACATAATCCTATAAACCAGGTTTGTAGGTATTTAATTCTAGATCCTAAAGTGTCTGTTAAACTAGCTGCTTCCCAATCTGCTATTATCTTTGTACTAAATGGTTCTGGTAGTTTTGTAAAATATGTTTGTCTTACGGCTATAGCTTCTTCTTGATTATATATGCTTTTATAATAATAGTCTTTAAAAGCGCATGTATATTCGTCTATGTAACACATATTACATATTGATAGTTTATTCATTAATTGTCTATTTAGATTTTTATCTTTTTCTTGTTCTGCTAGCTCTGTTGTCATACTTCCAAATTCGTTTCTAATTCCATATTCATATTTGTCTAAAATTGCTATACTTGATGTTGTAATTGTTCCACTACTATCTTTATTACTTCTTAATGTTGCTCTTCCTTCAGCTGTTATATTATGGAGCCATAGTTTTACTGTTCCTATTAGCGTTCTTTCTATGTATCCTGGTGTATCTGCTACTGATATTTTATTATCTACTAGTTGTTTAGCAAGCTGTCCTATCCATACTTGTATTGTTTTATTTACATCTGTAGTACAATCTAAGTCTAAGAATAGTGAGGATTCTGGGGGTTTATTTGGTGTCCATTTATTTAATCTGCTTTGCCATAATGCTTCATATCTATTATCATCTGTGACTGTGTAATACGATGGTCTTGTTGTTCTAGGATTTTCATATCTTCTTTTATCATATGATCTACTTGTGCTAGGTTGTTCATTTTTAATTGTATTTACATTTGGTTCAGCATTTGTTGTATTTATAGTTAAATCTGTTATTTGGTTCATGCTTTGCGTATATGTTTCACTATTTTCTTCTTCTTTTTCTGAATTTGTTTCGGAATTTTCTGTTTCTCCTATGGTTATATTATCTATCGTTAGATTGTTTATGGCTTCGGAATGGGTTATTGTAATGTTATCAATACTTAGGTTTGTACATTCTTCTATCAATCCTGTAGTTGATTCTTCTAAGTGTATTTGTTCTTTTAACTTTTCTAATTCTATAGCTAACTGTTTTTCTTTTTCTTTTTTTATTTTTTCTTTTTGTTTTACGAGTCGTTCTTTTACTTTTTGTGCATATATTTGTTTTAATATTGCTAATTCTTTTTCCATTTCTTGTATTTTTGTAGATGATTCGGATGTCTCAGGTTCTGAATATTCTGGAATTGGATCTGGGAGTGGTTCAGTTTTTATTTGTGTATGTGTGTGTTCTTCTCTTACTTGTTTATATTTTAGTTGTTCAATTTCTTTTTTGGCTTCTAATCTTATTTTTTCAATTTCTAGTTTTTGGTCTATTTCTGCATTTTCTTTTTGTAATCGTATCATTTCTGTTATACTATCTTCTAATTTAGCTGATGTTGGATCTGGCATTAAGTATAATTTTGTACCTATTTTTCTATACCTTCTTCCTAGATTTGAATGTATTATCATTATCTGTGTTCCTTCTGTACTAATAAAGGTTTTTTCTTCTACGGGATATTCTTCTTTATTCATCTGTATACTTTTGTTTTAAGTCATAATGTTTTAATTTTAATTTGGTTATTTCATGTTTTTGGGCTTCTAGTGATTGTTTACATACTCCTGCAAATATATTATAAGTTAGTCTTTCTTGCCTATATTTAATTTCTTCTTGTATGTCTATTATTTCTTTAAATAATTCTACTTTTTGAAGTATTTTTTCCGTTTCTGGATATATATAATTTGGGTTACTTGATTCTGTTTTATCCATTAATGGTTTGTTTAATTGCTATAGTTAGTTTATCTAATGCTATAACTAAATTATTCATTGCTTTATTTAAGTTATGTATTTCTTTTATTATTTGGGTAATTTCTTTAAGTTTTTGTTTTCTTTGGATTTTGCATTTATATTTTTTCTGAATCTTTGTTGTTAATTGGTTTAATCTAATTGGGTTTATCATCCTTATAGGTGTCTGTTTATATGTCATATTTTTGTTTTCTCAAAGTTTTAATGTATTTATATTCTATGTAAGAGATTACATCTATTTTGGTAGGTTCGTAATTATTATATAATTTTCTTAATTCTTTTCTGAGTTTCTGTATTTTTTCATGTCTATTTATTTGTGTCATAATTTTTTGATATCGTGGATCATCATAAGTTAAATCTTTGCCATATTCGAGTGGTGTATTTAGTAGTTTAGCCTCTTTTTTATGGTAATTTTCTACTGTTATTTTATCTCTATGTTCTATCATTTTCTGCTTATTTTTCCTATGCTCATCTTTGTGGCTGTGTTCTATATTGTCTATATTTCTTTTATTCCTATGCTCATCTTTGTGACTGTGTTCTATATTGTCTATATTTCTTTTATTCCTATGCTCTGATACCATTGTGGGGGGTGGCCCTTGATCTTTCTCTTTTTTGTTCATTATCTAAATGCGGAATTGTAATAAATATTTCTTTGTTTAATTAATCTAAGTATTTGGTTAATATCTTGGACTATTAAGTCTAGATAGTCAGGATTTTGAGTCTGTATATATTTATCTAGGTTATACTGCATAAGTGTTTCTCTTTCTCTTAGTTCATCAATAGTTTTTTGCCATTGTTCTAGATTTTGTTGATCCATTTTTAGTTAAAATCTAAGTATCCATCGGAATCTATGTCATAGTATATATCATTGTTTTTATAATCATCATCTTCCTCTGTGCTATTAAGTATATTTTCTAACCATGATTCTTTCATTAGATCTATAATTTCATGGGTTAGTAATAGGTTATATATTATTTGTATTGAATCTTTATTTAATTTTCTGAGTGTGTATAATAGTAATATTTTATAGTTGTTATCTCCATTGATTAGATATTTAGGTGTTTTAATTTTGTATTTTTCTATGTTTTCACTGGATTGAGGTATATCTATGGGAATTTCTTTAGGTTCTGTCATTCTTTTCATGTTGTGTTTTTAATCATTATTCCCTCTAACCTCTACTTGTATTATTATCTCTATCACTTAGTAATTCAGTATGTTTAATTATCCGTTTGGTCATTACTATGGGTTTCAGCACCAATCAGTTTACCCTAACACTGCTTTCTTCACTTGGTTTACTACCCTATTCACGGCATTCCTCGCCTTTTCTGGGTTCAACCATTTGGTCAGCTTAGTCTGGGCCTAACTTACTCTTAGCTTATTAACCACAGTAAACTAATAAGGATAATATAACATAATCAAATTACTACATGATAAATAATAATAATATACTAGAGATTATTGGGAATTAAAAGATTAGTTACACATAGTTGAATGAAAGTGTACCGTCGTTGTTATTTCCTCAGTTGTATGTGATATGGATGCTGTTATGTTGGATTCCTCCATAGCTGTATGAAAACTTATATATTTAAAAGATTTTTTATTTATGAGTCTCAACACATGAGAGTTATAGGTAAGCAAGATTGCTTGCCTTTCTCTTCATCTGTCTTCCCCTATATATAATATATTACAAAACGCGTCCAAACAGTGGAAAACGCGTTAAAAGAAAAGTAAAACGCGTGAACAGTGCTAGTCACTGTGCACTTTACGACTTTTTACATCTTTTTACAATTTTTTCAAAAAGTAAACAGTATTGTTACTGTGTACTTTCTGACTTATTCTAAAAGAAAGAAAACGTGTGGGGTTATATTATTCCCACTTTAATAAAGAAAAGATACTACTAATAATTTACATACTGAAATAAAATATGTGGGTCTTCAGTATCTTGTCTTGTCTGTAGCTTGTCTGAGGTGCTGCTGTGTCCATCATTCTAGTTGAACTTCTGGTATATGAGTGATATTTCCTCCATTACACTGTGAACAGTGATGGTCTGGATATTTCTTTCCTATAAGCTGACAATATCTTGTTAATAGATTTGTTGAGATAAAGTCCTTCTTGAGTGCCTTTGTAGTTGGTATATCTTCTGGTTTAAGTAAGGAGAGTATCCATTGTCGTATTTCTTCCATATCTCCTGGTCTTAGTTCTCTCGAATTTGCATATATCATATTTTGATTTCTACAGTGGTAACACCATAGTGCTTGTCCAGTAGTATAATTATGTTCTAGTTCTTGTAAGATAACTTGTAGTCCTACTATTCTTTTGTTTGCATAAAATGCTGGTATGTCTTCTCTGGGTATTTCCGGTTGCGGTCCTATACCATCTGGTATTAGCATATCTTTTGTCAGTCCTATTTTTACTACTTGTATAATAGGTTTTATTTCATTAAAAAGTATTTCTGCTGGGGCTGCATAAAATCTGATATAAAAGAAAGTTCCTTTGGTAATTCTTTGGTATGTGGAAAATGCGGTATATAGTTCTGGTATTTTTTGGATTTCTTGTCCATCTGTTGTATATACGGTTGATAATAATCCAAAGTCATAGCATGTTCGTACTAGATTTGCGTTTGTTCCTGGTTGTGCAATAAGCTTGTTATATCCTTGCAATTTTTGGGTTAAATAATCCCTTGTAGGATCAGTAGTTGTTGTAGATCTTGGATTTTGGTTTAAATGCGTTTGGGTTTTATGAAGATTATGGATATAAGCTGTGGATATATGGTCATAAATATTTTTGGTATTATTTAGACTGGCTGCGTATGATGAGGTTTGAGGACTTGGGTAATTTGTTGACTGGAATTTCTGTATAAATGGTTTTTTGAACTGGCTATTTAAATTGGTATTTGGTCTTTTTGTAGGTGGGGTAGCTGAACTGCTTGGTCCTGATTTAGCTCCTGTGCTAGTTCCTGCTCCTGCAGCTGTATAAATAACTTTGTTATGAGTTTTTAGGAGTTTCTCAACGTCTCCTTCTAGTTCTGGATGTTTAACGTCTTCCGATTGACGTAGATCAGCATATTTTGAGTCATGCGGCTGACTTGTAGCTTTTTCCTTCTTTAGCTGTTTTAGTTCTAGCTCAAAACTGTCCACTTTGAGACAAAGTGTAGTCATGGCTTTTAATAATTCGTCCATTGGACTATCTTGCTCTGTCTGTGTAGCTTTGTCTTGATAAGTAGTCTGCAACAATGTTTTTGTTAGTACTAATAACTTCTATTGTAAAAGTAAAATTTTGTATGTTTAATACGAGCCTTCGTATTTCCTTTGTTGTAACTGAATTTTCTAAATTTCGTGTTAGCCACCATTTTACCTGTGTATTGTCTGTTCTTACTATAAATTTATTATATACAATATATGGTTCAAATGCTAATAAACATTTATATAAAGCAAATAGTTCTTTTCTATTTATTTCCAATTTTGCTTGAGGTTCCGTATATGATCCTGAATAATATCGACAGTGATGTTCTATGTTTGTATCTAAATATTTATATTTTAAAATTCCACCATAACTATGATTACTTGCGTCTGATTCTACTATATATATAAACTCTTTTGTTGTGTCTGGAAAATATAGTTTTGGTAACTTTTGACATAGCTCTTTGATTTTTTGTATATGTTTTTTGTCTGTCTGATCAAAATGATATTCAACATTCTTCTTTAATTTTTTATGTAATGGTTTTAGGTGTTCTGCTAATTTTGGTATATATTCTCGTACTTGATTTACTAATCCTAAAAAGGATTGTAACTTTTTCTTTGTATCTAATATCTCTTCTGAATTGATAATTTTCTGGACTATATGTGTTTGCATTTTTATTCCATCTTTATCGATTTGTATACCTAAAAATTCTATTTGATTTTTCATTATTTCGGCCTTACTTTTACTTAAACTAATTCCTGCTGTATCTATAATGTTTATGAATTTATTTAGTAATTGTATATGTTCTTCTTCTGTTCTTGAATATAACAAGATATCATCAATATATATAATGCAATTTTCTAGTTGTGTAAAATGTGTATCCATAAAATGTTGAAATCTACCTGGTGCATTTTTATATCCAAATGGCAAGACATTCCATTCATAAAATCCTTGGGGTACTGTGAATGCTGTAAGTTTTTTAGAGTTATCTTCTAGTTTTAAGTGGTAAAAGCCTGATTTGCAGTCAAATTTACTAAAGTAGTTATATCCTTGGATTTGTCTAATTTTTAGTATTTTATTTGGTATTGGGTAGTTGTAAGTTTTAGTTTTGGCGTTTAGATTTCTATAATCAATAACCATCCTACTTTTCCCTCGTTTTTGTTCACTATGTTTATTGACAATAAATGCCGGGCTGGTGTGTTTACTATTACTTTCTTGAATATAGTTGTTAGTGAGTAATTCATTAATGTGTAAACTAAATTCCTTTAAATCGTCAAAGTTATATTTTAATGGTTTTTGGGTGATTATACTATTGTCGTCTATGAGTTCTATAGTAACTGTTGTTTTATGTTTATTCCATCCTTTAAGTGGATTATCGCTGTATAAATGTTCTAACTTGTCATAAATTGGTTTTAATATGTTTATATTAAAAGTTATTATTTCTATTGTTTTTTCTGCGTTAGGTTGAATTTCTAATTTTTGTGTTATGTTTTCTGATCCTTTTATCCATGGTGTTGTTTTTCTCATTTTATTTTGTACTCTTTTTGCTCCTACTTTTTGTTTACAAGGTGTGGTAAACCAGCAATGTGTTTTTGTTAGTATGTGTGGGTATAAATTATCTATAAAGGGCATTCCTAATATCATATCTCTAGTTGTGAAGTCATAATTGTACATTGTTTGTATCGTTAGTATTTTATCCCATATTTGTATTTTCACATCTTTTGCGTAATATTTTACCATGCTTCCTTCATCATTAAAGCCGGTAAATACGGTTGGGTGTTGTATTTGTTTCCATTTTGATTCTGGCAAACAATTATATCTGCATAGATTTGCTTCTGAGCCTGTATCTATCATTGGTGTATAGTATCTACTATTATATCCTTCCACTATTATTTTTGCTAGTATATATACTTTTGTCATGTTAAGGTTATTTCAAATTGTTGTTCGTGCTCTATTTATAATCACATTCTTGTTTTGGTAATGTATTATTAATCTTGTATCTTCGATTTTATATGGTTTTACTTGTTCTAGCCAATTTAAGCCTAATACAATATTTGGATTTATTTGTCCTATTGTAAATTGTATATTGATAGGTATTCCTCCTATGATTAATTCTTGGATAGTTATTTCTTTTGTCTGTTTTAATTCTTTTGGTAAGCCGGGTATTTCTTGTTCTTGTAGTATAATATCGTTTTCTGTTATTAATTCTTGGGTTATCCAATTATCTTGTTCTCCTGTATTTATAAGGATTAAATATTTTCGTTGGTTTAGTATTCCTGTTATATAGTAAGGATGTAATGGTATTTCTATTATTTCGGTAGGTTGTTCATATTCTAGTCTTCTAGATGTGCTTATCCTAGATGAGGATGAAGGGGTATCTATTTGTCTTTTTGTTGATGTTCCTATTCTTTCTTTTACTATATCTAATTCTTGGTTTATGTCTAATTCATCATAACTATAATCATTATTATCTATTGCTGTTAATATATTGTCAAATGGGGATTCTATCTTGATTTTATCAATTTTACTAGTTGCTTGTACCAAGTGTTTAGTAGTTAATATATATAGGTTTTTACATCTTGCGGTAAATATTTTACTTCCTGGAGTTAATTCTATTCCTGATAGTTTCCAATAAAATGTTGAAATCTACCTGGTGCATTTTTATATCCAAATGGCAAGACATTCCATTCATAAAATCCTTGGGGTACTGTGAATGCTGTAAGTTTTTTAGAGTTATCTTCTAATTTTAAGTGGTAAAAGCCTGATTTGCAGTCAAATTTACTAAAGTAGTTATATCCTTGGATTTGTCTAATTTTTAGTATTTTATTTGGTATTGGGTAGTTGTAAGTTTTAGTTTTGGCGTTTAGATTTCTATAATCAATATATGTCCTAATTTGCCACAGTTGTAGCATTTACATTCTGATAGTTTTTTCTTAGGTCGATATGGTCTTTTTCGTTTATAATTTTTAATATAATATCTTTTTCTTGGGTTTTTGTTTTTGTATTTTGCTTTAAAGGGTTTGTATTTTTTAAAGCGTTTTTTATATCTATACTTAGTTTTCTTATTTTTGCAACCAAATTGTGGTGCTGTCCTTTGTGTACAACACGACATGTTTTTATTTAATACTTTATTAAATTTTTGTTTATCTTTATATTCGTCACATAATCCTATAAACCAGGTTTGTAGGTATTTAATTCTAGATCCTAAAGTGTCTGTTAAACTAGCTGCTTCCCAATCTGCTATTATCTTTGTACTAAATGGTTCTGGTAGTTTTGTAAAATATGTTTGTCTTACGGCTATAGCTTCTTCTTGATTATATATGCTTTTATAATAATAGTCTTTAAAAGCGCATGTATATTCGTCTATGTAACACATATTACATATTGATAGTTTATTCATTAATTGTCTATTTAGATTTTTATCTTTTTCTTGTTCTGCTAGCTCTGTTGTCATACTTCCAAATTCGTTTCTAATTCCATATTCATATTTGTCTAAAATTGCTATACTTGATGTTGTAATTGTTCCACTACTATCTTTATTACTTCTTAATGTTCACAATTTCAAGTCACTACATTTAACCTTTTTCATATCACTAATTGACATTTCTAGTCACTACACTTAACCATTTTCAAGAAACAATTTCATAATTTCAAGTCACTACATTTAACATTTTTCATATTACAAGTTTACAATTTTAAGTCACTACACTTATCCATTTTCTAGTCTCTAATTTACAATTCAAGTTACTACACTTAACCATTTTCAAGTCACAATTTCACATTTCAAGTCACTACACTAAACCATTTTCAAGAAACAAATTCACATTTCAATTCACTACACTTAACCATTTTCTAGTCACTAGTTTATATTTCAAGTCACTACTCTTAACCATTTTCCAGAAACAAGTTCATAATTTCAAGTCACTACACTTAACCATTTCAAGAAACAAGTTCACAATTTCAAGTCACTACACTTAACCTTTTTCAAGTCACTAATTCACATTTCAAGTCACTAAATTTAACCATTATCAAGAAACAAGTTCATAATTTCAAGTCACTACACTTATCCATTTTCTAGTCAATAATTAACAATTCAAGTTACTGCACTTAACCATATTAAAGAAACAAGTTCACAATTTCAATTCACTACACTTTGCCATTTCAAGAAACATGTTCACAATTTCAAGTCACTACATTTAACCTTTTTCATATCACTAATTGACATTTCTAGTCACTACACTTAACCATTTTCAAGAAACAATTTCATAATTTCAAGTCACTACACTTAACCTTTTCAAAAAACAAGTTCACAATTTCAAGTCACTACACATTGCCATTTCAAGAAATAATTTCACAATTTCAAGTCACTACATTTAACATTTTTCATCACAAGTTCACAATTTCAAGTCACTACACTTAACCATTTCAAGAAACGAGTTCACAATTTCAAGTCACTACACTTAACCTTTTTCAAGTCACTAATTCACATTTCAAGTCAGTACACTTAACCATTTCAAGAAACAATTTCACAATTTCCCGTCACTACACTTAACCATTTTCGAGAAACAAGTTCACAATTTCAAGTCACTACACTTAACCTTTTTCAAGTCACTAATTCACATTTCAAGTCACTACACTTAACCATTTCAAGAAACAATTTCACAATTTCCTGTCACTACACTTTGCCATTTCAAGAAACAAGTTCACAATTTCAAGTCACTACATTTAAAATTTTTCATATCACAAGTTTACAATTTTAAGTCACTACACTTATCCATTTTCTAGTCACTAATTTACAATTCAAGTTACTACACTTAACCATTTTCAAGTCACAATTTCACATTTCAAGTCACTACACTAAACCATTTTCAAGAAACAAATTCACATTTCAATTCACTACACTTAACCATTTTCTAGTCACTAGTTTATATTTCAAGTCACTACACTTAACCATTTTCAAGAAACAAGTTCATAATTTCATGTCAATACACTTAACCATTTCAAGAAACAAGTTCACAATTTCAAGTCACTACACTTAACCTTTTTCAAGTCACTAATTCAAATTTCAAGTCACTAAATTTAACCATTATCAAGAAACAAGTTCATAATTTCAAGTCACTACACTTATCCATTTTCTAGTCACTAATTAACAATTCAAGTTACTACACTTAACCATTTTCAAGAAACAAGTTCACAATTTCAAGTCACTACACTTTGCCATTTCAAGAAACATGTTCACAATTTCAAGTCACTACATTTAACCTTTTTCATATCACTAATTGACATTTCTAGTCACTACACTTAACCATTTTCAAGAAACAATTTCATAATTTCAAGTCACTACACTTAACCTTTTCAAAAAACAAGTTCACAATTTCAAGTCACTACACTTTGCCATTTCAAGAAACAAGTTCACAATTTCAAGTCACTACATTTAACATTTTTCATATCACAAGTTCACAATTTCAAGTCACTACACTTAACCATTTCAAGAAACGAGTTCACAATTTCAAGTCACTACACTTAACTATTTCAAGAAAGAAGTTCACAATTTCAAGTCACTACACTTAACCTTTTTCAAGTCACTAATTCACATTTCAAGTCAGTACACTTAACCATTTCAAGAAACCATTTCACAATTTCCCGACAATACACTTAACCATTTTCAAGAAACAAGTTCAGTATGTCAAGTCACTACACTAAACCATTTTCAAGAAACAAGTTCACAATTTCAATTAACAGTCGTCAACCATTTGAAGAAACAAGTTCACAATTTCAAATCACTACACTTAACCATTTTCAAGAAACAAGTTGATTATGTCAAGCCACTACATTTAACCATTTTCATGTCACAACTTCATATTTCAAGTCACTACACTTAACTATTTCAAGAAACAATTTCACAATTTCCCGTCACTACACTTAACCATTTTCAAGAAACAAGTTCACAATTTCAAGTCACTACACTTAACCTTTTTCAAGTCACTAATTCACATTTCAAGTCACTACACTTAACCATTTCAAGAAACAATTTCACAATTTCCTGTCACTACACTTAACCATTTTCAAGAAACAAGTTCAGTATGTCAAGTCACTACATTTAACCATTTTCAAGTCACAACTTCACATTTCAAGTCACTACACTAAACCATTTTCAAGAAACAAATTCACATTTCAAGTCACTACACTTAACCATTTTCTAGTCACTATTTTATATTTCAAGTCACTACACATAACCTTTTTCAAGTCACTAATTAACATTTCAAGTCACTAAATTTAAGCATTATCAAGAAACAAGTTCACAATTTTAAGTCACTACACTTATCCATTTTCTAGTCACTAATTTACAATTCAAGTTACTACACTAAACCATTTTCAAGTCACAATTTCACATTTCAAGTCACTACACTAAACCATTTTCAAGAAACAAATTCACATTAAAAGTCACTACACTTAACCATTTTCTAGTCACTATTTTATATTTCAAGTCACTACACTTAACCATTTAAAGAAACAAGTTCACAATTTCAAGTCACTACACTTAACCTTTTTCAAGTCACTAATTCAAATTTCAAGTCACTAAATTTAATCATTATCAAGAAAAAAGTTCACAATTTCAAGTCACTACACTTAACCTTTTTCAAGTCACTAATTCACAATTCAAGTTACTACACTTAACCATTTTCAAGAAACAAGTTCACAATTTCAAGTCACTACACTTTGCCATTTCTAGAAACATGTTCACAATTTCAAGTCACTACATTTAACCTTTTTCATATCACTAATTGACATTTCTAGTCACTACACTTAAGCATTTTCAAGAAACAATTTCATAATTTCAAGTCACTACACTTAACCTTTTCAAAAAACAAGATCACAATTTCAAGTCACTACACTTTGCCATTTCAAGAAACAAGTTCACAATTTCAAGTCACTACATTTAACATTTTTCATATCACTAATTGACATTTCTAGTCACTACACTTAACCATTTTCAAGAAACAATTTCATAATTTCAAGTCACTACACTTAACCTTTTCAAAAAACAAGTTCACAATTTCAAGTCACTACACATTGCCATTTCAAGAAATAATTTCACAATTTCAAGTCACTACATTTAACATTTTTCATCACAAGTTCACAATTTCAAGTCACTACACTTAACCATTTCAAGAAACGAGTTCACAATTTCAAGTCACTACACTTAACCTTTTTCAAGTCACTAATTCACATTTCAAGTCAGTACACTTAACCATTTCAAGAAACAATTTCACAATTTCCCGTCACTACACTTAACCATTTTCGAGAAACAAGTTCACAATTTCAAGTCACTACACTTAACCTTTTTCAAGTCACTAATTCACATTTCAAGTCACTACACTTAACCATTTCAAGAAACAATTTCACAATTTCCTGTCACTACACTTTGCCATTTCAAGAAACAAGTTCACAATTTCAAGTCACTACATTTAACATTTTTCATATCACAAGTTTACAATTTTAAGTCACTACACTTATCCATTTTCTAGTCACTAATTTACAATTCAAGTTACTACACTTAACCATTTTCAAGTCACAATTTCACATTTCAAGTCACTACACTAAACCATTTTCAAGAAACAAATTCACATTTCAATTCACTACACTTAACCATTTTCTAGTCACTAGTTTATATTTCAAGTCACTACACTTAACCATTTTCAAGAAACAAGTTCATAATTTCATGTCAATACACTTAACCATTTCAAGAAACAAGTTCACAATTTCAAGTCACTACACTTAACCTTTTTCAAGTCACTAATTCAAATTTCAAGTCACTAAATTTAACCATTATCAAGAAACAAGTTCATAATTTCAAGTCACTACACTTATCCATTTTCTAGTCACTAATTAACAATTCAAGTTACTACACTTAACCATTTTCAAGAAACAAGTTCACAATTTCAAGTCACTACACTTTGCCATTTCAAGAAACATGTTCACAATTTCAAGTCACTACATTTAACCTTTTTCATATCACTAATTGACATTTCTAGTCACTACACTTAACCATTTTCAAGAAACAATTTCATAATTTCAAGTCACTACACTTAACCTTTTCAAAAAACAAGTTCACAATTTCAAGTCACTACACTTTGCCATTTCAAGAAACAAGTTCACAATTTCAAGTCACTACATTTAACATTTTTCATATCACAAGTTCACAATTTCAAGTCACTACACTTAACCATTTCAAGAAACGAGTTCACAATTTCAAGTCACTACACTTAACTATTTCAAGAAACAAGTTCACAATTTCAAGTCACTACACTTAACCTTTTTCAAGTCACTAATTCACATTTCAAGTCAGTACACTTAACCATTTCAAGAAACCATTTCACAATTTCCCGACAATACACTTAACCATTTTCAAGAAACAAGTTCAGTATGTCAAGTCACTACACTAAACCATTTTCAAGAAACAAGTTCACAATTTCAATTAACAGTCGTCAACCATTTGAAGAAACAAGTTCACAATTTCAAGTCACTACACTTAACCATTTTCAAGAAACAAGTTGATTATGTCAAGCCACTACATTTAACCATTTTCATGTCACAACTTCATATTTCAAGTCACTACACTTAACTATTTCAAGAAACAATTTCACAATTTCCCGTCACTACACTTAACCATTTTCAAGAAACAAGTTCACAATTTCAAGTCACTACACTTAACCTTTTTCAAGTCACTAATTCACATTTCAAGTCACTACACTTAACCATTTCAAGAAACAATTTCACAATTTCCTGTCACTACACTTAACCATTTTCAAGAAACAAGTTCAGTATGTCAAGTCACTACATTTAACCATTTCAAGTCACAACTTCACATTTCAAGTCACTACACTAAACCATTTTCAAGAAACAAATTCACATTTCAAGTCACTACACTTAACCATTTTCTAGTCACTATTTTATATTTCAAGTCACTACACATAACCTTTTTCAAGTCACTAATTAACATTTCAAGTCACTAAATTTAAGCATTATCAAGAAACAAGTTCACAATTTTAAGTCACTACACTTATCCATTTTCTAGTCACTAATTTACAATTCAAGTTACTACACTAAACCATTTTCAAGTCACAATTTCACCTTTCAAGTCACTACACTAAACCATTTTCAAGAAACAAATTCACATTAAAAGTCACTACACTTAACCATTTTCTAGTCACTATTTTATATTTCAAGTCACTACACTTAACCATTTAAAGAAACAAGTTCACAATTTCAAGTCACTACACTTAACCTTTTTCAAGTCACTAATTCAAATTTCAAGTCACTAAATTTAATCATTATCAAGAAAAAAGTTCACAATTTCAAGTCACTACACTTAACCTTTTTCAAGTCACTAATTCACAATTCAAGTTACTACACTTAACCATTTTCAAGAAACAAGTTCACAATTTCAAGTCACTACACTTTGCCATTTCTAGAAACATGTTCACAATTTCAAGTCACTACATTTAACCTTTTTCATATCACTAATTGACATTTCTAGTCACTACACTTAAGCATTTTCAAGAAACAATTTCATAATTTCAAGTCACTACACTTAACCTTTTCAAAAAACAAGATCACAATTTCAAGTCACTACACTTTGCCATTTCAAGAAACAAGTTCACAATTTCAAGTCACTACATTTAACATTTTTCATAGCACAAGTTCACAATTTCAAGTCACTACACTTAACCATTTCAAGAAACGAGTTCACAATTTCAAGTCACTACACTTAACCATTACAAGAAACAAGTTCACAATTTCAAGTCACTACACTTAACCTTTTTCAAGTCACTAATTCACATTTCAAGTCAGTACACTTAACCATTTCAAGAAACCATTTCACAATTTCCCGTCAATACACTTAACCATTTTCAAGAAACAAGTTCAGTATGTCAAGTCACTACACTAAGCCATTTTCAAGAAACAAGTTCACAATTTCAATTAACAGTCGTCAACCATTTGAAGAAACAAGTTCACAATTTCCAGTCACTACACTTAACCATTTTCAAGAAACAAGTTCATTATGTCAAGCCACTACATTTAACCATTTTCAAGTCACAACTTCAAATTTCAAGTCACTACACTAAACCATTTTCAAGAAACAAATTCACATTTCAAGTCACTACACTTAACCATTTCAAGAAACGAGTTCACAATTTCAAGTCGCTACACTTAACCATTTCAAGAAACAAGTTCACAATTTCAAGTCACTACACTTAACCTTTTTCAAGTCACTAATTCACATTTCAAGTCAGTACACTTAACCATTTCAAGAAACAATTTCACAATTTCCCGTCACTACACTTAACCATTTTCAAGAATCAAGTTCACTTTCAAGTCACTACACTTAACCTTTTTCAAGTCACTAATTCACATTTCAAGTCACTACACTTAACCATTTCAAGAAACAATTTCACAATTTCCCGTCACTACACTTAACCATTTTCGAGTCACTATTTCATATTTCAAGTCACTACACTTAACCATTTTCTAGTCACTATTTTATATTTCAAGTCACTACACTTAACCATTTTCCAGAAACAAGTTCATAATTTCAAGTCACTACACTTAACCATTTCAAGAAACAAGTTCACAATTTCAAGTCACTACACTTAACCTTTTTCAAGTCACTAATTCAAATTTCAAGTCACTAAATTTAATCATTATCAAGAAACAAGTTCACAATTTCAAGTCACTACACTTAACCTTTTTCAAGTCACTAATTCACAATTCAAGTTACTTAACTTAACCATTTTCAAGAAACAAGTTCACAATTTCAAGTCACTACACTTTGCCATTTCAAGAAATATGTTCACAATTTCAAGTCACTACATTTAACCTTTTTCATATCACTAATTGACATTTCTAGTCACTACACTTAACCATTTTCAAGAAACAAGTTCATAATTTCAAGTCACTACACTTAACTTTTTCAAGAAATAAGTTCACAATTTCAAGTCACTACACTTTGCCATTTCAAGAAACAAGTTCACAATTTCAAGTCTCTACATTTAACATTTTTCATATCACAAGTTCACAATTTCAAGTCACTACACTTAACCATTTTCAAGAAACAAGTTCATAATTTCAAGTCACTACACTTAACTTTTTCAAGAAACAAGTTCACAATTTCAAGTCACTACACTTTGCCATTTCAAGAAACAAGTTCACAATTTCAAGTCACTACATTTAACATTTTCCATATCACAAGTTCACAATTTCAAGTCACTACACTTAACCATTTCAAGAAACGAGTTCACAATTTCAAGTCACTACACTTAACCTTTTTCAAGTCACTAATTCACATTTCAAGTCAGTACACTTAACCATTTCAAGAAACCATTTCACAATTTCCCGTCAATACACTTAACCATTTTCCAGAAACAACTTCATAATTTCAAGTCACTACACTTAACCATTTAAAGAAACAATTTCACAATTTCAAGTCACTACACTTAACCTTTTTCAAGTCACTAATTCAAATTTCAAGTCACTAAATTTAATCATTATCAAGAAAAAAGTTCACAATTTCAAGTCACTACACTTAACCTTTTTCAAGTAACTAATTCACAATTCAAGTTACTACACTTAACCATTTTCAAGAAACAAGTTCACAATTTCAAGTCACTACACTTTGCCATTTCTAGAAACATGTTCACAATTTCAAGTCACTACATTTAACCTTTTTCATATCACTAATTGACATTTCTAGTCACTACACTTAACCATTTTCAAGAAACAATTTCATAATTTCAAGTCACTACACTTAACCTTTTCAAAAAACAAGATCACAATTTCAAGTCACTACACTTTGCCATTTCAAGAAACAAGTTCACAATTTCAAGTCACTACATTTAACATTTTTCATAGCACAAGTTCACAATTTCAAGTCACTACACTTAACCATTTCAAGAAACGAGTTCACAATTTCAAGTCACTACACTTAACTATTTCAAGAAACAAGTTCACAATTTCAAGTCACTACACTTAACCTTTTTCAAGTCACTAATTCACATTTCAAGTCAGTACACTTAACCATTTCAAGAAACCATTTCACAATTTCCCGACAATACACTTAACCATTTTCAAGAAACAAGTTCAGTATGTCAAGTCACTACACTAAACCATTTTCAAGAAACAAGTTCACAATTTCAATTAACAGTCGTCAACCATTTGAAGAAACAAGTTCACAATTTCAAGTCACTACACTTAACCATTTTCAAGAAACAAGTTGATTATGTCAAGCCACTACATTTAACCATTTTCATGTCACAACTTCATATTTCAAGTCACTACACTTAACTATTTCAAGAAACAATTTCACAATTTCCCGTCACTACACTTAACCATTTTCAAGAAACAAGTTCACAATTTCAAGTCACTACACTTAACCTTTTTCAAGTCACTACATTTAACATTTTTCATCACAAGTTCACAATTTCAAGTCACTACACTTAACCATTTCAAGAAACGAGTTCACAATTTCAAGTCACTACACTTAACCTTTTTCAAGTCACTAATTCACATTTCAAGTCAGTACACTTAACCATTTCAAGAAACAATTTCACAATTTCCCGTCACTACACTTAACCATTTTCAAGAAACAAGTTCACAATTTCAAGTCACTACACTTAACCTTTTTCAAGTCACTAATTCACATTTCAAGTCACTACACTTAACCATTTCAAGAAACAATTTCACAATTTCCTGTCACTACACTTTGCCATTTCAAGAAACAAGTTCACAATTTCTAGTCACTACATTTAACATTTTTCATATCACAAGTTTACAATTTTAAGTCACTACACTTATCCATTTTCTAGTCACTAATTTACAATTCAAGTTACTACACTTAACCATTTTCAAGTCACAATTTCACATTTCAAGTCACTACACTAAACCATTTTCAAGAAACAAATTCACATTTCAATTCACTACACTTAACCATTTTCTAGTCACTAGTTTATATTTCAAGTCACTACACTTAACCATTTTCCAGAAACAAGTTCATAATTTCATGTCAATACACTTAACCATTTCAAGAAACAAGTTCACAATTTCAAGTCACTACACTTAACCTTTTTCAAGTCACTAATTCAAATTTCAAGTCACTAAATTTAACCATTATCAAGAAACAAGTTCATAATTTCAAGTCACTACACTTATCCATTTTCTAGTCACTAATTAACAATTCAAGTTACTACACTTAACCATTTTCAAGAAACAAGTTCACAATTTCAAGTCACTACACTTTGCCATTTCAAGAAACATGTTCACAATTTCAAGTCACTACATTTAACCTTTTTCATATCACTAATTGACATTTCTAGTCACTACACTTAACCATTTTCAAGAAACAATTTCATAATTTCAAGTCACTACACTTAACCTTTTCAAAAAACAAGTTCACAATTTCAAGTCACTACACTTTGCCATTTCAAGAAACAAGTTCACAATTTCAAGTCACTACATTTAACATTTTTCATATCACAAGTTCACAATTTCAAGTCACTACACTTAACCATTTCAAGAAACGAGTTCACAATTTCAAGTCACTACACTTAACTATTTCAAGAAACAAGTTCACAATTTCAAGTCACTACACTTAACCTTTTTCAAGTCACTAATTCACATTTCAAGTCAGTACACTTAACCATTTCAAGAAACCATTTCACAATTTCCCGACAATACACTTAACCATTTTCAAGAAACAAGTTCAGTATGTCAAGTCACTACACTAAACCATTTTCAAGAAACAAGTTCACAATTTCAATTAACAGTCGTCAACCATTTGAAGAAACAAGTTCACAATTTCATGTCACTACACTTAACCATTTTCAAGAAACAAGTTGATTATGTCAAGCCACTACATTTAACCATTTTCATGTCACAACTTCATATTTCAAGTCACTACACTTAACTATTTCAAGAAACAATTTCACAATTTCCCGTCACTACACTTAACCATTTTCAAGAAACAAGTTCACAATTTCAAGTCACTACACTTAACCTTTTTCAAGTCACTAATTCACATTTCAAGTCACTACACTTAACCATTTCAAGAAACAATTTCACAATTTCCTGTCACTACACTTAACCATTTTCAAGAAACAAGTTCAGTATGTCAAGTCACTACATTTAACCATTTTCAAGTCACAACTTCACATTTCAAGTCACTACACTAAACCATTTTCAAGAAACAAATTCACATTTCAAGTCACTACATTTAACCATTTTCTAGTCACTATTTTATATTTCAAGTCACTACACATAACCTTTTTCAAGTCACTAATTAACATTTCAACTCACTAAATTTAAGCATTATCAAGAAACAAGTTCACAATTTTAAGTCACTACACTTATCCATTTTCTAGTCACTAATTTACAATTCAAGTTACTACACTAAACCATTTTCAAGTCACAATTTCACATTTCAAGTCACTACACTAAACCATTTTCAAGAAACAAATTCACATTACAAGTCACTACACTTAACCATTTTCTAGTCACTATTTTATATTTCAAGTCACTACACTTAACCATTTAAAGAAACAAGTTCACAATTTCAAGTCACTACACTTAACCTTTTTCAAGTCACTAATTCAAATTTCAAGTCACTAAATTTAATCATTATCAAGAAAAAAGTTCACAATTTCAAGTCACTACACTTAACCTTTTTCAAGTCACTAATTCAAATTTCAAGTCACTAAATTTAACCATTATCAAGAAACAAGTTCATAATTTCAAGTCACTACACTTATCCATTTTCTAGTCACTAATTAACAATTCAAGTTACTACACTTAACCATTTTCAAGAAACAAGTTCACAATTTCAAGTCACTACACTTTGCCATTTCAAGAAACATGTTCACAATTTCAAGTCACTACATTTAACCTTTTTCATATCACTAATTGACATTTCTAGTCACTACACTTAACCATTTTCAAGAAACAATTTCATAATTTCAAGTCACTACACTTAACCTTTTCAAAAAACAAGTTCACAATTTCAAGTCACTACACTTTGCCATTTCAAGAAACAAGTTCACAATTTCAAGTCACTACATTTAACATTTTTCATATCACAAGTTCACAATTTCAAGTCACTACACTTAACCATTTCAAGAAACGAGTTCACAATTTCAAGTCACTACACTTAACTATTTCAAGAAACAAGTTCACAATTTCAAGTCACTACACTTAACCTTTTTCAAGTCACTAATTCACATTTCAAGTCAGTACACTTAACCATTTCAAGAAACCATTTCACAATTTCCCGACAATACACTTAACCATTTTCAAGAAACAAGTTCAGTATGTCAAGTCACTACACTAAACCATTTTCAAGAAACAAGTTCACAATTTCAATTAACAGTCGTCAACCATTTGAAGAAACAAGTTCACAATTTCAAGTCACTACACTTAACCATTTTCAAGAAACAAGTTGATTATGTCAAGCCACTACATTTAACCATTTTCATGTCACAACTTCATATTTCAAGTCACTACACTTAACTATTTCAAGAAACAATTTCACAATTTCCCGTCACTACACTTAACCATTTTCAAGAAACAAGTTCACAATTTCAAGTCACTACACTTAACCTTTTTCAAGTCACTAATTCACATTTCAAGTCACTACACTTAACCATTTCAAGAAACAATTTCACAATTTCCTGTCACTACACTTAACCATTTTCAAGAAACAAGTTCAGTATGTCAAGTCACTACATTTAACCATTTTCAAGTCACAACTTCACATTTCAAGTCACTACACTAAACCATTTTCAAGAAACAAATTCACATTTCAAGTCACTACACTTAACCATTTTCTAGTCACTATTTTATATTTCAAGTCACTACACATAACCTTTTTCAAGTCACTAATTAACATTTCAAGTCACTAAATTTAAGCATTATCAAGAAACAAGTTCACAATTTTAAGTCACTACACTTATCCATTTTCTAGTCACTAATTTACAATTCAAGTTACTACACTAAACCATTTTCAAGTCACAATTTCACCTTTCAAGTCACTACACTAAACCATTTTCAAGAAACAAATTCACATTAAAAGTCACTACACTTAACCATTTTCCAGAAACAAGTTCATAATTTCATGTCAATACACTTAACCATTTCAAGAAACAAGTTCACAATTTCAAGTCACTACACTTAACCTTTTTCAAGTCACTAATTCAAATTTCAAGTCACTAAATTTAATCATTATCAAGAAAAAAGTTCACAATTTCAAGTCACTACACTTAACCTTTTTCAAGTCACTAATTCACAATTCAAGTTACTACACTTAACCATTTTCAAGAAACAAGTTCACAATTTCAAGTCACTACACTTTGCCATTTCTAGAAACATGTTCACAATTTCAAGTCACTACATTTAACCTTTTTCATATCACTAATTGACATTTCTAGTCACTACACTTAAGCATTTTCAAGAAACAATTTCATAATTTCAAGTCACTACACTTAACCTTTTCAAAAAACAAGATCACAATTTCAAGTCACTACACTTTGCCATTTCAAGAAACAAGTTCACAATTTCAAGTCACTACATTTAACATTTTTCATAGCACAAGTTCACAATTTCAAGTCACTACACTTAACCATTTCAAGAAACGAGTTCACAATTTCAAGTCACTACACTTAACCATTACAAGAAACAAGTTCACAATTTCAAGTCACTACACTTAACCTTTTTCAAGTCACTAATTCACATTTCAAGTCAGTACACTTAACCATTTCAAGAAACCATTTCACAATTTCCCGTCAATACACTTAACCATTTTCAAGAAACAAGTTCAGTATGTCAAGTCACTACACTAAGCCATTTTCAAGAAACAAGTTCACAATTTCAATTAACAGTCGTCAACCATTTGAAGAAACAAGTTCACAATTTCCAGTCACTACACTTAACCATTTTCAAGAAACAAGTTCATTATGTCAAGCCACTACATTTAACCATTTTCAAGTCACAACTTCAAATTTCAAGTCACTACACTAAACCATTTTCAAGAAACAAATTCACATTTCAAGTCACTACACTTAACCATTTCAAGAAACGAGTTCACAATTTCAAGTCGCTACACTTAACCATTTCAAGAAACAAGTTCACAATTTCAAGTCACTACACTTAACCTTTTTCAAGTCACTAATTCACATTTCAAGTCAGTACACTTAACCATTTCAAGAAACAATTTCACAATTTCCCGTCACTACACTTAACCATTTTCAAGAATCAAGTTCACTTTCAAGTCACTACACTTAACCTTTTTCAAGTCACTAATTCACATTTCAAGTCACTACACTTAACCATTTCAAGAAACAATTTCACAATTTCCCGTCACTACACTTAACCATTTTCGAGTCACTATTTCATATTTCAAGTCACTACACTTAACCATTTTCTAGTCACTATTTTATATTTCAAGTCACTACACTTAACCATTTTCCAGAAACAAGTTCATAATTTCAAGTCACTACACTTAACCATTTCAAGAAACAAGTTCACAATTTCAAGTCACTACACTTAACCTTTTTCAAGTCACTAATTCAAATTTCAAGTCACTAAATTTAATCATTATCAAGAAACAAGTTCACAATTTCAAGTCACTACACTTAACCTTTTTCAAGTCACTAATTCACAATTCAAGTTACTACACTTAACCATTTTCAAGAAACAAGTTCACAATTTCAAGTCACTACACTTTGCCATTTCAAGAAACATGTTCACAATTTCAAGTCACTACATTTAACCTTTTTCATATCACTAATTGACATTTCTAGTCACTACACTTAACCATTTTCAAGAAACAAGTTCATAATTTCAAGTCACTACACTTAACTTTTTCAAGAAATAAGTTCAAAATTTCAAGTCACTACACTTTGCCATTTCAAGAAACAAGTTCACAATTTAAAGTCTCTACATTTAACATTTTTCATATCACAAGTTCACAATTTCAAGTCACTACACTTAACCATTTTCAAGAAACAAGTTCATAATTTCAAGTCACTACACTTAACTTTTTCAAGAAAGAAGTTCACAATTTCAAGTCACTACACTTTGCCATTTCAAGAAACAAGTTCACAATTTCAAGTCACTACATTTAACATTTTCCATATCACAAGTTCACAATTTCAAGTCACTACACTTAACCATTTCAAGAAACGAGTTCACAATTTCAAGTCACTACACTTAACCTTTTTCAAGTCACTAATTCACATTTCAAGTCAGTACACTTAACCATTTCAAGAAACCATTTCACAATTTCCCGTCAATACACTTAACCATTTTCCAGAAACAACTTAATAATTTCAAGTCACTACACTTAACCATTTAAAGAAACAAGTTCACAATTTCAAGTCACTACACTTAACCTTTTTCAAGTCACTAATTCAAATTTCAAGTCACTAAATTTAATCATCATCAAGAAAAAAGTTCACAATTTCAAGTCACTACACTTAACCTTTTTCAAGTCACTAATTCACAATTCAAGTTACTACACTTAACCATTTTCAAGAAACAAGTTCACAATTTCAAGTCACTACACTTTGCCATTTCTAGAAACATGTTCACAATTTCAAGTCACTACATTTAACCTTTTTCATATCACTAATTGACATTTCTAGTCACTACACTTAAGCATTTTCAAGAAACAATTTCATAATTTCAAGTCACTACACTTAACCTTTTCAAAAAGCAAGATCACAATTTCAAGTCACTACACTTTGCCATTTCAAGAAACAAGTTCACAATTTCAAGTCACTACATTTAACATTTTTCATAGCACAAGTTCACAATTTCAAGTCACTACACTTAACCATTTCAAGAAACGAGTTCACAATTTCAAGTCACTACACTTAACCATTACAAGAAACAAGTTCACAATTTCAAGTCACTACACTTAACCTTTTTCAAGTCACTAATTCACATTACAAGTCAGTACACTTAACCATTTCAAGAAACCATTTCACAATTTCCCGTCAATACACTTAACCATTTTCAAGAAACAAGTTCAGTATGTCAAGTCACTACACTAAGCCATTTTCAAGAAACAAGTTCACAATTTCAATTAACAGTCGTCAACCATTTGAAGAAACAAGTTCACAATTTCCAATCACTACACTTAACCATTTTCAAGAAACAAGTTCATTATGTCAAGCCACTACATTTAACCATTTTCAAGTCACAACTTCAAATTTCAAGTCACTACACTAAACCATTTTCAAGAAACAAATTCACATTTCAAGTCACTACACTTAACCATTTCAAGAAACGAGTTCACAATTTCAAGTCGCTACACTTAACCATTTCAAGAAACAAGTTCACAATTTCAAGTCACTACACTTAACCTTTTTCAAGTCACTAATTCACATTTCAAGTCAGTACACTTAACCATTTCAAGAAACAATTTCACAATTTCCCGTCACTACACTTAACCATTTTCAAGAATCAAGTTCACTTTCAAGTCACTACACTTAACCTTTTTCAAGTCACTAATTCACATTTCAAGTCACTACACTTAACCATTTCAAGAAACAATTTCACAATTTCCTGTCACTACACTTAACCATTTTCGAGTCACTATTTCATATTTCAAGTCACTACACTTAACCATTTTCTAGTCACTATTTTATATTTCAAGTCACTACACTTAACCATTTTCCAGAAACAAGTTCATAATTTCAAGTCACTACACTTAACCATTTCAAGAAACAAGTTCACAATTTCAAGTCACTACACTTAACCTTTTTCAAGTCACTAATTCAAATTTCAAGTCACTAAATTTAATCATTATCAAGAAACAAGTTCACAATTTCAAGTCACTACACTTAACCTTTTTCAAGTCACTAATTCACAATTCAAGTTACTACACTTAACCATTTTCAAGAAACAAGTTCACAATTTCAAGTCACTACACTTTGCCATTTCAAGAAACATGTTCACAATTTCAAGTCACTACATTTAACCTTTTTCATATCACTAATTGACATTTCTAGTCACTACACTTAACCATTTTCAAGAAACAAGTTCATAATTTCAAGTCACTACACTTAACTTTTTCAAGAAATAAGTTCACAATTTCAAGTCACTACACTTTGCCATTTCAAGAAACAAGTTCACAATTTCAAGTCTCTACATTTAACATTTTTCATATCACAAGTTCACAATTTCAAGTCACTACACTTAACCATTTTCAAGAAACAAGTTCATAATTTCAAGTCACTACACTTAACTTTTTCAAGAAAGAAGTTCACAATTTCAAGTCACTACACTTTGCCATTTCAAGAAACAAGTTCACAATTTCAAGTCACTACATTTAACATTTTCCATATCACAAGTTCACAATTTCAAGTCACTACACTTAACCATTTCAAGAAACGAGTTCACAATTTCAAGTCACTACACTTAACCTTTTTCAAGTCACTAATTCACATTTCAAGTCAGTACACTTAACCATTTCAAGAAATCATTTCACAATTTCCCGTCAATACACTTAACCATTTTCAAGAAACAAGTTCAGTATGTCAAGTCACTACACTAAACCATTTTCAAGAAACAAGTTCACAATTTCAATTAACAGTCGTCAACCAATTAAAGAAACAAGTTCACAATTTTCAGTCACTACACTTAACCATTTTCAAAAAACAAGTTCATTATGTCAAGCCACTACATTTAACCATTTTCAAGTCACAACTTCACATTTCAAGTCACTACACTAAACCCTTTTCAAGAAACAAATTCACATTTCACGTCACTACACTTAACCATTTTCTAGTCACTATTTTATATTTCAAGTCACTACGCTTAACCATTTTCCACAAACAAGTTCATAATTTCAAGTCACTACACTTAACCATTTCAAGAAACAAGTTCACAATTTCAAGTTACTACACTTAACCTTTTTCAAGTCACTAATTCACATTTCAAGTCACTAAATTTAACCATTATCAAGAAATAAGTTCATAATTTCAAGTCACTACACTTATCCATTTTCTAGTCACTAATTAACAATTGAAGTTACTACACTTAACCATTTTCAAGAAACAAGTTCACAATTTCAAGTCACTACACTTTGCCTTTTCAAGAAACATGTTCACAATTTCAAGTCACTACATTTAACCTTTTTCATATCACTAATTCACATTTCTAGTCACTACAGTTAACAATTTTCAAGAAACAAGTTCATAATTTCAAGTCACTACACTTAACTTTTTCAAGAAACAAGTTCACAATTTCAAGTCACTACACTTTGCCATTTCAAGAAACAAGTTCACAATTTCAAGTCACTACATTTAACATTTTTCATATCACAAGTTCACAATTTCAAGTCACTACACTTAACCTTTTTCAAGTCACTAATTCACATTTCAAGTCAGTACACTTAACCATTTCAAGAAACGATTTCACAATTTCCCGTCACTACACTTAACCATTTTCAAGAAACAAGTTCACAATTTCAAGTCACTACACTTAACCTTTTTCAAGTCACTAATTCACATTTCAAGTCACTACACTTAACCATTTCAAGAAACAATTTCACAATTTCCCGTCATTACACTTAACCATTTTCAAGAAACAAGTTCAGTATGTCAAGTCACTACATTTAACCATTTTCAAGTCACAACTTCACATTTCAAGTCACTACACTAAACCATTTTCAAGAAACAAATTCACATTTCAAGTCACTACACTTAACCATTTTCTAGTCACTATTTTATATTTCAAGTCACTACACATAACCTTTTTCAAGTCACTAATTCACATTTCAAGTCACTAAATTTAACCATTATCTAGAAACAAGTTCACAATTTTAAGTCACTACACTTATCCATTTTCTAGTCACTAATTTACAATTCAAGTTACTACACTTAACCATTTTCAAGTCACAATTTCACATTTCAAGTCACTACACTAAACCATTATCAAGAAACAAGTTCATAATTTCAAGTCACTACACTTATCAATTTTCTAGTCACTAATTAACAATTCAAGTTACTGCACTTAACCATATTCAAGAAACAAGTTCACAATTTCAAGTCACTACACTTTGCCATTTCAAGAAACATGTTCACAATTTCAAGTCACTACATTTAACCTTTTTCATATCACTAATTCACATTTCTAGTCACTACACTTACCCATTTTCAAGAAACAAGTTCATAATTTCAAGTCACTACACTTTAACTTTTTCAAGAAACAAGTTCACAATTTCAAGTCACTACACTTTGCCATTTCAAGAAACAAGTTCACAATTTCAAGTCACTACACTTAACCATTTTCTAGTCACTATTTTATATTTCAAGTCACTACACATAACCTTTTTCAAGTCACTAATTAACATTTCAAGTCACTAAATTTAAGCATTATCAAGAAACAAGTTCACAATTTTAAGTCACTACACTTATCCATTTTCTAGTCACTAATTTACAATTCAAGTTACTACACTAAACCATTTTCAAGTCACAATTTCACATTTCAAGTCACTACACTAAACCATTTTCAAGAAACAAATTCACATTACAAGTCACTACACTTAACCATTTTCTAGTCACTATTTTATATTTCAAGTCACTACACTTAACCATTTTCCAGAAACAAGTTCATAATTTCAAGTCACTACACTTAACCATTTAAAGAAACAAGTTCACAATTTCAAGTCACTACACTTAACCTTTTTCAAGTCACTAATTCAAATTTCAAGTCACTAAATTTAATCATTATCAAGAAAAAAGTTCACAATTTCAAGTCACTACACTTAACCTTTTTCAAGTCACTAATTCACAATTCAAGTTACTACACTTAACCATTTTCAAGAAACAAGTTCACAATTTCAAGTCACTACACTTTGCCATTTCTAGAAACATGTTCACAATTTCAAGTCACTACATTTAACCTTTTTCATATCACTAATTGACATTTCTAGTCACTACACTTAAGCATTTTCAAGAAACAATTTCATAATTTCAAGTCACTACACTTAACCTTTTCAAAAAACAAGATCACAATTTCAAGTCACTACACTTTGCCATTTCAAGAAACAAGTTCACACTTTCAAGTCACTACATTTAACATTTTTCATAGCACAAGTTCACAATTTCAAGTCACTACACTTAACCATTTCAAGAAACGAGTTCACAATTTCAAGTCACTACACTTAACCATTTCAAGAAACAAGTTCACAATTTCAAGTCACTACACTTAACCTTTTTCAAGTCACTAATTCACATTTCAAGTCAGTACACTTAACCATTTCAAGAAACCATTTCACAATTTCCCGTCAATACACTTAACCATTTTCAAGAAACAAGTTCAGTATGTCAAGTCACTACACTAAGCCATTTTCAAGAAACAAGTTCACAATTTCAATTAACAGTCGTCAACCATTTGAAGAAACAAGTTCACAATTTCCAGTCACTACACTTAACCATTTTCAAGAAACAAGTTCATTATGTCAAGCCACTACATTTAACCATTTTCAAGTCACAACTTCAAATTTCAAGTCACTACACTAAACCATTTTCAAGAAACAAATTCACATTTCAAGTCACTACACTTAACCATTTCAAGAAACGAGTTCACAATTTCAAGTCGCTACACTTAACCATTTCAAGAAACAAGTTCACAATTTCAAGTCACTACACTTAACCTTTTTCAAGTCACTAATTCACATTTCAAGTCAGTACACTTAACCATTTCAAGAAACAATTTCACAATTTCCCGTCACTACACTTAACCATTTTCAAGAATCAAGTTCACTTTCAAGTCACTACACTTAACCTTTTTCAAGTCACTAATTCACATTTCAAGTCACTACACTTAACCATTTCAAGAAACAATTTCACAATTTCCCGTCACTACACTTAACCATTTTCGAGTCACTATTTCATATTTCAAGTCACTACACTTAACCATTTTCTAGTCACTATTTTATATTTCAAGTCACTACACTTAACCATTTTCCAGAAACAAGTTCATAATTTCAAGTCACTACACTTAACCATTTCAAGAAACAAGTTCACAATTTCAAGTCACTACACTTAACCTTTTTCAAGTCACTAATTCAAATTTCAAGTCACTAAATTTAATCATTATCAAGAAACAAGTTCACAATTTCAAGTCACTACACTTAACCTTTTTCAAGTCACTAATTCACAATTCAAGTTACTACACTTAACCATTTTCAAGAAACAAGTTCACAATTTCAAGTCACTACACTTTGCCATTTCAAGAAACATGTTCACAATTTCAAGTCACTACATTTAACCTTTTTCATATCACTAATTGACATTTCTAGTCACTACACTTAACCATTTTCAAGAAACAAGTTCATAATTTCAAGTCACTACACTTAACTTTTTCAAGAAATAAGTTCACAATTTCAAGTCACTACACTTTGCCATTTCAAGAAACAAGTTCACAATTTCAAGTCTCTACATTTAACATTTTTCATATCACAAGTTCACAATTTCAAGTCACTACACTTAACCATTTTCAAGAAACAAGTTCATAATTTCAAGTCACTACACTTAACTTTTTCAAGAAAGAAGTTCACAATTTCAAGTCACTACACTTTGCCATTTCAAGAAACAAGTTCACAATTTCAAGTCACTACATTTAACATTTTCCATATCACAAGTTCACAATTTCAAGTCACTACACTTAACCATTTCAAGAAACGAGTTCACAATTTCAAGTCACTACACTTAACCTTTTTCAAGTCACTAATTCACATTTCAAGTCAGTACACTTAACCATTTCAAGAAACCATTTCACAATTTCCCGTCAATACACTTAACCATTTTCCAGAAACAACTTCATAATTTCAAGTCACTACACTTAACCATTTAAAGAAACAAGTTCACAATTTCAAGTCACTACACTTAACCTTTTTCAAGTCACTAATTCAAATTTCAAGTCACTAAATTTAATCATTATCAAGAAAAAAGTTCACAATTTCAAGTCACTACACTTAACCTTTTTCAAGTCACTAATTCACAATTCAAGTTACTACACTTAACCATTTTCAAGAAACAAGTTCACAATTTCAAGTCACTACACTTTGCCATTTCTAGAAACATGTTCACAATTTCAAGTCACTACATTTAACCTTTTTCATATCACTAATTGACATTTCTAGTCACTACACATAAGCATTTTCAAGAAACAATTTCATAATTTCAAGTCACTACAATTAACCTTTTCAAAAAACAAGATCACAATTTCAAGTCACTACACTTTGCCATTTCAAGAAACAAGTTCACAATTTCAAGTCACTACATTTAACATTTTTCATAGCACAAGTTCACAATTTCAAGTCACTACACTTAACCATTTCAAGAAACGAGTTCACAATTTCAAGTCACTACACTTAACCATTTCAAGAAACAAGTTCACAATTTCAAGTCACTACACTTAACCTTTTTCAAGTCACTAATTCACATTTCAAGTCAGTACACTTAACCATTTCAAGAAACCATTTCACAATTTCCCGTCAATACACTTAACCATTTTCAAGAAACAAGTTCAGTATGTCAAGTCACTACACTAAGCCATTTTCAAGAAACAAGTTCACAATTTCAATTAACAGTCGTCAACCATTTGAAGAAACAAGTTCACAATTTCCAGTCACTACACTTAACCATTTTCAAGAAACAAGTTCATTATGTCAAGCCACTACATTTAACCATTTTCAAGTCACAACTTCAAATTTCAAGTCACTACACTAAACCATTTTCAAGAAACAAATTCACATTTCAAGTCACTACACTTAACCATTTCAAGAAACGAGTTCACAATTTCAAGTCGCTACACTTAACCATTTCAAGAAACAAGTTCACAATTTCAAGTCACTACACTTAACCTTTTTCAAGTCACTAATTCACATTTCAAGTCAGTACACTTAACCATTTCAAGAAACAATTTCACAATTTCCCGTCACTACACTTAACCATTTTCAAGAATCAAGTTCACTTTCAAGTCACTACACTTAACCTTTTTCAAGTCACTAATTCACATTTCAAGTCACTACACTTAACCATTTCAAGAAACAATTTCACAATTTCCCGTCACTACACTTAACCATTTTCGAGTCACTATTTCATATTTCAAGTCACTACACTTAACCATTTTCTAGTCACTATTTTATATTTCAAGTCACTACACTTAACCATTTTCCAGAAACAAGTTCATAATTTCAAGTCACTACACTTAACCATTTCAAGAAACAAGTTCACAATTTCAAGTCACTACACTTAACCTTTTTCAAGTCACTAATTCAAATTTCAAGTCACTAAATTTAATCATTATCAAGAAACAAGTTCACAATTTCAAGTCACTACACTTAACCTTTTTCAAGTCACTAATTCACAATTCAAGTTACTACACTTAACCATTTTCAAGAAACAAGTTCACAATTTCAAGTCACTACACTTTGCCATTTCAAGAAACATGTTCACAATTTCAAGTCACTACATTTAACCTTTTTCATATCACTAATTGACATTTCTAGTCACTACACTTAACCATTTTCAAGAAACAAGTTCATAATTTCAAGTCACTACACTTAACTTTTTCAAGAAATAAGTTCACAATTTCAAGTCACTACACTTTGCCATTTCAAGAAACAAGTTCACAATTTCAAGTCTCTACATTTAACATTTTTCATATCACAAGTTCACAATTTCAAGTCACTACACTTAACCATTTTCAAGAAACAAGTTCATAATTTCAAGTCACTACACTTAACTTTTTCAAGAAAGAAGTTCACAATTTCAAGTCACTACACTTTGCCATTTCAAGAAACAAGTTCACAATTTCAAGTCACTACATTTAACATTTTCCATATCACAAGTTCACAATTTCAAGTCACTACACTTAACCATTTCAAGAAACGAGTTCACAATTTCAAGTCACTACACTTAACCTTTTTCAAGTCACTAATTCACATTTCAAGTCAGTACACTTAACCATTTCAAGAAACCATTTCACAATTTCCCGTCAATACACTTAACCATTTTCCAGAAACAACTTCATAATTTCAAGTCACTACACTTAACTATTTAAAGAAACAAGTTCACAATTTCAAGTCACTACACTTAACCTTTTTCAAGTCACTAATTCAAATTTCAAGTCACTAAATTTAATCATTATCAAGAAAAAAGTTCACAATTTCAAGTCACTACACTTAACCTTTTTCAAGTCACTAATTCACAATTCAAGTTACTACACTTAACCATTTTCAAGAAACAAGTTCACAATTTCAAGTCACTACACTTTGCCATTTCTAGAAACATGTTCACAATTTCAAGTCACTACATTTAACCTTTTTCATATCACTAATTGACATTTCTAGTCACTACACATAAGCATTTTCAAGAAACAATTTCATAATTTCAAGTCACTACAATTAACCTTTTCAAAAAACAAGATCACAATTTCAAGTCACTACACTTTGCCATTTCAAGAAACAAGTTCACAATTTCAAGTCACTACATTTAACATTTTTCATAGCACAAGTTCACAATTTCAAGTCACTACACTTAACCATTTCAAGAAACGAGTTCACAATTTCAAGTCACTACACTTAACCATTACAAGAAACAAGTTCACAATTTCAAGTCACTACACTTAACCTTTTTCAAGTCACTAATTCACATTTCAAGTCAGTACACTTAACCATTTCAAGAAACCATTTCACAATTTCCCGTCAATACACTTAACCATTTTCAAGAAACAAGTTCAGTATGTCAAGTCACTACACTAAGCCATTTTCAAGAAACAAGTTCACAATTTCAATTAACAGTCGTCAACCATTTGAAGAAACAAGTTCACAATTTCCAGTCACTACACTTAACCATTTTCAAGAAACAAGTTCATTATGTCAAGCCACTACATTTAACCATTTTCAAGTCACAACTTCAAATTTCAAGTCACTACACTAAACCATTTTCAAGAAACAAATTCACATTTCAAGTCACTACACTTAACCATTTCAAGAAACGAGTTCACAATTTCAAGTCGCTACACTTAACCATTTCAAGAAACAAGTTCACAATTTCAAGTCACTACACTTAACCTTTTTCAAGTCACTAATTCACATTTCAAGTCAGTACACTTAACCATTTCAAGAAACAATTTCACAATTTCCCGTCACTACACTTAACCATTTTCAAGAATCAAGTTCACTTTCAAGTCACTACACTTAACCTTTTTCAAGTCACTAATTCACATTTCAAGTCACTACACTTAACCATTTCAAGAAACAATTTCACAATTTCCCGTCACTACACTTAACCATTTTCGAGTCACTATTTCATATTTCAAGTCACTACACTTAACCATTTTCTAGTCACTATTTTATATTTCAAGTCACTACACTTAACCATTTTCCAGAAACAAGTTCATAATTTCAAGTCACTACACTTAACCATTTCAAGAAACAAGTTCACAATTTCAAGTCACTACACTTAACCTTTTTCAAGTCACTAATTCAAATTTCAAGTCACTAAATTTAATCATTATCAAGAAACAAGTTCACAATTTCAAGTCACTACACTTAACCTTTTTCAAGTCACTAATTCACAATTCAAGTTACTACACTTAACCATTTTCAAGAAACAAGTTCACAATTTCAAGTCACTACACTTTGCCATTTCAAGAAACATGTTCACAATTTCAAGTCACTACATTTAACCTTTTTCATATCACTAATTGACATTTCTAGTCACTACACTTAACCATTTTCAAGAAACAAGTTCATAATTTCAAGTCACTACACTTAACTTTTTCAAGAAATAAGTTCACAATTTCAAGTCACTACACTTTGCCATTTCAAGAAACAAGTTCACAATTTCAAGTCTCTACATTTAACATTTTTCATATCACAAGTTCACAATTTCAAGTCACTACACTTAACCATTTTCAAGAAACAAGTTCATAATTTCAAGTCACTACACTTAACTTTTTCAAGAAAGAAGTTCACAATTTCAAGTCACTACACTTTGCCATTTCAAGAAACAAGTTCACAATTTCAAGTCACTACACTTAACCATTTCAAGAAACGAGTTCACAATTTCAAGTCACTACACTTAACCTTTTTCAAGTCACTAATTCACATTTCAAGTCAGTACACTTAACCATTTCAAGAAACCATTTCACAATTTCCCGTCAATACACTTAACCATTTTCAAGAAACGAGTTCAGTATGTCAAGTCACTACACTAAACCATTTTCAAGAAACAAGTTCACAATTTCAATTAACAGTCGTCAACCAATTAAAGAAACAAGTTCACAATTTTCAGTCACTACACTTAACCATTTTCAAAAAACAAGTTCATTATGTCAAGCCACTACATTTAACCATTTTCAAGTCACAACTTCACATTTCAAGTCACTACACTAAACCCTTTTCAAGAAACAAATTCACATTTCACGTCACTACACTTAACCATTTTCTAGTCACTATTTTATATTTCAAGTCACTACGCTTAACCATTTTCCACAAACAAGTTCATAATTTCAAGTCACTACACTTAACCATTTCAAGAAACAAGTTCACAATTTCAAGTTACTACACTTAACCTTTTTCAAGTCACTAATTCACATTTCAAGTCACTAAATTTAACCATTATCAAGAAATAAGTTCATAATTTCAAGTCACTACACTTATCCATTTTCTAGTCACTAATTAACAATTGAAGTTACTACACTTAACCATTTTCAAGAAACAAGTTCACAATTTCAAGTCACTACACTTTGCCATTTCAAGAAACATGTTCACAATTTCAAGTCACTACATTTAACCTTTTTCATATCACTAATTCACATTTCTAGTCACTACAGTTAACAATTTTCAAGAAACAAGTTCATAATTTCAAGTCACTACACTTAACTTTTTCAAGAAACAAGTTCACAATTTCAAGTCACTACACTTTGCCATTTCAAGAAACAAGTTCACAATTTCAAGTCACTACATTTAACATTTTTCATATCACAAGTTCACAATTTCAAGTCACTACACTTAACCTTTTTCAAGTCACTAATTCACATTTCAAGTCAGTACACTTAACCATTTCAAGAAACGATTTCACAATTTCCCGTCACTACACTTAACCATTTTCAAGAAACAAGTTCACAATTTCAAGTCACTACACTTAACCTTTTTCAAGTCACTAATTCACATTTCAAGTCACTACACTTAACCATTTCAAGAAACAATTTCACAATTTCCCGTCATTACACTTAACCATTTTCAAGAAACAAGTTCAGTATGTCAAGTCACTACATTTAACCATTTTCAAGTCACAACTTCACATTTCAAGTCACTACACTAAACCATTTTCAAGAAACAAATTCACATTTCAAGTCACTACACTTAACCATTTTCTAGTCACTATTTTATATTTCAAGTCACTACACATAACCTTTTTCAAGTCACTAATTCACATTTCAAGTCACTAAATTTGACCATTATCTAGAAACAAGTTCACAATTTTAAGTCACTACACTTATCCATTTTCTAGTCACTAATTTACAATTCAAGTTACTACACTTAACCATTTTCAAGTCACAATTTCACATTTCAAGTCACTACACTAAACCATTATCAAGAAACAAGTTCATAATTTCAAGTCACTACACTTATCAATTTTCTAGTCACTAATTAACAATTCAAGTTACTGCACTTAACCATATTCAAGAAACAAGTTCACAATTTCAAGTCACTACACTTTGCCATTTCAAGAAACATGTTCACAATTTCAAGTCACTACATTTAACCTTTTTCATATCACTAATTCACATTTCTAGTCACTACACTTACCCATTTTCAAGAAACAAGTTCATAATTTCAAGTCACTACACTTTAACTTTTTCAAGAAACAAGTTCACAATTTCAAGTCACTACACTTTGCCATTTCAAGAAACAAGTTCACATTTCAAGTCACAACTTCACATTTCAAGTCACTACACTAAACCTTTTTCAAGAAACAAATTCACATTTCAAGTCACTACACTTAACCATTTTCTAGTCACTATTTTATATTTCAAGTCACTACACATAACCTTTTTCAAGTCACTAATTCACATTTCAAGTCACTAAATTTAACCATTATCAAGAAACAAGTTCAAAATTTTAAGTCACTACACTTATCCATTTTCTAGTCACTAATTTACAATTCAAGTTACTACACTTAACCATTTTCAAGTCACAATTTCACATTTCAAGTCACTACACTAAACCATTTTCAAGAAACAAATTCACATTTCAATTCACTACACTTAACCATTTTCTAGTCACTAGTTTATATTTCAAGTCACTACACTTAACCATTTTCCAGAAACAAGTTCATAATTTCAAGTCACTACACTTAACCATTTCAAGAAACAAGTTCACAATTTCAAGTCACTACACTTAACCTTTTTCAAGTCACTAATTCACATTTCAAGTCACTAAATTTAACCATTATCAAGAAACAAGTTCATAATTTCAAGTCACTACACTTATCCATTTTCTAGTCACTAATTAACAATTCAAGTTACTGCACTTAACCATATTAAAGAAACAAGTTCACAATTTCAATTCACTACACTTTGCCATTTCAAGAAACATGTTCACAATTTCAAGTCACTACATTTAACCTTTTTCATATCACTAATTCACATTTCTAGTCACTACACTTACCCATTTTCAAGAAACAAGTTCGTAATTTCAAGTCACTACACTTTAACTTTTTCAAGAAACAAGTTCACAATTTCAAGTCACTACACTTTGCCATTTCAAGAAACAAGTTCACAATTTCAAGTCTCTACATTTAACATTTTTCATATCACAAGTTCACAATTTCAAGTCACTACACTTAACCATTTCAAGAAATGAGTTCACAATTTCAAGTCACTACACTTAACCATTTCAAGAAACAAGTTCACAATTTCAAGTCACTACACTTAACCTTTTTCAAGTCACTAATTCACATTTCAAGTCACTACACTTAACCATTTCAAGAAACAATTTCACAATTTCCCGTCACTACACTTAACCATTTTAAAGAAACAAGTTCAGCATGTCAAGTCACTACATTTAACCATTTTCAAGTCACAACTTCACATTTCAAGTCACTACACAAAACCACTTTCAAGAAACAAATTCACATTTCAAGTCACTACACTTAACCATTTTCTAGTCACTATTTTTGTCACGCCCCGAATCCCATCGAGACATGATTGGCACCCATAGCCGACAAGGCCCGAGAGAACCAACCTTTGCTTATGTTCACTCATATGCATATAATAATCATAACCACCATTGCATAATATTATGAAAGACGAATAAAGGAAACCATAGGACATAATACATACATATGAATTTGGCCGTTGAGGCCATCCAGTCAAAACAACATATGTCCTTGCCACTGATACACTCACATCTGTCTACAAAAGCCTCTAACAAGAGCGAGCATTGACCACAATGAACCATAAGTCGGGACAAGTCCCCGCTTTATACAACATGTACAATACCAAAACATATATACACCCTGACTCGGAGAAGCCCCGAATGAGCTGGAGCTCACCAAAGAACCGCTAACACTGGCAGTCTACTGAGGAGGCCTACTGGGACCTGCGCCTGCAGCAAGTAAGGTAAATTCCCCGAGAGGGGTCAGTACGAAATAAGTACTGAGTATGCAAGGCTCAGATGAACTGTACAACATATGAACATTTCAATGAATATGTCAATGAACTCAAAACATATGAATAATCAATGTGAATAAGTCACCATGTTGCATTTTGGAAACCATGTGGATTGCTTTCATTACTTTCATTACTTTCCTTATCTCAATACTCACTTGTCATTACATGTCACAATGTGCTCGGGCCCCGACTGATCAGTGGGTCTTTCATATCATATCATTGTGTAGGGATCGAGTCGAGCTAGGCTTATGCCCCTAGACTTGCCACCCATACATCAATGCATCGGGATCGAGTCGAGCTAGGCTTACGCCCCTAGACTTGCCACCCATAAATCCAATTCTCGGGATCGAGTCGAGCTAGGCTTACGCCCCTAGACTTGCCACCCGTACTTGATCATTGACCACATTTGCATTACTTTGCTCATTACTTTGAGATTGATACTTTGATAGTCAAAACATCACTTTGGAACTTTGGAACACAACATTGTTGGAAACTTTGAATCATTGACCAATGAGTGAAGGACATATGAATAAATATCAATGAGAAATATAACATTACTAGCACCATGATACCATTGGAACCATTGGACAATAATCCATGAACAAGAGACACAAGTATAGACACTATTGGAATATTGGTACGTAACTTTATTTGAACTTTCGGAACATTAACCATGAATATGAGAAATGAGATTCACAATGAGTAGGAAATATAGGACAATGATCATAGATAAGGGCATATGGGATACCTTAGTACATTTCGGAATAGAACGAAAGAAATGTCAATGTGAACACTATTGGCCGTAGAAAGATACGGACAAAATAACCTTACATACCTTGGATTCGCAATACGAATCTACAACCTTAGATGCGTAGACAATAATCTCTCTCCTTCTTTATGTGTCACTCTACAAATACATAACTAAATTCACATTAACCACTAATTACTTTACAAATGCATACCATGTCAATGAATTACATGTTTGGCTTTAAACATGTCATTTCCCCTTGACAAAACCATTGATCATACTATTATTCCAAAAATTCCATAATATTCCCAACATTGACCAATACATGAAAATCAATACATTTCACCACAATACTTCTCCTTTACACTTTCTTATCCATAACACATCACAAATAATCCATCAAAGCACCTTAATTCAACTCATAACACATATCGGCCAAAATCCCAAAATTCCCACTTTTAGACAAGAACAAGTGTAATGCCCAAAATAACACCATACATGTTCATATTTTGTCCATACCATGCTTTTTCATCAAAGGCATAAGGCCTAATTCACACTTGAATTCCATATACCACAAATCTCATACAAAATCACCAAGTACCATGACCAACTTTTCCAAGCACAACCAACATGATATACATATTCTTTTATGCATATAAGATATTAGTCCATGAAAATAAATACTTACCAAGGCTTGGAATATGTTGATCTTGTCCAAGGAGTCCCAAGGAATTGTTTTGCTTTAGGGTTTGGAAATGAGAAATGTTTGTGAAAAATATCCAAAAGGCATGTGAGGCTTTGATGATAAAAAATCTGATATTGGGGCCTTTATATAGACCCCAAGTCAAGCTTAGCCTTTTATTTGGCATTTAATATGGTCAAAGTGGAAGAATGGATATTTTTGCCCTTTGGGCAAATTCTTTCATTTCCATTTTGGGCCTAACTTTGGGCCCAAGAACTCATATCCATGCAACCCATACAATTTCATGTATTAATCACCATATCTCTCATGTTTACATAATTCCCTAATGTCACGACAATATTCTTTTAAACAATTCTCATTCGTCCTTTCGATCGCAAAAATTGGAATTCTAGTCGCCCTTGGTTTCATTGGACATTTTGGATCACTATTCACCTTTCGTGATTTGATCATGTAGGAGTATGTAGGAGTGTATTGAAGTGTTTGACTCTTTAACAATGCTCAAATAACTCCAAAGAATCAAAAGAAACCATCTAGGAATCGTCGTAGAATTGCGTTACGAAACGACGCCGGAAAGGCATAGTTTTTGTTCCTTGCGCCACACCCCCTGAAACAGGGTAGTGGTGCAAGAATTGGGCCTGCTCTGAAGTTTATGCAGTCTGGTGGCTTGCGCCACACCCCTGAAATAGGGTAGTGGCGCAAGTCTCAGCACATTGCTGAAATTTCCGGCCACTTATCCAATGCGTACGTATCGTCCAATCCTTTATCCAAACATTACAAAATACTTACTTAGTGATCTTAACCATCAAGTAAACATGACTTAAAGTCACCAAATGAGGTTAGAATATGTACGAGTTCTTACCCAAATGCTCCATGAAATCACAACACACCTCCTACGACGATCTAATCGCACATGTTACGTCCGATATCAAATGTTTCCCCAATGACACTATAAAACACATATGCATGGCATCTCAACACCTATGTAGATATGATCCCAAGGTATCAAGTGAGGTTATAAAGTACGGGGTGTTACATTCTTCCCCCCTTAGAAACATTCGTCCTCGAATGTTAACAACAGTGTCTTATATACAACAAATACATCTTTACTCTAACATACCTATACACATTTACATAATGCTTTTAAATACTTACTTGTTATTGTTCCACCTCCGCACTGTGAACTTCTTGGTCCATTTGGAATAAGTGGGGATACTTGGATTTCATCATTTCTTCCGCTTCCCATGTGATCTCCTCTACTTGTTGATTTCTCCACAGGACTTTTACGGATGCTATGTCTTTATTTCTCAATCTCTTTACTTGTCGATCTAGGATAGCAATGGGCACCTCTTCATAAGTGAGATCCTCTGTAACTTGAACATCCTCTACGGGAACAATACGAGACGGATCTCCTATGCATTTCCGAAGCATCGACACATGAAATACCGGATGGACAGAGGAAAGTTCTTGAGGTAAGGCTAATTCATATGCGACTTGCCCAAATCTTCTAATAACTTCATAGGGGCCTATGTAACGTGGACTCAATTTCCCTTTCTTTTCGAACCGCATTACCCCTTTCATCGGTGACACCTTTAGAAACACCCAATCACCTATGGCGAATTCAAGCCCTCTTCGCCTAACATCGGCATATGATTTGTGACGACTTTGAGCCATTTGTAACCGTTGTTGGATAACTTTAACTTTCTCCATGGCTTGGGGAACAATATCTGGCCCAAGTAAAGCAGTTTCACCTGCTTTGAACCAGCCGATTGGTGATCTACATTTCCTTCCATACAAGGCTTCATAAGGTGCCATTTTAATACTTGAATGATAGCTATTGTTATATGAAAATTCAATAAGAGGCAAATGGTCATCCCAACTACCTTGAAAATCCAACGTACAAGCTCGTAGCATATCTTCAAGTGTCTGGATAGTACGTTCTGCTTGTCCATCAGTCTGAGGATGGAAAGCCGTACTCAAATTCACTTGAGTACCTAAACTCCACTGAAAAGATTTCCAAAAGTGTGCTGTGAACTGTTCTCCTCTGTCTGATATGATAGAAAGTGGAATACCATGCAATCGTACTATCTCCTTCACATACAACTTCGCATAGTCCTCAGCTGTATAGGTCGTCTTGACAGGTACAAAATGCGCTGACTTGGTAAGTCGGTCCACTATGACCCATATCGAATCAAACTTCCGCAATGTACGAGGCAAACCCGTAATAAAATCCATATTAATCATATCCCACTTCCAGACTGGAAGATTGATACATTGCATGTAACCTCCCGGTTTCTGATGTTCCACTTTCACTTGTTGACAATTTGGGCACTGCGCGACAAATTCTGCAATGTTCTTTTTCATGTTGCCCCACCAATACACTTCTCTCAATTCATGGTACATTTTAGTAGCGCCCGGGTGAATGGATTAGCGCGAATGATGCGCCTCCGTCATTATTCGTATCCTCAGCTCATCTACGTCCGGTACACATATTCTCCCTTGACATTGAAGCACCCCTTTCGGTGTAATATCAAATGCCTTGGTCAAATTCTGCTGCACATTCTCCTTTAGCTGCAATAAAATAGAATCTGCATACTGTTTCTCTTTCACTTCAGCTATCAAGGAGGATTCTGCTGCATTCTGCACCATAACTTTATCATCGGAGGACTCAATAAGGCGAACTCCCAAGCTGGCTAATTGATTCAAGTCTTTGATTATCTCACGCTTTAACTGACCACTAGTGCTTTCTACTGCCTTACGGCTCAATGCATCAGCTACCACATTTGCTTTGCCTGGGTGATAAAGAATATCAATGTCATAATCTTTTAAAAGCTCTAACCACCTTCGTTGCCTCAAATTGAGTTCCTTCTGCTTAAAAAGATATTGCAAGCTTTTGTGATCCGTATAGATGTCAACATGAACACCATATAAATAATGACGCCATATCTTTAAAGCAAAAACTACCGCTGCCAATTCAAGATCATGTGTGGGATAGTTTTTCTCATGTGGACGCAACTGTCGTGAGGCATATGCTATCACCCTACCATGCTGCATCAACACACATCCGAGACCAATCCCGGAAGCATCACAATACACTGCATAGCACTCTGTGCCTTCAGGAAGTACTAACACTGGTGTGGAAGTCAACTTATCTTTCAATTTTTGAAACCCTCTTTCACATGCATCATTCCATTGAAACTTAATTGCCTTGTGAGTTAACTTTGTTAATGGTGCGGCAATAGACGTAAACCCTTCTACAAATCTCCGATAATAACCTGCCAAACCCAGAAAACTGCGAATCTCTGTGGGTGTCGTAGGTCTTGGCCAGTTTTTCACTGCTTCAATCTTTTGGGTATCAACCTGTATGCCTTCATCTGATACAATGTGACCCAAGAACGCGACTGATTTCAACCAAAACTCACATTTGGAGAATTTTGCATACAAGTTACGCTCACGGAGAATTTGCAACACTTGCCGTAAGTGATAAGCATGGTCTTCTGGTGATCTTGAATAAACAAGGATGTCATCTATAAAAACTGTCACGAACACGTCTAGGAATGGCTTAAACACCCTGTTCATCAAATCCATAAACACAGCCGGTGCATTTGTTAGTCCAAATGACATAACTAAAAATTCATAATGGCCATACCGTGTTCGGAAAGCTGTCTTGGGTACATCTTCTTCTCTGACTCTGACTTGATGGTAACCCGACCTCAAGTCAATCTTTGAAAAACACTTGGCACCCTGTAACTGATCAAACAAATCATCAATTCGAGGAAGGGGGTATTTATTCTTGATCGTTACTTTATTCAGTTGACGATAGTCGATGCACATTCTCAAGGTGCCATCTTTATTTCGCACAAATAATACCGGTGCACCCCACGGGGACATACTAGGCCTAATGAAGCCTTTATCCAGCAAATCTTTCAACTGCTCCTTCAATTCACGCAGTTCCGCTGGAGCCATTCTATATGGAGGAATAGAAATAGGCTGAGTGCCTGGAATCACATCAATGCCGAATTCCACTTCTCGTTCTGGGGGTAAACCTGGAAGATCCTCTGGGAATACATCTAGAAATTCATTGACTACCGGTACTGACTGTGGAATTAATGGTTCCACATCATTATCTTTCACTCGTACCAAATGACATATGTATCCCTTGGCAATCATTTTTCTGGCTTTCAAATAGGAAATAAATCTTCCTCGTGGTGCCCCTACCTTACCCTGCCATTCTAGAATATTTTCCTGTGGAAAACAAAATTGTACCTTCTTGGCCCGGCAATCTACCGTAGCATAACACGAAGCCAACCAATTCATTCCCATAATTACATCAAAATCCACCATGTCCAATTCAATGAGATCGGCCAACGTATCATGACCACACACAGTTATCACACAGTTACGATACACTATTTTTGCAACAATATAGTCACCAACCGGTGTAGACACTTCAATTGATTTAATTAATAATTCTGGTGCCTTTGCAAATTTGGCAGCAACCAATGGAGTAACATAGGAAAATGTAGAACCTGGGTCAATTAGTGCATATACATTATGTGAGAATATGGACAATGTACCTGTGACAACATCAGGGGAAGCCTCTGAATTCTGGCGGTCCACCAAAGCATAAGTGCGATTCTGGACCCCGCTAGTACTGGCTCCTCCTCTGGCACCTCTACCACGACTAATAGGCTGCACCCCTCGGCCCTGTGAAGGAACCGATGCTGAAGATGCAACAGCCGACCCAGCTGGTTGTGCTATACCACCCATGCTCCGCTGTGGACACTCTCTCGCTATATGTCCCGGCATACCACACCAAAAGCAGGCATTCGTCCCTGTTCGACATGTACCTGTGTGCATACGCCCGCAGTGCTGACACTGCTGACGAGGGAAACCTGCTGCCTGTGATCCATGAACCCCACTACTTTGCCCTGCTGAACCACCTCGAAACCCTCGAGACTACGAATAAGCACCACCTGTGGAATAAGAGAACGATGGTCTAGGTGGTCTAGGAAACATGCGGGGCCTAGATCCTCCTTGGGACATCATAGGTGGTCCCATAGGTCTAGCCCTTTTGGACTGTCCCCTATCAAATTCATGTACCCTTCGTCTCAGTCGTTGATCTTCCATTTTTTGGGCAAAGGCTTGGATTCGAGCAATGTCCATGTCCCTATTCAAGGCCGCAATAGTACAATCTCTCACCAAGTATGGCTCTAATCTTTCCACGTATCTATGGACCCTGTCTGTCATCGTAGCCACAACATTTGGCGCATATCGAGCCAAGGAATTAAATTGCAAACTATATTCCCGAACACTCATATTTCCTTGACGCAAATTTAGGAACTGATCTGTACGTGCTTCCCGAACCTCATATGGAAGATAATGATCGAGGAAGGCCACTTTAAACTCTTCCCATGTCGGTGAATCTTCACCAATGTCACGGGATTTCTTCCAATCTTCATACCACAGTATTGCCTCTCCCTTCAACCTGTACGCAGCAAGTTCAACTGTCTCTACCCCTGTCACATGCATAACTTCTAATGCCATCTGAATTTGATCCACGAAGTCCTGTGGATCTGCTTTGGGATCTGCCCCTGTGAATATAGGAGGGTCCAGTTTCAAGAAATCCTGTATTCTGCGACTTGCCATTCTAGCCGCATCATCATCATGTGCCATTGCACCAGCTCTTCCCTGGCTTTGTGCCGCCACTAACTGTGTCAACATCTGTATAGCATTCCTCAGATCCTGATCTGTGGCATTTGTCGGTGGTTCCACGGGCACTTCCCTTCTTCTCGGCTCTTCTGGAGCTGAAGAAGTAGAAGAAGCTCGCGTTGCGAACTCAGTTTCAGCCCCACCTTGATCAACTTGTTCAGGTGGTGGTCTACTTGCTCCTTCACCAGCAATTCTATCTATCAGCTTACTTTTACCTTTTCCTCTTCCTCTTCTAGTGTTCGGCATTTTGACTATACCAAAGAAAAACAATTACCGAGATCAGATACAATGCAACTGACAACATTGGCTCTATTGCACGATCTAGAATGAAGGAAAGAAACAACATCCTAAATGTCTCGTAGCCTCCTACGTATAAATGTGGTGCACAACACATCGATACGTAAGACTCTACTCAGACACGGCTTTGTAGACATCCTTAGACCGACTGCTCTGATACCACTTTTGTCACGCCCCGAATCCCATCGAGACATGATTGGCACCCGTAGCCGACAAGGCCCGAGAGAACCAACCTTTTCTTATGTTCACTCATATGCATATAATAATCATAACCACCATTGCATAATATTATGAAAGACGAATAAAGGAAACCATGGGACATAATACATACATATGAAACTTGGCCGTTGAGGCCATCCAGTCAAAACAACATATGTCCTTGCCACTGATACACCCACATCTGTCTACAAAAGCCTCTAACAAGAGCATTGACCATAATGAACCATAAGTCGGGACAAGTCCCCGCTTTATACAACATGTACAATACCAAAACATATATACACCCTGACTCGGAGAAGCCCCGAATGAGCTAGAGCTCACCAAAGAACCGCTAACACTGGCAGTCTACTGAGGAGGCCTACTGGGACCTGCGCCTGCAGCAAGTAAGGTAAATTCCCCGAGAGGGGTCAGTACGAAATAAGTACTGAGTATGCAAGGCTCAGATGAACTGTACAACATATGAATATTTCAATGAATATGTCAATGAACTCAAAACATATGAATAATCAATGTGAATAAGTCACCATGTTGCATTTTGGAAACCATGTGGATTGCTTTCATTACTTTCATTACTTTCCTTATCTCAATACTCACTTGTCATTACATGTCACAATGTGCTCGGGCCCCGACTGATCAGTGGGTCTTTCATATCATATCATTGTGTAGGGATCGAGTTGAGCTAGGCTTATGCCCCTAGACTTGCCACCCATACATCAATGCATCGGGATCGAGTCGAGCTAGGCTTACGCCCCTAGACTTGCCACCCATAAATCCAATTCTCGGGATCGAGTTGAGCTAGGCTTACGCCCCTAGACTTGCCACCCGTACTTGATCATTGACCACATTTGCATTACTTTGCTCATTACTTTGAGATTGATACTTTGATAGTCAAAACATCACTTTGGAACTTTGGAACACAACATTGTTGGAAACTTTGAATCATTGACCAATGAGTGAAGGACATATGAATAAATATCAATGAGAAATATAACATTACTAGCACCATGATACCATTGGAACCATTGGACAATAATCCATGAACAAGAGACACAAGTATAGACACTATTGGAATATTGGTACGTAACTTTATTTGAACTTTCGGAACATTAACCATGAATATGAGAAATGAGATTCACAATGAGTAGGAAATATAGGACAATGATCATAGATAAGGGCATATGGGATACCTTAGTACATTTCGGAATAGAACGAAAGAAATGTCAATGTGAACACTATTGGCCGTAGAAAGATACGGACAAAATAACCTTACATACCTTGGATTCGCAATACGAATCTACAACCTTAGATGCGTAGACAATAATCTCTCTCCTTCTTTATGTGTCACTCTACAAATACATAACTAAATTCACATTAACCACCAATTACTTTACAAATGCATACCATGTCAATGAATTACATGTTTGGCTTTAAACATGTCATTTCCCCTTGACAAAACCATTGATCATACTATTATTCCAAAAATTCCATAATATTCCCAACATTGACCAATACATGAAAATCAATACATTTCACCACAATACTTCTCCTTTACACTTTCTTATCCATAACACATCACAAATAATCCATCAAAGCACCTTAATTCAACTCATAACACATATCGGCCAAAATCCCAAAATTCCCACTTTTAGACAAGAACAAGTGTAATGCCCAAAATAACACCATACATGTTCATATTTTGTCCATACCATGCTTTTTCATCAAAGGCATAAGGCCTAATTCACACTTGAATTCCATATACCACAAATCTCATACAAAATCACCAAGTACCATGACCAACTTTTCCAAGCACAACCAACATGATATACATATTCTTTTATGCATATAAGATATTAGTCCATGAAAATAAATACTTACCAAGGCTTGGAATATGTTGATCTTGTTCAAGGAGTCCCAAGGAATTGTTTTGCTTTAGGGTTTGGAAATGAGAAATGTTTGTGAAAAATATCCAAAAGGCATGTGAGGCTTTGATGATAAAAAATCTGATATTGGGGCCTTTATATAGACCCCAAGTCAAGCTTAGCCTTTTATTTGGCATTTAATATGGTCAAAGTGGAAGAATGGATATTTTTGCCCTTTGGGCAAATTCTTTCATTTCCATTTTGGGCCTAACTTTGGGCCCAAGAACTCATATCCATGCAACCCATACAATTTCATGTATTAATCACCATATCTCTCATGTTTACATAATTCCCTAATGTCACGACAATATTCTTTTAAACAATTCTCATTCGTCCTTTCGATCGCAAAAATTGGAATTCTAGTCGCCCTTGGTTTCATTGGACATTTTGGATCACTATTCACCTTTCGTGATTTGATCATGTAGGAGTATGTAGGAGTGTATTGAAGTGTTTGACTCTTTAACAATGCTCAAATAACTCCAAAGAATCAAAAGAAACCATCTAGGAATCGTCGTAGAATTGCGTTACGAAACGACGCCGGAAAGGCATAGTTTTTGTTCCTTGCGCCACACCCCCTGAAACAGGGTAGTGGTGCAAGAATTGGGCCTGCTCTGACGTTTATGCAGTCTGGTGGCTTGCGCCACACCCCTGAAACAGGGTAGTGGCACAAGTCTCAGCACATTGCTGAAATTTTCGGCCACTTATCCAATGCGTACGTATCGTCCAATCCTTTATCCAAACATTACAAAATACTTACTTAGTGATCTTAACCATCAAGTAAACATGACTTAAAGTCACCAAATGAGGTTAGAATATGTACGAGTTCTTACCCAAATGCTCCATGAAATCACAACACACCTCCTACGATGATCTAATCGCACATGTTACGTCCGATATCAAATGTTTCCCCAATGACACTATAAAACACATATGCATGGCATCTCAACACCTATGTAGATATGATCCCAAGGTATCAAGTGAGGTTATAAAGTACGGGGTGTTACATTCTTCCCCCCTTAGAAACATTCGTCCTCGAATGTTAACAACAGTGTCTTATATACAACAAATACATCTTTACTCTAACATACCTATACACATTTACATAATGCTTTTAAATACTTACTTGTTATTGTTCCACCTCCGCACTGTGAACTTCTTGGTCCATTTGGAATAAGTGGGGATACTTGGATTTCATCATTTCTTCCGCTTCCCATGTGATCTCCTCTACTTGTTGATTTCTCCACAGGACTTTTACGGATGCTATGTCTTTATTTCTCAATCTCTTTACTTGTCGATCTAGGATAGCAATGGGCACCTCTTCATAAGTGAGATCCTCTGTAACTTGAACATCCTCTACGGGAACAATACGAGACGGATCTCCTATGCATTTCCGAAGCATCGACACATGAAATACCGGATGGACAGAGGAAAGTTCTTGAGGTAAGGCTAATTCATATGCGACTTGCCCAAATCTTCTAATAACTTCATAGGGGCCTATGTAACGTGGACTCAATTTCCCTTTCTTTTCGAACCGCATTACCCCTTTCATCGGTGACACCTTTAGAAACACCCAATCACCTATGGCGAATTCAAGCCCTCTTCGCCTAACATCGGCATATGATTTGTGACGACTTTGAGCCATTTGTAACCGTTGTTGGATAACTTTAACTTTCTCCATGGATTGGTGAACAATATCTGGCCCAAGTAAAGCAGTTTCACCTGCTTTGAACCAGCCGATTGGTGATCTACATTTCCTTCCATACAAGGCTTCATAAGGTGCCATTTTAATACTTGAATGATAGCTATTGTTATATGAAAATTCAATAAGAGGCAAATGGTCATCCCAACTACCTTGAAAATCCAACGTACAAGCTCGTAGCATATCTTCAAGTGTCTGGATAGTACGTTCTGCTTGTCCATCAGTCTGAGGATGGAAAGCCGTACTCAAATTCACTTGAGTACCTAAACTCCACTGAAAAGATTTCCAAAAGTGTGCTGTGAACTGTGCTCCTCTGTCTGATATGATAGAAAGTGGAATACCATGCAATCGTACTATCTCCTTCACATACAACTTCGCATAGTCCTCAGCTGTATAGGTCGTCTTGACAGGTACAAAATGTGCTGACTTGGTAAGTCGGTCCACTATGACCCATATCGAATCAAACTTCCGTAATGTACGAGGCAAACCCGTAATAAAATCCATATTAATCATATCCCACTTCCAGACTGGAAGATTGATACATTGCATGTAACCTCCCGGTTTCTGATGTTCCACTTTCACTTGTTGACAATTTGGGCACTGCGCGACAAATTCTGCAATGTTCTTTTTCATGTTGCCCCACCAATACACTTCTCTCAATTCATGGTACATTTTAGTAGCGCCCGGGTGAATGGATTAGCGCGAATGATGCGCCTCCGTCATTATTCGTATCCTCAGCTCATCTACGTCCGGTACACATATTCTCCCTTGACATTGAAGCACCCCTTTCGGTGTAATATCAAATGCCTTGGTCAAATTCTGCTGCACATTCTCCTTTAGCTGCAATAAAATAGAATCTGCATACTGTTTCTCTTTCACTTCAGCTATCAAGGAGGATTCTGCTGCATTCTGCACCATAACTTTATCATCGGAGGACTCAATAAGGCGAACTCCCAAGCTGGCTAATTGATTCAAGTCTTTGATTATCTCACGCTTTAACTGACCACTAGTGCTTTCTACTGCCTTACGGCTCAATGCATCAGCTACCACATTTGCTTTGCCTGGGTGATAAAGAATATCAATGTCATAATCTTTTAAAAGCTCTAACCACCTTCGTTGCCTCAAATTGAGTTCCTTCTGCTTAAAAAGATATTGCAAGCTTTTGTGATCCGTATAGATGTCAACATGAACACCATATAAATAATGACGCCATATCTTTAAAGCAAAAACTACCGCTGCTAATTCAAGATCATGTGTGGGATAGTTTTTCTCATGTGGACGCAACTGTCGTGAGGCATATGCTATCACCCTACCATGCTGCATCAACACACATCCGAGACCAATCCCGGAAGCATCACAATACACTGCATAGCACTCTGTGCCTTCAGGAAGTACTAACACTGGTGTGGAAGTCAACTTATCTTTCAATTTTTGAAACCCTCTTTCACATGCATCATTCCATTGAAACTTAATTGCCTTGTGAGTTAACTTTGTTAATGGTGCGGCAATAGACGTAAACCCTTCTACAAATCTCCGATAATAACCTGCCAAACCCAGAAAACTGCGAATCTCTGTGGGTGTCGTAGGTCTTGGCCAGTTTTTCACTGCTTCAATCTTTTGGGTATCAACCTGTATGCCTTCATCTGATACAATGTGACCCAAGAACGCGACTGATTTTAACCAAAACTCACATTTGGAGAATTTTGCATACAACTTACGCTCACGGAGAATTTGCAACACTTGCCGTAAGTGATAAGCATGGTCTTCTGGTGATCTTGAATAAACAAGGATGTCATCTATAAAAACTGTCACGAACACGTCTAGGAATGGCTTAAACACCCTGTTCATCAAATCCATAAACACAGCCGGTGCATTTGTTAGTCCAAATGACATAACTAAAAATTCATAATGGCCATACCGTGTTCGGAAAGCTGTCTTGGGTACATCTTCTTCTCTGACTCTGACTTGATGGTAACCCGACCTCAAGTCAATCTTTGAAAAACACTTGGCACCCTGTAACTGATCAAACAAATCATCAATTCGAGGAAGGGGGTATTTATTCTTGATCGTTACTTTATTCAGTTGACGATAGTCGATGCACATTCTCAAGGTGCCATCTTTATTTCGCACAAATAATACCGGTGCACCCCACGGGGACATACTAGGCCTAATGAAGCCTTTATCCAGCAAATCTTTCAACTGCTCCTTCAATTCACGCAGTTCCGCTGGAGCCATTCTATATGGAGGAATAGAAATAGGCTGAGTGCCTGGAATCACATCAATGCCGAATTCCACTTCTCGTTCTGGGGGTAAACCTGGAAGATCCTCTGGGAATACATCTAGAAATTCATTGACTACCGGTACTGACTGTGGAATTAATGGTTCCACATCATTATCTTTCACTCGTACCAAATGACATATGTATCCCTTGGCAATCATTTTTCTGGCTTTCAAATAGGAAATAAATCTTCCTCGTGGTGCCCCTACCTTACCCTGCCATTCTAGAATATTTTCCTGTGGAAAACAAAATTGTACCTTCTTGGCCCGGCAATCTACTGTAGCATAACACGAAGCCAACCAATTCATTCCCATAATTACATCAAAATCCACCATGTCCAATTCAATGAGATCGGCCAACGTATCATGACCACACACAGTTATCACACAGTTACGATACACTCTTTTTGCAACAATATAGTCACCAACCGGTGTAGACACTTCAATTGATTTAATTAATAATTCTGGTGCCTTTGCAAATTTGGCAGCAACCAATGGAGTAACATAGGAAAATGTAGAACCTGGGTCAATTAGTGCATATACATTATGTGAGAATATGGACAATGTACCTGTGACAACATCAGGGGAAGCCTCTGAATTCTGGCGGTCCACCAAAGCATAAGTGCGATTCTGGACCCCGCTAGTACTGGCTCCTCCTCTGGCACCTCTACCACGACTAATAGGCTGCACCCCTCGGCCCTGTGAAGGAACCGATGCTGAAGATGCAACAGCCGACCCAGCTGGTTGTGCTATACCACCCATGCTCCGCTGTGGACACTCTCTCGCTATATGTCCCGGCATACCACACCAAAAGCAGGCATTCGTCCCTGTTCGACATGTACCTGTGTGCATACGCCCGCAGTGCTGACACTGCTGACGAGGGAAACCTGCTGCCTGTGATCCATGAACCCCACTACTTTGCCCTGCTGAACCACCTCGAAACCCTCGAGACTGCGAATAAGCACCACCTGTGGAATAAGAGAACGATGGTCTAGGTGGTCTAGGAAACATGCGGGGCCTAGATCCTCCTTGGGACATCATAGGTGGTCCCATAGGTCTAGCCCTTTTGGACTGTCCCCTATCAAATTCATGTACCCTTCGTCTCAGTCGTTGATCTTCCATTTTCTGGGCAAAGGCTTGGATTCGAGCAATGTCCATGTCCCTATTCAAGGCCGCAATAGTACAATCTCTCACCAAGTATGGCTCTAATCTTTCCACGTATCTATGGACCCTGTCTGTCATCGTAGCCACAACATTTGGCGCATATCGAGCCAAGGAATTAAATTGCAAACTATATTCCCGAACACTCATATTTCCTTGACGCAAATTCAGGAACTGATCTGCACGTGCTTCCCGAACCTCATATGGAAGATAATGATCGAGGAAGGCCACTTTAAACTCTTCCCATGTCGGTGAATCTGCACCAATGTCACGGGATTTCTTCCAATCTTCATACCACAGTATTGCCTCTCCCTTCAACCTGTACGCAGCAAGTTCAACTGTCTCCACCCCTGTCACATGCATAACTTCTAATGCCCTCTGAATTTGATCCACGAAGTCCTGTGGATCTGCTTTGGGATCTGCCCCTGTGAATATAGGAGGGTCCAGTTTCAAGAAATCCTGTGTTCTGCGACTTGCCATTCTAGCCGCATCATCATCATGTGCCATTGCACCAGCTCTTCCCTGGCTTTGTGCCGCCACTAACTGTGTCAACATCTGTACAGCATTCCTCAGATCCTGATCTGTGGCATTTGTCGGTGGTTCCATGGGCACTTCCCTTCTTCTCGGCTCTTCTGGAGCTGAAGAAGTAGAAGAAGCTCGCGTTGCGAACTCAGTTTCAGCCCCACCTTGATCAACTTGTTCAGGTGGTGGTCTACTTGCTCCTTCACCAGCAATTCTATCTATCAGCTTACTTTTACCTTTTTCCTCTTCCTCTTCTAGTGTTCGGCATTTTGACTATACCAAAGAAAAACAATTACCGAGATCAGATACAATGCAACTGACAACATTGGCTCTATTGCACGATATAGAATGAAGGAAAGAAACAACATCCTAAATGTCTCGTAGCCTCCTACGTATAAATGTGGTGCATAACACATCGATACGTAAGACTCTACTCAGACACGGCTTTGTAGACATCCTTAGACCGACTGCTCTGATACCACTTTTGTCACGCCCCGAATCCTATCGAGACATGATTGGCACCCGTAGCCAACAAGGCCCGAGAGAACCAACCTTTGCTTATGTTCACTCATATGCATATAATAATCATAACCACCATTGCATAATATTATGAAAGACGAATAAAGGAAACCATGGGACATAATACATACATATGAAACTTGGCCGTTGAGGCCATCCAGTCAAAACAACATATGTCCTTGCCACTGATACACCCACATCTGTCTACAAAAGCCTCTAACAAGAGCATTGACCACAATGAACCATAAGTCGGGACAAGTCCCCGCTTTATACAACATGTACAATACCAAAACATATATACACCCTGACTCGGAGAAGCCCTGAATGAGCTGGAGCTCACCAAAGAACCGCTAACACTGGCAGTCTACTGAGGAGGCCTACTGGGACCTGCGCCTGCAGCAAGTAAGGTAAATTCCCCGAGAAGGGTCAGTACGAAATAAGTACTGAGTATGCAAGGCTCAGATGAACTGTACAACATATGAATATTTCAATGAATATGTCAATGAACTCAAAACATATGAATAATCAATGTGAATAAGTCACCATGTTGCATTTTGGAAACCATGTGGATTGCTTTCATTACTTTCCTTATCTCAATACTCACTTGTCATTACATGTCACAATGTGCTCAGGCCCCGACTGATCAGTGGGTCTTTCATATCATATCATTGTGTAGGGATCGAGTCGAGCTAGGCTTATGCCCCTAGACTTGCCACCCATACATCAATGCATCGGGATCGAGTCGAGCTAGGCTTACGCCCCTAGACTTGCCACCCATAAATCCAATTCTCGGGATCGAGTCGAGCTAGGCTTACGCCCCTAGACTTGCCACCCGTACTTGATCATTGACCACATTTGCATTACTTTGCTCATTACTTTGAGATTGATACTTTGATAGTCAAAATATCACTTTGGAACTTTGGAACACAACATTGTTGGAAACTTTGAATCATTGACCAATGAGTGAAGGACATATGAATAAATATCAATGAGAAATATAACATTACTAGCACCATAATACCATTGGAACCATTGGACAATAATCCATGAACAAGAGACACAAGTATAGACACTATTGGAATATTGGTACGTAACTTTATTTGAACTTTCGGAACATTAACCATGAATATGAGAAATGAGATTCACAATGAGTAGGAAATATATGACAATGATCATAGATAAGGGCATATGGGATACCTTAGTACATTTCGGAATAGAACGAAAGAAATGTCAATGTGAACACTATTGGCCGTAGAAAGATACAGACAAAATAACCTTACATACCTTGGATTCGCAATACGAATCTACAACCTTAGATGCGTAGACAATAATCTCTCTCCTTCTTTATGTGTCACTCTACAAATACATAACTAAATTCACATTAACCACCAATTACTTTACAAATGCATACCATGTCAATGAATTACATGTTTGGCTTTAAACATGTCATTTCCCCTTGACAAAACCATTGATCATACTATTATTCCAAAAATTCCATAATATTCCCAACATTGACCAATACATGAAAATCAATACATTTCACCACAATACTTCTCCTTTACACTTTCTTATCCATAACACATCACAAATAATCCATCAAAGCACCTTAATTCAACTCATAACACATATCGGCCAAAATCCCAAAATTCCCACTTTTAGACAAGAACAAGTGTAATGCCCATAATAACACCATACATGTTCATATTTTGTCCATACCATGCTTTTTCATCAAAGGCATAAGGCCTAATTCACACTTGAATTCCATATACCACAAATCTCATACAAAATCACCAAGTACCATGACCAACTTTTCCAAGCACAACCAACATGATATACATATTATTTTATGCATATAAGATATTAATCCATGAAAATAAATACTTACCAAGGCTTGGAATATGTTGATCTTGTCCAAGGAGTCCCAAGGAATTGTTTTGCTTTAGGGTTTGGAAATGAGAAATGTTTGTGAAAAATATCCAAAAGGCATGTGAGGCTTTGATGATAAAAAATCTGATATTGGGGCCTTTATATAGACCCCAAGTCAAACTTAGCCTTTTATTTGGCATTTAATATGGTCAAAGTGGAAGAATGGATATTTTTGCCCTTTGGGCAAATTCTTTCATTTCCATTTTGGGCCTAACTTTGGGCCCAAGAACTCATATCCATGCAACCCATACAATTTCATGTATTAATCACCATATCTCTCATGTTTACATAATTCCCTAATGTCACGACAATATTCTTTTAAACAATTCTCATTCGTCCTTTCGATCGTAAAAATTGGAATCCTAGTCGCCCTTGGTTTCATTGGACATTTTGGATCACTATTCACCTTTCGTGATTTGATCATGTAGGAGTATGTAGGAGTGTATTGAAGTGTTTGACTCTTTAACAATGCTCAAATAACTCCAAAGAATCAAAAGAAACCATCTAGGAATCGTCGTAGAATTCGTTACGAAACGACGCCGGAAAGGCATAGTTTTTGTTCCTTGCGCCACACCCCCTGAAACAGGGTAGTGGTGCAAGAATTGGGCCTGCTCTGAAGTTTATGCAGGCTGGTGGCTTGCGCCACACCCCTGAAACAGGGTAGTGGCGCAAGTCTCAGCACATTGCTGAAATTTCCGGCCACTTATCCAATGCGTACGTATCGTCCAATCCTTTATCCAAACATTACAAAATACTTACTTAGTGATCTTAACCATCAAGTAAACATGACTTAAAGTCACCAAATGAGGTTAGAATATGTACGAGTTCTTACCCAAATGCTCCATGAAATCACAACACACCTCCTACGACGATCTAATCGCACATGTTACGTCCGATACCAAATGTTTCCCCAATGACACTATAAAACACATATGCATGGCATCTCAACACCTATGTAGATATGATCCCAAGGTATCAAGTTAGGTTATAAAGTACGGGGTGTTACAATTTTATATTTCAAGTCACTACACATAACCTTTTTCAAGTCACTAATTCACATTTCAAGTCACTAAATTTAACCATTATCAAGAAACAAGCTCACAATTTTAAGTCACTACACTTATCCATTTTCTAGTCACTAATTTACAATTCAAGTTACTACACTTAACCATTTTCAAGTCACAATTTCACATTTCAAGTCACTACACTAAACCATTTTCAAGAAACAAATTCACATTTCAAGTCACTACACTTAACCATTTTCTAGTCACTATTTTATATTTCAAGTCACTACACTTAACCATTTTCCAGAAACAAGTTCATAATTTCAAGTCACTGCACTTAACCATTTCAAGAAACAAGTTCACAATTTCAAGTCACTGCACTTAACCTTTTTCAAGTAACTAATTCAAATTTCAAGTCACTAAATTTAACCATTATCAAGAAACAAGTTCATAATTTCAAGTCACTACACTTATCCATTTTCTAGTCACTAATTAACAATTCAAGTTACTACACTTAACCATTTCAAGAAACAAGTTCACAATTTCAAGTCACTACACTTTGCCATTTCAAGAAACAAGTTCACAATTTCAAGTCACTACACTTAACCTTTTTCAAGTCACTAATTCACATTTCAAGTCAGTACACTTAACCATTTCAAGAAACCATTTCACAATTTCCCGTCAATACACTTAACCATTTTCAAGAAACAAGTTCAGTATGTCAAGTCACTACATTAAACCATTTTCAAGAAACAAGTTCACAATTTCAATTAACAGTCGTCACCCATTTGAAGAAACAAGTTCACAATTTCCAGTCACGACACTTAACCATTTTCAAGAAACAAGTTCATTATGTCAAGCCACTACATTTAACGATTTTCAAGTCACAACTTCAAATTTCAAGTCACTACACTAAACCATTTTCAAGAAACAAATTCACGTTTCAAGTCACTACACTTAACCATTTCAAGAAATGAGTTCACAATTTCAGGTCACTACACTTAACCATTTCAAGAAACAAGTTCACAATTTCAAGTCACTACACTTAACCTTTTTCAAGTCACTAATTCACATTTCAAGTCAGTACACTTAACCATTTCAAGAAACAATTTCACAATTTCCCGTCACTACACTTAACCATTTTCAAGAAACAAGTTCACAATTTCAAGTCACTACACTTAACCTTTTTCAAGTCACTAATTCACCTTTCAAGTCACTACACTTAACCATTTCAAGAAACAATTTCACAATTTCCTGTCACTACACTTAACCATTTTCAAGAAACAAGTTCAGTATGTCAAGTCACTACATTTAACCATTTTCAAGTCACAACTTCACATTTCAAGTCACTACACTAAACCATTTTCAAGAAACAAATTCACATTTCAAGTCACTACACTTAACCATTTTCTAGTCACTATTTTATATTTCAAGTCACTACACATAACCTTTTTCAAGTCACTAATTCACATTTCAAGTCACTAAATTTAACCATTATCAAGAAACAAGTTCACAATTTTAAGTCACTACACTTATCCATTTTCTAGTCACTAATTTACAATTCAAGTTACTACACTTAACCATTTTCAAGTCACAATTTCACATTTCAAGTCACTATACTAAACCATTTTCAAGAAACAAATTCACATTTCAAGTCACTACACTTAACCATTTTCTAGTCAATATTTTATATTTCAAGTCACTACACTTAACCATTTTCCAGAAACAAGTTCATAATTTCAAGTCACTACACTTAACCATTTCAAGAAACAAGTTCACAATTTCAAGTCACTACACTTAACCTTTTTCAAGTCACTAATTCACATTTCAAGTCACTAAATTTAACCATTATCAAGAAACAAGTTCATAATTTCAAGTCACTACACCTACCCATTTTCTAGTCACTAATTATCAATTCAAGTTACTACACTTAACCATTTTCAAGAAACAAGTTCACAATTTCAAGTCACTACACTTTGCCATTTCAAGAAACATGTTCACAATTTCAAGTCACTACATTTAACCTTTTTCATATCACTAATTCACATTTCTAGTCACTACACTTACCCATTTTCAAGAAACAAGTTCATAATTTCAAGTCACTACAGTTTAACTTTTTCAAGAAACAAGTTCACAATTTCAAGTCACTACACTTTGCCATTTAAAGAAACAAGTTCACAATTTCAAGTCACTACATTTAACATTTTTCATATCCAAAGTTCAAAATTTCAAGTCACTACACTTAACCATTTCAAGAAACGAGTTCATAATTTCAAGTCACTACACTTATCCATTGTCTAGTCACTAATTTACAATTCAAATTACTACACTTAACCATTTTCAAGTCACAATTTCACAATTCAAGTCACTACACTAAACCATTTTCAAGAAACAAATTCACATTTCAAATCAGTACACTTAACCATTTTCTAGTCACTATTTTATATTTCAAGTCACTACACTTAACCATTTTCCACAAACAAGTTCATAATTTCAAGTCACTACACTTAACCATTTCAAGAAACAAGTTCACAATTTCACGTCACTACACTTAACCTTTTTCAAGTCACTAATTCACATTTCAAGTCACTAAATTTAACCATTATCAAGAAACAAGTTCATAATTTCAAGTCACTACACTTATCCATTTTCTAGTCACTAATTAACAATTCAAGTTACTGCACTTAACCATATTCAAGAAACAAGTTCACAATTTCAAGTCACTACACTTTGCCATTTCAAGAAACATGTTCACAATTTCAAGTCACTACATTTAACATTTTTCATATCACAAGTTCATAATTTCAAGTCACTACACTTAACCTTTTTCAAGTCACTAATTCACATTTCAAGTCAGTACACTTAATCATTTCAAGAAACGTTTTCACAATTTCCCGTCACTACACTTAACCATTTTCAAGAAACAAGTTCACAATTTCAAGTCACTACACTTAACCTTTTTCAAGTCACTAATTCACATTTCAAGTCACTACACTTAACCATTTCAAGAAACAATTTCACAATTTCCTGTCACTACACTTAACCATTTTCAAGAAACAAGTTCAGTATGTCAAGTTACTACACTTAACCATTTTCAAGTCACAATTTCACATTTCAAGTCACTACACTAAACCATTTTCAAGAAACAAATTCACATTTCAAGTCACTACACTTAACCATTTTCTGGTCACTATTTTATATTTCAAGTCACTACACTTAACCATTTTCCAGAAACAAGTTCATAATTTCAAGTCACTACACTTAACCATTTCAAGAAACAAGTTCACAATTTCAAGTCACTACACTTAACCTTTTTCAAGTCACTAATTCACATTTCAAGTCACTAAATTTAACCATTATCAAGAAACAAGTTCATAATTTCAAGTCACTACACTTATCCATTTTCTAGTCACTATTTAAAAATTCAAGTTACTGCACTTAACAAGTTCACAATTTCAAGTCACTACACTTTGCCATTTCAAGAAACATGTTCACAATTTCCAGTCACTACATTTAACCTTTTTCATATCACTAATTCACATTTCTAGTCACTACACCTACCCATTTTCAAGAAACAAGTTCATAATTTCAAGTCACTACACTTTAACTTTTTCAAGAAACAAGTTCACAATTTCAAGTCACTACACTTTGCCATTTCAAGAAACAAGTTCACAATTTCAAGTCACTACACTTAACCATTTCAAGAAACAATTTCACAATTTCCCGTCACTACACTTAACCATTTTCAAGAAACAAGTTCAGTATGTCAAGTCACTACATTTAACCATTTTCAAGTCACAACTTCACATTTCAAGTCACTACACTAAACCATTTTCAAGAAACAAATTCACATTTCAAGTCACTACACTTAACCATTTTCTAGTCACTATTTTATATTTCAAGTCACTACACATAACCTTTTTCAAGTCACTAATTCACATTTCAAGTCACTAAATTTAACCATTATCAAGAAACAAGTTCACAATTTTAAGTCACTACACTTATCAATTTTCTAGTCACTAATTTACAATTCAAGTTACTACACTTAACCATTTTCAAGTCACAATTTCACATTTCAAGTCACTACACTAAACCATTTTCAAGAAACAAATTCACATTTCAAGTCACTACACTTAACCATTTTCTAGTCACTATTTTATATTTCAAGTCACTACACATAACCTTTTTCAAGTCACTAATTCACATTTCAAGTCACTAAATTTAACCATTATCAAGAAACAAGTTCATAATTTCAAGTCACTACACTTATCCATTTTCTAGTCACTAATTAACAATTCAAGTTACTGCACTTAACCATATTCAAGAAACAAGTTCACAATTTCAAGTCACTACACTTTGCCATTTCAAGAAACATGTTCACAATTTCAAGTCACTACATTTAACATTTTTCATATCACAAGTTCACAATTTCAAGTCACTACACTTAACCTTTTTCAAGTCACTAATTCACATTTCAAGTCAGTACACTTAATCATTTCAAGAAACGTTTTCACAATTTCCCGTCACTACACTTAACCATTTTCAAGAAACAAGTTCACAATTTCAAGTCACTACACTTAACCTTTTTCAAGTCACTAATTCACATTTCAAGTCACTACACTTAACCATTTCAAGAAACAATTTCACAATTTCCTGTCACTACACTTAACCATTTTCAAGAAACAAGTTCAGTATGTCAAGTTACTACACTTAACCATTTTCAAGTCACAATTTCACATTTCAAGTCACTACACTAAACCATTTTCAAGAAACAAATTCACATTTCAAGTCACTACACTTAACCATTTTCTAGTCACTATTTTATATTTCAAGTCACTACACTTAACCATTTTCCAGAAACAAGTTCATAATTTCAAGTCACTACACTTAACCATTTCAAGAAACAAGTTCACAATTTCAAGTCACTACACTTAACCTTTTTCAAGTCACTAATTCACATTTCAAGTCACTAAATTTAACCATTATCCAGAAACAAGTTCAAAATTTCAAGTCACTACACTTATCCATTTTCTAGTCACTAATTTACAATTCAAGTTACTACACTTAACCATTTTCAAGTCACAATTTCACATTTCAAGTCACTACACTAAACCATTTTCAAGAAACAAATTCACATTTCAAGTCACTACACTTAACCATTTTCCAGTCACTATTTTGTATTTCAAGTCACTACACTTAACCATTTTCCAGAAACAAGTTCATAATTTCAAGTCACTAAACTTAACCATTTCAAGAAACAAGTTCACAATTTCAAGTCACTACACTTAACCTTTTTCAAGTCACTAATTCAAATTTCAAGTCACTAAATTTAACCATTATCAAGAAACAAGTTTATAATTTCAAGTCACTACACCTACCCATTTTATAGTCACTAATTAACAATTCAAGTTACTACACTTAACCATTTTCAAGAAACAAGTTCACAATTTCAAGTCACTAGTCTTTGCCATTTCAAGAAACATGTTCACAATTTCAAGTCACTACATTTAACCTTTTTCATATAATTAATTCACATTTCTAGTCACTACACTTACCCATTTTCAAGAAACAAGTTCATAATTTCAAGTCACTACACTTTAACTTTTTCAAGAAACTAGTTCACAATTTCAAGTCACTACACTTTGCCATTTAAAGAAACAAGTTCACAATTTCAAGTCACAACTTCACATTTCAAGTCACTACACTAAACCTTTTTCAAGAAACAAATTCACATTTCAAGTCACTACACTTAACCATTTTCTAGTCACTATTTTATATTTCAAGTCACTACACATAACCTTTTTCAAGTCACTAATTCACATTTCAAGTCACTAAATTTAACCATTATCAAGAAACAAGTTCACAATTTTAAGTCACTACACTTATCCATTTTCTAGTCACTAATTTACAATTCAAGTTACTACACATAACCTTTTTCAAGAAACAAATTCACATTTCAAGTCACTACACTTAACCATTTTCTAGTCACTATTTTATATTTCAAGTCACTACACATAACCTTTTTCAAGTCACTAATTCACATTTCAAGTCACTAAATTTAACCATTATCAAGAAACAAGTTCACAATTTTAAGTCACTACACTTAACCATTTTCTAGTCACTATTTTATATTTCAAGTCACTACACATAACCTTTTTCAAGTCACTAATTCACATTTCAAGTCAGTACACTTAACCATTTGAAGAAACAATTTCACAATTTCCCGTCACTACACTTAACCATTTTCAAGAAACAAGTTCAGTATGTCAAGTCACTACACTAAACCATTTTCAATAAACAAGTTCACAATTTCAATTAACAGTCGTCAACCATTTGAAGAAACAAGTTCACAATTTTCAGTCACTACACTTATCCATTTTCAAGAAACACGTTCATTATGTCAAGTCGCTACACTTAACCATTTTCAAGTCACAACTTCACATTTCAAGTCACTACTCTAAGCCATTTTCAAGAAACAAATTCACATTTCAAGTCACTACACTTAACCATTTTCTAGTCACTATTTTATATTTCAAGTCACTACACTTAACCATTTTCCAGAAACAAGTTCATAATTTCAAGTCACGACACTTAACCATTTCAAGAAACAAGTTCACAATTTCACGTCACTACACTTAACCTTTTTCAAGTCACTAATTCACATTTCAAGTCACTAAATTTAACCATTATCAAGAAACAAGTTCATAATTTCAAGTCACTACACTTATCCATTTTCTAGTCACTAATTAACAATTCAAGTTACTGCACTTAACCATATTCAAGAAACAAGTTCACAATTTCAAGTCACTACACTTTGCCATTTCAAGAAACATGTTCACAATTTCAAGTCACTACATTTAACATTTTTCATATCACAAGTTCATAATTTCAAGTCACTACACTTAACCTTTTTCAAGTCACTAATTCACATTTCAAGTCAGTACACTTAATCATTTCAAGAAACGTTTTCACAATTTCCCGTCACTACACTTAACCATTTTCAAGAAACAAGTTCACAATTTCAAGTCACTACACTTAACCTTTTTCAAGTCACTAATTCACATTTCAAGTCACTACACTTAACCATTTCAAGAAACAATTTCACAATTTCCTGTCACTACACTTAACCATTTTCAAGAAACAAGTTCAGTATGTCAAGTTACTACACTTAACCATTTTCAAGTCACAATTTCACATTTCAAGTCACTACACTAAACCATTTTCAAGAAACAAATTCACATTTCAAGTCACTACACTTAACCATTTTCTGGTCACTATTTTATATTTCAAGTCACTACACTTAACCATTTTCCAGAAACAAGTTCATAATTTCAAGTCACTACACTTAACCATTTCAAGAAACAAGTTCACAATTTCAAGTCACTACACTTAACCTTTTTCAAGTCACTAATTCACATTTCAAGTCACTAAATTTAACCATTATCAAGAAACAAGTTCATAATTTCAAGTCACTACACTTATCCATTTTCTAGTCACTATTTAAAAATTCAAGTTACTGCACTTAACAAGTTCACAATTTCAAGTCACTACACTTTGCCATTTCAAGAAACATGTTCACAATTTCCAGTCACTACATTTAACCTTTTTCATATCACTAATTCACATTTCTAGTCACTACACTTACCCATTTTCAAGAAACAAGTTCATAATTTCAAGTCACTACACTTTAACTTTTTCAAGAAACAAGTTCACAATTTCAAGTCACTACACTTTGCCATTTCAAGAAACAAGTTCACAATTTCAAGTCACTACACTTAACCATTTCAAGAAACAATTTCACAATTTCCCGTCACTACACTTAACCATTTTCAAGAAACAAGTTCAGTATGTCAAGTCACTACATTTAACCATTTTCAAGTCACAACTTCACATTTCAAGTCACTACACTAAACCATTTTCAAGAAACAAATTCACATTTCAAGTCACTACACTTAACCATTTTCTAGTCACTATTTTATATTTCAAGTCACTACACATAACCTTTTTCAAGTCACTAATTCACATTTCAAGTCACTAAATTTAACCATTATCAAGAAACAAGTTCACAATTTTAAGTCACTACACTTATCAATTTTCTAGTCACTAATTTACAATTCAAGTTACTACACTTAACCATTTTCAAGTCACAATTTCACATTTCAAGTCACTACACTAAACCATTTTCAAGAAACAAATTCACATTTCAAGTCACTACACTTAACCATTTTCTAGTCACTATTTTATATTTCAAGTCACTACACATAACCTTTTTCAAGTCACTAATTCACATTTCAAGTCACTAAATTTAACCATTATCAAGAAACAAGTTCATAATTTCAAGTCACTACACTTATCCATTTTCTAGTCACTAATTAACAATTCAAGTTACTGCACTTAACCATATTCAAGAAACAAGTTCACAATTTCAAGTCACTACACTTTGCCATTTCAAGAAACATGTTCACAATTTCAAGTCACTACATTTAACATTTTTCATATCACAAGTTCACAATTTCAAGTCACTACACTTAACCTTTTTCAAGTCACTAATTCACATTTCAAGTCAGTACACTTAATCATTTCAAGAAACGTTTTCACAATTTCCCGTCACTACACTTAACCATTTTCAAGAAACAAGTTCACAATTTCAAGTCACTACACTTAACCTTTTTCAAGTCACTAATTCACATTTCAAGTCACTACACTTAACCATTTCAAGAAACAATTTCACAATTTCCTGTCACTACACTTAACCATTTTCAAGAAACAAGTTCAGTATGTCAAGTTACTACACTTAACCATTTTCAAGTCACAATTTCACATTTCAAGTCACTACACTAAACCATTTTCAAGAAACAAATTCACATTTCAAGTCACTACACTTAACCATTTTCTAGTCACTATTTTATATTTCAAGTCACTACACTTAACCATTTTCCAGAAACAAGTTCATAATTTCAAGTCACTACACTTAACCATTTCAAGAAACAAGTTCACAATTTCAAGTCACTACACTTAACCTTTTTCAAGTCACTAATTCACATTTCAAGTCACTAAATTTAACCATTATCCAGAAACAAGTTCAAAATTTCAAGTCACTACACTTATCCATTTTCTAGTCACTAATTTACAATTCAAGTTACTACACTTAACCATTTTCAAGTCACAATTTCACATTTCAAGTCACTACACTAAACCATTTTCAAGAAACAAATTCACATTTCAAGTCACTACACTTAACCATTTTCCAGTCACTATTTTGTATTTCAAGTCACTACACTTAACCATTTTCCAGAAACAAGTTCATAATTTCAAGTCACTAAACTTAACCATTTCAAGAAACAAGTTCACAATTTCAAGTCACTACACTTAACCTTTTTCAAGTCACTAATTCAAATTTCAAGTCACTAAATTTAACCATTATCAAGAAACAAGTTTATAATTTCAAGTCACTACACCTACCCATTTTATAGTCACTAATTAACAATTCAAGTTACTACACTTAACCATTTTCAAGAAACAAGTTCACAATTTCAAGTCACTAGTCTTTGCCATTTCAAGAAACATGTTCACAATTTCAAGTCACTACATTTAACCTTTTTCATATAATTAATTCACATTTCTAGTCACTACACTTACCCATTTTCAAGAAACAAGTTCATAATTTCAAGTCACTACACTTTAACTTTTTCAAGAAACTAGTTCACAATTTCAAGTCACTACACTTTGCCATTTAAAGAAACAAGTTCACAATTTCAAGTCACAACTTCACATTTCAAGTCACTACACTAAACCTTTTTCAAGAAACAAATTCACATTTCAAGTCACTACACTTAACCATTTTCTAGTCACTATTTTATATTTCAAGTCACTACACATAACCTTTTTCAAGTCACTAATTCACATTTCAAGTCACTAAATTTAACCATTATCAAGAAACAAGTTCACAATTTTAAGTCACTACACTTATCCATTTTCTAGTCACTAATTTACAATTCAAGTTACTACACATAACCTTTTTCAAGAAACAAATTCACATTTCAAGTCACTACACTTAACCATTTTCTAGTCACTATTTTATATTTCAAGTCACTACACATAACCTTTTTCAAGTCACTAATTCACATTTCAAGTCACTAAATTTAACCATTATCAAGAAACAAGTTCACAATTTTAAGTCACTACACTTAACCATTTTCTAGTCACTATTTTATATTTCAAGTCACTACACATAACCTTTTTCAAGTCACTAATTCACATTTCAAGTCAGTACACTTAACCATTTGAAGAAACAATTTCACAATTTCCCGTCACTACACTTAACCATTTTCAAGAAACAAGTTCAGTATGTCAAGTCACTACACTAAACCATTTTCAATAAACAAGTTCACAATTTCAATTAACAGTCGTCAACCATTTGAAGAAACAAGTTCACAATTTTCAGTCACTACACTTATCCATTTTCAAGAAACACGTTCATTATGTCAAGTCGCTACACTTAACCATTTTCAAGTCACAACTTCACATTTCAAGTCACTACTCTAAGCCATTTTCAAGAAACAAATTCACATTTCAAGTCACTACACTTAACCATTTTCTAGTCACTATTTTATATTTCAAGTCACTATACTTAACCATTTTCCAGAAACAAGTTCATAATTTCAAGTCACGACACTTAACCATTTCAAGAAACAACTTCACAATTTCAAGTCACTACACTTAACCTTTTTCAAGTCACTAATTCACATTTCAAGTCACTAAATTTAACCATTATCAAGAAACAAGTTCATAATTTCAAGTCACTACACTTATCCATTTTCTAGTCACTAATTAACAATTCAAGTTACTGCACTTAACCATATTCAAGAAACAAGTTCACAATTTCAAGTCACTACACTTTGCCATTTCAAGAAACATGTTCACAATTTCAAGTCACTACATTTAACATTTTTCATATCACAAGTTCACAATTTCAAGTCACTACACTTAACCTTTTTCAAGTCACTAATTCACATTTCAAGTCAGTACACTTAATCATTTCAAGAAACGTTTTCACAATTTCCCGTCACTACAATTAACCATTTTCAAGAAACAAGTTCACAATTTCAAGTCACTACACTTAACCTTTTTCAAGTCACTAATTCACATTTCAAGTCACTACACTTAACCATTTCAAGAAACAATTTCACAATTTCCTGTCACTACACTTAACCATTTTCAAGAAACAAGTTCAGTATGTCAAGTTACTACACTTAACCATTTTCAAGTCACAATTTCACATTTCAAGTCACTACACTAAACCATTTTCAAGAAACAAATTCACATTTCAAGTCACTACACTTAACCATTTTCTAGTCACTATTTTATATTTCAAGTCACTACACTTAACCATTTTCCAGAAACAAGTTCATAATTTCAAGTCACTACACTTAACCATTTCAAGAAACAAGTTCACAATTTCAAGTCACTACACTTAACCTTTTTCAAGTCACTAATTCACATTTCAAGTCACTAAATTTAACCATTATCAAGAAACAAGTTCATAATTTCAAGTCACTACACTTATCCATTTTCTAGTCACTATTTAAAAATTCAAGTTACTGCACTTAACCATATTCAAGAAACAAGTTCACAATTTCAAGTCACTACACTTTGCCATTTCAAGAAACATGTTCACAATTTCAAGTCACTACATTTAACCTTTTTCATATCACTAATTCACATTTCTAGTCACTACACTTACCCATTTTCAAGAAACAAGTTCATAATTTCAAGTCACTACACTTTAACTTTTTCAAGAAACAAGTTCACAATTTCAAGTCACTACACTTTGCCATTTCAAGAAACAAGTTCACAATTTCAATTAACAGTCGTCACCCATTTGAAGAAACAAGTTCACAATTTCCAGTCACGACACTTAACCATTTTCAAGAAACAAGTTCATTATGTCAAGCCACTACATTTAACCATTTTCAAGTCACAACTTCAAATTTCAAGTCACTACACTAAACCATTTTCAAGAAACAAATTCACGTTTCAAGTCACTACACTTAACCATTTCAAGAAACGAGTTCACAATTTCAGGTCACTACACTTAACCATTTCAAGAAACAAGTTCACAATTTCAAGTCACTACACTTAACCTTTTTCAAGTCACTAATTCACATTTCAAGTCAGTACACTTAACCATTTCAAGAAACAATTTCACAATTTCCCGTCACTACACTTAACCATTTTCAAGAAACAAGTTCACAATTTCAAGTCACTACACTTAACCTTTTTCAAGTCACTAATTCACCTTTCAAGTCACTACACTTAACCATTTCAAGAAACAATTTCACAATTTCCTGTCACTACACTTAACCATTTTCAAGAAACAAGTTCAGTATGTCAAGTCACTACATTTAACCATTTTCAAGTCACAACTTCACATTTCAAGTCACTACACTAAACCATTTTCAAGAAACAAATTCACATTTCAAGTCACTACACTTAACCATTTTCTAGTCACTATTTTATATTTCAAGTCACTACACATAACCTTTTTCAAGTCACTAATTCACATTTCAAGTCACTAAATTTAACCATTATCAAGAAACAAGTTCACAATTTTAAGTCACTACACTTATCCATTTTCTAGTCACTAATTTACAATTCAAGTTACTACACTTAACCATTTTCAAGTCACAATTTCACATTTCAAGTCACTATACTAAACCATTTTCAAGAAACAAATTCACATTTCAAGTCACTACACTTAACCATTTTCTAGTCAATATTTTATATTTCAAGTCACTACACTTAACCATTTTCCAGAAACAAGTTCATAATTTCAAGTCACTACACTTAACCATTTCAAGAAACAAGTTCACAATTTCAAGTCACTACACTTAACCTTTTTCAAGTCACTAATTCACATTTCAAGTCACTAAATTTAACCATTATCAAGAAACAAGTTCATAATTTCAAGTCACTACACCTACCCATTTTCTAGTCACTAATTATCAATTCAAGTTACTACACTTAACCATTTTCAAGAAACAAGTTCACAATTTCAAGTCACTACACTTTGCCATTTCAAGAAACATGTTCACAATTTCAAGTCACTACATTTAACCTTTTTCATATCACTAATTCACATTTCTAGTCACTACACTTACCCATTTTCAAGAAACAAGTTCATAATTTCAAGTCACTACAGTTTAACTTTTTCAAGAAACAAGTTCACAATTTCAAGTCACTACACTTTGCCATTTAAAGAAACAAGTTCACAATTTCAAGTCACTACATTTAACATTTTTCATATCCAAAGTTCAAAATTTCAAGTCACTACACTTAACCATTTCAAGAAACGAGTTCATAATTTCAAGTCACTACACTTATCCATTGTCTAGTCACTAATTTACAATTCAAATTACTACACTTAACCATTTTCAAGTCACAATTTCACAATTCAAGTCACTACACTAAACCATTTTCAAGAAACAAATTCACATTTCAAATCAGTACACTTAACCATTTTCTAGTCACTATTTTATATTTCAAGTCACTACACTTAACCATTTTCCACAAACAAGTTCATAATTTCAAGTCACTACACTTAACCATTTCAAGAAACAAGTTCACAATTTCACGTCACTACACTTAACCTTTTTCAAGTCACTAATTCACATTTCAAGTCACTAAATTTAACCATTATCAAGAAACAAGTTCATAATTTCAAGTCACTACACTTATCCATTTTCTAGTCACTAATTAACAATTCAAGTTACTGCACTTAACCATATTCAAGAAACAAGTTCACAATTTCAAGTCACTACACTTTGCCATTTCAAGAAACATGTTCACAATTTCAAGTCACTACATTTAACATTTTTCATATCACAAGTTCATAATTTCAAGTCACTACACTTAACCTTTTTCAAGTCACTAATTCACATTTCAAGTCAGTACACTTAATCATTTCAAGAAACGTTTTCACAATTTCCCGTCACTACACTTAACCATTTTCAAGAAACAAGTTCACAATTTCAAGTCACTACACTTAACCTTTTTCAAGTCACTAATTCACATTTCAAGTCACTACACTTAACCATTTCAAGAAACAATTTCACAATTTCCTGTCACTACACTTAACCATTTTCAAGAAACAAGTTCAGTATGTCAAGTTACTACACTTAACCATTTTCAAGTCACAATTTCACATTTCAAGTCACTACACTAAACCATTTTCAAGAAACAAATTCACATTTCAAGTCACTACACTTAACCATTTTCTGGTCACTATTTTATATTTCAAGTCACTACACTTAACCATTTTCCAGAAACAAGTTCATAATTTCAAGTCACTACACTTAACCATTTCAAGAAACAAGTTCACAATTTCAAGTCACTACACTTAACCTTTTTCAAGTCACTAATTCACATTTCAAGTCACTAAATTTAACCATTATCAAGAAACAAGTTCATAATTTCAAGTCACTACACTTATCCATTTTCTAGTCACTATTTAAAAATTCAAGTTACTGCACTTAACCATATTCAAGAAACAAGTTCACAATTTCAAGTCACTACACTTTGCCATTTCAAGAAACATGTTCACAATTTCCAGTCACTACATTTAACCTTTTTCATATCACTAATTCACATTTCTAGTCACTACACTTACCCATTTTCAAGAAACAAGTTCATAATTTCAAGTCACTACACTTTAACTTTTTCAAGAAACAAGTTCACAATTTCAAGTCACTACACTTTGCCATTTCAAGAAACAAGTTCACAATTTCAAGTCACTACACTTAACCATTTCAAGAAACAATTTCACAATTTCCCGTCACTACACTTAACCATTTTCAAGAAACAAGTTCAGTATGTCAAGTCACTACATTTAACCATTTTCAAGTCACAACTTCACATTTCAAGTCACTACACTAAACCATTTTCAAGAAACAAATTCACATTTCAAGTCACTACACTTAACCATTTTCTAGTCACTATTTTATATTTCAAGTCACTACACATAACCTTTTTCAAGTCACTAATTCACATTTCAAGTCACTAAATTTAACCATTATCAAGAAACAAGTTCACAATTTTAAGTCACTACACTTATTAATTTTCTAGTCACTAATTTACAATTCAAGTTACTACACTTAACCATTTTCAAGTCACAATTTCACATTTCAAGTCACTACACTAAACCATTTTCAAGAAACAAATTCACATTTCAAGTCACTACACTTAACCATTTTCTAGTCACTATTTTATATTTCAAGTCACTACACATAACCTTTTTCAAGTCACTAATTCACATTTCAAGTCACTAAATTTAACCATTATCAAGAAACAAGTTCATAATTTCAAGTCACTACACTTATCCATTTTCTAGTCACTAATTAACAATTCAAGTTACTGCACTTAACCATATTCAAGAAACAAGTTCACAATTTCAAGTCACTACACTTTGCCATTTCAAGAAACATGTTCACAATTTCAAGTCACTACATTTAACATTTTTCATATCACAAGTTCACAATTTCAAGTCACTACACTTAACCTTTTTCAAGTCACTAATTCACATTTCAAGTCAGTACACTTAATCATTTCAAGAAACGTTTTCACAATTTCCCGTCACTACACTTAACCATTTTCAAGAAACAAGTTCACAATTTCAAGTCACTACACTTAACCTTTTTCAAGTCACTAATTCACATTTCAAGTCACTACACTTAACCATTTCAAGAAACAATTTCACAATTTCCTGTCACTACACTTAACCATTTTCAAGAAACAAGTTCAGTATGTCAAGTTACTACACTTAACCATTTTCAAGTCACAATTTCACATTTCAAGTCACTACACTAAACCATTTTCAAGAAACAAATTCACATTTCAAGTCACTACACTTAACCATTTTCTAGTCACTATTTTATATTTCAAGTCACTACACTTAACCATTTTCCAGAAACAAGTTCATAATTTCAAGTCACTACACTTAACCATTTCAAGAAACAAGTTCACAATTTCAAGTCACTACACTTAACCTTTTTCAAGTCACTAATTCACATTTCAAGTCACTAAATTTAACCATTATCCAGAAACAAGTTCAAAATTTCAAGTCACTACACTTATCCATTTTCTAGTCACTAATTTACAATTCAAGTTACTACACTTAACCATTTTCAAGTCACAATTTCACATTTCAAGTCACTACACTAAACCATTTTCAAGAAACAAATTCACATTTCAAGTCACTACACTTAACCATTTTCCAGTCACTATTTTGTATTTCAAGTCACTACACTTAACCATTTTCCAGAAACAAGTTCATAATTTCAAGTCACTAAACTTAACCATTTCAAGAAACAAGTTCACAATTTCAAGTCACTACACTTAACCTTTTTCAAGTCACTAATTCAAATTTCAAGTCACTAAATTTAACCATTATCAAGAAACAAGTTTATAATTTCAAGTCACTACACCTACCCATTTTATAGTCACTAATTAACAATTCAAGTTACTACACTTAACCATTTTCAAGAAACAAGTTCACAATTTCAAGTCACTAGTCTTTGCCATTTCAAGAAACATGTTCACAATTTCAAGTCACTACATTTAACCTTTTTCATATAATTAATTCACATTTCTAGTCACTACACTTACCCATTTTCAAGAAACAAGTTCATAATTTCAAGTCACTACACTTTAACTTTTTCAAGAAACTAGTTCACAATTTCAAGTCACTACACTTTGCCATTTAAAGAAACAAGTTCACAATTTCAAGTCACAACTTCACATTTCAAGTCACTACACTAAACCTTTTTCAAGAAACAAATTCACATTTCAAGTCACTACACTTAACCATTTTCTAGTCACTATTTTATATTTCAAGTCACTACACATAACCTTTTTCAAGTCACTAATTCACATTTCAAGTCACTAAATTTAACCATTATCAAGAAACAAGTTCACAATTTTAAGTCACTACACTTATCCATTTTCTAGTCACTAATTTACAATTCAAGTTACTACACATAACCTTTTTCAAGAAACAAATTCACATTTCAAGTCACTACACTTAACCATTTTCTAGTCACTATTTTATATTTCAAGTCACTACACATAACCTTTTTCAAGTCACTAATTCACATTTCAAGTCACTAAATTTAACCATTATCAAGAAACAAGTTCACAATTTTAAGTCACTACACTTAACCATTTTCTTGTCACTATTTTATATTTCAAGTCACTACACATAACCTTTTTCAAGTCACTAATTCACATTTCAAGTCAGTACACTTAACCATTTGAAGAAACAATTTCACAATTTCCCGTCACTACACTTAACCATTTTCAAGAAACAAGTTTAGTATGTCAAGTCACTACACTAAACCATTTTCAATAAACAAGTTCACAATTTCAATTAACAGTCGTCAACCATTTGAAGAAACAAGTTCACAATTTTCAGTCACTACACTTATCCATTTTCAAGAAACACGTTCATTATGTCAAGTCGCTACATTTAACCATTTTCAAGTCACAACTTCACATTTCAAGTCACTACTCTAAGCCATTTTCAAGAAACAAATTCACATTTCAAGTCACTACACTTAACCATTTTCTAGTCACTATTTTATATTTCAAGTCACTACACTTAACCATTTTCCAGAAACAAGTTCATAATTTCAAGTCACGACACTTAACCATTTCAAGAAACAACTTCACAATTTCAAGTCACTACACTTAACCTTTTTCAAGTCACTAATTCACATTTCAAGTCACTAAATTTAACCATTATCAAGAAACAAGTTCATAATTTCAAGTCACTACACTTATCCATTTTCTAGTCACTAATTAACAATTCAAGTTACTGCACTTAACCATATTCAAGAAACAAGTTCACAATTTCAAGTCACTACACTTTGCCATTTCAAGAAACATGTTCACAATTTCAAGTCACTACATTTAACATTTTTCATATCACAAGTTCACAATTTCAAGTCACTACACTTAACCTTTTTCAAGTCACTAATTCACATTTCAAGTCAGTACACTTAATCATTTCAAGAAACGTTTTCACAATTTCCCGTCACTACACTTAACCATTTTCAAGAAACAAGTTCACAATTTCAAGTCACTACACTTAACCTTTTTCAAGTCACTAATTCACATTTCAAGTCACTACACTTAACCATTTCAAGAAACAATTTCACAATTTCCTGTCACTACACTTAACCATTTTCAAGAAACAAGTTCAGTATGTCAAGTTACTACACTTAACCATTTTCAAGTCACAATTTCACATTTCAAGTCACTACACTAAACCATTTTCAAGAAACAAATTCACATTTCAAGTCACTACACTTAACCATTTTCTAGTCACTATTTTATATTTCAAGTCACTACACTTAACCATTTTCCAGAAACAAGTTCATAATTTCAAGTCACTACACTTAACCATTTCAAGAAACAAGTTCACAATTTCAAGTCACTACACTTAACCTTTTTCAAGTCACTAATTCACATTTCAAGTCACTAAATTTAACCATTATCAAGAAACAAGTTCATAATTTCAAGTCACTACACTTATCCATTTTCTAGTCACTATTTAAAAATTCAAGTTACTGCACTTAACCATATTCAAGAAACAAGTTCACAATTTCAAGTCACTACACTTTGCCATTTCAAGAAACATGTTCACAATTTCAAGTCACTACATTTAACCTTTTTCATATCACTAATTCACATTTCTAGTCACTACACTTACCCATTTTCAAGAAACAAGTTCATAATTTCAAGTCACTACACTTTAACTTTTTCAAGAAACAAGTTCACAATTTCAAGTCACTACACTTTGCCATTTCAAGAAACAAGTTCACAATTTCAAGTCACTACACTTAACCATTTCAAGAAACAATTTCACAATTTCCCGTCACTACACTTAACCATTTTCAAGAAACAAGTTCAGTATGTCAAGTCACTACATTTAACCATTTTCAAGTCACAGCTTCACATTTCAAGTCACTACACTAAACCATTTTCAAGAAACAAATTCACATTTCAAGTCACTACACTTAACCATTTTCTAGTCACTATTTTATATTTCAAATCACTACACATAACCTTTTTCAAGTCACTAATTCACATTTCAAGTCACTAAATTTAACCATTATCAAGAAACAAGTTCACAATTTTAAGTCACTACACTTATCCATTTTCTAGTCACTAATTTACAATTCAAGTTACTACACTTAACCATTTTCAAGTCACAATTTCACATTTCAAGTCACTACACTAAACCATTTTCAAGAAACAAATTCACATTTCAAGTCACTACACTTAACCATTTTCTAGTCACTATTTTATATTTGAAGTCACTACACTTAACCATTTTCCAGAAACAAGTTCATAATTTCAAGTCACTACACTTAACCATTTCAAGAAACAACTTCACAATTTCAAGTCACTACACTTAACCTTTTTCAAGTCACTAATTCACATTTCAAGTCACTAAATTTAACCATTATCAAGAAACAAGTTCATAATTTCAAGTCACTACACTTATCCATTTTCTAGTCACTAATTAACAATTCAAGTTACTGCACTTAACCATATTCAAGAAACAAGTTCACAATTTCAAGTCACTACACTTTGCCATTTCAAGAAACATGTTCACAATTTCAAGTCACTACATTTAACATTTTTCATATCACAAGTTCACAATTTCAAGTCACTACACTTAACCTTTTTCAAGTCACTAATTCACATTTCAAGTCAGTACACTTAATCATTTCAAGAAACGTTTTCACAATTTCCCGTCACTACACTTAACCATTTTCAAGAAACAAGTTCACAATTTCAAGTCACTACACTTAATCTTTTTCAAGTCACTAATTCAAATTTCAAGTCACTACACTTAACCATTTCAAGAAACAATTTCACAATTTCCCGTCACTACACTTAACCATTTTCAAGAAACAAGTTCAGTATGTCAAGTTACTACACTTAACCATTTTCAAGTCACAATTTCACATTTCAAGTCACTACACTAAACCATTTTCAAGAAACAAATTCACATTTCAAGTCACTACACTTAACCATTTTCTAGTCACTATTTTATATTTCAAGTCACTACACTTAACCATTTTCCAGAAACAAGTTCATAATTTCAAGTCACTACACTTAACCATTTCAAGAAACAAGTTCACAATTTCAAGTCACTACACTTAACCTTTTTCAAGTCACTAATTCACATTTCAAGTCACTAAATTTAACCATTATCAAGAAACAAGTTCATAATTTCAAGTCACTACACTTATCCATTTTCTAGTCACTAATTAACAATTCAAGTTACTGCACTTAACCATATTCAAGAAACAAGTTCACAATTTCAAGTCACTACACTTTGCCATTTCAAGAAACATGTTCACAATTTCAAGTCACTACATTTAACCTTTTTCATATCACTAATTCACATTTCTAGTCACTACACTTACCCATTTTCAAGAAACAAGTTCATAATTTCAAGTCACTACACTTTAACTTTTTCAAGAAACAAGTTCACAATTTGAAGTCACTACACTTTGCCATTTCAAGAAACAAGTTCACAATTTCAAGTCACTACATTTAATATTTTTCATATCACAAGTTCACAATTTCAAATCACTACACTTAACCATTTCAAGAAACAATTTCACAATTTCCCGTCACTACACTTAACCATTTTCAAGAAACAAGTTCAGTATGTCAAGTCACTACATTTAACCATTTTCAAGTCACAACTTCACATTTCAAGTCACTACACTAAACCATTTTCAAGAAACAAATTCACATTTCAAGTCACTACACTTAACCATTTTCTAGTCACTATTTTATATTTCAAGTCACTACACATAACCTTTGTCAAGTCACTAATTCACATTTCAAGTCACTAAATTTAACCATTATCAAGAAACAAGTTCATAATTTCAAGTCACTACACTTATCCATTTTCTAGTCACTATTTTACAATTCAAGTTACTACACTTAACCATTTTCAAGTCACAATTTCACATTTCAAGTCACTACACTAAACCATTTTCAAGAAACAAATTCACATTTCAAGTAACTACACTTAACCATTTTCTAGGCACTATTTTATATTTGAAGTCACTACACTTAACCATTTTCCAGAAACAAGTTCATAATTTCAAGTCACTACACTTAACCATTTCAAGAAACAACTTCACAATTTCAAGTCACTACACTTAACCTTTTTCAAGTCACTAATTCACATTTCAAGTCACCAAATTTAACCATTATCAAGAAACAAGTTCATAATTTCAAGTCACTACACTTATCCATTTTCTAGTCACTAATTAACAATTCAAGTTACTGCACTTAACCATATTCAAGAAACAAGTTCACAATTTCAAGTCACTACACTTTGCCATTTCAAGAAACATGTTCACAATTTCAAGTCACTACATTTAACCATTTTCAAGAAAAAAATTCATATTTCAAGTCACTACACTTAACCATTTTCTAGTCACTATTTTATATTTGAAGTCACTACACTTAACCATTTTCCAGAAACAAGTTCATAATTTCAAGTCACGACACTTAACCATTTCAAGAAACAAGTTCACAATTTCAAGTCACTACACTTAACCTTTTTCAAGTCACTAATTCACATTTCAAGTCACTAAATTTAACCATTATCAAGAAACAAGTTCATAATTTCAAGTCACTACACTTATCCATTTTCTAGTCACTAATTAACAATTCAAGTTACTGCACTTAACCATATTCAAGAAACAAGTTCACAATTTCAAGTCACTACACTTTGCCATTTCAAGAAACATGTTCACAATTTCAAGTCACTACTTTTAACCTTTTTCATATCACTAATTCACATTTCTAGTCACTACACTTACCCATTTTCAAGAAACAAGTTCATAATTTCAAGTCACTACACTTTAACTTTTTCAAGAAACAAGTTCACAATTTGAAGTCACTACACTTTGCCATTTCAAGAAACAAGTTCACAATTTCAAGTCACTACATTTAATATTTTTCATATCACAAGTTCACAATTTCAAATCACTACACTTAACCATTTCAAGAAACAATTTCACAATTTCCCGTCACTACACTTAACCATTTTCAAGAAACAAGTTCAGTATGTCAAGTCATTACATTTAACCATTTTCAAGTCACAACTTCACATTTCAAGTCACTACACTAAACCATTTTCAAGAAACAAATTCACATTTCAAGTCACTACACTTAACCATTTTCTAGTCACTATTTTATATTTCAAGTCACTACACATAACCTTTTTCAAGTCACTAATTCACATTTCAAGTCACTAAATTTAACCATTATCAAGAAACAAGTTCACAATTTTAAGTCACTACACTTATCCATTTTCTAGTCACTAATTTACAATTCAAGTTTCTACACTTAACCATTTTCAAGTCACAATTTCACATTTCAAGTCACTACACTAAACCATTTTCAAGAAACAAATTCATATTTCAAGTCACTACACTTAACCATTTTCCAGAAACAAGTTCATAATTTCAAGTCACTACACTTAACCATTTCAAGAAACAAGTTCACAATTTCAAGTCACTACACTTAACCTTTTTCAAGTCACTAATTCAAATTTCAAGTCACTAAATTTAACCATTATCAAGAAACAAGTTCATAATTTCAAGTCACTACACCTACCCATTTTCTAGTCACTAATTAACAATTCAAGTTACTACACTTAACCATTTTCAAGAAACAAGTTCACAATTTCAAGTCACTACACTTTGCCAATTCAAGAAACAGGTTCACAATTTCAAGTCACTACATTTAACCTTTTTCATATCACTAATTCACATTTCTAGTCACTACACTTAACCATTTTCAAGAAACAAGTTCATAATTTCAAGTCACTACACTTTAACTTTTTCAAGAAACAAGTTCACAATTTCAAGTCACTACACTTTGCCATTTAAAGAAACAACTTCACAATTTCAAGTCACTACACTTAACCTTTTTCAAGTCACTAATTCACATTTCAAGTCACTAAATTTAACCATTATCAAGAAACAAGTTCACAATTTTAAGTCACTACACTTATCCATTTTCTAGTCACTAATTTACAATTCAAGTTACTACACTTAACCATTTTCAAGTCACTACACTAAACCATTTTCAAGAAACAAATTCATATTTCAAGTCACTACACTTAACCATTTTCCAGAAACAAGTTCATAATTTCAAGTCACTACACTTAACCATTTCAAGAAACAAGTTCACAATTTCAAGTCACTACACTTAACCTTTTTCAAGTCACTAATTCAAATTTCAAGTCACTAAATTTAACCATTATCAAGAAACAAGTTCATAATTTCAAGTCACTACACTTATCCATTTTCTAGTCACTAATTAACAATTCAAGTTACTGCACTTAACCATATTCAAGAAACAAGTTCACAATTTCAAGTCACTACACTTTGCCATTTCAAGAAACATGTTCACAATTTCAAGTCACTACATTTAACATTTTTCATATCACAAGTTCACAATTTCAAGTCACTACACTTAACCTTTTTCAAGTCACTAATTCACATTTCAAGTCAGTACACTTAATCATTTCAAGAAACGTTTTCACAATTTCCCGTCACTACACTTAACCATTTTCAAGAAACAAGTTCACAATTTCAAGTCACTACACTTAATCTTTTTCAAGTCACTAATTCAAATTTCAAGTCACTACACTTAACCATTTCAAGAAACAATTTCACAATTTCCCGTCACTACACTTAACCATTTTCAAGAAACAAGTTCAGTATGTCAAGTTACTACACTTAACCATTTTCAAGTCACAATTTCACATTTCAAGTCACTACACTAAACCATTTTCAAGAAACAAATTCACATTTCAAGTCACTACACTTAACCATTTTCTAGTCACTATTTTATATTTCAAGTCACTACACTTAACCATTTTCCAGAAACAAGTTCATAATTTCAAGTCACTACACTTAACCATTTCAAGAAACAAGTTCACAATTTCAAGTCACTACACTTAACCTTTTTCAAGTCACTAATTCACATTTTAAGTCACTAAATTTAACCATTATCAAGAAACAAGTTCATAATTTCAAGTCACTACACTTATCCATTTTCTAGTCACTAATTAACAATTCAAGTTACTGCACTTAACCATATTCAAGAAACAAGTTCACAATTTCAAGTCACTACACTTTGCCATTTCAAGAAACATGTTCACAATTTCAAGTCACTACATTTAACCTTTTTCATATCACTAATTCACATTTCTAGTCACTACACTTACCCATTTTCAAGAAACAAGTTCATAATTTCAAGTCACTACACTTTAACTTTTTCAAGAAACAAGTTCACAATTTGAAGTCACTACACTTTGCCATTTCAAGAAACAAGTTCACAATTTCAAGTCACTACATTTAATATTTTTCATATCACAAGTTCACAATTTCAAATCACTACACTTAACCATTTCAAGAAACAATTTCACAATTTCCCGTCACTACACTTAACCATTTTCAAGAAACAAGTTCAGTATGTCAAGTCACTACATTTAACCATTTTCAAGTCACAACTTCACATTTCAAGTCACTACACTAAACCATTTTCAAGAAACAAATTCACATTTCAAGTCACTACACTTAACCATTTTCTAGTCACTATTTTATATTTCAAGTCACTACACATAACCTTTTTCAAGTCACTAATTCACATTTCAAGTCACTAAATTTAACCATTATCAAGAAACAAGTTCACAATTTTAAGTCACTACACTTATCCATTTTCTAGTCACTAATTTACAATTCAAGTTTCTACACTTAACCATTTTCAAGTCACAATTTCACATTTCAAGTCACTACACTAAACCATTTTCAAGAAACAAATTCATATTTCAAGTCACTACACTTAACCATTTTCTAGTCACTATTTTATATTTCAAGTCACTACACTTAACCATTTTCCAGAAACAAGTTCATAATTTCAAGTCACTACACTTAACCATTTCAAGAAACAAGTTCACAATTTCAAGTCACTACACTTAACCTTTTTCAAGTCACTAATTCAAATTTCAAGTCACTAAATTTAACCATTATCAAGAAACAAGTTCATAATTTCAAGTCACTACACCTACCCATTTTCTAGTCACTAATTAACAATTCAAGTTACTACACTTAACCATTTTCAAGAAACAAGTTCACAATTTCAAGTCACTACACTTTGCCAATTCAAGAAACATGTTCACAATTTCAAGTCACTACATTTAACCTTTTTCATATCACTAATTCACATTTCTAGTCACTACACTTACCCATTTTCAAGAAACAAGTTCATAATTTCAAGTCACTACACTTTAACTTTTTCAAGAAACAAGTTCACAATTTCAAGTCACTACACTTTGCCATTTAAAGAAACAACTTCACAATTTCAAGTCACTACACTTAACCTTTTTCAAGTCACTAATTCACATTTCAAGTCACTAAATTTAACCATTATCAAGAAACAAGTTCACAATTTTAAGTCACTACACTTATCCATTTTCTAGTCACTAATTTACAATTCAAGTTACTACACTTAACCATTTTCAAGTCACTACACTAAACCATTTTGAAGAAACAAATTCATATTTCAAGTCACTACACTTAACCATTTTCCAGAAACAAGTTCATAATTTCAAGTCACTACACTTAACCATTTCAAGAAACAAGTTCACAATTTCAAGTCACTACACTTAACCTTTTTCAAGTCACTAATTCAAATTTCAAGTCACTAAATTTAACCATTATCAAGAAACAAGTTCATAATTTCAAGTCACTACACCTACCCATTTTCTAGTCACTAATTAACAATTCAAGTTACTACACTTAACCATTTTCAAGAAACAAGTTCACAATTTCAAGTCACTACACTTTGCCATTTCAAGAAACATGTTCACAATTTCAAGTCACTACATTTAACCTTTTTCATATCACTAATTCACATTTCTAGTCACTACACTTACCCATTTTCAAGAAACAATTTCATAATTTCAAGTCACTACACTTTAACTTTTTCAAGAAACAAGTTCACAATTTCAAGTCACTACACTTTGCCATTTCAAGAAACAAGTTCACAATTTCAAGTCACTACATTTAACATTTTTCATATCACAAGTTCACAATTTCAAGTCACTACACTTAACCATTTCAAGAAACGAGTTCACAATTTTAAGTCACTACACTTATCCATTTATCCATTTTCTAGTCACTAATTTACAATTCAAGTTACTACACTTAACCATTTTCAAGTCACAATTTCACATTTCAAGTCACTACACTAAACCATTTCAAGAAACAAATTCACATTTCAAGTCACTACACTTAACCATTTTCTAGTCACTATTTTATATTTCAAGTCACTACACATAACCTTTTTCAAGTCACTAATTCACATTTCAAGTCACTAAATTTAACCATTATCAAGAAACAAGCTCACAATTTTAAGTCACTACACTTATCCATTTTCTAGTCACTAATTTACAATTCAAGTTACTACACTTAACCATTTTCAAGTCACAATTTCACATTTCAAGTCACTACACTAAACCATTTTCAAGAAACAAATTCACATTTCAAGTCACTACACTTAACCATTTTCTAGTCACTATTTTATATTTCAAGTCACTACACTTAACCATTTTCCAGAAACAAGTTCATAATTTCAACTCACTACACTTAACCATTTCAAGAAACAACTTCACAATTTCAAGTCACTACACTTAACCTTTTTCAAGTCACTAATTCACATTTCAAGTCACTAAATTTAACCATTATCAAGAAACAAGTTCATAATTTCAAGTCACTACACTTATACATTTTCTAGTCACTAATTAACAATTCAAGTTACTACACTTAACCATTTTCAAGAAACAAGTTCACAATTTCAAGTCACTACACTTTGCCATTTCAAGAAACATGTTCACAATTTCAAGTCACTACATTTAACATTTTTCATATCACCAATTGACATTTCTAGTCTCTACACTTAACCATTTTCAAGAAACAATTTCATAATTTCAAGTCACTACACTTAACTTTTTCAAGAAACAAGTTCACAATTTCAAGTCACTACACTTTGCCATTTCAAGAAACAAGTTCACAATTTCAAGTCACTATATTTAACATTTTTCATATCACAAGTTCACAATTTCAAGTCACTACACTTAACTATTTCAAGAAACGAGTTCACAATTTCAAGTCACTACACTTAACCATTTCAAGAAACAAGTTCACAATTTCAAGTCACTACACTTAACCTTTTTCATATAATTAATTCACATTTCAAGTCACTACACTTAACCATTTCAAGAAACCATTTCACAATTTCCCGTCAATACACTTCACCATTTTCAAGAAACAAGTTCAGTATGTCAGGTCACTACACTAAACCATTTTCAAGAAACAAGTTCACAATTTCAACTAACAGTCGTCAACCATTTGAAGAAACAAGTTCACAATTTCCAGTCACTACACTTAACCATTTTCAAGAAACAAGTTCATTATGTCAAGCCACTACATTTAACCATTTTCAAGTCACAACTTCAAATTTCAAGTCACTACACTAAACCATTTTCAAGAAACAAATTCACATTTCAAGTTACTACACTTAACCATTTCAAGAAACGAGTTCACAATTTCAAGTCACTACACTTAACCATTTCAAGAAACAAGTTCACAATTTCAAGTCACTACACTTAACCTTTTTCAAGTCACTAATTCACATTTCAAGTCAGTACACTTAACCATTTCAAGAAACAATTTCACAATTTCCTGTCACTACACTTAACCATTTTCAAGAAACAAGTTCACAATTTCAAGTCACTACACTTAACCTTTTTTAAGTCACTAATTCACATTTCTAGTCACTACACTTAACCATTTCAAGAAACAATTTCACAATTTCCTGTCACTACACTTAACCATTTTCAAGAAACAAGTTCAGTATGCCAAGTCACTACATTTAACCATTTTCAAGTAACAACTTCACATTTCAAGTCACTACACTAAACCATTTTCAAGAAACAAATTCACATTTCAAGTCACTACACTTAACCATTTTCTAGTCACTATTTTATATTTCAAGTCACTACACATAACCTTTTTCAAGTCACTAATTCACATTTCAAGTCACTAAATTTAACCATTATCAAGAAACAAGTTCACAATTTTAAGTCACTACACTTATCCATTTTCTAGTCACTAATTTACAATTCAAGTCACTAAATTTAACCATTATCAAGAAACAATTTCACAATTTCAAGTCACTACACTTAACCTTTTTCAAGTCACTAATTCACATTTCAAGTCACTAAATTTAACCATTATCAAGAAACAAGTTCATAATTTCAAGTCACTACACTTATCCATTTTCTAGTCAATAATTAACAATTCAAGTTACTGCACTTAACCATATTCAAGAAACAAGTTCACAATTTCAAGTCACTACACTTTGCCATTTCAAGAAACATGTTCACAATTTCAAGTCACTACATTTAACCTTTTTCATATCACTAATTCACATTTCTAGTCACTACACTTACCCATTTTCAAGAAACAAGTTCATAATTTCAAGTCACTACACTTTAACTTTTTCAAGAAACAAGTTCACAATTTCAAGTCACTACACTTTGCCATTTCAAGAAACAAGTTCACAATTTCAAGTCACTACATTTAATATTTTTCATATCACAAGTTCACAATTTAAAATCACTACACTTAACCATTTCAAGAAACAATTTCACAATTTCCCGTCACTACACTTAACCTTTTTCAAGTAACTAATTCACATTTCAAGTCACTAAATTTAACCATTATCAAGAAACAAGTTCACAATTTTAAGTCACTACACTTATCCATTTTCTAGTCACTAATTTACAATTCAAGTCACTACACTTAACCATTTTCTAGTCACTATTTTATATTTCAAGTCACTACACATAACCTTTTTCAAGTCACTAATTCACATTTCAAGTCACTAAATTTAACCATTATCAAGAAACAAGTTCACAATTTTAAGTCACTACACTTATCCATTTTCTAGTCACTAATTTACAATTCAAGTTACTACACTTAACCATTTTCAAGTCACAATTTCACATTTCAAGTCACTACACTAAACCATTTTCAAGAAACAAATTCACATTTCAAGTCACTACACTTAACCATTTTCTAGTCACTATTTTATATTTGAAGTCACTACACTTAACCATTTTCCAGAAACAAGTTCATAATTTCAACTCACTACACTTAACCATTTCAAGAAACAACTTCACAATTTCAAGTCACTACACTTAACCTTTTTCAAGTCACTAATTCACATTTCAAGTCACTAAATTTAACCATTATCAAGAAACAAGTTCATAATTTCAAGTCACTACACTTATCCATTTTCTAGTCACTAATTAACAATTCAAGTTACTGCACTTAACCATATTCAAGAAACAAGTTCACAATTTCAAGTCACTACACTTTGCCATTTCAAGAAACATGTTCACAATTTCAAGTCACTACATTTAACATTTTTCATATCACAAGTTCACAATTTCAAGTCACTACACTTAACCTTTTTCAAGTCACTAATTCACATTTCAAGTCAGTACACTTAATCATTTCAAGAAACGTTTTCACAATTTCCCGTCACTACACTTAACCATTTTCAAGAAACAAGTTCACTATTTCAAGTCACTACACTTAACCTTTTTCAAGTCACTAATTCACATTTCAAGTCACTAAATTTAACCATTATCAAGAAACAAGTTCATAATTTCAAGTCACTACACTTATCCATTTTCTAGTCACTAATTAACAATTCAAGTTACTGCACTAAACCATATTCAATAAACAAGTTCACAATTTCAAGTCACTACACTTTGCCATTTCAAGAAACATGTTCACAATTTCAAGTCACTACATTTAACCTTTTTCATATCACTAATTCACATTTCTAGTCACTACACTTACCCATTTTCAAGAAACAAGTTCATAATTTCAAGTCACTACACTTTAACTTTTTCAAGAAACAAGTTCACAATTTCAAGTCACTACACTTTGCCATTTCAAGAAACATGTTCACAATTTCAAGTCACTACATTTAACATTTTTCATATCACAAGTTCACAATTTCAAGTCACTACACTTAACCTTTTTCAAGTCACTAATTAACATTTCAAGTCAGTACACTTAATCATTTCAAGAAACGTTTTCACAATTTCCCGTCACTACACTTAACCATTTTCAAGAAACAAGTTCATAATTTCAAGTCACTACACTTAACCTTTTTCAAGTCACTAATTCACATTTCAAGTCACTACACTTAACCATTTTCAAGAAACAAGTTCAGTATGTCAAGTTACTACACTTAACCATTTTCAAGTCACAATTTCACATTTCAAGTCACTACACTAAACCATTTTCAAGAAACAAATTCATATTTCAAGTCACTACACTTAACCATTTTCTAGTCACTATTTTATATTTGAAGTCACTACACTTAACCATTTTCCAGAAACAAGTTCATAATTTCAAGTCACTACACTTAACCATTTCAAGAAACAACTTCACAATTTCAAGTCACTACACTTAACCTTTTTCAAGTCACTAATTCACATTTCAAGTCACTAAATTTAACCATTATCAAGAAACAAGTTCATAATTTCAAGTCACTACACTTATCCATTTTCTAGTCACTAATTAACAATTCAAGTTACTGCACTTAACCATATTCAAGAAACAAGTTCACAATTTCAAGTCACTACACTTTGCCATTTCAAGAAACATGTTCACAATTTCAAGTCACTACATTTAACATTTTTCATATCACAAGTTCACAATTTCAAGTCACTACACTTAACCTTTTTCAAGTCACTAATTCACATTTCAAGTCAGTACACTTAATCATTTCAAGAAACGTTTTCACAATTTCCCGTCACTACACTTAACCATTTTCAAGAAACAAGTTCACAATTTCAAGTCACTACACTTAACCTTTTTCAAGTCACTAATTCACATTTCAAGTCACTAAATTTAACCATTATCAAGAAACAAGTTCATAATTTCAAGTCACTACACTTATCCATTTTCTAGTCACTAATTAACAATTCAAGTTACTGCACTAAACCATATTCAATAAACAAGTTCACAATTTCAAGTCACTACACTTTGCCATTTCAAGAAACATGTTCACAATTTCAAGTCACTACATTTAACCTTTTTCATATCACTAATTCACATTTCTAGTCACTACACTTACCCATTTTCAAGAAACAAGTTCATAATTTCAAGTCACTACACTTAACCATTTCAAGAAACAATTTCACAATTTCCCGTCACTACACTTAACCATTTTCAAGAAACAAGTTCAGTATGTCAAGTCACCACATTTAACCATTTTCAAGTCACAACTTCACATTTCAAGTCACTACACTTAATCATTTCAAGAAACGTTTTCACAATTTCCCGTCACTACACTTAACCATTTTCAAGAAACAAATTCACATTTCAAGTCGCTACACTTAACAATTTTCTAGTCACTATTTCACATTTCAAGTCACTACACTTAACTATTTCAAGAAACAAGTTCACAATTTCAAGTCACTACACTTAACCTTTTTCAAGTCACTAATTCAAATTTCAAGTCACTAAATTTAACCATTATCAAGAAACAAGTTCATAATTTCAAGTCACTACACTTATCCATTTTCTAGTCACTAATTAACAATTCAAGTTACTACACTTAACCATTTTCAAGAAACAAGTTCACAATTTCAAGTCACTACACTTTGCCATTTCAAGAAACATGTTCACAATTTCAAGTCACTACATTTAACATTTTTCATATCACCAATTGACATTTCTAGTCACTACACTTAACCTTTTTCAAGTCACTAATTCAAATTTCAAGTCACTAAATTTAACCATTAGGAAGAAACAAGTTCATAATTTCAAGTCACTACACCTACCCATTTTCTAGTCACTAATTAACAATTCAAGTTACAACACTTAACCATTTTCAAGAAACAAGTTCACAATTTCAAGTCACTACACTTTGCCATTTCAAGAAACATGTTCACAATTTCAAGTCACTACATTTAACCTTTTTCATATCACTAATTCACATTTCTAGTCACTACACTTACCCATTTTCAAGAAACAATTTCATAATTTCAAGTCACTACACTTTAACTTTTTCAAGAAACAAGTTCACAATTTCAAGTCACTACACTTTGCCATTTCAAGAAACAAGTTCACAATTTCAAGTCACTACATTTAACATTTTTCATATCACAAGTTCACAATTTCAAGTCACTACACTTAACCATTTCAAGAAACGAGTTCACAATTTTAAGTCACTACACTTATCCATTTTCTAGTCACTAATTTACAATTCAAGTTACTACACTTAACCATTTTCAAGTCACAATTTCACATTTCAAGTCACTACACTAAACCATTTCAAGAAACAAATTCACATTTCAAGTCACTACACTTAACCATTTTCTAGTCACTATTTTATATTTCAAGTCACTACACATAACCTCTTTCAAGTCACTAATTCACATTTCAAGTCACTAAATTTAACCATTATCAAGAATACACTTATCCATTTTCTAGTCACTAATTTACAATTCAAGTTACTACACTTAACCATTTTCAAGTCACAATTTCACATTTCAAGTCACTACACTAAACCATTTTCAAGAAACAAATTCACATTTCAAGTCACTACACTTAACCATTTTCTAGTCACTATTTTATATTTCAAGTCACTGCACTTAACCATTTTCCACAAACAAGTTCATAATTTCAAGTCACTACACTTAACCATTTCAAGAAACAAGTTCACAATTTCAAGTCACTACACTTAACCTTTTTCAAGTCACTAATTCAAATTTCAAGTCACTAAATTTAACCATTATCAAGAAACAAGTTCATAATTTCAAGTCACTACACTTATCCATTTTCTAGTCACTAATTAACAATTCAAGTTACTACACTTAACCATTTTCAAGAAACAAGTTCACAATTTCAAGTCACTACACTTTGCCATTTCAAGAAACATGTTCACAATTTCAAGTCACTACATTTAACATTTTTCATATCACCAATTGACATTTCTAGTCACTACACTTAACCATTTTCCAGAAACAAGTTCATAATTTCAAGTCACTACACTTAACTATTTCAAGAAACAAGTTCACAATTTCAAGTCACTACACTTAACCTTTTTCAAGTCACTAATTCAAATTTCAAGTCACTAAATTTAACCATTATCAAGAAACAAGTTCATAATTTCAAGTCACTACACTTATCCATTTTCTAGTCACTAATTAACAATTCAAGTTACTACACTTAACCATTTTCAAGAAACAAGTTCACAATTTCAAGTCACTACACTTTGCCATTTCAAGAAACATGTTCACAATTTCAAGTCACTACATTTAACATTTTTCATATCACCAATTGACATTTCTAGTCACTACACTTAACCTTTTTCAAGTCACTAATTCAAATTTCAAGTCACTAAATTTAACCATTAGGAAGAAACAAGTTCATAATTTCAAGTCACTACACCTACCCATTTTCTAGTCACTAATTAACAATTCAAGTTACAACACTTAACCATTTTCAAGAAACAAGTTCACAATTTCAAGTCACTACACTTTGCCATTTCAAGAAACATGTTCACAATTTCAAGTCACTACATTTAACCTTTTTCATATCACTAATTCACATTTCTAGTCACTACACTTACCCATTTTCAAGAAACAATTTCATAATTTCAAGTCACTACACTTTAACTTTTTCAAGAAACAAGTTCACAATTTCAAGTCACTACACTTTGCCATTTCAAGAAACAAGTTCACAATTTCAAGTCACTACATTTAACATTTTTCATATCACAAGTTCACAATTTCAAGTCACTACACTTAACCATTTCAAGAAACGAGTTCACAATTTTAAGTCACTACACTTATCCATTTTCTAGTCACTAATTTACAATTCAAGTTACTACACTTAACCATTTTCAAGTCACAATTTCACATTTCAAGTCACTACACTAAACCATTTCAAGAAACAAATTCACATTTCAAGTCACTACACTTAACCATTTTCTAGTCACTATTTTATATTTCAAGTCACTACACATAACCTTTTTCAAGTCACTAATTCACATTTCAAGTCACTAAATTTAACCATTATCAAGAAACAAGCTCACAATTTTAAGTCACTACACTTATCCATTTTCTAGTCACTAATTTACAATTCAAGTTACTACACTTAACCATTTTCAAGTCACAATTTCACATTTCAAGTCACTACACTAAACCATTTTCAAGAAACAAATTCACATTTCAAGTCACTACACTTAACCATTTTCTAGTCACTATTTTATATTTCAAGTCACTGCACTTAACCATTTTCCACAAACAAGTTCATAATTTCAAGTCACTACACTTAACCATTTCAAGAAACAAGTTCACAATTTCAAGTCACTACACTTAACCTTTTTCAAGTCACTAATTCAAATTTCAAGTCACTAAATTTAACCATTATCAAGAAACAAGTTCATAATTTCAAGTCACTACACTTATCCATTTTCTAGTCACTAATTAACAATTCAAGTTACTACACTTAACCATTTTCAAGAAACAAGTTCACAATTTCAAGTCACTACACTTTGCCATTTCAAGAAACATGTTCACAATTTCAAGTCACTACATTTAACATTTTTCATATCACCAATTGACATTTCTAGTCACTACACTTAACCATTTTCAAGAAACAATTTCATAATTTCAAGTCACTACACTTAACTTTTTCAAGAAACAAGTTCACAATTTCAAGTCACTACACTTTGCCATTTCAAGAAACAAGTTCACAATTTCAAGTCACTACACTTAACCATTTCAAGAAACGAGTTCACACTTTTAAGTCACTACACTTATCCATTTTCTAGTCACTAATTAACAATTCAAGTTACTGCACTAAACCATATTCAATAAACAAGTTCACAATTTCAAGTCACTACACTTTGCCATTTCAAGAAACATATTCACAATTTCAAGTCACTACATTTAACCTTTTTCATATCACTAATTCACATTTCTAGTCACTACACTTACCCATTTTCAAGAAACAAGTTCATAATTTCAAGTCACTACACTTTAACTTTTTCAAGAAACAAGTTCACAATTTCAAGTCACTACACTTTGCCATTTCAAGAAACAAGTTCACAATTTCAAGTCACTACATTTAATATTTTTCATATCACAAGTTCACAATTTCAAATCACTACACTTAACCATTTCAAGAAACAATTTCACAATTTCCCGTCACTACACTTAACCATTTTCAAGAAACAAGTTCAGTATGTCAAGTCACCACATTTAACCATTTTCAAGTCACAACTTCACATTTCAAGTCACTACACTAAACCATTTTCAAGAAACAAATTCACATTTCAAGTCGCTACACTTAACCATTTTCTAGTCACTATTTTATATTTCAAGTCACTACACATAACCTTTTTCAAGTCACTAATTCACATTTCAAGTCACTAAATTTAACCATTATCAAGAAACAAGCTCACAATTTTAAGTCACTACACTTATCCATTTTCTAGTCACTAATTTACAATTCAAGTTACTACACTTAACCATTTTCAAGTCACAATTTCACATTTCAAGTCACTACACTTAACTATTTCAAGAAACAAGTTCACAATTTCAAGTCACTACACTTAACCTTTTTCAAGTCACTAATTCAAATTTCAAGTCACTAAATTTAACCATTATCAAGAAACAAGTTCATAATTTCAAGTCACTACACTTATCCATTTTCTAGTCACTAATTAACAATTCAAGTTACTACACTTAACCATTTTCAAGCAACAAGTTCACAATTTCAAGTCACTACACTTTGCCATTTCAAGAAACATGTTCACAATTTCAAGTCACTACATTTAACATTTTTCATATCACCAATTGACATTTCTAGTCACTACACTTAACCTTTTTCAAGTCACTAATTCAAATTTCAAGTCACTAAATTTAACCATTAGGAAGAAACAAGTTCATAATTTCAAGTCACTACACCTACCCATTTTCTAGTCACTAATTAACAATTCAAGTTACTACACTTAACCATTTTCAAGAAACAAGTTCACAATTTCAAGTCACTACACTTTGCCATTTCAAGAAACATGTTCACAATTTCAAGTCACTACATTTAACCTTTTTCATATCACTAATTCACATTTCTAGTCACTACACTTACCCATTTTCAAGAAACAATTTCATAATTTCAAGTCACTACACTTTAACTTTTTCAAGAAACAAGTTCACAATTTCAAGTCACTACACTTTGCCATTTCAAGAAACAAGTTCACAATTTCAAGTCACTACATTTAACATTTTTCATATCACAAGTTCACAATTTCAAGTCACTACACTTAACCATTTCAAGAAACGAGTTCACAATTTTAAGTCACTACACTTATCCATTTTCTAGTCACTAATTTACAATTCAAGTTACTACACTTAACCATTTTCAAGTCACAATTTCACATTTCAAGTCACTACACTAAACCATTTCAAGAAACAAATTCACATTTCAAGTCACTACACTTAACCATTTTCTAGTCACTATTTTATATTTCAAGTCACTACACATAACCTTTTTCAAGTCACTAATTCACATTTCAAGTCACTAAATTTAACCATTATCAAGAAACAAGCTCACAATTTTAAGTCACTACACTTATCCATTTTCTAGTCACTAATTTACAATTCAAGTTACTACACTTAACCATTTTCAAGTCACAATTTCACATTTCAAGTCACTACACTAAACCATTTTCAAGAAACAAATTCACATTTCAAGTCACTACACTTAACCATTTTCTAGTCACTATTTTATATTTCAAGTCACTGCACTTAACCATTTTCCACAAACAAGTTCATAATTTCAAGTCACTACACTTAACCATTTCAAGAAACAAGTTCACAATTTCAAGTCACTACACTTAACCTTTTTCAAGTCACTAATTCAAATTTCAAGTCACTAAATTTAACCATTATCAAGAAACAAGTTCATAATTTCAAGTCACTACACTTATCCATTTTCTAGTCACTAATTAACAATTCAAGTTACTACACTTAACCATTTTCAAGAAACAAGTTCACAATTTCAAGTCACTACACTTTGCCATTTCAAGAAACATGTTCACAATTTCAAGTCACTACATTTAACATTTTTCATATCACCAATTGACATTTCTAGTCACTACACTTAACCATTTTCAAGAAACAATTTCATAATTTCAAGTCACTACACTTAACTTTTTCAAGAAACAAGTTCACAATTTCAAGTCACTACACTTTGCCATTTCAAGAAACAAGTTCACAATTTCAAGTCACTACACTTAACCATTTCAAGAAACGAGTTCACACTTTTAAGTCACTACACTTATCCATTTTCTAGTCACTAATTAACAATTCAAGTTACTGCACTAAACCATATTCAATAAACAAGTTCACAATTTCAAGTCACTACACTTTGCCATTTCAAGAAACATGTTCACAATTTCAAGTCACTACATTTAACCTTTTTCATATCACTAATTCACATTTCTAGTCACTACACTTACCCATTTTCAAGAAACAAGTTCATAATTTCAAGTCACTACACTTTAACTTTTTCAAGAAACAAGTTCACAATTTCAAGTCACTACACTTTGCCATTTCAAGAAACAAGTTCACAATTTCAAGTCACTACATTTAATATTTTTCATATCACAAGTTCACAATTTCAAATCACTACACTTAACCATTTCAAGAAACAATTTCACAATTTCCCGTCACTACACTTAACCATTTTCAAGAAACAAGTTCAGTATGTCAAGTCACCACATTTAACCATTTTCAAGTCACAACTTCACATTTCAAGTCACTACACTAAACCATTTTCAAGAAACAAATTCACATTTCAAGTCGCTACACTTAACCATTTTCTAGTCACTATTTTATATTTCAAGTCACTACACATAACCTTTTTCAAGTCACTAATTCACATTTCAAGTCACTAAATTTAACCATTATCAAGAAACAAGCTCACAATTTTAAGTCACTACACTTATCCATTTTCTAGTCACTAATTTACAATTCAAGTTACTACACTTAACCATTTTCAAGTCACAATTTCACATTTCAAGTCACTACACTTAACTATTTCAAGAAACAAGTTCACAATTTCAAGTCACTACACTTAACCTTTTTCAAGTCACTAATTCAAATTTCAAGTCACTAAATTTAACCATTATCAAGAAACAAGTTCATAATTTCAAGTCACTACACTTATCCATTTTCTAGTCACTAATTAACAATTCAAGTTACTACACTTAACCATTTTCAAGCAACAAGTTCACAATTTCAAGTCACTACACTTTGCCATTTCAAGAAACATGTTCACAATTTCAAGTCACTACATTTAACATTTTTCATATCACCAATTGACATTTCTAGTCACTACACTTAACCTTTTTCAAGTCACTAATTCAAATTTCAAGTCACTAAATTTAACCATTAGGAAGAAACAAGTTCATAATTTCAAGTCACTACACCTACCCATTTTCTAGTCACTAATTAACAATTCAAGTTACTACACTTAACCATTTTCAAGAAACAAGTTCACAATTTCAAGTCACTACACTTTGCCATTTCAAGAAACATGTTCACAATTTCAAGTCACTACATTTAACCTTTTTCATATCACTAATTCACATTTCTAGTCACTACACTTACCCATTTTCAAGAAACAATTTCATAATTTCAAGTCACTACACTTTAACTTTTTCAAGAAACAAGTTCACAATTTCAAGTCACTACACTTTGCCATTTCAAGAAACAAGTTCACAATTTCAAGTCACTACATTTAACATTTTTCATATCACAAGTTCACAATTTCAAGTCACTACACTTAACCATTTCAAGAAACGAGTTCACAATTTTAAGTCACTACACTTATCCATTTTCTAGTCACTAATTTACAATTCAAGTTACTACACTTAACCATTTTCAAGTCACAATTTCACATTTCAAGTCACTACACTAAACCATTTCAAGAAACAAATTCACATTTCAAGTCACTACACTTAACCATTTTCTAGTCACTATTTTATATTTCAAGTCACTACACATAACCTTTTTCAAGTCACTAATTCACATTTCAAGTCACTAAATTTAACCATTATCAAGAAACAAGCTCACAATTTTAAGTCACTACACTTATCCATTTTCTAGTCACTAATTTACAATTCAAGTTACTACACTTAACCATTTTCAAGTCACAATTTCACATTTCAAGTCACTACACTAAACCATTTTCAAGAAACAAATTCACATTTCAAGTCACTACACTTAACCATTTTCTAGTCACTATTTTATATTTCAAGTCACTGCACTTAACCATTTTCCACAAACAAGTTCATAATTTCAAGTCACTACACTTAACCATTTCAAGAAACAAGTTCACAATTTCAAGTCACTACACTTAACCTTTTTCAAGTCACTAATTCAAATTTCAAGTCACTAAATTTAACCATTATCAAGAAACAAGTTCATAATTTCAAGTCACTACACTTATCCATTTTCTAGTCACTAATTAACAATTCAAGTTACTACACTTAACCATTTTCAAGAAACAAGTTCACAATTTCAAGTCACTACACTTTGCCATTTCAAGAAACATGTTCACAATTTCAAGTCACTACATTTAACATTTTTCATATCACCAATTGACATTTCTAGTCACTACACTTAACCATTTTCAAGAAACAATTTCATAATTTCAAGTCACTACACTTAACTTTTTCAAGAAACAAGTTCACAATTTCAAGTCACTACACTTTGCCATTTCAAGAAACAAGTTCACAATTTCAAGTCACTACACTTAACCATTTCAAGAAACGAGTTCACACTTTTAAGTCACTACACTTATCCATTTTCTAGTCACTAATTAACAATTCAAGTTACTGCACTAAACCATATTCAATAAACAAGTTCACAATTTCAAGTCACTACACTTTGCCATTTCAAGAAACATGTTCACAATTTCAAGTCACTACATTTAACCTTTTTCATATCACTAATTCACATTTCTAGTCACTACACTTACCCATTTTCAAGAAACAAGTTCATAATTTCAAGTCACTACACTTTAACTTTTTCAAGAAACAAGTTCACAATTTCAAGTCACTACACTTTGCCATTTCAAGAAACAAGTTCACAATTTCAAGTCACTACATTTAATATTTTTCATATCACAAGTTCACAATTTCAAATCACTACACTTAACCATTTCAAGAAACAATTTCACAATTTCCCGTCACTACACTTAACCATTTTCAAGAAACAAGTTCAGTATGTCAAGTCACCACATTTAACCATTTTCAAGTCACAACTTCACATTTCAAGTCACTACACTAAACCATTTTCAAGAAACAAATTCACATTTCAAGTCGCTACACTTAACCATTTTCTAGTCACTATTTTATATTTCAAGTCACTACACATAACCTTTTTCAAGTCACTAATTCACATTTCAAGTCACTAAATTTAACCATTATCAAGAAACAAGCTCACAATTTTAAGTCACTACACTTATCCATTTTCTAGTCACTAATTTACAATTCAAGTTACTACACTTAACCATTTTCAAGTCACAATTTCACATTTCAAGTCACTACACTTAACTATTTCAAGAAACAAGTTCACAATTTCAAGTCACTACACTTAACCTTTTTCAAGTCACTAATTCAAATTTCAAGTCACTAAATTTAACCATTATCAAGAAACAAGTTCATAATTTCAAGTCACTACACTTATCCATTTTCTAGTCACTAATTAACAATTCAAGTTACTACACTTAACCATTTTCAAGCAACAAGTTCACAATTTCAAGTCACTACACTTTGCCATTTCAAGAAACATGTTCACAATTTCAAGTCACTACATTTAACATTTTTCATATCACCAATTGACATTTCTAGTCACTACACTTAACCTTTTTCAAGTCACTAATTCAAATTTCAAGTCACTAAATTTAACCATTAGGAAGAAACAAGTTCATAATTTCAAGTCACTACACCTACCCATTTTCTAGTCACTAATTAACAATTCAAGTTACTACACTTAACCATTTTCAAGAAACAAGTTCACAATTTCAAGTCACTACACTTTGCCATTTCAAGAAACATGTTCACAATTTCAAGTCACTACATTTAACCTTTTTCATATCACTAATTCACATTTCTAGTCACTACACTTACCCATTTTCAAGAAACAATTTCATAATTTCAAGTCACTACACTTTAACTTTTTCAAGAAACAAGTTCACAATTTCAAGTCACTACACTTTGCCATTTCAAGAAACAAGTTCACAATTTCAAGTCACTACATTTAACATTTTTCATATCACAAGTTCACAATTTCAAGTCACTACACTTAACCATTTCAAGAAACGAGTTCACAATTTTAAGTCACTACACTTATCCATTTTCTAGTCACTAATTTACAATTCAAGTTACTACACTTAACCATTTTCAAGTCACAATTTCACATTTCAAGTCACTACACTAAACCATTTCAAGAAACAAATTCACATTTCAAGTCACTACACTTAACCATTTTCTAGTCACTATTTTATATTTCAAGTCACTACACATAACCTTTTTCAAGTCACTAATTCACATTTCAAGTCACTAAATTTAACCATTATCAAGAAACAAGCTCACAATTTTAAGTCACTACACTTATCCATTTTCTAGTCACTAATTTACAATTCAAGTTACTACACTTAACCATTTTCAAGTCACAATTTCACATTTCAAGTCACTACACTAAACCATTTTCAAGAAACAAATTCACATTTCAAGTCACTACACTTAACCATTTTCTAGTCACTATTTTATATTTCAAGTCACTGCACTTAACCATTTTCCACAAACAAGTTCATAATTTCAAGTCACTACACTTAACCATTTCAAGAAACAAGTTCACAATTTCAAGTCACTACACTTAACCTTTTTCAAGTCACTAATTCAAATTTCAAGTCACTAAATTTAACCATTATCAAGAAACAAGTTCATAATTTCAAGTCACTACACTTATCCATTTTCTAGTCACTAATTAACAATTCAAGTTACTACACTTAACCATTTTCAAGAAACAAGTTCACAATTTCAAGTCACTACACTTTGCCATTTCAAGAAACATGTTCACAATTTCAAGTCACTACATTTAACATTTTTCATATCACCAATTGACATTTCTAGTCACTACACTTAACCATTTTCAAGAAACAATTTCATAATTTCAAGTCACTACACTTAACTTTTTCAAGAAACAAGTTCACAATTTCAAGTCACTACACTTTGCCATTTCAAGAAACAAGTTCACAATTTCAAGTCACTACATTTAACATTTTTCATATCACAAGTTCACAATTTCAAGTCACTACACTTAACTATTTCAAGAAACGAGTTCACAATTTCAAGTCACTACACTTAACCATTTCAAGAAACAAGTTCACAATTTCAAGTCACTACACTTAACCTTTTTCAAGTCACTAATTCACATTTCAAGTCACTACACTTAACCATTTCAAGAAACCATTTCACAATTTCCCGTCAATACACTTCACCATTTTCAAGAAACAAGTTCAGTATGTCAAGTCACTACACTAAACCATTTTCAAGAAACAAGTTCACAATTTCAATTAACAGTCGTCAACCATTTGAAGAAACAAGTTCACAATTTCCAGTCACTACACTTAACCATTTTCAAGAAACAAGTTCATTATGTCAAGCCACTACATTTAACCATTTTCAAGTCACAACTTCAAATTTCAAGTCACTACACTAAACCATTTTCAAGAAACAAATTCACATTTCAAGAAACGAGTTCACAATTTCAAGTCACTACACTTAACCATTTCAAGAAACAAGTTCACAATTTCAAGTCACTACACTTAACCTTTTTCAAGTCACTAATTCACATTTCAAGTCAGTACACTTAACCATTTCAAGAAACAATTTCACAATTTCCCGTCAATACACTTATCCATTTTCAAGAAACAAGTTCAGTATGTCAAGTCACTACACTAAACCATTTTCAAGAAACAAGTTCACAATTTTCAGTCACTACACTTAACCATTTTCCACAAACAAGTTCATAATTTCAAGTCACTACACTTAACCATTTCAAGAAACAAGTTCACAATTTCAAGTCACTACACATAACCTTTTTCAAGTCACTAATTCACATTTCAAGTCACTAAATTTAACCATTATCAAGAAACAAGTTCACAATTTTAAGTCACTACACTTATCCATTTTCTAGTCACTAATTTACAATTCAAGTTACTACTACACTTAACCATTTTCAAGTCACAATTTCACATTTCAAGTCACTACACTAAACCATTTTCAAGAAACAAATTCACATTTCAAGTCACTACACTTAACCATTTTCTAGTCACTATTTTATATTTCAAGTCACTACACTTAACCATTTTCCAGAAACAAGTTCATAATTTCAAGTCACTACACTTAACCATTTCAAGAAACAAGTTCACAATTTCAAGTCACTACACTTAACCTTTTTCAAGTCACTAATTCAAATTTCAAGTCACTAAATTTAACCATTATCAAGAAACAAGTTCATAATTTCAAGTCACTACACCTACCCATTTTCTAGTCACTAATTAACAATTCAAGTTACTACACTTAACCATTTTCAAGAAACAAGTTCACAATTTCAGGTCACTACACTTTGCCATTTCAAGAAACATGTTCACAATTTCAAGTCACTACATTTAACATTTTTCATATCACAAGTTCACAATTTCAAGTCACTACACTTAACCTTTTTCAAGTCACTAATTCACATTTCAAGTCAGTACACTTAATCATTTCAAGAAACGTTTTCACAATTTCCCGTCACTACACTTAACCATTTTCAAGAAACAAGTTCACAATTTCAAGTCACTACACTTAACCTTTTTCAAGTCACTAATTCACATTTCAAGTCACTAAATTTAACCATTATCAAGAAACAAGTTCATAATTTCAAGTCACTACACTTATCCATTTTCTAGTCACTAATTAACAATTCAAGTTACTGCACTAAACCATATTAAATAAACAAGTTCACAATTTCAAGTCACTACACTTTGCCATTTCAAGAAACATGTTCACAATTTCAAGTCACTACATTTAACCTTTTTCATATCACTAATTCACATTTCTAGTCACTACACTTACCCATTTTCAAGAAACAAGTTCATAATTTCAAGTCACTACACTTTAACTTTTTCAAGAAACAAGTTCACAATTTCAAGTCACTACACTTTGCCATTTCAAGAAACAAGTTCACAATTTCAAATCACTACATTTAATATTTTTCATATCACAAGTTCACAATTTCAAATCACTACACTTAACCATTTCAAGAAACAATTTCACAATTTCTCGTCACTACACTTAACCATTTTCAAGAAACAAGTTCAGTATGTCAAGTCACCACATTTAACCATTTTCAAGTCACAACTTCACATTTCAAGTCACTACACTAAACCATTTGCAAGAAACAAATTCACATTTCAAGTCACTACACTTAACCATTTTCTAGTCACTATTTTATATTTCAAGTCACTACACATAACCTTTTTCAAGTCACTAATTCACATTTCAAGTCACTAAATTTAACCATTATCAAGAAACAAGTTCACAATTCTAAGTCACTACACTTATCCATTTTCTAGTCACTAATTTACAATTCAAGTTTCTACACTTAACCATTTTGAAGTCACAATTTCACATTTCAAGTCACTACACTAAACCATTTTCAAGAAACAAATTCATATTTCAAGTCACTACACTTAACCATTTTCCAGAAACAAGTTCATAATTTCAAGTCCCTACACTTAACCATTTCAAGAAACAAGTTCACAATTTCAAGTCACTACACTTAACCTTTTTCAAGTCACTAATTCAAATTTCAAGTCACTAAATTTAACCATTATCAAGAAACAAGTTCATAATTTCAAGTCACTACACCTACCCATTTTCTAGTCACTAATTAACAATTCAAGTTACTACACTTAACCATTTTCAAGAAACAAGTTCACAATTTCAAGTCACTACACTTTGCCAATTCAAGAAACATGTTCACAATTTCAAGTCACTACATTTAACCTTTTTCATATCACTAATTCACATTTCTAGTCACTACACTTACCCATTTTCAAGAAACAAGTTCATAATTTCAAGTCACTACACTTTAACTTTTTCAAGAAACAAGTTCACAATTTCAAGTCACTACACTTAACCTTTTTCAAGTCACTAATTCACATTTCAAGTCACTAAATTTAACCATTATCAAGAAACAAGTTCACAATTTTAAGTCACTACACTTATCCATTTTCTAGTCACTAATTTACAATTCAAGTTACTACACTTAATCATTTTCAAGTCACTACACTAAGCCATTTTCAAGAAACAAATTCATATTTCAAGTCACTACACTTAACCATTTTCCAGAAACAAGTTCATAATTTCAAGTCACTACACTTAACTATTTCAAGAAACAAGTTCACAATTTCAAGTCACTACACTTAACCTTTTTCAAGTCACTAATTCAAATTTCAAGTCACTAAATTTAACCATTATCAAGAAACAAGTTCATAATTTCAAGTCACTACACTTATCCATTTTCTAGTCACTAATTAACAATTCAAGTTACTACACTTAACCATTTTCAAGAAACAAGTTCACAATTTCAAGTCACTACACTTTGCCATTTCAAGAAACATGTTCACAATTTCAAGTCACTACATTTAACATTTTTCATATCACCAATTGACATTTCTAGTCACTACACTTAACCATTTTCAAGAAACAATTTCATAATTTCAAGTCACTACACTTAACTTTTTCAAGAAACAAGTTCACAATTTCAAGTCACTACACTTTGCCATTTCAAGAAACAAGTTCACAATTTCAAGTCACTACATTTAACATTTTTCATATCACAAGTTCACAATTTCAAGTCACTACACTTAACTATTTCAAGAAACGAGTTCACAATTTCAAGTCACTACACTTAACCATTTCAAGAAACAAGTTCACAATTTCAAGTCACTACACTTAACCTTTTTCAAGTCACTAATTCACATTTCAAGTCACTACACTTAACCATTTCAAGAAACCATTTCACAATTTCCCGTCAATACACTTCACCATTTTCAAGAAACAAGTTCAGTATGTCAAGTCACTACACTAAACCATTTTCAAGAAACAAGTTCACAATTTCAATTAACAGTCGTCAACCATTTGAAGAAACAAGTTCACAATTTCCAGTCACTACACTTAACCATTTTCAAGAAACAAGTTCATTATGTCAAGCCACTACATTTAACCATTTTCAAGTCACAACTTCAAATTTCAAGTCACTACACTAAACCATTTTCAAGAAACAAATTCACATTTCAAGAAACGAGTTCACAATTTCAAGTCACTACACTTAACCATTTCAAGAAACAAGTTCACAATTTCAAGTCACTACACTTAACCTTTTTCAAGTCACTAATTCACATTTCAAGTCAGTACACTTAACCATTTCAAGAAACAATTTCACAATTTCCCGTCAATACACTTATTCATTTTCAAGAAACAAGTTCAGTATGTCAAGTCACTGCACTAAACCATTTTCAAGAAACAAGTTCACAATTTTCAGTCACTACACTTAACCATTTTCCACAAACAAGTTCATAATTTCAAGTCACTACACTTAACCATTTCAAGAAACAAGTTCACAATTTCAAGTCACTACACATAACCTTTTTCAAGTCACTAATTCACATTTCAAGTCACTAAATTTAACCATTATCAAGAAACAAGTTCACAATTTTAAGTCACTACACTTATCCATTTTCTAGTCACTAATTTACAATTCAAGTTACTACTACACTTAACCATTTTCAAGTCACAATTTCACATTTCAAGTCACTACACTAAACCATTTTCAAGAAACAAATTCACATTTCAAGTCACTACACTTAACCATTTTCTAGTCACTATTTTATATTTCAAGTCACTACACTTAACCATTTTCCAGAAACAAGTTCATAATTTCAAGTCACTACACTTGACCATTTCAAGAAACAAGTTCACAATTTCAAGTCACTACACTTAACCTTTTTCAAGTCACTAATTCAAATTTCAAGTCACTAAATTTAACCATTATCAAGAAACAAGTTCATAATTTCAAGTCACTACACCTACCCATTTTCTAGTCACTAATTAACAATTCAAGTTAATACACTTAACCATTTTCAAGAAACAAGTTCACAATTTCAGGTCACTACACTTTGCCATTTCAAGAAACATGTTCACAATTTCAAGTCACTACATTTAACATTTTTCATATCACAAGTTCACAATTTCAAGTCACTACACTTAACCTTTTTCAAGTCACTAATTCACATTTCAAGTCAGTACACTTAATCATTTCAAGAAACGTTTTCACAATTTCCCGTCACTACACTTAACCATTTTCAAGAAACAAGTTCACAATTTCAAGTCACTACACTTAACCTTTTTCAAGTCACTAATTCACATTTCAAGTCACTAAATTTAACCATTATCAAGAAACAAGTTCATAATTTCAAGTCACTACACTTATCCATTTTCTAGTCACTAATTAACAATTCAAGTTACTGCACTAAACCATATTCAATAAACAAGTTCACAATTTCAAGTCACTACACTTTGCCATTTCAAGAAACATGTTCACAATTTCAAGTCACCACATTTAACCTTTTCCATATCACTAATTCACATTTCTAGTCACTACACTTACCCATTTTCAAGAAACAAGTTCATAATTTCAAGTCACTACACTTTAACTTTTTCAAGAAACAAGTTCACAATTTCAAGTCACTACACTTTGCCATTTCAAGAAACAAGTTCACAATTTCAAATCACTACATTTAATATTTTTCATATCACAAGTTCACAATTTCAAATCACTACACTTAACCATTTCAAGAAACAATTTCACAATTTCCCGTCACTACACTTAACCATTTTCAAGAAACAAGTTCAGTATGTCAAGTCACCACATTTAACCATTTTCAAGTCACAACTTCACATTTCAAGTCACTACACTAAACCATTTTCAAGAAACAAATTCACATTTCAAGTCACTACACTTAACCATTTTCTAGTCACTATTTTATATTTCAAGTCACTACACATAACCTTTTTCAAGTCACTAATTCACATTTCAAGTCACTAAATTTAACCATTATCAAGAAACAAGTTCACAATTTTAAGTCACTACACTTATCCATTTTCTAGTCACTAATTTACAATTCAAGTTTCTACACTTAACCATTTTGAAGTCACAATTTCACATTTCAAGTCACTACACTAAACCATTTTCAAGAAACAAATTCATATTTCAAGTCACTACACTTAACCATTTTCCAGAAACAAGTTCATAATTTCAAGTTCCTACACTTAACCATTTCAAGAAACAAGTTCACAATTTCAAGTCACTACACTTAACCTTTTTCAAGTCACTAATTCAAATTTCAAGTCACTAAATTTAACCATTATCAAGAAACAAGTTCATAATTTCAAGTCACTACACCTACCCATTTTCTAGTCACTAATTAACAATTCAAGTTACTACACTTAACCATTTTCAAGAAACAAGTTCACAATTTCAAGTCACTACACTTTGCCAATTCAAGAAACATGTTCACAATTTCAAGTCACTACATTTAACCTTTTTCATATCACTAATTCACATTTCTAGTCACTACACTTACCCATTTTCAAGAAACAAGTTCATAATTTCAAGTCACTACACTTTAACTTTTTCAAGAAACAAGTTCACAATTTCAAGTCACTACACTTTGCCATTTCAAGAAACAAGTTCACAATTTCAAATCACTACATTTAATATTTTTCATATCACAAGTTCACAATTTCAAATCACTACACTTAACCATTTCAAGAAACAATTTCACAATTTCCCGTCACTACACTTAACCATTTTCAAGAAACAAGTTCAGTATGTCAAGTCACCACATTTAACCATTTTCAAGTCACAACTTCACATTTCAAGTCACTACACTAAACCATTTTCAAGAAACAAATTCACATTTCAAGTCACTACACTTAACCATTTTCTAGTCACTATTTTATATTTCAAGTCACTACACATAACCTTTTTCAAGTCACTAATTCACATTTCAAGTCACTAAATTTAACCATTATCAAGAAACAAGTTCACAATTTTAAGTCACTACACTTATCCATTTTCTAGTCACTAATTTACAATTCAAGTTTCTACACTTAACCATTTTGAAGTCACAATTTCACATTTCAAGTCACTACACTAAACCATTTTCAAGAAACAAATTCATATTTCAAGTCACTACACTTAACCATTTTCCAGAAACAAGTTCATAATTTCAAGTTCCTACACTTAACCATTTCAAGAAACAAGTTCACAATTTCAAGTCACTACACTTAACCTTTTTCAAGTCACTAATTCAAATTTCAAGTCACTAAATTTAACCATTATCAAGAAACAAGTTCATAATTTCAAGTCACTACACCTACCCATTTTCTAGTCACTAATTAACAATTCAAGTTACTACACTTAACCATTTTCAAGAAACAAGTTCACAATTTCAAGTCACTACACTTTGCCAATTCAAGAAACATGTTCACAATTTCAAGTCACTACATTTAACCTTTTTCATATCACTAATTCACATTTCTAGTCACTACACTTACCCATTTTCAAGAAACAAGTTCATAATTTCAAGTCACTACACTTTAACTTTTTCAAGAAACAAGTTCACAATTTCAAGTCACTACACTTTGCCATTTAAAGAAACAACTTCACAATTTCAAGTCACTACACTTAACCTTTTTCAAGTCACTAATTCACATTTCAAGTCACTAAATTTAACCATTATCAAGAAACAAGTTCACAATTTTAAGTCACTACACTTATCCATTTTCTAGTCACTAATTTACAATTCAAGTTACTACACTTAATCATTTTCAAGTCACTACACTAAGCCATTTTCAAGAAACAAATTCATATTTCAAGTCACTACACTTAACCATTTTCCAGAAACAAGTTCATAATTTCAAGTCACTACACTTAACTATTTCAAGAAACAAGTTCACAATTTCAAGTCACTACACTTAACCTTTTTCAAGTCACTAATTCAAATTTCAAGTCACTAAATTTAACCATTATCAAGAAACAAGTTCATAATTTCAAGTCACTACACTTATCCATTTTCTAGTCACTAATTAACAATTCAAGTTACTACACTTAACCATTTTCAAGAAACAAGTTCACAATTTCAAGTCACTACACTTTGCCATTTCAAGAAACATGTTCACAATTTCAAGTCACTACATTTAACATTTTTCATATCACCAATTGACATTTCTAGTCACTACACTTAACCATTTTCAAGAAACAATTTCATAATTTCAAGTCACTACACTTAACTTTTTCAAGAAACAAGTTCACAATTTCAAGTCACTACACTTTGCCATTTCAAGAAACAAGTTCACAATTTCAAGTCACTACATTTAACATTTTTCATATCACAAGTTCACAATTTCAAGTCACTACACTTAACTATTTCAAGAAACGAGTTCACAATTTCAAGTCACTACACTTAACCATTTCAAGAAACAAGTTCACAATTTCAAGTCACTATACTTAACCTTTTTCAAGTCACTAATTCACATTTCAAGTCACTACACACAACCATTTCAAGAAACCATTTCACAATTTCCCGTCAATACACTTCACCATTTTCAAGAAACAAGTTCAGTATGTCAAGTAACTACACTAAACCATTTTCAAGAAACAAGTTCACAATTTCAATTAACAGTCGTCAACCATTTGAAGAAACAAGTTCACAATTTCCAGTCACTACACTTAACCATTTTCAAGAAACAAGTTCATTATGTCAAGCCACTACATTTAACCATTTTCAAGTCACAACTTCAAATTTCAAGTCACTACACTAAACCATTTTCAAGAAACAAATTCACATTTCAAGAAACGAGTTCACAATTTCAAGTCACTACACTTAACCATTTCAAGAAACAAGTTCACAATTTCAAGTCACTACACTTAACCTTTTTCAAGTCACTAATTCACATTTCAAGTCAGTACACTTAACCATTTCAAGAAACAATTTCACAATTTCCCGTCAATACACTTATCCATTTTCAAGAAACAAGTTCAGTATGTCAAGTCACTACACTAAACCATTTTCAAGAAACAAGTTCACAATTTTCAGTCACTACACTTAACCATTTTCCACAAACAAGTTCATAATTTCAAGTCACTACACTTAACCATTTCAAGAAACAAGTTCACAATTTCAAGTCACTACACATAACCTTTTTCAAGTCACTAATTCACATTTCAAGTCACTAAATTTAACCATTATCAAGAAACAAGTTCACAATTTTAAGTCACTACACTTATCCATTTTCTAGTCACTAATTTACAATTCAAGTTACTACTACACTTAACCATTTTCAAGTCACAATTTCACATTTCAAGTCACTACACTAAACCATTTTCAAGAAACAAATTCACATTTCAAGTCACTACACTTAACCATTTTCTAGTCACTATTTTATATTTCAAGTCACTACACTTAACCATTTTCCAGAAACAAGTTCATAATTTCAAGTCACTACACTTTGCCATTTCAAGAAACATGTTCACAATTTCAAGTCACTACATTTAACATTTTTCATATCACAAGTTCAGAATTTCAAGTCACTACACTTAACCTTTTTCAAGTCACTAATTCACATTTCAAGTCAGTACACTTAATCATTTCAAGAAACGTTTTCACAATTTCCCGTCACTACACTTAACCATTTTCAAGAAACAAGTTCACAATTTCAAGTCACTACACTTAACCTTTTTCAAGTCACTAATTCACATTTCAAGTCACTAAATTTAACCATTATCAAGAAACAAGTTCATAATTTCAAGTCACTACACTTATCCATTTTCTAGTCACTAATTAACAATTCAAGTTACTGCACTAAACCATATTCAATAAACAAGTTCACAATTTCAAGTCACTACACTTTGCCATTTCAAGAAACATGTTCACAATTTCAAGTCACTACATTTAACCTTTTTCATATCACTAATTCACATTTCTAGTCACTACACTTACCCATTTTCAAGAAACAAGTTCATAATTTCAAGTCACTACACTTTAACTTTTTCAAGAAACAAGTTCACAATTTCAAGTCACTACACTTTGCCATTTCAAGAAACAAGTTCACAATTTCAAGTCACTACATTTAATATTTTTCATATCACAAGTTCACAATTTCAAATCACTACACTTAACCATTTCAAGAAACAATTTCACAATTTCCCGTCACTACACTTAACCATTTTCAAGAAACAAGTTCAGTATGTCAAGTCACCACATTTAACCATTTTCAAGTCACAACTTCGCATTTCAAGTCACTACACTAAACCATTTTCAAGAAACAAATTCACATTTCAAGTCACTACACTTAACCATTTTCTAGTCACTATTTTATATTTCAAGTCACTACACATAACCTTTTTCAAGTCACTAATTCACATTTCAAGTCACTAAATTTAACCATTATCAAGAAACAAGTTCACAATTTTAAGTCACTACACTTATCCATTTTCTAGTCACTAATTTACAATTCAAGTTTCTACACTTAACCATTTTGAAGTCACAATTTCACATTTCAAGTCACTACACTAAACCATTTTCAAGAAACAAATTCATATTTCAAGTCACTACACTTAACCATTTTCCAGAAACAAGTTCATAATTTCAAGTCCCTACACTTAACCATTTCAAGAAACAAGTTCACAATTTCAAGTCACTACACTTAACCTTTTTCAAGTCACTAAGTCAAATTTCAAGTCACTAAATTTAACCATTATCAAGAAACAAGTTCATAATTTCAAGTCACTACACCTACCCATTTTCTAGTCACTAATTAACAATTCAAGTTACTACACTTAACCATTTTCAAGAAACAAGTTCACAATTTCAAGTCACTACACTTTGCCAATTCAAGAAACATGTTCACAATTTCAAGTCACTACATTTAACCTTTTTCATATCACTAATTCACATTTCTAGTCACTACACTTACCCATTTTCAAGAAACAAGTTCATAATTTCAAGTCACTACACTTTAACTTTTTCAAGAAACAAGTTCACAATTTCAAGTCACTACACTTTGCCATTTAAAGAAACAACTTCACAATTTCAAGTCACTACACTTAACCTTTTTCAAGTCACTAATTCACATTTCAAGTCACTAAATTTAACCATTATCAAGAAACAAGTTCACAATTTTAAGTCACTACACTTATCCATTTTCTAGTCACTAATTTACAATTCAAGTTACTACACTTAATCATTTTCAAGTCACTACACTAAGCCATTTTCAAGAAACAAATTCATATTTCAAGTCACTACACTTAACCATTTTCCAGAAACAAGTTCATAATTTCAAGTCACTACACTTAACCATTTCAAGAAACAAGTTCACAATTTCAAGTCACTACACTTAACCTTTTTCAAGTCACTAATTCAAATTTCAAGTCACTAAATTTAACCATTAGGAAGAAACAAGTTCATAATTTCAAGTCACTACACCTACCCATTTTCTAGTCACTAATTAACAATTCAAGTTACTACACTTAACCATTTTCAAGAAACAAGTTCACAATTTCAAGTCACTACACTTTGCCATTTCAAGAAACATGTTCACAATTTCAAGTCACTACATTTAACCTTTTTCATATCACTAATTCACATTTCTAGTCACTACACTTACCCATTTTCAAGAAACAAGTTCATAATTTCAAGTCACTACACTTTAACTTTTTCAAGAAACAAGTTCACAATTTCAAGTCACTACACTTTGCCATTTCAAGAAACAAGTTCACAATTTCAAGTCACTACATTTAACATTTTTCATATCACAAGTTCACAATTTCAAGTCACTACACTTAACCATTTCAAGAAACGAGTTCACAATTTTAAGTCACTACACTTATCCATTTTCTAGTCACTAATTTACAATTCAAGTTACTACACTTAACCATTTTCAAGTCACAATTTCACATTTCAAGTCACTACACTAAACCATTTCAAGAAACAAATTCACATTTCAAGTCACTACACTTAACCATTTTCTAGTCACTATTTTATATTTCAAGTCACTACACATAACCTTTTTCAAGTCACTAATTCACATTTCAAGTCACTAAATTTAACCATTATCAAGAAACAAGCTCACAATTTTAAGTCACTACACTTATCCATTTTCTAGTCACTAATTTACAATTCAAGTTACTACACTTAACCATTTTCAAGTCACAATTTCACATTTCAAGTCACTACACTAAACCATTTTCAAGAAACAAATTCACATTTCAAGTCACTACACTTAACCATTTTCTAGTCACTATTTTATATTTCAAGTCACTGCACTTAACCATTTTCCACAAACAAGTTCATAATTTCAAGTCACTACACTTAACCATTTCAAGAAACAAGTTCACAATTTCAAGTCACTACACTTAACCTTTTTCAAGTCACTAATTCAAATTTCAAGTCACTAAATTTAACCATTATCAAGAAACAAGTTCATAATTTCAAGTCACTACACCTACCCATTTTCTAGTCACTAATTAACAATTCAAGTTACTGCACTAAACCATATTCAATAAACAAGTTCACAATTTCAAGTCACTACACTTTGCCATTTCAAGAAACATGTTCACAATTTCAAGTCACTACATTCAACATTTTTCATATCACAAGTTCACAATTTCAAGTCACTACACTTAACTATTTCAAGAAACGAGTTCACAATTTCAAGTCACTACACTTAACCATTTCAAGAAACAAGTTCACAATTTCAAGTCACTCCACTTAACCTTTTTCAAGTCACTAATTCACATTTCAAGTTACTAAATTTAACCATTTTGAAGAAACAAGTTCACAAATTCAAGTCACTATACTAATCTATTTTCTAGTCACTAATTCACAATTTCAAGTCACTACACTTTGCCATTTCAAGAAACAAGTTCACAATTTCAAGTCACTACATTTAATATTTTCCATATCACAAGTTCACGATTTCAAGTCACTACACTTAACCATTTCGAGAAAGGAGTTCACAATTTCAAGTCACTACACTTAACCATTTCAAGAAACGAGTTCACAATTTTAAGTCACTACACTTATCCATTTTCTAGTCACTAATTTACAATTCAAGTTACTACACTTAACCATTTTCAAGTCACAATTTCACATTTCAAGTCACTACACTAAACCATTTCAAGAAACAAATTCACATTTCAAGTCACTACACTTAACCATTTTCTAGTCACTATTTTATATTTCAAGTCACTACACATAACCTTTTTCAAGTCACTAATTCACATTTCAAGTCACTAAATTTAACCATTATCAAGAAACAAGCTCACAATTTTAAGTCACTACACTTATCCATTTTCTAGTCACTAATTTACAATTCAAGTTACTACACTTAACCATTTTCAAGTCACAATTTCACATTTCAAGTCACTACACTAAACCATTTTCAAGAAACAAATTCACATTTCAAGTCACTACACTTAACCATTTTCTAGTCACTATTTTATATTTCAAGTCACTGCACTTAACCATTTTCCACAAACAAGTTCATAATTTCAAGTCACTACACTTAACCATTTCAAGAAACAAGTTCACAATTTCAAGTCACTACACTTAACCTTTTTCAAGTCACTAATTCAAATTTCAAGTCACTAAATTTAACCATTATCAAGAAACAAGTTCATAATTTCAAGTCACTACACCTACCCATTTTCTAGTCACTAATTAACAATTCAAGTTACTGCACTAAACCATATTCAATAAACAAGTTCACAATTTCAAGTCACTACACTTTGCCATTTCAAGAAACATGTTCACAATTTCAAGTCACTACATTCAACATTTTTCATATCACAAGTTCACAATTTCAAGTCACTACACTTAACTATTTCAAGAAACGAGTTCACAATTTCAAGTCACTACACTTAACCATTTCAAGAAACAAGTTCACAATTTCAAGTCACTCCACTTAACCTTTTTCAAGTCACTAATTCACATTTCAAGTTACTAAATTTAACCATTTTGAAGAAACAAGTTCACAAATTCAAGTCACTATACTAATCTATTTTCTAGTCACTAATTCACAATTTCAAGTCACTACACTTTGCCATTTCAAGAAACAAGTTCACAATTTCAAGTCACTACATTTAATATTTTCCATATCACAAGTTCACGATTTCAAGTCACTACACTTAACCATTTCGAGAAAGGAGTTCACAATTTCAAGTCACTACACTTAACCATTTCAAGAAACAAGTTCACAATTTCAAGTCACTACACTTAACCTTTTTCAAGTCACTAATTCACATTTCAAGTCACTAAATTTAACCATTATCAAGAAACAAGTTCACAATTTCAAGTCACTACACTTTGCCATTTCAAGAAACAAGTTCACAATTTCAAGTCACTACATTTAACATTTTTCATATCACAAGTTCACAATTTCAAGTCACTACACTTAACCATTTCAAGAAACGAGTTCACAATTTTAAGTCACTACACTTATCCATTTTCTAGTCACTAATTTACAATTCAAGTTACTACACTTAACCATTTTCAAGTCACAATTTCACATTTCAAGTCACTACACTAAACCATTTCAAGAAACAAATTCACATTTCAAGTCACTACACTTAACCATTTTCTAGTCACTATTTTATATTTCAAGTCACTACACATAACCTTTTTCAAGTCACTAATTCACATTTCAAGTCACTAAATTTAACCATTATCAAGAAACAAGCTCACAATTTTAAGTCACTACACTTATCCATTTTCTAGTCACTAATTTACAATTCAAGTTACTACACTTAACCATTTTCAAGTCACAATTTCACATTTCAAGTCACTACACTAAACCATTTTCAAGAAACAAATTCACATTTCAAGTCACTACACTTAACCATTTTCTAGTCACTATTTTATATTTCAAGTCACTGCACTTAACCATTTTCCACAAACAAGTTCATAATTTCAAGTCACTACACTTAACCATTTCAAGAAACAAGTTCACAATTTCAAGTCACTACACTTAACCTTTTTCAAGTCACTAATTCAAATTTCAAGTCACTAAATTTAACCATTATCAAGAAACAAGTTCATAATTTCAAGTCACTACACCTACCCATTTTCTAGTCACTAATTAACAATTCAAGTTACTGCACTAAACCATATTCAATAAACAAGTTCACAATTTCAAGTCACTACACTTTGCCATTTCAAGAAACATGTTCACAATTTCAAGTCACTACATTCAACATTTTTCATATCACAAGTTCACAATTTCAAGTCACTACACTTAACTATTTCAAGAAACGAGTTCACAATTTCAAGTCACTACACTTAACCATTTCAAGAAACAAGTTCACAATTTCAAGTCACTCCACTTAACCTTTTTCAAGTCACTAATTCACATTTCAAGTTACTAAATTTAACCATTTTGAAGAAACAAGTTCACAAATTCAAGTCACTATACTAATCTATTTTCTAGTCACTAATTCACAATTTCAAGTCACTACACTTTGCCATTTCAAGAAACAAGTTCACAATTTCAAGTCACTACATTTAATATTTTCCATATCACAAGTTCACGATTTCAAGTCACTACACTTAACCATTTCGAGAAAGGAGTTCACAATTTCAAGTCACTACACTTAACCATTTCAAGAAACAAGTTCACAATTTCAAGTCACTACACTTAACCTTTTTCAAGTCACTAATTCACATTTCAAGTCACTAAATTTAACCATTATCAAGAAACAAGTTCACAATTTTAAGTCACTACACTTATCCATTTTCTAGTCACTAATTTACAATTCAAGTTACTACACTTAATCATTTTCAAGTCACTACACTAAGCCATTTTCAAGAAACAAATTCATATTTCAAGTCACTACACTTAACCATTTTCCAGAAACAAGTTCATAATTTCAAGTCACTACACTTAACTATTTCAAGAAACAAGTTCACAATTTCAAGTCACTACACTTAACCTTTTTCAAGTCACTAATTCAAATTTCAAGTCACTAAATTTAACCATTATCAAGAAACAAGTTCATAATTTCAAGTCACTACACTTATCCATTTTCTAGTCACTAATTAACAATTCAAGTTACTACACTTAACCATTTTCAAGAAACAAGTTCACAATTTCAAGTCACTACACTTTGCCATTTCAAGAAACATGTTCACAATTTCAAGTCACTACATTTAACATTTTTCATATCACCAATTGACATTTCTAGTCACTACACTTAACCATTTTCAAGAAACAATTTCATAATTTCAAGTCACTACACTTAACTTTTTCAAGAAACAAGTTCACAATTTCAAGTCACTACACTTTGCCATTTCAAGAAACAAGTTCACAATTTCAAGTCACTACATTCAACATTTTTCATATCACAAGTTCACAATTTCAAGTCACTACACTTAACTATTTCAAGAAACGAGTTCACAATTTCAAGTCACTACACTTAACCATTTCAAGAAACAAGTTCACAATTTCAAGTCACTACACTTAACCTTTTTCAAGTCACTAATTCACATTTCAAGTCACTACACTTAACCATTTCAAGAAACCATTTCACAATTTCCCGTCAATACACTTCACCATTTTCAAGAAACAAGTTCAGTATGTCAAGTCACTACACTAAACCATTTTCAAGAAACAAGTTCACAATTTCAATTAACAGTCGTCAACCATTTGAAGAAACAAGTTCACAATTTCCAGTCACTACACTTAACCATTTTCAAGAAACAAGTTCATTATGTCAAGCCACTACATTTAACCATTTTCAAGTCACAACTTCAAATTTCAAGTCACTACACTAAACCATTTTCAAGAAACAAATTCACATTTCAAGAAACGAGTTCACAATTTCAAGTCACTACACTTAACCATTTCAAGAAACAAGTTCACAATTTCAAGTCACTACACTTAACCTTTTTCAAGTCACTAATTCACATTTCAAGTCAGTACACTTAACCATTTCAAGAAACAATTTCACAATTTCCCGTCAATACACTTATCCATTTTCAAGAAACAAGTTCAGTATGTCAAGTCACTACACTAAACCATTTTCAAGAAACAAGTTCACAATTTTCAGTCACTACACTTAACCATTTTCCACAAACAAGTTCATAATTTCAAGTCACTACACTTAACCATTTCAAGAAACAAGTTCACAATTTCAAGTCACTACACATAACCTTTTTCAAGTCACTAATTCACATTTCAAGTCACTAAATTTAACCATTATCAAGAAACAAGTTCACAATTTTAAGTCACTACACTTATCCATTTTCTAGTCACTAATTTACAATTCAAGTTACTACTACACTTAACCATTTTCAAGTCACAATTTCACATTTCATGTCACTACACTAAACCATTTTCAAGAAACAAATTCACATTTCAAGTCACTACACTTAACCATTTTCTAGTCACTATTTTATATTTCAAGTCACTACACTTAACCATTTTCCAGAAACAAGTTCATAATTTCAAGTCACTACACTTAACCATTTCAAGAAACAAGTTCACAATTTCAAGTCACTACACTTAACCTTTTTCAAGTCACTAATTCAAATTTCAAGTCACTAAATTTAACCATTATCAAGAAACAAGTTCATAATTTCAAGTCACTACACCTACCCATTTTCTAGTCACTAATTAACAATTCAAGTTACTACACTTAACCATTTTCAAGAAACAAGTTCACAATTTCAAGTCACTACACTTTTCCATTTCAAGAAACATGTTCACAATTTCAAGTCACTACATTTAACATTTTTCATATCACAAGTTCACAATTTCAAGTCACTACACTTAACCTTTTTCAAGTCACTAATTCACATTTCAAGTCAGTACACTTAATCATTTCAAGAAACGTTTTCACAATTTCCCGTCACTACACTTAACCATTTTCAAGAAACAAGTTCACAATTTCAAGTCACTACACTTAACCTTTTTCAAGTCACTAATTCACATTTCAAGTCACTAAATTTAACCATTATCAAGAAACAAGTTCATAATTTCAAGTCACTACACTTATCCATTTTCTAGTCACTAATTAACAATTCAAGTTACTGCACTAAACCATATTCAATAAACAAGTTCACAATTTCAAGTCACTACACTTTGCCATTTCAAGAAACATGTTCACAATTTCAAGTCACTACATTTAACCTTTTTCATATCACTAATTCACATTTCTAGTCACTACACTTACCCATTTTCAAGAAACAAGTTCATAATTTCAAGTCACTACACTTTAACTTTTTCAAGAAACAAGTTCACAATTTCAAGTCACTACACTTTGCCATTTCAAGAAACAAGTTCACAATTTCAAGTCACTACATTTAATATTTTTCATATCACAAGTTCACAATTTCAAATCACTACACTTAACCATTTCAAGAAACAATTTCACAATTTCCCGTCACTACACTTAACCATTTTCAAGAAACAAGTTCAGTATGTCAAGTCACCACATTTAACCATTTTCAAGTCACAACTTCACATTTCAAGTCACTACACTAAACCATTTTCAAGAAACAAATTCACATTTCAAGTCACTACACTTAACCATTTTCTAGTCACTATTTTATATTTCAAGTCACTACACATAACCTTTTTCAAGTCACTAATTCACATTTCAAGTCACTAAATTTAACCATTATCAAGAAACAAGTTCACAATTTTAAGTCACTACACTTATCCATTTTCTAGTCACTAATTTACAATTCAAGTTTCTACACTTAACCATTTTGAAGTCACAATTTCACATTTCAAGTCACTACACTAAACCATTTTCAAGAAACAAATTCATATTTCAAGTCACTACACTTAACCATTTTCCAGAAACAAGTTCATAATTTCAAGTCCCTACACTTAACCATTTCAAGAAACAAGTTCACAATTTCAAGTCACTACACTTAACCTTTTTCAAGTCACTAATTCAAATTTCAAGTCACTAAATTTAACCATTATCAAGAAACAAGTTCATAATTTCAAGTCACTACACCTACCCATTTTCTAGTCACTAATTAACAATTCAAGTTACTACACTTAACCATTTTCAAGAAACAAGTTCACAATTTCAAGTCACTACACTTTGCCAATTCAAGAAACATGTTCACAATTTCAAGTCACTACATTTAACCTTTTTCATATCACTAATTCACATTTCTAGTCACTACACTTACCCATTTTCAAGAAACAAGTTCATAATTTCAAGTCACTACACTTTAACTTTTTCAAGAAACAAGTTCACAATTTCAAGTCACTACACTTTGCCATTTAAAGAAACAACTTCACAATTTCAAGTCACTACACTTAACCTTTTTCAAGTCACAAGTTCACAATTTCAAGTCACTACACTTAACCATTTCAAGAAACGAGTTCACAATTTTAAGTCACTACACTTATCCATTTTCTAGTCACTAATTTACAATTCAAGTTACTACACTTAATCATTTTCAAGTCACTACACTAAGCCATTTTCAAGAAACAAATTCATATTTCAAGTCACTACACTTAACCATTTTCCAGAAACAAGTTCATAATTTCAAGTCACTACACTTAACCATTTCAAGAAACAAGTTCACAATTTCTAGTCACTACACTTAACCTTTTTCAAGTCACTAATTCAAATTTCAAGTCACTAAATTTAACCATTAGGAAGAAACAAGTTCATAATTTCAAGTCACTACACCTACCCATTTTCTAGTCACTAATTAACAATTCAAGTTACTACACTTAACCATTTTCAAGAAACAAGTTCACAATTTCAAGTCACTACACTTTGCCATTTCAAGAAACATGTTCACAATTTCAAGTCACTACATTTAACCTTTTTCATATCACTAATTCACATTTCTAGTCACTACACTTACCCATTTTCAAGAAACAAGTTCATAATTTCAAGTCACTACACTTTAACTTTTTCAAGAAACAAGTTCACAATTTCAAGTCACTACACTTTGCCATTTCAAGAAACAAGTTCACAATTTCAAGTCACTACATTTAACATTTTTCATATCACAAGTTCACAATTTCAAGTCACTACACTTAACCATTTCAAGAAACGAGTTCACAATTTTAAGTCACTACACTTATCCATTTTCTAGTCACTAATTTACAATTCAAGTTACTACACTTAACCATTTTCAAGTCACAATTTCACATTTCAAGTCACTACACTAAACCATTTTCAAGAAACAAATTCACATTTCAAGTCACTACACTTAACCATTTTCTAGTCACTATTTTATATTTCAAGTCACTACACTTAACCATTTTCCAGAAACAAGTTCATAATTTCAAGTCACTACACTTAACCATTTCAAGAAACAAGTTCACAATCTCAAGTCACTACACTTAACCTTTTTCAAGTCACTAATTCAAATTTCAAGTCACTAAATTTAACCATTATCAAGAAACAAGTTCATAATTTCAAGTCACTACACCTACCCATTTTCTAGTCACTAATTAACAATGCAAGTTACTACACTTAACCATTTTCAAGAAACAAGTTCACAATTTCAAGTCACTACACTTTGCCATTTCAAGAAACATGTTCACAATTTCAAGTCACTACATTTAACCTTTTTCATATCACTAATTCACATTTCTAGTCACTACACTTAACCATTTTCAAGAAACAATTTCATAATTTCAAGTCACTACACTTAACTTTTTCAAGAAATAAGTTCACAATTTCAAGTCACTACACTTTGCCATTTCAAGAAACAAGTTCACAATTTCAAGTAACTACACTTTGCCATTTCAAGAAACAAGTTCACAATTTCAAGTCACTACATTTAATATTTTCCATATCACAAGTTCACGATTTCAAGTCACTACACTTAACCATTTCAAGAAAGGAGTTCACAATTTCAAGTCACTACACTTAACCATTTCAAGAAACAAGTTCACAAATTCAAGTCACTACACTTAACCTTTTTCAAGTCAATAATTCACATTTCAAGTCAGTACACTTAACCATTTCACAATTTCCTGTCAATACACTTAACGATTTTCAAGAAACAAGTTCAGTATGTCAAGTCACTACACTAAACCATTTTCAAGAAACAAGTTCACAAATTCAAGTCACTACGCTTAACCTTTTTCAAGTCACTAATTCACATTTCAAGTCAGTACACTTAACCATTTCACAATTTCCTGTCAATACACTTAACCATTTTCAAGAAACAAGTTCAGTATGTCAAGTCACTACACTAAACCATTTTCAAGAAACAAGTTCACAATTTCAATTAACAGTCGTCAACCATTTGAAGAAACAAGTTCACAATTTTCAGTCACTACACTTAACCATTTTCCACAAACAAGTTCATAATTTCAAGTCACTACACTTAACCATTTCAAGAAACAAGTTCACAATTTCAAGTCACTACACATAACCTTTTTCAAGTCACTAATTCACATTTCAAGTCACTAAATTTAACCATTATCAAGAAACAAGTTCACAATTTTAAGTCACTACACTTATCCATTTTCTAGTCACTTATTTACAATTCAAGTTACTACACTTAACCATTTTCAAGTCACAATTTCACATTTCAAGTCACTACACTAAACCATTTTCAAGAAACAAATTCACATTTCAAGTCACTACACTTAACCATTTTCCACAAACAAGTTCATAATTTCAAGTCACTACACTTAACCATTTCAAGAAACAAGTTCACAATTTCAAGTCACTACACTTAACCTTTTTCAAGTCACTAATTCACATTTCAAGTCAGTACACTTAACCATTTCAAGAAACCATTTCACAATTTCCTGTCACTACACTTAACCATTTTCAAGAAACAAGTTCAGTATGTCAAGTCACTATATTTAACCATTTTCAAGTAACAACTTCACATTTCAAGTCACTACACTAAACCATTTTCAAGAAACAAATTCACATTTCAAGTCACTACACTTAACCATTTTCTAGTCACTATTTTATATTTCAAGTCACTACACATAACCTTTTTCAAGTCACTAATTCACATTTAAAGTCACTAAATTTAACCATTATCAAGAAACAAGTTCACAATTTTAAGTCACTACACTTATCCATTTTCTAGTCACTAATTTACAATTCAAGTTACTACACTTAACCATTTTCAAGTCACAATTTCACATTTCAAGTCACTACACTAAACCATTTTCAAGAAACAAATTCACATTTCAAGTCACTACACTTAACCATTTTCTAGTCACTATTTTATATTTCAAGTCACTACACATAACCTTTTTCAAGTCACTAATTCACATTTCAAGTCACTAAATTTAACCATTATCAAGAAACAAGTTCACAATTTTAAGTCACTACACTTATCCATTTTCTAGTCACTAATTTACAATTCAAGTTACTACACTTAATCATTTTCAAGTCACTACACTAAGCCATTTTCAAGAAACAAATTCATATTTCAAGTCACTACACTTAACCATTTTCCAGAAACAAGTTCATAATTTCAAGTCACTACACTTAACCATTTCAAGAAACAAGTTCACAATTTCTAGTCACTACACTTAACCTTTTTCAAGTCACTAATTCAAATTTCAAGTCACTAAATTTAACCATTAGGAAGAAACAAGTTCATAATTTCAAGTCACTACACCTACCCATTTTCTAGTCACTAATTAACAATTCAAGTTACTACACTTAACCATTTTCAAGAAACATGTTCACAATTTCAAGTCACTACACTTTGCCATTTCAAGAAACATGTTCACAATTTCAAGTCACTACATTTAACCTTTTTCATATCACTAATTCACATTTCTAGTCACTACACTTACCCATTTTCAAGAAACAAGTTCATAATTTCAAGTCACTACACTTTAACTTTTTCAAGAAACAAGTTCACAATTTCAAGTCACTACACTTTGCCATTTCAAGAAACAAGTTCACAATTTCAAGTCACTACATTTAACATTTTTCATATCACAAGTTCACAATTTCAAGTCACTACACTTAACCATTTCAAGAAACGAGTTCACAATTTTAAGTCACTACACTTATCCATTTTCTAGTCACTAATTTACAATTCAAGTTACTACACTTAACCATTTTCAAGTCACAATTTCACATTTCAAGTCACTACACTAAACCATTTTCAAGAAACAAATTCACATTTCAAGTCACTACACTTAACCATTTTCTAGTCACTATTTTATATTTCAAGTCACTACACTTAACCATTTTCCAGAAACAAGTTCATAATTTCAAGTCACTACACTTAACCATTTCAAGAAACAAGTTCACAATCTCAAGTCACTACACTTAACCTTTTTCAAGTCACTAATTCAAAATTCAAGTCACTAAATTTAACCATTATCAAGAAACAAGTTCATAATTTCAAGTCACTACACCTACCCATTTTCTAGTCACTAATTAACAATGCAAGTTACTACACTTAACCATTTTCAAGAAACAAGTTCACAATTTCAAGTCACTACACTTTGCCATTTCAAGAAACATGTTCACAATTTCAAGTCACTACATTTAACCTTTTTCATATCACTAATTCACATTTCTAGTCACTACACTTAACCATTTTCAAGAAACAATTTCATAATTTCAAGTCACTACACGTAACTTTTTCAAGAAATAAGTTCACAATTTCAAGTCACTACACTTTGCCATTTCAAGAAACAAGTTCACAATTTCAAGTCACTACACTTTGCCATTTCAAGAAACAAGTTCACAATTTCAAGTCACTACATTTAATATTTTCCATATCACAAGTTCACGATTTCAAGTCACTACACTTAACCATTTCAAGAAAGGAGTTCACAATTTCAAGTCACTACACTTAACCATTTCAAGAAACAAGTTCACAAATTCAAGTCACTACACTTAACCTTTTTCAAGTCAATAATTCACATTTCAAGTCAGTACACTTAACCATTTCACAATTTCCTGTCAATACACTTAACGATTTTCAAGAAACAAGTTCAGTATGTCAAGTCACTACACTAAACCATTTTCAAAAACAAGTTCACAAATTCAAGTCACTACGCTTAACCTTTTTCAAGTCACTAATTCACATTTCAAGTCAGTACACTTAACCATTTCACAATTTCCTGTCAATACACTTAACCATTTTCAAGAAACAAGTTCAGTATGTCAAGTCACTACACTAAACCATTTTCAAGAAACAAGTTCACAATTTCAATTAACAGTCGTCAACCATTTGAAGAAACAAGTTCACAATTTTCAGTCACTACACTTAACCATTTTCCACAAACAAGTTCATAATTTCAAGTCACTACACTTAACCATTTCAAGAAACAAGTTCACAATTTCAAGTCACTACACATAACCTTTTTCAAGTCACTAATTCACATTTCAAGTCACTAAATTTAACCATTATCAAGAAACAAGTTCACAATTTTAAGTCACTACACTTATCCATTTTCTAGTCACTTATTTACAATTCAAGTTACTACACTTAACCATTTTCAAGTCACAATTTCACATTTCAAGTCACTACACTAAACCATTTTCAAGAAACAAATTCACATTTCAAGTCACTACACTTAACCATTTTCCACAAACAAGTTCATAATTTCAAGTCACTACACTTAACCATTTCAAGAAACAAGTTCACAATTTCAAGTCACTACACTTAACCTTTTTCAAGTCACTAATTCACATTTCAAGTCAGTACACTTAACCATTTCAAGAAACCATTTCACAATTTCCTGTCACTACACTTAACCATTTTCAAGAAACAAGTTCAGTATGTCAAGTCACTATATTTAACCATTTTCAAGTAACAACTTCACATTTCAAGTCACTACACTAAACCATTTTCAAGAAACAAATTCACATTTCAAGTCACTACACTTAACCATTTTCTAGTCACTATTTTATATTTCAAGTCACTACACATAACCTTTTTCAAGTCACTAATTCACATTTCAAGTCACTAAATTTAACCATTATCAAGAAACAAGTTCACAATTTTAAGTCACTACACTTATCCATTTTCTAGTCACTAATTTACAATTCAAGTTACTACACTTAATCATTTTCAAGTCACTACACTAAGCCATTTTCAAGAAACAAATTCATATTTCAAGTCACTACACTTAACCATTTTCCAGAAACAAGTTCATAATTTCAAGTCACTACACTTAACCATTTCAAGAAACAAGTTCACAATTTCTAGTCACTACACTTAACCTTTTTCAAGTCACTAATTCAAATTTCAAGTCACTAAATTTAACCATTAGGAAGAAACAAGTTCATAATTTCAAGTCACTACACCTACCCATTTTCTAGTCACTAATTAACAATTCAAGTTACTACACTTAACCATTTTCAAGAAACATGTTCACAATTTCAAGTCACTACACTTTGCCATTTCAAGAAACATGTTCACAATTTCAAGTCACTACATTTAACCTTTTTCATATCACTAATTCACATTTCTAGTCACTACACTTACCCATTTTCAAGAAACAAGTTCATAATTTCAAGTCACTACACTTTAACTTTTTCAAGAAACAAGTTCACAATTTCAAGTCACTACACTTTGCCATTTCAAGAAACAAGTTCACAATTTCAAGTCACTACATTTAACATTTTTCATATCACAAGTTCACAATTTCAAGTCACTACACTTAACCATTTCAAGAAACGAGTTCACAATTTTAAGTCACTACACTTATCCATTTTCTAGTCACTAATTTACAATTCAAGTTACTACACTTAACCATTTTCAAGTCACAATTTCACATTTCAAATCACTACACTAAACCATTTTCAAGAAACAAATTCACATTTCAAGTCACTACACTTAACCATTTTCTAGTCACTATTTTATATTTCAAGTCACTACACTTAACCATTTTCCAGAAACAAGTTCATAATTTCAAGTCACTACACTTAACCATTTCAAGAAACAAGTTCACAATCTCAAGTCACTACACTTAACCTTTTTCAAGTCACTAATTCAAAATTCAAGTCACTAAATTTAACCATTATCAAGAAACAAGTTCATAATTTCAAGTCACTACACCTACCCATTTTCTAGTCACTAATTAACAATGCAAGTTACTACACTTAACCATTTTCAAGAAACAAGTTCACAATTTCAAGTCACTACACTTTGCCATTTCAAGAAACATGTTCACAATTTCAAGTCACTACATTTAACCTTTTTCATATCACTAATTCACATTTCTAGTCACTACACTTAACCATTTTCAAGAAACAATTTCATAATTTCAAGTCACTACACTTAACTTTTTCAAGAAATAAGTTCACAATTTCAAGTCACTACACTTTGCCATTTCAAGAAACAAGTTCACAATTTCAAGTCACTACACTTTGCCATTTCAAGAAACAAGTTCACAATTTCAAGTCACTACATTTAATATTTTCCATATCACAAGTTCACAATTTCAAGTCACTACACTTAACCATTTCAAGAAAGGAGTTCACAATTTCAAGTCACTACACTTAACCATTTCAAGAAACAAGTTCACAAATTCAAGTCACTACACTTAACCTTTTTCAAGTCAATAATTCACATTTCAAGTCAGTACACTTAACCATTTCACAATTTCCTGTCAATACACTTAACGATTTTCAAGAAACAAGTTCAGTATGTCAAGTCACTACACTAAACCATTTTCAAGAAACAAGTTCACAAATTCAAGTCACTACGCTTAACCTTTTTCAAGTCACTAATTCACATTTCAAGTCAGTACACTTAACCATTTCACAATTTCCTGTCAATACACTTAACCATTTTCAAGAAACAAGTTCAGTATGTCAAGTCACTACACTAAACCATTTTCAAGAAACAAGTTCACAATTTCAATTAACAGTCGTCAACCATTTGAAGAAACAAGTTCACAATTTTCAGTCACTACACTTAACCATTTTCCACAAACAAGTTCATAATTTCAAGTCACTACACTTAACCATTTCAAGAAACAAGTTCACAATTTCAAGTCACTACACATAACCTTTTTCAAGTCACTAATTCACATTTCAAGTCACTAAATTTAACCATTATCAAGAAACAAGTTCACAATTTTAAGTCACTACACTTATCCATTTTCTAGTCACTTATTTACAATTCAAGTTACTACACTTAACCATTTTCAAGTCACAATTTCACATTTCAAGTCACTACACTTAACCATTTTCCACAAACAAGTTCATAATTTCAAGTCACTACACTTAACCATTTCAAGAAACAAGTTCACAATTTCAAGTCACTACACTTAACCTTTTTCAAGTCACTAATTCACATTTCAAGTCAGTACACTTAACCATTTCAAGAAACCATTTCACAATTTCCTGTCACTACACTTAACCATTTTCAAGAAACAAGTTCAGTATGTCAAGTCACTATATTTAACCATTTTCAAGTAACAACTTCACATTTCAAGTCACTACACTAAACCATTTTCAAGAAACAAATTCACATTTCAAGTCACTACACTTAACCATTTTCTAGTCACTATTTTATATTTCAAGTCACTACACATAACCTTTTTCAAGTCACTAATTCACATTTCAAGTCACTAAATTTAACCATTATCAAGAAACAAGTTCACAATTTTAAGTCACTACACTTATCCATTTTCTAGTCACTAATTTACAATTCAAGTTACTACACTTAACCATTTTCAAGTCACAATTTCACATTTCAAGTCACTACACTAAACCATTTTCAAGAAACAAATTCACATTTCAAGTCACTACACTTAACCATTTTCTAGTCACTATTTTATATTTCAAGTCACTACACTTAACCATTTTCCAGAAACAAGTTCATAATTTCAAGTCACTACACTTAACCATTTCAAGAAACAAGTTCACAATTTCAAGTCACTACACTTAACCTTTTTCAAGTCACTAATTCAAATTTCAAGTCACTAAATTTAACCATTATCAAGAAACAAGTTCATAATTTCAAGTCACTACACCTACCCATTTTCTAGTCACTAATTAACAATGCAAGTTACTACACTTAACCATTTTCAAGAAACAAGTTCACAATTTCAAGTCACTACACTTTGCCATTTCAAGAAACATGTTCACAATTTCAAGTCACTACATTTAACCTTTTTCATATCACTAATTCACATTTCTAGTCACTACACTTAACCATTTTCAAGAAACAAGTTCATAATTTCAAGTCACTACACTTAACTTTTTCAAGAAATAAGTTCACAATTTCAAGTCACTACACTTTACCATTTCAAGAAACATGTTCACAATTTCAAGTCACTACATTTAACCTTTTTCAAGTCACTAATTCACATTTCAAGTCACTAAATTTAACCATTATCAAGAAACAAGTTCACAATTTTAAGTCACTACACTTATCCATTTTCTAGTCACTTATTTACAATTCAAGTTACTACACTTAACCATTTTCAAGTCACAATTTCACATTTCAAGTCACTACACTAAACCATTTTCAAGAAACAAATTCACATTTCAAGTCACTACACTTAACCATTTTCCACAAACAAGTTCATAATTTCAAGTCACTACACTTAACCATTTCAAGAAACAAGTTCACAATTTCAAGTCACTACACTTAACCTTTTTCAAGTCACTAATTCAAATTTCAAGTCACTAAATTTAACCATTATCAAGAAACAAGTTCATAATTTCAAGTCACTACACCTACCCATTTTCTAGTCACTAATTAACAATTCAAGTTACTACACTTAACCATTTTCAAGAAACAAGTTCACAATTTCAAGTCACTACACTTTGCCATTTCAAGAAACATGTTCACAATTTCAAGTCACTACATTTAACCTTTTTCATATCACTAATTCACATTTCTAGTCACTACACTTACCCATTTTCAAGAAACAATTTCATAATTTCAAGTCACTACACTTAACTTTTTCAAGAAATAAGTTCACAATTTCAAGTCACTACACTTTGCCATTTCAAGAAACATGTTCACAATTTCAAGTCACTACATTTAACCTTTTTCATATCACTAATTCACATATCTAGTCACTACACTTAACCATTTTCAAGAAACTAATTCACATTTCTAGTCACTACACTTAACCATTTTCAAGAAACAAGTTCATAATTTCAAGTCACTACACTTTGCCATTTCAAGAAACAAGTTCACAATTTCAAGTCACTACATTTAATATTTTCCATATCACAAGTTCACGATTTCAAGTCACTACACTTAACCATTTCAAGAAAGGAGTTCACAATTTCAAGTCACTACACTTAACCATTTCAAGAAACAAGTTCACAAATTCAAGTCACTACACTTAACCTTTTTCAAGTCAATAATTCACATTTCAAGTCAGTACACTTAACCATTTCACAATTTCCTGTCAATACACTTAACGATTTTCAAGAAACAAGTTCAGTATGTCAAGTCACTACACTAAACCATTTTCAAGAAACAAGTTCACAAATTCAAGTCACTACGCTTAACCTTTTTCAAGTCACTAATTCACATTTCAAGTCAGTACACTTAACCATTTCACAATTTCCTGTCAATACACTTAACCATTTTCAAGAAACAAGTTCAGTATGTCAAGTCACTACACTAAACCATTTTCAAGAAACAAGTTCACAATTTCAATTAACAGTCGTCAACCATTTGAAGAAACAAGTTCACAATTTTCAGTCACTACACTTAACCATTTTCCACAAACAAGTTCATAATTTCAAGTCACTACACTTAACCATTTCAAGAAACAAGTTCACAATTTCAAGTCACTACACATAACCTTTTTCAAGTCACTAATTCACATTTCAAGTCACTAAATTTAACCATTATCAAGAAACAAGTTCACAATTTTAAGTCACTACACTTATCCATTTTCTAGTCACTTATTTACAATTCAAGTTACTACACTTAACCATTTTCAAGTCACAATTTCACATTTCAAGTCACTACACTAAACCATTTTCAAGAAACAAATTCACATTTCAAGTCACTACACTTAACCATTTTCCACAAACAAGTTCATAATTTCAAGTCACTACACTTAACCATTTCAAGAAACAAGTTCACAATTTCAAGTCACTACACTTAACCTTTTTCAAGTCACTAATTCACATTTCAAGTCAGTACACTTAACCATTTCAAGAAACAATTTCACAATTTCCTGTCACTACACTTAACCATTTTCAAGAAACAAGTTCAGTATGTCAAGTCACTATATTTAACCATTTTCAAGTAACAACTTCACATTTCAAGTCACTACACTAAACCATTTTCAAGAAACAAATTCACATTTCAAGTCACTACACTTAACCATTTTCTAGTCACTATTTTATATTTCAAGTCACTACACATAACCTTTTTCAAGTCACTAATTCACATTTCAAGTCACTAAATTTAACCATTATCAAGAAACAAGTTCACAATTTTAAGTCACTACACTTATCCATTTTCTAGTCACTAATTTACAATTCAAGTTACTACACTTAACCATTTTCAAGTCACAATTTCACATTTCAAGTCACTACACTAAACCATTTTCAAGAAACAAATTCACATTTCAAGTCACTACACTTAACCATTTTCTAGTCACTATTTTATATTTCAAGTCACTACACTTAACCATTTTCCAGAAACAAGTTCATAATTTCAAGTCACTACACTTAACCATTTCAAGAAACAAGTTCACAATTTCAAGTCACTACACTTAACCTTTTTCAAGTCACTAATTCAAATTTCAAGTCACTAAATTTAACCATTATCAAGAAACAAGTTCATAATTTCAAGTCACTACACCTACCCATTTTCTAGTCACTAATTAACAATTCAAGTTACTACACTTAACCATTTTCAAGAAACAAGTTCACAATTTCAAGTCACTACACTTTGCCATTTCAAGAAACATGTTCACAATTTCAAGTCACTACATTTAACCTTTTTCATATCACTAATTCACATTTCTAGTCACTACACTTAACCATTTTCAAGAAACAAGTTCATAATTTCAAGTCACTACACTTAACTTTTTCAAGAAATAAGTTCACAATTTCAAGTCACTACACTTTGCCATTTCAAGAAACATGTTCACAATTTCAAGTCACTACATTTAACCTTTTTCATATCACTAATTCACATTTCTAGTCACTACACTTACCCATTTTCAAGAAACAAGTTCATAATTTCAAGTCACTACACTTTAACTTTTTCAAGAAACAAGTTCACAATTTCAAGTCACTACACTTTGCCATTTCAAGAAACAAGTTCACAATTTCAAGTCACTACATTTAACATTTTTCATATCACAAGTTCACAATTTCAAGTCACTACACTTAACCATTTCAAGAAACGAGTTCACAATTTTAAGTCACTACACTTATCCATTTTCTAGTCACTAATTTACAATTCAAGTTACTACACTTAACCATTTTCAAGTCACAATTTCACATTTCAAGTCACTACACTAAACCATTTCAAGAAACAAATTCACATTTCAAGTCACTGCACTTAACCATTTTCTAGTCACTATTTTATATTTCAAGTCACTACACATAACCTTTTTCAAGTCACTAATTCACATTTCAAGTCACTAAATTTAACCATTATCAAGAAACAAGCTCACAATTTTAAGTCACTACACTTATCCATTTTCTAGTCACTAATTTACAATTCAAGTTACTACACTTAACCATTTTCAAGTCACAATTTCACATTTCAAGTCACTACACTAAACCATTTTCAAGAAACAAATTCACATTTCAAGTCACTACACTTAACCATTTTCTAGTCACTATTTTATATTTCAAGTCACTGCACTTAACCATTTTCCACAAACAAGTTCATAATTTCAAGTCACTACACTTAACCATTTCAAGAAACAAGTTCACAATTTCAAGTCACTACACTTAACCTTTTTCAAGTCACTAATTCAAATTTCAAGTCACTAAATTTAACCATTATCAAGAAACAAGTTCATAAATTCAAGTCACTACACTTATCCATTTTCTAGTCACTAATTAACAATTCAAGTTACTACACTTAACCATTTTCAAGAAACAAGTTCACAATTTCAAGTCATTACACTTTGCCATTTCAAGAAACATGTTCACAATTTCAAGTCACTACATTTAACATTTTTCATATCACCAATTGACATTTCGAGTCACTACACTTAACCATTTTCAAGAAACAATTTCATAATTTCAAGTCACTACACTTAACTTTTTCAAGAAACAAGTTCACAATTTCAAGTCACTACACTTTGCCATTTCAAGAAACAAGTTCACAATTTCAAGTCACTACATTTAACATTTTTCATATCACAAGTTCACAATTTCAAGTCACTACACTTAACCATTTCAAGAAACGAGTTCACAATTTCAAGTCACTACACTTAACCATTTCAAGAAACAAGTTCACCATTTCAAGTCACTACACTTAACCTTTTTCAAGTCACTAATTCACATTTCAAGTCACTACACTTAACCATTTCAAGAAACCATTTCACAATTTCCCGTCAATACACTTCACTATTTTCAAGAAACAAGTTCAGTATGTCAAGTCACTACACTAAACCATTTTCAAGAAACAAGTTCAAAATTTCAATTAACAGTCGTCAACCATTTGAAGAAACAAGTTCACAATTTCCAGTCACTACACTTAACCATTTTCAAGAAACAAGTTCATTATGTCAAGCCACTACATTTAACCATTTTCAAGTCACAACTTCAAATTTCAAGTCACTACACTAAACCATTTTCAAGAAACAAATTCACATTTCAAGTCACTACACTTAACCATTTCAAGAAACGAGTTCACAATTTCAAGTCACTACACTTAACCATTTCAAGAAACAAGTTCACAATTTCAAGTCACTACACTTAACCTTTTTCAAGTCACTAATTCACATTTCAAGTCAGTACACTTAACCATTTCAAGAAACAATTTCACAATTTCCTGTCACTACACTTAACCATTTTCAAGAAACAAGTTCAGTATGTCAAGTCACTACATTTAACCATTTTCAAGTAACAACTTCACATTTCAAGTCACTACACTAAACCATTTTCAAGAAACAAATTCACATTTCAAGTCACTACACTTAACCATTTTCTAGTCACTATTTTATATTTCAAGTCACTACAGATAACCTTTTTCAAGTCACTAATTCACATTTCAAGTCACTAAATTTAACCATTATCAAGAAACAAGTTCACAATTTTAAGTCACTACACTTATCCATTTTCTAGTCACTAATTTACAATTCAAGTTACTACACTTAACCATTTTCAAGTCACAATTTCACATTTCAAGTCACTACACTAAACCATTTTCAAGAAACAAATTCACATTTCAAGTCACTACACTTAACCATTTTCTAGTCACTATTTTATATTTCAAGTCACTACACTTTACCATTTTCCAGAAACAAGTTCATAATTTCAAGTCACTACACTTAACCATTTCAAGAAACAAGTTCACAATTTCAAGTCACTACACTTAACCTTTTTCAAGTCACTAATTCAAATTTCAAGTCACTAAATTTAACCATTATCAAGAAACAAGTTCATAATTTCAAGTCACTACACCTACCCATTTTCTAGTCACTAATTAACAATGCAAGTTACTACACTTAACCATTTTCAAGAAACAAGTTCACAATTTCAAGTCACTACACTTTGCCATTTCAAGAAACATGTTCACAATTTCAAGTCACTACATTTAACCTTTTTCATATCACTAATTCACATTTCTAGTCACTACACTTAACCATTTTCAAGAAACAAGTTCATAATTTCAAGTCACTACACTTAACTTTTTCAAGAAATAAGTTCACAATTTCAAGTCACTACACTTTGCCATTTCAAGAAACATGTTCACAATTTCAAGTCACTACATTTAACCTTTTTCATATCACTAATTCACATTTCTAGTCACTACACTTAACCATTTTCAAGAAACAAGTTCATAATTTCAAGTCACTACACTTAACTTTTTCAAGAAACAAGTTCACAATTTCAAGTCACTACACTTTGCCATTTCAAGAAACAAGTTCACAATTTCAAGTCACTACATTTAACCTTTTTCATATCACTAATTCACATTTCTAGTCACTACACTTAACCATTTTCAAGAAACAAGTTCATAATTTCAAGTCACTACACTTAACTTTTTCAAGAAATAAGTTCACAATTTCAAGTCACTACACTTTGCCATTTCAAGAAACATGTTCACAATTTCAAGTCACTACATTTAACCTTTTTCATATCACTAATTCACATTTCTAGTCACTACACTTAACCATTTTCAAGAAACAAGTTCATAATTTCAAGTCACTACACTTAACTTTTTCAAGAAATAAGTTCACAATTTCAAGTCACTACACTTTGCCATTTCAAGAAACAAGTTCACAATTTCAAGTCACTACATTTAATATTTTCCATATCACAAGTTCACGATTTCAAGTCACTACACTTAACCATTTCAAGAAAGGAGTTCACAATTTCAAGTCACTACACTTAACCATTTCAAGAAACAAGTTCACAAATTCAAGTCACTACACTTAACCTTTTTCAAGTCACTAATTCACATTTCAAGTCAGTACACTTAACCATTTCACAATTTCCTGTCAATACACTTAACCATTTTCAAGAAACAAGTTCAGTATGTCAAGTCACTACACTAAACCATTTTCAAGAAACAAGTTCACAATTTCAATTAACAGTCGTCAACCATTTGAAGAAACAAGTTCACAATTTTCAGTCACTACACTTAACCATTTTCCACAAACAAGTTCATAATTTCAAGTCACTACATTTAACCATTTCATGAAACAAGTTCACAATTTCAAGTCACTACACATAACCTTTTTCAAGTCACTAATTCACATTTCAAGTCACTAAATTTAACCATTATCAAGAAACAAGTTCACAATTTTAAGTCACTACACTTATCCATTTTCTAGTCACTTATTTACAATTCAAGTTACTACACTTAACCATTTTCAAGTCACAATTTCACATTTCAAGTCACTACACTAAACCATTTTCAAGAAACAAATTCACATTTCAAGTCACTACACTTAACTATTTTCCACAAACAAGTTCATAATTTCAAGTCACTACACTTAACCATTTCAAGAAACAAGTTCACAATTTCAAGTCACTACACTTAACCTTTTTCAAGTCACTAATTCACATTTCAAGTCAGTACACTTAACCATTTCAAGAAACCATTTCACAATTTCCTGTCAATACACTTAACAATTTTCAAGAAACAAGTTCAGTATGTCAAGTCACTACACTAAACCATTTTCAAGAAACAAGTTCACAATTTCAATTAACAGTCGTCAACCATTTGAAGAAACAAGTTCACAATTTTCAGTCACTACACTTAACCATTTTCCACAAACAAGTTCATAATTTCAAGTTACTACACTTAACCATTTCAAGAAACAAGTTCACAATTTCAAGTCACTACACATAACCTTTTTCAAGTCACTAATTCACATTTCAAGTCACTAAATTTAACCATTATCAAGAAACAAGTTCACAATTTTAAGTCACTACACTTATCCATTTTCTAGTCACTTATTTACAATTCAAGTTACTACACTTAACCATTTTCAAGTCACAATTTCACATTTCAAGTCACTACACTAAACCATTTTCAAGAAACAAATTCACATTTCAAGTCACTACACTTAACCATTTTCCACAAACAAGTTCATAATTTCAAGTCACTACACTTAACCATTTCAAGAAACAAGTTCACAATTTCAAGTCACTACACTTAACCTTTTTCAAGTCACTAATTCAAATTTCAAGTCACTAAATTTAACCATTATCAAGAAACAAGTTCATAATTTCAAGTCACTACACCTACCCATTTTCTAGTCACTAATAAACAATTCAAGTAACTACACTTAACCATTTTCAAGAAACAAGTTCACAATTTCAAGTCACTACACTTTGCCATTTCAAGAAACATGTTCACAATTTCAAGTCACTACATTTAACCTTTTTCATATCACTAATTCACATTTCTAGTCACTACACTTTACCATTTTCCACAAACAAGTTCATAATTTCAAGTCACTACACTTAACCATTTCAAGAAACAAGTTCACAATTTCAAGTCACTACACATAACCTTTTTCAAGTCACTAATTCACATTTCAAGTCACTAAATTTAACCATTATCAAGAAACAAGTTCACAATTTTAAGTCACTACACTTATCCATTTTCTAGTCACTTATTTACAATTCAAGTTACTACACTTAACCATTTTCAAGTCACAATTTCACATTTCAAGTCACTACACTAAACCATTTTCAAGAAACAAATTCACATTTCAAGTCACTACACTTAACCATTTTCCACAAACAAGTTCATAATTTCAAGTCACTACACTTAACCATTTCAAGAAACAAGTTCACAATTTCAAGTCACTACACTTAACCTTTTTCAAGTCACTAATTCACATTTCAAGTCAGTACACTTAACCATTTCAAGAAACAATTTCACAATTTCCTGTCACTACACTTAACCATTTTCAAGAAACAAGTTCAGTATGTCAAGTCACTATATTTAACCATTTTCAAGTAACAACTTCACATTTCAAGTCACTACACTAAACCATTTTCAAGAAACAAATTCACATTTCAAGTCACTACACTTAACCATTTTCTAGTCACTATTTTATATTTCAAGTCACTACACATAACCTTTTTCAAGTCACTAATTCACATTTCAAGTCACTAAATTTAACCATTATCAAGAAACAAGTTCACAATTTTAAGTCACTACACTTATCCATTTTCTAGTCACTAATTTACAATTCAAGTTACTACACTTAACCATTTTCAAGTCACAATTTCACATTTCAAGTCACTACACTAAACCATTTTCAAGAAACAAATTCACATTTCAAGTCACTACACTTAACCATTTTCTAGTCACTATTTTATATTTCAAGTCACTACACTTAACCATTTTCCAGAAACAAGTTCATAATTTCAAGTCACTACACTTAACCATTTCAAGAAACAAGTTCACAATTTCAAGTCACTACACTTAACCTTTTTCAAGTCACTAATTCAAATTTCAAGTCACTAAATTTAACCATTATCAAGAAACAAGTTCATAATTTCAAGTCACTACACCTACCCATTTTCTAGTCACTAATTAACAATTCAAGTTACTACACTTAACCATTTTCAATAAACAAGTTCACAATTTCAAGTCACTACACTTTGCCATTTCAAGAAACATGTTCACAATTTCAAGTCACTACATTTAACCTTTTTCATATCACTAATTCACATTTCTAGTCACTACACTTAACCATTTTCAAGAAACAAGTTCATAATTTCAAGTCACTACACTTAACTTTTTCAAGAAATAAGTTCACAATTTCAAGTCACTACACTTTGCCATTTCAAGAAACATGTTCACAATTTCAAGTCACTACATTTAACCTTTTTCATATCACTAATTCACATTTCTAGTCACTACACTTAACCATTTTCAAGAAACAAGTTCATAATTTCAAGTCACTACACTTAACTTTTTCAAGAAACAAGTTCACAATTTCAAGTCACTACACTTTGCCATTTCAAGAAACAAGTTCACAATTTCAACTCACTACATTTAATATTTTCCATATCACAAGTTCACGATTTCAAGTCACTACACTTAACCATTTCGAGAAAGGAGTTCACAATTTCAAGTCACTACACTTAACCATTTCAAGAAACAAGTTCACAAATTCAAGTCACTACACTTAACCTTTTTCAAGTCACTAATTCACATTTCAAGTCAGTACACTTAACCATTTCAAGAAACCATTTCACAATTTCCTGTCAATACACTTAACCATTTTCAAGAAACAAGTTCAGTATGTCAAGTCACTACACTAAACCATTTTCAAGAAACAAGTTCACAATTTCAATTAACAGTCGTCAACCATTTGAAGAAACAAGTTCACAATTTTCAGTCACTACACTTAACCATTTTCCACAAACAAGTTCATAATTTCAAGTCACTACACTTAACCATTTCAAGAAACAAGTTCACAATTTCAAGTCACTACACATAACCTTTTTCAAGTCACTAATTCACATTTCAAGTCACTAAATTTAACCATTATCAAGAAACAAGTTCACAATTTTAAGTCACTACACTTATCCATTTTCTAGTCACTTATTTACAATTCAAGTTACTACACTTAACCATTTTCAAGTCACAATTTCACATTTCAAGTCACTACACTAAACCATTTTCAAGAAACAAATTCACATTTCAAGTCACTACACTTAACTATTTTCCACAAACAAGTTCATAATTTCAAGTCACTACACTTAACCATTTCAAGAAACAAGTTCACAATTTCAAGTCACTACACTTAACCTTTTTCAAGTCACTAATTCACATTTCAAGTCAGTACACTTAACCATTTCAAGAAACCATTTCACAATTTCCTGTCAATACACTTAACAATTTTCAAGAAACAAGTTCAGTATGTCAAGTCACTACACTAAACCATTTTCAAGAAACAAGTTCACAATTTCAATTAACAGTCGTCAACCATTTGAAGAAACAAGTTCACAATTTTCAGTCACTACACTTAACCATTTCCCACAAACAAGTTCATAATTTCAAGTCACTACACTTAACCATTTCAAGAAACAAGTTCACAATTTCAAGTCACTACACATAACCTTTTTCAAGTCACTAATTCACATTTCAAGTCACTAAATTTAACCATTATCAAGAAACAAGTTCACAATTTTAAGTCACTACACTTATCCATTTTCTAGTCACTTATTTACAATTCAAGTTACTACACTTAACCATTTTCAAGTCACAATTTCACATTTCAAGTCACTACACTAAACCATTTTCAAGAAACAAATTCACATTTCAAGTCACTACACTTAACCATTTTCCACAAACAAGTTCATAATTTCAAGTCACTACACTTAACCATTTCAAGAAACAAGTTCACAATTTCAAGTCACTACACTTAACCTTTTTCAAGTCACTAATTCAAATTTCAAGTCAGTACACTTAACCATTATCAAGAAACAAGTTCATAATTTCCTGTCACTACACCTACCCATTTTCTAGTCACTAATAAACAATTCAAGTTACTACACTTAACCATTTTCAAGAAACAAGTTCACAATTTCAAGTCACTACACTTTGCCATTTCAAGAAACATGTTCACAATTTCAAGTCACTACATTTAACCTTTTTGATATCACTAATTCACATTTCTAGTCACTACACTTAACCATTTTCAAGAAACAATTTCATAATTTCAAGTCACTACACTTAACTTTTTCAAGAAATAAGTTCACAATTTCAAGTCACTACACTTTGCCATTTCAAGAAACATGTTCACAATTTCAAGTCAGTACATTTAACCTTTTTCATATCACTAATTCACATTTCTAGTCACTACACTTAACCATTTTCAAGAAACAAGTTCATAATTTCAAGTCACTACACTTAACTTTTTCAAGAAACAAGTTCACAATTTCAAGTCACTACACTTTGCCATTTCAAGAAACATGTTCACAATTTCAAGTCACTACATTTAATATTTTCCATATCACAAGTTCACAATTTCAAGTCACTACACTTAACCATTTCAAGAAACGAGTTCACAATTTCAAGTCACTACACTTAACCATTTCAAGAAACAAGTTCACAATTTCAAGTCACTACATTTAACCTTTTTCATATCACTAATTCACATTTCTAGTCACTACACTTAACCATTTTCAAGAAACAAGTTCATAATTTCAAGTCACTACACTTAACTTTTTCAAGAAACAAGTTCACAATTTCAAGTCACTACACTTTGCCATTTCAAGAAACATGTTCACAATTTCAAGTCACTACATTTAACCTTTTTCATATCACTAATTCACATTTCTAGTCACTACACTTTACCATTTTCCACAAACAAGTTCATAATTTCAAGTCACTACACTTAACCATTTCAAGAAACAAGTTCACAATTTCAAGTCACTACACATAACCTTTTTCAAGTCACTAATTCACATTTCAAGTCACTAAATTTAACCATTATCAAGAAACAAGTTCACAATTTTAAGTCACTACACTTATCCATTTTCTAGTCACTTATTTACAATTCAAGTTACTACACTTAACCATTTTCAAGTCACAATTTCACATTTCAAGTCACTACACTAAACCATTTTCAAGAAACAAATTCACATTTCAAGTCACTACACTTAACCATTTTCCACAAACAAGTTCATAATTTCAAGTCACTACACTTAACCATTTCAAGAAACAAGTTCACAATTTCAAGTCACTACACTTAACCTTTTTCAAGTCACTAATTCACATTTCAAGTCAGTACACTTAACCATTTCAAGAAACAATTTCACAATTTCCTGTCACTACACTTAACCATTTTCAAGAAACAAGTTCAGTATGTCAAGTCACTATATTTAACCATTTTCAAGTAACAACTTCACATTTCAAGTCACTACACTAAACCATTTTCAAGAAACAAATTCACATTTCAAGTCACTACACTTAACCATTTTCTAGTCACTATTTTATATTTCAAGTCACTACACATAACCTTTTTCAAGTCACTAATTCACATTTCAAGTCACTAAATTTAACCATTATCAAGAAACAAGTTCACAATTTTAAGTCACTACACTTATCCATTTTCTAGTCACTAATTTACAATTCAAGTTACTACACTTAACCATTTTCAAGTCACAATTTCACATTTCAAGTCACTACACTAAACCATTTTCAAGAAACAAATTCACATTTCAAGTCACTACACTTAACCATTTTCTAGTCACTATTTTATATTTCAAGTCACTACACTTAACCATTTTCCAGAAACAAGTTCATAATTTCAAGTCACTACACTTAACCATTTCAAGAAACAAGTTCACAATTTCAAGTCACTACACTTAACCTTTTTCAAGTCACTAATTCAAATTTCAAGTCACTAAATTTAACCATTATCAAGAAACAAGTTCATAATTTCAAGTCACTACACCTACCCATTTTCTAGTCACTAATTAACAATTCAAGTTACTACACTTAACCATTTTCAAGAAACAAGTTCACAATTTCAAGTCACTACACTTTGCCATTTCAAGAAACATGTTCACAATTTCAAGTCACTACATTTAACCTTTTTCATATCACTAATTCACATTTCTAGTCACTACACTTAACCATTTTCAAGAAACAAGTTCATAATTTCAAGTCACTACACTTAACTTTTTCAAGAAATAAGTTCACAATTTCAAGTCACTACACTTTGCCATTTCAAGAAACATGTTCACAATTTCAAGTCACTACATTTAACCTTTTTCATATCACTAATTCACATTTCTAGTCACTACACTTAACCATTTTCAAGAAACAAGTTCATAATTTCAAGTCACTACACTTAACTTTTTCAAGAAACAAGTTCACAATTTCAAGTCACTACACTTTGCCATTTCAAGAAACAAGTTCACAATTTCAAGTCACTACATTTAATATTTTCCATATCACAAGTTCACGATTTCAAGTCACTACACTTAACCATTTCGAGAAAGGAGTTCACAATTTCAAGTCACTACACTAAACCATTTTCAAGAAACAAATTCACATTTCAAGTCACTACACTTAACTATTTTCCACAAACAAGTTCATAATTTCAAGTCACTACACTTAACCATTTCAAGAAACAAGTTCACAAATTCAAGTCACTACACTTAACCTTTTTCAAGTCACTAATTCACATTTCAAGTCAGTACACTTAACCATTTCAAGAAACCATTTCACAATTTCCTGTCAATACACTTAACCATTTTCAAGAAACAAGTTCAGTATGTCAAGTCACTACACTAAACCATTTTCAAGAAACAAGTTCACAATTTCAATTAACAGTCGTCAACCATTTGAAGAAACAAGTTCACAATTTTCAGTCACTACACTTAACCATTTTCCACAAACAAGTTCATAATTTCAAGTCACTACACTTAACCATTTCAAGAAACAAGTTCACAATTTCAAGTCACTACACATAACCTTTTTCAAGTCACTAATTCACATTTCAAGTCACTAAATTTAACCATTATCAAGAAACAAGTTCACAATTTTAAGTCACTACACTTATCCATTTTCTAGTCACTTATTTACAATTCAAGTTACTACACTTAACCATTTTCAAGTCACAATTTCACATTTCAAGTCACTACACTAAACCATTTTCAAGAAACAAATTCACATTTCAAGTCACTACACTTAACTATTTTCCACAAACAAGTTCATAATTTCAAGTCACTACACTTAACCATTTCAAGAAACAAGTTCACAATTTCAAGTCACTACACTTAACCTTTTTCAAGTCACTAATTCACATTTCAAGTCAGTACACTTAACCATTTCAAGAAACCATTTCACAATTTCCTGTCAATACACTTAACAATTTTCAAGAAACAAGTTCAGTATGTCAAGTCACTACACTAAACCATTTTCAAGAAACAAGTTCACAATTTCAATTAACAGTCGTCAACCATTTGAAGAAACAAGTTCACAATTTTCAGTCACTACACTTAACCATTTCCCACAAACAAGTTCATAATTTCAAGTCACTACACTTAACCATTTCAAGAAACAAGTTCACAATTTCAAGTCACTACACATAACCTTTTTCAAGTCACTAATTCACATTTCAAGTCACTAAATTTAACCATTATCAAGAAACAAGTTCACAATTTTAAGTCACTACACTTATCCATTTTCTAGTCACTTATTTACAATTCAAGTTACTACACTTAACCATTTTCAAGTCACAATTTCACATTTCAAGTCACTACACTAAACCATTTTCAAGAAACAAATTCACATTTCAAGTCACTACACTTAACCATTTTCCACAAACAAGTTCATAATTTCAAGTCACTACACTTAACCATTTCAAGAAACAAGTTCACAATTTCAAGTCACTACACTTAACCTTTTTCAAGTCACTAATTCAAATTTCAAGTCACTAAATTTAACCATTATCAAGAAACAAGTTCATAATTTCAAGTCACTACACCTACCCATTTTCTAGTCACTAATAAACAATTCAAGTTACTACACTTAACCATTTTCAAGAAACAAGTTCACAATTTCAAGTCACTACACTTTGCCATTTCAAGAAACATGTTCACAATTTCAAGTCACTACATTTAACCTTTTTGATATCACTAATTCACATTTCTAGTCACTACACTTAACCATTTTCAAGAAACAATTTCATAATTTCAAGTCACTACACTTAACTTTTTCAAGAAATAAGTTCACAATTTCAAGTCACTACACTTTGCCATTTCAAGAAACATGTTCACAATTTCAAGTCAGTACATTTAACCTTTTTCATATCACTAATTCACATTTCTAGTCACTACACTTAACCATTTTCAAGAAACAAGTTCATAATTTCAAGTCACTACACTTAACTTTTTCAAGAAACAAGTTCACAATTTCAAGTCACTACACTTTGCCATTTCAAGAAACATGTTCACAATTTCAAGTCACTACATTTAATATTTTCCATATCACAAGTTCACAATTTCAAGTCACTACACTTAACCATTTCAAGAAACGAGTTCACAATTTCAAGTCACTACACTTAACCATTTCAAGAAACAAGTTCACAATTTCAAGTCACTACATTTAACCTTTTTCATATCACTAATTCACATTTCTAGTCACTACACTTAACCATTTTCAAGAAACAAGTTCATAATTTCAAGTCACTACACTTAACTTTTTCAAGAAACAAGTTCACAATTTCAAGTCACTACACTTTGCCATTTCAAGAAACAAGTTCACAATTTCAAGTCACTACATTTAATATTTTCCATATCACAAGTTCACGATTTCAAGTCACTACACTTAACCATTTCGAGAAAGGAGTTCACAATTTCAAGTCACTACACTTAACCATTTCAAGAAACAAGTTCACAAATTCAAGTCACTACACTTAACCTTTTTCAAGTCACTAATTCACATTTCAAGTCAGTACACTTAACCATTTCAAGAAACCATTTCACAATTTCCCGTCAATACACTTAACCATTTTCAAGAAACAAGTTCAGTATGTCAAGTCACTACACTAAACCATTTTCAAGAAACAAGTTCACAATTTCAATTAACAGTCGTCAACCATTTGAAGAAACAAGTTCACAATTTTCAGTCACTACACTTAACCATTTTCCACAAACAAGTTCATAATTTCAAGTCACTACACTTAACCATTTCAAGAAACAAGTTCACAATTTCAAGTCACTACACATAACCTTTTTCAAGTCACTAATTCACATTTCAAGTCACAAAATTTAACCATTATCAAGAAACAAGTTCACAATTTTAAGTCACTACACTTATCCATTTTCTAGTCACTTATTTACAATTCAAGTTACTACACTTAACCATTTTCAAGTCACAATTTCACATTTCAAGTCACTACACTAAACCATTTTCAAGAAACAAATTCACATTTCAAGTCACTACACTTAACTATTTTCCACAAACAAGTTCATAATTTCAAGTCACTACACTTAACCATTTCAAGAAACAAGTTCACAATTTCAAGTCACTACACTTAACCTTTTTCAAGTCACTAATTCACATTTCAAGTCAGTACACTTAACCATTTCAAGAAACCATTTCACAATTTCCTGTCAATACACTTAACAATTTTCAAGAAACAAGTTCAGTATGTCAAGTCACTACACTAAACCATTTTCAAGAAACAAGTTCACAATTTCAATTAACAGTCGTCAACCATTTGAAGAAACAAGTTCACAATTTTCAGTCACTACACTTAACCATTTCCCACAAACAAGTTCATAATTTCAAGTCACTACACTTAACCATTTCAAGAAACAAGTTCACAATTTCAAGTCACTACACATAACCTTTTTCAAGTCACTAATTCACATTTCAAGTCACTAAATTTAACCATTATCAAGAAACAAGTTCACAATTTTAAGTCACTACACTTATCCATTTTCTAGTCACTTATTTACAATTCAAGTTACTACACTTAACCATTTTCAAGTCACAATTTCACATTTCAAGTCACTACACTAAACCATTTTCAAGAAACAAATTCACATTTCAAGTCACTACACTTAACCATTTTCCACAAACAAGTTCATAATTTCAAGTCACTACACTTAACCATTTCAAGAAACAAGTTCACAATTTCAAGTCACTACACTTAACCTTTTTCAAGTCACTAATTCAAATTTCAAGTCACTAAATTTAACCATTATCAAGAAACAAGTTCATAATTTCAAGTCACTACACCTACCCATTTTCTAGTCACTAATAAACAATTCAAGTTACTACACTTAACCATTTTCAAGAAACAAGTTCACAATTTCAAGTCACTACACTTTGCCATTTCAAGAAACATGTTCACAATTTCAAGTCACTACATTTAACCTTTTTCATATCACTAATTCACATTTCTAGTCACTACACTTAACCATTTTCAAGAAACAAGTTCATAATTTCAAGTCACTACACTTAACTTTTTCAAGAAATAAGTTCACAATTTCAAGTCACTACACTTTGCCATTTCAAGAAACATGTTCACAATTTCAAGTCACTACATTTAACCTTTTTCATATCACTAATTCACATTTCTAGTCACTACACTTAACCATTTTCAAGAAACAAGTTCATAATTTCAAGTCACTACACTTAACTTTTTCAAGAAACAAGTTCACAATTTCAAGTCACTACACTTTGCCATTTCAAGAAACATGTTCACAATTTCAAGTCACTACATTTAAAAATTTCCATATCACAAGTTCACAATTTCAAGTCACTACACTTAACCATTTCAAGAAATGAGTTCACAATTTCAAGTCACTACACTTAACCATTTCAAGAAACAAGTTCACAATTTCAAGTCACTACACTTAACCTTTTTCAAGTCACTAATTCACATTTCAAGTCAGTACACTTAACCATTTCAAGAAACCATTTCACAATTTCCCGTCAATACACTTAACCATTTTCAAGAAACAAGTTCAGTATGTCAAGTCACTACACTAAACCATTTTCAAGAAACAAGTTCACAATTTTCAGTCACTACACTTAACCATTTTCCACAAACAAGTTCATAATTTCAAGTCACTACACTTAACCATTTCAAGAAACAAGTTCACAATTTCAAGTCACTACACTTATCCACTTTCTAGTCACTTATTTACAATTCAAGTTACTACACTTAACCATTTTCAAGTCACTACACTTAACCATTTTCAAGTCACTAATTCACATTTCAAGTCAGTACACTTAACCATTTCAAGAAACCATTTCACAATTTCCCGTCAATACACTTAACCATTTTCAAGAAACAAGTTCAGTATGTCAAGTCACTACACTAAACCATTTTCAAGAAACAAGTTCACAATTTTCAGTCACTACACTTAACCATTTTCCACAAACAAGTTCATAATTTCAAGTCACTACACTTAACCATTTCAAGAAACAAGTTCACAATTTTAAGTCACTACACTTATCCATTTTCTAGTCACTTATTTACAATTCAAGTTACTACACTTAACCATTTTCAAGTCACAATTTCACATTTCAAGTCACTACACTAAACCATTTTCAATAAACAAATTCACATTTCAAGTCACTACACTTAACCATTTTCCACAAATAAGTTCATAATTTCAAGTCACTACACCTACCCATTTTTAGTCACTAATTAACAATTCAAGTTACTACACTTAACCTTTTTCAAGTCACTAATTCAAATTTCAAGTCACTAAATTTAACCATTATCAAGAAACAAGTTCATAATTTCAAGTCACTACACCTACCCATTTTCTAGTCACTAATTAACAATTCAAGTTACTACACTTAACCATTTTCAAGAAACAAGTTCACAATTTCAAGTCACTACACTTTGCCATTTCAAGAAACATGTTCACAATTTCAAGTCACTACATTTAACTTTTTTCATATCACAAATTCACATTTCTTGTCACTACACTTAACCATTTTGAAGAAACAAGTTCATAATTTCAAGTCACTACACTTAACTTTTTCAAGATACAAGTTCACAATTTCAAGTCACTACACTTTGCCATTTCAAGAAACATGTTCACAATTTCAAGTCACTACATTTAATATTTTCCATATCACAAGTTCACAATTTCAAGTCACTACACTTAACCTTTTTCAAGTCACTAATTCACATTTCAAGTCAGTACACTTAACCATTTCAAGAAACCATTTCACAATTTCCCGTCAATACACTTAACCATTTTCAAGAAACAAGTTCAGTATGTCAAGTCACTACACTAAACCATTTTCAAGAAACAAGTTCGCCATTTTCAGTCACTACACTTAACCATTTTCCACAAACAAGTTCATAATTTCAAGTCACTACACTTAACCATTTCAAGAAACAAGTTCACAATTTCAAGTCACCACACATAACCTTTTTCAAGTCACTAAATTTAACCATTATCAAGAAACAAGTTCATAATTTCAAGTCACTACACTTATCCATTTTCTAGTCACTAATTAACAATTCAAGTTACTACACTTAACCATTTTCAAGAAACAAGTTCACAATTTCAAGTCACTACACTTTGCCTTTTCAAGAAACATCTTCACAATTTCAAGTCAGTACATTTAACCTTTTTCATATTACTAATTCACATTTCTAGTCACTACACTTAACAATTTTCAAGAAACAAGTTCATAATTTCAAGTCACTACACTTAACTTTTTCAAGAAACAAGTTCACAATTTCAAGTCACTACAGTTTGCCATTTCAAGAAACAAGTTCACAATTTCAAGTCACTACATTTAACATTTTTCATATCACAAGTTCACAATTTCAAGTCACTACATTTAACATTTTTCATATCACAAGTTCACAATTTCAAGTCACTACACTTAACCATTTCAAGAAACGAGTTAACAATTTCAAGTCACTACACTTAACTATTTCAAGAAACAAGTTCACAATTTCAAGTCACTACACTTAACCTTTTTCAAGTCACTAATTCACATTTCAAGTCACTACGCTTAACCATTTCAAGAAACAATTTCACAATTTGCCGTCACTACACTTAACCATTTTCAAGAAACAAGTTCAGTATGTCAAGTCACTACATTTAACCATTATCAAGTCACAACTTCACATTTCAAGTCACTACACTAAACCATTTTCAAGAAACAATTTCACATTTCAAGTCATTACACTTAACCATTTTCTAGTCACTATTTTATATTTCAAGTCACTATACATAACCTTTTTCAAGTCACTGATTCACATTTCAAGTCTCTAAATTTAACCATTATCAAGAAACAAGTTCACAATTTAAGTCACTACACTTATCCATTTTCTAGTCACTAATTTACAATTCAAGTTACTACATTTAACCATTTTCAAGTCACAATTTCACATTTCAAGTCACTACACTAAACCATTTTCTAGAAACAAATTCACATTTCAAGTCACTACACTTAACCATTTTCTAGTCACTAATTCACATTTCAAGTCACTACACTTTGCCATTTCAAGAAACATGTTCACAATTTCAAGTCACTACATTTAATATTTTCCATATCACAAGTTCACAATTTCAAGTCACTACACTTAACCATTTCAAGAAACGAGTTCACAATTTCAAGGCACTACACTTAACCATTTCAAGAAACAAGTTCACAATTTCAAGTCACTACACTTAACCTTTTTCAAGTCACTAATTCACATTTCAAGTCAGTACACTTAACCATTTCAAGAAACCATTTCACAATTTCCCGTCAATACACTTAACCATTTTCAAGAAACAAGTTCAGTATGTCAAGTCACTACACTAAACCATTTTCAAGAAACAAGTTCACAATTTTCAGTCACTACACTTAACCATTTTCCACAAACAAGTTCATAATTTCAAGTCACTACACTTAACCATTTCAAGAAACAAGTTCACAATTTTAAGTAACTACACTTATCCATTTTCTAGTCACTTATTTACAATTCAAGTTACTACACTTAACCATTTTCAAGTCACAATTTCACATTTCAAGTCACTACACTAAACCATTTTCAAGAAACAAATTCACTTTTCAAGTCACTACACTTAACCATTTTCCACAAACAAGTTCATAATTTCAAGTCACTACACTTAACCATTTCAAGAAACAAGTTCACAATTTCAAGTCACTACACTTAACCTTTTTCAAGTCACTAATTCACATTTCAAGTCACTAAATTTAACCATTATCAAGAAACAAGTTCATAATTTAAAGTCACTACACCTACCCATTTTCTAGTCACTAATTAACAATTCAAGTTACTACACTTAACCATTTTCAAGAAACAAGTTCACAATTTCAAGTCACTACACTTTGCCATTTCAAGAAACATGTTCACAATTTCAAGTCACTACATTTAACCTTTTTCATATCACTAATTCACATTTCTAGTCACTACACTTAACCATTTTCAAGAAACAAGTTCATAATTTCAAGTCACTACACTTAACTTTTTCAAGAAATAAGTTCACAATTTCAAGTCACTACACTTTGCCATTTCAAGAAACATGTTCACAATTTCAAGTCACTACATTTAACCTTTTTCATATCACTAATTACCATTTCTTGTCACTACACTTAACACTTTTCAAGAAACAAGTTCATAATTTCAAGTCACTACACTTAACTTTTTCAAGAAACAAGTTCACAATTTCAAGTCACTACACTTTGCCATTTCAAGAAACATGTTCACAATTTCAAGTCACTACATTTAATATTTTCCATATCACAAGTTCACAATTTCAAGTCACTACACTTAACCATTTCAAGAAACGAGTTCACAATTTCAAGGCACTACACTTAACCATTTCAAGAAACAAGTTCACAATTTCAAGTCACTACACTTAACCTTTTTCAAGTCACTAATTCACATTTCAAGTCAGTACACTTAACCATTTCAAGAAACCATTTCACAATTTCCCGTCAATACACTTAACCATTTTCAAGAAACAAGTTCAGTATGTCAAGTCACTACACTAAACCATTTTCAAGAAACAAGTTCACAATTTTCACTCACTACACTTAACGATTTTCCACAAACAAGTTCATAATTTCAAGTCACTACACTTAACCATTTCAAGAAACAAGTTCACAATTTCAAGTCACTACACATAACCTTTTTCAAGTCACTAAATTTAACCATTATCAAAAACAAGTTCATAATTTCAAGTCACTACACTTATCCATTTTCTAGTCACTAATTAACAATTCAAGTTACTACACTTAACCATTTTCAAGAAACAAGTTCACAATTTCAAGTCACTACACTTTGCCATTTCAAGAAACATCTTCACAATTTCAAGTGACTACATTTAACCTTTTTCATATTACTAATTCACATTTCTAGTCACTACACTTAACAATTTTCAAGAAACAAGTTCATAATTTCAAGTCACTACACTTAACTTTTTCAAGAAACAAGTTCACAATTTCAAGTCACTACACTTTGCCATTTCAAGAAACAAGTTCACAATTTCAAGTCACTACATTTAACATTTTTCATATCACAAGTTCACAATTTCAAGTCACTACATTTAACATTTTTCATATCACAAGTTCACAATTTCAAGTCACTACACTTAACCATTTCAAGAAACGAGTTAACAATTTCAAGTCACTACTCTTAACTATTTCAAGAAACAAGTTCACAATTTCAAGTCACTACACTTAACCTTTTTCAAGTCACTAATTCACATTTCAAGTCACTACACTTAACCATTTCAAGAAACAATTTCACAATTTGCCGTCACTAAACTTAACCATTTTCAAGAAACAAGTTCAGTATGTCAAGTCACTACATTTAACCATTATCAAGTCACAACTTCACATTTCAAGTCACTACACTAAACCATTTTCAAGAAACAATTTCACATTTCAAGTCATTACACTTAACCATTTTCTAGTCACTATTTTATATTTCAAGTCACTACACATAACCTTTTTCAAGTCACTGATTCACATTTCAAGTCTCTAAATTTAACCATTATCAAGAAACAAGTTCACAATTTAAGTCACTACACTTATCCATTTTCTAGTCACTAATTTACAATTCAAGTTACTACATTTAACCATTTTCAAGTCACAATTTCACATTTCAAGTCACTACACTAAACCATTTTCAAGAAACAAATTCACATTTCAAGTCACTACACTTAACCATTTTCTAGTCACTATTTTATATTTCAAGTCACTACACTTAACCATTTTCCACAAACAAGTTCATAATTTCAAGTCACTACACTTAACCATTTCAAGAAACAAGTTCACAATTTCATGTCACTACACTTAACCTTTTTCAAGTCACTAATTCACATTTCAATTCACTAAATTTAACCATTATCAAGAAACAAGTTTATAATTTCAAGTCACTACCCTTATCCATTTTCTAGTCACTAATTAACAATTCAAGTTACTACACTTAACATTTTCAAGAAACAAGTTCACAATTTCAAGTCACTACACTTTGCCATTTCAAGAAACATGTTCACAATTTCAAGTCACTACATTTAACCTTTTTCATATCACTAATTCACATTTCTAGTCACTACACTTAACCATTTTCAAGGAACAAGTTCATAATTTCAAGTCACTACACTTAACTTTTTCAAGAAATAAGTTCACAATTTCAAGTCACTACACTTTGCCATTTCAAGAAACATGTTCACAATTTCAAGTCACTACATTTAACCTTTTTCATATCACTAATTCACATTTCTAGTCACTACACTTAACCATTTTCAAGAAACAAGTTCATAATTTCAAGTCACTACACTTAACTTTTTCAAGAAACAAGTTCACAATTTCAAGTCACTACACTTTGCCATTTCAAGAAACATGTTCACAATTTCAAGTCACTACATTTAATATTTTCCATATCACAAGTTCACAATTTCAAGTCACTACACTTAACCATTTCAAGAAACGAGTTCACAATTTCAAGTCACTACACTTAACCATTTCAAGAAACAAGTTCACAATTTCAAGTCACTACACTTAACCTTTTTCAAGTCACTAATTCACATTTCAAGTCAGTACACTTAACCATTTCAAGAAACCATTTCACAATTTCCCGTCAATATACTTAACCATTTTCAAGAAACAAGTTCAGTATGTCAAGTCACTACACTAAACCATTTTCTGTTTCCACTAAACCATTTTCAAGAAACAAGTCCACAATTTCAATTAACAGTCGTCAACCATTTGAAGAAACAAGTTCACAATTTTCAGTCACTACACTTAACCATTTTCCACAAACAAGTTCACAATTTCAAGTCACTACACTTAACCATTTCAAGAAACAAGTTCACAATTTCAAGTCACTACACTTAACCTTTTTCAAGTCACTAATTCACATTTCAAGTCAGTACACTTAACCATTTCAAGAAACCATTTCACAATTTCCCGTCAATATACTTAACCATTTTCAAGAAACAAGTTCAGTATGTCAAGTCACTACACTAAACCATTTTCTGTTTCCACTAAACCATTTTCAAGAAACAAGTCCACAATTTCAAGTCACTACACTTAACCATTTCAAGAAATAATTTCACAATTTCCCGTCACTACACTTAACCATTTTCAAGAAACAAGTTCAGTATGTCAAGTCACTACATTTAACCATTTTCAAGTCACAACTTCACATTTCAAGTCACCACACTAAACCATTTTCAAGAAACAATTTCACATTTCAAGTCATTACACTTAACCATTTTCTAGTCACTATTTTATATTTCAAGTCACTACACATAACCTTTTTCAAGTCACTGATTCACATTTCAAGTCACTAAATTTAACCATTATCAAGAAACAAGTTCACAATTTAAGTCACTACACTTATCCATTTTCTAGTCACTAATTTACAATTCAAGTTACTACACTTAACCATTTTCAAGTCACAATTTCACATTTCAAGTCACTACACTAAACCATTTTCAAGAAACAAATTCACATTTCAAGTCACTACACTTAACCATTTTCTAGTCACTATTTTATATTTTAGGTCACTACACTTAACCATTTTCCACAAACAAGTTCATAACTTCAAGTCACTAGACTTAACCATTTCAAGAAACAAGTTCACAATTTCAAGTCACTACACTTAAACCTTTTTCAAGTCACTAATTCACATTTCAAGTCACTAAATTTAACCATTATCAAGAAATAAGTTCATAATTTCAAGTCACTACACTTATCCATTTTCTAGTCACTAATTAACAATTCAAGTTACTACACTTAACCATTTTCAAGAAACAAGTTCACAATTTCAAGTTACTACACTTTGCCATTTCAAGAAACATGTTCACAATTTCAAGTCACTACATTTAACCTTTTTCATATCACTAATTCACATTTCTAGTCACTACACTTAACCATTTTCAAGAAACAAGTTCATAATTTCAAGTCACTACACTTAACTTTTTCAAAAAATAAGTTCACAATTTCAAGTCACTACACTTTGCCATTTCAAGAAACATGTTCACAATTTCAAGTCACTACATTTAACCTTTTTCATATCACTAATTCACATTTCTAGTCACTACACTTAACCATTTTCAAGAAACAAGTTCATAATTTCAAGTCACTACACTTAACTTTTTCAAGAAACAAGTTCACAATTTCAAGTCACTACACTTTGCCATTTCAAGAAACATGTTCACAATTTCAAGTCACTACATTTAATATTTTCCATATCACAAGTTCACAATTTCAAGTCACTACAGTTAACCATTTCAAGAAACGAGTTCACAATTTCAAGTCACTACACTTAACCATTTCAAGAAACAAGTTCACAATTTCAAGTCACTACACTTAACCTTTTTCAAGTCACTAATTCACATTTCAAGTCAGTACACTTAACCATTTCAAGAAACCATTTCACAATTTCCCGTCAATACACTTAACCATTTTCAAGAAACAAGTTCAGTATGTCAAGTCACTACACTAAACCATTTTCAAGAAACAAGTTCACAATTTCAATTAACAGTCGTCAACCATTTGAAGAAACAAGTTCACAATTTTCAGTCACTACACTTAACCATTTTCCACAAACAAGTTCATAATTTCAAGTCACTACACTTAACCATTTCAAGAAACAAGTTCACAATTTCAAGTCACTACACTTAACCTTTTTCAAGTCACTAATTCACATTTCAAGTCACTAAATTTAACCATTATCAAGAAACAAGTTCATAATTTCAAGTCACTACACTTATCCATTTTCTAGTCACTAATTAACAATTCAAGTTACTACACTTGACCATTTTCAAGAAACAAGTTCACAATTTCAAGTCACTACACTTTGCCATTTCAAGAAACAAGTTCACAATTTCAAGTCACTACATTTAACATTTTTCATATCACAAGTTCACAATTTCAAGTCACTACATTTAACATTTTTCATATCACAAGTTCACAATTTCAAGTCACTACACTTAACCATTTCAAGAAACAAGTTCACAATTTCAAGTCACTACACTTAACCTTTTTCAAGTCACTAATTCACATTTCAAGTCAGTACACTTAACCATTTCAAGAAACCATTTCACAATTTCCCGTCAATACACTTAACCATTTTCAAGAAACAAGTTCAGTATGTCAAGTCACTACACTAAACCATTTTCAAGAAACAAGTTCACAATTTCAATTAACTGTCGTCAACCATTTGAAGAAACAAGTTCACAATTTTCAGTCACTACACTTAACCATTTTCCACAAACAAGTTCATAATTTCAAGTCACTACACTTAACCATTTCAAGAAACAAGTTCACAATTTCAAGTCACTACACTTAACCTTTTTCAAGTCACTAATTCACATTTCAAGTCACTAAATTTAACCATTATCAAGAAACAAGTTCATAATTTCAAGTCACTACACTTATCCATTTTCTAGTCACTAATTAACAATTCAAGTTACTACACTTGACCATTTTCAAGAAACAAGTTCACAATTTCAAGTCACTACACTTTGCCATTTCAAGACACAAGTTCACAATTTCAAGTCACTACATTTAACATTTTTCATATCACAAGTTCACAATTTCAAGTCACTACATTTAACATTTTTCATATCACAAGTTCACAATTTCAAGTCACTACACTTAACCATTTCAAGAATTGAGTTAACAATTTCAAGTCACTACACTTAACTATTTCAAGAAACAAGTTCACAATTTCAAGTCACTACACTTAACTATTTCAAGAAACAAGTTCACAATTTCAAGTCACTACACTTAACCATTTCAAGAAACAAGTTCACAATTTCAAGTCACTACACTTAACCTTTTTCAAGTCACTAATTCACATTTCAAGTCAGTACACTTAACCATTTCAAGAAACAATTTCACAATTTCCCGTCACTACACTTAACCATTTTCAAGAAACAAGTTCAGTATGTCAAGTCACTACATTTAACCATTTTCAAGTCACAACTTCACATTTCAAGTCACTACACTAAACCATTTTCAAGAAACAATTTCACATTTCAAGTCATTACACTTAACCATTTTCTAGTCACTATTTTATATTTCAATTCACTACACATAACCTTTTTCAAGTCACTGATTCACATTTCAAGTCACTAAATTTAACCATTATCAAGAAACAAGTTCACAATTTTAAGTCACTACACTTATCCATTTTCTAGTCACTAATTTACAATTCAAGTTACTACACTTAGCCATTTTCAAGTCACAATTTCACATTTCAAGTCACTACACTAAACCATTTTCAAGAAACAAATTCACATTTCAAGTCACTACACTTAACCATTTTCTAGTCACTATTTTATATTTCAAGTCACTGCACTTAACCATTTTCCACAAACAAGTTCATAATTTCAAGTCACTACACTTAACCATTTCAAGAAACAAGTTCACAATTTCAAGTCACTACACTTAACCTTTTTCAAGTCACTAATTCACATTTCAAGTCACTAAATTTAACCATTATCAAGAAACAAGTTCATAATTTCAAGTCACTACACTTATCCATTTTCTAGTCACTAATTAACAACTCAAGTTACTGCACGTAACCATATTAAAGAAACAAGTTCACAATTTCAAGTCACTACACTTTGCCATTTCAAGAAACATGTTCACAATTTCAAGTCACTACATTTAACCTTTTTCATATCACTAATTCACATTTCTAGTCACTACACTTTACCATTTTCAAGAAACAAGTTCATAATTTCAAGTCACTACACTTAACTTTTTCAAAAAATAAGTTCACAATTTCAAGTCACTACACTTTGCCATTTCAAGAAACATGTTCACAATTTCAAGTCACTACATTTAACCTTTTTCATATCACTAATTCACATTTCTAGTCACTACACTTAACCATTTTCAAGAAACAAGTTCATAATTTCAAGTCACTACACTTAACTTTTTCAAGAAACAAGTTCACAATTTCAAGTCACTACACTTTGCCATTTCAAGAAACATGTTCACAATTTTAAGTCACTACACTTATCCATTTTCTAGTCACTAATTTACAATTCAAGTTACTACACTTAACCATTTTCAAGTCACAATTTCACATTTCAAGTCACTACACTAAACCATTTTCAAGAAACAAATTCACATTTCAAGTCACTACACTTAACCATTTTCTAGTCACTATTTTATATTTCAAGTCACTACACTTAACCATTTTCCACAAACAAGTTCATAATTTCAAGTCACTACACTTAACCATTTCAAGAAACAAGTTCACAATCTCAAGTCACTACACTTAACCTTTTTCAAGTCACTAATTCACATTTCAATTCACTAAATTTAACCATTATCAAGAAACAAGTTCATAATTTCAAGTCACTACACTTATCCATTTTCTAGTCACTAATTAACAATTCAAGTTACTACACTTAACCATTTTCAAGAAACAAGTTCACAATTTCAAGTCACTACACTTTGCCATTTCAAGAAACATCTTCACAATTTCAAGTCACTACATTTAACCTTTTTCATATTACTAATTCACATTTCTAGTCACTACACTTAACAATTTTCAAGAAACAAGTTCATAATTTCAAGTCACTACAACTTAACTTTTTCAAGAAACAAGTTCACAAGTCACTACACTTTGCCATTTCAAGAAACAAGTTCACAATTTCAAGTCACTACATTTAACATTTTTCATATCACAAGTTCACAATTTCAAGTCACTACATTTAACATTTTTCATATCACAAGTTCACAATTTCAAGTCACTACACTTAACCATTTCAAGAAACGAGTTCACAATTTCAAGTCACTACACTTTACTATTTCAAGAAACAAGTTCACAATCTCAAGTCACTACATTTAACCTTTTTCAAGTAACTAATTCACATTTCAAGTCACTACACTTAACCATTTCAAGAAATAATTTCACAATTTCCCGTCACTACACTTAACCATTTTCAAGAAACAAGTTCAGTATGTCAAGACACTACATTTAACCATTTTCAAGTCACAAGTTCACATTTCAAGTCACCACACTAAACCATTTTCAAGAAACAATTTCACATTTCAAGTCATTACACTTAACCATTTTCTAGTCACTATTTTATATTTCAAGTCACTACACATAACCTTTTTCAAGTCACTGATTCAATTTTCAAGTCACTAAATTTAACCATTATCAAGAAACAAGTTCACAATTTAAGTCACTACACTTATCCATTTTCTAGTCACTAATTTACAATTCAAGTTACTACACTTAACCATTTTCAAGTCACAATTTCACATTTCAAGTCACTACACTAAACCATTTTCAAGAAACAAATTCACATTTCAAGTCACTACACTTAACCATTTTCTAGTCACTATTTTATATTTCAGGTCACTACACTTAACCATTTTCCACAAACAAGTTCATAACTTCAAGTCACTACACTTAACCATTTCAAGAAACAAGTTCACAATTTCAAGTCACTACACTTAAACCTTTTTCAAGTCACTAATTCACATTTCAAGTCACTAAATTTAACCATTATCAAGAAATAAGTTCATAATTTCAAGTCACTACACTTATCCATTTTCTAGTCACTAATTAACAATTCAAGTTACTACACTTAACCATTTTCAAGAATAAGTTCACAATTTTAAGTTACTACACTTTGCCATTTCAAGAAACATGTTCAAAATTTCAAGTCACTACATTTAACCTTTTTCATATCACTAATTCACATTTCTAGTCACTACACTTTACCATTTTCAAGAAACAAGTTCATAATTTCAAGTCACTACACTTAACTTTTTCAAAAAATAAGTTCACAATTTCAAGTCACTACACTTTGCCATTTCAAGAAACATGTTCACAATTTCAAGTCACTACATTTAACCTTTTTCATATCACTAATTCACATTTCTAGTCACTACACTTAACCATTTTCAAGAAACAAGTTCATAATTTCAAGTCACTACACTTAACTTTTTCAAGAAACAAGTTCACAATTTCAAGTCACTACACTTTGCCATTTCAAGAAACATGTTCACAATTTCAAGTCACTACATTTAATATTTTCCATATCACAAGTTCACAATTTCAAGTCACTACAGTTAACCATTTCAAGAAACGAGTTCACAATTTCAAGTCACTACACTTAACCATTTCAAGAAACAAGTTCACAATTTCAAGTCACTACACTTAACCTTTTTCAAGTCACTAATTCACATTTCAAGTCAGTACACTTAACCATTTCAAGAAACCATTTCACAATTTCCCGTCAATACACTTAACCATTTTCAAGAAACAAGTTCAGTATGTCAAGTCACTACACTAAACCATTTTCAAGAAACAAGTTCACAATTTCAATTAACAGTCGTCAACCATTTGAAGAAACAAGTTCACAATTTTCAAGAAACAAGTTCATAATTTCAAGTCACTACACTTAACTTTTTCAAAAAATAAGTTCACAATTTCAAGTCACTACACTTTGCCATTTCAAGAAACATGTTCACAATTTCAAGTCACTACATTTAACCTTTTTCATATCACTAATTCACATTTCTAGTCACTACACTTAACCATTTTCAAGAAACAAGTTCATAATTTCAAGTCACTACACTTAACTTTTTCAAGAAACAAGTTCACAATTTCAAGTCACTACACTTTGCCATTTCAAGAAACAAGTTCACAATTTCAAGTCACTACATTTAACATTTTTCATATCACAAGTTCACAATTTCAAGTCACTACATTTAACATTTTTCATATCACAAGTTCACAATTTCAAGTCACTACACTTAACCATTTCAAGAAACAAGTTCACAATTTCAAGTCACTACACTTAACCTTTTTCAAGTCACTAATTCACATTTCAAGTCAGTACACTTAACCATTTCAAGAAACCATTTCACAATTTCCCGTCAATACACTTAACCATTTTCAAGAAACAAGTTCAGTATGTCAAGTCACTACACTAAACCATTTTCAAGAAACAAGTTCACAATTTCAATTAACAGTCGTCAACCATTTGAAGAAACAAGTTCACAATTTTCAGTCACTACACTTAACCATTTTCCACAAACAAGTTCATAATTTCAAGTCACTACACTTAACCATTTCAAGAAACAAGTTCACAATTTCAAGTCACTACACTTAACCTTTTTCAAGTCACTAATTCACATTTCAAGTCACTAAATTTAACCATTATCAAGAAACAAGTTCATAATTTCAAGTCACTACACTTATCCATTTTCTAGTCACTAATTAACAATTCAAGTTACTACACTTGACCATTTTCAAGAAACAAGTTCACAATTTCAAGTCACTACACTTTGCCATTTCAAGAAACAAGTTCACAATTTCAAGTCACTACATTTAACATTTTTCATATCACAAGTTCACAATTTCAAGTCACTACATTTAACATTTTTCATATCACAAGTTCACAATTTCAAGTCACTACACTTAACCATTTCAAGAATCGAGTTAACAATTTCAAGTCACTACACTTAACTATTTCAAGAAACAAGTTCACAATTTCAAGTCACTACACTTAACCTTTTTCAAGTCACTAATTCACATTTCAAGTCACTACACTTAACCATTTCAAGAAACAATTTCACAATTTCCCGTCACTACACTTAACCATTTTCAAGAAACAAGTTCAGTATGTCAAGTCACTACATTTAACCATTTTCAAGTCACAACTTCACATTTCAAGTCACTACACTAAACCATTTTCAAGAAACAATTTCACATTTCAAGTCATTACACTTAACCATTTTCTAGTCACTATTTTATATTTCAATTCACTACACATAACCTTTTTCAAGTCACTGATTCACATTTCAAGTCACTAAATTTAACCATTATCAAGAAACAAGTTCACAATTTTAAGTCACTACACTTATCCATTTTCTAGTCACTAATTTACAATTCAAGTTACTACACTTAGCCATTTTCAAGTCACAATTTCACATTTCAAGTCAATACACTAAACCATTTTCAAGAAACAAATTCACATTTCAAGTCACTACACTTAACCATTTTCTAGTCACTATTTTATATTTCAAGTCACTGCACTTAACCATTTTCCACAAACAAGTTCATAATTTCAAGTCACTACACTTAACCATTTCAAGAAACAAGTTCACAATTTCAAGTCACTACACTTAACCTTTTTCAAGTCACTAATTCACATTTCAAGTCACTAAATTTAACCATTATCAAGAAACAAGTTCATAATTTCAAGTCACTACACTTATCCATTTTCTAGTCACTAATTAACAACTCAAGTTACTGCACTTAACCATATTAAAGAAACAAGTTCACAATTTCAAGTCACTACACTTTGCCATTTCAAGAAACATGTTCACAATTTCAAGTCACGACATTTAATATTTTCCATATCACAAGTTCACAATTTCAAGTCACTACACTTAACCATTTCAAGAAACGAGTTCACAATTTCAAGTCACTACACTTTACTATTTCAAGAAACAAGTTCACAATTTCAAGTCACTACATTTAACCTTTTTCAAGTAACTAATTCACATTTCAAGTCACTACACTTAACCATTTCAAGAAATAATTTCACAATTTCCCGTCACTACACTTAACCATTTTCAAGAAACAAGTTCAGTATGTCAAGACACTACATTTAACCATTTTCAAGTCACAAGTTCACATTTCAAGTCACCACACTAAACCATTTTCAAGAAACAATTTCACATTTCAAGTCATTACACTTAACCATTTTCTAGTCACTATTTTATAATTCAAGTCACTACACATAACCTTTTTCAAGTCACTGATTCAATTTTCAAGTCACTAAATTTAACCATTATCAAGAAACAAGTTCACAATTTAAGTCACTACACTTATCCATTTTCTAGTCACTAATTTACAATTCAAGTTACTACACTTAACCATTTTCAAGTCACAATTTCACATTTCAAGTCACTACACTAAACCATTTTCAAGAAACAAATTCACATTTCAAGTCACTACACTTAACCATTTTCTAGTCACTATTTTATATTTCAGGTCACTACACTTAACCATTTTCCACAAACAAGTTCATAACTTCAAGTCACTACACTTAACCATTTCAAGAAACAAGTTCACAATTTCAAGTCACTACACTTAAACCTTTTTCAAGTCACTAATTCACATTTCAAGTCACTAAATTTAACCATTATCAAGAAATAAGTTCATAATTTCAAGTCACTACACTTATCCATTTTCTAGTCACTAATTAACAATTCAAGTTACTACACTTAACCATTTTCAAGAATAAGTTCACAATTTTAAGTTACTACACTTTGCCATTTCAAGAAACATGTTCAAAATTTCAAGTCACTACATTTAACCTTTTTCATATCACTAATTCACATTTCTAGTCACTACACTTTACCATTTTCAAGAAACAAGTTCATAATTTCAAGTCACTACACTTAACTTTTTCAAAAAATAAGTTCACAATTTCAAGTCACTACACTTTGCCATTTCAAGAAACATGTTCACAATTTCAAGTCACTACATTTAACCTTTTTCATATCACTAATTCACATTTCTAGTCACTACACTTAACCATTTTCAAGAAACAAGTTCATAATTTCAAGTCACTACACTTAACTTTTTCAAGAAACAAGTTCACAATTTCAAGTCACTACACTTTGCCATTTCAAGAAACATGTTCACAATTTCAAGTCACTACATTTAATATTTTCCATATCACAAGTTCACAATTTCAAGTCACTACAGTTAACCATTTCAAGAAACGAGTTCACAATTTCAAGTCACTACACTTAACCATTTCAAGAAACAAGTTCACAATTTCAAGTCACTACACTTAACCTTTTTCAAGTCACTAATTCACATTTCAAGTCAGTACACTTAACCATTTCAAGAAACCATTTCACAATTTCCCGTCAATACACTTAACCATTTTCAAGAAACAAGTTCAGTATGTCAAGTCACTACACTAAACCATTTTCAAGAAACAAGTTCACAATTTCAATTAACAGTCGTCAACCATTTGAAGAAACAAGTTCACAATTTTCAGTCACTACACTTAACCATTTTCCACAAACAAGTTCATAATTTCAAGTCACTACACTTAACCATTTCAAGAAACAAGTTCACAATTTCAAGTCACTACACTTAACCTTTTTCAAGTCACTAATTCACATTTCAAGTCACTAAATTTAACCATTATCAAGAAATAAGTTCATAATTTCAAGTCACTACACTTATCCATTTTCTAGTCACTAATTAACAATTCAAGTTACTACACTTGACCATTTTCAAGAAACAAGTTCACAATTTCAAGTCACTACACTTTGCCATTTCAAGAAACAAGTTCACAATTTCAAGTCACTACATTTAACATTTTTCATATCACAAGTTCACAATTTCAAGTCACTACACTTAACCATTTCAAGAAACAAGTTCACAATTTCAAGTCACTACATTTAACATTTTTCATATCACAAGTTCACAATTTCAAGTCACTACACTTATCCATTTTCTAGTCACTAATTAACAATTCAAGTTACTACACTTAACCATTTTCAAGAAACAAGTTCACAATTTCAAGTCACTACACTTTGCCATTTCAAGAAACAAGTTCACAATTTCAAGTCACTACATTTAACATTTTTCATATCACAAGTTCACAATTTCAAGTCACTACATTTAACATTTTTCATATCACAAGTTCACAATTTCAAGTCACTACACTTAACCATTTCAAGAAACAAGTTCACAATTTCAAGTCACTACACTTAACCTTTTTCAAGTCACTAATTCACATTTCAAGTCAGTACACTTAACCATTTCAAGAAACCATTTCACAATTTCCCGTCAATACACTTAACCATTTTCAAGAAACAAGTTCAGTATGTCAAGTCACTACACTAAACCATTTTCAAGAAACAAGTTCACAATTTCAATTAACAGTCGTCAACCATTTGAAGAAACAAGTTCACAATTTTCAGTCACTACACTTAACCATTTTCCACAAACAAGTTCATAATTTCAAGTCACTACACTTAACCATTTCAAGAAACAAGTTCACAATTTCAAGTCACTACACTTAACCTTTTTCAAGTCACTAATTCACATTTCAAGTCACTAAATTTAACCATTATCAAGAAACAAGTTCATAATTTCAAGTCACTACACTTATCCATTTTCTAGTCACTAATTAACAATTCAAGTTACTACACTTGACCATTTTCAAGAAACAAGTTCACAATTTCAAGTCACTACACTTTGCCATTTCAAGAAACAAGTTCACAATTTCAAGTCACTACATTTAACATTTTTCATATCACAAGTTCACAATTTCAAGTCACTACATTTAACATTTTTCATATCACAAGTTCACAATTTCAAGTCACTACACTTAACCATTTCAAGAATCGAGTTAACAATTTCAAGTCACTACACTTAACTATTTCAAGAAACAAGTTCACAATTTCAAGTCACTACACTTAACCTTTTTCAAGTCACTAATTCACATTTCAAGTCACTACACTTAACCATTTCAAGAAACAATTTCACAATTTCCCGTCACTACACTTAACCATTTTCAAGAAACAAGTTCAGTATGTCAAGTCACTACATTTAACCATTTTCAAGTCACAACTTCACATTTCAAGTCACTACACTAAACCATTTTCAGGAAACAATTTCACATTTCAAGTCATTACACTTAACCATTTTCTAGTCACTATTTTATATTTCAATTCACTACACATAACCTTTTTCAAGTCACTGATTCACATTTCAAGTCACTAAATTTAACCATTATCAAGAAACAAGTTCACAATTTTAAGTCACTACACTTATCCATTTTCTAGTCACTAATTTACAATTCAAGTTACTACACTTAGCCATTTTCAAGTCACAATTTCACATTTCAAGTCAATACACTAAACCATTTTCAAGAAACAAATTCACATTTCAAGTCACTACACTTAACCATTTTCTAGTCACTATTTTATATTTCAAGTCACTGCACTTAACCATTTTCCACAAACAAGTTCATAATTTCAAGTCACTACACTTAACCATTTCAAGAAACAAGTTCACAATTTCAAGTCACTACACTTAACCTTTTTCAAGTCACTAATTCACATTTCAAGTCACTAAATTTAACCATTATCAAGAAACAAGTTCATAATTTCAAGTCACTACACTTATCCATTTTCTAGTCACTAATTAACAACTCAAGTTACTGCACTTAACCATATTAAAGAAACAAGTTCACAATTTCAAGTCACTACACTTTGCCATTTCAAGAAACATGTTCACAATTTCAAGTCACGACATTTAATATTTTCCATATCACAAGTTCACAATTTCAAGTCACTACACTTAACCATTTCAAGAAACGAGTTCACAATTTCAAGTCACTACACTTTACTATTTCAAGAAACAAGTTCACAATTTCAAGTCACTACATTTAACCTTTTTCAAGTAACTAATTCACATTTCAAGTCACTACACTTAACCATTTCAAGAAATAATTTCACAATTTCCCGTCACTACACTTAACCATTTTCAAGAAACAAGTTCAGTATGTCAAGACACTACATTTAACCATTTTCAAGTCACAAGTTCACATTTCAAGTCACCACACTAAACCATTTTCAAGAAACAATTTCACATTTCAAGTCATTACACTTAACCATTTTCTAGTCACTATTTTATATTTCAAGTCACTACACATAACCTTTTTCAAGTCACTGATTCAATTTTCAAGTCACTAAATTTAACCATTATCAAGAAACAAGTTCACAATTTAAGTCACTACACTTATCCATTTTCTAGTCACTAATTTACAATTCAAGTTACTACACTTAACCATTTTCAAGTCACAATTTCACATTTCAAGTCACTACACTAAACCATTTTCAAGAAACAAATTCACATTTCAAGTCACTACACTTAACCATTTTCTAGTCACTATTTTATATTTCAGGTCACTACACTTAACCATTTTCCACAAACAAGTTCATAACTTCAAGTCACTACACTTAACCATTTCAAGAAACAAGTTCACAATTTCAAGTCACTACACTTAAACCTTTTTCAAGTCACTAATTCACATTTCAAGTCACTAAATTTAACCATTATCAAGAAATAAGTTCATAATTTCAAGTCACTACACTTATCCATTTTCTAGTCACTAATTAACAATTCAAGTTACTACACTTAACCATTTTCAAGAATAAGTTCACAATTTTAAGTTACTACACTTTGCCATTTCAAGAAACATGTTCAAAATTTCAAGTCACTACATTTAACCTTTTTCATATCACTAATTCACATTTCTAGTCACTACACTTTACCATTTTCAAGAAACAAGTTCATAATTTCAAGTCACTACACTTAACTTTTTCAAAAAATAAGTTCACAATTTCAAGTCACTACACTTTGCCATTTCAAGAAACATGTTCACAATTTCAAGTCACTACATTTAACCTTTTTCATATCACTAATTCACATTTCTAGTCACTACACTTAACCATTTTCAAGAAACAAGTTCATAATTTCAAGTCACTACACTTAACTTTTTCAAGAAACAAGTTCACAATTTCAAGTCACTACACTTTGCCATTTCAAGAAACATGTTCACAATTTCAAGTCACTACATTTAATATTTTCCATATCACAAGTTCACAATTTCAAGTCACTACAGTTAACCATTTCAAGAAACGAGTTCACAATTTCAAGTCACTACACTTAACCATTTCAAGAAACAAGTTCACAATTTCAAGTCACTACACTTAACCTTTTTCAAGTCACTAATTCACATTTCAAGTCAGTACACTTAACCATTTCAAGAAACCATTTCACAATTTCCCGTCAATACACTTAACCATTTTCAAGAAACAAGTTCAGTATGTCAAGTCACTACACTAAACCATTTTCAAGAAACAAGTTCACAATTTCAATTAACAGTCGTCAACCATTTGAAGAAACAAGTTCACAATTTTCAGTCACTACACTTAACCATTTTCCACAAACAAGTTCATAATTTCAAGTCACTACACTTAACCATTTCAAGAAACAAGTTCACAATTTCAAGTCACTACACTTAACCTTTTTCAAGTCACTAATTCACATTTCAAGTCACTAAATTTAACCATTATCAAGAAATAAGTTCATAATTTCAAGTCACTACACTTATCCATTTTCTAGTCACTAATTAACAATTCAAGTTACTACACTTGACCATTTTCAAGAAACAAGTTCACAATTTCAAGTCACTACACTTTGCCATTTCAAGAAACAAGTTCACAATTTCAAGTCACGACATTTAATATTTTCCATATCACAAGTTCACAATTTCAAGTCACTACACTTAACCATTTCAAGAAACGAGTTCACAATTTCAAGTCACTACACTTTACTATTTCAAGAAACAAGTTCACAATTTCAAGTCACTACATTTAACCTTTTTCAAGTAACTAATTCACATTTCAAGTCACTACACTTAACCATTTCAAGAAATAATTTCACAATTTCCCGTCACTACACTTAACCATTTTCAAGAAACAAGTTCAGTATGTCAAGACACTACATTTAACCATTTTCAAGTCACAACTTCACATTTCAAGTCACCACACTAAACCATTTTCAAGAAACAATTTCACATTTCAAGTCATTACACTTAACCATTTTCTAGTCACTATTTTATATTTCAAGTCACTACACATAACCTTTTTCAAGTCACTGATTCAATTTTCAAGTCACTAAATTTAACCATTATCAAGAAACAAGTTCACAATTTAAGTCACTACACTTATCCATTTTCTAGTCACTAATTTACAATTCAAGTTACTACACTTAACCATTTTCAAGTCACAATTTCACATTTCAAGTCACTACACTAAACCATTTTCAAGAAACAAATTCACATTTCAAGTCACTACACTTAACCATTTTCTAGTCACTATTTTATATTTCAGGTTACTACACTTAACCATTTTCCACAAACAAGTTCATAACTTCAAGTCACTACACTTAACCATTTCAAGAAACAAGTTCACAATTTCAAGTCACTACACTTAAACCTTTTTCAAGTCACTAATTCACATTTCAAGTCACTAAATTTAACCATTATCAAGAAATAAGTTCATAATTTCAAGTCACTACACTTATCCATTTTCTAGTCACTAATTAACAATTCAAGTTACTACACTTAACCATTTTCAAGAATAAGTTCACAATTTTAAGTTACTACACTTTGCCATTTCAAGAAACATGTTCAAAATTTCAAGTCACTACATTTAACCTTTTTCATATCACTAATTCACATTTCTAGTCACTACACTTTACCATTTTCAAGAAACAAGTTCATAATTTCAAGTCACTACACTTAACTTTTTCAAAAAATAAGTTCACAATTTCAAGTCACTACACTTTGCCATTTCAAGAAACATGTTCACAATTTCAAGTCACTACATTTAACCTTTTTCATATCACTAATTCACATTTCTAGTCACTACACTTAACCATTTTCAAGAAACAAGTTCATAATTTCAAGTCACTACACTTAACTTTTTCAAGAAACAAGTTCACAATTTCAAGTCACTACACTTTGCCATTTCAAGAAACATGTTCACAATTTCAAGTCACTACATTTAATATTTTCCATATCACAAGTTCACAATTTCAAGTCACTACAGTTAACCATTTCAAGAAACGAGTTCACAATTTCAAGTCACTACACTTAACCATTTCAAGAAACAAGTTCACAATTTCAAGTCACTACACTTAACCTTTTTCAAGTCACTAATTCACATTTCAAGTCAGTACACTTAACCATTTCAAGAAACCATTTCACAATTTCCCGTCAATACACTTAACCATTTTCAAGAAACAAGTTCAGTATGTCAAGTCACTACACTAAACCATTTTCAAGAAACAAGTTCACAATTTCAATTAACAGTCGTCAACCATTTGAAGAAACAAGTTCACAATTTTCAGTCACTACACTTAACCATTTTCCACAAACAAGTTCATAATTTCAAGTCACTACACTTAACCATTTCAAGAAACAAGTTCACAATTTCAAGTCACTACACTTAACCTTTTTCAAGTCACTAATTCACATTTCAAGTCACTAAATTTAACCATTATCAAGAAATAAGTTCATAATTTCAAGTCACTACACTTATCCATTTTCTAGTCACTAATTAACAATTCAAGTTACTACACTTGACCATTTTCAAGAAACAAGTTCACAATTTCAAGTCACTACACTTTGCCATTTCAAGAAACAAGTTCACAATTTCAAGTCACTACATTTAACATTTTTCATATCACAAGTTCACAATTTCAGGTCACTACACTTAACCATTTCAAGAAACAAGTTCACAATTTCAAGTCACTACACTTAACCTTTTTCAAGTCACTAATTCACATTTCAAGTCAGCACACTTAACCATTTCAAGAAACCATTTCACAATTTCCCGTCAATACACTTAACCATTTTCAAGAAACAAGTTCAGTATGTCAAGTCACTACACTAAACCATTTTCAAGAAACAAGTTCACAATTTCAATTAACAGTCGTCAACCATTTGAAGAAACAAGTTCACAATTTTCAGTCACTACACTTAACCATTTTCCACAAACAAGTTCATAATTTCAAGTCACTACACTTAACCATTTCAAGAAACAAGTTCACAATTTCAAGTCACTACACTTAACCTTTTTCAAGTCACTAATTCACATTTCAAGTCACTAAATTTAACCATTATTAAGAAACAAGTTCATAATTTCAAGTCACTACACTTATCCATTTTCTAGTCACTAATTAACAATTCAAGTTACTACACTTGACCATTTTCAAGAAACAAGTTCAGTATGTCAAGTCACTACATTTAACCATTTTCAAGTCACAACTTCACATTTCAAGTCACTACACTAAACCATTTTCAAGAAACAATTTCACATTTCAAGTCATTATACTTAACCATTTTCTAGTCACTATTTTATATTTCAATTCACTACACATAACCTTTTTCAAGTCACTGATTCACATTTCAAGTCACTAAATTTAACCATTATCAAGAAACAAGTTCACAATTTTAAGTCACTACACTTATCCATTTTCTAGTCACTAATTTACAATTCAAGTTACTACACTTAGCCATTTTCAAGTCACAATTTCACATTTCAAGTCAATACACTAAACCATTTTCAAGAAACAAATTCACATTTCAAGTCACTACACTTAACCATTTTCTAGTCACTATTTTATATTTCAAGTCACTGCACTTAACCATTTTCCACAAACAAGTTCATAATTTCAAGTCACTACACTTAACCATTTCAAGAAACAAGTTCACAATTTCAAGTCACTACACTTAACCTTTTTCAAGTCACTAATTCACATTTCAAGTCACTAAATTTAACCATTATCAAGAAACAAGTTCATAATTTCAAGTCACTACACTTATCCATTTTCTAGTCACTAATTAACAACTCAAGTTACTGCACTTAACCATATTAAAGAAACAAGTTCACAATTTCAAGTCACTACACTTTGCCATTTCAAGAAACATGTTCACAATTTCAAGTCACGACATTTAATATTTTCCATATCACAAGTTCACAATTTCAAGTCACTACACTTAACCATTTCAAGAAACGAGTTCACAATTTCAAGTCACTACACTTTACTATTTCAAGAAACAAGTTCACAATTTCAAGTCACTACATTTAACCTTTTTCAAGTAACTAATTCACATTTCAAGTCACTACACTTAACCATTTCAAGAAATAATTTCACAATTTCCCGTCACTACACTTAACCATTTTCAAGAAACAAGTTCAGTATGTCAAGACACTACATTTAACCATTTTCAAGTCACAAGTTCACATTTCAAGTCACCACACTAAACCATTTTCAAGAAACAATTTCACATTTCAAGTCATTACACTTAACCATTTTCTAGTCACTATTTTATATTTCAAGTCACTACACATAACCTTTTTCAAGTCACTGATTCAATTTTCAAGTCACTAAATTTAACCATTATCAAGAAACAAGTTCACAATTTAAGTCACTACACTTATCCATTTTCTAGTCACTAATTTACAATTCAAGTTACTACACTTAACCATTTTCAAGTCACAATTTCACATTTCAAGTCACTACACTAAACCATTTTCAAGAAACAAATTCACATTTCAAGTCACTACACTTAACCATTTTCTAGTCACTATTTTATATTTCAGGTCACTACACTTAACCATTTTCCACAAACAAGTTCATAACTTCAAGTCACTACACTTAACCATTTCAAGAAACAAGTTCACAATTTCAAGTCACTACACTTAAACCTTTTTCAAGTCACTAATTCACATTTCAAGTCACTAAATTTAACCATTATCAAGAAATAAGTTCATAATTTCAAGTCACTACACTTATCCATTTTCTAGTCACTAATTAACAATTCAAGTTACTACACTTAACCATTTTCAAGAATAAGTTCACAATTTTAAGTTACTACACTTTGCCATTTCAAGAAACATGTTCAAAATTTCAAGTCACTACATTTAACCTTTTTCATATCACTAATTCACATTTCTAGTCACTACACTTTACCATTTTCAAGAAACAAGTTCATAATTTCAAGTCACTACACTTAACTTTTTCAAAAAATAAGTTCACAATTTCAAGTCACTACACTTTGCCATTTCAAGAAACATGTTCACAATTTCAAGTCACTACATTTAACCTTTTTCATATCACTAATTCACATTTCTAGTCACTACACTTAACCATTTTCAAGAAACAAGTTCATAATTTCAAGTCACTACACTTAACTTTTTCAAGAAACAAGTTCACAATTTCAAGTCACTACACTTTGCCATTTCAAGAAACATGTTCACAATTTCAAGTCACTACATTTAATATTTTCCATATCACAAGTTCACAATTTCAAGTCACTACAGTTAACCATTTCAAGAAACGAGTTCACAATTTCAAGTCACTACACTTAACCATTTCAAGAAACAAGTTCACAATTTCAAGTCACTACACTTAACCTTTTTCAAGTCACTAATTCACATTTCAAGTCAGTACACTTAACCATTTCAAGAAACCATTTCACAATTTCCCGTCAATACACTTAACCATTTTCAAGAAACAAGTTCAGTATGTCAAGTCACTACACTAAACCATTTTCAAGAAACAAGTTCACAATTTCAATTAACAGTCGTCAACCATTTGAAGAAACAAGTTCACAATTTTCAGTCACTACACTTAACCATTTTCCACAAACAAGTTCATAATTTCAAGTCACTACACTTAACCATTTCAAGAAACAAGTTCACAATTTCAAGTCACTACACTTAACTTTTTCAAAAAATAAGTTCACAATTTCAAGTCACTACACTTTGCCATTTCAAGAAACATGTTCACAATTTCAAGTCACTACATTTAACCTTTTTCATATCACTAATTCACATTTCTAGTCACTACACTTAACCATTTTCAAGAAACAAGTTCATAATTTCAAGTCACTACACTTAACTTTTTCAAGAAACAAGTTCACAATTTCAAGTCACTACACTTTGCCATTTCAAGAAACATGTTCACAATTTCAAGTCACTACATTTAATATTTTCCATATCACAAGTTCACAATTTCAAGTCACTACAGTTAACCATTTCAAGAAACGAGTTCACAATTTCAAGTCACTACACTTAACCATTTCAAGAAACAAGTTCACAATTTCAAGTCACTACACTTAACCTTTTTCAAGTCACTAATTCACATTTCAAGTCAGTACACTTAACCATTTCAAGAAACCATTTCACAATTTCCCGTCAATACACTTAAGCATTTTCAAGAAACAAGTTCAGTATGTCAAGTCACTACACTAAACCATTTTCAAGAAACAAGTTCACAATTTCAATTAACAGTCGTCAACCATTTGAAGAAACAAGTTCACAATTTTCAGTCACTACACTTAACCATTTTCCACAAACAAGTTCATAATTTCAAGTCACTACACTTAACCATTTCAAGAAACAAGTTCACAATTTCAAGTCACTACACTTAACCTTTTTCAAGTCACTAATTCACATTTCAAGTCACTAAATTTAACCATTATCAAGAAATAAGTTCATAATTTCAAGTCACTACACTTATCCATTTTCTAGTCACTAATTAACAATTCAAGTTACTACACTTGACCATTTTCAAGAAACAAGTTCACAATTTCAAGTCACTACACTTTGCCATTTCAAGAAACAAGTTCACAATTTCAAGTCACTACATTTAACATTTTTCATATCACAAGTTCACAATTTCAAGTCACTACATTTAACATTTTTCATATCACAAGTTCACAATTTCAAGTCACTACACTTAACCATTTCAAGAAACAAGTTCACAATTTCAAGTCACTACACTTAACCTTTTTCAAGTCACTAATTCACATTTCAAGTCAGTACACTTAACCATTTCAAGAAACCATTTCACAATTTCCCGTCAATACACTTAACCATTTTCAAGAAACAAGTTCAGTATGTCAAGTCACTACACTAAACCATTTTCAAGAAACAAGTTCACAATTTCAATTAACAGTCGTCAACCATTTGAAGAAACAAGTTCACAATTTTCAGTCACTACACTTAACCATTTTCCACAAACAAGTTCATAATTTCAAGTCACTACACTTAACCATTTCAAGAAACAAGTTCACAATTTCAAGTCACTACACTTAACCTTTTTCAAGTCACTAATTCACATTTCAAGTCACTAAATTTAACCATTATCAAGAAATAAGTTCATAATTTCAAGTCACTACACTTATCCATTTTCTAGTCACTAATTAACAATTCAAGTTACTACACTTGACCATTTTCAAGAAACAAGTTCACAATTTCAAGTCACTACACTTTGCCATTTCAAGAAACAAGTTCACAATTTCAAGTCACTACATTTAACATTTTTCATATCACAAGTTCACAATTTCAAGTCACTACATTTAACATTTTTCATATCACAAGTTCACAATTTCAAGTCACTACACTTAACCATTTCAAGAAACAAGTTCACAATTTCAAGTCACTACACTTAACCTTTTTCAAGTCACTAATTCACATTTCAAGTCAGTACACTTAACCATTTCAAGAAACCATTTCACAATTTCCCGTCAATACACTTAACCATTTTCAAGAAACAAGTTCAGTATGTCAAGTCACTACACTAAACCATTTTCAAGAAACAAGTTCACAATTTCAATTAACAGTCGTCAACCATTTGAAGAAACAAGTTCACAATTTTCAGTCACTACACTTAACCATTTTCCACAAACAAGTTCATAATTTCAAGTCACTACACTTAACCATTTCAAGAAACAAGTTCACAATTTCAAGTCACTACACTTAACCTTTTTCAAGTCACTAATTCACATTTCAAGTCACTAAATTTAACCATTATCAAGAAACAAGTTCATAATTTCAAGTCACTACACTTATCCATTTTCTAGTCACTAATTAACAATTCAAGTTACTACACTTGACCATTTTCAAGAAACAAGTTCACAATTTCAAGTCACTACACTTTGCCATTTCAAGAAACAAGTTCACAATTTCAAGTCACTACATTTAACATTTTTCATATCACAAGTTCACAATTTCAAGTCACTACATTTAACATTTTTCATATCACAAGTTCACAATTTCAAGTCACTACACTTAACCATTTCAAGAATCGAGTTAACAATTTCAAGTCACTACACTTAACTATTTCAAGAAACAAGTTCACAATTTCAAGTCACTACACTTAACCTTTTTCAAGTCACTAATTCACATTTCAAGTCACTACACTTAACCATTTCAAGAAACAATTTCACAATTTCCCGTCACTACACTTAACCATTTTCAAGAAACAAGTTCAGTATGTCAAGTCACTACATTTAACCATTTTCAAGTCACAACTTCACATTTCAAGTCACTACACTAAACCATTTTCAAGAAACAATTTCACATTTCAAGTCATTACACTTAACCATTTTCTAGTCACTATTTTATATTTCAATTCACTACACATAACCTTTTTCAAGTCACTGATTCACATTTCAAGTCACTAAATTTAACCATTATCAAGAAACAAGTTCACAATTTTAAGTCACTACACTTATCCATTTTCTAGTCACTAATTTACAATTCAAGTTACTACACTTAGCCATTTTCAAGTCACAATTTCACATTTCAAGTCACTACACTAAACCATTTTCAAGAAACAAATTCACATTTCAAGTCACTACACTTAACCATTTTCTAGTCACTATTTTATATTTCAAGTCACTGCACTTAACCATTTTCCACAAACAAGTTCATAATTTCAAGTCACTACACTTAACCATTTCAAGAAACAAGTTCACAATTTCAAGTCACTACACTTAACCTTTTTCAAGTCACTAATTCACATTTCAAGTCACTAAATTTAACCATTATCAAGAAACAAGTTCATAATTTCAAGTCACTACACTTATCCATTTTCTAGTCACTAATTAACAACTCAAGTTACTGCACTTAACCATATTAAAGAAACAAGTTCACAATTTCAAGTCACTACACTTTGCCATTTCAAGAAACATGTTCACAATTTCAAGTCACGACATTTAATATTTTCCATATCACAAGTTCACAATTTCAAGTCACTACACTTAACCATTTCAAGAAACGAGTTCACAATTTCAAGTCACTACACTTTACTATTTCAAGAAACAAGTTCACAATTTCAAGTCACTACATTTAACCTTTTTCAAGTAACTAATTCACATTTCAAGTCACTACACTTAACCATTTCAAGAAATAATTTCACAATTTCCCGTCACTACACTTAACCATTTTCAAGAAACAAGTTCAGTATGTCAAGACACTACATTTAACCATTTTCAAGTCACAACTTCACATTTCAAGTCACCACACTAAACCATTTTCAAGAAACAATTTCACATTTCAAGTCATTACACTTAACCATTTTCTAGTCACTATTTTATATTTCAAGTCACTACACATAACCTTTTTCAAGTCACTGATTCAATTTTCAAGTCACTAAATTTAACCATTATCAAGAAACAAGTTCACAATTTAAATCACTACACTTATCCATTTTCTAGTCACTAATTTACAATTCAAGTTACTACACTTAACCATTTTCAAGTCACAATTTCACATTTCAAGTCACTACACTAAACCATTTTCAAGAAACAAATTCACATTTCAAGTCACTACACTTAACCATTTTCTAGTCACTATTTTATATTTCAGGTCACTACACTTAACCATTTTCCACAAACAAGTTCATAACTTCAAGTCACTACACTTAACCATTTCAAGAAACAAGTTCACAATTTCAAGTCACTACACTTAAACCTTTTTCAAGTCACTAATTCACATTTCAAGTCACTAAATTTAACCATTATCAAGAAATAAGTTCATAATTTCAAGTCACTACACTTATCCATTTTCTAGTCACTAATTAACAATTCAAGTTACTACACTTAACCATTTTCAAGAATAAGTTCACAATTTTAAGTTACTACACTTTGCCATTTCAAGAAACATGTTCAAAATTTCAAGTCACTACATTTAACCTTTTTCATATCACTAATTCACATTTCTAGTCACTACACTTTACCATTTTCAAGAAACAAGTTCATAATTTCAAGTCACTACACTTAACTTTTTCAAAAAATAAGTTCACAATTTCAAGTCACTACACTTTGCCATTTCAAGAAACATGTTCACAATTTCAAGTCACTACATTTAACCTTTTTCATATCACTAATTCACATTTCTAGTCACTACACTTAACCATTTTCAAGAAACAAGTTCATAATTTCAAGTCACTACACTTAACTTTTTCAAGAAACAAGTTCACAATTTCAAGTCACTACACTTTGCCATTTCAAGAAACATGTTCACAATTTCAAGTCACTACATTTAATATTTTCCATATCACAAGTTCACAATTTCAAGTCACTACAGTTAACCATTTCAAGAAACGAGTTCACAATTTCAAGTCACTACACTTAACCATTTCAAGAAACAAGTTCACAATTTCAAGTCACTACACTTAACCTTTTTCAAGTCACTAATTCACATTTCAAGTCAGTACACTTAACCATTTCAAGAAACCATTTCACAATTTCCCGTCAATACACTTAACCATTTTCAAGAAACAAGTTCAGTATGTCAAGTCACTACACTAAACCATTTTCAAGAAACAAGTTCACAATTTCAATTAACAGTCGTCAACCATTTGAAGAAACAAGTTCACAATTTTCAGTCACTACACTTAACCATTTTCCACAAACAAGTTCATAATTTCAAGTCACTACACTTAACCATTTCAAGAAACAAGTTCACAATTTCAAGTCACTACACTTAACCTTTTTCAAGTCACTAATTCACATTTCAAGTCACTAAATTTAACCATTATCAAGAAATAAGTTCATAATTTCAAGTCACTACACTTATCCATTTTCTAGTCACTAATTAACAATTCAAGTTACTACACTTGACCATTTTCAAGAAACAAGTTCACAATTTCAAGTCACTACACTTTGCCATTTCAAGAAACAAGTTCACAATTTCAAGTCACTACATTTAACATTTTTCATATCACAAGTTCACAATTTCAAGTCACTACATTTAACATTTTTCATATCACAAGTTCACAATTTCAAGTCACTACAGTTAACCATTTCAAGAAACGAGTTCACAATTTCAAGTCACTACACTTAACCATTTCAAGAAACAAGTTCACAATTTCAAGTCACTACACTTAACCTTTTTCAAGTCACTAATTCACATTTCAAGTCAGTACACTTAACCATTTCAAGAAACCATTTCACAATTTCCCGTCAATACACTTAACCATTTTCAAGAAACAAGTTCAGTATGTCAAGTCACTACACTAAACCATTTTCAAGAAACAAGTTCACAATTTCAATTAACAGTCGTCAACCATTTGAAGAAACAAGTTCACAATTTTCAGTCACTACACTTAACCATTTTCCACAAACAAGTTCATAATTTCAAGTCACTACACTTAACCATTTCAAGAAACAAGTTCACAATTTCAAGTCACTACACTTAACCTTGTTCAAGTCACTAATTCACATTTCAAGTCACTAAATTTAACCATTATCAAGAAATAAGTTCATAATTTCAAGTCACTACACTTATCCATTTTCTAGTCACTAATTAACAATTCAAGTTACTACACTTGACCATTTTCAAGAAACAAGTTCACAATTTCAAGTCACTACACTTTGCCATTTCAAGAAACAAGTTCACAATTTCAAGTCACTACATTTAACATTTTTCATATCACAAGTTCACAATTTCAAGTCACTACACTTAACCATTTCAAGAAACAAGTTCACAATTTCAAGTCACTACACTTAACCTTTTTCAAGTCACTAATTCACATTTCAAGTCAGTACACTTAACCATTTCAAGAAACCATTTCACAATTTCCCGTCAATACACTTAACCATTTTCAAGAAACAAGTTCAGTATGTCAAGTCACTACACTAAACCATTTTCAAGAAACAAGTTCACAATTTCAATTAACAGTCGTCAACCATTTGAAGAAACAAGTTCACAATTTTCAGTCACTACACTTAACCATTTTCCACAAACAAGTTCATAATTTCAAGTCACTACACTTAACCATTTCAAGAAACAAGTTCACAATTTCAAGTCACTACACTTAACCTTTTTCAAGTCACTAATTCACATTTCAAGTCACTAAATTTAACCATTATCAAGAAACAAGTTCATAATTTCAAGTCACTACACTTATCCATTTTCTAGTCACTAATTAACAATTCAAGTTACTACACTTGACCATTTTCAAGAAACAAGTTCACAATTTCAAGTCACTACACTTTGCCATTTCAAGAAACAAGTTCACAATTTCAAGTCACTACATTTAACATTTTTCATATCACAAGTTCACAATTTCAAGTCACTACATTTAACATTTTTCATATCACAAGTTCACAATTTCAAGTCACTACACTTAACCATTTCAAGAATCGAGTTAACAATTTCAAGTCACTACACTTAACTATTTCAAGAAACAAGTTCACAATTTCAAGTCACTACACTTAACCTTTTTCAAGTCACTAATTCACATTTCAAGTCACTACACTTAACCATTTCAAGAAACAATTTCACAATTTCCCGTCACTACACTTAACCATTTTCAAGAAACAAGTTCAGTATGTCAAGTCACTACATTTAACCATTTTCAAGTCACAACTTCACATTTCAAGTCACTACACTAAACCATTTTCAAGAAACAATTTCACATTTCAAGTCATTACACTTAACCATTTTCTAGTCACTATTTTATATTTCAATTCACTACACATAACCTTTTTCAAGTCACTGATTCACATTTCAAGTCACTAAATTTAACCATTATCAAGAAACAAGTTCACAATTTTAAGTCACTACACTTATCCATTTTCTAGTCACTAATTTACAATTCAAGTTACTACACTTAGCCATTTTCAAGTCACAATTTCACATTTCAAGTCACTACACTAAACCATTTTCAAGAAACAAATTCACATTTCAAGTCACTACACTTAACCATTTTCTAGTCACTATTTTATATTTCAAGTCACTGCACTTAACCATTTTCCACAAACAAGTTCATAATTTCAAGTCACTACACTTAACCATTTCAAGAAACAAGTTCACAATTTCAAGTCACTACACTTAACCTTTTTCAAGTCACTAATTCACATTTCAAGTCACTAAATTTAACCATTATCAAGAAACAAGTTCATAATTTCAAGTCACTACACTTATCCATTTTCTAGTCACTAATTAACAACTCAAGTTACTGCACTTAACCATATTAAAGAAACAAGTTCACAATTTCAAGTCACTACACTTTGCCATTTCAAGAAACATGTTCACAATTTCAAGTCACTACATTTAACCTTTTTCATATCACTAATTCACATTTCTAGTCACTACACTTTACCATTTTCAAGAAACAAGTTCATAATTTCAAGTCACTACACTTAACTTTTTCAAAAAATAAGTTCACAATTTCAAGTCACTACACTTTGCCATTTCAAGAAACATGTTCACAATTTCAAGTCACTACATTTAACCTTTTTCATATCACTAATTCACATTTCTAGTCACTACACTTAACCATTTTCAAGAAACAAGTTCATAATTTCAAGTCACTACACTTAACTTTTTCAAGAAACAAGTTCACAATTTCAAGTCACTACACTTTGCCATTTCAAGAAACATGTTCACAATTTTAAGTCACTACACTTATCCATTTTCTAGTTACTAATTTACAATTCAAGTTACTACACTTAACCATTTTCAAGTCACAATTTCACATTTCAAGTCACTACACTAAACCATTTTCAAGAAACAAATTCACATTTCAAGTCACTACACTTAACCATTTTCTAGTCACTATTTTATATTTCAAGTCACTACACTTAACCATTTTCCACAAACAAGTTCATAATTTCAAGTCACTACACTTAACCATTTCAAGAAACAAGTTCACAATTTCAAGTCACTACACTTAACCTTTTTCAAGTCACTAATTCACATTTCAAGTCACTAAATTTAACCATTATCAAGAAACAAGTTCATAATTTCAAGTCACTACACTTATCCATTTTCTAGTCACTAATTAACAATTCAAGTTACTACACTTAACCATTTTCAAGAAACAAGTTCACAATTTCAAGTCACTACACTTTGCCATTTCAAGAAACATCTTCACAATTTCAAGTCACTACATTTAACCTTTTTCATATTACTAATTCACATTTCTAGTCACTACACTTAACAATTTTCAAGAAACAAGTTCATAATTTCAAGTCACTACAACTTAACTTTTTCAAGAAACAAGTTCACAATTTCAAGTCACTACACTTTGCCATTTCAAGAAACAAGTTCACAATTTCAAGTCACTACGTTTAACATTTTTCATATCACAAGTTCACAATTTCAAGTCACTACATTTAACATTTTTCATATCACAAGTTCACAATTTCAAGTCACTACACTTAACCATTTCAAGAAACGAGTTCACAATTTCAAGTCACTACACTTTACTATTTCAAGAAACAAGTTCACAATTTCAAGTCACTACATTTAACCTTTTTCAAGTAACTAATTCACATTTCAAGTCACTACACTTAACCATTTCAAGAAATAATTTCACAATTTCCCGTCACTACACTTAACCATTTTCAAGAAACAAGTTCAGTATGTCAAGTCACTACATTTAACCATTTTCAAGTCACAACTTCACATTTCAAGTCACCACACTAGACCATTTTCAAGAAACAATTTCACATTTCAAGTCATTACACTTAACCATTTTCTAGTCACTATTTTATATTTCAAGTCACTACACATAACCTTTTTCAAGTCACTGATTCACAGTTCAAGTCACTAAATTTAACCATTATCAAGAAACAAGTTCACAATTTAAGTCACTACACTTATCCATTTTCTAGTCTCTAATTTACAATTCAAGTTACTACACTTAACCATTTTCAAGTCACAATTTCACATTTCAAGTCACTACACTAAACCATTTTCAAGAAACAAATTCACATTTCAAGTCACTACACTTAACCATTTTCTAGTCACTATTTTATATTTCAGGTCACTACACTTAACCATTTTCCACAAACAAGTTCATAACTTCAAGTCACTACACTTAACCATTTCAAGAAACAAGTTCACAATTTCAAGTCACTACACTTAAACCTTTTTCAAGTCACTAATTCACATTTCAAGTCACTAAATTTAACCATTATCAAGAAATAAGTTCATAATTTCAAGTCACTACACTTATCCATTTTCTAGTCACTAATTAACAATTCAAGTTACTACACTTAACCATTTTCAAGAAACAAGTTCACAATTTCAAGTTACTACACTTTGCCATTTCAAGAAACATGTTCACAATTTCAAGTCACTACATTTAACCTTTTTCATATCACTAATTCACATTTCTAGTCACTACACTTTACCATTTTCAAGAAACAAGTTCATAATTTCAAGTCACTACACTTAACTTTTTCAAAAAATAAGTTCACAATTTCAAGTCACTACACTTTGCCATGTCAAGAAACATGTTCACAATTTCAAGTCACTACATTTAACCTTTTTCATATCACTAATTCACATTTCTAGTCACTACACTTAACCATTTTCAAGAAACAAGTTCATTATGTCAAGCCACTACATTTAACCATTTTCAAGTCACAACTTCACATTTCAAGTCACTACACTTAACCATTTCAAGAAACGAGTTCACAATTTCAAGTCACTACACTTAACTATTTCAAGAAACAAGTTCACAATTTCAAGTCACTACACTTAACCTTTTTCAAGTCACTAATTCACATTTCAAGTCAGTACACTTAACCATTTCAAGAAACCATTTCACAATTTCCCATCAATACACTTAACCAGTTTCAAGAAACAATTTCAGTATGTCAAGTCACTACACTAAACAATTTTCAAGAAACAAGTTCACAATTTCAATTAACAGTCATCAACCATTTGAAGAAACAAGTTCACAATTTTCAGTCGCTACACTTAACCATTTTCCACAAACAAGTTCATAATTTCAAGTCACTAAACTTAACCACTTCAAGAAACAAGTTCACAATTTCAAGTCACTATACTTAACCTTTTTCAAGTCACTAATTCACATTTCAAGTCACTAAATTTAACCATTATCAAGAAACAAGTTCATAATTTCAAGTCACTACACTTATCCATTTTCTAGTAACTAATTAACAATTCAAGTTACTACAATTGACCATTTTCAAGAAACAAGTTCACAATTTCAAGTCACTACACTTTGCCATTTCAAGAAACAAGTTCACAATTTCAAGTCACTACATTTAACATTTTTCATATCACAAGTTCACAATTTCAAGTCACTACATTTAACATTTTTCATATCACAAGTTCACAATTTTCAGTCACTACACTTAACCATTTTCAAGAAACAAGTTCATTATGTCAAGCCACTACATTTAACCATTTTCAAGTCACAACTTCACATTTCAAGTCACTACACTTAACCATTTCAAGAAACAAGTTCACAATTTCAAGTCACTATACTTAACCTTTTTCAAGTCACTAATTCACATTTCAAGTCACTAAATTTAACCATTATCAAGAAACAAGTTGATAATTTCAAGTCACTACACTTATCCATTTTCTAGTCACTAATTAACAATTCAAGTTACTACACTTAACCATTTTCAAGAAACAAGTTCACAATTTCAAGTCACTACATTTAACATTTTCCATATCACAAGTTCACAATTTCAAGTCACTACACTTAACCATTTCAAGAAACAAGTTCACAATTTAAAGTCACTACACTTAACCTTTATCAAGAAACAAGTTCACAATTTCAAGTCACTACACTTAACCTTTTTCAAGTCACTAATTCACATTCCAAGTCACTACACTTAGACATTTCAAGAAACAATTTCACAATTTCCCGTCACTACACTTAACCATTTTCAAGAAACAAGTTCAGTATGTCAAGTCACTATATTTAACCATTTTCAAGTCACAACTTCACATTTCAAGTCACTACACTAAACCATTTTCAAGAAACAAATTCACATTTCAAGTCATTACACTTAACCATTTTCTAGTCACTATTTTATATTTCAAGTCACTACACATAACCTTTTTCAAGTCACTAATTCACATTTCAAGTCACTAAATTTAACCATTATCAAGAAACAAGTTCATAATTTCAAGTCACTACACTTAACTTTTTCAAGAAACAAGTTCACAATTTCAAGTCACTACACTTTGCCATTTCAAGAAACATGTTCACAATTTCAAGTCACTACATTTAATATTTTCCATATCACAAGTTCACAATTTCAAGTCACTACAGTTAACCATTTCAAGAAACGAGTTCACAATTTCAAGTCACTACACTTAACCATTTCAAGAAACAAGTTCACAATTTCAAGTCACTACACTTAACCTTTTTCAAGTCACTAATTCACATTTCAAGTCAGTACACTTAACCATTTCAAGAAACCATTTCACAATTTCCCGTCAATACACTTAACCATTTTCAAGAAACAAGTTCAGTATGTCAAGTCACTACACTAAACCATTTTCAAGAAACAAGTTCACAATTTCAATTAACAGTCGTCAACCATTTGAAGAAACAAGTTCACAATTTTCAGTCACTACACTTAACCATTTTCCACAAACAAGTTCATAATTTCAAGTCACTACACTTAACCATTTCAAGAAACAAGTTCACAATTTCAAGTCACTACACTTAACTTTTTCAAAAAATAAGTTCACAATTTCAAGTCAGTACACTTTGCCATTTCAAGAAACATGTTCACAATTTCAAGTCACTACATTTAACCTTTTTCATATCACTAATTCACATTTCTAGTCACTACACTTAACCATTTTCAAGAAACAAGTTCATAATTTCAAGTCACTACACTTAACTTTTTCAAGAAACAAGTTCACAATTTCAAGTCACTACACTTTGCCATTTCAAGAAACATGTTCACAATTTCAAGTCACTACATTTAATATTTTCCATATCACAAGTTCACAATTTCAAGTCACTACAGTTAACCATTTCAAGAAACGAGTTCACAATTTCAAGTCACTACACTTAACCATTTCAAGAAACAAGTTCACAATTTCAAGTCACTACACTTAACCTTTTTCAAGTCACTAATTCACATTTCAAGTCAGTACACTTAACCATTTCAAGAAACCATTTCACAATTTCCCGTCAATACACTTAACCATTTTCAAGAAACAAGTTCAGTATGTCAAGTCACTACACTAAACCATTTTCAAGAAACAAGTTCACAATTTCAATTAACAGTCGTCAACCATTTGAAGAAACAAGTTCATAATTTTCAGTCACTACACTTAACCATTTTCCACAAACAAGTTCATAATTTCAAGTCACTACACTTAACCATTTCAAGAAACAAGTTCACAATTTCAAGTCACTACACTTAACCTTTTTCAAGTCACTAATTCACATTTCAAGTCACTAAATTTAACCATTATCAAGAAATAAGTTCATAATTTCAAGTCACTACACTTATCCATTTTCTAGTCACTAATTAACAATTCAAGTTACTACACTTGACCATTTTCAAGAAACAAGTTCACAATTTCAAGTCACTACACTTTGCCATTTCAAGAAACAAGTTCACAATTTCAAGTCACTACATTTAACATTTTTCATATCACAAGTTCACAATTTCAAGTCACTACACTTAACCATTTCAAGAAACAAGTTCACAATTTCAAGTCACTACACTTAACCTTTTTCAAGTCACTAATTCACATTTCAAGTCAGTACACTTAACCATTTCAAGAAACCATTTCACAATTTCCCGTCAATACACTTAACCATTTTCAAGAAACAAGTTCAGTATGTCAAGTCACTACACTAAACCATTTTCAAGAAACAAGTTCACAATTTCAATTAACAGTCGTCAACCATTTGAAGAAACAAGTTCACAATTTTCAGTCACTACACTTAACCATTTTCCACAAACAAGTTCATAATTTCAAGTCACTACACTTAACCATTTCAAGAAACAAGTTCACAATTTCAAGTCACTACACTTAACCTTTTTCAAGTCACTAATTCACATTTCAAGTCACTAAATTTAACCATTATCAAGAAACAAGTTCATAATTTCAAGTCACTACACTTATCCATTTTCTAGTCACTAATTAACAATTCAAGTTACTACACTTGACCATTTTCAAGAAACAAGTTCACAATTTCAAGTCACTACACTTTGCCATTTCAAGAAACAAGTTCACAATTTCAAGTCACTACATTTAACATTTTTCATATCACAAGTTCACAATTTCAAGTCACTACACTTAACCATTTCAAGAAACAAGTTCACAATTTCAAGTCACTACACTTAACCTTTTTCAAGTCACTAATTCACATTTCAAGTCAGTACACTTAACCATTTCAAGAAACCATTTCACAATTTCCCGTCAATACACTTAACCATTTTCAAGAAACAAGTTCAGTATGTCAAGTCACTACACTAAACCATTTTCAAGAAACAAGTTCACAATTTCAATTAACAGTCGTCAACCATTTGAAGAAACAAGTTCACAATTTTCAGTCACTACACTTAACCATTTTCCACAAACAAGTTCATAATTTCAAGTCACTACACTTAACCATTTCAAGAAACAAGTTCACAATTTCAAGTCACTACACTTAACTTTTTCAAAAAATAAGTTCACAATTTCAAGTCACTACACTTTGCCATTTCAAGAAACATGTTCACAATTTCAAGTCACTACATTTAACCTTTTTCATATCACTAATTCACATTTCTAGTCACTACACTTAACCATTTTCAAGAAACAAGTTCATAATTTCAAGTCACTACACTTAACTTTTTCAAGAAACAAGTTCACAATTTCAAGTCACTACACTTTGCCATTTCAAGAAACATGTTCACAATTTCAAGTCACTACATTTAATATTTTCCATATCACAAGTTCACAATTTCAAGTCACTACACTTAACCATTTCAAGAAACGAGTTCACAATTTCAAGTCACTACACTTAACCATTTCAAGAAACAAGTTCACAATTTCAAGTCACTACACTTAACCTTTTTCAAGTCACTAATTCACATTTCAAGTCAGTACACTTAACCATTTCAAGAAACCATTTCACAATTTCCCGTCAATACACTTAACCATTTTCAAGAAACAAGTTCAGTATGTCAAGTCACTACACTAAACCATTTTCAAGAAACAAGTTCACAATTTCAATTAACAGTCGTCAACCATTTGAAGAAACAAGTTCACAATTTTCAGTCACTACACTTAACCATTTTCCACAAACAAGTTCATAATTTCAAGTCACTACACTTAACCATTTCAAGAAACAAGTTCACAATTTCAAGTCACTACACTTAACCTTTTTCAAGTCACTAATTCACATTTCAAGTCACTAAATTTAACCATTATCAAGAAATAAGTTCATAATTTCAAGTCACTACACTTATCCATTTTCTAGTCACTAATTAACAATTCAAGTTACTACACTTGACCATTTTCAAGAAACAAGTTCACAATTTCAAGTCACTACACTTTGCCATTTCAAGAAACAAGTTCACAATTTCAAGTCACTACATTTAACATTTTTCATATCACAAGTTCACAATTTCAAGTCACTACACTTAACCATTTCAAGAAACAAGTTCACAATTTCAAGTCACTACACTTAACCTTTTTCAAGTCACTAATTCACATTTCAAGTCAGTACACTTAACCATTTCAAGAAACCATTTCACAATTTCCCGTCAATACACTTAACCATTTTCAAGAAACAAGTTCAGTATGTCAAGTCACTACACTAAACCATTTTCAAGAAACAAGTTCACAATTTCAATTAACAGTCGTCAACCATTTGAAGAAACAAGTTCACAATTTTCAGTCACTACACTTAACCATTTTCCACAAACAAGTTCATAATTTCAAGTCACTACACTTAACCATTTCAAGAAACAAGTTCACAATTTCAAGTCACTACACTTAACCTTTTTCAAGTCACTAATTCACATTTCAAGTCACTAAATTTAACCATTATCAAGAAACAAGTTCATAATTTCAAGTCACTACACTTATCCATTTTCTAGTCACTAATTAACAATTCAAGTTACTACACTTGACCATTTTCAAGAAACAAGTTCACAATTTCAAGTCACTACACTTTGCCATTTCAAGAAACAAGTTCACAATTTCAAGTCACTACATTTAACATTTTTCATATCACAAGTTCACAATTTCAAGTCACTACATTTAACATTTTTCATATCACAAGTTCACAATTTCAAGTCACTACACTTAACCATTTCAAGAATCGAGTTAACAATTTCAAGTCACTACACTTAACTATTTCAAGAAACAAGTTCACAATTTCAAGTCACTACACTTAACCTTTTTCAAGTCACTAATTCACATTTCAAGTCACTACACTTAACCATTTCAAGAAACAATTTCACAATTTCCCGTCACTACACTTAACCATTTTCAAGAAACAAGTTCAGTATGTCAAGTCACTACATTTAACCATTTTCAAGTCACAACTTCACATTTCAAGTCACTACACTAAACCATTTTCAAGAAACAATTTCACATTTCAAGTCATTACACTTAACCATTTTCTAGTCACTATTTTATATTTCAATTCACTACACATAACCTTTTTCAAGTCACTGATTCACATTTCAAGTCACTAAATTTAACCATTATCAAGAAACAAGTTCACAATTTTAAGTCACTACACTTATCCATTTTCTAGTCACTAATTTACAATTCAAGTTACTACACTTAGCCATTTTCAAGTCACAATTTCACATTTCAAGTCACTACACTAAACCATTTTCAAGAAACAAATTCACATTTCAAGTCACTACACTTAACCATTTTCTAGTCACTATTTTATATTTCAAGTCACTGCACTTAACCATTTTCCACAAACAAGTTCATAATTTCAAGTCACTACACTTAACCATTTCAAGAAACAAGTTCACAATTTCAAGTCACTACACTTAACCTTTTTCAAGTCACTAATTCACATTTCAAGTCACTAAATTTAACCATTATCAAGAAACAAGTTCATAATTTCAAGTCACTACACTTATCCATTTTCTAGTCACTAATTAACAACTCAAGTTACTGCACTTAACCATATTAAAGAAACAAGTTCACAATTTCAAGTCACTACACTTTGCCATTTCAAGAAACATGTTCACAATTTCAAGTCACTACATTTAACCTTTTTCATATCACTAATTCACATTTCTAGTCACTACACTTTACCATTTTCAAGAAACAAGTTCATAATTTCAAGTCACTACACTTAACTTTTTCAAAAAATAAGTTCACAATTTCAAGTCACTACACTTTGCCATTTCAAGAAACATGTTCACAATTTCAAGTCACTACATTTAACCTTTTTCATATCACTAATTCACATTTCTAGTCACTACACTTAACCATTTTCAAGAAACAAGTTCATAATTTCAAGTCACTACACTTAACTTTTTCAAGAAACAAGTTCACAATTTCAAGTCACTACACTTTGCCATTTCAAGAAACATGTTCACAATTTTAAGTCACTACACTTATCCATTTTCTAGTTACTAATTTACAATTCAAGTTACTACACTTAACCATTTTCAAGTCACAATTTCACATTTCAAGTCACTACACTAAACCATTTTCAAGAAACAAATTCACATTTCAAGTCACTACACTTAACCATTTTCTAGTCACTATTTTATATTTCAAGTCACTACACTTAACCATTTTCCACAAACAAGTTCATAATTTCAAGTCACTACACTTAACCATTTCAAGAAACAAGTTCACAATTTCAAGTCACTACACTTAACCTTTTTCAAGTCACTAATTCACATTTCAAGTCACTAAATTTAACCATTATCAAGAAACAAGTTCATAATTTCAAGTCACTACACTTATCCATTTTCTAGTCACTAATTAACAATTCAAGTTACTACACTTAACCATTTTCAAGAAACAAGTTCACAATTTCAAGTCACTACACTTTGCCATTTCAAGAAACATCTTCACAATTTCAAGTCACTACATTTAACCTTTTTCATATTACTAATTCACATTTCTAGTCACTACACTTAACAATTTTCAAGAAACAAGTTCATAATTTCAAGTCACTACAACTTAACTTTTTCAAGAAACAAGTTCACAATTTCAAGTCACTACACTTTGCCATTTCAAGAAACAAGTTCACAATTTCAAGTCACTACGTTTAACATTTTTCATATCACAAGTTCACAATTTCAAGTCACTACATTTAACATTTTTCATATCACAAGTTCACAATTTCAAGTCACTACACTTAACCATTTCAAGAAACGAGTTCACAATTTCAAGTCACTACACTTTACTATTTCAAGAAACAAGTTCACAATTTCAAGTCACTACATTTAACCTTTTTCAAGTAACTAATTCACATTTCAAGTCACTACACTTAACCATTTCAAGAAATAATTTCACAATTTCCCGTCACTACACTTAACCATTTTCAAGAAACAAGTTCAGTATGTCAAGTCACTACATTTAACCATTTTCAAGTCACAACTTCACATTTCAAGTCACCACACTAGACCATTTTCAAGAAACAATTTCACATTTCAAGTCATTACACTTAACCATTTTCTAGTCACTATTTTATATTTCAAGTCACTACACATAACCTTTTTCAAGTCACTGATTCACAGTTCAAGTCACTAAATTTAACCATTATCAAGAAACAAGTTCACAATTTAAGTCACTACACTTATCCATTTTCTAGTCTCTAATTTACAATTCAAGTTACTACACTTAACCATTTTCAAGTCACAATTTCACATTTCAAGTCACTACACTAAACCATTTTCAAGAAACAAATTCACATTTCAAGTCACTACACTTAACCATTTTCTAGTCACTATTTTATATTTCAGGTCACTACACTTAACCATTTTCCACAAACAAGTTCATAACTTCAAGTCACTACACTTAACCATTTCAAGAAACAAGTTCACAATTTCAAGTCACTACACTTAAACCTTTTTCAAGTCACTAATTCACATTTCAAGTCACTAAATTTAACCATTATCAAGAAATAAGTTCATAATTTCAAGTCACTACACTTATCCATTTTCTAGTCACTAATTAACAATTCAAGTTACTACACTTGACCATTTTCAAGAAACAAGTTCACAATTTCAAGTCACTACACTTTGCCATTTCAAGAAACAAGTTCACAATTTCAAGTCACTACATTTAACATTTTTCATATCACAAGTTCACAATTTCAAGTCACTACATTTAACATTTTTCATATCACAAGTTCACAATTTCAAGTCACTACACTTAACCATTTCAAGAATCGAGTTAACAATTTCAAGTCACTACACTTAACTATTTCAAGAAACAAGTTCACAATTTCAAGTCACTACACTTAACCTTTTTCAAGTCACTAATTCACATTTCAAGTCACTACACTTAACCATTTCAAGAAACAATTTCACAATTTCCCGTCACTACACTTAACCCTTTTCAAGAAACAAGTTCAGTATGTCAAGTCACTACATTTAACCATTTTCAAGTCACAACTTCACATTTCAAGTCACTACACTAAACCATTTTCAAGAAACAATTTCACATTTCAAGTCATTACACTTAACCATTTTCTAGTCACTATTTTATATTTCAATTCACTACACATAACCTTTTTCAAGTCACTGATTCACATTTCAAGTCACTAAATTTAACCATTATCAAGAAACAAGTTCACAATTTTAAGTCACTACACTTATCCATTTTCTAGTCACTAATTTACAATTCAAGTTACTACACTTAGCCATTTTCAAGTCACAATTTCACATTTCAAGTCACTACACTAAACCATTTTCAAGAAACAAATTCACATTTCAAGTCACTACACTTAACCATTTTCTAGTCACTATTTTATATTTCAAGTCACTGCACTTAACCATTTTCCACAAACAAGTTCATAATTTCAAGTCACTACACTTAACCATTTCAAGAAACAAGTTCACAATTTCAAGTCACTACACTTAACCTTTTTCAAGTCACTAATTCACATTTCAAGTCACTAAATTTAACCATTATCAAGAAACAAGTTCATAATTTCAAGTCACTACACTTATCCATTTTCTAGTCACTAATTAACAACTCAAGTTACTGCACTTAACCATATTAAAGAAACAAGTTCACAATTTCAAGTCACTACACTTTGCCATTTCAAGAAACATGTTCACAATTTCAAGTCACTACATTTAACCTTTTTCATATCACTAATTCACATTTCTAGTCACTACACTTTACCATTTTCAAGAAACAAGTTCATAATTTCAAGTCACTACACTTAACTTTTTCAAAAAATAAGTTCACAATTTCAAGTCACTACACTTTGCCATTTCAAGAAACATGTTCACAATTTCAAGTCACTACATTTAACCTTTTTCATATCACTAATTCACATTTCTAGTCACTACACTTAACCATTTTCAAGAAACAAGTTCATAATTTCAAGTCACTACACTTAACTTTTTCAAGAAACAAGTTCACAATTTCAAGTCACTACACTTTGCCATTTCAAGAAACATGTTCACAATTTTAAGTCACTACACTTATCCATTTTCTAGTTACTAATTTACAATTCAAGTTACTACACTTAACCATTTTCAAGTCACAATTTCACATTTCAAGTCACTACACTAAACCATTTTCAAGAAACAAATTCACATTTCAAGTCACTACACTTAACCATTTTCTAGTCACTATTTTATATTTCAAGTCACTACACTTAACCATTTTCCACAAACAAGTTCATAATTTCAAGTCACTACACTTAACCATTTCAAGAAACAAGTTCACAATTTCAAGTCACTACACTTAACCTTTTTCAAGTCACTAATTCACATTTCAAGTCACTAAATTTAACCATTATCAAGAAACAAGTTCATAATTTCAAGTCACTACACTTATCCATTTTCTAGTCACTAATTAACAATTCAAGTTACTACACTTAACCATTTTCAAGAAACAAGTTCACAATTTCAAGTCACTACACTTTGCCATTTCAAGAAACATCTTCACAATTTCAAGTCACTACATTTAACCTTTTTCATATTACTAATTCACATTTCTAGTCACTACACTTAACAATTTTCAAGAAACAAGTTCATAATTTCAAGTCACTACAACTTAACTTTTTCAAGAAACAAGTTCACAATTTCAAGTCACTACACTTTGCCATTTCAAGAAACAAGTTCACAATTTCAAGTCACTACGTTTAACATTTTTCATATCACAAGTTCACAATTTCAAGTCACTACATTTAACATTTTTCATATCACAAGTTCACAATTTCAAGTCACTACACTTAACCATTTCAAGAAACGAGTTCACAATTTCAAGTCACTACACTTTACTATTTCAAGAAACAAGTTCACAATTTCAAGTCACTACATTTAACCTTTTTCAAGTAACTAATTCACATTTCAAGTCACTACACTTAACCATTTCAAGAAATAATTTCACAATTTCCCGTCACTACACTTAACCATTTTCAAGAAACAAGTTCAGTATGTCAAGTCACTACATTTAACCATTTTCAAGTCACAACTTCACATTTCAAGTCACCACACTAGACCATTTTCAAGAAACAATTTCACATTTCAAGTCATTACACTTAACCATTTTCTAGTCACTATTTTATATTTCAAGTCACTACACATAACCTTTTTCAAGTCACTGATTCACAGTTCAAGTCACTAAATTTAACCATTATCAAGAAACAAGTTCACAATTTAAGTCACTACACTTATCCATTTTCTAGTCTCTAATTTACAATTCAAGTTACTACACTTAACCATTTTCAAGTCACAATTTCACATTTCAAGTCACTACACTAAACCATTTTCAAGAAACAAATTCACATTTCAAGTCACTACACTTAACCATTTTCTAGTCACTATTTTATATTTCAGGTCACTACACTTAACCATTTTCCACAAACAAGTTCATAACTTCAAGTCACTACACTTAACCATTTCAAGAAACAAGTTCACAATTTCAAGTCACTACACTTAAACCTTTTTCAAGTCACTAATTCACATTTCAAGTCACTAAATTTAACCATTATCAAGAAATAAGTTCATAATTTCAAGTCACTACACTTATCCATTTTCTAGTCACTAATTAACAATTCAAGTTACTACACTTGACCATTTTCAAGAAACAAGTTCACAATTTCAAGTCACTACACTTTGCCATTTCAAGAAACAAGTTCACAATTTCAAGTCACTACATTTAACATTTTTCATATCACAAGTTCACAATTTCAAGTCACTACATTTAACATTTTTCATATCACAAGTTCACAATTTCAAGTCACTACACTTAACCATTTCAAGAATCGAGTTAACAATTTCAAGTCACTACACTTAACTATTTCAAGAAACAAGTTCACAATTTCAAGTCACTACACTTAACCTTTTTCAAGTCACTAATTCACATTTCAAGTCACTACACTTAACCATTTCAAGAAACAATTTCACAATTTCCCGTCACTACACTTAACCATTTTCAAGAAACAAGTTCAGTATGTCAAGTCACTACATTTAACCATTTTCAAGTCACAACTTCACATTTCAAGTCACTACACTAAACCATTTTCAAGAAACAATTTCACATTTCAAGTCATTACACTTAACCATTTTCTAGTCACTATTTTATATTTCAATTCACTACACATAACCTTTTTCAAGTCACTGATTCACATTTCAAGTCACTAAATTTAACCATTATCAAGAAACAAGTTCACAATTTTAAGTCACTACACTTATCCATTTTCTAGTCACTAATTTACAATTCAAGTTACTACACTTAGCCATTTTCAAGTCACAATTTCACATTTCAAGTCACTACACTAAACCATTTTCAAGAAACAAATTCACATTTCAAGTCACTACACTTAACCATTTTCTAGTCACTATTTTATATTTCAAGTCACTGCACTTAACCATTTTCCACAAACAAGTTCATAATTTCAAGTCACTACACTTAACCATTTCAAGAAACAAGTTCACAATTTCAAGTCACTACACTTAACCTTTTTCAAGTCACTAATTCACATTTCAAGTCACTAAATTTAACCATTATCAAGAAACAAGTTCATAATTTCAAGTCACTACACTTATCCATTTTCTAGTCACTAATTAACAACTCAAGTTACTGCACTTAACCATATTAAAGAAACAAGTTCACAATTTCAAGTCACTACACTTTGCCATTTCAAGAAACATGTTCACAATTTCAAGTCACTACATTTAACCTTTTTCATATCACTAATTCACATTTCTAGTCACTACACTTTACCATTTTCAAGAAACAAGTTCATAATTTCAAGTCACTACACTTAACTTTTTCAAAAAATAAGTTCACAATTTCAAGTCACTACACTTTGCCATTTCAAGAAACATGTTCACAATTTCAAGTCACTACATTTAACCTTTTTCATATCACTAATTCACATTTCTAGTCACTACACTTAACCATTTTCAAGAAACAAGTTCATAATTTCAAGTCACTACACTTAACTTTTTCAAGAAACAAGTTCACAATTTCAAGTCACTACACTTTGCCATTTCAAGAAACATGTTCACAATTTTAAGTCACTACACTTATCCATTTTCTAGTTACTAATTTACAATTCAAGTTACTACACTTAACCATTTTCAAGTCACAATTTCACATTTCAAGTCACTACACTAAACCATTTTCAAGAAACAAATTCACATTTCAAGTCACTACACTTAACCATTTTCTAGTCACTATTTTATATTTCAAGTCACTACACTTAACCATTTTCCACAAACAAGTTCATAATTTCAAGTCACTACACTTAACCATTTCAAGAAACAAGTTCACAATTTCAAGTCACTACACTTAACCTTTTTCAAGTCACTAATTCACATTTCAAGTCACTAAATTTAACCATTATCAAGAAACAAGTTCACAATTTCAAGTCACTACACTTTGCCATTTCAAGAAACATCTTCACAATTTCAAGTCACTACATTTAACCTTTTTCATATTACTAATTCACATTTCTAGTCACTACACTTAACAATTTTCAAGAAACAAGTTCATAATTTCAAGTCACTACAACTTAACTTTTTCAAGAAACAAGTTCACAATTTCAAGTCACTACACTTTGCCATTTCAAGAAACAAGTTCACAATTTCAAGTCACTACGTTTAACATTTTTCATATCACAAGTTCACAATTTCAAGTCACTACATTTAACATTTTTCATATCACAAGTTCACAATTTCAAGTCACTACACTTAACCATTTCAAGAAACGAGTTCACAATTTCAAGTCACTACACTTTACTATTTCAAGAAACAAGTTCACAATTTCAAGTCACTACATTTAACCTTTTTCAAGTAACTAATTCACATTTCAAGTCACTACACTTAACCATTTCAAGAAATAATTTCACAATTTCCCGTCACTACACTTAACCATTTTCAAGAAACAAGTTCAGTATGTCAAGTCACTACATTTAACCATTTTCAAGTCACAACTTCACATTTCAAGTCACCACACTAGACCATTTTCAAGAAACAATTTCACATTTCAAGTCATTACACTTAACCATTTTCTAGTCACTATTTTATATTTCAAGTCACTACACATAACCTTTTTCAAGTCACTGATTCACAGTTCAAGTCACTAAATTTAACCATTATCAAGAAACAAGTTCACAATTTAAGTCACTACACTTATCCATTTTCTAGTCTCTAATTTACAATTCAAGTTACTACACTTAACCATTTTCAAGTCACAATTTCACATTTCAAGTCACTACACTAAACCATTTTCAAGAAACAAATTCACATTTCAAGTCACTACACTTAACCATTTTCTAGTCACTATTTTATATTTCAGGTCACTACACTTAACCATTTTCCACAAACAAGTTCATAACTTCAAGTCACTACACTTAACCATTTCAAGAAACAAGTTCACAATTTCAAGTCACTACACTTAAACCTTTTTCAAGTCACTAATTCACATTTCAAGTCACTAAATTTAACCATTATCAAGAAATAAGTTCATAATTTCAAGTCACTACACTTATCCATTTTCTAGTCACTAATTAACAATTCAAGTTACTACACTTAACCATTTTCAAGAAACAAGTTCACAATTTCAAGTTACTACACTTTGCCATTTCAAGAAACATGTTCACAATTTCAAGTCACTACATTTAACCTTTTTCATATCACTAATTCACATTTCTAGTCACTACACTTTACCATTTTCAAGAAACAAGTTCATAATTTCAAGTCACTACACTTAACTTTTTCAAAAAATAAGTTCACAATTTCAAGTCACTACACTTTGCCATGTCAAGAAACATGTTCACAATTTCAAGTCACTACATTTAACCTTTTTCATATCACTAATTCACATTTCTAGTCACTACACTTAACCATTTTCAAGAAACAAGTTCATTATGTCAAGCCACTACATTTAACCATTTTCAAGTCACAACTTCACATTTCAAGTCACTACACTTAACCATTTCAAGAAACGAGTTCACAATTTCAAGTCACTACACTTAACTATTTCAAGAAACAAGTTCACAATTTCAAGTCACTACACTTAACCTTTTTCAAGTCACTAATTCACATTTCAAGTCAGTACACTTAACCATTTCAAGAAACCATTTCACAATTTCCCATCAATACACTTAACCAGTTTCAAGAAACAAGTTCAGTATGTCAAGTCACTACACTAAACCATTTTCAAGAAACAAGTTCACAATTTCAATTAACAGTCATCAACCATTTGAAGAAACAAGTTCACAATTTTCAGTCACTACACTTAACCATTTTCCACAAACAAGTTCATAATTTCAAGTCACTAAACTTAACCATTTCAAGAAACAAGTTCACAATTTCAAGTCACTATACTTAACCTTTTTCAAGTCACTAATTCACATTTCAAGTCACTAAATTTAACCATTATCAAGAAACAAGTTCATAATTTCAAGTCACTACACTTATCCATTTTCTAGTAACTAATTAACAATTCAAGTTACTACAATTGACCATTTTCAAGAAACAAGTTCACAATTTCAAGTCACTACACTTTGCCATTTCAAGAAACAAGTTCACAATTTCAAGTCACTACATTTAACATTTTTCATATCACAAGTTCACAATTTTCAGTCACTACACTTAACCATTTTCAAGAAACAAGTTCATTATGTCAAGCCACTACATTTAACCATTTTCAAGTCACAACTTCACATTTCAAGTCACTACACTTAACCATTTCAAGAAACAAGTTCACAATTTCAAGTCACTATACTTAACCTTTTTCAAGTCACTAATTCACATTTCAAGTCACTAAATTTAACCATTATCAAGAAACAAGTTGATAATTTCAAGTCACTACACTTATCCATTTTCTAGTCACTAATTAACAATTCAAGTTACTACACTTAACCATTTTCAAGAAACAAGTTCACAATTTCAAGTCACTACATTTAACATTTTCCATATCACAAGTTCACAATTTCAAGTCAGTACACTTAACCATTTCAAGAAACAAGTTCACAATTTAAAGTCACTACACTTAACCTTTATCAAGAAACAAGTTCACAATTTCAAGTCACTACACTTAACCTTTTTCAAGTCACTAATTCACATTCCAAGTCACTACACTTAGACATTTCAAGAAACAATTTCACAATTTCCCGTCACTACACTTAACCATTTTCAAGAAACAAGTTCAGTATGTCAAGTCACTATATTTAACCATTTTCAAGTCACAACTTCACATTTCAAGTCACTACACTAAACCATTTTCAAGAAACAAATTCACATTTCAAGTCATTACACTTAACCATTTTCTAGTCACTATTTTATATTTCAAGTCACTACACATAACCTTTTTCAAGTCACTAATTCACATTTCAAGTCACTAAATTTAACCATTATCAAGAAACAAGTTCATAATTTCAAGTCACTACACTTAACTTTTTCAAGAAACAAGTTCACAATTTCAAGTCACTACACTTTGCCATTTCAAGAAACATGTTCACAATTTCAAGTCACGACATTTAATATTTTCCATATCACAAGTTCACAATTTCAAGTCACTACACTTAACCATTTCAAGAAACGAGTTCACAATTTCAAGTCACTACACTTAACCATTTCAAGAAACAAGTTCACAATTTCAAGTCACTACACTTAACCTTTTTCAAGTCACTAATTCACATTTCAAGTCAGTACACTTAACCATTTCAAGAAACCATTTCACAATTTCCCGTCAATACACTTAACCAGTTTCAAGAAACAAGTTCAGTATGTCAAGTCACTACACTAAACCATTTTCAAGAAACAAGTTCACAATTTCAATTAACAGTCGTCAACCATTTGAAGAAACAAGTTCACAATTTTCAGTCACTACACTTAACCATTTTCCACAAACAAGTTCATAATTTCAAGTCACTACACTTAACCATTTCAAGAAACAAGTTCACAATTTTAAGTCACTACACTTAACCTTTTTCAAGTCACTAATTCACATTTCAAGTCACTAAATTTAACCATTATCAAGAAACAAGTTCATAATTTCAAGTCACTACACTTATCCATTTTCTAGTAACTAATTAACAATTCAAGTTACTACACTTAACCATTTTCAAGAAACAAGTTCACAATTTCAAGTCACTACACTTTGCCATTTCAAGAAACATGTTCACAATTTCAAGTCACTACATTTAACCTTTTTCATATCACTAATTCACATTTCTAGTCACTACACTTAACCATTTTCAAGAAACAAGTTCATAATTTCAAGTCACTACACTTAACTTTTTCAAGAAATAAGTTCACAATTTCAAGTCACTACACTTTGCCATTTCAAGAAACATGTTCACAATTTCAAGTCACTACATTTAACCTTTTTCATATCACTAATTCACATTTCTAGTCACTACACTTTACCATTTTCAAGAAACAAGTTCATAATTTCAAGTCACTACATTTAACTTTTTCAGGAAACAAGTTCACAATTTCAAGTCACTACACTTTGCCATTTCAAGAAACAAGTTCACAATTTCAAGTCACTACATTTAACATTTTCCATATCACAAGTTCACAATTTCAAGTCACTACACTTAACCATTTCAAGAAACGAGTTCACAATTTCAAGTCACTACACTTAACCATTTCAAGAAACAAGTTCACAATTTCAAGTCACTACACTTAACCTTTTTCAAGTCACTTATTCACATTTCAAGTCAGTACACTTAACCATTTCAAGAAACCATTTCACAATTTCCCGTCAATACACTTAACCATTTTCAAGAAACAAGTTCAGTATGTCAAGTCACTACACTAAACCATTTTCAAGAAACAAGTTCACAATTTCAATTAACAGTCGTCAACCATTTGAAGAAACAAGTTCACAATTTTCAGTCACTACACTTAACCATTTTCCACAAACAAGTTCATAATTTCAAGTCACTACACTTAACCATTTCAAGAAACAAGTTCACAATTTCAAGTCACTACACTTAACCTTTTTCAAGTCACTAATTCACATTTCAAGTCACTAAATTTAACCATTATCAAGAAACAAGTTCATAATTTCAAGTCACTACACTTATCCATTTTCTAGTAACTAATTAACAATTCAAGTTACTACACTTAACCATTTTCAAGAAACAAGTTCACAATTTCAAGTCACTACAATTTGCCATTTCAAGAAACATGTTCACAATTTCAAGTCACTACATTTAACCTTTTTCATATCACTAATTCACATTTCTAGTCACTACACTTTACCATTTTCAAGAAACAAGTTCATAATTTCAAGTCACTACACTTAACTTTTTCAGGAAACAAGTTCACAATTTCAAGTCACTACACTTTGCCATTTCAAGAAACAAGTTCACAATTTCAAGTCACTACATTTAACATTTTCCATATCACAAGTTCACAATTTCAAGTCACTACACTTAAGCATTTCAAGAAACGAGTTCACAATTTCAAGTCACTACACTTAACCATTTCCAGAAACAAGTTCACAATTTTAAGTCACTACATTTAACCAATTACAAGTCACTAATTTACATTTCAAGTCACTACACTTAACCATTTTCATGAAACAAGTTCATAATTTCAAGTCACTACACTTAACTATTTCAAGAAACAAGTTCACAATTTCAAATCACTACACTTAACCGTTTTCAAGAAACAAGTTCACAATTTCAATTAATAGTCGTCAACCATTTGAAGAAACATGTTCAAAATTTCCAATCACTACACTTAACCATTTTCAAGAAACAAGTTCATTATGTCAAGTCACTACATTTAACCATTTTCAAGTCACAACTTCACATTTCAAGTCACTACACTAAACCATTTTCCAGAAGCAAATTCACATTTCAAGTCACTACACTTAACAATTTTCTAGTTACTATTTTATATTTCAAGTCACTACACTTAACCATTTTCAAAAACAAGTTTACAATGTAAAGTCACTACATTTAACCATTATCAAGTCACTAATTCACAATTTTAAGTCACTACACTTAACCATTTTCAATTCACTAATTCTCATTTTCAAGTCAATACACTGAACCATTTTCACGAAACAAGTTCACAATTTCAAGTCACTACACTTATTCATTTTCTAGTCACTAATTCACAATTTCAAGTCACTACACTTAACCATTTCAAGAAACAAGTTAACAATTTCATGTCACTACACTGAACCATTTCAAGAAACAAGTTCACAATTTCAAGTCACTACACTTAACCTTTTTCAAGTCACTAATTCACATTTCAAGTCACTAAATTTAACCATTATCAAGAAACAAGTTCACAATTTTAAGTCACTACACTTATCCATTTCCTAGTCACTAATTTACAATTCAAGTTACTACACTTAACCATTTTCAAGAAACAAGTTCACAATTTCAAGTCACTACACTTAACCATTTCAAGAAACAAGTTCACAATTTCAAGTCACTACATTTAACATTTTTCATATCACTAATTCACAATTTCAAGTCACTACACTTAACCATTTTCAAGAAACAAGTTCTCAATTTCAAGTCACTACACTTTGCCATTTCAAGAAACAAGTTCACAATTTCAAGTCACTACATTAAAAAATTTTCATATCACTAATTCACATTTCAAGTCACTACACTTAAACTTTTTCCAGAAACAAGTTTATAATTTCAAGTCAATACACTTAACTTTTTCAAGAAACAAGTTCAGTATGTCAAGTCACTACATTTAACAATTTTCAAGTCACAACTTCACATTTCAAGTCACTACACTAAACCATTTTCAAGAAACAAATTCACAATTCAAGTCACTACACTTAACCATTTTCTAGTCACTATTTTATATTTCAAGTCACTACACTTAACCATTTTCAAAAAGCAAGTTTACAATGTAAAGTCACTACACTTAACCATTTCAAGAAACAAGTTCACAATTTCAAGTCACCACACTTAACCTTTTTCAAGTCACTAATTCACATTTCAAGTTACTACATTTAACCATTTTAAAGAAACAAGTTCACAATTTCAAGTCACTACACTTATCCATTTTCTAGTCACAAATTCACAATTTAAAGTCACTACACTTAACCATTTTCAAAAAAAAGTTTACAAGGTAAAGTCACTACATTTAACCATTATCAAGTCACTAATTCACAATTTTAAGTCACTACACTTAACCATTTCAAGAAACAAGTTCATAATTTCAAGTCACTACACTTAACTATTTCAAGAAACAAGTTCACAATTTCAAGTCACTACACTTAACCATTTTTAAGAAACAAGTTTATAATTTCAAGTCACTACACTTAACTATTTCAAGAAACAAGTTCACAATTTCAAGTCACTACAATTAACCATTTCAAGAAACAAGTTCACAATTTCAAGTCACTACATTTAACCTTTTTCAAGTCACTAATTCACATTTCAAGTCACTAAATTTAACCATTATCAAGAAACAAGTTCACAATTTCAAGGCCCTACACTTATCCATTTACTATTCACTAATCACATTTCAAGTCACTACACTTACCCATTTTCAACAAACAAGTTGATAATTTCAAGTCACTACACTTAATTATTTCAAGAAACAAGTTCACAATTTCAAGTCACTACACTTAACCATTTCAAGAAACAAGTTCACAATTTCAAGTCACTACACTTAATCTTTTTCAAGTCACTAATTCACATTTCAAGTCACTAAATTTAACCATTATCAAGAAACAAGTTCACAATTTCAAGTCACTACACTTACCCATTTTCAACAAAAAAGTTGATAATTTCAAGTCACTACAGTTAATTATTTCAAGAAACAAGTTCACAATTTCAAATCACTACACTTAACCATTTTCAAGAAACAAGTTCACAATTTCAATTAACTATCGTCAACCATTTGAAGAAAGAAGTTCACAATTTCCAGTTACTACTCTTAACTATTTCAATAAACATGTTCAAAATTTCAAGTCACTACAATTAACCATTTCAACAAACAAGTTCACAATTTCAAGTCATTACATTTAAACTTATTCAAGTCACTAATTCACAATTCAAGTCACTAAATTTAACCATTATCAAGAAACAAGTTCACAATTTCAAGTCACTACACTTATCCATTTTCTAGTCACTAATTAACAATTCAAGTTACTACACTTAACCATTTTCAAGAAAAAAGTTCAAATTCAAGTCACTACACTTAACCATTTTCAAGTCACTACACTTAACCATTTTCAAGAAACAAGTTGATAATTTCAAGTCACTACACTTAACTTTTTCAAGAAACAAGTTCATAATTTCAAGTCACTACATTTAACTTTTTCAGGAAACAAGTTCACAATTTCAAGTCACTACACTTTGCCATTTCAAGAAACAAGTTGATAATTTCAAGTCACTACACTTAACTTTTTCAAGAAACAAGTTCACAATTTCAAGTCACTACAATTAATCATTTTCAAGAAACGAGTTCACAATTTCAATTAACTACCGTCAACCATTTGAAGAAACAATTTCACAATTTCCCGTCACTACACTTAACCATTTTCAAGAAACAAGTTCATTATGTCAAGTCACTACATTTAACAATTTTCAAGACACAACTTCACATTTCAAGTCACTACACTAAATCATTTTCAAGAAATAAATTCACATTTCAAGTCACTACACTTAACCATTTTCAGTCACTATTTTATATTTCAAGTCACTACACTTAACCATTTTCAAAAAACAAGTTTACAATGTAAAGTCACAACATTTAACCATTATCAAGTCACTAATTCACAATTTTAAGTCACTACACTTAACCATTTTCAATTCACTAATTCTCAATTTCAAGTCAATACACTGAACCACTTTAACGAAACAAGTTCACAATTTCAAGTCACTACACTTATCCATTTTCTAGTCACTAATTCACAATTTCAAGTCCCTACACTTAACCATTTCAAGAAACAAGTTCACAATTTCAAGTCACTACACTTAACCATTTCAAGAAACAAGTTCATAATTTCAAGTCACCACACTTATCTTTTTTCAAGTCACTAATTCACATTTCAAGTCACTAAATTTAACCATTATCAAGAAACAAGTTCATAATTTCAAGTCACTACACTTATCCATTTTCTAGTCACTAATTCACAATTCAAGTTACTACACTTGACCATTTTCAAGAAACAAGTTCACAATTTCAAGTCACTACACTTTGCCATTTCAAGAAACAAGTTCACAATTTCAAGTCACTACATTTAACTTTTTTCATATCACTAATTCACATTTCAAGTCACTACCCTTAACCATTTTCAAGAAAATAGTTCATAATGTCAAGTCAATACACTTAACTATTTCAAGAAACAAGTTCACAATTTCAAGTCACTACATTTAACCATTTTCAAGAAACAAGTTGATAATTTCAAGTCACTACACTTAATTATTTCAAGAAACAAGTTCACAATTTCATGTCACTACACTTAACCATTTCAAGAAACAAGTTCACAATTTCAAGTCACTACACTTAACCTTTTTCATGTCACAAGTTCACAATTTCAAGTCACTACACTTAACTATTTCAAGAAACAAGTTCACAATTTCAAGTCACTACACTTAACCATTTCAAGAAACAAGTTCACAATTTCAAGTCACTACATTTAACCTTTTTCAAGTCACTAATTCACATTTCAAGTCACTAAATTTAACAATTTTCAAGAAACAAGTTCACAATTTCAAGGCACTACACTTATGCATTTACTATTCACTAATCACATTTCAAGTCACTACACTTACCCATTTTCAACAAACAAGTTGATAATTTAAGTCACTACACTTAATTATTTCAAGAAACAAGTTCACAATTTCAAGTCACTACATTTAACCTTTTTCATATCACTAATTCACATTTCTAGTCACTACACTTTACCATTTTCAAGAAACAAGTTCATAATTTCAAGTCACTACACTTAACTTTTTCAGGAAACAAGTTCACAATTTCAAGTCACTACACTTTGCCATTTCAAGAAACAAGTTCACAATTTCAAGTCACTACATTTAACATTTTCCATATCACAAGTTCACAATTTCAAGTCACTACACTTAAGCATTTCAAGAAACGAGTTCACAATTTCAAGTCACTACACTTAACCATTTCCAGAAACAAGTTCACAATTTTAAGTCACTACATTTAACCAATTACAAGTCACTAATTTACATTTCAAGTCACTACACTTAACCATTTTCATGAAACAAGTTCATAATTTCAAGTCACTACACTTAACTATTTCAAGAAACAAGTTCACAATTTCAAATCACTACACTTAACCGTTTTCAAGAAACAAGTTCACAATTTCAATTAATAGTCGTCAACCATTTGAAGAAACATGTTCAAAATTTCCAATCACTACACTTAACCATTTTCAAGAAACAAGTTCATTATGTCAAGTCACTACATTTAACCATTTTCAAGTCACAACTTCACATTTCAAGTCACTACACTAAACCATTTTCCAGAAGCAAATTCACATTTCAAGTCACTACACTTAACAATTTTCTAGTTACTATTTTATATTTCAAGTCACTACACTTAACCATTTTCAAAAACAAGTTTACAATGTAAAGTCACTACATTTAACCATTATCAAGTCACTAATTCACAATTTTAAGTCACTACACTTAACCATTTTCAATTCACTAATTCTCATTTTCAAGTCAATACACTGAACCATTTTCACGAAACAAGTTCACAATTTCAAGTCACTACACTTATTCATTTTCTAGTCACTAATTCACAATTTCAAGTCACTACACTTAACCATTTCAAGAAACAAGTTAACAATTTCATGTCACTACACTGAACCATTTCAAGAAACAAGTTCACAATTTCAAGTCACTACACTTAACCTTTTTCAAGTCACTAATTCACATTTCAAGTCACTAAATTTAACCATTATCAAGAAACAAGTTCACAATTTTAAGTCACTACACTTATCCATTTCCTAGTCACTAATTTACAATTCAAGTTACTACACTTAACCATTTTCAAGAAACAAGTTCACAATTTCAAGTCACTACACTTAACCATTTCAAGAAACAAGTTCACAATTTCAAGTCACTACATTTAACATTTTTCATATCACTAATTCACAATTTCAAGTCACTACACTTAACCATTTTCAAGAAACAAGTTCTCAATTTCAAGTCACTACACTTTGCCATTTCAAGAAACAAGTTCACAATTTCAAGTCACTACATTAAAAAATTTTCATATCACTAATTCACATTTCAAGTCACTACACTTAAACTTTTTCCAGAAACAAGTTTATAATTTCAAGTCAATACACTTAACTTTTTCAAGAAACAAGTTCAGTATGTCAAGTCACTACATTTAACAATTTTCAAGTCACAACTTCACATTTCAAGTCACTACACTAAACCATTTTCAAGAAACAAATTCACAATTCAAGTCACTACACTTAACCATTTTCTAGTCACTATTTTATATTTCAAGTCACTACACTTAACCATTTTCAAAAAGCAAGTTTACAATGTAAAGTCACTACACTTAACCATTTCAAGAAACAAGTTCACAATTTCAAGTCACCACACTTAACCTTTTTCAAGTCACTAATTCACATTTCAAGTTACTACATTTAACCATTTTAAAGAAACAAGTTCACAATTTCAAGTCACTACACTTATCCATTTTCTAGTCACAAATTCACAATTTAAAGTCACTACACTTAACCATTTTCAAAAAAAAGTTTACAAGGTAAAGTCACTACATTTAACCATTATCAAGTCACTAATTCACAATTTTAAGTCACTACACTTAACCATTTCAAGAAACAAGTTCATAATTTCAAGTCACTACACTTAACTATTTCAAGAAACAAGTTCACAATTTCAAGTCACTACACTTAACCATTTTTAAGAAACAAGTTTATAATTTCAAGTCACTACACTTAACTATTTCAAGAAACAAGTTCACAATTTCAAGTCACTACAATTAACCATTTCAAGAAACAAGTTCACAATTTCAAGTCACTACATTTAACCTTTTTCAAGTCACTAATTCACATTTCAAGTCACTAAATTTAACCATTATCAAGAAACAAGTTCACAATTTCAAGGCCCTACACTTATCCATTTACTATTCACTAATCACATTTCAAGTCACTACACTTACCCATTTTCAACAAACAAGTTGATAATTTCAAGTCACTACACTTAATTATTTCAAGAAACAAGTTCACAATTTCAAGTCACTACACTTAACCATTTCAAGAAACAAGTTCACAATTTCAAGTCACTACACTTAACCTTTTTCAAGTCACTAATTCACATTTCAAGTCACTAAATTTAACCATTATCAAGAAACAAGTTCACAATTTCAAGTCACTACACTTACCCATTTTCAACAAAAAAGTTGATAATTTCAAGTCACTACAGTTAATTATTTCAAGAAACAAGTTCACAATTTCAAATCACTACACTTAACCATTTTCAAGAAACAAGTTCACAATTTCAATTAACTATCGTCAACCATTTGAAGAAAGAAGTTCACAATTTCCAGTTACTACTCTTAACTATTTCAATAAACATGTTCAAAATTTCAAGTCACTACAATTAACCATTTCAACAAACAAGTTCACAATTTCAAGTCATTACATTTAAACTTATTCAAGTCACTAATTCACAATTCAAGTCACTAAATTTAACCATTATCAAGAAACAAGTTCACAATTTCAAGTCACTACACTTATCCATTTTCTAGTCACTAATTAACAATTCAAGTTACTACACTTAACCATTTTCAAGAAAAAAGTTCAAATTCAAGTCACTACACTTAACCATTTTCAAGTCACTACACTTAACCATTTTCAAGAAACAAGTTGATAATTTCAAGTCACTACACTTAACTTTTTCAAGAAACAAGTTCACAATTTCAAGTCACTACAATTAATCATTTTCAAGAAACGAGTTCACAATTTCAATTAACTACCGTCAACCATTTGAAGAAACAATTTCACAATTTCCCGTCACTACACTTAACCATTTTCAAGAAACAAGTTCATTATGTCAAGTCACTACATTTAACAATTTTCAAGACACAACTTCACATTTCAAGTCACTACACTAAATCATTTTCAAGAAATAAATTCACATTTCAAGTCACTACACTTAACCATTTTCAGTCACTATTTTATATTTCAAGTCACTACACTTAACCATTTTCAAAAAACAAGTTTACAATGTAAAGTCACAACATTTAACCATTATCAAGTCACTAATTCACAATTTTAAGTCACTACACTTAACCATTTTCAATTCACTAATTCTCAATTTCAAGTCAATACACTGAACCACTTTAACGAAACAAGTTCACAATTTCAAGTCACTACACTTATCCATTTTCTAGTCACTAATTCACAATTTCAAGTCCCTACACTTAACCATTTCAAGAAACAAGTTCACAATTTCAAGTCACTACACTTAACCATTTCAAGAAACAAGTTCATAATTTCAAGTCACCACACTTATCTTTTTTCAAGTCACTAATTCACATTTCAAGTCACTAAATTTAACCATTATCAAGAAACAAGTTCATAATTTCAAGTCACTACACTTATCCATTTTCTAGTCACTAATTCACAATTCAAGTTACTACACTTGACCATTTTCAAGAAACAAGTTCACAATTTCAAGTCACTACACTTTGCCATTTCAAGAAACAAGTTCACAATTTCAAGTCACTACATTTAACTTTTTTCATATCACTAATTCACATTTCAAGTCACTACCCTTAACCATTTTCAAGAAAAAAGTTCATAATGTCAAGTCAATACACTTAACTATTTCAAGAAACAAGTTCACAATTTCAAGTCACTACATTTAACCATTTTCAAGAAACAAGTTGATAATTTCAAGTCACTACACTTAATTATTTCAAGAAACAAGTTCACAATTTCATGTCACTACACTTAACCATTTCAAGAAACAAGTTCACAATTTCAAGTCACTACACTTAACCTTTTTCAAGTCACTAATTCACATTTCAAGTCACTAAATTTAACCATTATCAAGAAACAAGTTCACAATTTCAAGTCACTACACTTACCCATTTTCAACAAAAAAGTTGATAATTTCAAGTCACTACAGTTAATTATTTCAAGAAACAAGTTCACAATTTCAAATCACTACACTTAACCATTTTCAAGAAACAAGTTCACAATTTCAATTAACTATCGTCAACCATTTGAAGAAAGAAGTTCACAATTTCCAGTTACTACTCTTAACTATTTCAATAAACATGTTCAAAATTTCAAGTCACTACAATTAACCATTTCAACAAACAAGTTCACAATTTCAAGTCATTACATTTAAACTTATTCAAGTCACTAATTCACAATTCAAGTCACTAAATTTAACCATTATCAAGAAACAAGTTCACCATTTCAAGTCACTACACTTATCCATTTTCTAGTCACTAATTAACAATTCAAGTTACTACACTTAACCATTTTCAAGAAAAAAGTTCAAATTCAAGTCACTACACTTAACCATTTTCAAGTCACTACACTTAACCATTTTCAAGAAACAAGTTCACAATTTCAAGTCACTACACTTAACTTTTTCAAGAAACAAGTTCACAATTTCAAGTCACTACAATTAATCATTTTCAAGAAACGAGTTCACAATTTCAATTAACTGCCGTCAACCATTTGAAGAAATAATTTCACAATTTCCCGTCACTACACTTAACCATTTTCAAGAAACAAGTTCATTATGTCAAGTCACAACATTTAACCATTTTCAAGACACAACTTCACATTTCAAGTCACTACACTAAATCATTTTCAAGAAATAAATTCACATTTCAAGTCACTACACTTGACCATTTTCAGTCACTATTTTATATTTCAAGTCACTACACTTAACCATTTTCAAAAAACAAGTTTACAATGTAAAGTCACAACATTTAACCATTATCAAGTCACTAATTCACAATTTTAAGTCACTACACTTAACCATTTTCAATTCACTAATTCTCAATTTCAAGTCAATACACTGAACCACTTTAACGAAACAAGTTCATAATTTCAAGTCACTACACTTATCCATTTTCTAGTCACTAATTCACAATTTCAAGTCCCTACACCTAACCATTTCAAGTCACTACACTTAACCATTTCAAGAAACAAGTTCACAATTTCAAGTCACCACACTTAACTTTTTTCAAGTCACTAATTCACATTTCAAGTCACTAAATTTAACCATTATCAAGAAACAAGTTCATAATTTCAAGTCACTACACTTATCCATTTTCTAGTCACTAATTAACAATTCAAGTTACTACACTTGACCATTTTCAAGAACAAGTTCACAATTTCAAGTCACTACACTTTGCCATTTCAAGAAACAAGTTCACAATTTCAAGTCACTACATTTAACCTTTTTCATATCCCTAATTCACATTTCAAGTCACTACCCTTAACCATTTTCAAGAAACAAGTTCATAATGTCAAGTCAATACACTTAACTATTTCAAGAAACAAGTTCACAATTTCAAGTCACTACATTTAACCATTTTCAAGAAACAAGTTCACAATTTCAAGTCACTACACTTAACTATTTCAAGAAACAAGTTCACAATTTCAAGTCACTACAATTAACCATTTCAAGAAACAAGTTCACAATTTCAAGTCACTACATTTAACCTTTTTCAAGTCACTAATTCACATTTCAAGTCACTAAATTTAACAATTTTCAAGAAACAAGTTCACAATTTCAAGGCACTACACTTATGCATTTACTATTCACTAATCACATTTCAAGTCACTACACTTACCCATTTTCAACAAACAAGTTGATAATTTCAAGTCACTACACTTAATTATTTCAAGAAACAAGTTCACAATTTCAAGTCACTACACTTTACCATTTCAAGAAACAAGTTCACAATTTCAAGTCACTACACTTAACCTTTTTCAAGTCACTAATTCACATTTCAAGTCACTACACTTTGCCATTTCAAGAAACAAGTTCACAATTTCAAATCACTACACTTAACCATTTTCAAGAAACAAGTTCACAATTTCAATTAACTATCGTCAACCATTTGAAGAAAGAAGTTCACAATTTCCAGTTACTACTCTTAACTATTTCAATAAACATGTTCAAAATTTCAAGTCACTACAATTAACCATTTCAACAAACAAGTTCACAATTTCAAGTCATTACATTTAAACTTATTCAAGTCACTAATTCACAATTCAAGTCACTAAATTTAACCATTATCAAGAAACAAGTTCACCATTTCAAGTCACTACACTTATCCATTTTCTAGTCACTAATTAACAATTCAAGTTACTACACTTAACCATTTTCAAGAAAAAAGTTCAAATTCAAGTCACTACACTTAACCATTTTCAAGTCACTACACTTAACCATTTTCAAGAAACAAGTTGATAATTTCAAGTCACTACACTTAACTTTTTCAAGAAACAAGTTCACAATTTCAAGTCACTACAATTAATCATTTTCAAGAAACGAGTTCACAATTTCAATTAACTACCGTCAACCATTTGAAGAAACAATTTCACAATTTCCCGTCACTACACTTAACCATTTTCAAGAAACAAGTTCATTATGTCAAGTCACTACATTTAACAATTTTCAAGACACAACTTCACATTTCAAGTCACTACACTAAATCATTTTCAAGAAATAAATTCACATTTCAAGTCACTACACTTAACCATTTTCAGTCACTATTTTATATTTCAAGTCACTACACTTAACCATTTTCAAAAAACAAGTTTACAATGTAAAGTCACAACATTTAACCATTATCAAGTCACTAATTCACAATTTTAAGTCACTACACTTAACCATTTTCAATTCACTAATTCTCAATTTCAAGTCAATACACTGAACCACTTTAACGAAACAAGTTCACAATTTCAAGTCACTACACTTATCCATTTTCTAGTCACTAATTCACAATTTCAAGTCCCTACACTTAACCATTTCAAGAAACAAGTTCACAATTTCAAGTCACTACACTTAACCATTTCAAGAAACAAGTTCATAATTTCAAGTCACCACACTTATCTTTTTTCAAGTCACTAATTCACATTTCAAGTCACTAAATTTAACCATTATCAAGAAACAAGTTCATAATTTCAAGTCACTACACTTATCCATTTTCTAGTCACTAATTCACAATTCAAGTTACTACACTTGACCATTTTCAAGAAACAAGTTCACAATTTCAAGTCACTACACTTTGCCATTTCAAGAAACAAGTTCACAATTTCAAGTCACTACATTTAACTTTTTTCATATCACTAATTCACATTTCAAGTCACTACCCTTAACCATTTTCAAGAAAAAAGTTCATAATGTCAAGTCAATACACTTAACTATTTCAAGAAACAAGTTCACAATTTCAAGTCACTACATTTAACCATTTTCAAGAAACAAGTTCACAATTTCAAGTCACTACACTTAACTATTTCAAGAAACAAGTTCACAATTTCAAGTCACTACAATTAACCATTTCAAGAAACAAGTTCACAATTTCAAGTCACTACATTTAACCTTTTTCAAGTCACTAATTCACATTTCAAGTCACTAAATTTAACAATTTTCAAAAAACAAGTTCACAATTTCAAGGCACTACACTTATGCATTTACTATTCACTAATCACATTTCAAGTCACTACACTTACCCATTTTCAACAAACAAGTTGATAATTTCAAGTCACTACACTTAATTATTTCAAGAAACAAGTTCACAATTTCAAGTCACTACACTTAACCATTTCAAGAAACAAGTTCACAATTTCAAGTCACTACACTTAACCTTTTTCAAGTCACTAATTCACATTTCAAGTCACTACACTTTGCCATTTCAAGAAACAAGTTCACAATTTCAAGTCACTACACTTAACCTTTTTCAAGTCACAAGTTCACAATTTCAAGTCACTACACTTAACTATTTCAAGAAACAAGTTCACAATTTCAAGTCACTACACTTAACCATTTCAAGAAACAAGTTCACAATTTCAAGTCACTACATTTAACCTTTTTCAAGTCACTAATTCACATTTCAAGTCACTAAATTTAACAATTTTCAAGAAACAAGTTCACAATTTCAAGGCACTACACTTATGCATTTACTATTCACTAATCACATTTCAAGTCACTACACTTACCCATTTTCAACAAACAAGTTGATAATTTGAAGTCACTACACTTAATTATTTCAAGAAACAAGTTCACAATTTCAAGTCACTACACTTAACCATTTCAAGAAACAAGTTCACAATTTCAAGTCACTACACTTAACCTTTTTCAAGTCACTAATTCATATTTCAAGTCACTACACTTTGCCATTTCAAGAAACAAGTTCACAATTTCAAGTCACTACACTTAACCTTTTTCATGTCACAAGTTCACAATTTCAAGTCACTACACTTAACTATTTCAAGAAACAAGTTCACAATTTCAAGTCACTACACTTAACCATTTCAAGAAACAAGTTCACAATTTCAAGTCACTACATTTAACCTTTTTCAAGTCACTAATTCACATTTCAAGTCACTAAATTTAACAATTTTCAAGAAACAAGTTCACAATTTCAAGGCACTACACTTATGCATTTACTATTCACTAATCACATTTCAAGTCCCTACACTTACCCATTTTCAACAAACAAGTTGATAATTTAAGTCACTACACTTAATTATTTCAAGAAACAAGTTCACAATTTCAAGTCACTACACTTAACCTTTTTCATGTCACAAGTTCACAATTTCAAGTCACTACACTTAACTATTTCAAGAAACAAGTTCACAATTTCAAGTCACTACACTTAACCATTTCAAGAAACAAGTTCACAATTTCAAGTCACTACATTTAACCTTTTTCAAGTCACTAATTCACATTTCAAGTCACTAAATTTAACAATTTTCAAGAAACAAGTTCACAATTTCAAGGCACTACACTTATGCATTTACTATTCACTAATCACATTTCAAGTCACTACACTTACCCATTTTCAACAAACAAGTTGATAATTTAAGTCACTACACTTAATTATTTCAAGAAACAAGTTCACAATTTCAAGTCACTACATTTAACCTTTTTCATATCACTAATTCACATTTCTAGTCACTACACTTTACCATTTTCAAGAAACAAGTTCATAATTTCAAGTCACTACACTTAACTTTTTCAGGAAACAAGTTCACAATTTCAAGTCACTACACTTTGCCATTTCAAGAAACAAGTTCACAATTTCAAGTCACTACATTTAACATTTTCCATATCACAAGTTCACAATTTCAAGTCACTACACTTAAGCATTTCAAGAAACGAGTTCACAATTTCAAGTCACTACACTTAACCATTTCCAGAAACAAGTTCACAATTTTAAGTCACTACATTTAACCAATTACAAGTCACTAATTTACATTTCAAGTCACTACACTTAACCATTTTCATGAAACAAGTTCATAATTTCAAGTCACTACACTTAACTATTTCAAGAAACAAGTTCACAATTTCAAATCACTACACTTAACCGTTTTCAAGAAACAAGTTCACAATTTCAATTAATAGTCGTCAACCATTTGAAGAAACATGTTCAAAATTTCCAATCACTACACTTAACCATTTTCAAGAAACAAGTTCATTATGTCAAGTCACTACATTTAACCATTTTCAAGTCACAACTTCACATTTCAAGTCACTACACTAAACCATTTTCCAGAAGCAAATTCACATTTCAAGTCACTACACTTAACAATTTTCTAGTTACTATTTTATATTTCAAGTCACTACACTTAACCATTTTCAAAAACAAGTTTACAATGTAAAGTCACTACATTTAACCATTATCAAGTCACTAATTCACAATTTTAAGTCACTACACTTAACCATTTTCAATTCACTAATTCTCATTTTCAAGTCAATACACTGAACCATTTTCACGAAACAAGTTCACAATTTCAAGTCACTACACTTATTCATTTTCTAGTCACTAATTCACAATTTCAAGTCACTACACTTAACCATTTCAAGAAACAAGTTAACAATTTCATGTCACTACACTGAACCATTTCAAGAAACAAGTTCACAATTTCAAGTCACTACACTTAACCTTTTTCAAGTCACTAATTCACATTTCAAGTCACTAAATTTAACCATTATCAAGAAACAAGTTCACAATTTTAAGTCACTACACTTATCCATTTCCTAGTCACTAATTTACAATTCAAGTTACTACACTTAACCATTTTCAAGAAACAAGTTCACAATTTCAAGTCACTACACTTAACCATTTCAAGAAACAAGTTCACAATTTCAAGTCACTACATTTAACATTTTTCATATCACTAATTCACAATTTCAAGTCACTACACTTAACCATTTTCAAGAAACAAGTTCTCAATTTCAAGTCACTACACTTTGCCATTTCAAGAAACAAGTTCACAATTTCAAGTCACTACATTAAAAAATTTTCATATCACTAATTCACATTTAAAGTCACTACACTTAAACTTTTTCCAGAAACAAGTTTATAATTTCAAGTCAATACACTTAACTTTTTCAAGAAACAAGTTCAGTATGTCAAGTCACTACATTTAACAATTTTCAAGTCACAACTTCACATTTCAAGTCACTACACTAAACCATTTTCAAGAAACAAATTCACAATTCAAGTCACTACACTTAACCATTTTCTAGTCACTATTTTATATTTCAAGTCACTACACTTAACCATTTTCAAAAAGCAAGTTTACAATGTAAAGTCACTACACTTAACCATTTCAAGAAACAAGTTCACAATTTCAAGTCACCACACTTAACCTTTTTCAAGTCACTAATTCACATTTCAAGTTACTACATTTAACCATTTTAAAGAAACAAGTTCACAATTTCAAGTCACTACACTTATCCATTTTCTAGTCACAAATTCACAATTTAAAGTCACTACACTTAACCATTTTCAAAAAAAAGTTTACAAGGTAAAGTCACTACATTTAACCATTATCAAGTCACTAATTCACAATTTTAAGTCACTACACTTAACCATTTCAAGAAACAAGTTCATAATTTCAAGTCACTACACTTAACTATTTCAAGAAACAAGTTCACAATTTCAAGTCACTACACTTAACCATTTTTAAGAAACAAGTTTATAATTTCAAGTCACTACACTTAACTATTTCAAGAAACAAGTTCACAATTTCAAGTCACTACAATTAACCATTTCAAGAAACAAGTTCACAATTTCAAGTCACTACATTTAACCTTTTTCAAGTCACTAATTCACATTTCAAGTCACTAAATTTAACCATTATCAAGAAACAAGTTCACAATTTCAAGGCCCTACACTTATCCATTTACTATTCACTAATCACATTTCAAGTCACTACACTTACCCATTTTCAACAAACAAGTTGATAATTTCAAGTCACTACACTTAATTATTTCAAGAAACAAGTTCACAATTTCAAGTCACTACACTTAACCATTTCAAGAAACAAGTTCACAATTTCAAGTCACTACACTTAACCTTTTTCAAGTCACTAATTCACATTTCAAGTCACTAAATTTAACCATTATCAAGAAACAAGTTCACAATTTCAAGTCACTACACTTACCCATTTTCAACAAAAAAGTTGATAATTTCAAGTCACTACAGTTAATTATTTCAAGAAACAAGTTCACAATTTCAAATCACTACACTTAACCATTTTCAAGAAACAAGTTCACAATTTCAATTAACTATCGTCAACCATTTGAAGAAAGAAGTTCACAATTTCCAGTTACTACTCTTAACTATTTCAATAAACATGTTCAAAATTTCAAGTCACTACAATTAACCATTTCAACAAACAAGTTCACAATTTCAAGTCATTACATTTAAACTTATTCAAGTCACTAATTCACAATTCAAGTCACTAAATTTAACCATTATCAAGAAACAAGTTCACAATTTCAAGTCACTACACTTATCCATTTTCTAGTCACTAATTAACAATTCAAGTTACTACACTTAACCATTTTCAAGAAAAAAGTTCAAATTCAAGTCACTACACTTAACCATTTTCAAGTCACTACACTTAACCATTTTCAAGAAACAAGTTGATAATTTCAAGTCACTACACTTAACTTTTTCAAGAAACAAGTTCACAATTTCAAGTCACTACAATTAATCATTTTCAAGAAACGAGTTCACAATTTCAATTAACTACCGTCAACCATTTGAAGAAACAATTTCACAATTTCCCGTCACTACACTTAACCATTTTCAAGAAACAAGTTCATTATGTCAAGTCACTACATTTAACAATTTTCAAGACACAACTTCACATTTCAAGTCACTACACTAAATCATTTTCAAGAAATAAATTCACATTTCAAGTCACTACACTTAACCATTTTCAGTCACTATTTTATATTTCAAGTCACTACACTTAACCATTTTCAAAAAACAAGTTTACAATGTAAAGTCACAACATTTAACCATTATCAAGTCACTAATTCACAATTTTAAGTCACTACACTTAACCATTTTCAATTCACTAATTCTCAATTTCAAGTCAATACACTGAACCACTTTAACGAAACAAGTTCACAATTTCAAGTCACTACACTTATCCATTTTCTAGTCACTAATTCACAATTTCAAGTCCCTACACTTAACCATTTCAAGAAACAAGTTCACAATTTCAAGTCACTACACTTAACCATTTCAAGAAACAAGTTCATAATTTCAAGTCACCACACTTATCTTTTTTCAAGTCACTAATTCACATTTCAAGTCACTAAATTTAACCATTATCAAGAAACAAGTTCATAATTTCAAGTCACTACACTTATCCATTTTCTAGTCACTAATTCACAATTCAAGTTACTACACTTGACCATTTTCAAGAAACAAGTTCACAATTTCAAGTCACTACACTTTGCCATTTCAAGAAACAAGTTCACAATTTCAAGTCACTACATTTAACTTTTTTCATATCACTAATTCACATTTCAAGTCACTACCCTTAACCATTTTCAAGAAAAAAGTTCATAATGTCAAGTCAATACACTTAACTATTTCAAGAAACAAGTTCACAATTTCAAGTCACTACATTTAACCATTTTCAAGAAACAAGTTGATAATTTCAAGTCACTACACTTAATTATTTCAAGAAACAAGTTCACAATTTCATGTCACTACACTTAACCATTTCAAGAAACAAGTTCACAATTTCAAGTCACTACACTTAACCTTTTTCAAGTCACTAATTCACATTTCAAGTCACTAAATTTAACCATTATCAAGAAACAAGTTCACAATTTCAAGTCACTACACTTACCCATTTTCAACAAAAAAGTTGATAATTTCAAGTCACTACAGTTAATTATTTCAAGAAACAAGTTCACAATTTCAAATCACTACACTTAACCATTTTCAAGAAACAAGTTCACAATTTCAATTAACTATCGTCAACCATTTGAAGAAAGAAGTTCACAATTTCCAGTTACTACTCTTAACTATTTCAATAAACATGTTCAAAATTTCAAGTCACTACAATTAACCATTTCAACAAACAAGTTCACAATTTCAAGTCATTACATTTAAACTTATTCAAGTCACTAATTCACAATTCAAGTCACTAAATTTAACCATTATCAAGAAACAAGTTCACCATTTCAAGTCACTACACTTATCCATTTTCTAGTCACTAATTAACAATTCAAGTTACTACACTTAACCATTTTCAAGAAAAAAGTTCAAATTCAAGTCACTACACTTAACCATTTTCAAGTCACTACACTTAACCATTTTCAAGAAACAAGTTCACAATTTCAAGTCACTACACTTAACTTTTTCAAGAAACAAGTTCACAATTTCAAGTCACTACAATTAATCATTTTCAAGAAACGAGTTCACAATTTCAATTAACTGCCGTCAACCATTTGAAGAAATAATTTCACAATTTCCCGTCACTACACTTAACCATTTTCAAGAAACAAGTTCATTATGTCAAGTCACAACATTTAACCATTTTCAAGACACAACTTCACATTTCAAGTCACTACACTAAATCATTTTCAAGAAATAAATTCACATTTCAAGTCACTACACTTGACCATTTTCAGTCACTATTTTATATTTCAAGTCACTACACTTAACCATTTTCAAAAAACAAGTTTACAATGTAAAGTCACAACATTTAACCATTATCAAGTCACTAATTCACAATTTTAAGTCACTACACTTAACCATTTTCAATTCACTAATTCTCAATTTCAAGTCAATACACTGAACCACTTTAACGAAACAAGTTCATAATTTAAAGTCACTACACTTATCCATTTTCTAGTCACTAATTCACAATTTCAAGTCCCTACACCTAACCATTTCAAGTCACTACACTTAACCATTTCAAGAAACAAGTTCACAATTTCAAGTCACCACACTTAACTTTTTTCAAGTCACTAATTCACATTTCAAGTCACTAAATTTAACCATTATCAAGAAACAAGTTCATAATTTCAAGTCACTACACTTATCCATTTTCTAGTCACTAATTAACAATTCAAGTTACTACACTTGACCATTTTCAAGAACAAGTTCACAATTTCAAGTCACTACACTTTGCCATTTCAAGAAACAAGTTCACAATTTCAAGTCACTACATTTAACCTTTTTCATATCCCTAATTCACATTTCAAGTCACTACCCTTAACCATTTTCAAGAAACAAGTTCATAATGTCAAGTCAATACACTTAACTATTTCAAGAAACAAGTTCACAATTTCAAGTCACTACATTTAACCATTTTCAAGAAACAAGTTCACAATTTCAAGTCACTACACTTAACTATTTCAAGAAACAAGTTCACAATTTCAAGTCACTACAATTAACCATTTCAAGAAACAAGTTCACAATTTCAAGTCACTACATTTAACCTTTTTCAAGTCACTAATTCACATTTCAAGTCACTAAATTTAACAATTTTCAAGAAACAAGTTCACAATTTCAAGGCACTACACTTATGCATTTACTATTCACTAATCACATTTCAAGTCACTACACTTACCCATTTTCAACAAACAAGTTGATAATTTCAAGTCACTACACTTAATTATTTCAAGAAACAAGTTCACAATTTCAAGTCACTACACTTTACCATTTCAAGAAACAAGTTCACAATTTCAAGTCACTACACTTAACCTTTTTCAAGTCACTAATTCACATTTCAAGTCACTACACTTTGCCATTTCAAGAAACAAGTTCACAATTTCAAATCACTACACTTAACCATTTTCAAGAAACAAGTTCACAATTTCAATTAACTATCGTCAACCATTTGAAGAAAGAAGTTCACAATTTCCAGTTACTACTCTTAACTATTTCAATAAACATGTTCAAAATTTCAAGTCACTACAATTAACCATTTCAACAAACAAGTTCACAATTTCAAGTCATTACATTTAAACTTATTCAAGTCACTAATTCACAATTCAAGTCACTAAATTTAACCATTATCAAGAAACAAGTTCACAATTTCAAGTCACTACACTTATCCATTTTCTAGTCACTAATTAACAATTCAAGTTACTACACTTAACCATTTTCAAGAAAAAAGTTCAAATTCAAGTCACTACACTTAACCATTTTCAAGTCACTACACTTAACCATTTTCAAGAAACAAGTTGATAATTTCAAGTCACTACACTTAACTTTTTCAAGAAACAAGTTCACAATTTCAAGTCACTACAATTAATCATTTTCAAGAAACGAGTTCACAATTTCAATTAACTACCGTCAACCATTTGAAGAAACAATTTCACAATTTCCCGTCACTACACTTAACCATTTTCAAGAAACAAGTTCATTATGTCAAGTCACTACATTTAACAATTTTCAAGACACAACTTCACATTTCAAGTCACTACACTAAATCATTTTCAAGAAATAAATTCACATTTCAAGTCACTACACTTAACCATTTTCAGTCACTATTTTATATTTCAAGTCACTACACTTAACCATTTTCAAAAAACAAGTTTACAATGTAAAGTCACAACATTTAACCATTATCAAGTCACTAATTCACAATTTTAAGTCACTACACTTAACCATTTTCAATTCACTAATTCTCAATTTCAAGTCAATACACTGAACCACTTTAACGAAACAAGTTCACAATTTCAAGTCACTACACTTATCCATTTTCTAGTCACTAATTCACAATTTCAAGTCCCTACACTTAACCATTTCAAGAAACAAGTTCACAATTTCAAGTCACTACACTTAACCATTTCAAGAAACAAGTTCATAATTTCAAGTCACCACACTTATCTTTTTTCAAGTCACTAATTCACATTTCAAGTCACTAAATTTAACCATTATCAAGAAACAAGTTCATAATTTCAAGTCACTACACTTATCCATTTTCTAGTCACTAATTCACAATTCAAGTTACTACACTTGACCATTTTCAAGAAACAAGTTCACAATTTCAAGTCACTACACTTTGCCATTTCAAGAAACAAGTTCACAATTTCAAGTCACTACATTTAACTTTTTTCATATCACTAATTCACATTTCAAGTCACTACCCTTAACCATTTTCAAGAAAAAAGTTCATAATGTCAAGTCAATACACTTAACTATTTCAAGAAACAAGTTCACAATTTCAAGTCACTACATTTAACCATTTTCAAGAAACAAGTTCACAATTTCAAGTCACTACACTTAACTATTTCAAGAAACAAGTTCACAATTTCAAGTCACTACAATTAACCATTTCAAGAAACAAGTTCACAATTTCAAGTCACTACACTTTGCCATTTCAAGAAACAAGTTCACAATTTCAAGTCACTACATTTAACTTTTTTCATATCACTAATTCACATTTCAAGTCACTACCCTTAACCATTTTCAAGAAAAAAGTTCATAATGTCAAGTCAATACACTTAACTATTTCAAGAAACAAGTTCACAATTTCAAGTCACTACATTTAACCATTTTCAAGAAACAAGTTCACAATTTCAAGTCACTACACTTAACTATTTCAAGAAACAAGTTCACAATTTCAAGTCACTACAATTAACCATTTCAAGAAACAAGTTCACAATTTCAAGTCACTACATTTAACCTTTTTCAAGTCACTAATTCACATTTCAAGTCACTAAATTTAACAATTTTCAAGAAACAAGTTCACAATTTCAAGGCACTACACTTATGCATTTACTATTCACTAATCACATTTCAAGTCACTACACTTACCCATTTTCAACAAACAAGTTGATAATTTGAAGTCACTACACTTAATTATTTCAAGAAACAAGTTCACAATTTCAAGTCACTACACTTAACCATTTCAAGAAACAAGTTCACAATTTCAAGTCACTACACTTAACCTTTTTCAAGTCACTAATTCATATTTCAAGTCACTACACTTTGCCATTTCAAGAAACAAGTTCACAATTTCAAGTCACTACACTTAACCTTTTTCATGTCACAAGTTCACAATTTCAAGTCACTACACTTAACTATTTCAAGAAACAAGTTCACAATTTCAAGTCACTACACTTAACCATTTCAAGAAACAAGTTCACAATTTCAAGTCACTACATTTAGCCATTTTCAAGTCACTAATTCACATTTCAAGTCACTAAATTTAACAATTTTCAAGAAACAAGTTCACAATTTCAAGGCACTACACTTATGCATTTACTATTCACTAATCACATTTCAAGTCCCTACACTTACCCATTTTCAACAAACAAGTTGATAATTTAAGTCACTACACTTAATTATTTCAAGAAACAAGTTCACAATTTCAAGTCACTACACATAACCTTTTTCATGTCACAAGTTCACAATTTCAAGTCACTACACTTAACTATTTCAAGAAACAAGTTCACAATTTCAAGTCACTACACTTAACCATTTCAAGAAACAAGTTCACAATTTCAAGTCACTACATTTAACCTTTTTCAAGTCACAAGTTCACAATTTCAAGTCACTACACTTAACCTTTTTCAAGTCACTAATTCACATTTCAAGTCACTACACTTTGCCATTTCAAGAAACAAGTTCACAATTTCAAGTCACTACACTTAACCTTTTTCAAGTCACAAGTTCACAATTTCAAGTCACTACACTTAACTATTTCAAGAAACAAGTTCACAATTTCAAGTCACTACACTTAACCATTTTCAAGAAACAAGTTCACAATTTAAATTAGCTATCGTCAACCATTTGAAGAAAGAAGTTCACAATTTCCAGTTATTACTCTTAACTATTTCAATAAACAAGTTCAAACTTTCAAGTCACTACAATTAACCATTTCAAGAAACAAGTTCACAATTTCAAGTAATTACATTTAAACTTTTTCAAGTCACTAATTCACAATTCTCGTCACTAAATTTAACCATTATCAAGAAACTAGTTCACAATTTCAAGTCACTACACTTATCCATTTTCTAGTCACTAATTAACAATTCAAGTTACTACACTTAACCATTTTCAAGTCACTAATTCATATTTCAAGTTACTACACTTAACCATTTTCAAGAAACAAGTTCACATTTCAAGTCACTACACTTAACAATTTTCAAAAAATAAGTTCACAATGTAAAGTCACTACATTTAACCATTATCAAGTAACTAATTCACAATTTCAAGTCACTAATTCACAATTCTCGTCACTAAATTTAACCATTATCAAGAAACAAGTTCACAATTTCAATTAACTGCCGTCAACCATTTGAAGAAACAATTTCACAATTTCCCGTCACTACACTTAACTATTTTCAAGAAACAAATTCATTATGTCAAGTCACTACATTTAACCATTTTCAAAACACAACTTCACATTTCAAGTCACTACACTAAACAATTTTCAAGAAACATATTCACATTTCAAGTCACAACCCTTAACCATTTTCCAGTCACTATTTTATATTTCAAGTCACTACACTTAACCATAAAGTCACAACATTTAACCATTATCAAGTCACTAATTCACAATTTTAAGTCACTACACTTAACCATTTTCAATTCACTAATTCTCAATTTCAAGTCAATACACTGAACCATTTTAACGAAACAAGTTCACAATTTCAAGTCACTACACTTATCCATTTTCTAGTCACTAATTCACAATTTCAAGTCACTACACTTAACCATTTCAAGAAACAAGTTCACAATTTCAAGTCACTACACTTAACCATTTCAAGAAACAAGTTCACAATTTCAAGTCACTACACTTAACCTTTTTCAAGTCACTAATTCACATTTCAAGTCACTAAATTTAACCATTATCATGAAACAAGTTCACAATTTCAAGTCACTACACTTACCCATTTTCAACAAACAAGTTGATAATTTCAAGTCACTACGCTTAATTATTTCAAGAAACAAGTTCACAATTTCGAGTCACTACACTTCACCATTTTCAAGAAACAAGTTCACAATTTCAATTAACTATCGTCAACCATTTGAAGAAAGAAGCTCACAATTTCCAGTTACTAATCTTAACAATTTCAATAAACATGTTCAAAATTTCAAGTCACTACAATTAACCATTTCAAGAAACAAGTTCACAATTTCAAGTCACTAAATTTAACCATTATCAAGAAACAAGTTCACAATTTCAAGTCACTACACTTATCCATTTTCAAGAGACAAGTTCACAATTTCAATTAACTATCGTCAACCATTTGAAGAAAGAAGTTCACAATTTCCAGTTACTACTCTTAACAATTTCAATAAACATGTTCAAAATTTCAAGTCACTACAATTAACCATTTCAAGAAACAAGTTCACTATTTCAAGTCATTACATTTAAACTTTTTCAAGTCACTAATTCACAATTCAAGTCACTAAATTTAACCATTATCAAGAAACAAGTTCACAATTTCAAGTCACTACACTTATCCACTTTCTAGTCACTAATTAACAATTCAAGTTACTACACTTAACCATTTTCAAGAAACAAGTTCACAATTTCAAGTCACTACACTTTGCCATTTCAAGAAACATGTTCACATTTCAAGTCACTAAATTTAACAATTTTCAAGAAACAAGTTCACAATATCAAGGCACTACACTTATCCATTTACTATTCACTAATCACATTTCAAGTCACTACACTTACCCATTTTCAACAAACAAGTTGATAATTTCAAGTCACTACACTTAATTATTTCAAGAAACAAGTTCACAATTTCAAGTCACTACACTTAACCATTTCAAGAAACAAGTTCACAATTCAAGTCACTACACTAAACCTTTTTCAAGTCATTAATTCACATTTCAAGTCACTACACTTTGCCATTTCAAGAAACAAGTTCACAATTTCAAGTCACTACACTTAACCTTTTTCAAGTCACAAGTTCACAATTTCAAGTCTCTACACTTAACTATTTCAAGAAACAAGTTTACAATTTCAAGTCACTACACTTAACCATTTTCAAGAAACAAGTTCACAATTTCAATTAACTATCGTCAACCATTTGAAGAAACAAGTTCACAAATTTCCAGTTACTACTCTTAACTATTTCAATAAACAAGTTCAAAATTTCAAGTCACTACAATTAACCATTTTAACAAACAAGTTCACAATTTCAAGTCATTACATTTAAAAATTTTTCAAGTCACTAATTCACAATTCAAGTCACTAAATTTAACCATTATCAAGAAACAAGTTCACAATTTCAAGTCACTACACTTATCCATTTTCTAGTCACTAATTAACAATTCAAGTTACTACACTTAACCATTTTCAAGAAAAAAGTTCAAATTCAAGTCACTACACTTAACCATTTTCCAGTCACTAATTCATATTTCAAGTTACTACACTTAATCATTTTGCTAGTCACTATTTTATATTTCAACTCACTACACTTAACAATTTTCAAAAAACAAGTTCACAATGTAAAGTCACTACATTTAACCATTATCAAGTAACTAATTCACAATTTCAAGTCACTACACTTTGCCATTTCAAGAAACAAGTTCACAATTTCAAGTCACTACATTTAACCTTTTTCATATCACTAATTCACATTTCAAGTCACTACACTTAACCATTTTCAAGAAACAAGTTCATAATTTCAAGTCACTACACTTAACTTTTTCAAAAATTAAGTTCACAATTTCAAGTCACTACACTTAACCATTTTCAAGAAACAAGTTCACAATTTCAATTAACTGTCGTCAACCATTTTAAGAAACAATTTCACAATTTCCCGTCACTACACTTAACTATTTTCAAGAAACAAGTTCATTACGTCAAGTCACTACATTTAACCATTTTCAAAACACAGCTTCAGATTTCAAGTCACTACACTAAGCCATTTTCAAGAAACAAATTCACATTTCAAGTCACTACACTTAACCATTTTCCAGTCACTATTTTATATTTCAAGTCATTACACATAACCTTTTTCAAAAAACAAGTTTACAATGTAAAGTCACAACATTTAACCATTATCAAGTCACTAATTCACAATTTTAAGTCACTACACTTAACCATTTTCAATTCTCAATTTCAAGTTAATACACTGAACCATTTTAACGAAACAAGTTCACAATTTCAAGTCACTACACTTATCCATTTTCTAGTCACTAATTCACAATTTCAAGTCACTACACTTAACCATTTCAAGAAACAAGTTCACAATTTCAAGTCACTACACTTAACCATTTCAAGAAACAAGTTCACAATTTCAAGTCACTACACTTAACCTTTTTCAAGTCACTAATTCACAATTCAAGTCCCTAAATTTAACCATTTTCAAGAAACAAGTTCACAATTTCAAGTCACTACACTTATCCATTTTCTAGTCACTAATTCACAATTTCAAGTCACTACACTTAACCATTTCAAGAAACAAGTTCACAATTTCAATTAACTGTCGTCAACCATTTGAAGAAACAATTTCACAATTTCCCGTCACTACACTTAACTATTTTCAAGAAACAAGTTCATTATGTCAAGTCACTACATTTAACCATTTTCAAAACACAACTTCACATTTCAAGTCACTACACTAAACCATTTTCAAGAAACAAATTCACATTTCAAGTCACTACACTTAACCATTTTCCAGTCACTATTTTATATTTCAAGTCATTACACATAACCTTTTTCAAAAAACAAGTTTACAATGTAAAGTCACAACATTTAACCATTATCAAGTCACTAATTCACAATTTTAAGTCACTTCACTTAACCATTTTCAATTCACTAATTCTCAATTTCAAGTCAATACACTGAACCTTTTAAACGAAACAAGTTCACAATTTCAAGTCACTACACTTATCCATTTTCTAGTCACTAACTCACAATTTCAAGTCACTAAACTTAACTATTTCAAGAAACAAGTTCACAATTTCAAGTCACTACACTTAACCATTTCAAGAAACAAGTTCACAATTTCAAGTCACTACATTTAACCTTTTTCAAGTCACTAATTCACATTTCAAGTCACTAAATTTAACAATTTTCAAGAAACAAGTTCACAATTTCAAGGCACTACACTTATGCATTTACTATTCACTAATCACATTTCAAGTCACTACACTTACCCATTTTCAACAAACAAGTTGATAATTTAAGTCACTACACTTAATTATTTCAAGAAACAAGTTCACAATTTCAAGTCACTACACTTAACCTTTTTCATGTCACAAGTTCACAATTTCAAGTCACTACACTTAACTATTTCAAGAAACAAGTTCACAATTTCAAGTCACTACACTTAACCATTTCAAGAAACAAATTCACATTTCAAGTCACTACACTTAACCATTTTCCAGTCACTATTTTATATTTCAAGTCATTACACATAACCTTTTTCAAAAAACAAGTTTACAATGTAAAGTCACAACATTTAACCATTATCAAGTCACTAATTCACAATTTTTAGTCACTACACTTAACCATTTTCAATTCTCAATTTCAAGTCAATACACTGAACCATTTTAACGAAACAAGTTCACAATTTCAAGTCACTACACTTATCCATTTTCTAGTCACTAATTCACAATTTCAAGTCACTACACTTAACCATTTCAAGAAACAAGTTCACAATTTCAAGTCACTACACTTAACCATTTCAAGAAACAAGTTCACAATTTCAAGTCACTACACTTAACCTTTTTCAAGTCACTAATTCACATTTCAAGTCACTAAATTTAACCATTATCAAGAAACAAGTTCATAATTTCAAGTCACTACACTTATCCATTTTCTAGTCTCTAATTAACAATCCAAGTTACTACACTTAACCATTTTCAAGAAACAAGTTCACAATTTCAAGTCACTACACTTATCCATTTTCTAGTCACTAATTCACAATTTCAAGTCACTACACTTAACCATTTCAAGAAACAAGTTCACAATTTCAATTAACTGTCGTCAACCATTTGAAGAAACAATTTCACAATTTCCCGTCACTACACTTAACTATTTTCAAGAAACAAGTTCATTATGTCAAGTCACTACATTTAACCATTTTCAAAACACAACTTCACATTTCAAGTCACTACACTAAACCATTTTCAAGAAACAAATTCACATTTCAAGTCACTACACTTAACCATTTTCCAGTCACTATTTTATATTTCAAGTCATTACACATAACCTTTTTCAAAAAACAAGTTTACAATGTAAAGTCACAACATTTAACCATTATCAAGTCACTAATTCACAATTTTAAGTCACTACACTTAACCATTTTCAAGAAACGAGTTCACAATTTCAATTAACTACCGTCAACCATTTGAAGAAACAATTTCACAATTTCCCGTCACTACACTTAACCATTTTCAAGAAACAAGTTCATTATGTCAAGTCACTACATTTAACAATTTTCAAGACACAACTTCACATTTCAAGTCACTACACTAAATCATTTTCAAGAAATAAATTCACATTTCAAGTCACTACACTTAACCATTTTCAGTCACTATTTTATATTTCAAGTCACTACACTTAACCATTTTCAAAAAACAAGTTTACAATGTAAAGTCACAACATTTAACCATTATCAAGTCACTAATTCACAATTTTAAGTCACTACACTTAACCATTTTCAATTCACTAATTCTCAATTTCAAGTCAATACACTGAACCTTTTAAACGAAACAAGTTCACAATTTCAAGTCACTACACTTATCCATTTTCTAGTCAGTAACTCACAATTTCAAGTCACTAAACTTAACCATTTCAAGAAACAAGTTCACAATTTCAAGTCACTACACTTAACCATTTCAAGAAACAAGTTCACAATTTCAAGTCACTACACTTAACCTTTTTCAAGTCACTAATTCACATTTCAAGTCACTAAATTTAACCATTATCAAGAAACAAGTTCATAATTTCAAGTCACTACACTTATCCATTTTCTAGTCACTAATTAACAATCCAAGTTACTACACTTAACCATTTTCAAGTCACAAGTTCACAATTTCAAGTCACTACACTTAACTATTTCAAGAAACAAGTTCACAATTTCAAGTCACTACACTTAACCATTTCAAGAAACAAGTTCACAATTTCCGTCACTACACTTAACTATTTTCAAGAAACAAGTTCATTATGTCAAGTCACTACACTTAACCATTTTCAAGAAACAAGTTCACAATTTCAATTAAATATTGTCAACCATTTGAAGAAAGAAGTTCACAATTTCCAGTTACTACTCTTAACTATTTCAATAAACAAGTTCACAATTTCAAGTCACTAATTCACAATTCAAGTCACTAAATTTAACCATTATCAAGAAACAAGTTTACAATTTCAAGTCACTACACTTATCCATTTTCTAGTCACTAATTAACAATTCAAGTTACTACACTTAACCATTTTCAAGAAAAAAGTTCAAATTTCAAGTCACTACACTTAACCATTTTCAAGTCACTAATTCATATTTCAAGTTACTACACTTAACCATTATCAAAAAACAAGTTCATAATATCAAGTCACTACACTTATCCATTTTCTAGTCACTAATTAACAATTCAAGTTACTACACTTAACCATTTTCAAGAAACAAGTTCACAATTTCAACTCACTACACTTTGCCATTTCAAGAAACATGTTCACAATTTCAAGTCACTACATTTAACATTTTTCATATCACAAGTTCAGAATTTCAAGTCACTACACTTAACCTTTTTCAAGTCACTAATTCACATTTCAAGTCAGTACACTTAATCATTTCAAGAAACGTTTTCACAATTTCCCGTCACTACACTTAACCATTTTCAAGAAACAAGTTCACAATTTCAAGTCACTACACTTATCCATTTTCTAGTCACTAATTCACAATTTCAAGTCACTACACTTAACCATTTCAAGAAACAGGTTCCCAATTTCAAGTCACTACACTTAACCATTTTCAAGAAACAAGTTCACAATTTCAATTAACTATCGTCAACCATTTGAAGAAAGAAGTTCACAATTTCCATTTACTACTCTTAACTATTTCAATAAACAAGTTCACAATTTCAAGTCACTAATTCACAATTCAAGTCACTAAATTTAACCATTATCAAGAAACAAGTTTACAATTTAAAGTAACTACACTTATCCATTTTCTAGTCACTAATTAACAATTCAAGTTACTACACTTAACCATTTTCAAGAAAAAAGTTCAAATTTCAAGTCACTACACTTAACCATTTTCAAGTCACTAATTCATATTTCAAGTTACTACACTTAACCATTTTCAAGAAACAAGTTCACATTTCAAGTCACTACACTTAATCATTTTGCTAGTCACTATTTTATATTTCAACTCACTACACTTAACAATTTTCAAAAAACAAGTTCACAATGTAAAGTCACTACATTTAACCATTATCAAGTAACTAATTCACAATTTCAAGTCACTACACTTTGCCATTTCAAGAAACAAGTTCACAATTTCAAGTCACTACATTTAACCTTTTTCATATCACTAATTCACATTTCAAGTCACTACGCTTAACCATTTTCAAGAAACAAGTTCATAATTTCAAGTCACTACACTTAATTTTTCAAGAAACAAGTTCACAATTTCAAGTCACTACACTTAAACTTTTTCAAGTCACTAATTCACATTTCAAGTCACTACACTTTGCCATTTCAAGAAACAAGTTCACAATTTCAATTAACTGCCGTCAACCATTTGAAGAAACAATTTCACAATTTCCCGTCACTACACTTAACTATTTTCAAGAAACAAGTTCATTATGTCAAGTCACTACATTTTACCATTTTCAAGACACAACTTCACATTTCAAGTCACTACACTAAACCATTTTCATGAAACAAATTCACATTTCAAGTCACTACACTTAACCATTTTCCAGTCACTATTTTATATTTCAAGCCATTACACTTAACCATTTCCAAAAAACAAGTTTACAATGTAAAGTCACAACATTTAACCATTGTCAAGTCACTAATTCACAATTTTAAGTCACTACACTTAACCATTTTCAATTCACTAATTCTCAATTTCAAGTCAATACACTGAACCATTTTAACGAAACAAGTTCACAATTTCAAGTCACTACACTTATCCATTTTCTAGTCACTAATTCACAATTTCAAGTCACTACACTTAACCATTTCAAGAAACAAGTTCACAATTTCAAGTCACTACACTTAACCATTTTCAAGTCACTAATTCATATTTCAAGTTACTACACTTAACCATTATCAAAAAACAAGTTCATAATATCAAGTCACTACACTTATCCATTTTCTAGTCACTAATTAACAATTCAAGTTACTACACTTAACCATTTTCAAGAAACAAGTTCACAATTTCAAGTCACTACACTTATCCATTTTCAAGAAACAAGTTCACAATTTCAAGTCACTACACTTAACCATTTCAAGAAACAGGTTCCCAATTTCAAGTCACTACACTTAACCATTTTCAAGAAACAAGTTCACAATTTCAATTAACTATTGTCAACCATTTGAAGAAAGAAGTTCACAATTTCCAGTTACTACTCTTAACTATTTCAATAAACAAGTTCACAATTTCAAGTCACTAATTCACAATTCAAGTCACTAAATTTAACCATTATCAAGAAACAAGTTTACAATTTCAAGTCACTACACTTAACCATTTTCAAGAAACAAGTTCACAATTTCAATTAACTATTGTCAACCATTTGAAGAAAGAAGTTCAAAATTTCCAGTTACTACTCTTAACTATTTCTATAAACAAGTTCACAATTTCAAGTCACTAATTCACAATTCAAGTCACTAAATTTAACCATTATCAAGAAACAAGTTTACAATTTCAAGTCACTACACTTATCCATTTTCTAGTCACTAATTAACAATTCAATTTACTACATTTAACCATTTTAAAGAAAAAAGTTCACAATTTCAAGTCACTACACTTATCTATTTTCTAGTCACAAATTCACAATTTCAAGTCACTACACTTAACCATTTCAAGAAACAAGTTAACAATTTCAAGTCACTACACTTGACCTTTTTCAAGTCACTAATTCACATTTCAAGTCACTAAATTTAACCATTATCAAGAAACAAGTTCATAATTTCAAGTCACTACACTTATCCATTTTCTAGTCACTAATTAACAATTCAAGTTACTACACTTAACCATTTTCAAGAAACAAGTTCAATATTTCAAGTCACTACACTTATCCATTTTCTAGTCACTAATTCACAATTTCAAGTCACTACACTTAACCATTTCAAGAAACAAGTTCACAATTTCAAGTCACTACACTTAACCATTTCAAGAAACAAGTTCACAATTTCAAGTCACTACACTTAACCATTTTCAAGAAACAAGTTCACAATTTCAATTAACTGCCGTCAACCATTTGAAGAAACAATTTCACAATTTCCCGTCACTACACTTAACCATTTTCAAGAAACAAGTTCATTATGTCAAGTCACTACACTAAACGATTTTCAAGAAACAAATTCACATTTCAAGTCACTACACTTATCCATTTTCTAGTCACTAATTCACAATTTCAAGTCAATACACTTAACCATTTCAAGAAACAAGTTCACAATTTCAAGTCACTACACTTAACCATTTCAAGAAACAAGTTCACAATTTCAAGTCACTACACTTAACCATTTCAAGTAACTACACTTGACCTTTTTCAAGTCACTAATTCACATTTCAAGTCACTAAATTTAACCATTATCAAGAAACAAGTTCATAATTTCAAGTCACTACACTTATCCATTTTCTAGTCACTAATTAACAATTCAAGTTACTACACTTAACCATTTTCAAGAAACAAGTTCAAAATTTCAAGTCACCACACTTATCCATTTTCTAGTCACTAATTCACAATTTCAAGTCACTACACTTAACCATTTCAAGAAACAAGTTCACAATTTCAAGTCACTACACTTAACCTTTTTCAAGTCACTAATTCACATTTCAAGTCACTAAATTTAACCATTATCAAGAAACAAGTTCACAATTTCAAGTCACTACACTTACCCATTTTCAACAAACAAGTTGATAATTTCAAGTCACTACGCTTAATTATTTCAAGAAACAAGTTCACAATTTCAAGTCACCACACTTAAACTTTTTCAAGTCACTAATTCACATTTCAAGTCACTACACTTTGCCATTTCAATAAACAAGTTCACAATTTCAAGTCACTACATTTAACCTTTTTCATATCACTAATTCACATTTCAAGTCACTACACTTAACCATTTTCAAGAAACAAGTTCATAATTTCAAGTCACTACACTTAACTTTTTCAAGAAACAAGTTCACAATTTCAAGTCACTACACTTAACCATTTTCAAGAAACAAGTTCACAATTTCAATTAACTGTCGTCAACCATTTGAAGAAACAATTTCACAATTTCCCGTCACTACACTTAACTATTTTCAAGAAACAAGTTCATTATGTCAAGTCACTACATTTAACCATTTTCAAAACACAACTTCACATTTCAAGTCACTACACTAAACCATTTTCAAGAAACAAATTCACATTTCAAGTCACTACACGTAACCATTTTCCAGTCACTATTTTATATTTCAAGTCATTACACTTAACCATTTTCAAAAAACAAGTTTACAATGTAAAGTCACAACATTTAACCATTGTCAAGTCACTAATTCACAATTTTAAGTCACTACACTTAACCATTTTCAATTCACTAATTCTCAATTTCAAGTCAATACACTGAACCATTTTAACGAAACAAGTTCACAATTTCAAGTCACTACACTTATCCATTTTCTAGTCACTAATTCACAATTTCAAGTCACTACACTTAACCATTTCAAGAAACAAGTTCACAATTTCAAGTCACTACACTTAACCATTTCAAGAAACAAGTTCACAATTTCAAGTCACTACACTTAACCTTTTTCAAGTCACTAATTCACATTTCAAGTCACTAAATTTAACCATTATCAAGAAACAAGTTCATAATTTCAAGTCACTACACTTATCCATTTTCTAGTCTCTAATTAACAATCCAAGTTACTACACTTAACCATTTTCAAGAAACAAGTTCACAATTTCAAGTCACTACACTTTGCCATTTCAAGAAACATGTTCACAATTTCAAGTCAGTACATTTAACCTTTTTCATATCACTAATTCACATTTCAAGTCACTACACTTAACCATTTTCCAGAAACAAGTTCATAATTTTAAGTCACTACACTTAACTTTTTCAAGAAAAAAGTTCACAATTTCAAGTCACTACACTAAACCATTTTCAAGAAACAAGTTCACAATTTCAATTAACTGCCGTCAACCATTTGAAGAAACAATTTCACAATTTCCCGTCACTACACTTAACCATTTTCAAGAAACAAGTTCATTATGTCAAGTCACTACACTAAACGATTTTCAAGAAACAAATTCACATTTCAAGTCACTACACTTATTCATTTTCTAGTCACTAATTCACAATTTCAAGTCAATACACTTAACCATTTCAAGAAACAAGTTCACAATTTCAAGTCACTACACTTAACCATTTCAAGAAACAAGTTCACAATTTCAAGTCACTACACTTAACCATTTCAAGTAACTACACTTGACCTTTTTCAAGTCACTAATTCACATTTCAAGTCACTAAATTTAACCATTATCAAGAAACAAGTTCATAATTTCAAGTCACTACACTTATCCATTTTCTAGTCACTAATTAACAATTCAAGTTACTACACTTAACCATTTTCAAGAAACAAGTTCAAAATTTCAAGTCACCACACTTATCCATTTTCTAGTCACTAATTCACAATTTCAAGTCACTACACTTAACCATTTCAAGAAACAAGTTCACAATTTCAAGTCACTACACTTAACCATTTCAAGAAACAAGTTCACAATTTCAAGTCACTACACTTAACCTTTTTCAAGTCACTAATTTACATTTCAAGTCACTAAATTTAACCATTATCAAGAAACAAGTTCACAATTTCAAGTCACTACACTTACCCATTTTCAACAAACAAGTTGATAATTTCAAGTCACTACGCTTAATTATTTCAAGAAACAAGTTCACAATTTCAAGTCACCACACTTAAACTTTTTCAAGTCACTAATTCACATTTCAAGTCACTACACTTTGCCATTTCAATAAACAAGTTCACAATTTCAAGTCACTACATTTAACCTTTTTCATATCACTAATTCACATTTCAAGTCACTACACTTAACCATTTTCAAGAAACAAGTTCATAATTTCAAGTCACTACACTTAACTTTTTCAAGAAACAAGTTCACAATTTCAAGTCACTACACTTAACCATTTTCAAGAAACAAGTTCACAATTTCAATTAACTGTCGTCAACCATTTGAAGAAACAATTTCACAATTTCCCGTCACTACACTTAACTATTTTCAAGAAACAAGTTCATTATGTCAAGTCACTACATTTAACCATTTTCAAAACACAACTTCACATTTCAAGTCACTACACTAAACCATTTTCAAGAAACAAATTCACATTTCAAGTCACTACACGTAACCATTTTCCAGTCACTATTTTATATTTCAAGTCATTACACTTAACCATTTTCAAAAAACAAGTTTACAATTTAAAGTCACAACATTTAACCATTGTCAAGTCACTAATTCACAATTTTAAGTCACTACACTTAACCATTTTCAATTCACTAATTCTCAATTTCAAGTCAATACACTGAACCATTTTAACGAAACAAGTTCACAATTTCAAGTCACTACACTTATCCATTTTCTAGTCACTAATTCACAATTTCAAGTCACTACACTTAACCATTTCAAGAAACAAGTTCACAATTTCAAGTCACTACACTTAACCATTTCAAGAAACAAGTTCACAATTTCAAGTCACTACACTTAACCTTTTTCAAGTCACTAATTCACATTTCAAGTCACTAAATTTAACCATTATCAAGAAACAAGTTCATAATTTCAAGTCACTACACTTATCCATTTTCTAGTCTCTAATTAACAATCCAAGTTACTACACTTAACCATTTTCAAGAAACAAGTTCACAATTTCAAGTCACTACACTTTGCCATTTCAAGAAACATGTTCACAATTTCAAGTCAGTACATTTAACCTTTTTCATATCACTAATTCACATTTCAAGTCACTACACTTAACCATTTTCCAGAAACAAGTTCATAATTTTAAGTCACTACACTTAACTTTTTCAAGAAAAAAGTTCACAATTTCAAGTCACTACACTAAACCATTTTCAAGAAACAAGTTCACAATTTCAATTAACTGCCGTCAACCATTTGAAGAAACAATTTCACAATTTCCCGTCACTACACTTAACCATTTTCAAGAAACAAGTTCATTATGTCAAGTCACTACACTAAACGATTTTCAAGTCACAAATTCACATTTCAAGTCACTACACTTAACTATTTTCTAGTAACTATTTTATATTTCAAGTCACTACACATAACCTTTTTCAAGTCACTAATTCACATTTCATTTCACTAAAATTAACCATTATCAAGAAATAAGTTCACAATTTCAAGCCACTACACTTATCCATTTTCTAGTCACTAATTAACAATTCAAGTTACTACACTTAACCATTTTCAAGAAACAAGTTCACAATTTCAAGTCACTACACTTTGCCATTTCAAGAAACAAGTTCACAATTTCAAGTCACTACATTTAACCTTTTTCATATAACTAATTCACATTTCAAGTCACTACATTTAACCATTTTTAAGAAACAAATTCACATTTCAAGTCACTACCCTTAACCATTTTCTAGTCACTATTTTATATTTAAAGTCACTACACTTAACCATTTTCAAAAAACAAGTTTACAATGTAAAGTCACAACATTTAACAATTATCAAGTCACTAATTCACAATTTTAAGTCACTACACTTAACCATTTTCAATTCACTAATTCTCAATTTCAAGTCAATACACTAAACAATTTTAACGAAACAAGTTCAGATTTTCAAGTCACTACACTTATCCATTTTCTAGTCACTAATTCACAATTTCAAGTCACTACACTTAACCATTTCAAGAAACAAGTTCACAATTTCAAGTCACTACACTTAACCATTTTCAAGTCACTAATTCATATTTCAAGTCACTACATTTAACCTTTTTCAAGTCCCTAAATTTAACCATTATCAAGAAACAAGTTCATAATTTCAAGTCACTACACTTATCTATTTTCTAGTCACTAATTAACAATTCAAGTTACTACACTTAACCATTTCAAGAAACAAGTTCACAATTTCAAGTCACTACACTTAACCATTTTCAAAAAACAAGTTTACAATTTCAAGTCACTACAATTAACCATTTCAAGAAACAAGTTCATAATTTCAAGTCACTACACCTAACCATTTTGTAGTCACAAATTTTATTTCAAGTCACTACACTTAACCTTTTTCAAGTCACTAAATTTAACCATTATCAAGAAACAAGTTCATAATTTCAAGTCACTACACTTATCCATTTTCTAGTCTCTAATTAACAATCCAAGTTACTACACTTAACCATTTTCAAGAAACAAGTTCACAATTTCAAGTCACTACACTTTGCCATTTCAAGAAACATGTTCACAATTTCAAGTCAGTACATTTAACCTTTTTCATATCACTAATTCACATTTCAAGTCACTACACTTAACCATTTTCCAGAAACAAGTTCATAATTTTAAGTCACTACACTTAACTTTTTCAAGAAAAAAGTTCACAATTTCAAGTCACTACACTAAACCATTTTCAAGAAACAAGTTCACAATTTCAATTAACTGCCGTCAACCATTTGAAGAAACAATTTCACAATTTCCCATCACTACACTTAACCATTTTCAAGAAACAAGTTCATTATGTCAAGTCACTACACTAAACGATTTTCAAGAAACAAATTCACATTTCAAGTCACTACACTTAACTATTTTCTAGTAACTATTTTATATTTCAAGTCACTACACATAACCTTTTTCAAGTCACTAATTCACATTTCATTTCACTAAAATTAACCATTATCAAGAAATAAGTTCACAATTTCAAGCCACTACACTTATCCATTTTCTAGTCACTAATTAACAATTCAAGTTACTACACTTAACCATTTTCAAGAAACAAGTTCACAATTTCAAGTCACTACACTTTGCCATTTCAAGAAACAAGTTCACAATTTCAAGTCACTACATTTAACCTTTTTCATATAACTAATTCACATTTCAAGTCACTACATTTAACCATTTTCAAGAAACAAATTCACATTTCAAGTCACTACCCTTAACCATTTTCTAGTCACTATTTTATATTTAAAGTCACTACACTTAACCATTTTCAAAAAACAAGTTTACAATGTAAAGTCACAACATTTAACAATTATCAAGTCACTAATTCACAATTTTAAGTCACTACACTTAACCATTTTCAATTCACTAATTCTCAATTTCAAGTCAATACACTAAACAATTTTAACGAAACAAGTTCAGAATTTCAAGTCACTACACTTATCCATTTTCTAGTCACTAATTCACAATTTCAAGTCACTACACTTAACCATTTCAAGAAACAAGTTCACAATTTCAAGTCACTACACTTAACCATTTTCAAGTCACTAATTCATATTTCAAGTCACTACATTTAACCTTTTTCAAGTCCCTAAATTTAACCATTATCAAGAAACAAGTTCATAATTTCAAGTCACTACACTTATCTATTTTCTAGTCACTAATTAACAATTCAAGTTACTACACTTAACCATTTCAAGAAACAAGTTCACAATTTCAAGTCACTACACTTAACCATTTTCAAAAAACAAGTTTACAATTTCAAGTCACTACAATTAACCATTTCAAGAAACAAGTTCACAATTTCAAGTCACTACACCTAACCATTTTGTAGTCACAAATTTTATTTCAAGTCACTACACTTAACCTTTTTCAAGTCACTAAATTTAACCATTATCAAGAAACAAGTTCATAATTTCAAGTCACTACACTTATCCATTTTCTAGTCACTAATTAACAATTCAAGTTACTACACTTAACCATTTTCAAGAAACAAGTTCACAATTTCAAGTCACTACACTTTGCCATTTCAAGAAACAAGTTCACAATTTCAAGTCACTACATTTAACCTTTTTCATATCACTAATTCACATTTCAAGTCACTACATTTAACCATTTTCAAGACACAACTTCACATTTTAAGTCACTACACTAAACCATTTTCAAGAAACAAATTCACATTTCAAGTCACTACCCTTAACCATTTTCTAGTCACTATTTTATATTTAAAGTCACTACACTTAACCATTTTCAAAAAACAAGTTTACAATGTAAAGTCACAACATTTAACCATTATCAAGTCACTAATTCACAATTTTAAGTCACTACACTTAACCATCTTCATTTCACTAATTCTCAATTTCAAGTCAATACACTAAACCATTTTAACGAAACATGTTCAGAATTTCAAGTCACTACACTTATCCATTTTCTAGTCACTAATTCACAATTTCAAGTCATTACACTTAACCATTTCAAGAAACAAGTTCACAATTTCAAATTACTACACTTAACCATTTCAAGAAACAAGTTCACAATTTCAAGTCACTACACTTAACCTTTTTCAAGTCACTAATTCACATTTCAAGTCACTAAATTTAACCATTATCAAGAAACAAGTTCATAATTTCAAGTCACTACACTTAACCATTTTCTAGTCACTAATTTACAATTCAAGTTACTACACTTAACCATTTTCAAGAAACAAGTTCAAAATTTCAAGTCACTACACTTATCCATTTTCTAGTCACTAATTCACAATTTCAAGTCACTACACTTAACCATTTCAAGAAACAAGTTCACAATTTCAAGTCACTACACTTAACCATTTCAAGAAACAAGTTCACAATTTCAAGTCACTACACTTAACCATTTTCAAGAAACAAGTTCACAATTTCAATTAACTATTGTCAACTATTTGAAGAAAGAAGTTCACATTTCAAGTCACTACCCTTAACCATTTTCTAGTCACTATTTTATATTTAAAGTCACTACACTTAACCATTTTCAAAAAACAAGTTTACAATGTAAAGTCACAACATTTAACAATTATCAAGTCACTAATTCACAATTTTAAGTCACTACACTTAACCATTTTCAATTCACTAATTCTCAATTTCAAGTCAATACACTAAACAATTTTAACGAAACAAGTTCAGATTTTCAAGTCACTACACTTATCCATTTTCTAGTCACTAATTCACAATTTCAAGTCACTACACTTAACCATTTCAAGAAACAAGTTCACAATTTCAAGTCACTACACTTAACCATTTTCAAGTCACTAATTCATATTTCAAGTCACTACATTTAACCTTTTTCAAGTCCCTAAATTTAACCATTATCAAGAAACAAGTTCATAATTTCAAGTCACTACACTTATCTATTTTCTAGTCACTAATTAACAATTCAAGTTACTACACTTAACCATTTCAAGAAACAAGTTCACAATTTCAAGTCACTACACTTAACCATTTTCAAAAAACAAGTTTACAATTTCAAGTCACTACAATTAACCATTTCAAGAAACAAGTTCATAATTTCAAGTCACTACACCTAACCATTTTGTAGTCACAAATTTTATTTCAAGTCACTACACTTAACCTTTTTCAAGTCACTAAATTTAACCATTATCAAGAAACAAGTTCATAATTTCAAGTCACTACACTTATCCATTTTCTAGTCTCTAATTAACAATCCAAGTTACTACACTTAACCATTTTCAAGAAACAAGTTCACAATTTCAAGTCACTACACTTTGCCATTTCAAGAAACATGTTCACAATTTCAAGTCAGTACATTTAACCTTTTTCATATCACTAATTCACATTTCAAGTCACTACACTTAACCATTTTCCAGAAACAAGTTCATAATTTTAAGTCACTACACTTAACTTTTTCAAGAAAAAAGTTCACAATTTCAAGTCACTACACTAAACCATTTTCAAGAAACAAGTTCACAATTTCAATTAACTGCCGTCAACCATTTGAAGAAACAATTTCACAATTTCCCATCACTACACTTAACCATTTTCAAGAAACAAGTTCATTATGTCAAGTCACTACACTAAACGATTTTCAAGAAACAAATTCACATTTCAAGTCACTACACTTAACTATTTTCTAGTAACTATTTTATATTTCAAGTCACTACACATAACCTTTTTCAAGTCACTAATTCACATTTCATTTCACTAAAATTAACCATTATCAAGAAATAAGTTCACAATTTCAAGCCACTACACTTATCCATTTTCTAGTCACTAATTAACAATTCAAGTTACTACACTTAACCATTTTCAAGAAACAAGTTCACAATTTCAAGTCACTACACTTTGCCATTTCAAGAAACAAGTTCACAATTTCAAGTCACTACATTTAACCTTTTTCATATAACTAATTCACATTTCAAGTCACTACATTTAACCATTTTCAAGAAACAAATTCACATTTCAAGTCACTACCCTTAACCATTTTCTAGTCACTATTTTATATTTAAAGTCACTACACTTAACCATTTTCAAAAAACAAGTTTACAATGTAAAGTCACAACATTTAACAATTATCAAGTCACTAATTCACAATTTTAAGTCACTACACTTAACCATTTTCAATTCACTAATTCTCAATTTCAAGTCAATACACTAAACAATTTTAACGAAACAAGTTCAGAATTTCAAGTCACTACACTTATCCATTTTCTAGTCACTAATTCACAATTTCAAGTCACTACACTTAACCATTTCAAGAAACAAGTTCACAATTTCAAGTCACTACACTTAACCATTTTCAAGTCACTAATTCATATTTCAAGTCACTACATTTAACCTTTTTCAAGTCCCTAAATTTAACCATTATCAAGAAACAAGTTCATAATTTCAAGTCACTACACTTATCTATTTTCTAGTCACTAATTAACAATTCAAGTTACTACACTTAACCATTTCAAGAAACAAGTTCACAATTTCAAGTCACTACACTTAACCATTTTCAAAAAACAAGTTTACAATTTCAAGTCACTACAATTAACCATTTCAAGAAACAAGTTCACAATTTCAAGTCACTACACCTAACCATTTTGTAGTCACAAATTTTATTTCAAGTCACTACACTTAACCTTTTTCAAGTCACTAAATTTAACCATTATCAAGAAACAAGTTCATAATTTCAAGTCACTACACTTATCCATTTTCTAGTCACTAATTAACAATTCAAGTTACTACACTTAACCATTTTCAAGAAACAAGTTCACAATTTCAAGTCACTACACTTTGCCATTTCAAGAAACAAGTTCACAATTTCAAGTCACTACATTTAACCTTTTTCATATCACTAATTCACATTTCAAGTCACTACATTTAACCATTTTCAAGACACAACTTCACATTTTAAGTCACTACACTAAACCATTTTCAAGAAACAAATTCACATTTCAAGTCACTACCCTTAACCATTTTCTAGTCACTATTTTATATTTCAAGTCACTACACTTAACCATTTTCAAAAAACAAGTTTACAATGTAAAGTCACAACATTTAACCATTATCAAGTCACTAATTCACAATTTTAAGTCACTACACTTAACCATCTTCATTTCACTAATTCTCAATTTCAAGTCAATACACTAAACCATTTTAACGAAACATGTTCAGAATTTCAAGTCACTACACTTATCCATTTTCTAGTCACTAATTCACAATTTCAAGTCATTACACTTAACCATTTCAAGAAACAAGTTCACAATTTCAAATTACTACACTTAACCATTTCAAGAAACAAGTTCACAATTTCAAGTCACTACACTTAACCTTTTTCAAGTCACTAATTCACATTTCAAGTCACTAAATTTAACCATTATCAAGAAACAAGTTCATAATTTCAAGTCACTACACTTAACCATTTTCTAGTCACTAATTTACAATTCAAGTTACTACACTTAACCATTTTCAAGAAACAAGTTCAAAATTTCAAGTCACTACACTTATCCATTTTCTAGTCACTAATTCACAATTTCAAGTCACTACACTTAACCATTTCAAGAAACAAGTTCACAATTTCAAGTCACTACACTTAACCATTTCAAGAAACAAGTTCACAATTTCAAGTCACTACACTTAACCATTTTCAAGAAACAAGTTCACAATTTCAATTAACTATTGTCAACTATTTGAAGAAAGAAGTTCACAATTTCCAGTTACTACTCTTAACTATTTCAATAAACAAGTTCACAATTTCAAGTCACTAATTCACAATTCAAGTCACTAAATTTAACCATTATCAAGAAACAAGTTTACAATTTCAAGTCACTACACTTATCCATTTTCTAGTCACTAATTAACAATTCAAGTTACTACACTTAACCATTTCAAGAAACAAGTTCACAATTTCAAGTCACTACACCTAACCATTTTGTAGTCACAAATTTTATTTCAAGTCACTACATTTAAACTTTTTCAAGTCACTAATTCACAATTCAAGTCCCTAAATTTAACCATTATCAAGAAACAAGTTCACAATTTCTAGTCACTACACTTATCCATTTTCTAGTCACTAATTAACAATTCAAGTTACTACACTTAACCATTTTCAAGAAAAAAGTTCACAATTTCAAGTCACTACACTTTGCCATTTCAAGAAACAAGTTCATAATTTCAAGTCACTACACTTAACTTTTTCAAGAAACAAGTTCACAATTTTAAGTCACTACACTTAACCATTTTCAAGAAACAAGTTCACAATTTAAATTAACTGCCGTCAACCATTTGAAGAAACAATTTCACAATTTCCCGTCACTACACTTTACCATTTTCAAGAAACAAGTTCATTATGTCAAGTCACTACATTTAACCATTTTCAAGTCACAACTTCACATTTCAAGTCACTACACTAAACCATTTTCAAGAAACAAATTCACATTTCAAGTCACTACACCTAACCATTTTGTAGTCACTAATTTTATTTCAAGTCACTACACTTAACCTTTTTCAAGTCACTAAATTTAACCATTATCAAGAAACAAGTTCATAATTTCAAGTCACTACACTTATCTATTTTCTAGTCACTAATTAACAATTCAAGTTACTACACTTAACCATTTCAAGAAACAAGTTCACAATTTCAAGTCACTACACTTAACCATTTTCAAAAAACAAGTTTACAATTTCAAGTCACTACAATTAACCATTTCAAGAAACAAGTTCACAATTTCAAGTCACTACACTTTGCCATTTCAAGAAACAAGTTCACAATTTCAAGTCACTACACTTAACCATTTCAAGAAACAAGTTCACAATTTCAAGTCACTACACTTAACCTTTTTCAAGTCACTAATTCACATTTCAAGTCACTAAATTTAACCATTATCAAGAAACAAGTTCACAATTTCAAGTCACTACACTTACCCATTTTCAACAAACAAGTTGATAATTTCAAGTCACTACGCTTAATTATTTCAAGAAACAAGTTCACAATTTCAAGTCACCACACTTAAACTTTTTCAAGTCACTAATTCACATTTCAAGTCACTACACTTTGCCATTTCAATAAACAAGTTCACAATTTCAAGTCACTACATTTAACCTTTTTCATATCACTAATTCACATTTCAAGTCACTACACTTAACCATTTTCAAGAAACAAGTTCATAATTTCAAGTCACTACACTTAACTTTTTCAAGAAACAAGTTCACAATTTCAAGTCACTACACTTAACCATTTTCAAGAAACAAGTTCACAATTTCAATTAACTGTCGTCAACCATTTGAAGAAACAATTTCACAATTTCCCGTCACTACACTTAACTATTTTCAAGAAACAAGTTCATTATGTCAAGTCACTACATTTAACCATTTTCAAAACACAACTTCACATTTCAAGTCACTACACTAAACCATTTTCAAGAAACAAATTCACATTTCAAGTCACTACACGTAACCATTTTCCAGTCACTATTTTATATTTCAAGTCATTACACTTAACCATTTCAAGAAACAAGTTCACAATTTCAAGTCACTACACTTAACCATTTCAAGAAACAAGTTCACAATTTCAAGTCACTACACTTAACCATTTCAAGAAACAAGTTCACAATTTCAAGTCACTACACTTAACCTTTTTCAAGTCACTAATTCACATTTCAAGTCACTAAATTTAACCATTATCAAGAAACAAGTTCATAATTTCAAGTCACTACACTTATCCATTTTCTAGTCTCTAATTAACAATCCAAGTTACTACACTTAACCATTTTCAAGAAACAAGTTCACAATTTCAAGTCACTACACTTTGCCATTTCAAGAAACATGTTCACAATTTCAAGTCAGTACATTTAACCTTTTTCATATCACTAATTCACATTTCAAGTCACTACACTTAACCATTTTCCAGAAACAAGTTCATAATTTTAAGTCACTACACTTAACTTTTTCAAGAAAAAAGTTCACAATTTCAAGTCACTACACTAAACCATTTTCAAGAAACAAGTTCACAATTTCAATTAACTGCCGTCAACCATTTGAAGAAACAATTTCACAATTTCCCGTCACTACACTTAACCATTTTCAAGAAACAAGTTCATTATGTCAAGTCACTACACTAAACGATTTTCAAGAAACAAATTCACATTTCAAGTCACTACACTTATTCATTTTCTAGTCACTAATTCACAATTTCAAGTCAATACACTTAACCATTTCAAGAAACAAATTCACAATTTCAAGTCACTACACTTAACCATTTCAAGAAACAAGTTCACAATTTCAAGTCACTACACTTAACCATTTCAAGTAACTACACTTGACCTTTTTCAAGTCACTAATTCACATTTCAAGTCACTAAATTTAACCATTATCAAGAAACAAGTTCATAATTTCAAGTCACTACACTTATCCATTTTCTAGTCACTAATTAACAATTCAAGTTACTACACTTAACCATTTTCAAGAAACAAGTTCAAAATTTCAAGTCACCACACTTATCCATTTTCTAGTCACTAATTCACAATTTCAAGTCACTACACTTAACCATTTCAAGAAACAAGTTCACAATTTCAAGTCACTACACTTAACCATTTCAAGAAACAAGTTCACAATTTCAAGTCACTACACTTAACCTTTTTCAAGTCACTAATTTACATTTCAAGTCACTAAATTTAACCATTATCAAGAAACAAGTTCACAATTTCAAGTCACTACACTTACCCATTTTCAACAAACAAGTTGATAATTTCAAGTCACTACGCTTAATTATTTCAAGAAACAAGTTCACAATTTCAAGTCACCACACTTAAACTTTTTCAAGTCACTAATTCACATTTCAAGTCACTACACTTTGCCATTTCAATAAACAAGTTCACAATTTCAAGTCACTACATTTAACCTTTTTCATATCACTAATTCACATTTCAAGTCACTACACTTAACCATTTTCAAGAAACAAGTTCATAATTTCAAGTCACTACACTTAACTTTTTCAAGAAACAAGTTCACAATTTCAAGTCACTACACTTAACCATTTTCAAGAAACAAGTTCACAATTTCAATTAACTGTCGTCAACCATTTGAAGAAACAATTTCACAATTTCCCGTCACTACACTTAACTATTTTCAAGAAACAAGTTCATTATGTCAAGTCACTACATTTAACCATTTTCAAAACACAACTTCACATTTCAAGTCACTACACTAAACCATTTTCAAGAAACAAATTCACATTTCAAGTCACTACACGTAACCATTTTCCAGTCACTATTTTATATTTCAAGTCATTACACTTAACCATTTTCAAAAAACAAGTTTACAATTTAAAGTCACAACATTTAACCATTGTCAAGTCACTAATTCACAATTTTAAGTCACTACACTTAACCATTTTCAATTCACTAATTCTCAATTTCAAGTCAATACACTGAACCATTTTAACGAAACAAGTTCACAATTTCAAGTCACTACACTTATCCATTTTCTAGTCACTAATTCACAATTTCAAGTCACTACACTTAACCATTTCAAGAAACAAGTTCACAATTTCAAGTCACTACACTTAACCATTTCAAGAAACAAGTTCACAATTTCAAGTCACTACACTTAACCTTTTTCAAGTCACTAATTCACATTTCAAGTCACTAAATTTAACCATTATCAAGAAACAAGTTCATAATTTCAAGTCACTACACTTATCCATTTTCTAGTCTCTAATTAACAATCCAAGTTACTACACTTAACCATTTTCAAGAAACAAGTTCACAATTTCAAGTCACTACACTTTGCCATTTCAAGAAACATGTTCACAATTTCAAGTCAGTACATTTAACCTTTTTCATATCACTAATTCACATTTCAAGTCACTACACTTAACCATTTTCCAGAAACAAGTTCATAATTTTAAGTCACTACACTTAACTTTTTCAAGAAAAAAGTTCACAATTTCAAGTCACTACACTAAACCATTTTCAAGAAACAAGTTCACAATTTCAATTAACTGCCGTCAACCATTTGAAGAAACAATTTCACAATTTCCCGTCACTACACTTAACCATTTTCAAGAAACAAGTTCATTATGTCAAGTCACTACACTAAACGATTTTCAAGTCACAAATTCACATTTCAAGTCACTACACTTAACTATTTTCTAGTAACTATTTTATATTTCAAGTCACTACACATAACCTTTTTCAAGTCACTAATTCACATTTCATTTCACTAAAATTAACCATTATCAAGAAATAAGTTCACAATTTCAAGCCACTACACTTATCCATTTTCTAGTCACTAATTAACAATTCAAGTTACTACACTTAACCATTTTCAAGAAACAAGTTCACAATTTCAAGTCACTACACTTTGCCATTTCAAGAAACAAGTTCACAATTTCAAGTCACTACATTTAACCTTTTTCATATAACTAATTCACATTTCAAGTCACTACATTTAACCATTTTTAAGAAACAAATTCACATTTCAAGTCACTACCCTTAACCATTTTCTAGTCACTATTTTATATTTAAAGTCACTACACTTAACCATTTTCAAAAAACAAGTTTACAATGTAAAGTCACAACATTTAACAATTATCAAGTCACTAATTCACAATTTTAAGTCACTACACTTAACCATTTTCAATTCACTAATTCTCAATTTCAAGTCAATACACTAAACAATTTTAACGAAACAAGTTCAGATTTTCAAGTCACTACACTTATCCATTTTCTAGTCACTAATTCACAATTTCAAGTCACTACACTTAACCATTTCAAGAAACAAGTTCACAATTTCAAGTCACTACACTTAACCATTTTCAAGTCACTAATTCATATTTCAAGTCACTACATTTAACCTTTTTCAAGTCCCTAAATTTAACCATTATCAAGAAACAAGTTCATAATTTCAAGTCACTACACTTATCTATTTTCTAGTCACTAATTAACAATTCAAGTTACTACACTTAACCATTTCAAGAAACAAGTTCACAATTTCAAGTCACTACACTTAACCATTTTCAAAAAACAAGTTTACAATTTCAAGTCACTACAATTAACCATTTCAAGAAACAAGTTCACAATTTCAAGTCACTACACCTAACCATTTTGTAGTCACAAATTTTATTTCAAGTCACTACACTTAACCTTTTTCAAGTCACTAAATTTAACCATTATCAAGAAACAAGTTCATAATTTCAAGTCACTACACTTATCCATTTTCTAGTCTCTAATTAACAATCCAAGTTACTACACTTAACCATTTTCAAGAAACAAGTTCACAATTTCAAGTCACTACACTTTGCCATTTCAAGAAACATGTTCACAATTTCAAGTCAGTACATTTAACCTTTTTCATATCACTAATTCACATTTCAAGTCACTACACTTAACCATTTTCCAGAAACAAGTTCATAATTTTAAGTCACTACACTTAACTTTTTCAAGAAAAAAGTTCACAATTTCAAGTCACTACACTAAACCATTTTCAAGAAACAAGTTCACAATTTCAATTAACTGCCGTCAACCTTTTGAAGAAACAATTTCACAATTTCCCATCACTACACTTAACCATTTTCAAGAAACAAGTTCATTATGTCAAGTCACTACACTAAACGATTTTCAAGAAACAAATTCACATTTCAAGTCACTACACTTAACTATTTTCTAGTAACTATTTTATATTTCAAGTCACTACACATAACCTTTTTCAAGTCACTAATTCACATTTCATTTCACTAAAATTAACCATTATCAAGAAATAAGTTCACAATTTCAAGCCACTACACTTATCCATTTTCTAGTCACTAATTAACAATTCAAGTTACTACACTTAACCATTTTCAAGAAACAAGTTCACAATTTCAAGTCACTACACTTTGCCATTTCAAGAAACAAGTTCACAATTTCAAGTCACTACATTTAACCTTTTTCATATAACTAATTCACATTTCAAGTCACTACATTTAACCATTTTCAAGAAACAAATTCACATTTCAAGTCACTACCCTTAACCATTTTCTAGTCACTATTTTATATTTAAAGTCACTACACTTAACCATTTTCAAAAAACAAGTTTACAATGTAAAGTCACAACATTTAACAATTATCAAGTCACTAATTCACAATTTTAAGTCACTACACTTAACCATTTTCAATTCACTAATTCTCAATTTCAAGTCAATACACTAAACAATTTTAACGAAACAAGTTCAGAATTTCAAGTCACTACACTTATCCATTTTCTAGTCACTAATTCACAATTTCAAGTCACTACACTTAACCATTTCAAGAAACAAGTTCACAATTTCAAGTCACTACACTTAACCATTTTCAAGTCACTAATTCATATTTCAAGTCACTACATTTAACCTTTTTCAAGTCCCTAAATTTAACCATTATCAAGAAACAAGTTCATAATTTCAAGTCACTACACTTATCTATTTTCTAGTCACTAATTAACAATTCAAGTTACTACACTTAACCATTTCAAGAAACAAGTTCACAATTTCAAGTCACTACACTTAACCATTTTCAAAAAACAAGTTTACAATTTCAAGTCACTACAATTAACCATTTCGAGAAACAAGTTCACAATTTCAAGTCACTACACCTAACCATTTTGTAGTCACAAATTTTATTTCAAGTCACTACACTTAACCTTTTTCAAGTCACTAAATTTAACCATTATCAAGAAACAAGTTCATAATTTCAAGTCACTACACTTATCCATTTTCTAGTCACTAATTAACAATTCAAGTTACTACACTTAACCATTTTCAAGAAACAAGTTCACAATTTCAAGTCACTACACTTTGCCATTTCAAGAAACAAGTTCACAATTTCAAGTCACTACATTTAACCTTTTTCATATCACTAATTCACATTTCAAGTCACTACATTTAACCATTTTCAAGACACAACTTCACATTTTAAGTCACTACACTAAACCATTTTCAAGAAACAAATTCACATTTCAAGTCACTACCCTTAACCATTTTCTAGTCACTATTTTATATTTCAAGTCACTACACTTAACCATTTTCAAAAAACAAGTTTACAATGTAAAGTCACAACATTTAACCATTATCAAGTCACTAATTCACAATTTTAAGTCACTACACTTAACCATCTTCATTTCACTAATTCTCAATTTCAAGTCAATACACTAAACCATTTTAACGAAACATGTTCAGAATTTCAAGTCACTACACTTATCCATTTTCTAGTCACTAATTCACAATTTCAAGTCATTACACTTAACCATTTCAAGAAACAAGTTCACAATTTCAAATTACTACACTTAACCATTTCAAGAAACAAGTTCACAATTTCAAGTCACTACACTTAACCTTTTTCAAGTCACTAATTCACATTTCAAGTCACTAAATTTAACCATTATCAAGAAACAAGTTCATAATTTCAAGTCACTACACTTAACCATTTTCTAGTCACTAATTTACAATTCAAGTTACTACACTTAACCATTTTCAAGAAACAAGTTCAAAATTTCAAGTCACTACACTTATCCATTTTCTAGTCACTAATTCACAATTTCAAGTCACTACACTTAACCATTTCAAGAAACAAGTTCACAATTTCAAGTCACTACACTTAACCATTTCAAGAAACAAGTTCACAATTTCAAGTCACTACACTTAACCATTTTCAAGAAACAAGTTCACAATTTCAATTAACTATTGTCAACTATTTGAAGAAAGAAGTTCACAATTTCCAGTTACTACTCTTAACTATTTCAATAAACAAGTTCACAATTTCAAGTCACTAATTCACAATTCAAGTCACTAAATTTAACCATTATCAAGAAACAAGTTTACAATTTCAAGTCACTACACTTATCCATTTTCTAGTCACTAATTAACAATTCAAGTTACTACACTTAACCATTTCAAGAAACAAGTTCACAATTTCAAGTCACTACACCTAACCATTTTGTAGTCACAAATTTTATTTCAAGTCACTACATTTAAACTTTTTCAAGTCACTAATTCACAATTCAAGTCCCTAAATTTAACCATTATCAAGAAACAAGTTCACAATTTCTAGTCACTACACTTATCCATTTTCTAGTCACTAATTAACAATTCAAGTTACTACACTTAACCATTTTCAAGAAAAAAGTTCACAATTTCAAGTCACTACACTTTGCCATTTCAAGAAACAAGTTCATAATTTCAAGTCACTACACTTAACTTTTTCAAGAAACAAGTTCACAATTTTAAGTCACTACACTTAACCATTTTCAAGAAACAAGTTCACAATTTAAATTAACTGCCGTCAACCATTTGAAGAAACAATTTCACAATTTCCCGTCACTACACTTTACCATTTTCAAGAAACAAGTTCATTATGTCAAGTCACTACATTTAACCATTTTCAAGTCACAACTTCACATTTCAAGTCACTACACTAAACCATTTTCAAGAAACAAATTCACATTTCAAGTCACTACACCTAACCATTTTGTAGTCACTAATTTTATTTCAAGTCACTACACTTAACCTTTTTCAAGTCACTAAATTTAACCATTATCAAGAAACAAGTTCATAATTTCAAGTCACTACACTTATCTATTTTCTAGTCACTAATTAACAATTCAAGTTACTACACTTAACCATTTCAAGAAACAAGTTCACAATTTCAAGTCACTACACTTAACCATTTTCAAAAAACAAGTTTACAATTTCAAGTCACTACAATTAACCATTTCAAGAAACAAGTTCACAATTTCAAGTCACTACACTTTGCCATTTCAAGAAACAAGTTCACAATTTCAAGTCACTACATTTAACCTTTTTCATATAACTAATTCACATTTCAAGTCACTACATTTAACCATTTTCAAGACACAACTTCACATTTCAAGTCACCACACTAAACCATTTTCAAGAAACAAATTAACATTTCAAGTCACTACCCTTAACCATTTTCTAGTCACTATTTTATATTTCAAGTCACTACACTTAACCATTTTCAAAAAACAAGTTTACAATGTAAAGTCACAACATTTAACAATTATCAAGTCACTAATTCACAATTTTAAGTCACTACACTTAACCATTTTCAATTCACTAATTCTCAATTTCAAGTCAATACACTAAACCATTTTAACGAAACAAGTTCAGAATTTCAAGTCACTACACTTATCCATTTTCTAGTCACTAATTCACAATTTCAAGTCACTACACTTAACCATTTCAAGAAACAAGTTCACAATTTCAAGTCACTACACTTAACCATTTTCAAGTCACTAATTCATATTTCAAGTCACTACATTTAAACTTTTTCAAGTCACTACATTTAAACTTTTTCAAGTCACTAATTCACAATTCAAGTCCCTAAATTTAACCATTATCAAGAAACAAGTTCACAATTTCTAGTCACTACACTTATCCATTTTCTAGTCACTAATTAACAATTCAAGTTACTACACTTAACCATTTTCAAGAAAAAAGTTCACAATTTCAAGTCACTACACTTTGCCATTTCAAGAAACAAGTTCATAATTTCAAGTCACTACACTTAACTTTTTCAAGAAACAAGTTCACAATTTTAAGTCACTACACTTAACCATTTTCAAGAAACAAGTTCACAATTTAAATTAACTGCCGTCAACCATTTGAAGAAACAATTTCACAATTTCCCGTCACTACACTTTACCATTTTCAAGAAACAAGTTCATTATGTCAAGTCACTACATTTAACCATTTTCAAGTCACAACTTCACATTTCAAGTCACTACACTAAACCATTTTCAAGAAACAAATTCACATTTCAAGTCACTACACCTAACCATTTTGTAGTCACTAATTTTATTTCAAGTCACTACACTTAACCTTTTTCAAGTCACTAAATTTAACCATTATCAAGAAACAAGTTCATAATTTCAAGTCACTACACTTATCTATTTTCTAGTCACTAATTAACAATTCAAGTTACTACACTTAACCATTTCAAGAAACAAGTTCACAATTTCAAGTCACTACACTTAACCATTTTCAAAAAACAAGTTTACAATTTCAAGTCACTACAATTAACCATTTCAAGAAACAAGTTCACAATTTCAAGTCACTACACTTTGCCATTTCAAGAAACAAGTTCACAATTTCAAGTCACTACATTTAACCTTTTTCATATAACTAATTCACATTTCAAGTCACTACATTTAACCATTTTCAAGACACAACTTCACATTTCAAGTCACCACACTAAACCATTTTCAAGAAACAAATTAACATTTCAAGTCACTACCCTTAACCATTTTCTAGTCACTATTTTATATTTCAAGTCACTACACTTAACCATTTTCAAAAAACAAGTTTACAATGTAAAGTCACAACATTTAACAATTATCAAGTCACTAATTCACAATTTTAAGTCACTACACTTAACCATTTTCAATTCACTAATTCTCAATTTCAAGTCAATACACTAAACCATTTTAACGAAACAAGTTCAGAATTTCAAGTCACTACACTTATCCATTTTCTAGTCACTAATTCACAATTTCAAGTCACTACACTTAACCATTTCAAGAAACAAGTTCACAATTTCAAGTCACTACACTTAACCATTTTCAAGTCACTAATTCATATTTCAAGTCACTACATTTAAACTTTTTCAAGTCACTAATTCACAATTCAAGTCCCTAAATTTAACCATTATCAAGAAACAAGTTCACAATTTCTAGTCACTACACTTATCCATTTTCTAGTCACTAATTAACAATTCAAGTTACTACACTTAACCATTTTCAAGAAAAAAGTTCACAATTTCAAATCACTACACTTTGCCATTTCAAGAAACAAGTTCATAATTTCAAGTCACTACACTTAACTTTTTCAAGAAACAAGTTCACAATTTCAAGTCACTACACTTAACCATTTTCAAGAAACAAGTTCACAATTTCAATTAACTGCCGTCAACCATTTGAAGAAACAATTTCACAATTTCCCGTCACTACACTTTACCATTTTCAAGAAACAAGTTCATTATGTCAAGTCACTACATTTAACCATTTTCAAGTCACAACTTCACATTTCAAGTCACTACACTAAACCATTTTCAAGAAACAAATTCACATTTCAAGTCACTACACCTAACCATTTTGTAGTCACTAATTTTATTTCAAGTCACTACACTTAACCTTTTTCAAGTCACTAAATTTAACCATTATCAAGAAACAAGTTCATAATTTCAAGTCACTACACTTATCTATTTTCTAGTCACTAATTAACAATTCAAATTACTACACTTAACCATTTCAAGAAACAAGTTCACAATTTTAAGTCACTACACTGAACCATTTCAAGAAACAAGTTCACAATTTCAAGTCACTACATTTAACCTTTTTCATATCACTAATTCACATTTCAAGTCACTACACTAAACCATTTTCAAGAAACAAATTCACATTTCAAGTCACTACACCTAACCATTTTGTAGTCACAAATTTTATTTCAAGTCACTACACTTAACCTTTTTCAAGTCACTAAATTTAACCATTATCAAGAAACAAGTTCATAATTTCAAGTCACTATACTTATCTATTTTCTAGTCACTAATTAACAATTCAAGTTACTACACTTAACCATTTCAAGAAACAAGTTCACAATTTTAAGTCACTACACTTAACCATTTCAAGTAACAAGTTCACAATTTTAAGTCACTACACTTAACCATTTCAAGTAACAAGTTCACAATTTCAAGTCACTACACTTAACCATTTTCAAGTCACTAATTCATATTTCAAGTCACTACACTTAACCTTTTTCAAGTCACTAAATTTAACCATTATCAAGAAACAAGTTCATAATTTCAAGTCACTACACTTATCTATTTTCTAGTCACTAATTAACAATTCAAGTTACTACACTTAACCATTTCAAGAAACAAGTTCACAATTTTAAGTCACTACACTTAACCATTTCAAGAAACCAGTTCACAATTTCAAGTCACTACACTTAACCATTTTCAAGTCACTAATTCATATTTCAAGTCACTACATTTAAACTTTTTCAAGTCACTAATTCACAATTCAAATCACTAAATTTAACCATTATCAAGAAACAAGTTCACAATTTCTAGTCACTACACTTATCCATTTTCTAGTCACTAATTAACAATTCAAGTTACTACACTTAACCATTTTCAAGAAACAAGTTCACAATTTCAAGTCACTACACTTTGCCATTTCAAGAAACAAGTTCACAATTTCAAGTCAGTACATTTAACCTTTTTCATATCACTAATTCACATTTCAAGTCACTACACTTAACCATTTTCCAGAAACAAGTTCATAATTTTAAGTCACTACACTTAACTTTTTCAAGAAAAAAGTTCACAATTTCAAGTCACTACACTAAACCATTTTCAAGAAACAAGTTCACAATTTCAATTAACTGCCGTCAACCATTTGAAGAAACAATTTCACAATTTCCCGTCACTACACTTAACCATTTTCAAGAAACAAGTTCATTATGTCAAGTCACTACACTAAACGATTTTCAAGAAACAAATTCACATTTCAAGTCACTACACTTAACTATTTTCTAGTAACTATTTTATATTTCAAGTCACTACACATAACCTTTTTCAAGTCACTAATTCACATTTCATTTCACTAAAATTAACCATTATCAAGAAATAAGTTCACAATTTCAAGCCACTACACTTATCCATTTTCTAGTCACTAATTAACAATTCAAGTTACTACACTTAACCATTTTCAAGAAACAAGTTCACAATTTCAAGTCACTACACTTTGCCATTTCAAGAAACAAGTTCACAATTTCAAGTCACTACATTTAAGCTTTTTCATATAACTAATTCACATTTCAAGTCACTACATTTAACCATTTTCAAGACACAACTTCACATTTCAAGTCACCACACTAAACCATTTTCAAGAAACAAATTAACATTTCAAGTCACTACCCTTAACCATTTTCTAGTCACTATTTTATATTTCAAGTCACTACACTTAACCATTTTCAAAAAACAAGTTTACAATGTAAAGTCACAACATTTAACAATTATCAAGTCACTAATTCACAATTTTAAGTCACTACACTTAACCATTTTCAATTCACTAATTCTCAATTTCAAGTCAATACACTAAACCATTTTAACGAAACAAGTTCAGAATTTCAAGTCACTACACTTATCCATTTTCTAGTCACTAATTCACAATTTCAAGTCACTACACTTAACCATTTCAAGAAACAAGTTCACAATTTCAAGTCACTACACTTAACCATTTTCAAGTCACTAATTCATATTTCAAGTCACTACATTTAAACTTTTTCAAGTCACTAATTCACAATTCAAGTCCCTAAATTTAACCATTATCAAGAAACAAGTTCACAATTTCTAGTCACTACACTTATCCATTTTCTAGTCACTAATTAACAATTCAAGTTACTACACTTAACCATTTTCAAGAAAAAAGTTCACAATTTCAAATCACTACACTTTGCCATTTCAAGAAACAAGTTCATAATTTCAAGTCACTACACTTAACTTTTTCAAGAAACAAGTTCACAATTTCAAGTCACTACACTTAACCATTTTCAAGAAACAAGTTCACAATTTCAATTAACTGCCGTCAACCATTTGAAGAAACAATTTCACAATTTCCCGTCACTACACTTTACCATTTTCAAGAAACAAGTTCATTATGTCAAGTCACTACATTTAACCATTTTCAAGTCACAACTTCACATTTCAAGTCACTACACTAAACCATTTTCAAGAAACAAATTCACATTTCAAGTCACTACACCTAACCATTTTGTAGTCACTAATTTTATTTCAAGTCACTACACTTAACCTTTTTCAAGTCACTAAATTTAACCATTATCAAGAAACAAGTTCATAATTTCAAGTCACTACACTTATCTATTTTCTAGTCACTAATTAACAATTCAAATTACTACACTTAACCATTTCAAGAAACAAGTTCACAATTTTAAGTCACTACACTGAACCATTTCAAGAAACAAGTTCACAATTTCAAGTCACTACATTTAACCTTTTTCATATCACTAATTCACATTTCAAGTCACTACACTAAACCATTTTCAAGAAACAAATTCACATTTCAAGTCACTACACCTAACCATTTTGTAGTCACAAATTTTATTTCAAGTCACTACACTTAACCTTTTTCAAGTCACTAAATTTAACCATTATCAAGAAACAAGTTCATAATTTCAAGTCACTATACTTATCTATTTTCTAGTCACTAATTAACAATTCAAGTTACTACACTTAACCATTTCAAGAAACAAGTTCACAATTTTAAGTCACTACACTTAACCATTTCAAGTAACAAGTTCACAATTTTAAGTCACTACACTTAACCATTTCAAGTAACAAGTTCACAATTTCAAGTCACTACACTTAACCATTTTCAAGTCACTAATTCATATTTCAAGTCACTACACTTAACCTTTTTCAAGTCACTAAATTTAACCATTATCAAGAAACAAGTTCATAATTTCAAGTCACTACACTTATCTATTTTCTAGTCACTAATTAACAATTCAAGTTACTACACTTAACCATTTCAAGAAACAAGTTCACAATTTTAAGTCACTACACTTAACCATTTCAAGAAACCAGTTCACAATTTCAAGTCACTACACTTAACCATTTTCAAGTCACTAATTCATATTTCAAGTCACTACATTTAAACTTTTTCAAGTCACTAATTCACAATTCAAATCACTAAATTTAACCATTATCAAGAAACAAGTTCACAATTTCTAGTCACTACACTTATCCATTTTCTAGTCACTAATTAACAATTCAAGTTACTACACTTAACCATTTTCAAGAAACAAGTTCACAATTTCAAGTCACTACACTTTGCCATTTCAAGAAACAAGTTCACAATTTCAAGTCAGTACATTTAACCTTTTTCATATCACTAATTCACATTTCAAGTCACTACACTTAACCATTTTCCAGAAACAAGTTCATAATTTTAAGTCACTACACTTAACTTTTTCAAGAAAAAAGTTCACAATTTCAAGTCACTACACTAAACCATTTTCAAGAAACAAGTTCACAATTTCAATTAACTGCCGTCAACCATTTGAAGAAACAATTTCACAATTTCCCGTCACTACACTTAACCATTTTCAAGAAACAAGTTCATTATGTCAAGTCACTACACTAAACGATTTTCAAGAAACAAATTCACATTTCAAGTCACTACACTTAACTATTTTCTAGTAACTATTTTATATTTCAAGTCACTACACATAACCTTTTTCAAGTCACTAATTCACATTTCATTTCACTAAAATTAACCATTATCAAGAAATAAGTTCACAATTTCAAGCCACTACACTTATCCATTTTCTAGTCACTAATTAACAATTCAAGTTACTACACTTAACCATTTTCAAGAAACAAGTTCACAATTTCAAGTCACTACACTTTGCCATTTCAAGAAACAAGTTCAGAATTTCAAGTCACTACATTTAACCTTTTTCATATAACTAATTCACATTTCAAGTCACTACATTTAACCATTTTCAAGACACAACTTCACATTTCAAGTCACCACACTAAACCATTTTCAAGAAACAAATTAACATTTCAAGTCACTACCCTTAACCATTTTCTAGTCACTATTTTATATTTCAAGTCACTACACTTAACCATTTTCAAAAAACAAGTTTACAATGTAAAGTCACAACATTTAACAATTATCAAGTCACTAATTCACAATTTTAAGTCACTACACTTAACCATTTTCAATTCACTAATTCTCAATTTCAAGTCAATACACTAAACCATTTTAACGAAACAAGTTCAGAATTTCAAGTCACTACACTTATCCATTTTCTAGTCACTAATTCACAATTTCAAGTCACTACACTTAACCATTTCAAGAAACAAGTTCACAATTTCAAGTCACTACACTTAACCATTTTCAAGTCACTAATTCATATTTCAAGTCACTACATTTAAACTTTTTCAAGTCACTAATTCACAATTCAAGTCCCTAAATTTAACCATTATCAAGAAACAAGTTCACAATTTCTAGTCACTACACTTATCCATTTTCTAGTCACTAATTAACAATTCAAGTTACTACACTTAACCATTTTCAAGAAAAAAGTTCACAATTTCAAGTCACTACACTTTGCCATTTCAAGAAACAAGTTCATAATTTCAAGTCACTACACTTAACTTTTTCAAGAAACAAGTTCACAATTTCAAGTCACTACACTTAACCATTTTCAAGAAACAAGTTCACAATTTCAAGTCACTACACTTAACCATTTTCAAGTCACTAATTCATATTTCAAGTCACTACATTTAAACTTTTTCAAGTCACTAATTCACAATTCAAGTCCCTAAATTTAACCATTATCAAGAAACAAGTTCACAATTTCTAGTCACTACACTTATCCATTTTCTAGTCACTAATTAACAATTCAAGTTACTACACTTAACCATTTTCAAGAAAAAAGTTCACAATTTCAAGTCACTACACTTTGCCATTTCAAGAAACAAGTTCATAATTTCAAGTCACTACACTTAACTTTTTCAAGAAACAAGTTCACAATTTCAAGTCACTACACTTAACCATTTTCAAGAAACAAGTTCACAATTTCAATTAACTGCCGTCAACCATTTGAAGAAACAATTTCACAATTTCCCGTCACTACACTTTACCATTTTCAAGAAACAAGTTCATTATGTCAAGTCACTACATTTAACCATTTTCAAGTCACAACTTCACATTTCAAGTCACTACACTAAACCATTTTCAAGAAACAAATTCACATTTCAAGTCACTACACCTAACCATTTTGTAGTCACTAATTTTATTTCAAGTCACTACACTTAACCTTTTTCAAGTCACTAAATTTAACCATTATCAAGAAACAAGTTCATAATTTCAAGTCACTACACTTATCTATTTTCTAGTCACTAATTAACAATTCAAGTTACTACACTTAACCATTTCAAGAAACAAGTTCACAATTTTAAGTCACTACACTTAACCATTTCAAGAAACAAGTTCACAATTTCAAGTCACTACACTTAACCATTTTCAAGTCACTAATTCATATTTCAAGTCACTACATTTAAACTTTTTCAAGTCACTAATTCACAATTCAAGTCCCTAAATTTAACCATTATCAAGAAACAAGTTCACAATTTCTAGTCACTACACTTATCCATTTTCTAGTCACTAATTAACAATTTCAAGTTACTACTACACTTAACCATTTTCAAGAAACAAGTTCACAATTTCAAGTCACTACACTTTGCCATTTCAAGAAACAAGTTCACAATTTCAAGTCAGTACATTTAACCTTTTTCATATCACTAATTCACATTTCAAGTCACTACACTTAACCATTTTCCAGAAACAAGTTCATAATTTTAAGTCACTACACTTAACTTTTTCAAGAAAAAAGTTCACAATTTCAAGTCACTACACTAAACCATTTTCAAGAAACAAGTTCACAATTTCAATTAACTGCCGTCAACCATTTGAAGAAACAATTTCACAATTTCCCGTCACTACACTTAACCATTTTCAAGAAACAAGTTCATTGTCAAGTCACTACACTAAACGATTTTCAAGAAACAAATTCACATTTCAAGTCACTACACTTAACTATTTTCTAGTAACTATTTTATATTTCAAGTCACTACACATAACCTTTTTCAAGTCACTAATTCACATTTCATTTCACTAAAATTAACCATTATCAAGAAATAAGTTCACAATTTCAAGCCACTACACTTATCCATTTTCTAGTCACTAATTAACAATTCAAGTTACTACACTTAACCATTTTCAAGAAACAAGTTCACAATTTCAAGTCACTACACTTTGCCATTTCAAGAAACAAGTTCACAATTTCAAGTCACTACATTTAAGCTTTTTCATATAACTAATTCACATTTCAAGTCACTACATTTAACCATTTTCAAGACACAACTTCACATTTCAAGTCACCACACTAAACCATTTTCAAGAAACAAATTCACATTTCAAGTCACTACCCTTAACCATTTTCTAGTCACTATTTTATATTTCAAGTCACTACACTTAACCATTTTCAAAAAACAAGTTTACAATGTAAAGTCACAACATTTAACAATTATCAAGTCACTAATTCACAATTTTAAGTCACTACACTTAACCATTTTCAATTCACTAATTCTCAATTTCAAGTCAATACACTAAACCATTTTAACGAAACAAGTTCAGAATTTCAAGTCACTACACTTATCCATTTTCTAGTCACTAATTCACAATTTCAAGTCACTACACTTAACCATTTCAAGAAACAAGTTCACAATTTCAAGTCACTACACTTAACCATTTTCAAGTCACTAATTCATATTTCAAGTCACTACATTTAAACTTTTTCAAGTCACTAATTCACAATTCAAGTCCCTAAATTTAACCATTATCAAGAAACAAGTTCACAATTTCTAGTCACTACACTTATCCATTTTCTAGTCACTAATTAACAATTCAAGTTACTACACTTAACCATTTTCAAGAAAAAAGTTCACAATTTCAAGTCACTACACTTTGCCATTTCAAGAAACAAGTTCATAATTTCAAGTCACTACACTTAACTTTTTCAAGAAACAAGTTCACAATTTCAAGTCACTACACTTAACCATTTTCAAGAAACAAGTTCACAATTTCAATTAACTGCCGTCAACCATTTGAAGAAACAATTTCACAATTTCCCGTCACTACACTTTACCATTTTCAAGAAACAAGTTCATTATGTCAAGTCACTACATTTAACCATTTTCAAGTCACAACTTCACATTTCAAGTCACTACACTAAACCATTTTCAAGAAACAAATTCACATTTCAAGTCACTACACCTAACCATTTTGTAGTCACTAATTTTATTTCAAGTCACTACACTTAACCTTTTTCAAGTCACTAAATTTAACCATTATCAAGAAACAAGTTCATAATTTCAAGTCACTACACTTATCTATTTTCTAGTCACTAATTAACAATTCAAATTACTACACTTAACCATTTCAAGAAACAAGTTCACAATTTTAAGTCACTACACTGAACCATTTCAAGAAACAAGTTCACAATTTCAAGTCACTACATTTAACCTTTTTCATATCACTAATTCACATTTCAAGTCACTACACTAAACCATTTTCAAGAAACAAATTCACATTTCAAGTCACTACACCTAACCATTTTGTAGTCACAAATTTTATTTCAAGTCACTACACTTAACCTTTTTCAAGTCACTAAATTTAACCATTATCAAGAAACAAGTTCATAATTTCAAGTCACTATACTTATCTATTTTCTAGTCACTAATTAACAATTCAAGTTACTACACTTAACCATTTCAAGAAACAAGTTCACAATTTTAAGTCACTACACTTAACCATTTCAAGTAACAAGTTCACAATTTTAAGTCACTACACTTAACCATTTCAAGTAACAAGTTCACAATTTCAAGTCACTACACTTAACCATTTTCAAGTCACTAATTCATATTTCAAGTCACTACACTTAACCTTTTTCAAGTCACTAAATTTAACCATTATCAAGAAACAAGTTCATAATTTCAAGTCACTACACTTATCTATTTTCTAGTCACTAATTAACAATTCAAGTTACTACACTTAACCATTTCAAGAAACAAGTTCACAATTTTAAGTCACTACACTTAACCATTTCAAGAAACCAGTTCACAATTTCAAGTCACTACACTTAACCATTTTCAAGTCACTAATTCATATTTCAAGTCACTACATTTAAACTTTTTCAAGTCACTAATTCACAATTCAAATCACTAAATTTAACCATTATCAAGAAACAAGTTCACAATTTCTAGTCACTACACTTATCCATTTTCTAGTCACTAATTAACAATTCAAGTTACTACACTTAACCATTTTCAAGAAACAAGTTCACAATTTCAAGTCACTACACTTTGCCATTTCAAGAAACAAGTTCACAATTTCAAGTCAGTACATTTAACCTTTTTCATATCACTAATTCACATTTCAAGTCACTACACTTAACCATTTTCCAGAAACAAGTTCATAATTTTAAGTCACTACACTTAACTTTTTCAAGAAAAAAGTTCACAATTTCAAGTCACTACACTAAACCATTTTCAAGAAACAAGTTCACAATTTCAATTAACTGCCGTCAACCATTTGAAGAAACAATTTCACAATTTCCCGTCACTACACTTAACCATTTTCAAGAAACAAGTTCATTATGTCAAGTCACTACACTAAACGATTTTCAAGAAACAAATTCACATTTCAAGTCACTACACTTAACTATTTTCTAGTAACTATTTTATATTTCAAGTCACTACACATAACCTTTTTCAAGTCACTAATTCACATTTCATTTCACTAAAATTAACCATTATCAAGAAATAAGTTCACAATTTCAAGCCACTACACTTATCCATTTTCTAGTCACTAATTAACAATTCAAGTTACTACACTTAACCATTTTCAAGAAACAAGTTCACAATTTCAAGTCACTACACTTTGCCATTTCAAGAAACAAGTTCAGAATTTCAAGTCACTACATTTAACCTTTTTCATATAACTAATTCACATTTCAAGTCACTACATTTAACCATTTTCAAGACACAACTTCACATTTCAAGTCACCACACTAAACCATTTTCAAGAAACAAATTAACATTTCAAGTCACTACCCTTAACCATTTTCTAGTCACTATTTTATATTTCAAGTCACTACACTTAACCATTTTCAAAAAACAAGTTTACAATGTAAAGTCACAACATTTAACAATTATCAAGTCACTAATTCACAATTTTAAGTCACTACACTTAACCATTTTCAATTCACTAATTCTCAATTTCAAGTCAATACACTAAACCATTTTAACGAAACAAGTTCAGAATTTCAAGTCACTACACTTATCCATTTTCTAGTCACTAATTCACAATTTCAAGTCACTACACTTAACCATTTCAAGAAACAAGTTCACAATTTCAAGTCACTACACTTAACCATTTTCAAGTCACTAATTCATATTTCAAGTCACTACATTTAAACTTTTTCAAGTCACTAATTCACAATTCAAGTCCCTAAATTTAACCATTATCAAGAAACAAGTTCACAATTTCTAGTCACTACACTTATCCATTTTCTAGTCACTAATTAACAATTCAAGTTACTACACTTAACCATTTTCAAGAAAAAAGTTCACAATTTCAAGTCACTACACTTTGCCATTTCAAGAAACAAGTTCATAATTTCAAGTCACTACACTTAATTTTTTCAAGAAACAAGTTCACAATTTCAAGTCACTACACTTAACCATTTTCAAGAAACAAGTTCACAATTTCAAGTCACTACACTTAACCATTTTCAAGTCACTAATTCATATTTCAAGTCACTACATTTAAACTTTTTCAAGTCACTAATTCACAATTCAAGTCCCTAAATTTAACCATTATCAAGAAACAAGTTCACAATTTCTAGTCACTACACTTATCCATTTTCTAGTCACTAATTAACAATTCAAGTTACTACACTTAACCATTTTCAAGAAAAAAGTTCACAATTTCAAGTCACTACACTTTGCCATTTCAAGAAACAAGTTCATAATTTCAAGTCACTACACTTAACTTTTTCAAGAAACAAGTTCACAATTTCAAGTCACTACACTTAACCATTTTCAAGAAACAAGTTCACAATTTCAATTAACTGCCGTCAACCATTTGAAGAAACAATTTCACAATTTCCCGTCACTACACTTTACCATTTTCAAGAAACAAGTTCATTATGTCAAGTCACTACATTTAACCATTTTCAAGTCACAACTTCACATTTCAAGTCACTACACTAAACCATTTTCAAGAAACAAATTCACATTTCAAGTCACTACACCTAACCATTTTGTAGTCACTAATTTTATTTCAAGTCACTACACTTAACCTTTTTCAAGTCACTAAATTTAACCATTATCAAGAAACAAGTTCATAATTTCAAGTCACTACACTTATCTATTTTCTAGTCACTAATTAACAATTCAAGTTACTACACTTAACCATTTCAAGAAACAAGTTCACAATTTTAAGTCACTACACTTAACCATTTCAAGAAACAAGTTCACAATTTCAAGTCACTACACTTAACCATTTTCAAGTCACTAATTCATATTTCAAGTCACTACATTTAAACTTTTTCAAGTCACTAATTCACAATTCAAGTCCCTAAATTTAACCATTATCAAGAAATAAGTTCACAATTTCTAGTCACTACACTTATCCATTTTCTAGTCACTAATTAACAATTTCAAGTTACTACTACACTTAACCATTTTCAAGAAACAAGTTCATAATTTCAAGTCACTACACTTAACTTTTTCAAGAAACAAGTTCACAATTTTAAGTCACTACACTTAACCATTTTCAAGAAACAAGTTCACAATTTCAATTAACTGCCGTCAACCATTTGAAGAAACAATTTCACAATTTCCCGTCACTACACTTTACCATTTTCAAGAAACAAGTTCATTATGTCAAGTCACTACATTTAACCATTTTCAAGTCACAACTTCACATTTCAAGTCACTACACTAAACCATTTTCAAGAAACAAATTCACATTTCAAGTCACTACACCTAACCATTTTGTAGTCACTAATTTTATTTCAAGTCACTACACTTAACCTTTTTCAAGTCACTAAATTTAACCATTATCAAGAAACAAGTTCATAATTTCAAGTCACTACACTTATCTATTTTCTAGTCACTAATTAACAATTCAAGTTACTACACTTAACCATTTCAAGAAACAAGTTCACAATTTTAAGTCACTACACTTAACCATTTCAAGAAACAAGTTCACAATTTCAAGTCACTACACTTAACCATTTTCAAGTCACTAATTCATATTTCAAGTCACTACATTTAAACTTTTTCAAGTCACTAATTCACAATTCAAGTCCCTAAATTTAACCATTATCAAGAAACAAGTTCACAATTTCTAGTCACTACACTTATCCATTTTCTAGTCACTAATTAACAATTTCAAGTTACTACTACACTTAACCATTTTCAAGAAACAAGTTCACAATTTCAAGTCACTACACTTTGCCATTTCAAGAAACAAGTTCACAATTTCAAGTCAGTACATTTAACCTTTTTCATATCACTAATTCACATTTCAAGTCACTACACTTAACCATTTTCCAGAAACAAGTTCATAATTTTAAGTCACTACACTTAACTTTTTCAAGAAAAAAGTTCACAATTTCAAGTCACTACACTAAACCATTTTCAAGAAACAAGTTCACAATTTCAATTAACTGCCGTCAACCATTTGAAGAAACAATTTCACAATTTCCCGTCACTACACTTAACCATTTTCAAGAAACAAGTTCATTATGTCAAGTCACTACACTAAATGATTTTCAAGAAACAAATTCACATTTCAAGTCACTACACTTAACTATTTTCTAGTAACTATTTTATATTTCAAGTCACTACACATAACCTTTTTCAAGTCACTAATTCACATTTCATTTCACTAAAATTAACCATTATCAAGAAATAAGTTCACAATTTCAAGCCACTACACTTATCCATTTTCTAGTCACTAATTAACAATTCAAGTTACTACACTTAACCATTTTCAAGAAACAAGTTCACAATTTCAAGTCACTACACTTTGCCATTTCAAGAAACAAGTTCACAATTTCAAGTCACTACATTTAAGCTTTTTCATATAACTAATTCACATTTCAAGTCACTACATTTAACCATTTTCAAGACACAACTTCACATTTCAAGTCACCACACTAAACCATTTTCAAGAAACAAATTCACATTTCAAGTCACTACCCTTAACCATTTTCTAGTCACTATTTTATATTTCAAGTCACTACACTTAACCATTTTCAAAAAACAAGTTTACAATGTAAAGTCACAACATTTAACAATTATCAAGTCACTAATTCACAATTTTAAGTCACTACACTTAACCATTTTCAATTCACTAATTCTCAATTTCAAGTCAATACACTAAACCATTTTAACGAAACAAGTTCAGAATTTCAAGTCACTACACTTATCCATTTTCTAGTCACTAATTCACAATTTCAAGTCACTACACTTAACCATTTCAAGAAACAAGTTCACAATTTCAAGTCACTACACTTAACCATTTTCAAGTCACTAATTCATATTTCAAGTCACTACATTTAAACTTTTTCAAGTCACTAATTCACAATTCAAGTCCCTAAATTTAACCATTATCAAGAAACAAGTTCACAATTTCTAGTCACTACACTTATCCATTTTCTAGTCACTAATTAACAATTCAAGTTACTACACTTAACCATTTTCAAGAAAAAAGTTCACAATTTCAAGTCACTACACTTTGCCATTTCAAGAAACAAGTTCATAATTTCAAGTCACTACACTTAACTTTTTCAAGAAACAAGTTCACAATTTCAAGTCACTACACTTAACCATTTTCAAGAAACAAGTTCACAATTTCAATTAACTGCCGTCAACCATTTGAAGAAACAATTTCACAATTTCCCGTCACTACACTTTACCATTTTCAAGAAACAAGTTCATTATGTCAAGTCACTACATTTAACCATTTTCAAGTCACAACTTCACATTTCAAGTCACTACACTAAACCATTTTCAAGAAACAAATTCACATTTCAAGTCACTACACCTAACCATTTTGTAGTCACTAATTTTATTTCAAGTCACTACACTTAACCTTTTTCAAGTCACTAAATTTAACCATTATCAAGAAACAAGTTCATAATTTCAAGTCACTACACTTATCTATTTTCTAGTCACTAATTAACAATTCAAATTACTACACTTAACCATTTCAAGAAACAAGTTCACAATTTTAAGTCACTACACTGAACCATTTCAAGAAACAAGTTCACAATTTCAAGTCACTACATTTAACCTTTTTCATATCACTAATTCACATTTCAAGTCACTACACTAAACCATTTTCAAGAAACAAATTCACATTTCAAGTCACTACACCTAACCATTTTGTAGTCACAAATTTTATTTCAAGTCACTACACTTAACCTTTTTCAAGTCACTAAATTTAACCATTATCAAGAAACAAGTTCATAATTTCAAGTCACTATACTTATCTATTTTCTAGTCACTAATTAACAATTCAAGTTACTACACTTAACCATTTCAAGAAACAAGTTCACAATTTTAAGTCACTACACTTAACCATTTCAAGTAACAAGTTCACAATTTTAAGTCACTACACTTAACCATTTCAAGTAACAAGTTCACAATTTCAAGTCACTACACTTAACCATTTTCAAGTCACTAATTCATATTTCAAGTCACTACACTTAACCTTTTTCAAGTCACTAAATTTAACCATTATCAAGAAACAAGTTCATAATTTCAAGTCACTACACTTATCTATTTTCTAGTCACTAATTAACAATTCAAGTCACTACACTTTACCATTTTAAAGTCCTTAATTCTCATTTCAAGTCACGACACAACCATTTTCAAGAAATCAGTTCACAATTTACAGTCACTACACTTAACCATTTTCAACTCACTTATTCACAATTTTAAGTCACTACACTTAATCATTTTCTAGTCACTATTTTATATTTCAACTCACTACACTTAACAATTTTCAAAAAACAAGTTTACAATGTAAAGTCACTAGATTTAACCTTTATCAAGTAACCAATTCACAATTTCAAGTCACTACACTTAACCATTTCAAGAAACAATTTCACAATTTCAAGTCACTACACTTAACCTTTTTCAAGTCACTAATTCACATTTCAAGTCACTAAACTAAACCATTTTCAAGAAACAAATTCACATTTCAAGTCACTACACTTAACCATTTTCTAGTCACTATTTTATATTTCAAGTCACTACACTTAACCATTTTCAAAAAACAAGTTTACAATGTAAAGTCACTACATATAGCGATTATCAAGTCACTAATTCACAATTTTAAGTCACTACACTTAACCATTTTCAAGAAATCAGTTCACATTTTACAGTCACTACACTAAACCATTATTAATAAAAAAGTTCACAATTTCAAGTCACTTCACTTAACCATTTTCTAGTCACTATTTTATATTTCAAGTCACTACACTTAACCATTTTCAAAAAACAAGTTTACGTTGTAAAGTCACTACATTTAGCGATTATCAAGTCACAAATTCACAATTTTAAGTCAACCATTTTCAAGAAATCAGTTCACATTTTACAGTCACTACACTAAACCATTTTCAATAAAAAAGTTCAAATTTCAAGTCAATACACTTAACCATTTTCAAGACACAAGTTTATATTTCAAGTCACTACACTTAACCATTTTCAAAAAACAAGTTTACAATGTAAAGTCACTACATTTAACCATTATCAAGTCACTAATTCACAAATCCAAGTCACTACACTTAACTATTTCAATAAACAAGTTCAAAATTTCAAGTCACTACAATTAACCATTTCAAGAAACAAGTTCAGAATTTCAAGTCACTAATTCACATTTCAAGTCACTAAATTTAACCATTTTCAAAAAACAAGTTCACAATTTCAAGGCACTACACTTATCCATTTACTAGTCACTAATTCACATTTCAAGTCACTACACTTAACCATTTTCAACAAACAATTTCATAATTTCAAGTCACTACACTTAACTATTTCAAGAAACAAGTTCACAATTTCAAGTCACTACACTTAACCGTTTTCAAGAAATCAGTTCACAATTTACAGTCACTACACTTAACCATTTTCAACTCACTTATTCACAATTTTAAGTCACTACACTTAATCATTTTCTAGTCACTATTTTATATTTCAACTCACTACACTTAACAATTTTCAAAAAACAAGTTTACAATGTAAAGTCACTAGATTTAACCTTTATCAAGTAACCAATTCACAATTTTAAGTCACTACACTTAACCATTTTCAAAAAACAAGTTCATAATTTCAAGTCACTACACTTAACCATTTCAAGAAACAATTTCACAATTTCAAGTCACTACACTTAACCTTTTTCAAGTCACTAATTCACATTTCAAGTCACTAAACAAAACCATTTTCAAGAAACAAATTCACATTTCAAGTCACTACACTTAACCATTTTCTAGTCACTATTTTATATTTCAAGTCACTACACTTAACCATTTTCAAAAAACAAGTTCACAATTTCAAGGCACTACACTTATCCATTTACTAGTCACTAATTCACATTTCAACTCACTACACTTAACCATTTTCAACAAACAAGTTCATAATTTCAAGTCACCACACTTAACTATTTCAAGAAACAAGTTCACAATTTCAAGTCACTACACTTAAACGTTTTCAAGAAATAAGTTCACAATTTACAGTCACTACACGTAACCATTTTCAACTCACTAATTCACATTTCAAGTCACTACACTTAACCATTTTCAAGTCACTAATTCATATTTCAAGTCACTACACTTAACCATTTTCAAGAAACAAGTTCACATTTCAAGTCAGTACACTTAATCATTTTCTAGTCACTATTTTATATTACAACTCACTACACTTAACAATTTTCAAAAAACAAGTTCACAATGTAAAGTCACTACATTTAACCATTATCAAGTAACTAATTCACAATTTCAAGTCACTACACTTTGCCATTTTAAGAAAAAAGTTCACAATTTCAAGTCACTACATTTAACCTTTTTCAAGTCACTAATTCACATTTCAAGTCACTGCACTTAACCATTTTCAAGAAACAAGTTCACAATTTCATGTCACTACACTTAACCATTTTCTAGTCACCATTTTACATTTCAAGTCACTACACTTAACCATTTTAAATAAACAAGTTTACAATGTAAAGTCACTACATTTAACCATTATCAAGTCACTAATTCACAATTTTAAGTCACTACACTTAACCATTTTCAATTCACTAATTCTCAATTTCAAGTCAATACACTGAACCATTTTAACGAAACAAGTTCACAATTTCAAGTCACTACACTTATCCATTTTCTAGTCACTAATTCACAATTTCAAGTCACTACACTTTACCATTTTAAAGTGATTAATTCACATTTCAAGTCAAGACAACCATTTTCAAAAAACAAGTTCACAATTTCAAGTCACTACACTTAAACATTTCAAGAAACAATTTCACAATTTCAAGTCACTACACTTAACCTTTTTCAAGTCACTAATTGACATTTCAAATTACTAAATTTAACCATTTTCAAGAAACAAGTTCACAATTTCAAATCACTACACTTATCCATTTTCTAGTCACTAATTCACAATTTCAAGTCACTACACTTAACTATTTCAATAAAACAGTTCAAAATTTCAAGTCACTACAATTAACCATTTCAAGAAACAAGTTCACAATTTCAAGTCACTAATTCACATTTCAAGTCACTAAATTTAACCATTTTCAAGAAACAAGTTCACAATTTCAAGGCACTACACTTATCCATTTACTAGTCACTAATTCACATTTCAAGTCACTACACTTAACCATTTTCAACAAACAATTTCATAATTTCAAGTCACTACACTTAACTATTTCAAGAAACAAGTTCACAATTTCAAGTCACTACACTTAACCGTTTTCAAGAAATCAGTTCACAATTTACAGTCACTACACTTAACCATTTTCAACTCACTTATTCACAATTTTAAGTCACTACACTTAATCATTTTCTAGTCACTATTTTATATTTCAACTCACTACACTTAACAATTTTCAAAAAACAAGTTTACAATGTAAAGTCACTAGATTTAACCTTTATCAAGTAACCAATTCACAATTTCAAGTCACTACACTTAACCATTTTCAAAAAACAAGTTCATAATTTCAAGTCACTACACTTAACCATTTCAAGAAACAATTTCACAATTTCAAGTCACTACACTTAACCTTTTTCAAGTCACTAATTCACATTTCAAGTCACTAAACAAAACCATTTTCAAGAAACAAATTCACATTTCAAGTCACTACACTTAACCATTTTCTAGTCACTATTTTATATTTCAAGTCACTACACTTAACCATTTTCAAAAAACAAGTTTACAATGTAAAGTCACTACATTTAGCGATTATCAAGTCACTAATTCACAATTTTAAGTCACTACACTTAACCATTTTCAAGAAATCAGTTCACATTTTACAGTCACTACACTAAACCATTATTAATAAAAAAGTTCACAATTTCAAGTCACTTCACTTAACCATTTTCTAGTCACTATTTTATATTTCAAGTCACTACACTTAACCATTTTCAAAAAACAAGTTTACGTTGTAAAGTCACTACATTTAGCGATTATCAAGTCACTAATTCACAATTTTAAGTCAACCATTTTCAAGAAATCAGTTCACATTTTACAGTCACTACACTAAACCATTTTCAATAAAAAAGTTCAAATTTCAAGTCACTACACTTAACCATTTTCAAGACACAAGTTTATATTTCAAGTCACTACACTTAACCATTTTCAAAAAACAAGTTTACAATGTAAAGTCACTACATTTAACCATTATCAAGTCACTAATTCACAAATCCAAGTCACTACACTTAACCGTTTTCAAGAAATCAGTTCGCAATTTAAAGTCACTACACTTAACCATTTTCAACTCACTAATTCACATTTCAAGTCACTACACTTGTCACTAATTCACAATTTCAAGTCACTACACTTAACCATTTCAAGAAACAAGTTCACATTTCAAGTCACTATACTTATGCATTTTCTAGTCACTAATTCACATTTCAAGTCACTACACTAAACCATTTTCAAGAAACAAGTTCACAATTTCAAGTCACTACACTTAACCATTTTCTAGTCACTATTTTATATTTTAAGTCATTACACTTAACCATTTTTAAAAAACAAGTTTACAATGTAAAGCCACTACATTTAACCATTATCAAGTCACTAATTCACAATTTTAAGTCACTACACTTAACCATCTTCAATTAACTAATTCTCAATTTCAAGTCAATACACTGAACCATTTTAACGAAACAAGTTCACAATTTCAAGTCACTACACTTATCCATTTTCTAGTCACTAATTCACAATTTCAAGTCACTACACTTTACCATTTTAAAGTGATTAATTCACATTTCAAGTCAAGACAACCATTTTCAAAAAACAAGTTTACAATTTCAAGTCACTACACTTAACCATTTCAAGAAACAATTTCACAATTTCAAGTCACTACACTTAACCTTTTTCAATTCACTAATTGACATTTCAAATTACTAAATTTAACCATTTTGAAGAAACAAGTTCACAATTTCAACTCACTACACTTATCCATTTTCTAGTCACTAATTCACAATTTCAAGTCACTGCACTTAACTATTTCAATAAACAAGTTCAAAATTTCTAGTCACTAGAATTAACCATTTCAAGAAACAAGTTCAGAATTTCAAGTCACTAATTCACATTTCAAGTCACTAAATTTAACCATTTTCAAAAAACAAGTTCACAATTTCAAGGCACTACACTTATCCATTTACTAGTCACTAATTCACATTTCAACTCACTACACTTAACCATTTTCAACAAACAAGTTCATAATTTCAAGTCACTACACTTAACTATTTCAAGAAAGAAGTTCACAATTTCAAGTCACTACACTTAACCGTTTTCAAGAAATAAGTTCACAATTTCAAGTCACTACACTTAACCATTTCAAGAAAAAATTTCACAATTTCAAGTCACTACACTTAACCTTTTTCAAGTCACTAATTCACATTTCAAGTACCTACACAAAACCATTTTCAAGAAACAAGTTCACAATTTCAAGTCACTAGACTTAACCATTTTCTAGTCACTATTTTATATTTCAAGTCACTACCCTTAACCATTTTTAAAAAACAAGTTTACAATGTAAAGTCACTACATTTAGCGATTATCAAGTCACTAATTCACAATTTTAAGTCACTATACTTAACCATTTTCAAGAAATGAGTTCACATTTTACAGTCACTACACTAAACCATTTTAAATAAAAAAGTTCAAATTTCAAGTCACTACACTTAACCATTTTGAAGTCACTAATTCATATTTCAATTCACTACACTTAACCATTTTCAAGAAACAAGTTCACATTTCAAGTCACTACACTTAATCTTTTTCTAGTCACTATTTCATATTTCAACTCACTACACTTAACAATTTTGAAAAAACAAGTTCACAATGTAAAGTCACTACATTTAACCATTATCAAGTAACTAATTCACAATTTCAAGTCACCACACTTTGCCATTTTAAGAAACAAGTTCACAATTTCAAGTCACTACATTTAACCATTTTCAAGTCACAACTTCACATTTCAAGTCACTACACTAAACCATTTTCAAGAAACACGTTTAAATTTCAAGTCACTACACTTGCCCATTTTCTAGTCACTATTTAATATTTCAAGTCACTACACTTAACCATTTTCAAAAAACAAGTTTACAATGTAAATTCACTGCATTTAACCATTATCAATTAACTAATTCACAATTTCAAGTCACTACACTTAACCATTTTCAAAAAACAAGTTCACAATTTCAAGTCACTACACTTAACCATTTCAAGGAAAAATTTCACAATTTCAAGTCACTACACTTAACCTTTTTCAAGTCACTAATTCACATTTCAAGTACCTACACAAAACCATTTTCAAGAAACAAGTTCACAATTTCAAGTCACTAGACTTAACCATTTTCTAGTCACTATTTTATATTTCAAGTCACTACACTTAACCATTTTCAAAAAACAAGTTTACAATGTAAAGTCACTACATTAAACCATTATCAAGTCACTAATTCACAATTCCAAGTCACTACACTTAACCTTTTTCCAGAAATCAGATCACAATTTACAGTCACTACACTTAACCATTTTCAACTCACTAATTCACATTTCAACTCACTACACTTAACCATTTTCATGTCACTAATTCACTTTTCAAGTCACTACACTTAACAATTTTCAAAAAACAAGTTCACATTTCAAGTCACTACACTTAACCATTTTCTAGTCACTATTTTATATTTCAAGTCACTACACTTAACCATTTTTAAAAAACAAGTTTACAATGTAAATTCACTACATTTAACCATTATCAAGTAACTAATTCACAATTTCAAGTCACTACACTTAACCATTTTCAAAAACCAAGTTCACAATTTCAAGTCACTACACTTAACCGTTTCAAGAAACAATTTCACAATTTCAAGTCACTACACTTAACCTTTTTCAAGTCACTAATTCACATTTCAAGTACCTACACTAAACCATTTTTCAAGAAACAAGTTCACAATTTCAAGTCACTACACTTAACCATTTTACTAGTCACTATTTTATATTTCAAGTCACTACCCTTAACCATTTTTAAAAAACAAGTTTACAATGTAAATTCACTACATTTAACCATTATCAAGTAACTAATTCACAATTTCAAGTCACTACACTTAACCATTTTCAAAAACCAAGTTCACAATTTCAAGTCACTACACTTAACCGTTTCAAGAAACAATTTCACAATTTCAAGTCACTACACTTAACCTTTTTCAAGTCACTAATTCACATTTCAAGTACCTACACTAAACCATTTTTCAAGAAACAAGTTCACAATTTCAAGTCACTACACTTAACCATTTTACTAGTCACTATTTTATATTTCAAGTCACTACCCTTAACCATTTTTAAAAAACAAGTTTACAATGTAAAGTCACTACATTTAGCGATTATCAAGTCACTAATTCACAATTTTAAGTCACTATACTTAACCATTTTCAAGAAATCAGTTCACATTTTACAGTCACTACACTAAACCATTTCCAATAAAAAAGTTCAAATTTCAAGTCACTACACTTAACCATTTTCAAGTCACTAATTCATATTTCAAGTCACTACACTTAACCATTTTCAAGAAACAAGTTCACATTTCAAGTCACTACACTTAATCATTTTCTAGTCACTATTTCATATTTCAACTCACTACACTTAACAATTTTCAAAAAACAAGTTCACAATGTAAAGTCACTACATTTAACCATTATCAAGTAACCAATTCACAATTTCAAGTCACTACACTTTGCCATTTCAAGAAACAAGTTCACAATTTCAAGTCACTACATTTAACCATTTTCAAGTCACAACTTCACATTTCAAGTCACTACACTAAACCATTTTCAAGAAACACGTTTAAATTTCAAGTCACTACACTTGCCCATTTTCTAGTCACTATTTAATATTTCAAGTCACTACACTTAACCATTTTCAAAAAACAAGTTTACAATGTAAATTCACTGCATTTAACCATTATCAATTAACTAATTCACAATTTCAAGTCACTATACTTAACCATTTTCAAAAAACAAGTTCACAATTTCAAGTCACTACACTTAACCATTTCAAGAAAAAATTTCACAATTTCAAGTCACTACACTTAACCTTTTTCAAGTCACTAATTCACATTTCAAGTACCTACACTAAACCATTTTGAAGAAACAAGTTCACAATTCCAAGTCACTAGACTTAACCATTTTCTAGTCACTATTTTATATTTCAAGTCACTACATTTAGCGATTATCAAGTCACTAATTCACAATTTTAAGTCACTACATTTAACCATTTTCAAGAAATCAGTCCACATTTTACAGTCACTACACTAAACCATTTTCAATAAAAAAGCTCAAATTTGAAGTCACTACACTTAACCATTTTCTAGTAACTACTAAATATTTCAAGTCACTACACTTAACCATTTTCAAAAAACAAGTTTACAATGTAAAGTCACTACATTTAACCATTATCAAGTCACTAATTCATAATTCCAAGTCACTACACTTAACCGTTTTCCAGAAATCAGATCACAATTTACAGTCACTACACTTAACCGTTTTCAACTCACTAATTCACATTTCAAGTCACTACACTTAACCATTTTCAAGTCACTAATTCATATTTCAAGTCACTACACTTAACCATTTTCAAGAAAAAAGTTCACATTTCAAGTCACTACACTTAATCATTTTCTAGTCACTATGTTATATTTCAACTCACTACACTTAACAATTTTCAAAAAACAAGTTCACAATGTAAAGTCACTACATTTAACCATTATCTAGTAACTAATTCACAATTTCAAGTCACTACACTTTGCTATTTCAAGAAACAAGTTCACAATTTCAAGTCACTACATTTAACCATTTTCAAGTCACAACTTCACATTTCAAGTCACTACACTAAACCATTTTAAAGAAACACGTTCAAATTTCAAGTCACTACACTTAACCATTTTCTAGTCACTATTTAATATTTCAAGTCACTACACTTAACCATTTTCAAAAAACAAGTTTACAATGTAAAGTCACAGCATTTAACCATTATCAATTAACTAATTCACAATTTCAAGTTACTTAATTTAACCATTTTCAAGAAACAAGTTCACAATATCAAGTCACTACACTATGCCATTTCAAGAAACAAGTTCACAATTTCAAGTCACTACACTATGCCATTTCAAGAAACAAGTTCACAATTTCAAGTCACTACATTTAACCTTTTTCAAGTCACAAATTCACTTTTCAAGTCACTACACTTAACCATTTTTCAAGAAACCATTTCACAATTTCCTGTCAATACACTTAACCATTTTCAAGAAACAAGTTCATTATGTCAAGTCACTACACTAAACCATTTTCAAGAAACAATTTCATTATGTCAAGTCACTACACTAAACCATTTTAAAGAAACAAGTTCACAATTTCAGGTCACTACACTTAACCATTTTCAAGAAACAAATTCACATTTCAAGTCACTATACTTTACTATTTCAAGAAACAAGTTCACAATTTCAAGTCACTACACTTAACCATTTTTCAAGATACCATTTCACAATTTCCCGTCAATACACTTAACCATTTTCAAGAAACAAGTTCATTATGTCAAGTCACTACACTAAACCATTTTCAAGAAACAATTTCATTATGTCAAGTCACTACACTAAACCATTTTCAAGAAACAAGTTCACAATTTCAAGTCACTACACTTAACCATTTTCAAGAAACAAATTCACATTTCAAGTCACTACACTTAACCTTTTTCCAGTCACTATTTTATATTTCAAGTCACTACACTTAACCATTTTCAAAAAACAAGTTTAAAATGTAAAGTCACTACATTTAACCATTATCAAGTCACTAATTCACAATTTTAAGTCACTACACTTAAACATTTTCAATTCACGAATTCTCAATTTCAAGTCAATACACTAAACCATTTTCACGAAACAAGTTCCCAATTTCAAGTCACTACACTTATCAATTTTCTAGTCACTAATTAACAATTCAAGTCACTACACTAAACCATTTTCAAGAAACAAGTTTAAAATTTAAAGTCACTACACTTAACCATTTCAAGAAAAAAGTTCACAATTTCAAGTCACTACACTAAACCATTTTCAAGAAACAAGTTCACAATTTCAAGTCACTACACTTAACCATTTCAAGAAAAAAGTTCACAATTTCAAGTCACTACACTTAACCATTTTCTAGTCGCTATTTTATATTTCAAGCCACTTCACTCAACCATTTTCAAAAAACAAGATTACAATTTCAAGTCACTACATTTTACCATTATCAACTCACTAATTCACAATTTCAAGTCACTACACTTAACCATTTTCAAAAAACAAGTTCACAATTTCAAGTCACTACACTTAACCTTTTTCAAGTCACTAATTCACATTTCAAGTTACTTAATTTAACCATTTTCAAGAAACAAGTTCACAATTTCAAGTCACTACACTTATCAATTTTCTAGTCACAAATTCACAATTTTAAGTCACTACACTTAACCATTTCAAGAAACAAGTTCACAATTTAAAGTCACTACACTTAACCATTTTAAACTCACTAATACACATTTCAAGTCACTACACTAAGCCATTTTCAAGAAACAAGTTCACAATTTCAAGTCGCTACACTTTGCCATTTCAAGAAGCAAGTTAACAATTTCAAGTCACTACATTTAACCTTTTTCAAGTCACAAATTCACTTTTCAAGTCACTACACTTAACTATTTTCAAGAAACAAGTTCATAATTTCAAGTCACTACACTTAACTTTTTCAAGAAACAAGTTCACAATTTCAAGTCACTACACTTAACCATTTTCAAGAAACAAGTTCACAATTTCAAATAACTGTCGTCAACCATTTGAAGAAACAAGTTCACAATTTCCCGTCACTACACTTAACCATTTTCAAGAAACAAGTTCATTATGTCAAGTCACAACACTAAACCATTTTAAAGAAACAAGTTCACAATTTCAAGTCACTACACTTAACCATTTTCAAGAAACAAATTCACATTTCAAGTCATTACACTTAACCTTTTTCTAGTCACTATTTTATATTTCAAGTCACTACACTTAACCATTTTCAAAAAACAAGTTTACAATGTAAAGTAACTACATTAAACCATTATCAAGTCACAAATTCACAATTTTAAGTCACTACACTTAACCATTTTCAATTCACGAATTCTCAATTTCAAGTCAACACACTGAACCATTTTCATGAAACAAGTTCACAATTTCAAGTCACTACACTTATCCAATTTCTAGTCACTAATTCACAATTTCAAGTCACTACACTTAACCATTTCAAGAAACAAGTTCACAATTTCAAGTCACTACACTTAACCATTTCAAGAAAAAAGTTCACAATTTCAAGTCACTACACTAAACCATTTTCAAGAAACAATTTCACAATTTCAAGTCACTACACTAAACCTTTTTCTAGTCACTATTTTGTAATTCAAGTCACTACACTTAACCATTTTCAAAAAACAAGTTTACAATGTTAAGTCGCTATATTTAACCATTATCAAGTCACTAATTCACAATTTTAAGTCAATACACTTAACCATTTTCAATTCACAAATTCTCAATTTCAAGTCAATACACTGAACCATTTTCACGAAACAAGTTCACAATTTCAAGTAACTACACTTATCCAATTTCTAGTCACTAATTCAAAATTTCAAGTCACTACACTTAACCATTTCAAGAAACAAGTTCACAATTTCAAGTCACTACAGTTAACCATTTCAAGAGAAAAGTTCACAATTTCAAGTCACTAAACTAAGCCATTTTCAAGAAACAAGTTCACAATTTCAAGTGACTACAGTTAACCATTTTCTAGTCACTATTTTATATTTCAAGTCACTACACTCAACCATTTTCAAAAAACAAGTTTACAATGTAAAGTCACTACATTTTACCATTATCAACTCACTAATTCACAATTTCAAGTCACTACACTTAACCATTTTCAATTCACGAATTCTCAATTTCAAGTCAATACACTGAACCATTTTCACGAAACAAGTTCACAATTTCAAGTCACTACACTTATCCAATTTCTAGTCACTAATTCACAATTTCAAGTCACTACACTTAACCATTTCAAGAAACAAGTTCACAATTTCAAGTCACTACACTTAACCATTTCAAGAAAAAAGTTCACAATTTCAAGTCACTAAACTAAACCATTTTCAAGAAACAAGTTCACAATTTCAAGTCACTACACTTAACTTTTTCAAGAAACAAGTTCACAATTTCAAGTCACTACACTTAACTTTTTCAAGAAACAAGTTCACAATTTCTAGTCACTACACTAAACCTTTTTCTAGTCACTATTTTGTATTTCAAGTCACTACACTTAACCATTTTCAAAAAACAAGTTTACAATGTTAAGTCGCTACATTTAACCATTATCAAGTCACTAATTCACAATTTTAAGTCAATACACTTAACCATTTTCAATTCACGAATTCTCAATTTCGAGTCAATACACTGAACCATTTTCACGAAACAAGTTCACAATTTCAAGTAACTACACTTATCCAATTTCTAGTCACTAATTCACTATTTCAAGTCACTACACTTAACCATTTCAAGAAACAAGTTCACAATTTCAAGTCACTACACTTAACCATTTCAAGATAAAAGTTCACAATTTCAAGTCACTAAACTAAACCATTTTCAAGAAACAAGTTCACAATTTCAAGTCACTACACTTAACCTTTTTCTAGTCACTATTTTGTATTTCAAGTCACTACACTTAACCATTTTCAAAAAAGAAGTTTACAATGTTAAGTCACTAAATTTAACCATTATCAAGTCACTAATTCACAATTTTAAGTCACTACACTTAACCATTTTCAATTCACGAATTCTCAATTTCAAGTCAATACACTGAACCATTTTCACGAAACAAGTTCACAATTTCAAGTAACTACACTTATCCAATTTCTAGTCACTAATTCACAATTTCAAGTCACTACACTTAACCATTTCAAGAAACAAGTTCACAATTTCAAGTCACTACAGTTAACCATTTCAAGAAAAAAGTTCACAATTTCAAGTCACTAAACTAAACCATTTTCAAGAAACAAGTTCACAATTTCAAGTCACTACAGTTAACCATTTTCTAGTCACTATTTTATATTTCAAGTCACTACACTCAACCATTTTCAAAAAACAAGTTTACAATGTAAAGTCACTACATTTTACCATTATCAACTCACTAATTCACAATTTCAAGTCACTACACTTAACCATTTTCAATTCACGAATTCTCAATTTCAAGTCAATACACTGAACCATTTTCACGAAACAAGTTCACAATTTCAAATCACTACACTTATCCAATTTCTAGTCACTAATTCACAATTTCAAGTCACTACACTTAACCATTTCAAGAAACAAGTTCACAATTTCAAGTCACTACACTTAACCATTTCAAGAAAAAAGTTCACAATTTCAAGTCACTAAACTAAACCATTTTCAAGAAACAAGTTCACAATTTCAAGTCACTACACTTAACTTTTTCAAGAAACAAGTTCACAATTTCCAGTCACTACACTAAACCTTTTTCTAGTCACTATTTTGTATTTCAAGTCACTACACTTAACCATTTTCAAAAAACAAGTTTACAATGTTAAGTCGCTACATTTAACCATTATCAAGTCACTAATTCACAATTTTAAGTCAATACACTTAACCATTTTCAATTCACGAATTCTCAATTTCGAGTCAATACACTGAACCATTTTCACGAAACAAGTTCACAATTTCAAGTAACTACACTTATCCAATTTCTAGTCACTAATTCACTATTTCAAGTCACTACACTTAACCATTTCAAGAAACAAGTTCACAATTTCAAGTCACTACACTTAACCATTTCAAGATAAAAGTTCACAATTTTAAGTCACTACACTTAACCATTTTCAATTCACGATTTCTCAATTTCAAGTCAATACACTGAACCATTTTCACGAAATAAGTTCACAATTTCAAGTCACTACATTTATCCATTTTCTAGTCACTAATTCACAATTTCAAGTCACTACACTTATCCATTTTCTAATCACTAATTAACAATTCAAGTCACTACACTAAACCATTTTCAAGAAACAAGTTCACAATTTCAAGTCACTACACTTTGCAATTTTGAGAAACAAGTTCACAATTTCAAGTCACTACATTTAACCATTTTCAAGTCACTAATTCACATTTCAAGTCACTGCACTTAACCATTTTCAAGAAACAAGTTCATACTTTCAAGTCACTACACTTAACTTTTTCAAGAAACAAGTTCACAATTTCAAGTCACTACACTTAACCATTTTCAAGAAATAAGTTAACAATTTCAATTAACTACCGTCAACCATTTGAAGAAACAATTTCACAATTTCCCGTCACTACACTTAACCATTTTCAAGAAACAAGTTCATTATGTCAAGTCACTATATTTAACCATTTTCAAGTCACAACTACACATTGCAAGTCACTACACTTAACCTTTTTCTAGTCACTATTTTATATTTCAAGTTACTACACTCAACCATTTTCAAAAAACAAGTTTACAATGTAAAGTCACTACATTTAACCATTATCAAGTCACTAATTCACAATTTTAAGTCACTACACTTACCCATTTAAATTCACGAATTCTCAATTTCAAGTCAATACACTGAACCATTTTCACGAAATAAGTTCACAATTTCAAGTCACTACACTTATCCATTTTCTAGTCAGTAATTCACAATTTCAAGTCACTACACTTAACCATTTCAAGAAACAAGTTCACAATTTCAAGTTACTACATTTAACCATTTTCAAGTCACTAACTCACATTTCAAGTCACTACACTTAACCATTTTCAAGAAACAAGTTCATAATTTCAAGTCACTACACTTAACTTTTTCAAGAAACAAGTTTACAATTTCAAGTCACTACACTTAACCATTTTCAAGAAACAAGTTTACAATTTCAAATAACTGTCGTAACCATTTGAAGAAACAATTTCACAATTTCACGTCACTACACTTAACCAATTTCAAGAAACAAGTTCATTATGTCAAGTCACTACACTAAACCATTTTAAAGAAACAACTTAACAATTTCAAGTCACTACACTTAAACATTTTCAAGAAACAAATTCACATTTCAAGTCACTACACTTAACCTTTTTCTAGTCACTATTTTATATTTCAAGTCACTACACTTAACAAATTTCAAAAAACAAGTTTACAATGTAAAGTCACTACAACCATTATCAAGTCACTAATTCACAATTTTAAGTCACTACACTTAACCATTTTCAATTTACGAATTCTCAATTTCAAGTCAATACACTGAACCATTTTCACGAAACAAGTTCACAATTTCTAGTCACTACACTTAACTTTTTCAAGAAACAAGTTCACAATTTCAGGTCACTACACTTAACCATTTTCAAGAAACAAGTTCACAATTTCAAATAACTGTCGTCAACCATTTGAAGAAACAAGTTCACAATTTCCCGTCACTACACTTAACCATTTTCAAGAAACAAGTTCATTATGTCAAGTCACAACACTAAACCATTTTAAAGAAACAAGTTCACAATTTCAAGTCACTACACTTAACCATTTTCAAGAAACAAATTCACATTTCAAGTCATTACACTTAACCTTTTTCTAGTCACTATTTTATATTTCAAGTCACTACACTTAACCATTTTCAAAAAACAAGTTTATAATGTAAAGTAACTACATTAAACCATTATCAAGTCACAAATTCACAATTTTAAGTCACTACACTTAACCATTTTCAATTCACGAATTCTCAATTTCAAGTCAACACACTGAACCATTTTCATGAAACAAGTTCACAATTTCAAGTCACTACACTTATCCAATTTCTAGTCACTAATTCACAATTTCAAGTCACTACACTTAACCATTTCAAGAAACAAGTTCACAATTTCAAGTCACTACACTTAACCATTTCAAGAAAAAAGTTCACAATTTCAAGTCACTACACTAAACCATTTTCAAGAAACAATTTCACAATTTCAAGTCACTACACTAAACCTTTTTCTAGTCACTATTTTGTAATTCAAGTCACTACACTTAACCATTTTCAAAAAACAAGTTTACAATGTTAAGTCACTACATTTAACCATTATCAAGTCACTAATTCACAATTTTAAGTCAATACACTTAACCATTTTCAATTCACGAATTCTCAATTTCAAGTCAATACACTGAACCATTTTCACGAAACAAGTTCACAATTTCAAGTAACTACACTTATCCAATTTCTAGTCACTAATTCAAAATTTCAAGTCACTACACTTAACCATTTCAAGAAACAAGTTCACAATTTCAAGTCACTACAGTTAACCATTTCAAGAGAAAAGTTCACAATTTCAAGTCACTAAACTAAACCATTTTCAAGAAACAAGTTCACAATTTCAAGTCACTACAGTTAACCATTTTCTAGTCACTATTTTATATTTCAAGTCACTACACTCAACCATTTTCAAAAAACAAGTTTACAATGTAAAGTCACTTCATTTTACCATTATCAACTCACTAATTCACAATTTCAAGTCACTACACTTAACCATTTTCAATTCATGAATTCTCAATTTCAAGTCAATACACTGAACCATTTTCACGAAACAAGTTCAAAATTTCAAGTAACTACACTTATCCAATTTCTAGTCACTAATTCACAATTTCAAGTCACTACACTTAACCATTTCAAGAAACAAGTTCACAATTTCAAGTCACTACACTTAACCATTTCAAGAAAAAAGTTCACAATTTCAAGTCACTAAACTAAACCATTTTCAAGAAACAAGTTCACAATTTCAAGTCACTACACTTAACTTTTTCAAGAAACAAGTTCACAATTTCAAGTCACTACACTTAACTTTTTCAAGAAACAAGTTCACAATTTCAAGTCACTACACTTAACCATTTCAAGAAAAAAGTTCACAATTTCAAGTCACTACACTTAACCATTTTCAAGAAACAAGTTCATAATTTCAAGTCACTACACTTAACTTTTTCAAGAAACAAGTTCACAATTTCAAGTCACTACATTTAACCATTTTCAAGTCACTAATTCACATTTCAAGTCACTACACTTAACCATTTTCAAGAAACAAGTTCATAATTTCAAGTCACTACACTTAACTTTTTCAAGAAGCAAGTTTACAATTTCAAGTCACTACACTTAACCATTTTCAAGAAACAAGTTCACAATTTCAAATAACTGTCGTAACCATTTGAACAAACAATTTCACAATTTCACGTCACTACACTTAACCATTTTCAAGAAAAAAGTTCATTATGTCAAGTCACTACACTAAACCATTTTAAAGAAACAGGTTCACAATTTCAAGTCACTACACTTAACCATTTTCAAGAAACAAATTCACATTTCAAGTCACTACACTTAACCTTTTTCTAGTCACTATTTTAAATTTCAAGTCACTACACTTAACAAATTTCAAAAAACAAGTTTACAATGTAAAGTCACTACAACCATTATCAAGTCACTAATTCACAATTTTAAGTCACTACACTTACCATTTTCAATTCACGAATTCTCAATTTCAAGTCAATACACTGAACCATTTTCACGAAACAAGTTCACAATTTCAAGTCACTACACTTAACTTTTTCAAGAAACAAGTTCACAATTTCAAGTCACTACACTTAACCATTTTCAAGAAACAAGTTCACAATTTCAAATAACTGCCGTCAACCATTTGAAGAAACAAGTTCACAATTTTCCGTCACTGCACTTAACCATTTTCAAGAAAAAAGTTCATTATGTCAAGTCACTACAATAAACCATTTTCAAGAAACAAGTTCACAATTTCAAGTCACTACACGTAACCATTTTCAAGAAACAAATTCACATTTCAAGTTACTACACTTAACCTTTTTCTAGTTACTATTTTATATTTCAAGTCACTACACTTAACCAATTTCAAAAAACAAGTTTACAATGTAAAGTCACTACATTTAACCATTATCAAGTCACAAATTCACAATTTTAAGTCACTACACTTAACCATTTTCAATTCACGATTTCTCAATTTCAAGTCAATACACTGAACCATTTTCACGAAATAAGTTCACAATTTCAAGTCACTACATTTATCCATTTTCTAGTCACTAATTCACAATTTCAAGTCACTACACTTATCCATTTTCTAATCACTAATTAACAATTCAAGTCACTACACTAAACCATTTTCAAGAAACAAGTTCACAATTTCAAGTCACTACACATTGCAATTTTGAGAAACAAGTTCACAATTTCAAGTCACTACATTTAACCATTTTCAAGTCACTAATTCACATTTCAAGTCACTGCACTTAACCATTTTCAAGAAACAAGTTCATACTTTCAAGTCACTACACTTAACTTTTTCAAGAAACAAGTTCACAATTTCAAGTCACTACACTTAACCATTTTCAAGAAATAAGTTAACAATTTCAATTAACTGCCGTCAACCATTTGAAGAAACAATTTCACAATTTCCCGTCACTACACTTAACCATTTTCAAGAAAGAAGTTCACAATTTCAAGTCACTACACTAAACCTTTTTCTAGTCACTATTTTGTATTTCAAGTCACTACACTTAACCATTTTCAAAAAACAAGTTTACAATGTTAAGTCGCTACATTTAACCATTATCAAGTCACTAATTCACAATTTTAAGTCAATACACTTAACCATTTTCAATTCACGAATTCTCAATTTCGAGTCAATACACTGAACCATTTTCACGAAACAAGTTCACAATTTCAAGTAACTACACTTATCCAATTTCTAGTCACTAATTCACAATTTCAAGTTACTACACTTAACCATTTCAAGAAACAAGTTCACAATTTCAAGTCACTAAACTAAACCATTTTCAAGAAACAAGTTCACAATTTCAAGTCACTACACTTAACCATTTTCTAGAAACAAATTCACATTTCAAGTCACTACACTTAACCTTTTTCTAGTCACTATTTTAAATTTCAAGTCACTACACTTAACAAATTTCAAAAAACAAGTTTACAATGTAAAGTCACTACAACCATTATCAAGTCACTAATTCACAATTTTAAGTCACTACACTTACCATTTTCAATTCACGAATTCTCAATTTCAAGTCAATACACTGAACCATTTTCACGAAACAAGTTCACAATTTCAAGTCACTACACTTAACTTTTTCAAGAAACAAGTTCACAATTTCAAGTCACTACACTTAACCATTTTCAAGAAACAAGTTCACAATTTCAAATAACTGCCGTCAACCATTTGAAGAAACAAGTTCACAATTTTCCGTCACTGCACTTAACCATTTTCAAGAAAAAAGTTCATTATGTCAAGTCACTACAATAAACCATTTTCAAGAAACAAGTTCACAATTTCAAGTCACTACACGTAACCATTTTCAAGAAACAAATTCACATTTCAAGTTACTACACTTAACCTTTTTCTAGTTACTATTTTATATTTCAAGTCACTACACTTAACCAATTTCAAAAAACAAGTTTACAATGTAAAGTCACTACATTTAACCATTATCAAGTCACAAATTCACAATTTTAAGTCACTACACTTAACCATTTTCAATTCACGATTTCTCAATTTCAAGTCAATACACTGAACCATTTTCACGAAATAAGTTCACAATTTCAAGTCACTACATTTATCCATTTTCTAGTCACTAATTCACAATTTCAAGTCACTACACTTATCCATTTTCTAATCACTAATTAACAATTCAAGTCACTACACTAAACCATTTTCAAGAAACAAGTTCACAATTTCAAGTCACTACACATTGCAATTTTGAGAAACAAGTTCACAATTTCAAGTCACTACATTTAACCATTTTCAAGTCACTAATTCACATTTCAAGTCACTGCACTTAACCATTTTCAAGAAACAAGTTCATACTTTCAAGTCACTACACTTAACTTTTTCAAGAAACAAGTTCACAATTTCAAGTCACTACACTTAACCATTTTCAAGTCACTAATTCACATTTCAAGTCACTAAATTTAACCATTTGAAAAAACAAGTTCACAATTTCAAGTCACTGCACTTAACCATTTTCAAGAAACAAGTTCATACTTTCAAGTCACTACACTTAACTTTTTCAAGAAACAAGTTCACAATTTCAAGTCACTACACTTAACCATTTTCAAGAAATAAGTTAACAATTTCAATTAACTACCGTCAACCATTTGAAGAAACAAGTTCATTATGTCAAGTCACTATATTTAACCATTTTCAAGTCACAACTACACATTGCAAGTCACTACACTTAACCTTTTTCTAGTCACTATTTTATATTTCAAGTTACTACACTCAACCATTTTCAAAAAACAAGTTTACAATGTAAAGTCACTACATTTAACCATTATCAAGTCACTAATTCACAATTTTAAGTCACTACACTTACCCATTTAAATTCACGAATTCTCAATTTCAAGTCAATACACTGAACCATTTTCACGAAATAAGTTCACAATTTCAAGTCACTACACTTATCCATTTTCTAGTCAGTAATTCACAATTTCAAGTCACTACAGTTAACCATTTCAAGAAACAAGTTCACAATTTCAAGTTACTACATTTAACCATTTTCAAGTCACTAATTCACATTTCAAGTCACTACACTTAACCATTTTCAAGAAACAAGTTCATAATTTCAAGTCACTACACTTAACTTTTTCAAGAAACAAGTTTACAATTTCAAGTCACTACACTTAACCATTTTCAAGAAACAAGTTTACAATTTCAAATAACTGTCGTAACCATTTGAAGAAACAATTTCACAATTTCACGTCACTACACTTAACCATTTTCAAGAAACAAGTTCATTATGTCAAGTCACTACACTAAACCATTTTAAAGAAACAACTTAACAATTTCAAGTCACTACACTTAAACATTTTCAAGAAACAAATTCACATTTCAAGTCACTACACTTAACCTTTTTCTAGTCACTATTTTATATTTCAAGTCACTACACTTAACAAATTTCAAAAAACAAGTTTACAATGTAAAGTCACTACAACCATTATCAAGTCACTAATTCACAATTTTAAGTCACTACACTTAACCATTTTCAATTTAAGAATTCTCAATTTCAAGTCAATACACTGAACCATTTTCACGAAACAAGTTCCCAATTTCTAGTCACTACACTTAACTTTTTCAAGAAACTAGTTCACAATTTCAGGTCACTACACTTAACCATTTTCAAGAAACAAGTTCACAATTTCAAATAACTGCCGTCAACCATTTGAAGAAACAAGTTCACAATTTTTCGTTACTGCACTTAACCATTTTCAAGAAAAAAGTTCATTATGTCAAGTCACTACACTAAACCATTTTCAAGAAACAAGTTCACAATTTCAAGTCACTACACGTAACCATTTTCAAGAAAGAAATTCACATTTCAAGTCACTACACTTAACCTTTTTCTAGTCACTATTTTATATTTCAAGTCACTACACTTAACCAATTTCAAAAAACAAGTTTACAATGTAAAGTCACAACATTTAACCATTATCAAGTCACTAATTCACAATTTTAAGTCACTACACTTAACCATTTTCAATTCACGATTTCTCAATTTCAAGTCAATACACTGAACCATTTTCACTAAACAAGTTCACAATTTAGAGTCACTACATTTATCCATTTTCTAGTCACTAATTCACAATTTCAAGTCACTACACTTATTCATTTTCTAATCACTAATTAACAATTCAAGTCACTACACTTATCTATTTTCTAGTCACTAATTCACAATTTCAAGTCACTACACTTAACCATTTCAAGAAACAAGCTCACATTTTCAAGTCACTACACTTAACCATTTCAAGAAACAAGTTCACCATTTCAAGTCACTACATTTAACCTTTTACAAGTCACAAATTCACTTTTCAAGTCACTACACTTAACTTTTTCAAGAAACAAGTTTACAATTTCAAGTCACTACACTTAACCATTTTCAAGAGACAAGTTCACAATTTCAAATAACTGCCGTCAACCATTTGAAGAAACAATTTCACAATTTCCCGTCACTACACTTAACCATTTTCAAGAAACAAGTTCATTACGTCAAGTCACTACACTAAACCATTTTAAAGAAACAAGTTCACAATTTCAAGTCACAACACTTAAACATTTTCATGAAACAAATTCACATTTCAAGTCACTACACTTAACCTTTTTCTAGTCACTATTTTATATTTCAAGTCACTACACTTAACAAATTTCACAAAAACAAGTTTACAATGTAAAGTCACTACATTTAACAATTATCAAGTCAATAATTCACAATTTTAAGTCACTACACTTACCCATTTTCAATTCACGAATTCTCAATTTCAAGTCAATACGCTGAACCATTTTCACGAAACAAGTTCACAATTTCAAGTCACTACACTTATCCATTTTCTAGTCACTAATTCATAATTTCAAGTCACAAATTCACTTTTCAAGTCACTACACTTAACCATTTTCAAGAAACAAGTTCATAATTTCAAGTCACTACACTTAACTTTTTCAAGAAACAAGTCCACAATTTCAAGTCACTACACTTATCCATTTTCTAATCTCTAATTAGCAATTCAAGTCACTACACTAAACCATTTTAAAGAAACAAGTTCACAATTTCAAGTCACTACACTTTGCCATTTCGAGAAACAAGTTCACAATTTCAAGTCACTACACTTATCCATTTTCTAGTCACAAATTCACAATTTTAAGTCACTACACTTAACCATTTCAAGAAACAAGTTCACAATTTAAAGTCACTACACTTAACCATTTTCAAGAAACAAGTTCACAATTTCAAGTCACTACACTTTGACATTTCAAGAAACATGTTCACAATTTCAAGTCACTACATTTAACCTTTGTCAAGTCACAAATTCACTTTTCAAGTCACTACACTTAACCATTTTGAAGAAACAAGTTCATAATTTCAAGCTACTACACTTAACTTTTTCAAGAAACAAGTTCACAATTTCAATTAACTGCCGTCAACCATTTGAAGAAACAAGTTCACAATTTCCCGTCACTACACTTAACCATTTTCAAGAAACAAGTTCATTATGTCAAGTCACTACACTTAACTTTTTCAACAAACAAATTCACAATTTCAAGTCACTACACTTAACCATTTTCAAGAAACAAGTTCACATTTCAAGTCACTACATTTAACCTTTTTCAAGTCACTAATTCACATTTCAAGTTACTTAATTTAACCATTTTCAAGAAACAAGTTCACAATTTTAAGTCACTACACTTATCCATTTTCTAGTCACAAATTCACAATTTTAAGTCACTACACTTAACCATTTCAAGAAACAAGTTCACAATTTAAAGTCACTACACTTAACCATTTTCCAGAAACAAGTTCACAATTTCAAGTCACTACACTTTGACATTTCAAGAAACATGTTCACAATTTCAAGTCACTACATTTGACCTTTTTCAAGTCACAAATTCACTTTTCAAGTCACTACACTTAACCATTTTCAAGAAACAAGTTCATAATTTCAAGTCACTACACTTAACGTTTTCAAGAAACAAGTTCACAATTTCAAGTCACTACACTTAACCATTTTCAAGAAACAAGTTCACAATTTCAATTAACTGCCGTCAACCATTTGAAGAAACAAGTTCACAATTTCCCGTCATTACACTTAACCATTTTCAAGAAACAAGTTCATTATGTCAAGTCACTACACTCAACCATTTTAAAGAAACAAGTTCACAATTTCAAGTCACTACACTTAACCATTTTCAAGAAACAAATTCACATTTCAAGTCACTACACTTAACCTTTTTCTAGTCACTATTTTATATTTCAAGTCACTACACTTAACGATTTTCAAAAAATAAGTTTACAATGTACAGTCACTACATTCAACCATTATCAAGTCGCTAATTCACAAATTTAAGTCACTACACGTAACCATTTTCAATTCACGAATTCTCAATTTCAAGTCAATCCACTGAACCATTTTCACGAAACAAGTTCACAATTTCAAGTCACTACACTTATCCATTTTCTAGTCACTAATTTACAATTTCAAGTCACCACACTTAACCATTACAAGAAACAAGTTCACATTTTCAAGTCACTACACTTAACCATTTCAAGAAACAAGTTCACCATTTCAAGTCACTGCACTTAACCTTTTTCAAGTCACTAATTCACATTTCAAGTCACTAAATTTAACCATTTTCAAGAAACAAGTTCACAATTTCAAGTCACTACACTAATCCATTTTCTAATCACTAGTTAACAATTCAAGTCACTACACTTAACCATTTTCAAGAAACAAGTTCACAATTTCAAGTCACTACACTTAACCATTTTCAAGAAACAAGTTCACAATTTCAAATAACTGCCGTCAACCATTTGAAGAAACAAGTTCACAATTTCAAATAACTGCCGTCAACCATTTGAAGAAACAAGTTCACAATTTACCGTCACTACACTTAACCATTTTCAAGAAACAAGTTCATTATGTCAAGTCACAACACTAAACCATTTTAAAGAAACAAGTTCATAATTTCAAGTCACTACACTTAAAAATTTTCAAGAAACAAATTCACATTTCAACTCACTACACTTAACCTTTTTATAGTCACTATTTTATATTTCAAGTCACTACACTTAACCATTTTCAAAAAACAAGTTTACAATGTAAAGTCACTACATTTAACCATTATCAAGTCACTAATTCACAATTTTAAGTCACTACACTAAATCATTTTCAAAAAACAAGTTTACAATTTCAAGTCACTCCACTTAACCTTTTTCAAGTCACTAATTCACATTTCAAGTTATTTAATTTAACCATTTTCAAGAAACAAGTTCACAATTTCAAGTCACTACACTTATCTATTTTCTAGTCACAAATTCACAATTTTAAGTCACTACACTTAACCATTTCAAGAAACAAGTTCACAATTTAAAGTCACTACACTTAACCATTTCAAGAAACAAGTTCACCATTTCAAGTCACTGCACTTAACCTTTTTCAAGTCACTAATTCACATTTCAAGTCACTAAATTTAACCATTTTCAAGAAACAAGTTCACAATTTCAAGTCACTACACTAATCCATTTTCAAGAAACAAGTTCATAATTTCAAGTCACTACACTTAACTTTTTCAAGAAACAAGTTCACAATTTCAAGTCACTACACTTAACCATTTTCAAGAAACAAGTTCACAATTTCAAATAACTGCCGTCACCCATTTGAAGAAACAAGTTCACAATTTCAAGTCACTACACTTAACCATTTTCAAGAAACAAGTTCACAATTTCAAATAACTGCCGTCAACCATTTGAAGAAACAAGTTCACAATTTCAAATAACTGCCATCAACCATTTGAAGAAACAAGTTCACAATTTACCGTCACTACACTTAACCATTTTCAAGAAACAAGTTCATTATGTCAAGTCACAACACTAAATCATTTTAAAGAAACAAGTTCATAATTTCAAGTCACTACACTTAACAATTTTCAAGAAACAAATTCACATTTCAAGTCACTACACTTAACCTTTTTATAGTCACTATTTTGTATTTCAAGTCACTACACTTAGCCATATTCAAAAAACAAGTTTACAATGTAAAGTCACTACATTTAACCATTATCAAGTCACTAATTCACAATTTTAAGTCACTACACTAAACCATTTTCAAAAAACAAGTTTACAATTTCAAGTCACTCCACTTAACCTTTTTCAAGTCACTAATTCACATTTCAAGTTATTTAGTTTAACCATTTTCAAGAAACAAGTTCACAATTTCAAGTCACTACACTTATCTATTTTCTAGTCACAAATTCACAATTTTAAGTCACTACACTTAACCATTTCAAGAAACAAGTTCACAATTTAAAGTCACTACACTTAACCATTTTCAAGAAACAAGTTCACCATTTCAAGTCACTGCACTTAACCTTTTTCAAGTCACTAATTCACATTTCAAGTCACTAAATTTAACCATTTTCAAGAAACAAGTTCACAATTTCAAGTCACTACACTAATCCATTTTCAAGAAACAAGTTCATAATTTCAAGTCACTACACTTAACTTTTTCAAGAAACAAGTTCACAATTTCAAGTCACTACACTTAACCATTTTCAAGAAACAAGTTCACAATTTCAAATAACTGCCGTCACCCATATGAAGAAACAAGTTCACAATTTCAAGTCACTACACTTAACCATTTTCAAGAAACAAGTTCACAATTTCAAATAACTGCCGTCAACCATTTGAAGAAACAAGTTCACAATTTCAAATAACTGCCATCAACCATTTGAAGAAACAAGTTCACAATTTACCGTCACTACACTTAACCATTTTCAAGAAACAAGTTCATTATGTCAAGTCACAACACTAAACCATTTTAAAGAAACAAGTTCATAATTTCAAGTCACTACACTTAACAATTTTCAAGAAACAAATTCACATTTCAAGTCACTACACTTAACCTTTTTATAGTCACTATTTTGTATTTCAAGTCACTACACTTAGCCATTTTCAAAAAACAAGTTTACAATGTAAAGTCACTACATTTAACCATTATCAAGTCACTAATTCACAATTTTAAGTCACTACACTAAACCATTTTCAAAAAACAAGTTTACAATTTCAAGTCACTCCACTTAACCTTTTTCAAGTCACTAATTCACATTTCAAGTTATTTAGTTTAACCATTTTCAAGAAACAAGTTCACAATTTCAAGTCACTACACTTATCTATTTTCTAGTCACAAATTCACAATTTTAAGTCACTACACTTAACCATTTCAAGAAACAAGTTCACAATTTAAAGTCACTACACTTAACCATTTTCAGGAAACAAGTTCATAATTTCAAGTCACTACACTTTGACATTTCAAGAAACATGTTCACAATTTCAAGTCACTACATTTAACCTTTTTCAAGTCACAAATTCACTTTTCAAGTCACTACACTTAACCATTTTCAAGAAACAAGTTCATAATTTCAAGTCACTACACTTAACCATTTACAAGAAACAAGTTCACAATTTCAAATAACTGCCGTCAACCATTTGAAGAAACAAGTTCACAATTTCCCGTCACTACACTTAACCATTTTCACGAAACAAGTTCATTATGTCAAGTCACTACAATCAACCATTTTAAAGTTACTAATTCACATTTCAAGTTACTTAATTTAACCATTTTCAAAAAACAAGTTCACAATTTCAAGTCACTACACTTATCCATCTTCTAGTAACAAATTCACAATTTCAAGTCACTACACTTAACCATTTTCGAGAAACAAGTTCATAAATTTAAGTCACTACACTTAACTATTTAAAGAAACAAGTTCACAATTTCAAGTCACTACCCTTAACCATTTTCAAGAAACAAGTTCATTATGTCAAGTCACTACATTTAACCATTTTCAAGAAACAAGTTCATAATTTCAAGTCACTACACTTAAATTTTTCAAGAAACAAGTTCACAATTTCAAGTCACTACCCTTAACCATTTTCAAGAAACAAGTTCACAATTTCAAATAACTGCCGTCAACCATTCGAAGAAACAAGTTCACAATTTCCCGTCACTACACTTAACCATTTTCACGAAACAAGTTCATTATGTCAAGTCACTACACTCAACCATTTTAAAGTTACTAATTCACATTTCAAGTTACTTAATTTAACCATTTTCAAAAAACAAGTTCACAATTTCAAGTCACTACACTTATCCATCTTCTAGTCACAAATTCACAATTTCAAGTCACTACACTTAACCATTTTCGAGAAACAAGTTCATAAATTCAAGTCACTACACTTAACTATTTCAAGAAACAAGTTCACAATTTCAAGTCACTACCCTTAACCATTTTCAAGAAACAAGTTCATTATGTCAAGTCACTACATTTAACCATTTTCAAGAAACAAGTTCATAATTTCAAGTCACTACACTTAACTTTTTCAAGAAACAAGTTTACAATTTCAAGTCACTACACTTAACCATTTTCAAGAAACAGGTTCACAATTTCAAATAACTGCCGTCAACCATTTGAAGAAACAATTTCACAATTTCCCGTCACTACACTTAACCATTTTCAAGAAACAAGTTCATTACGTCAAGTCACTACACTAAACCATTTTAAAGAAACAAGTTCACAATTTCAAGTCACTACACTTAACCATTTTCAAGAAACAAATTCACATTTCAAGTCACTACACTTAACCTTTTTCTAGTCACTATTTTATATTTCAAGTCACTACACTTAACAAATTTCACAAATACAAGTTTACAATGTTAAGTCACTACATTTAACAATTATCAAGTCAATAATTCACAATTTTAAGTCACTACACTTACCCATTTTCAATTCACGAATTCTCAATTTCAAGTCAATACGCTGAACCATTTTCACGAAACAAGTTCACAATTTCAAGTCACTACACTTATCCATCTTCTAGTCACAAATTCACAATTTCAAGTCACTACACTTAACCATTTTCAAGAAACAAGTTCATAATTTTAAGTCACTACACTTAACTTTTTCAAGAAACAAGTCCACACTTATCCATTTTCTAATCTCTAATTAGCAATTCAAGTCACTACACTAAACCATTTTAAAGAAACAAGTTCACAATTTCAAGTCACTACACTTTGCCATTTCGAGAAACAAGTTCACAATTTCAAGTCACTACACTTATCCATTTTCTAGTCACAAATTCACAATTTTAAGTCACTACACTTAACCATTTCAAGAAACAAGTTCACAATTTAAAGTCACTACACTTAACCATTTTCAAGAAACAAGTTCACAATTTCAAGTCACTACACTTTGACATTTCAAGAAACATGTTCACAATTTCAAGTCACTACATTTAACCTTTGTCAAGTCACAAATTCACTTTTCAAGTCACTACACTTAACCATTTTCAAGAAACAAGTTCATAATTTCAAGTCACTACACTTAACTTTTTCAAGAAACAAGTTCACAATTTCAATTAACTGCCGTCAACCATTTGAAGAAACAAGTTCACAATTTCCCGTCACTACACTTAACCATTTTCAAGAAACAAGTTCATTATGTCAAGTCACTACACTTAACTTTTTCAACAAACAAATTCACAATTTCAAGTCACTACACTTAACCATTTTCAAGAAACAAGTTCACATTTCAAGTCACTACATTTAACCTTTTTCAAGTCACTAATTCACATTTCAAGTTACTTAATTTAACCATTTTCAAGAAACAAGTTCACAGTTTTAAGTCACTACACTTATCCATTTTCTAGTCACAAATTCACAATTTAAAGTCACTACACTTAACCATTTTCCAGAAACAAGTTCACAATTTCAAGTCACTACACTTTGACATTTCAAGAAACATGTTCACAATTTCAAGTCACTACATTTAACCTTTTTCAAGTCACAAATTCACTTTTCAAGTCACTACACTTAACCATTTTCAAGAAACAAGTTCATAATTTCAAGTCACTACACTTAACTTTTTCAAAAAACAAGTTCACAATTTCAAGTAACTACACTTAACCATTTTCAAGAAACAAGTTCATTATGTCAAGTCACTACACTCAACCATTTTAAAGAAACAAGTTCACAATTTCAAATAACTGCCGTCAACCATTTGAAGAAACAAGTTCACAATTTCAAATAACTGCCGTCAACCATTTGAAGAAACAAGTTCACAATTTACCGTCACTACACTTAACCATTTTCAAGAAACAAGTTCATAATTTCAAGTCACTACACTTAAAAATTTTCAAGAAACAAATTCACATTTCAACTCACTACACTTAACCTTTTTATAGTCACTATTTTATATTTCAAGTCACTACACTTAACCATTTTCAAAAAACAAGTTTACAATGTAAAGTCACTACATTTAACCATTATCAAGTCACTAATTCACAATTTTAAGTCACTACACTAAATTATTTTCAAAAAACAAGTTTACAATTTCAAGTCACTCCACTTAACCTTTTTCAAGTCACTAATTCACATTTCAAGTTATTTAATTTAACCATTTTCAAGAAACAAGTTCACAATTTCAAGTCACTACACTTATCTATTTTCTAGTCACAAATTCACAATTTTAAGTCACTACACTTAACCATTTCAAGAAACAAGTTCACAATTTAAAGTCACTACACTTAACCATTTCAAGAAACAAGTTCACCATTTCAAGTCACTGCACTTAACCTTTTTCAAGTCACTAATTCACATTTCAAGTCACTAAATTTAACCATTTTCAAGAAACAAGTTCACAATTTCAAGTCACTACACTAATCCATTTTCAAGAAACAAGTTCATAATTTCAAGTCACTACACTTAACTTTTTCAAGAAACAAGTTCACAATTTCAAGTCACTACACTTAACCATTTTCAAGAAACAAGTTCACAATTTCAAATAACTGCCGTCACCCATTTGAAGAAACAAGTTCACAATTTCCCGTCATTACACTTAACCATTTTCAAGAAACAAGTTCATTATGTCAAGTCACTACACTCAACCATTTTAAAGAAACAAGTTCACAATTTCTAATAACTGCCATCAACCATTTGAAGAAACAAGTTCACAATTTACCGTCACTACACTTAACCATTTTCAAGAAACAAGTTCATTATGTCAAGTCACAACACTAAATCATTTTAAAGAAACAAGTTCATAATTTCAAGTCACTACACTTAACAATTTTCAAGAAACAAATTCACATTTCAAGTCACTACACTTAACCTTTTTATAGTCACTATTTTGTATTTCAAGTCACTACACTTAGCCATTTTCAAAAAACAAGTTTACAATGTAAAGTCACTACATTTAACCATTATCAAGTCACTAATTCACAATTTTAAGTCACTACACTAAACCATTTGCAAAAAACAAGTTTACAATTTCAAGTCACTCCACTTAACCTTTTTCAAGTCACTAATTCACATTTCAAGTTATTTAATTTAACCATTTTCAAGAAACAAGTTCACAATTTCAAGTCACTACACTTATCTATTTTCTAGTCACAAATTCACAATTTTAAGTCACTACACTTAACCATTTCAAGAAACAAGTTCACAATTTAAAGTCACTACACTTAACCATTTCAAGAAACAAGTTCACCATTTCAAGTCACTGCACTTAACCTTTTTCAAGTCACTAATTCACATTTCAAGTCAATAAATTTAACCATTTTCAAGAAACAAGTTCACAATTTCAAGTCACTACACTAATCCATTTTCAAGAAACAAGTTCATAATTTCAAGTCACTACACTTAACTTTTTCAAGAAACAAGTTCACAATTTCAAGTCACTACACTTAACCATTTTCAAGAAACAAGTTCACAATTTCAAATAACTGCCGTCACCCATTTGAAGAAACAAGTTCACAATTTCCCGTCAGTACACTTAACCATTTTCAAGAAACAAGTTCATTATGTCAAGTCACTGCACTCAACCATTTTAAAGAAACAAGTTCACAATTTCTAATAACTGCCATCAACCATTTGAAGAAACAAGTTCACAATTTACCGTCACTACACTTAACCATTTTCAAGAAACAAGTTCATTATGTCAAGTCACAACACTAAACCATTTTAAAGAAACAAGTTCATAATTTCAAGTCACTACACTTAACAATTTTCAAGAAACAAATTCACATTTCAAGTCACTACACTTAACCTTTTTATAGTCACTATTTTGTATTTCAAGTCACTACACTTAGCCATTTTCAAAAAACAAGTTTACAATGTAAAGTCACTACATTTAACCATTATCAAGTCACTAATTCACAATTTTAAGTCACTACACTAAACCATTTTCAAAAAACAAGTTTACAATTTCAAGTCACTCCACTTAACCTTTTTCAAGTCACTAATTCACATTTCAAGTTATTTAGTTTAACCATTTTCAAGAAACAAGTTCACAATTTCAAGTCACTACACTTATCTATTTTCTAGTCACAAATTCACAATTTTAAGTCACTACACTTAACCATTTCAAGAAACAAGTTCACAATTTAAAGTCACTACACTTAACCATTTTCAGGAAACAAGTTCATAATTTCAAGTCACTACACTTTGACATTTCAAGAAACATGTTCACAATTTCAAGTCACTACATTTAACCTTTTTCAAGTCACAAATTCACTTTTCAAGTCACTACACTTAACCATTTTCAAGAAACAAGTTCATAATTTCAAGTCACTACACTTAACCATTTACAAGAAACAAGTTCACAATTTCAAATAACTGCCGTCAACCATTTGAAGAAACAAGTTCACAATTTCCCGTCACTACACTTAACCATTTTCACGAAACAAGTTCATTATGTCAAGTCACTACACTCAACCATTTTAAAGTTACTAATTCACATTTCAAGTTACTTAATTTAACCATTTTCAAAAAACAAGTTCACAATTTCAAGTCACTACACTTATCCATCTTCTAGTAACAAATTCACAATTTCAAGTCACTACACTTAACCATTTTCGAGAAACAAGTTCATAAATTCAAGTCACTACACTTAACTATTTCAAGAAACAAGTTCACAATTTCAAGTCACTACCCTTAACCATTTTCAAGAAACAAGTTCATTATGTCAAGTCACTACATTTAACCATTTTCAAGAAACAAGTTCATAATTTCAAGTCACTACACTTAAATTTTTCAAGAAACAAGTTCACAATTTCAAGTCACTACACTTAAACATTTTCAAGAAACAAGTTCACAATTTCAAATAACTGCCGTCAACCATTCGAAGAAACAAGTTCACAATTTCCCGTCACTACACTTAACCATTTTCACGAAACAAGTTCATTATGTCAAGTCACTACACTCAACCATTTTAAAGTTACTAATTCACATTTCAAGTTACTTAATTTAACCATTTTCAAAAAACAAGTTCACAATTTCAAGTCACTACACTTATCCATCTTCTAGTCACAAATTCACAATTTCAAGTCACTACACTTAACCATTTTCGAGAAACAAGTTCATAAATTCAAGTCACTACACTTAACTATTTCAAGAAACAAGTTCACAATTTCAAGTCACTACCCTTAACCATTTTCAAGAAACAAGTTCATTATGTCAAGTCACTACATTTAACCATTTTCAAGAAACAAGTTCATAATTTCAAGTCACTACACTTAACTTTTTCAAGAAACAAGTTTACAATTTCAAGTCACTACACTTAACCATTTTCAAGAAACAGGTTCACAATTTCAAATAACTGCCGTCAACCATTTGAAGAAACAATTTCACAATTTCCCGTCACTACACTTAACCATTTTCAAGAAACAAGTTCATTACGTCAAGTCACTACACTAAACCATTTTAAAGAAACAAGTTCACAATTTCAAGTCACTACACTTAACCATTTTCAAGAAACAAATTCACATTTCAAGTCACTACACTTAACCTTTTTCTAGTCACTATTTTATATTTCAAGTCACTACACTTAACAAATTTCACAAAAACAAGTTTACAATGTAAAGTCACTACATTTAACAATTATCAAGTCAATAATTCACAATTTTAAGTCACTACACTTACCCATTTTCAATTCACGAATTCTCAATTTCAAGTCAATACGCTGAACCATTTTCACGAAACAAGTTCACAATTTCAAGTCACTACACTTATCCATCTTCTAGTCACAATTTCACAATTTCAAGTCACTACACTTAACCATTTTCAAGAAACAAGTTCATAATTTTAAGTCACTACACTTAACTTTTTCAAGAAACAAGTCCACACTTATCCATTTTCTAATCTCTAATTAGCAATTCAAGTCACTACACTAAACCATTTTAAAGAAACAAGTTCACAATTTCAAGTCACTACACTTTGCCATTTCGAGAAACAAGTTCACAATTTCAAGTCACTACACTTATCCATTTTCTAGTCACAAATTCACAATTTTAAGTCACTACACTTAACCATTTCAAGAAACAAGTTCACAATTTAAAGTCACTACACTTAACCATTTTCAAGAAACAAGTTCACAATTTCAAGTCACTACACTTTGACATTTCAAGAAACATGTTCACAATTTCAAGTCACTACATTTAACCTTTGTCAAGTCACAAATTCACTTTTCAAGTCACTACACTTAACCATTTTCAAGAAACAAGTTCATAATTTCAAGTCACTACACTTAACTTTTTCAAGAAACAAGTTCACAATTTCAATTAACTGCCGTCAACCATTTGAAGAAACAAGTTCACAATTTCCCGTCACTACACTTAACCATTTTCAAGAAACAAGTTCATTATGTCAAGTCACTACACTTAACTTTTTCAACAAACAAATTCACAATTTCAAGTCACTACACTTAACCATTTTCAAGAAACAAGTTCACATTTCAAGTCACTACATTTAACCTTTTTCAAGTCACTAATTCACATTTCAAGTTACTTAATTTAACCATTTTCAAGAAACAAGTTCACAGTTTTAAGTCACTACACTTATCCATTTTCTAGTCACAAATTCACAATTTTAAGTCACTACACTTAACCATTTCAAGAAACAAGTTCACAATTTAAAGTCACTACACTTAACCATTTTCCAGAAACAAGTTCACAATTTCAAGTCACTACACTTTGACATTTCAAGAAACATGTTCACAATTTCAAGTCACTACATTTAACCTTTTTCAAGTCACAAATTCACTTTTCAAGTCACTACACTTAACCATTTTCAAGAAACAAGTTCATAATTTCAAGTCACTACACTTAACTTTTTCAAGAAACAAGTTCACAATTTCAAGTAACTACACTTAACCATTTTCAAGAAACAAGTTCACAATTTCAATTAACTGCCGTCAACCATTTGAAGAAACAAGTTCACAATTTCCCGTCATTACACTTAACCATTTTCAAGAAACAAGTTCATTATGTCAAGTCACTACACTCAACCATTTTAAAGAAACAAGTTCACAATTTCAAGTCACTACACTTAACCATTTTCAAGAAACAAATTCACATTAAAAGTCACTACACTTAACCTTTTTCTAGTCACTATTTTATATTTCAAGTCACTACACTTAACCATTTTCAAAAAATAAGTTTACAATGTACAGTCACTACATTCAACCATTATCAAGTCGCTAATTCACAAATTTAAGTCACTACACGTAACCATTTTCAATTCACGAATTCTCAATTTCAAGTCAATCCACTGAACCATTTTCACGAAACAAGTTCACAATTTCAAGTCACTACACTTATCCATTATCTAGTCACTAATTTACAATTTCAAGTCACCACACTTAACCATTACAAGAAACAAGTTCACATTTTCAAGTCACTACACTTAACCATTTCAAGAAACAAGTTCACCATTTCAAGTCACTGCACTTAACCTTTTTCAAGTCACTAATTCACATTTCAAGTCACTAAATTTAACCATTTTCAAGAAACAAGTTCACAATTTCAAGTCACTACACTAATCCATTTTCTAATCACTAGTTAACAATTCAAGTCACTACACTTAACCATTTTCAAGAAACAAGTTCACAATTTCAAGTCACTACATTTAACCATTTTCAAGAAACAAGTTCACAATTTCAAATAACTGCCGTCAACCATTTGAAGAAACAAGTTCACAATTTACCGTCACTACACTTAACCATTTTCAAGAAACAAGTTCATTATGTCAAGTCACAACACTAAACCATTTTAAAGAAACAAGTTCATAATTTCAAGTCACTACACTTAAAAATTTTCAAGAAACAAATTCACATTTCAACTCACTACACTTAACCTTTTTATAGTCACTATTTTATATTTCAAGTCACTACACTTAACCATTTTCAAAAAACAAGTTTACAATGTAAAGTCACTACATTTAACCATTATCAAGTCACTAATTCACAATTTTAAGTCACTACACTAAATCATTTTCAAAAAACAAGTTTACAATTTCAAGTCACTCCACTTAACCTTTTTCAAGTCACTAATTCACATTTCAAGTTATTTAATTTAACCATTTTCAAGAAACAAGTTCACAATTTCAAGTCACTACACTTATCTATTTTCTAGTCACAAATTCACAATTTTAAGTCACTACACTTAACCATTTCAAGAAACAAGTTCACAATTTAAAGTCACTACACTTAACCATTTCAAGAAACAAGTTCACCATTTCAAGTCACTGCACTTAACCTTTTTCAAGTCACTAATTCACATTTCAAGTCAATAAATTTAACCATTTTCAAGAAACAAGTTCACAATTTCAAGTCACTACACTAATCCATTTTCAAGAAACAAGTTCATAATTTCAAGTCACTACACTTAACTTTTTCAAGAAACAAGTTCACAATTTCAAGTCACTACACTTAACCATTTTCAAGAAACAAGTTCACAATTTCAAATAACTGCCGTCACCCATTTGAAGAAACAAGTTCACAATTTCAAGTCACTATACTTAACCATTTTCAAGAAACAAGTTCACAATTTCAAATAACTGCCGTCAACCATTTGAAGAAACAAGTTCACAATTTCAAATAACTGCCATCAACCATTTGAAGAAACAAGTTCACAATTTACCGTCACTACACTTAACCATTTTCAAGAAACAAGTTCATTATGTCAAGTCACAACACTAAACCATTTTAAAGAAACAAGTTCATAATTTCAAGTCACTACACTTAACAATTTTCAAGAAACAAATTCACATTTCAAGTCACTACACTTAACCTTTTTATAGTCACTATTTTGTATTTCAAGTCACTACACTTAGCCATTTTCAAAAAACAAGTTTACAATGTAAAGTCACTACATTTAACCATTATCAAGTCACTAATTCACAATTTTAAGTCACTACACTAAACCATTTTCAAAAAACAAGTTTACAATTTCAAGTCACTCCACTTAACCTTTTTCAAGTCACTAATTCACATTTCAAGTTATTTAGTTTAACCATTTTCAAGAAACAAGTTCACAATTTCAAGTCACTACACTTATCTATTTTCTAGTCACAAATTCACAATTTTAAGTCACTACACTTAACCATTTCAAGAAACAAGTTCACAATTTAAAGTCACTACACTTAACCATTTTCAGGAAACAAGTTCATAATTTCAAGTCACTACACTTTGACATTTCAAGAAACATGTTCACAATTTCAAGTCACTACATTTAACCTTTTTCAAGTCACAAATTCACTTTTCAAGTCACTACACTTAACCATTTTCAAGAAACAAGTTCATAATTTCAAGTCACTACACTTAACCATTTACAAGAAACAAGTTCACAATTTCAAATAACTGCCGTCAACCATTTGAAGAAACAAGTTCACAATTTCCCGTCACTACACTTAACCATTTTCACGAAACAAGTTCATTATGTCAAGTCACTACACTCAACCATTTTAAAGTTACTAATTCACATTTCAAGTTACTTAATTTAACCATTTTCAAAAAACAAGTTCACAATTTCAAGTCACTACACTTATCCATCTTCTAGTAACAAATTCACAATTTCAAGTCACTACACTTAACCATTTTCGAGAAACAAGTTCATAAATTCAAGTCACTACACTTAACTATTTCAAGAAACAAGTTCACAATTTCAAGTCACCACCCTTAACCATTTTCAAGAAACAAGTTCATTATGTCAAGTCACTACATTTAACCATTTTCAAGAAATAAGTTCATAATTTCAAGTCACTACACTTAAATTTTTCAAGAAACAAGTTCACAATTTCAAGTCACTACACTTAACAATTTTCAAGAAACAAGTTCACAATTTCAAGTCACTACACTTAACAATTTTCAAGAAACAAATTCACATTTCAAGTCACTACACTTAACCATTTTCAAAAAACAAGTTTACAATGTAAAGTCACTACATTTAACCATTATCAAGTCACTAATTCACAATTTTAAGTCACTACACTTAACCATTTTCAATTCACGAATTCTCAATTTCAAGTCACTACACTGAACAATTTTCACGAAACAAGTTCACAATTTCAAGTCACTACACTTATCCATTTTCTAGTCACTAATTCGCAATTTCAAGTCACTACACTTAACCATTTCAAGAAACAAGTTCACATTTTCAAGTCACTACACTTAACCATTTCAAAAAACAAGTTCACCATTTCAAGTCACTATACTTAACCTTTTTCAAGTCACTAATTCACATTTCAAGTCACTAAATTTAACCATTTTCAAGAAACAAGTTCACAATTTCAAGTCACTACACTTATCCATTTTCTAATCACTAATTAACAATTCATGTCACTACACTTAACCATTTTCAAGAAACAAGTTCACAATTTCTAGTCACTACACTTTGCCATTTCAAGAAATAAGTTCATAATTTCAAGTCACTACATTTAACAATTTTTAAGTCACTAATTCACATTTCAAGTCACTACACTTAACCATTTTCGAGAAACAAGTTCATAATTTCAAGTCACTACACTTAACTTTTTCAAGAAACAAGTTTACAATTTCAAGTCACTACACTTAACCATTTTCAAGAAACAAGTTTACAATTTCAAATAACTGCCGTCAACAATTTGAAGGAACAAGTTCACAATTTTCCGTCACTACACTTAACCATTTTCAAGAAACAAGTTCATTATGTCAAGTCACAACACTAAACAATTTTAAAGAAACATGTTCACAATTTCAAGTCACTACACTTAACAATTTTCAAGAAACAAATTCACATTTCAAGTCACTACACTTAACCTCTTTATAGTAACTATTTTATATTTCAAGTCACTACACTTAACCATTTTCAAAAAACAAGTTTACAATGTAAAGTCACTTTATTTAACCATTATCAAGTCACTAATTCACAATTTTAAGTCACTACACTTAACCATATTCAAAAACAAGTTCACAATTTCAAGTCACTCCACTTAACCTTTTTCAAGTCACTAATACACATTTCAAGTTACTTAATTTAACCATTTTCAAGAAACAAGTTCACAATTTCAAGTCACTACACATATCCATTTTCTAGTCACAAATTCACAATTTTAAGTCACTACACTTAACCATTTCAAGAAACAAGTTCACAATTTAAAGTCACTACGATTAACCATTTACAAGAAACAAGTTCACAATTTCAAGTCACTACACTTTGACATTTCAAGAAACATGTTCACAATTTCAAGTCACTACATTTAACCTTTTTCAAGTCACAAATTCACTTTTCAAGTCACTACACTTAACCATTTTCAAGAAACAAGTTCTCAATTTCAAGTCAATACACTGAACCATTTTCAAGAAACATGTTCACAATTTCAATTAACTGCCGTCAACCATTTGAAGAAACAATTTCACAATTTCCCGTCACTACACTTAACCATTTTCAAGAAACAAGTTCATTATGTCAAGTCACTACATTTAACCATTTTCAAGTCACTACACTAAACCGTTTTCAAGAAACAAGTGCAAAATTTCAAGTCACTACACTTAACCATTTTGTAGTCACTATTTTATATTTCAAGTCACTATACTCAACCATTTTCAAAAAACAAGTTTACAATGTAAAGTCACAACATTTCACCATTATCAACTCACTAATTCACAATTTCAAGTCACTACACTTAACCATTTTCAAAAAACAACTTCACAATTTCAAGTCACTACACTTAACCTTTTTCAAGTCACTAATTCACATTTCAAGTTACTTAATTTAACCATTTTCAAGAAACAAGTTCACAATTTCAAGTCACTACACTTAACCATTCTCTAGTCACTATTTTATATTTCAAGTCACTACGCTTAAACATTTTCAAGAAACAAATTCACATTTCAAGTCACTACACTTAACCTTTTTCTATTCACTATTTTATATTTCAAGTCACTACACTTAACCATTTTCAAAAAATAAGTTTACAATGTAAAGTCACTACATTTAACCATTATCAAGTCACTAATTCACAATTTTAAGTCACTACACTTAACCATTTTCAATTCACGAATTCTCAATTTCAAGTCAATACACTGAACCATTTTCACGAAACAAGTTCACAATTTCAAGTCAATACACTTATCCATTTTCTAGTCACTAATTCACAATTTCAAGTCACTACACTTAACCATCAAGAAAAAAGTTCACAATTTCAAGTCACTACACTTAACCATTTCAAGAAACAAGTTCACCATTTCACGTCACTACACTTAACCTTTTTCAAGTCACTAATTCACATTTCAAGTCACTAAATTTAACCATTTTCAAGTAACAAGTTCACAATTTCAAGTCACTATACTTTGCCATTTCAAGAAACAAGTTCACAATTTCAAGTCACTACACTTAACCATTTCAAGAAACAATTTCACAATTTCCAGTCACTACACTTAACCGTTTTCAAGAAACAAGTTCACAATTTCAAGTTCACTGCACTTAACCTTTTACAAGTCACTAATTCACATTTCAAGTTACTTAATTTAACCATTTTCAAGAAACAAGTTCATAATTTCAAGTCACTACATCACAAATTCACAATTTTAAGTCACTACACATAACCATTTCAAGAAACAAGTTCACAATTTAAAGTCACTACCCTTAACCATTTTCAAGAAACAAGTTCACAATTTCAAGTCACTACACTTTGCCATTTCAAGAAAAAAGTTCACAATTTCAAGTCACTACATTTAACCTTTTTCAAGTCACAAATTCACTTTTCAAGTCACTACACTTAACCATTTTCAAAAAACAAGTTCATAATTTCAAGTCACTACACTTAACTTTTTCAAGAAACAAGTTCACAATTTCAAGTCACTACACTTTGCCATTTCGAGAAACAAGTTCACCATTTCAAGTCACTACCTTTAACCATTTTCAAGTCACTAATTCACATTTCAAGTCACTACACTTAACCATTTTCAAGAAACAAGTTCATACTTTCAAGTCACTACACTTAACTTTTTCAAGAAACAAGTTCACAATTTCAAGTCACTACACTTAACCATTTTCAAGAAACAAGTTCACAATTTCAAATAACTGCCGTCAACCATTTGAAGAAACAAGTTCACAATTTTCCGTCACTACACTTAACCATTTTCAAGAAACAAGTTCATTATGTCAAGTCACAACACTAAACCATTTTAAAGAAACAAGTTCACAATTTCAAGTCACTACACTTAAAAATTTTCAAGAAACAAATTCACATTTCAACTCACTACACTTAACCTTTTTCTATTCACTATTTTATATTTCAAGTCACTACACTTAACCATTTTCAAGAAACAAATTCACATTTCAAGTCACTACACTTAACCTTTTTCTATTCACTATTTTATATTTCAAGTCACTACACTTAACCATTTTCAAAAAACAAGTTTACAATGTAAAGTCACTACATTTAACCATTATCAATTCACTAATTCACAATTTTAAGTCACTACACTTAACCATTTTCAAGAAACAAGTTCACATTTCAAGTCACTACACTTAACCTTTTTCAAGTCACTAATTCACATTTCAAGTTACTTAATTTAAACATTTTCAAGAAACAAGTTCACAATTTTAAGTCACGACACTTATCCATTTTCTAGTCACAAATTCACAATTTCAAGTCACTACACTTAACCATTTTCAAGAAACAAGTTCACCATTTCAAGTCACTACCTTTAACCATTTTCAAGTCACTAATTCACATTTCAAGTCACTACACTTAACCATTTTCAAGAAACAAGTTCATACTTTCAAGTCACTACACTTAACTTTTTCAAGAAACAAGTTCACAATTTCAAGTCACTACACTTAACCATTTTCAAGAAACAAGTTCACAATTTCAAATAACTGCCGTCAACCATTTGAAGAAACAAGTTCACAATTTTCCGTCACTACACTTAACCATTTTCAAGAAACAAATTCATTATGTCAAGTCAGAACACTAAACCATTTTAAAGAAACAAGTTCACAATTTAAAGTCACTACACTTAACCATTTTCAAGAAACAAGTTCACATTTCAAGTCACTACACTTAACCATTCTCTAGTCACTATTTTATATTTCAAGTCACTACACTTAACCATTTTCAAGAAACAAATTCACATTTCAAGTCACTACACTTAACCTTTTTCTATTCACTATTTTATATTTCAAGTAACTACACTTAACCATTTTTAAGAAACAAATTCACATTTCAAGTCACTACAGTTAACCTTTTTCTATTCACTATTTTATATTTCAAGTCACTACACTTAACCATTTTCAAAAAAAAAGTTTACAATGTAAAGTCACTACATTTAACCATTATCAAGTCACTAATTCACAATTTTAAGTCACTACACTTAACCATTTTCAATTCACGAATTCTCAATTTCAAGTCACTACACTGAACCATTTTCACGAAACAAGTTCACAATTTCAAGTCACTTCACTTATCCATTTTCTAGTCACTAATTCACAATTTCAAGTAACTACACTTAACCATTTCAAGAAACAAGTTCACATTTTCAAGTCACTACACTTAACCATTTCAAAAAACAAGTTCACCATTTCAAGTCGCTATACTTAACCTTTTTCAAGTCACTAATTCACATTTCAAGTTACTTAAATTAACCATTTTCAAGAAACAAGTTCACAATTTCAAGTCACTACACTTATCCATTTTCTAGTCACAAATTCACAATTTATGTCACTACACTTAACCATTTCAAGAAACAATTTCACAATTTCCAGTCACTGCACTTAACCATTTTCAAGAAACAAGTTCACAATTTCAAGTCACTACACTTTGACATTTCAAGAAACATGTTCACAATTTCAAGTCACTACATTTAACCTTTTTCAAGTCACAAATTTACTTTTCAAGTCACTACACTTAACCCTTTTCAAGAAACAAGTTCATAATTTCAAGTCACTACACTTAACTTTTTCAAGAAACAAGTTCACAATTTCAAGTCACTACACTTAACCATTTTCAATAAACAAGTTGGCAATTTCAAATAACTGCCGTCAACCATTTGAAGAAACAAGTTCACAATTTTCCGTCACTACACTTAACCATTTTCAAGAAACAAGTTCATTATGTCAAGTCACTACACTAAACTATTTTAAAGAAACAAGTTCACAATTTCAAGTCACTACACTCAACCATTTTCAAGAAACAAATTCACATTTCAAGTCACTACACTTAACCTTTTTCTAGTCACTATTTTGTATTTCAAGTGACTACACTCAACCATTTTCAAAAAACAAGTTTACAATGTAAAGTCACTACATTTTACCATTATCAACTCACTAATTCACAATTTCAAGTCACTACACTTAACCGTTTTCAAAAAACAAGTTCACAATTTCAAGTCACTACACTTAACCTTTTACAAGTCACTAATTCACATTTCAAGTTACTTAATTTAACCATTTTCAAGAAACAAGTTCACAATTTCAAGTCACTACATCACAAATTCACAATTTTAAGTCACTTCACTTAACCAATTCAAGAAACAAGTTCACAATTTAAAGTCACTACCCTTAACCATTTTCAAGAAACAAGTTCACAATTTCAAGTCACTACACTTTGCCATTTCAAGAAACAAGTTCACAATTTCAAGTCACTAAATTTAACCTTTTTCAAGTCACAAATTCACTTTTCATGTCACTACACTTAACTTTTTCAAGAAATAAGTTCACAATTTCAAGTCACTACACTTAACCATTTTCAATTCACGAATTCTCAATTTCAAGTCAATACACTGAACCATTTTCACGAAACAAGTTCACAATTTCAAGTCACAACACTTATCCATTTTCTAGTCACTAATTCACAATTTAAGTCACTACACTTAACCATTACAAGAAACAAGTTCACATTTTCAAGTCACTACACTTAACCATTTCAAGAAACAAGTTCACGATTTCAAGTCACTACACTTAACCATTTTCAAGAAACAAGTTCACAATTTCAAGTCACTACACTTAACCATTTTCAAGAAACAAATTCACATTTCAAGTCACTACACTTAACCTCTTTATAGTAACTATTTTATATTTCAAGTCACTACACTTAACCATTTTCAAAAAACAAGTTTACAATGTAAAGTCACTTTATTTAACCATTATCAAGTCACTAATTCACAATTTTAAGTCACTACACTTAACCATATTCAAAAACAAGTTCACAATTTCAAGTCACTCCACTTAACCTTTTTCAAGTCACTAATACACATTTCAAGTTACTTAATTTAACCATTTTCAAGAAACAAGTTCACAATTTCAAGTCACTACACATATCCATTTTCTAGTCACAAATTCACAATTTTAAGTCACTACACTTAACCATTTCAAGAAACAAGTTCACAATTTAAAGTCACTACGATTAACCATTTACAAGAAACAAGTTCACAATTTCAAGTCACTACACTTTGACATTTCAAGAAACATGTTCACAATTTCAAGTCACTACATTTAACCTTTTTCAAGTCACAAATTCACTTTTCAAGTCACTACACTTAACCATTTTCAAGAAACAAGTTCTCAATTTCAAGTCAATACACTGAACCATTTTCAAGAAACATGTTCACAATTTCAATTAACTGCCGTCAACCATTTGAAGAAACAATTTCACAATTTCCCGTCACTACACTTAACCATTTTCAAGAAACAAGTTCATTATGTCAAGTCACTACATTTAACCATTTTCAAGTCACTACACTAAACCGTTTTCAAGAAACAAGTGCAAAATTTCAAGTCACTACACTTAACCATTTTGTAGTCACTATTTTATATTTCAAGTCACTATACTCAACCATTTTCAAAAAACAAGTTTACAATGTAAAGTCACAACATTTCACCATTATCAACTCACTAATTCACAATTTCAAGTCACTACACTTAACCATTTTCAAAAAACAACTTCACAATTTCAAGTCACTACACTTAACCTTTTTCAAGTCACTAATTCACATTTCAAGTTACTTAATTTAACCATTTTCAAGAAACAAGTTCACAATTTCAAGTCACTACACTTAACCATTCTCTAGTCACTATTTTATATTTCAAGTCACTACGCTTAAACATTTTCAAGAAACAAATTCACATTTCAAGTCACTACACTTAACCTTTTTCTATTCACTATTTTATATTTCAAGTCACTACACTTAACCATTTTCAAAAAATAAGTTTACAATGTAAAGTCACTACATTTAACCATTATCAAGTCACTAATTCACAATTTTAAGTCACTACACTTAACCATTTTCAATTCACGAATTCTCAATTTCAAGTCAATACACTGAACCATTTTCACGAAACAAGTTCACAATTTCAAGTCAATACACTTATCCATTTTCTAGTCACTAATTCACAATTTCAAGTCACTACACTTAACCATCAAGAAAAAAGTTCACAATTTCAAGTCACTACACTTAACCATTTCAAGAAACAAGTTCACCATTTCACGTCACTACACTTAACCTTTTTCAAGTCACTAATTCACATTTCAAGTCACTAAATTTAACCATTTTCAAGTAACAAGTTCACAATTTCAAGTCACTATACTTTGCCATTTCAAGAAACAAGTTCACAATTTCAAGTCACTACACTTAACCATTTCAAGAAACAATTTCACAATTTCCAGTCACTACACTTAACCGTTTTCAAGAAACAAGTTCACAATTTCAAGTTCACTGCACTTAACCTTTTACAAGTCACTAATTCACATTTCAAGTTACTTAATTTAACCATTTTCAAGAAACAAGTTCATAATTTCAAGTCACTACATCACAAATTCACAATTTTAAGTCACTACACATAACCATTTCAAGAAACAAGTTCACAATTTAAAGTCACTACCCTTAACCATTTTCAAGAAACAAGTTCACAATTTCAAGTCACTACACTTTGCCATTTCAAGAAAAAAGTTCACAATTTCAAGTCACTACATTTAACCTTTTTCAAGTCACAAATTCACTTTTCAAGTCACTACACTTAACCATTTTCAAAAAACAAGTTCATAATTTCAAGTCACTACACTTAACTTTTTCAAGAAACAAGTTCACAATTTCAAGTCACTACACTTTGCCATTTCGAGAAACAAGTTCACCATTTCAAGTCACTACCTTTAACCATTTTCAAGTCACTAATTCACATTTCAAGTCACTACACTTAACCATTTTCAAGAAACAAGTTCATACTTTCAAGTCACTACACTTAACTTTTTCAAGAAACAAGTTCACAATTTCAAGTCACTACACTTAACCATTTTCAAGAAACAAGTTCACAATTTCAAATAACTGCCGTCAACCATTTGAAGAAACAAGTTCACAATTTTCCGTCACTACACTTAACCATTTTCAAGAAACAAGTTCATTATGTCAAGTCACAACACTAAACCATTTTAAAGAAACAAGTTCACAATTTCAAGTCACTACACTTAAAAATTTTCAAGAAACAAATTCACATTTCAACTCACTACACTTAACCTTTTTCTATTCACTATTTTATATTTCAAGTCACTACACTTAACCATTTTCAAGAAACAAATTCACATTTCAAGTCACTACACTTAACCTTTTTCTATTCACTATTTTATATTTCAAGTCACTACACTTAACCATTTTCAAAAAACAAGTTTACAATGTAAAGTCACTACATTTAACCATTATCAATTCACTAATTCACAATTTTAAGTCACTACACTTAACCATTTTCAAGAAACAAGTTCACATTTCAAGTCACTACACTTAACCTTTTTCAAGTCACTAATTCACATTTCAAGTTACTTAATTTAAACATTTTCAAGAAACAAGTTCACAATTTTAAGTCACGACACTTATCCATTTTCTAGTCACAAATTCACAATTTCAAGTCACTACACTTAACCATTTTCAAGAAACAAGTTCACCATTTCAAGTCACTACCTTTAACCATTTTCAAGTCACTAATTCACATTTCAAGTCACTACACTTAACCATTTTCAAGAAACAAGTTCATACTTTCAAGTCACTACACTTAACTTTTTCAAGAAACAAGTTCACAATTTCAAGTCACTACACTTAACCATTTTCAAGAAACAAGTTCACAATTTCAAATAACTGCCGTCAACCATTTGAAGAAACAAGTTCACAATTTTCCGTCACTACACTTAACCATTTTCAAGAAACAAATTCATTATGTCAAGTCAGAACACTAAACCATTTTAAAGAAACAAGTTCACAATTTAAAGTCACTACACTTAACCATTTTCAAGAAACAAGTTCACATTTCAAGTCACTACACTTAACCATTCTCTAGTCACTATTTTATATTTCAAGTCACTACACTTAACCATTTTCAAGAAACAAATTCACATTTCAAGTCACTACACTTAACCTTTTTCTATTCACTATTTTATATTTCAAGTCACTACACTTAACCATTTTCAAAAAACAAGTTTACAATGTAAAGTCACTACATTTAACCATTATCAATTCACTAATTCACAATTTTAAGTCACTACACTTAACCATTTTCAAGAAACAAGTTCACATTTCAAGTCACTACACTTAACCTTTTTCAAGTCACTAATTCACATTTCAAGTTACTTAATTTAAACATTTTCAAGAAACAAGTTCACAATTTTAAGTCACGACACTTATCCATTTTCTAGTCACAAATTCACAATTTCAAGTCACTACACTTAACCATTTTCAAGAAACAAGTTCACCATTTCAAGTCACTACCTTTAACCATTTTCAAGTCACTAATTCACATTTCAAGTCACTACACTTAACCATTTTCAAGAAACAAGTTCATACTTTCAAGTCACTACACTTAACTTTTTCAAGAAACAAGTTCACAATTTCAAGTCACTACACTTAACCATTTTCAAGAAACAAGTTCACAATTTCAAATAACTGCCGTCAACCATTTGAAGAAACAAGTTCACAATTTTCCGTCACTACACTTAACCATTTTCAAGAAACAAATTCATTATGTCAAGTCAGAACACTAAACCATTTTAAAGAAACAAGTTCACAATTTAAAGTCACTACACTTAACCATTTTCAAGAAACAAGTTCACATTTCAAGTCACTACACTTAACCATTCTCTAGTCACTATTTTATATTTCAAGTCACTACACTTAACCATTTTCAAGAAACAAATTCACATTTCAAGTCACTACACTTAACCTTTTTCTATTCACTATTTTATATTTCAAGTAACTACACTTAACCATTTTTAAGAAACAAATTCACATTTCAAGTCACTACAGTTAACCTTTTTCTATTCACTATTTTATATTTCAAGTCACTACACTTAACCATTTTCAAAAAAAAAGTTTACAATGTAAAGTCACTACATTTAACCATTATCAAGTCACTAATTCACAATTTTAAGTCACTACACTTAACCATTTTCAATTCACGAATTCTCAATTTCAAGTCACTACACTGAACCATTTTCACGAAACAAGTTCACAATTTCAAGTCACTTCACTTATCCATTTTCTAGTCACTAATTCACAATTTCAAGTAACTACACTTAACCATTTCAAGAAACAAGTTCACATTTTCAAGTCACTACACTTAACCATTTCAAAAAACAAGTTCACCATTTCAAGTCGCTATACTTAACCTTTTTCAAGTCACTAATTCACATTTCAAGTTACTTAAATTAACCATTTTCAAGAAACAAGTTCACAATTTCAAGTCACTACACTTATCCATTTTCTAGTCACAAATTCACAATTTATGTCACTACACTTAACCATTTCAAGAAACAATTTCACAATTTCCAGTCACTGCACTTAACCATTTTCAAGAAACAAGTTCACAATTTCAAGTCACTACACTTTGACATTTCAAGAAACATGTTCACAATTTCAAGTCACTACATTTAACCTTTTTCAAGTCACAAATTTACTTTTCAAGTCACTACACTTAACCCTTTTCAAGAAACAAGTTCATAATTTCAAGTCACTACACTTAACTTTTTCAAGAAACAAGTTCACAATTTCAAGTCACTACACTTAACCATTTTCAATAAACAAGTTGGCAATTTCAAATAACTGCCGTCAACCATTTGAAGAAACAAGTTCACAATTTTCCGTCACTACACTTAACCATTTTCAAGAAACAAGTTCATTATGTCAAGTCACTACACTAAACTATTTTAAAGAAACAAGTTCACAATTTCAAGTCACTACACTCAACCATTTTCAAGAAACAAATTCACATTTCAAGTCACTACACTTAACCTTTTTCTAGTCACTATTTTGTATTTCAAGTGACTACACTCAACCATTTTCAAAAAACAAGTTTACAATGTAAAGTCACTACATTTTACCATTATCAACTCACTAATTCACAATTTCAAGTCACTACACTTAACCGTTTTCAAAAAACAAGTTCACAATTTCAAGTCACTACACTTAACCTTTTACAAGTCACTAATTCACATTTCAAGTTACTTAATTTAACCATTTTCAAGAAACAAGTTCACAATTTCAAGTCACTACATCACAAATTCACAATTTTAAGTCACTTCACTTAACCAATTCAAGAAACAAGTTCACAATTTAAAGTCACTACCCTTAACCATTTTCAAGAAACAAGTTCACAATTTCAAGTCACTACACTTTGCCATTTCAAGAAACAAGTTCACAATTTCAAGTCACTAAATTTAACCTTTTTCAAGTCACAAATTCACTTTTCATGTCACTACACTTAACTTTTTCAAGAAATAAGTTCACAATTTCAAGTCACTACACTTAACCATTTTCAATTCACGAATTCTCAATTTCAAGTCAATACACTGAACCATTTTCACGAAACAAGTTCACAATTTCAAGTCACAACACTTATCCATTTTCTAGTCACTAATTCACAATTTAAGTCACTACACTTAACCATTACAAGAAACAAGTTCACATTTTCAAGTCACTACACTTAACCATTTCAAGAAACAAGTTCACGATTTCAAGTCACTACACTTAACCATTTTCAAGAAACAAGTTCACAATTTCAAGTCACTACACTTAACCATTTTCAAGAAACAAATTCACATTTCAAGTCACTACACTTAACCTCTTTATAGTAACTATTTTATATTTCAAGTCACTACACTTAACCATTTTCAAAAAACAAGTTTACAATGTAAAGTCACTTTATTTAACCATTATCAAGTCACTAATTCACAATTTTAAGTCACTACACTTAACCATATTCAAAAACAAGTTCACAATTTCAAGTCACTCCACTTAACCTTTTTCAAGTCACTAATACACATTTCAAGTTACTTAATTTAACCATTTTCAAGAAACAAGTTCACAATTTCAAGTCACTACACATATCCATTTTCTAGTCACAAATTCACAATTTTAAGTCACTACACTTAACCATTTCAAGAAACAAGTTCACAATTTAAAGTCACTACGATTAACCATTTACAAGAAACAAGTTCACAATTTCAAGTCACTACACTTTGACATTTCAAGAAACATGTTCACAATTTCAAGTCACTACATTTAACCTTTTTCAAGTCACAAATTCACTTTTCAAGTCACTACACTTAACCATTTTCAAGAAACAAGTTCTCAATTTCAAGTCAATACACTGAACCATTTTCAAGAAACATGTTCACAATTTCAATTAACTGCCGTCAACCATTTGAAGAAACAATTTCACAATTTCCCGTCACTACACTTAACCATTTTCAAGAAACAAGTTCATTATGTCAAGTCACTACATTTAACCATTTTCAAGTCACTACACTAAACCGTTTTCAAGAAACAAGTGCAAAATTTCAAGTCACTACACTTAACCATTTTGTAGTCACTATTTTATATTTCAAGTCACTATACTCAACCATTTTCAAAAAACAAGTTTACAATGTAAAGTCACAACATTTCACCATTATCAACTCACTAATTCACAATTTCAAGTCACTACACTTAACCATTTTCAAAAAACAACTTCACAATTTCAAGTCACTACACTTAACCTTTTTCAAGTCACTAATTCACATTTCAAGTTACTTAATTTAACCATTTTCAAGAAACAAGTTCACAATTTCAAGTCACTACACTTAACCATTCTCTAGTCACTATTTTATATTTCAAGTCACTACGCTTAAACATTTTCAAGAAACAAATTCACATTTCAAGTCACTACACTTAACCTTTTTCTATTCACTATTTTATATTTCAAGTCACTACACTTAACCATTTTCAAAAAATAAGTTTACAATGTAAAGTCACTACATTTAACCATTATCAAGTCACTAATTCACAATTTTAAGTCACTACACTTAACCATTTTCAATTCACGAATTCTCAATTTCAAGTCAATACACTGAACCATTTTCACGAAACAAGTTCACAATTTCAAGTCAATACACTTATCCATTTTCTAGTCACTAATTCACAATTTCAAGTCACTACACTTAACCATCAAGAAAAAAGTTCACAATTTCAAGTCACTACACTTAACCATTTCAAGAAACAAGTTCACCATTTCACGTCACTACACTTAACCTTTTTCAAGTCACTAATTCACATTTCAAGTCACTAAATTTAACCATTTTCAAGTAACAAGTTCACAATTTCAAGTCACTATACTTTGCCATTTCAAGAAACAAGTTCACAATTTCAAGTCACTACACTTAACCATTTCAAGAAACAATTTCACAATTTCCAGTCACTACACTTAACCGTTTTCAAGAAACAAGTTCACAATTTCAAGTTCACTGCACTTAACCTTTTACAAGTCACTAATTCACATTTCAAGTTACTTAATTTAACCATTTTCAAGAAACAAGTTCATAATTTCAAGTCACTACATCACAAATTCACAATTTTAAGTCACTACACATAACCATTTCAAGAAACAAGTTCACAATTTAAAGTCACTACCCTTAACCATTTTCAAGAAACAAGTTCACAATTTCAAGTCACTACACTTTGCCATTTCAAGAAAAAAGTTCACAATTTCAAGTCACTACATTTAACCTTTTTCAAGTCACAAATTCACTTTTCAAGTCACTACACTTAACCATTTTCAAAAAACAAGTTCATAATTTCAAGTCACTACACTTAACTTTTTCAAGAAACAAGTTCACAATTTCAAGTCACTACACTTTGCCATTTCGAGAAACAAGTTCACCATTTCAAGTCACTACCTTTAACCATTTTCAAGTCACTAATTCACATTTCAAGTCACTACACTTAACCATTTTCAAGAAACAAGTTCATACTTTCAAGTCACTACACTTAACTTTTTCAAGAAACAAGTTCACAATTTCAAGTCACTACACTTAACCATTTTCAAGAAACAAGTTCACAATTTCAAATAACTGCCGTCAACCATTTGAAGAAACAAGTTCACAATTTTCCGTCACTACACTTAACCATTTTCAAGAAACAAGTTCATTATGTCAAGTCACAACACTAAACCATTTTAAAGAAACAAGTTCACAATTTCAAGTCACTACACTTAAAAATTTTCAAGAAACAAATTCACATTTCAACTCACTACACTTAACCTTTTTCTATTCACTATTTTATATTTCAAGTCACTACACTTAACCATTTTCAAGAAACAAATTCACATTTCAAGTCACTACACTTAACCTTTTTCTATTCACTATTTTATATTTCAAGTCACTACACTTAACCATTTTCAAAAAACAAGTTTACAATGTAAAGTCACTACATTTAACCATTATCAATTCACTAATTCACAATTTTAAGTCACTACACTTAACCATTTTCAAGAAACAAGTTCACATTTCAAGTCACTACACTTAACCTTTTTCAAGTCACTAATTCACATTTCAAGTTACTTAATTTAAACATTTTCAAGAAACAAGTTCACAATTTTAAGTCACGACACTTATCCATTTTCTAGTCACAAATTCACAATTTCAAGTCACTACACTTAACCATTTTCAAGAAACAAGTTCACCATTTCAAGTCACTACCTTTAACCATTTTCAAGTCACTAATTCACATTTCAAGTCACTACACTTAACCATTTTCAAGAAACAAGTTCATACTTTCAAGTCACTACACTTAACTTTTTCAAGAAACAAGTTCACAATTTCAAGTCACTACACTTAACCATTTTCAAGAAACAAGTTCACAATTTCAAATAACTGCCGTCAACCATTTGAAGAAACAAGTTCACAATTTTCCGTCACTACACTTAACCATTTTCAAGAAACAAATTCATTATGTCAAGTCAGAACACTAAACCATTTTAAAGAAACAAGTTCACAATTTAAAGTCACTACACTTAACCATTTTCAAGAAACAAGTTCACATTTCAAGTCACTACACTTAACCATTCTCTAGTCACTATTTTATATTTCAAGTCACTACACTTAACCATTTTCAAGAAACAAATTCACATTTCAAGTCACTACACTTAACCTTTTTCTATTCACTATTTTATATTTCAAGTAACTACACTTAACCATTTTTAAGAAACAAATTCACATTTCAAGTCACTACAGTTAACCTTTTTCTATTCACTATTTTATATTTCAAGTCACTACACTTAACCATTTTCAAAAAAAAAGTTTACAATGTAAAGTCACTACATTTAACCATTATCAAGTCACTAATTCACAATTTTAAGTCACTACACTTAACCATTTTCAATTCACGAATTCTCAATTTCAAGTCACTACACTGAACCATTTTCACGAAACAAGTTCACAATTTCAAGTCACTTCACTTATCCATTTTCTAGTCACTAATTCACAATTTCAAGTAACTACACTTAACCATTTCAAGAAACAAGTTCACATTTTCAAGTCACTACACTTAACCATTTCAAAAAACAAGTTCACCATTTCAAGTCGCTATACTTAACCTTTTTCAAGTCACTAATTCACATTTCAAGTTACTTAAATTAACCATTTTCAAGAAACAAGTTCACAATTTCAAGTCACTACACTTATCCATTTTCTAGTCACAAATTCACAATTTATGTCACTACACTTAACCATTTCAAGAAACAATTTCACAATTTCCAGTCACTGCACTTAACCATTTTCAAGAAACAAGTTCACAATTTCAAGTCACTACACTTTGACATTTCAAGAAACATGTTCACAATTTCAAGTCACTACATTTAACCTTTTTCAAGTCACAAATTTACTTTTCAAGTCACTACACTTAACCCTTTTCAAGAAACAAGTTCATAATTTCAAGTCACTACACTTAACTTTTTCAAGAAACAAGTTCACAATTTCAAGTCACTACACTTAACCATTTTCAATAAACAAGTTGGCAATTTCAAATAACTGCCGTCAACCATTTGAAGAAACAAGTTCACAATTTTCCGTCACTACACTTAACCATTTTCAAGAAACAAGTTCATTATGTCAAGTCACTACACTAAACTATTTTAAAGAAACAAGTTCACAATTTCAAGTCACTACACTCAACCATTTTCAAGAAACAAATTCACATTTCAAGTCACTACACTTAACCTTTTTCTAGTCACTATTTTGTATTTCAAGTGACTACACTCAACCATTTTCAAAAAACAAGTTTACAATGTAAAGTCACTACATTTTACCATTATCAACTCACTAATTCACAATTTCAAGTCACTACACTTAACCGTTTTCAAAAAACAAGTTCACAATTTCAAGTCACTACACTTAACCTTTTACAAGTCACTAATTCACATTTCAAGTTACTTAATTTAACCATTTTCAAGAAACAAGTTCACAATTTCAAGTCACTACATCACAAATTCACAATTTTAAGTCACTTCACTTAACCAATTCAAGAAACAAGTTCACAATTTAAAGTCACTACCCTTAACCATTTTCAAGAAACAAGTTCACAATTTCAAGTCACTACACTTTGCCATTTCAAGAAACAAGTTCACAATTTCAAGTCACTAAATTTAACCTTTTTCAAGTCACAAATTCACTTTTCATGTCACTACACTTAACTTTTTCAAGAAATAAGTTCACAATTTCAAGTCACTACACTTAACCATTTTCAATTCACGAATTCTCAATTTCAAGTCAATACACTGAACCATTTTCACGAAACAAGTTCACAATTTCAAGTCACAACACTTATCCATTTTCTAGTCACTAATTCACAATTTAAGTCACTACACTTAACCATTACAAGAAACAAGTTCACATTTTCAAGTCACTACACTTAACCATTTCAAGAAACAAGTTCACGATTTCAAGTCACTACACTTAACCATTTTCAAGAAACAAGTTCACAATTTCAAGTCACTACACTTAACCATTTTCAAGAAACAAATTCACATTTCAAGTCACTACACTTAACCTCTTTATAGTAACTATTTTATATTTCAAGTCACTACACTTAACCATTTTCAAAAAACAAGTTTACAATGTAAAGTCACTTTATTTAACCATTATCAAGTCACTAATTCACAATTTTAAGTCACTACACTTAACCATATTCAAAAACAAGTTCACAATTTCAAGTCACTCCACTTAACCTTTTTCAAGTCACTAATACACATTTCAAGTTACTTAATTTAACCATTTTCAAGAAACAAGTTCACAATTTCAAGTCACTACACATATCCATTTTCTAGTCACAAATTCACAATTTTAAGTCACTACACTTAACCATTTCAAGAAACAAGTTCACAATTTAAAGTCACTACGATTAACCATTTACAAGAAACAAGTTCACAATTTCAAGTCACTACACTTTGACATTTCAAGAAACATGTTCACAATTTCAAGTCACTACATTTAACCTTTTTCAAGTCACAAATTCACTTTTCAAGTCACTACACTTAACCATTTTCAAGAAACAAGTTCTCAATTTCAAGTCAATACACTGAACCATTTTCAAGAAACATGTTCACAATTTCAATTAACTGCCGTCAACCATTTGAAGAAACAATTTCACAATTTCCCGTCACTACACTTAACCATTTTCAAGAAACAAGTTCATTATGTCAAGTCACTACATTTAACCATTTTCAAGTCACTACACTAAACCGTTTTCAAGAAACAAGTGCAAAATTTCAAGTCACTACACTTAACCATTTTGTAGTCACTATTTTATATTTCAAGTCACTATACTCAACCATTTTCAAAAAACAAGTTTACAATGTAAAGTCACAACATTTCACCATTATCAACTCACTAATTCACAATTTCAAGTCACTACACTTAACCATTTTCAAAAAACAACTTCACAATTTCAAGTCACTACACTTAACCTTTTTCAAGTCACTAATTCACATTTCAAGTTACTTAATTTAACCATTTTCAAGAAACAAGTTCACAATTTCAAGTCACTACACTTAACCATTCTCTAGTCACTATTTTATATTTCAAGTCACTACGCTTAAACATTTTCAAGAAACAAATTCACATTTCAAGTCACTACACTTAACCTTTTTCTATTCACTATTTTATATTTCAAGTCACTACACTTAACCATTTTCAAAAAATAAGTTTACAATGTAAAGTCACTACATTTAACCATTATCAAGTCACTAATTCACAATTTTAAGTCACTACACTTAACCATTTTCAATTCACGAATTCTCAATTTCAAGTCAATACACTGAACCATTTTCACGAAACAAGTTCACAATTTCAAGTCAATACACTTATCCATTTTCTAGTCACTAATTCACAATTTCAAGTCACTACACTTAACCATCAAGAAAAAAGTTCACAATTTCAAGTCACTACACTTAACCATTTCAAGAAACAAGTTCACCATTTCACGTCACTACACTTAACCTTTTTCAAGTCACTAATTCACATTTCAAGTCACTAAATTTAACCATTTTCAAGTAACAAGTTCACAATTTCAAGTCACTATACTTTGCCATTTCAAGAAACAAGTTCACAATTTCAAGTCACTACACTTAACCATTTCAAGAAACAATTTCACAATTTCCAGTCACTACACTTAACCGTTTTCAAGAAACAAGTTCACAATTTCAAGTTCACTGCACTTAACCTTTTACAAGTCACTAATTCACATTTCAAGTTACTTAATTTAACCATTTTCAAGAAACAAGTTCATAATTTCAAGTCACTACATCACAAATTCACAATTTTAAGTCACTACACATAACCATTTCAAGAAACAAGTTCACAATTTAAAGTCACTACCCTTAACCATTTTCAAGAAACAAGTTCACAATTTCAAGTCACTACACTTTGCCATTTCAAGAAAAAAGTTCACAATTTCAAGTCACTACATTTAACCTTTTTCAAGTCACAAATTCACTTTTCAAGTCACTACACTTAACCATTTTCAAAAAACAAGTTCATAATTTCAAGTCACTACACTTAACTTTTTCAAGAAACAAGTTCACAATTTCAAGTCACTACACTTTGCCATTTCGAGAAACAAGTTCACCATTTCAAGTCACTACCTTTAACCATTTTCAAGTCACTAATTCACATTTCAAGTCACTACACTTAACCATTTTCAAGAAACAAGTTCATACTTTCAAGTCACTACACTTAACTTTTTCAAGAAACAAGTTCACAATTTCAAGTCACTACACTTAACCATTTTCAAGAAACAAGTTCACAATTTCAAATAACTGCCGTCAACCATTTGAAGAAACAAGTTCACAATTTTCCGTCACTACACTTAACCATTTTCAAGAAACAAGTTCATTATGTCAAGTCACAACACTAAACCATTTTAAAGAAACAAGTTCACAATTTCAAGTCACTACACTTAAAAATTTTCAAGAAACAAATTCACATTTCAACTCACTACACTTAACCTTTTTCTATTCACTATTTTATATTTCAAGTCACTACACTTAACCATTTTCAAGAAACAAATTCACATTTCAAGTCACTACACTTAACCTTTTTCTATTCACTATTTTATATTTCAAGTCACTACACTTAACCATTTTCAAAAAACAAGTTTACAATGTAAAGTCACTACATTTAACCATTATCAATTCACTAATTCACAATTTTAAGTCACTACACTTAACCATTTTCAAGAAACAAGTTCACATTTCAAGTCACTACACTTAACCTTTTTCAAGTCACTAATTCACATTTCAAGTTACTTAATTTAAACATTTTCAAGAAACAAGTTCACAATTTTAAGTCACGACACTTATCCATTTTCTAGTCACAAATTCACAATTTCAAGTCACTACACTTAACCATTTTCAAGAAACAAGTTCACCATTTCAAGTCACTACCTTTAACCATTTTCAAGTCACTAATTCACATTTCAAGTCACTACACTTAACCATTTTCAAGAAACAAGTTCATACTTTCAAGTCACTACACTTAACTTTTTCAAGAAACAAGTTCACAATTTCAAGTCACTACACTTAACCATTTTCAAGAAACAAGTTCACAATTTCAAATAACTGCCGTCAACCATTTGAAGAAACAAGTTCACAATTTTCCGTCACTACACTTAACCATTTTCAAGAAACAAATTCATTATGTCAAGTCAGAACACTAAACCATTTTAAAGAAACAAGTTCACAATTTAAAGTCACTACACTTAACCATTTTCAAGAAACAAGTTCACATTTCAAGTCACTACACTTAACCATTCTCTAGTCACTATTTTATATTTCAAGTCACTACACTTAACCATTTTCAAGAAACAAATTCACATTTCAAGTCACTACACTTAACCTTTTTCTATTCACTATTTTATATTTCAAGTAACTACACTTAACCATTTTTAAGAAACAAATTCACATTTCAAGTCACTACAGTTAACCTTTTTCTATTCACTATTTTATATTTCAAGTCACTACACTTAACCATTTTCAAAAAAAAAGTTTACAATGTAAAGTCACTACATTTAACCATTATCAAGTCACTAATTCACAATTTTAAGTCACTACACTTAACCATTTTCAATTCACGAATTCTCAATTTCAAGTCACTACACTGAACCATTTTCACGAAACAAGTTCACAATTTCAAGTCACTTCACTTATCCATTTTCTAGTCACTAATTCACAATTTCAAGTAACTACACTTAACCATTTCAAGAAACAAGTTCACATTTTCAAGTCACTACACTTAACCATTTCAAAAAACAAGTTCACCATTTCAAGTCGCTATACTTAACCTTTTTCAAGTCACTAATTCACATTTCAAGTTACTTAAATTAACCATTTTCAAGAAACAAGTTCACAATTTCAAGTCACTACACTTATCCATTTTCTAGTCACAAATTCACAATTTATGTCACTACACTTAACCATTTCAAGAAACAATTTCACAATTTCCAGTCACTGCACTTAACCATTTTCAAGAAACAAGTTCACAATTTCAAGTCACTACACTTTGACATTTCAAGAAACATGTTCACAATTTCAAGTCACTACATTTAACCTTTTTCAAGTCACAAATTTACTTTTCAAGTCACTACACTTAACCCTTTTCAAGAAACAAGTTCATAATTTCAAGTCACTACACTTAACTTTTTCAAGAAACAAGTTCACAATTTCAAGTCACTACACTTAACCATTTTCAATAAACAAGTTGGCAATTTCAAATAACTGCCGTCAACCATTTGAAGAAACAAGTTCACAATTTTCCGTCACTACACTTAACCATTTTCAAGAAACAAGTTCATTATGTCAAGTCACTACACTAAACTATTTTAAAGAAACAAGTTCACAATTTCAAGTCACTACACTCAACCATTTTCAAGAAACAAATTCACATTTCAAGTCACTACACTTAACCTTTTTCTAGTCACTATTTTGTATTTCAAGTGACTACACTCAACCATTTTCAAAAAACAAGTTTACAATGTAAAGTCACTACATTTTACCATTATCAACTCACTAATTCACAATTTCAAGTCACTACACTTAACCGTTTTCAAAAAACAAGTTCACAATTTCAAGTCACTACACTTAACCTTTTACAAGTCACTAATTCACATTTCAAGTTACTTAATTTAACCATTTTCAAGAAACAAGTTCACAATTTCAAGTCACTACATCACAAATTCACAATTTTAAGTCACTTCACTTAACCAATTCAAGAAACAAGTTCACAATTTAAAGTCACTACCCTTAACCATTTTCAAGAAACAAGTTCACAATTTCAAGTCACTACACTTTGCCATTTCAAGAAACAAGTTCACAATTTCAAGTCACTAAATTTAACCTTTTTCAAGTCACAAATTCACTTTTCATGTCACTACACTTAACTTTTTCAAGAAATAAGTTCACAATTTCAAGTCACTACACTTAACCATTTTCAATTCACGAATTCTCAATTTCAAGTCAATACACTGAACCATTTTCACGAAACAAGTTCACAATTTCAAGTCACAACACTTATCCATTTTCTAGTCACTAATTCACAATTTAAGTCACTACACTTAACCATTACAAGAAACAAGTTCACATTTTCAAGTCACTACACTTAACCATTTCAAGAAACAAGTTCACCATTTCAAGTCACTACACTTAACCATTTTCAAGAAACAAGTTCACAATTTCAAGTCACTACACTTAACCATTTTCAAGAAACAAATTCACATTTCAAGTCACTACAGTTAACCTTTTTCTAGTCACTATTTTATATTTCAAGTCACTACACTTAACCATATTCAAAAAACAAGTTTACAATGTACAGTCACTACATTTAACCATTATCAAGTCGCTAATTCACAATTTTAAGTCACTACACTTAACCCTTAACCATTTTCAAGAAAAAAGTTCACAATTTCAAGTCACTACACTTTGCCATTTCAAGAAACAATTTCACAATTTCCGGCACTACACTTAACCCTTTTCAAGAAACAAGTTCATAATTTCAAGTCACTACACTTAACTTTTTCAAGAAACAAGTTCACAATTTCAAGTCACTACACTTAACCATTTTCAAGAAACAAGTTCGCAATTTCAAATAACTGCCGTCAACCATTTCAAGAAACAAGTTCACAATTTCCCGTCACTACACTTAACCATTTTCAAGAAACAAGTTCATTATGTCAAGTCACTACACTCAACCATTTTAAAGAAACAAGTTCACAATTTAAAGTCACTACACTTAACCATTTTCAAGAAACAAATTCACATTTCAAGTCACTACACTTAACCTTTTTCAAGTCACTAATTCACATTTCAAGTTACTTAATTTAACCATTTTCAAGTAACAAGTTCACAATTTTAAGTCACTACACTTATCCATTTTCTAGTCACAAATTCACAATTTCAAGTCACTACACTTAACCATTTCAAGAAACAAGTTCACAATTTCAAGTCACTACACTTAGCTATTTCAAGAAACAAGTTCACAATTATAAGTCACTACACTTAACCATTTTCAAGAAACAAGTTCACAATTTCAAGTCACTACACTTTGCCATTTCAAGAAACAAGTTCACAATTTCAAGTCACTACATTTAACCTTTTTCAAGTCACAAATTCACTTTTCAAGTCACTACACTTAACCATTTTCAAAAAACAAGTTCATAATTTTAAGTCACTACACTTAACTTTTTCAAGAAACAAGTTCACAATTTCAAGTCACTACACTTTGCCATTTCGAGAAACAAGTTCACCATTTCAAGTCACTACCTTTGACCATTTTCAAGTCACTAATTCACATTTCAAGTCACTACACTTAACCATTTTCAAGAAACAAGTTCATACTTTCAAGTCACTACACTTAACTTTTTCAAGAAACAAGTTCACAATTTCAAGTCACTACACTTAACCATTTTCAAGAAACAAGTTCACAATTTCAAATAACTGCCGTCAACCATTTGAAGAAACAAGTTCACAATTTTCCGTCACTACACTTAACCATTTTCAAGAAACAAGTTCATTATGTCAAGTCACAACACTAAACCATTTTAAAGAAACAAGTTCACAATTTCAAGTCACTACACTTAACCATTTTCAAGAAACAAATTCACATTTCAAGTCACTACACTTAACCTTTTTCTATTCACTATTTTATATTTCAAGTCACTACACTTAACCATTTTCAAGAAACAAATTCACATTTCAAGTCACTACACTTAACCTTTTTCTATTCACTATTTTATATTTCAAGTCACTACACTTAACCATTTTCAAAAAACAAGTTTACAATGTAAAGTCACTACATTTAACCATTATCAATTCACTAATTCACAATTTTAAGTCACTACACTTAACCATTTTCAAGAAACAAGTTCACATTTCAAGTCACTACACTTAACCTTTTTCAAGTCACTAATTCACATTTCAAGTTACTTAATTTAAACATTTTCAAGAAACAAGTTCACAATTTTAAGTCACGACACTTATCCATTTTCTAGTCACAAATTCACAATTTCAAGTCACTACACTTAACCATTTTCAAGAAACAAGTTCACCATTTCAAGTCACTACCTTTAACCATTTTCAAGTCACTAATTCACATTTCAAGTCACTACACTTAACCATTTTCAAGAAACAAGTTCATACTTTCAAGTCACTACACTTAACTTTTTCAAGAAACAAGTTCACAATTTCAAGTCACTACACTTAACCATTTTCAAGAAACAAGTTCACAATTTCAAATAACTGCCGTCAACCATTTGAAGAAACAAGTTCACAATTTTCCGTCACTACACTTAACCATTTTCAAGAAACAAATTCATTATGTCAAGTCAGAACACTAAACCATTTTAAAGAAACAAGTTCACAATTTAAAGTCACTACACTTAACCATTTTCAAGAAACAAGTTCACATTTCAAGTCACTACACTTAACCATTCTCTAGTCACTATTTTATATTTCAAGTCACTACACTTAACCATTTTCAAGAAACAAATTCACATTTCAAGTCACTACACTTAACCTTTTTCTATTCACTATTTTATATTTCAAGTAACTACACTTAACCATTTTTAAGAAACAAATTCACATTTCAAGTCACTACACTTAACCTTTTTCTATTCACTATTTTATATTTCAAGTCACTACACTTAACCATTTTCAAAAAAAAAGTTTACAATGTAAAGTCACTACATTTAACCATTATCAAGTCACTAATTCACAATTTTAAGTCACTACACTTAACCATTTTCAATTCACGAATTCTCAATTTCAAGTCACTACACTGAACCATTTTCACGAAACAAGTTCACAATTTCAAGTCACTTCACTTATCCATTTTCTAGTCACTAATTCACAATTTCAAGTAACTACACTTAACCATTTCAAGAAACAAGTTCACATTTTCAAGTCACTACACTTAACCATTTCAAAAAACAAGTTCACCATTTCAAGTCGCTATACTTAACCTTTTTCAAGTCACTAATTCACATTTCAAGTCACTAAATTTAACTATTTTCAAGAAACAAGTTCACAATTTCAAGTCCCTAAACTTATCCATTTTCTATTCACTAATTAACAATTCATCTCACTACACTTAACCATTTTCAAGAAACAAGTTCACAACTTCAAGTCACTACACTTTGCCATTTCAAGAAAAAAGTTCATAATTTCAAGTCACTACATTTAACCATTTTCAAGTCACTAATTCAAATTTCAAGTCACTACACTTAACCATTTTCAAGAAACAAGTTCATAATTTCAAGTCACTACACTTAACTTTTTCAAGAAACAAGTTTACAATTTCAAGTCACTACACTTAACCATTTTCAAGAAACAAGTTCACAATTTCAAATAACTGCCGTCAACCATTTGAAGGTACAAGTTCACAATTTTCCGTCACTACACTTAAACATTTTCAAGAAACAAGTTCATTATGTCGAGTCACAACACTAAACCATTTTAAAGAAACAAGTTCACAATTTCAAGTCACTACACTTAACAATTTTCAAGAAACAAATTCACATTTCAAGTCACTACACTTAACCTTTTTATAGTAACTATTTTATATTTCAAGTCACTACACTTAACCATTTTCAAAAAACAAGTTTACAATGTAAAGTCACTTTATTTAACCATTATCAAGTCACTAATTCACAATTTTAAGTCACTACACTTAACCATTGTAAAAAACAAGTTCACAATTTCAAGTCACTCCACTTAACCTTTTTCAAGTCACTAATTCACATTTCAAGTTACTTAATTTAACCATTTTCAAGAAACAAGTTCACAATTTCAATTCACTACACTTATCCATTTTCTAGTCACAAATTCACAATTTTAAGTCACTACACTTAACCATTTCAAGAAACAAGTTCACAATTTAAAGTCACTACGATTAACCATTTTCAAGAAACAAGTTCACAATTTCAAGTCACTACACTTTGACATTTCAAGAAACATGTTCACAATTTCAAGTCACTACATTTAGCCTTTTTCAAGTCACAAATTCACTTTTCAAGTCACTACACTTAACCATTTTCAAGAAACAAGTTCATAATTTCAAGTCACTAAACTTAACATTTTCAAGAAACAAGTTCACAATTTCAAGTCACTACACTTAACCATTTTCAAGAAACAAGTTCACAATTTCAAATAACTGCCGTCAACCATTTGAAGAAACAAGTTCATAATTTACCGTCACTACACTTAACCAATTTCAAGAAACAAGTTCATTATGTCAAGTCACTACATTTAACCATTTTCAAGTCACTACACTAAACCATTTTCAAGAAACAAGTGCACAATTTCAAGTCACTACACTTAACCATTTTCTAGTCACTATTTTATATTTCAAGTCATTATACTCAACCAAAAAACAAGTTTACAATGTAAAGTCACTATTATACTCAACCAAAAAACAAGTTTACAATGTAAAGTCACAACATTTTACCATTATCAACTCACTAATTCACAATTTCAAGTCACTACTCTTAACCATTTTCAAAAAAACAAGTTCACAATTTCAAGTCACTACACTTAATCTTTTTCAAGTCACTAATTCACATTTCAAGTTACTTGATCTAACCATTTTCAAGAAACAAGTTCACAATTTCAAGTCACTACCCTTATCCATTTTCTAGTCACAAATTCACAATTTCAAGTCACTACACTTAACCATTTCAAGAAACAAGTTCACAATTTAAAGTCACTACACTTAACTATTTTAAGAAACAAGTTCACAATTTAAAGTCACTACACTTAACCATTTTCAAGAAACAAGTTCACAATTTCAAGTCACTACACTTTGCCATTTCAAGAAACAAGTTCACAATTTCAAGTCACTACATTTAACCTTTTTCAAGTCACTACACTAAACCATTTTCAAGAAACAAGTTTCACAATTTCAAGTCACTACACTTTGCCATTTCAAGAAACAAGTTCACAATTTCAAGTCACTACATTTAACCTTTTTCAAGTCACAAATTCACTTTTCAAGTCACTACACTTAACCATTTTCAAAAAACAAGTTCATAATTTCAAGTCACTACACTTAACTTTTTCAAGAAACAAGTTCACAATTTCAAGTCACTACACTTAACCATTTTCAAGAAACAAGTTCACAATTTCAAATAACTGCCGTCAACCATTTGAAGAAACAAGTTCACAATTTACCGTCACTACACTTAACCATTTTCAAGAAACAAGTTCATTATGTCAAGTCACAACACTAAACCATTTTAAAGAAACAAGTTCACAATTTCAAGTCACTACACTTAACCATTTTCAAGAAACAAATTCACATTTCAAGTCACTACACTTAACCTTTTTCTATTCACTATTTTATATTTCAAGTCACTACACTTAACCATTTTCAAGAAACAAATTCACATTTCAAGTCACTACACTTAACCTTTTTCTATTCACTATTTTATATTTCAAGTCACTACACTTAACCATTTTCAAGAAACAAGTTCACATTTCAAGTCACTACACTTAACCTTTTTCAAGTCACTAATTCACATTTCAAGTTATTTAATTTAACCATTTTCAAGAAACAAGTTCACAATTTCAAGTCACTACACTTATCTATTTTCTAGTCACAAATTCACAATTTTAAGTCACTACACTTAACCATTTCAAGAAACAAGTTCACAATTTTAAGTCACTACACTTAACCATTTTCAAAAAACAAGTTCACAATTTCAAGTCACTCCACTTAACCTTTTTCAAGTCACTAATTCACATTTCTGATTACTTAATTTAACCATTTTCAAGAAACAAGTTCACAATTTCAAGTCACTACACTTATCCATTATCATATCACTAATTCACATTTCTAGTCACTACACTTACCCATTTTCAAGAAACAAGTTCATAATTTCAAGCCACTACACTTTAACCATTTTCAAGAAACAAGTTCACAATTTCAAGTCACTACACTTTGACATTTCAAGAAACAAGTTCACAATTTCAAGTCACTACATTTAACCTTTTTCAAGTCACAAATTCACTTTTCAAGTCACTACACTTAACCCTTTTCAAGAAACAAGTTCATAATTTCAAGTCACTACACTTAACTTTTTCAAAAACAAGTTCACAATTTCAAGTCACTACACTTAACCATTTTCAATAAACAAGTTCGCAATTTCAAATAACTGCCGTCAACCATTTGAAGAAACAAGTTCACAATTTCCCGTCACTAGACTTAACCATTTTCAAGAAACAAGTTCATTATGTCAAGTCATTACACTCAACCATTTTAAAGAAACAAGTTCACAATTTCAAATCACTACACTTAACCATTTTCAAGAAACAAATTCACATTTCAAGTCACTACACTTAACCTTTTTCTAGTCACTATTTTATATATCAAGTCACTACACTTAACCATATTCAAAAAACAAGTTTACAATGTACAGTCACTACATTTAACCATTATCAAGTCGCTAATTCACAATTTTCAATTCACGAATTCTCAATTTCAAGTCAATACACTGAACCATTTTCACGAAACAAGTTCACAATTTCAAGTCACTACACTTATCCATTTTCTAGTCACTAATTCACAATTTCAAGTCACTACACTTAACCATTTCAAGAAACAAATTCACAATTTCAAGTCACTACACTTATCCATTTCAAGAAACAAGTTCACCATTTCAAGTCACTACACTTAACATTTTTCAAGTCACTAATTCACATTTCAAGTCACTAAATTTAACCATTTTCAAGAAACAAGTTCACAATTTCAAGTCACTACACTTATCCATTTTCTAAACACTAATTAACAATTCAAGTCACTACACTAAACCATTTTCAAGAAACAAATTCACAATTTCAAGTCACTACACTTTGCCATTTCGAGAAACAAGTTCACAATCTCAAGTCACTACATTTAACCTGTTTCAAGTCACTAATTCACATTTCAAGTCACTACACTTAACCATTTTCAAGAAACAAGTTCATAATTTCAAGTCACTACACTTAACTTTTTCAAGAAACAAGTTTACAATTTCAAGTCACTACACTTAACCATTTTCAAGAAACAAGTTCACAATTTCAAATAACTGCCGTCAACCATTTGATGAAACAAGTTCACAATTTCCCGTCACTACACTTAACCATTTTCAAGAAACAAGTTCATTATGTCAAGTCACTACACTAAACTATTGTAAAGAAACAAGTTCACAATTTCAAGTCTCTACACTTAACCATTTTCAAGAAACAAATTCACATTTCAACTCACTATACTTAACCTTTTACTAGTCACTATTTTGTATTTCAAGTCACTACAGTTAACCATTTCAAGAAACAAGTTCATAATTTCAAGTCACTACACTTAACCATTTCAGGAAACAAGTTCACAATTTCAAGTCACTACACTTAACCTTTTTCAAGTCACTAATTCACATTTCAAGTTACTTAATTTAACCCTTTTCAAGAAACAAGTTCACAATTTCAAGTCACTGCACTTATCCATTTTCTAGTCACAAATTCACAATTTTAAGTCACTACACTTAACCATTTCAAGAAACAAGTTCACAATTTAAAGTCACTACACTTAACCATTTTCAAGAAACAAGTTCACAATTTCAAGTCACTACACATTGCCATTTCAAGAAACAAGTTCACAATTTCAAGTCACTACATTTAACCTTTTTCAAGTCACAAATTCACTTTTCAAGTCACTACACTTAACCATTTTCCAGAAACAAGTTCATAATTTCATGTCACTACACTTAACCTTTTCAAGAAACAAGTTCACAATTTCAAGTCACTACACTCAACCATTTTCAAGAAACAAGTTCAAAATTTCAATTAACTGCCGTCAACCATTTGAAGAAACAAGTTCACAATTTCCCGTCACTACACTTAACCATTTTCAAGAAACAAGTTCATTATGTCAAGTGACTACATTTAACGATTTTCAAGTCACTACACTAAACCATTTTCAAGAAACAAGTGCACAATTTCAAGTCACTACACTTAAACATTTTCTAGTCACTATTTTATATTTCAAGTCACTATACTAAACCATTTTAAAAAAACAAGTTTACAATGTAAAGTCACAACATTTTACCATTATCAACTCACTAATTCACAATTTCAAGTCACTACACTGAACCATTTTCAAAAAACAAGTTCACAATTTCAAGTCACTACACTTAATCTTTTTTTAGTCACTATTTTATATTTCAAGTCACTACACTTAACCATTTTCAGAAAACAAGTTTACAATGTAAAGTCACTACATTTAACCATTATCAAGTCACTAATTCACAATTTTAAGTCACTACACTTAACAATTTTCAATTCACGAATTCTCAATTTTAAGTCAATACACTGAACCATTTTCACGAAACAAGTTCACAATTTCAAGTCACTACACTTATCCATTTTCTAGTCACTAATTCACAATTTCAAGTCACTACACTTAACCATTTCAAGAAAAAAGTTCACAATTTCAAGTCACTACACTTAACCATTTCAAGAAACAAGTTCACCATTTCACGTCACTACACTTAACCTTTTTCAATTCACTAATTCACATTTCAAGTCACTAAATTTAACCATTTTCAAGAAACAAGTTCACAATTTCAAGTCACTATACCTTGCCATTTCAAGAAACAAGTTCACAATTTCAAGTCACTACATTTAACCTTTTTCAAGTCACAAATTCACTTTTCAAGTCACTACACTTAACCATTTTTCAGAAACAAGTTCATAATTTCATGTCACTACACTTAACTTTTTCAAGAAACAAGTTCACAATTTCAAGTCACTACGCTTAACCATTTTCAAGAAACAAGTTCACAATTTCAATTAACTGCCGTCAACCATTTGAAGAAACAATTTCACAATTTCCCGTCACTACACTTAACCATTTTCAAGAAACAAGTTCATTATGTCAAGTCACTACATTTAACCATTTTCAAGTCACTACACTAAACCATTTTCAAGAAACAAGTGCACAATCTCAAGTCACTACACTTAACCATTTCTAGTCACTATTTTATATTTCAAGTCACTATACTCAACCATTTTAAAAAAACAAGTTTACAATGTAAAGTCACAACATTTTACCATTATCAACTCACTAATTCACAATTTCAAGTCACTACACTTAACCATTTTCAAAAAACAAGTTCACATTTCAAGTCACTACACTTAACCATTTTCTAGTCACTATTTTATATTTCAAGTCACTACACTCAACCATTTTCAAAAAACAAGTTTACAATGTAAAGTCACTACATTTTACCATTATCAACTCACTAATTCACAATTTCAAGTCACTACACTTAACCATTTTCAAAAAACAAGTTCACAATTTCAAGTCACTACACTTAACCTTTTACAAGTCACTAATTCACAATTTCAAGTCACTACACTTAACCATTTTCAAGAAACAAATTCACATTTCAAGTCACTACACTTAACCTTTTTCTAGTCACTATTTTATATTTCAAGTCACTACACTTAACCATTTTCAAAAAACAAGTTTACAGTGTAAAGTCACTACATTTAACCATTATCAAGTCACTAATTCACAATTTCAAGTCACTACACTTAACCATTTTCAATTCTCGAATTCTCAATTTCAAATCAATACACTGAACCAATTTCACGAAACAAGTTCACAATTTCAAGTCACTACACTTATCCATTTTCTAGTCACTAATTCACAATTTCAAGTCACTACACTTAACCATTTCAAGAAACAAATTCACATTTCAAGTCACTACACTTAACCTTTTTATAGTCACTATTTTATATTTCAAGTCACTACACTTAACCATTTTCAAAAAACAAGTTTACAATGTAAAGTCACTACATTTAACCATTATCAATTCACTAATTCAAAATTTTAAGTCACTACACTTAACCATTTTCAAAAAACAAGTTTACAATTTCAAGTCACTCCACTTAACCTTTTTCAAGTCACTAATTCACATTTCAACTTATTTAATTTAACCATTTTCAAGAAACAAGTTTCACAATTTCAAGTCACTACACTTTGCCATTTCAAGAAACAAGTTCACAATTTCAAGTCACTACATTTAACCTTTTTCAAGTCACAAATTCACTTTTCAAGTCACTACACTTAACCATTTTCAAAAAACAAGTTCATAATTTCAAGTCACTACACTTATCCATTTCAAGAAACAAGTTCACAATTTCAAGTCACTACACTTAACCATTTTCAAGAAACAAGTTCACAATTTCAAATAACTGCCGTCAACCATTTGAAGAAACAAGTTCACAATTTACCGTCACTACACTTAACCATTTTCAAGAAACAAGTTCATTATGTCAAGTCACAACACTAAACCATTTTCAAGAAACAAGTTCATTATGTCAAGTCACTATATTTAACCATTTTAAAGTCACAACTACACATTGCAAGTCACTACACTTAACCTTTTTCTAGTCACTATTTTATATTTCAAGTCATTACACTTAACCATTTTCAAAAAACAAGTTTACAATGTAAAGTCACTACATTTAACCATTATCAATTCACTAATTCAAAATTTTAAGTCACTACACTTAACCATTTTCAAAAAACAAGTTTACAATTTCAAGTCACTCCACTTAACCTTTTTCAAGTCACTAATTCACATTTCAACTTATTTAATTTAACCATTTTCAAGAAACAAGTTTCACAATTTCAAGTCACTACACTTTGCCATTTCAAGAAACAAGTTCACAATTTCAAGTCACTACATTTAACCTTTTTCAAGTCACAAATTCACTTTTCAAGTCACTACACTTAACCATTTTCAAAAAACAAGTTCATAATTTCAAGTCACTACACTTAACTTTTTCAAGAAACAAGTTCACAATTTCAAGTCACTACACTTAACCATTTTCAAGAAACAAGTTCACAATTTCAAATAACTGCCGTCAACCATTTGAAGAAACAAGTTCACAATTTACCGTCACTACACTTAACCATTTTCAAGAAACAAGTTCATTATGTCAAGTCACAACACTAAACCATTTTAAAGAAACAAGTTCACAATTTCAAGTCACTACACTTAACCATTTTCAAGAAACAAATTCACATTTCAAGTCACTACACTTAACCTTTTTCTATTCACTATTTTATATTTCAAGTCACTACACTTAACCATTTTCAAGAAACAAATTCACATTTCAAGTCACTACACTTAACCTTTTTCTATTCACTATTTTATATTTCAAGTCACTACACTTAACCATTTTCAAGAAACAAGTTCACATTTCAAGTCACTACACTTAACCTTTTTCAAGTCACTAATTCACATTTCAAGTTATTTAATTTAACCATTTTCAAGAAAAAAGTTCACAATTTCAAGTCACTACACTTATCTATTTTCTAGTCACAAATTCACAATTTTAAGTCACTACACTTAACCATTTCAAGAAACAAGTTCACAATTTTAAGTCACTACACTTAACCATTTTCAAAAAACAAGTTCACAATTTCAAGTCACTCCACTTAACCTTTTTCAAGTCACTAATTCACATTTCAGATTACTTAATTTAACCATTTTCAAGAAACAAGTTCACAATTTCAAGTCACTACACTTATCCATTATCATATCACTAATTCACATTTCTAGTCACTACACTTACCCATTTTCAAGAAACAAGTTCATAATTTCAAGCCACTACACTTTAACCATTTTCAAGAAACAAGTTCACAATTTCAAGTCACTACACTTTGACATTTCAAGAAACAAGTTCACAATTTCAAGTCACTACATTTAACCTTTTTCAAGTCACAAATTCACTTTTCAAGTCACTACACTTAACCCTTTTCAAGAAACAAGTTCATAATTTCAAGTCACTACACTTAACTTTTTCAAAAACAAGTTCACAATTTCAAGTCACTACACTTAACCATTTTCAATAAACAAGTTCGCAATTTCAAATAACTGCCGTCAACCATTTTCAAGAAACAAGTTCATTATGTCAAGTCATTACACTCAACCATTTTAAAGAAACAAGTTCACAATTTCAAATCACTACACTTAACCATTTTCAAGAAACAAATTCACATTTCAAGTCACTACACTTAACCTTTTTCTAGTCACTATTTTATATTTCAAGTCACTACACTTAACCATATTCAAAAAACAAGTTTACAATGTACAGTCACTACATTTAACCATTATCAAGTCGCTAATTCACAATTTTCAATTCACGAATTCTCAATTTCAAGTCAATACACTGAACCATTTTCACGAAACAAGTTCACAATTTCAAGTCACTACACTTATCCATTTTCTAGTCACTAATTCACAATTTCAAGTCACTACACTTAACCATTTCAAGAAACAAATTCACAATTTCAAGTCACTACACTTATCCATTTCAAGAAACAAGTTCACCATTTCAAGTCACTACACTTAACATTTTTCAAGTCACTAATTCACATTTCAAGTCACTAAATTTAACCATTTTCAAGAAACAAGTTCACAATTTCAAGTCACTACACTTATCCATTTTCTAAACACTAATTAACAATTCAAGTCACTACACTAAACCATTTTCAAGAAACAAATTCACAATTTCAAGTCACTACACTTTGCCATTTCGAGAAACAAGTTCACAATCTCAAGTCACTACATTTAACCTGTTTCAAGTCACTAATTCACATTTCAAGTCACTACACTTAACCATTTTCAAGAAACAAGTTCATAATTTCAAGTCACTACACTTAACTTTTTCAAGAAACAAGTTTACAATTTCAAGTCACTACACTTAACCATTTTCAAGAAACAAGTTCACAATTTCAAATAACTGCCGTCAACCATTTGATGAAACAAGTTCACAATTTCCCGTCACTACACTTAACCATTTTCAAGAAACAAGTTCATTATGTCAAGTTACTACACTAAACTATTTTAAAGAAACAAGTTCACAATTTCAAGTCACTACACTTAACCATTTTCAAGAAACAAATTCACATTTCAACTCACTATACTTAACCTTTTACTAGTCACTATTTTGTATTTCAAGTCACTACAGTTAACCATTTCAAGAAACAAGTTCATAATTTCAAGTCACTACACTTAACCATTTCAGGAAACAAGTTCACAATTTCAAGTCACTACACTTAACCTTTTTCAAGTCACTAATTCACATTTCAAGTTACTTAATTTAACCCTTTTCAAGAAACAAGTTCACAATTTCAAGTCACTGCACTTATCCATTTTCTAGTCACAAATTCACAATTTTAAGTCACTACACTTAACCATTTCAAGAAACAAGTTCACAATTTAAAGTCACTACACTTAACCATTTTCAAGAAACAAGTTCACAATTTCAAGTCACTACACATTGCCATTTCAAGAAACAAGTTCACAATTTCAAGTCACTACATTTAACCTTTTTCAAGTCACAAATTCACTTTTCAAGTCACTACACTTAACCATTTTCCAGAAACAAGTTCATAATTTCATGTCACTACACTTAACCATTTTCAAGAAACAAGTTCACAATTTCAAGTCACTACACTCAACCATTTTCAAGAAACAAGTTCACAATTTCAATTAACTGCCGTCAACCATTTGAAGAAACAAGTTCACAATTTCCCGTCACTACACTTAACCATTTTCAAGAAACAAGTTCATTATGTCAAGTGACTACATTTAACGATTTTCAAGTCACTACACTAAACCATTTTCAAGAAACAAGTGCACAATTTCAAGTCACTACACTTAACCATTTTCTAGTCACTATTTTATATTTCAAGTCACTATACTAAACCATTTTCAAAAAACAAGTTTACAATGTAAAGTCACAACATTTTACCATTATCAACTTACTAATTCACAATTTCAAGTCACTACACTTAACCATTTTCAAAAAACAAGTTCACAATTTCAAGTCACTACACTTAATCTTTTTTTAGTCACTATTTTATATTTCAAGTCACTACAGTTAACCATTTTCAGAAAACAAGTTCACAATGTAAAGTCACTACATTTAACCATTATCAAGTCACTAATTCACAATTTTAAGTCACTACACTTAACAATTTTCAATTCACGAATTCTCAATTTCAAGTCAATACACTGAACCATTTTCACGAAACAAGTTCACAATTTCAAGTCACTACACTTAACCATTTCAAGAAAAAAGTTCACAATTTCAAGTCACTACACTTAACCATTTCAAGAAACAAGTTCACCATTTCACGTCACTACACTTAACCTTTTTCAATTCACTAATTCACATTTCAAGTCACTAAATTTAACCATTTTCAAGAAACAAGTTCACAATTTCAAGTCACTATACCTTGCCATTTCAAGAAACAAGTTCACAATTTCAAGTCACTACATTTAACCTTTTTCAAGTCACAAATTCACTTTTCAAGTCACTACACTTAACCATTTTTCAGAAACAAGTTCATAATTTCATGTCACTACACTTAACTTTTTCAAGAAACAAGTTCACAATTTCAAGTCACTACGCTTAACCATTTTCAAGAAACAAGTTCACAATTTCAATTAACTGCCGTCAACCATTTGAAGAAACAATTTCACAATTTCCCGTCACTACACTTAACCATTTTCAAGAAACAAGTTCATTATGTCAAGTCACTACATTTAACCATTTTCAAGTCACTACACTAAACCATTTTCAAGAAACAAGTGCACAATCTCAAGTCACTACACTTAACCATTTCTAGTCACTATTTTATATTTCAAGTCACTATACTCAACCATTTTAAAAAAACAAGTTTACAATGTAAAGTCACAACATTTTACCATTATCAACTCACTAATTCACAATTTCAAGTCACTACACTTAACCATTTTCAAAAAACAAGTTCACATTTCAAGTCACTACACTTAACCATTTTCTAGTCACTATTTTATATTTCAAGTCACTACACTCAACCATTTTCAAAAAACAAGTTTACAATGTAAAGTCACTACATTTTACCATTATCAACTCACTAATTCACAATTTCAAGTCACTACACTTAACCATTTTCAAAAAACAAGTTCACAATTTCAAGTCACTACACTTAACCTTTTACAAGTCACTAATTCACAATTTCAAGTCACTACACTTAACCATTTTCAAGAAACAAATTCACATTTCAAGTCACTACACTTAACCTTTTTCTAGTCACTATTTTATATTTCAAGTCACTACACTTAACCATTTTCAAAAAACAAGTTTACAGTGTAAAGTCACTACATTTAACCATTATCAAGTCACTAATTCACAATTTCAAGTCACTACACTTAACCATTTTCAATTCTCGAATTCTCAATTTTAAGTCAATACACTGAACCAATTTCACGAAACAAGTTCACAATTTCAAGTCACTACACTTATCCATTTTCTAGTCACTAATTCACAATTTCAAGTCACTACACTTAACCATTTCAAGAAACAAGTTCACATTTTCATGTCACTACACTTAACCATTTCAAGAAACAAGTTCAACATTTCAAGTCACTACACTAAACCTTTTTCAAGTCACTAATTCACATTTCAAGTCACTAAATTTAACCATTTTCAAGAAACAAGTTCACAATTTCAAGTCACTACACTTATCCATTTTCTAATCACTAATTAACAATTCAAGTCACTACACTTAACCATTTTCAAGAAACAAGTTCACAATTTCAAGTCACTACACTTTGCCATTTCAAGAAAAAAGTTCACAATTTCTAGTCACTACATTTAACCATTTTCAAGTCACTAATTCACATTTCAAGTCACTACACTTAACCATTTTCAAGAAAAAAGTTCACAATTTGAAGTCACTACACTTAACCATTCTCTAGTCACTATTTTATATTTCAAGTCAGTATACTTAACCATTTTCAAGAAACAAATTCACATTTCAAGTCACTACACTTAACCTTTTTCTATTCACTATTTTATATTTCAAGTCACTACACTTAACCATTTTCAAAAAACAAGTTTACAATGTAAAGTCACTACACTTATCCATTTTCTAGTCACAAATTCACAATATTAAGTCATTACACTTAACCATTTCAAGAAACAAGTTCACAATTTAAAGTCACTACACTTAACCATTTTCAAGAAATAAGTTAACAATTTCAATTAACTGCCGTCAACCATTTGAAGAAACAATTTCACAAATTCCCGTCACTACACTTAACCATTTTCAAGAAACAAGTTCATTATGTCAAGTCACTATATTTAACCATTTTAAAGTCACAACTACACATTGCAAGTCACTACACTTAACCTTTTTCTAGTCACTATTTTATATTTCAAGTCACTACACTCAACCATTTTCAAAAAACAAGTTTACAATGTAAAGTCACTACATTTAACCATTATCAAGTCACTAATTCACAATTTTAAGTCACTACACTTAACCATTTTCAATTCACGAATTCTCAATTTCAAGTCAATACACTGAACCATTTTCGCGAAACAAGTTCACAATTTCAAGTCACTACACTTATCCATTTTCTAGTCACTAATTCATAATTTCAAGTCACTACACTTAACCATTTTCACGAAAGAAGTTCACAATTTCAAGTCACTACACTTATCCATTTTCTAGTCACTAATTCACAATTTTAAGTCACTACACTTAACCATTTCAAGAAACAAGTTCACAATTTCAAGTCACTACACTTATCCATTTCATGAAACAAGTTCACCATTTCAAGTCACTACCCTTAACCTTTTTCAAGTCACTAATTCACATTTCAAGTCACTAAATTTAACCATTTTCAAGAAACAATTTCACAATTTCAAGTCACTACACTTATCCATTTTCTAATCACTAATTAACAATTCATGTCACTACACTAAACCATTTTCAAGAAACAAATTCACAATTTCAAGTCACTACACTTAACCATTTTCTAGTCAGTATTTTATATTTCAAGTCACTACACTGAACCATTTTCAAAAAACAAGTTTACAATGTAAAGTCACTACATTTTACCATTATCAACTCACTAATTCACAATTTCAAGTCACTACACTTAACCATTTTCAAAAAGCAAGTTCACATTTCAACTCACTATACTTAACCTTTTACTAGTCACTATTTTGTATTTCAAGTCACTACAGTTAACCATTTTAAAGTTACTAATTCACATTTCAAGTAACTTAATTTAACAATTTTCAAGAAACAAGTTCACAATTTCAAGTCACTACACTTATCCATTTTCTAGTCACAAATTCACAATTTTAAGTCACTACACTTAACCATTTGAAGAAACAAGTTCACAATTTAAAGTCACTACACTTAACCATTTTCAAGATACAAGTTCACAATTTCAAGTCACTACACTTAACCATTTTCAAGAAACAAATTCACATTTCAAGTCACTACACTTAACCATTTTCAAGAAACAAGTTCACAATTTCAAGTCACTACACTTTGCCATTTCAATAAAAAAGTTCACAATTTCAATTAACTACATTTAACCATTTTCAAGTCACTAATTCACATTTCAAGTCACTACACTTAACTTTTTCAAGAAACAAGTTTACAATTTCAAGTCACTACACTTAACCATTTTCAAGAAAAAAATTCACATTTCAAGTCACTACACTTAACCTTTTTCTATTCACTATTTTATATTTCAAGTCACTACACTTAACCATTATCAAAAAACAAGTTTACAATGTAAAGTCACTACATTTAACCATTATCAAGTCACTAATTCACAATTTTAAGTCACTACACTTAACCATTTTCAATTCACGAATTCTCAATTTCAAGTCAATACACTGAACCATTTTCACGAAACAAGTTCACAATTTCAAGTCACTACACTTATCCATTTTCTAGTCACTAATTCACAATTTTAAGTCACTACACTTAACCATTTCAAGAAACAAGTTCACAATTTCAAGTCACTACACTTATCCATTTCATGAAACAAGTTCACCATTTCAAGTCACTACCCTTAACCTTTTTCAAGTCACTAATTCACATTTCAAGTCACTAAATTTAACCATTTTCAAGAAACAATTTCACAATTTCAAGTCACTACACTTATCCATTTTCTAATCACTAATTAACAATTCATGTCACTACACTAAACCATTTTCAAGAAACAAATTCACAATTTCAAGTCACTACACTTAACCATTTTCTAGTCAGTATTTTATATTTCAAGTCACTACACTGAACCATTTTCAAAAAACAAGTTTACAATGTAAAGTCACTACATTTTACAATTATCAACTCACTAATTCACAATTTCAAGTCACTACACTTAACCATTTTCAAAAAGCAAGTTCACAATTTCAAGTCACTACACTTAACCTTTTTAAAGTTACTAATTCACATTTCAAGTTACTTAATTTAACAATTTTCAAGAAACAAGTTCACAATTTCAAGTCACTACACTTATCCATTTTCTAGTCACAAATTCACAATTTTAAGTCACTACACTTAACCATTTGAAGAAACAAGTTCACAATTTAAAGTCACTACACTTAACCATTTTCAAGATACAAGTTCACAATTTCAAGTCACTACACTTAACCATTTTCAAGAAACAAATTCACATTTCAAGTCACTACACTTAACCATTTTCAAGAAACAAGTTCACAATTTCAAGTCACTACACTTTGCCATTTCAAGAAAAAAGTTCACAATTTCAATTAACTACATTTAACCATTTTCAAGTCACTAATTCACATTTCAAGTCACTACACTTAACTTTTTCAAGAAACAAGTTTACAATTTCAAGTCACTACACTTAACCATTTTCAAGAAAAAAATTCACATTTCAAGTCACTACACTTAACCATTTTCTAGTCACTATTTAATATTTCAAGTCACTACACTTAACCATTATCAAAAAACAAGTTTACAATGTAAAGTCACTACATTTAACCATTATCAAGTCACTAATTCACAATTTTAAGTCACTACACTTAACCATTTTCAATTCACGAATTCTCAATTTCAAGTCAATACACTGAACCATTTTCACGAAAGAAGTTCACAATTTCAAGTCACTACACTTATCCATTTTCTAGTCACTAATTCACAATTTCAAGTCACTACACTTAACAATTTCAAGAAACAAGTTCACAATTTCAAGTCACTACACTTATCCATTTCATGAAACAAGTTCACCATTTCAAGTCACTACACTTAACCTTTTTCAAGTCACTAATTCACATTTCAAGTCACTAAATTTAACCATTTTCAAGAAACAAGTTCACAATTTCAAGTCACTACACTTATCCATTTTCTAATCACTAATTAACAATTCATGTCACTACACTAAACCATTTTCAAGAAACAAATTCACAATTTCAAGTCACTACACTTAACCATTTTCTAGTCAGTATTTTATATTTCAAGTCACTACACTGAACCATTTTCAAAAAACAAGTTTACAATGTAAAGTCACTACATTTTACCATTATCAACTCACTAATTCGCAATTTCAAGTCACTACACTTAACCATTTTCAAAAAGCAAGTTCACAATTTCAAGTCACTACACTTAACCTTTTTAAAGTTACTAATTCACATTTCAAGTAACTTAATTTAACCATTTTCAAGAAACAAGTTCACAATTTCAAGTCACTACACTTATCCATTTTCTAGTCACAAATTCACAATTTTAAGTCACTACACTTAACCATTTGAAGAAACAAGTTCACAATTTCAAGTCACTACACTTAACCATTTTCAAGAAACAAGTTCACAATTTCAAGTCACTACACTTAACCATTTTCAAGAAACAAGTTCACAATTTCAAGTCACTACACTTAACCATTTTCTAGTCACTATTTTATATTTCAAGTCACTATACTTAACCATTTTAAAAAAACAAGTTTACAATGTAAAGTCACTACATTTAGCCATTATCAAGTCACTAATTCACAATTTTAAGTCACTAAACTTAACCATTTGAAAGAAATCAGTTCAATATTTACAGTCACTACACTAAACCATTTTCAATAAACAAGTTCAAATTTCAAGTCACTACACTTAACCATTTTCTAGTCACTATTTAATATTTCAAGTCACTACACTTAACCATTTTCAAAAACAAGTTTACAATGTAAAGTCACTACATTTAACCATTATCAAGTCACTAATTCATAATTTCAAGTCACTACACTTAACCGTTTTCAAGAAATCAGTTCACAATTTACAGTCACTACACTTAACCATTTTCAACTCACTAATTCACATTTCAAGTCACTACATTAACCATTTTCAAGTCGCTAATTCATATTTCAAGTCACTACACTTAACCATTTTGAAGAAACAAGTTCACAATTTCAAGTCACTACACTTAACCATTTCAAGAAACAAGTTCACAATTTCAAGTCCTACACTTATCCATTTCAAGAAACAAGTTCACCATTTCAAGTCACTACACTTAACCTTTTTCAAGTCACTAATTCATATTTCAGGTCACTAAATTTAACCATTTTCGAGAAACAATTTCACAATTTCAAGTCACTACACTTATCCATTTTCTAATCACTAATTAACAATTCAAGTCACTACACTAAACCATTTTCAAGAAACAAATTCACATTTTCAAGTCACTACACTTTGCCATTTCGAGAAACAAGTTCACAATTTCAAGTCACTACATTTAACCATTTTCAAGTCACTAATTCACATTTCAAGTCACTACACTTAACCATTTTCAAGAAACAAGTTTACAATGTAAAGTCACTACATTTAACCATTTTCAAGTCACTAATTCACATTTCAAGTCACTACACTTAACCATTTTGAAGAAACAAGTTCATACTTTCAAGTCACTACACTTAACTTTTTCAAGAAACAAGTTCACAATTTCATGTCACTACACTTAACCATTTTCAAGAAACAAGTTCACAATTTCAATTAACAGCCGTCAACCATTTGAAGAAACAATTTCACAATTTCCCGTCACTACACTTAACCATTTTCAAGAAACAAGTTCATTATGTCAAGTCACTATATTTAACCATTTTCAAGTCACAACTTCACATTTCAAGTCACTACACTAAACTTTTTTCAAGAAACAAATTCACATTTCAAGTCACTACACTTAACCATTCCCTAGTCACTATTTTATATTTCAAGTCACTACACTTAACCATTTTCAAAAAACAAGTTTACAATGTAAAGTCACAACATTTAACCATTATCAAGTCCCTAATTCACAATTTTAAGTCACTACACTTAACCATTTTCAATTCACTAATTCTCAATTTCAAGTCAATACACTGAACCATTTTCACGAAACAAGTTCACAATTTCAAGTCACTACACTTATCCATTTTCTAGTCACTAATTCACAATTTCAAGTCAGTACACTTAACCATTTCAAGAAACAAGTTCACAATTTCAAGTCACTAAAATTTGCCATTTCAAGAAACAAGTTCACAATTTCATGTCACTATATTTAACCTTTTTCAAGTTACTAATTCACATTTCAAGTTACTACACTTAACCATTTTCAAGAAACAAGTTCATAATTTCAAGTCACTACACTTAACTTTTTCAAGAAACAAATTCACAATTTCAAGTCACTACACTTAACCATTTTCAAGAAACAAGTTCACAATTTTAAATACCTGCCGTCAACCATTTCAAGAAACAGGTTCACAATTTCCCATCACAACACTTAACCATTTTCAAGAAACAAGTTCATTATGTCAAGTCACTATATTTAACCATTTTCAAGTCACAACTTCACATTTCAAGTCACTACACTAAACCTTTTTCAAGAAACAAATTCACATTTCAAGTCACTACACTTAACCATTCTCTAGTCACTATTTTATATTTCAAGTCACTACACTTAACCATTTTCAAAAAACAAGTTTACAATGTAAAGTCACAACATTTAACCATTATCAAGTCCCTAATTCACAATTTTAAGTCACTACACTTAACCATTTTCAATTCACTAATTCTCAATTTCAAGTCAATACACTGAACCATTTTCACGAAACAAGTTCACAATTTCAAGTCACTACACTTATCCATTTTCTAGTCACTAATTCACAATTTCAAGTCACTACACTTAACCATTTCAAGAAACAAGTTCACAATTTCAAGTCACTAAAATTTGCCATTACAAGAAACAAGTTCACAATTTCATGTCACTATATTTAACCTTTTTCAAGTTACTAATTCACATTTCAAGTCACTACATTTACCATTTTCAAGAAACAAGTTCATAATTTCAAGTCACTACACTTAACTTTTTCAAGAAACAAACTCACAATTTCAAGTCACTACACTTAACCATTTTCAAGAAACAAGTTCACAATTTTAAATACCTACCGTCAACCATTTCAAGAAACAGGTTCACAATTTCCCGTCACAACACTTAACCATTTTCAAGAAACAAGTTCATTATGTCAAGTCACTATATTTAACCATTTTCAAGTCACAACTTAACATTTCAAGTCACTACACTAAACCTTTTTCAAGAAACAAATTCACATTTCAAGTCACTACACTTAACCATTCTCTAGTCACTATTTTATATTTCAAGTCACTACACTTAACTATTTTCAAAAAACAAGTTTACAATGTAAAGTCACAACATTTAACCATTATCAAGTCCCTAATTCACAATTTTAAGTCACTACACTTAACCATTTTCAATTCACTAATTCTCAATTTCAAGTCAATACACTGAACCATTTTCACGAAACAAGTTCACAATTTCAAGTCACTACACTTATCCATTTTCTAGTCACTAATTCACAATTTCAAGTCATTACACTTAACCATTTCGAGAAACAAGTTCACAATTTCAAGTCACTAAAATTTGCCATTTCAAGAAACAAGTTCACAATTTCATGTCACTATATTTAACCTTTTTCAAGTTACTAATTCACATTTCAAGTCACTACACTTAACCATTTTCAAGAAACAAGTTCATAATTTCAAGTCACTACACTTAACTTTTTCAAGAAACAAATTCACAATTTCAAGTCACTACACTTAACCATTTTCAAGAAACATGTTCACAATTTTAAATACCTGCCGTCAACCATTTCAAGAAACAGGTTCACTATTTCCCGTCACAACACCTAACTATTTTCAAGAAACAAGTTATTATATTAAAAATTATAAAAGAAAAAGACCATATCGACCTAAGAAAAAATTAACAGAATGTAAATGCTACAATTGTGGCAAATTAGGACATTTAGCTAAAGACTGCAAAATACCGAAAGTCATAAAGAAAAAACAAATAACCGAAATAAGGATAGAAGATAATCTTTATACAGAATTACCCTATATAGATTATGATTTAGAAAGTAATGATAGTATTTATGAATTAAATGAACTATCAGATATAGAAAATTTAGACTATGATACAAATGATACACAGTAGACTGTAAATATGCAAGAGGTAGAGCAATGGTACCTATAATAAGTAAAAAGGAATTAAATAAAGAAATACAAGCATTAAAACCAAAACCTAAACCCGAGATAACTCATGTACATTTAGGAGCAATACAGATACTCATAAAAGCATGTTTCAAGGAAGGAATAGATACACCGATAGAATTATATCTAGCAGACGATAGAATTAAATATCCAATTGAAAAAAGTATAATAAGTGCAGTAAAAGGAAATTTAATATACCAAAAATTTAAATTTACAGTTAACCCAAACTATTCAGTAGCAATAAAAGACAAAAATATAGATAAATCATTAGTATTATATTGGAAATTATCAGGAATAGAATTAACTCCAGGTAGTAAAATATTTACCGCAAGATGTAAAAACCTATATATACTAACTACTAAACACATGGTGCAAGCAACTAGTAAAATTGATAAGATTAAGATAGAATCCCCATTTGACAATATATTAACAGCAATAGATAATAATGATTATAGTTATGATGAATTAGACATAAATCAAGAATTAGATATAGTTAAAGAACGAATAGGAACATCAATAAAAAGACAAATAGATACCCCCTCATCCTCATCTAGGATAAGCACATCTAGAAGACTCGAATATGAACAACCTACCGAAATAATAGAAATACCATTACATCCCTATTATATAACAGGAATACTAAACCAACGAAAATATTTAATCCTTATAAATACAGGAGAACAAGATAATTGGATAACCCAGGAATTAATAACAGAAAACGATATTATACTACAAGAACAAGAAATACCCGGCTTACCAAAAGAGTTAAAACAAACAAAAGAAATAACTATCCAAGAATTAATCATAGGAGGAATACCTATAAATATACAATTTACAATAGGACAAATAAATCCAAATATTGTATTAGGCCTAAATTGGCTAGAACAAGTAAAACCATATAAAATCGAAGATACAAGACTAATAATACATTACCAAAACAAGAATGTAATTATAAGTAGGGCAAGAACAACAATTTAAAATAACATGACGAAAGTATATATACTAGCAAAAATAATAGTAGAAGGATATAATAGTAGATATTATACACCAATGATAGATACGGGCTCAGAAGCAAATCTATGCAGATATAATTGTTTGCCAGAATCAAAATGGAAACAAATAAAACATCCAACCGTATTCACCGGCTTTAATGACGAAGGAAGCATGATAAAATATTATGCCAACGATATAAAAATACAAATATGGGATAAAACACTAATTATACAAAAAATGTACAATTATGAATTCACAACAAGAGATATGATATTAGGAATACCCTTTATAGATAATTTATACCCACATATACTAACAAAAACACATTGCTGGTTTACCACACCTTGTAAACAAAAAGTAGGAGCAAAACGAGTACAAAATAAAATGAGAAAAACAACACCATGGATAAAAGGATCAGAAACTATAACACAAAAATTAGAAACTCAACCCAACACAGAAAAAAAAAATAGAAATAATAACTTTTAATATAAATATATTAAAACCAATTCATGACAAGTTAGAACACTTATACAACGATAATCCACTTAAAGGATGGGATAAACATAAAACAACAGTTACTATAGAACTCATAGACAACAATAGTATAATCATCCAAAAGCCATTAAAATATAACTTTGACGATTTAAAAGAATTTAGTTTACATATCAATGAATTACTCACTAACAAATATATTCAAGAAAGCAATAGTAAACACACCAGCCCAGCATTTATTGTCAATAAACATAGTGAACAAAAACGAGGGAAAAGTAGGATGGTTATTGATTATAGAAACCTAAATGCCAAAACTAAAACTTACAACTACCCAATACCAAATAAAATACTAAAAATAAGACAAATCCAAGGATATAACTACTTTAGTAAATTTGACTGCAAATCAGGCTTTTACCACTTAAAACTAGAAGATAACTCTAAAAAACTAACAGCATTCACAGTACCCCAAGGATTTTATGAATGGAATGTCTTACCATTTGGATATAAAAATGCACCAGGTAGATTTCAACATTTTATGGATACACATTTCACACAACTAGAAAATTGCATCATATATATTGATGATATCTTGTTATATTCAAGAACAGAAGAAGAACATATACAATTACTAAATAAATTCATAAACATTATAGATACAGCAGGAATTAGTCTAAGTAAAAGTAAGGCAGAAATAATGAAAAATCAAATAGAATTTTTAGGCATACAAATCGATAAAGATGGAATAAAAATGCAAACACATATAGTCCAGAAAATTATAAATTCAGAAGAAATATTGGATACAAAGAAAAAGTTACAATCCTTTTTAGGATTAGTAAATCAAGTACGAGAATATATACCAAAATTGGCAGAACATCTAAAACCCTTACATAAAAAATTAAAGAAGAATGTTGAATATCATTTTGATCAGACAGATAAAAAACATATACAAAAAATAAAAGAGCTATGTCAAAAATTACCAAAATTATATTTTCCAGACACAACAAAAGAGTTTATATATATAGTAGAATCAGACGCAAGTAATCATAGTTATGGTGGAATTTTAAAATATAAATATTTAGATACAAACATAGAACATCACTGTCGATATTATTCAGGCTCATATACGGAACCTCAAGCAAAATGGGAAATAAATAGAAAAGAACTATTTGCTTTATATAAATGTTTATTAGCATTTGAACCATATATTGTATATAATAAATTTATAGTTAGAACAGACAATACACAAGTAAAATGGTGGCTAACAAGAAATTTAGAAAATTCAGTAACAACAAAGGAAATACGAAGGCTTGTATTAAATATACAAAATTTTACTTTTACAATAGAAGTTATTAGTACTAACAAGAACATTGTTGCAGACTACTTATCAAGACAAAGCTACACAGACAGATCAGGATAGTCCAATGGACGAATTATTAAAAGCTATGACTACACTTTGTCTCAAAGTGGACAGTTTTGAGCTAGAACTAAAACAGCTAAAGAAGGAAAAAGCTACAAGTCAGCCGCATGACTCAAAATATGCTGGTCTACGTCAATCGGAAGACGTTAAACATCCAGAACTAGAAGGAGACGTTGAGAAACTCCTAAAAACTCATAACAAAGTTATTTATACAGCTGCAGGAGCAGGAACTAGCACAGGAACTAAAGCAGGAACAAGCAGTTCAGCTACCCCACCTACAAAAAGACCAAATACCAAATTAAATAGTCATTTCACAAAACCATTTATACAAAAATTCCAGTCAACAAATTATCCAAGTCCTCAAACCTCATCATACGCAGCCAGTCTAAATAATACCAAAAATATTTATGACCATATATCCACAGCTTATATCTATAATATCCACAAAACCCAAACGCATCTAAATCAAAATCCAAGATCCACAACAACCACTGATCCCACAAGAGATTACGTAACCCAAAAATTACAAGGATATAATAAGCTTATTGCCCAACCAGGAACAAATGCAAATCTAGTACGAACATGCTATGACTTTGGACTATTGTCAACTGTATATACAACAGATGGACAAGAAATCCAAAAAATACCAGAACTATATACCGCATTTTCAACATACCAAAGAATTACCAAAGGAACTTTCTTTTATATCAGATTTTATGCAGCCCCAGCAGAAATACTTTTCAATGAAATAAAACCTATTATACAAGTTGTAAAAATAGGATTGACCCGAGATATGTTAATACCAGATGACATAGGACCACAACCGGAAATACCCAGAGAGGACATACCAGCATTTTATGCAAATAAAAGAATAGTAGGACTACAAGTTATCTTACAAGAACTAGAACATAATTATACTACTGGACAAGCACTATGGTGTTACCACTGTAGAAATCAAAATATGATCTATGCAAACTCGAGAGAGCTAAGACCAGGAGACATGGAAGAAATACGACAATGGATACTCTCTTTACTTAAACCATAGGACATACCAACGACAAAGGCACTCAAGAAGGATTTTATTTCAGAAAATCTATTAACAAGATATTGTCAGCTTATAGGAAAGAAATATCCAGATCATCACTGTTCACAGTGTAATGGAGGAAATATCACTCATATACCAGAAGTTCAATTAGAATGATGAACAACAGCAGCACATCAGACAAACTACGGACAAGACAAGATACTGAAGACCCACATATTTTATTTCAGTATGTAAATTATTAGCAGCATCTTTGCTTTATTAAAGTGGGAATAATATAACCCCACACGTTTTCTATCTTTTCTTTCTTTTAGAATAAGTCAGAAAGTGCACAGTAGTAATACTGTTTACTTTTTGAAAAATATGTAAAAATATGTAAAAAGTCGTAAAGTGCACAGTGAATAGCACTGTTCACGCGTTTTACTTTTCTTTTAACGCGTTTTCCACTATTTGGACGCGTTTTGTAATATATTATATATAGAGGCAGACAGATGAAGAGGAAGGCAAGCAATCTTGCTTACCTACAACTCTCATGTGCTGAGACTCACAATAAAATAAAATCTTTTGAACAAGATATAAGTTTTCAGATAGCTATGGAGGAATCCAACATAACCGCATCCATCTCACATACCACTGAGGAAATAACAACGACGGTACACTTTCATTCAACTATGTGTAACTAATCGTTTTATTCCCAATAATCTCTAGTATATTATTATTATTTATCATGTAGTAATTTGATTATGTTGTATTATCCTTATTAGTTTACTATGGTTAATAAGCTAAGAGTAAGTTAAGCCCAGACTAAGCTGACCAAAATGGTTGAACCCAGAAAAGGCGAGGAATGCCATGAATAGGGTAGTAAACCAAGTGATGAAAGCATTGTTAGGGAAAACTGATTAGCGCTGAAACCCATAGTAGTGACCAACCGGATAGTTAAACATACTGAATTACTAAGTGATAGAGATAATAATACAAGTAGAGGTTAGAGGGAATACTGATTAAAAACACAAAATGAAAAGAATGACAGAACCTAAAGAAATTTCCATAGATATACCTCAAGCCAGTGAAAATATAGAAAAATACAAAATTAAAACATCTAAATATCTAATCAATGAAGACAACGACTATAAAATATTACTATTATATACACTCAGAAAATTAAATAAAGATTCAATACAAATAATATATAACCTATTACTAACCCATGAAATTATAGATCTAATGAAAGAATCATGGCTAGACAATATACTTAATAGCACAGAAGAAGATGATTATAAAAATAATGATATATACTACGACATAGATTCCGATGGATACTTAGATTTTAACTAAAAAATGGACCAACAAAATCTAGAACGATGGCAACAAACTATAGATGAACTAAGAGAAAGAGAAACACTTATTCAATATAACTTAGATAAATATATACAGACTCAAGATCTTGACTATCTAGACTTAATAGTCCAAGATATTAACCAAATACTTAGATTAATTAAACAAAGAGACACTTATTATAATTCCGCATTTAGATAATGAACATAGAAGAGAAAGATCAAGGGACCCCCCCCCCCTCAAATGGTATCAGAGCATAGGATTAAAAGAAACATAACTGAAATAGAACACAGTCACAAAGCAAAAAATAAAATCATAGAACATAGAGATAAAATAACAGTAGACAATTACCATAGGAAAAAAGCTAAACTACTAAATACACCACTCGAATATGGCGAAGATTTAACTTATGATGATCCACGATATCAAAAAATTATGACACAAATAAATAGACATGAAAAAATACAGAAACTCAGAAAAGAATTAAGAAAATTATATAATAATTATGAACCTACCAAAATAGATGTAATCTCTTACATAGAATATAAATACATTAAAACTTTGCGAAAACAAAAATATGACATATAAACAGACACCTATAAGGATGATAAAACCAATTAGATTAAACCAATTAACAACAAAGATTCAGAAAAAATATAAATGTAAAATTCAAAGAAAACAAAAGCTTAAAGAAATTACACAAATAATAAAAGAAATACATAACCTAAATAAAGCTATGAATAACTTAGTTATAGCATTAGATAAACTAACTATAGCATTTAAACAAACCATTAATGGATAAACCAGAATCAAGTAACCCAACATATATATATCCAGAAACAGAAAAAATTCTTAGGAAGGTAGAATTATTTAAAGAAATAATAGATGTACAAGAAGAAATTAAATATAGGCAAGAAAGACTAACTTATAATATATTTGCAGGAGTATGTAAACAATCACTAGAAGCCCAAAAACATGAAATAACCAAATTAAAATTAAAACATTATGACTTAAAACAAAAGTATACAGATGAATAAAGAAGAATACCCCGTAGAAGAAAAAACCTTTATTAGTACAGAAGGAACACAGATAATGATAATACATTCAAATCTAGGAAGGAGATATAGAAAAATAGGTACGAAATTATACTTAATGCCAGATCCGACATCAGCTAAATTAGAAGATAGTATAACAGAAATGATACGATTACAAAAAGAAAATACAGAAATAGATCAAAAATTAGAAATTGAAAAAATAAGATTAGAAGCCAAAAAAGAAATCGAACAACTAAAATATAAACAACAAGTAAAAGATGAACACACACACACACAAATAAAAATTGAACCACTCCCAGATCCAATTCCAGAATATTCAGAACCTGAGACATCCGAATCATCTACAAAAATACAAGAAATGGAAAAAGAATTAGCAATACTAAAACAAATATATGCACAGAAAGTAAAGGAACGCCTAGCAAAACAAAACGAAAAAATAAAAAACAAAAAAGAAAAAAAGTTAGCTATGGAATTAGAAAAGTTAAAAGAACAAATACACTTAGAAGAATCAGTAGTAACAGAAGAATTTACAACCCTTAGTATTGATAATATCACAGTAACTCATTCCGAAGAAATAAACGAACTAAAAATCGATAATATAACCATAGGAGAAACAGAAAATTCCGAAACAAATTCAGAAAAAGAAGAAAATAGTGAAAATATTGACACATATACACAAATCATGGACCAAATAACAGATTTAAATATAAATACAACAAATGCTAAACCAAATATAAATACAATTAAAAATGAACAACCAAGTACAAGTAGAACCTATGACAAAAGAAGATATGAAAATCCTAGAACAACAAGACCATCATATTACACAGTTACAGATGATAATAGATATGAAGCATTATGGCAAAGTAGATTAAATAAATGGACACCAAATAAACCCCCAGAATCCTCATTATTCTTAGATCTAGATTGTACCACAGATGTAAATAAAACAATACAAGTATGGATAGGACAACTTGCTAAACAACTAGTAGATAATAAAATATCAGTAGCAGATACACCAGGATATATAGAAAGAACACTAATAGGAACAGTAAAACTATGGCTACATAATATAACAGCTGAAGGAAGAACAACACTAAGAAGTAATAAAGATAGTAGTGGAACAATTACAACATCAAGTATAGCAATTTTAGACAAATATGAATATGGAATTAGAAACGAATTTGGAAGTATGACAACAGAGCTAGCAGAACAAGAAAAAGATAAAATTCTAAATAGACAATTAATGAATAAACTATCAATATGCAATATGTGTTACATAGACGAATACACATGTGCTTTTAAAGATTATTATTATAAAAGTATATATAACCAGGAAGAAGCTATAGCCGTAAGACAAACATATTTTACAAAACTACCAGAACCATTTAGTACAAAGATAATAGCAGATTGGGAAGCAACTAGTTTAACAGACACTTTAGGATCTAGAATTAAATACCTACAAACCTGGTTTATAGGATTATGTGATGAATATAAAGATAAAAAAAAATTCAATAAAGTATTAAATAAAAACATGTCGTGTTGTACACAAAGGACAGCACCACAATTTGGTTGCAAAAAGAAGAAAACTAAGTATAGTTATAAAAAACGCTTTAAGAAATACAAACCCTTTAAAGTAAAATATAAAACCAAAAACCCAAGAAAACGTTATTATATTAAAAATTATAAAAGAAAAAGACCATATCGACCTAAGAAAAAATTAACAGAATGTAAATGCTACAATTGTGGCAAATTAGGACATTTAGCTAAAGACTGCAAAATACCGAAAGACATAAAGAAAAAACAAATAACCGAAATAAGGATAGAAGATAATCTTTATACAGAATTACCCTTTATAGATTATGATTTAGAAAGTAATGATAGTATTTATGAATTAAATGAACTATCAGATATAGAAAATTTAGACTATGATACAAATGATACTGATCAAAATATAGAAATAGAAGAAGATAATACCTATGACTGAATCAGGAATAATAGAAAAAGAAAATTACCAAACGGAAGAAATTAGTAATCAAAAAATAATATTCGACTCGAACATATACAACCAAATTAAGAAACAAGAAATTACCTTAAAAATAGATAATGTATTAGACGTACCAATGAAACAAGTGCACAATTTCAAGTCACTACACTTAACCATTTTCTAGTCAGTATTTTATATTTCAAGTCACTACACTGAACCATTTTCAAAAAACAAGTTTACAATGTAAAGTCACTACATTTTACCTTATCAACTCACTAATTCACAATTTCAAGTCACTACACTTAACCATTTTCAAAAAGAAAGTTCACAATTTCAAGTCACTACACTTAACCTTTTTCAAGTTACTAATTCACATTTCAAGTTACTTAATTTAACCATTTTCAAGAAACAAGTTCACAATTTCAAGTCACTACACTTATCCATTTTCTAGTCACAAATTCACAATTTTAAGTCACTACACTTAACCATTTCAAGAAACAAGTTCACAATTTAAAGTCACTACACTTAACCATTTTCAAGAAACAAGTTCACAATTTCAAGTCACTACACTTAACCATTTTCAAGAAACAAGTTCACAATTTCAAGTCACTACACTTAACCATTTTCTAGTCACTATTTTATATTTCAAGTCACTATACTTAACCATTTTAAAAAAACAAGTTTACAATGTAAAGTCACTACATTTAGCAATTATCAAGTCACTAATTCACAATTTTAAGTCACTAAACTTAACCATTTTAAAGAAATCAGTTCAATATTTACAGTCACTACACTAAACCATTTTCAATAAACAAGTTCAAATTTCAAGTCACTACACTTAACCATTTTCTAGTCACTATTTAATATTTCAAGTCACTACACTTAACCATTTTCAAAAAAAAGTTTACAATGTAAAGTCACTACATTTAACCATTATCAAGTCACTAATTCATAATTTCAAGTCACTACACTTAACCGTTTTCAAGAAATCAGTTCAAAATTTACAGTCACTACACTTAACCATTTTCAACTCACTAATTCACATTTCAAGTCACTACATTAACCATTTTCAAGTCGCTAATTCATATTTCAAGTCACTACACTTAACCATTTTCAAGAAACAAGTTCAGAATTTCAAGTCACTACACTTTGCCATTTCAAGAAAAAAGTTCGCAATTTCAAGTCACTACATTTAACCATTGTCAAGTCACTAATTTACATTTCAAGTCACTACACTTAACCATTTCCAAGAAACAAGTTCATAATTTCAAGTCACTACACTTTACCATTTCAAGAAACAAGTTTACAATTTCAAGTCACTACACTTAACCATTTTGAAGAAACAAATTCACATTTCAAGTCACTACACTTAACCTTTTTCTAGTCACTATTTTACATTTTCAAGTCACTACACTTAACCAATTTCAAAAAACAAGTTTACAATTTCAAGTCACTACACTTAACCATTTTTAAAAAACAAGTTCACAATTTCAAGTCACTACACTTAACCTTTTTCAAGTCACTAATTCACATTTCAAGTCACTACACTTAACCTTTTTCAAGTCACTAATTCACATTTCAAGTTACTTAATTTAACCATTTTCAAGAAACAAGTTCACAATTTCAAGTCACTACACTTAACCATTTCATGAAACAAGTTCACAATTTAAAGTCACTACACTTAACCATTTTCAAGAAACAAGTTCACAATTTCAAGACACTACACTTTGCCATTTCAAGAAACAAGTTCACAATTTCAAGTCACTACACTTAACTATTTCAAGAAATAAGTTCACAATTTTAAGTCACTACACTTAACCATTTTCAATTCACGAATTCTAAATTTCAAGTCAATACACTGAACCATTTTCACGAAACAAGTTCACAATTTCAAGTCACTACACTTATCCATTTTCTAGTCACTAATTCACAATTTCAAGTCACTACACTTAACCATTTTCAAAAAATAAGTTCACAATTTAAAGTCACTAGAGTTAACCATTTCAAGAAACAAGTTCACAATTTCAAGTAACTACACTTATCCATTTTCTAGTCACTAATTCACAATTTCAAGTCACTACACTTAACCATTACAAGAAACAAGTTCACATTTTCAACTCACTACACTTAACCATTTCAAGAAACAAGTTCACCATTTCAAGTCACTACACTTAACCTTTTTCAAGTCACTAATTCACATTTCAAGTCACTAAATTTAACCATTTTCAAGAAACAAGTTCACAATTTCAAGTCACTACACTTATCCATTTTCTAATCACTAATTAACTATATAAGTCACTACACTTAACCATTTTCAAGAAACAAGTTCACAATTTCAAGTCACTACACTTTGCCATTTCAAGAAACAAGTTCACAATTTCAAGTCACTACATTTAACCATTTTCAAGTAACAAATTCATATTTCAAGTCACTATACTTAACCATTTTCAAGAAACAAGTTCATAATTTCAAGTCACTACACTTAACTTTTTCAAGAAACAAGTTCACAATTTCAAGTCACTACACTTAACCATTTTGAAGAAACAAGTTCATACTTTCAAGTCACTACACTTAACTTTTTCAGGAAACAAGTTCACAATTTCATGTCACTACACTTAACCATTTTCAAGAAACAAGTTCACAATTTCAATTAACAGCCGTCAACCATTTGAAGAAACAATTTCACAATTTCCGTCACTACACTTAACCATTTTCAAGAAACAAGTTCATTATGTCAAGTCACTATATTTAACCATTTTCAAGTCACAACTTCACATTTCAAGTCACTACACTAAACTTTTTTCAAGAAACAAATTCACATTTCAAGTCACTACACTTAACCATTCTCTAGTCACTATTTTATATTTCAAGTCACTACACTTAACCATTTTCAAAAAACAAGTTTACAATGTAAAGTCACAGCATTTAACCATTATCAAGTCCCTAATTCACAATTTTAAGTTACTACACTTAACCATTTTCAATTCACTAATTCTGAATTTTAAGTCAATACACTGAACCATTTTCACGAAACAAGTTCACAATTTCAAGTCACTACACTTATCCATTTTCTAGTCACTAATTCACAATTTCAAGTCACTACACTTAACCATTTCAAGAAACAAGTTCACAATTTCAAGTCACTAAAATTTGCCATTTCAAGAAACAAGTTCACAATTTCATGTCACTATATTTAACCTTTTTCAAGTTACTAATTCACATTTCAAGTCACTACACTTAACCATTTTAAAGAATCAAGTTCATAATTTCAAGTCACTACACTTAACTTTTTCAAGAAACAAATTCACAATTTCAAGTCACAACACTTAACCATTTTCAAGAAACAAGTTCACAATTTTAAATACCTGCCGTCAACCATTTGAAGAAACAATTTCACAATTTCCCGTCACTACACTTAACCATTTTCAAGAAACAAGTTCATTATGTCAAGTCACTATATTTAACCATTTTCAAGTCACAACTTCACATTTCAAGTCACTACACTAAACTTTTTTCAAGAAACAAATTCACATTTCAAGTCACTACACTTAACCATTCTCTAGTCACTATTTTATATTTCAAGTCACTACACTTAACCATTTTCAAAAAACAAGTTTACAATGTAAAGTCACAACTGTTAACCATTATCAAGTCCCTAATTCACAATTTTAAGTCACTACACTTAACCATTTTCAATCCACTAATTCTGAATTTTAAGTCTATACACTAAACCATTTTCACGAAACAAGTTCACAATTTCAAGTCACTACACTTATCCATTTTCTAGTCACTAATTCACAATTTAAAGTCACTACACTTAACCATTTCAAGAAACAAGTTCACAATTTCAAGTCACTAAAATTTGCCATTTCAAGAAACAAGTTCACAATTTCATGTCACTATATTTAACCTTTTTCAAGTTACTAATTCACATTTCAAGTCACTAAACTTAACCATTTTCAAGAAACAAGTTCACAATTTTAAATACCTGCCGTCAACCATTTCAAGAAACAGGTTCACAATTTCCCGTCACAACACTTAACCATTTTCAAGAAACAAGTTCATTATGTCAAGTCACTATATTTAACCATTTTCAAGTCACAACTTCACATTTCAAGTCACTACACTAAACCTTTTTCAAGAAACAAATTCACAATTTCAAGTCACTACACTAAACCATTTTCTAGTCACTATTTTATATTTCAAGTCACTATACTTAACCATTTTAAAAAAACAAGTTTACAATGTAAAGTCACTACATTTAGCCATTATCAAGTCACTAATTCACAATTTTAAGTCACTAAACTTAACCATTTTAAAGAAATCAGTTGAATATTTACAGGCACTACACTAAACCATTTTCAATAAACAAGTTCAAATTTCAAGTCACTACACTTAACCATTTTCTAGTCACTATTTAATATTTCAAGTCACTACACTTAACCATTTTCAAAAAACAAGTTTACAATGTAAAGTCACTACATTTAACCATTATCAAGTCACTAATTCACAATTTTAAGTCACTACACTTAACCATTGTCACGCCTCAAATCCCATTGAGGCGGACTGGCACCCGAAACCGTTAAGGCCCGAGAGAACCAACCTACGTTTAAGTACATTCGTATGCATGTCATCAAGTGAATAAAAATTCTGCCACATGTAAATAGAATATATTGGTGATAGAAATTGTGTAAACACGTTCTAAATATATACGAGACTTGGCCGTTGGGGCCATAATGTAAGAACGCAAGACACTTCAGCGTTTGACTTTACCATGGTCTACAAAGCCTCTAAAAGATGTACATAACCAAAACTAAGGTCGGGACAAGTCCCCGCCTTATACCACTATTGCACCGTACCAAAACAAATTTACAATGACTCGAAAAGCCCCGAAGTAACCTGGAGCTCACCGATAGTCTGTGGATGACTCGTATCCTACTGTGGAGGCCTACTAGCACCTGTGCCTGCAGCAAGTAAGGTAAGTCCCCCAAGGGACGTCAGTACGAAAGAATGTACTGAGTATGTAAGGCTATAAGTAACTGCATGAGATATAGGCACTCAAATGGAATCAAATACAAGTGAATAGATAATACTGATAAACCACCTTTGCTGTAATTGTGGAACCGTATACATTACATTCATTACTTCCCTTTTTCTTTCTTTACTTTTCTTGTCTTTATAAGGCATGCCATACATATACCCAACTGATCAGTGGTAACATAATCTGGGATCGTCTCTATGCTGGTCTAAATCCCCCTCGAGCTGCCACCCATACATATTAAATTGGGATCATCTCTATGCTGGGCTATAACCCCCCTCGAGCTGCCACCCGAACATAACCATATTGAGTTGGTTACTTTATTTAATCTTTGAAGTTGTTATGGTGGTGGTTATAACATTATGGATCCTTTTGGGAACAAAAAAAGAGAATATCTGAAATTTGATAGTAAATATGTATTGAGGTACTTTAGAACATTTCGGAGCGGAAACAAAGTCATTAGTTAGGTGAACAATATATAATGCCAAAGGATACGAAAAAGAGTAACCTTACATACCTTATATTCTCACTACGTGGATACAATGATTCAGCTCCTTCCTTATGTGTTACTCTACAACACAAGTACGTAATGGAGCTAACATTAAAAGCTAATTATATTTCAAGTTTATAAAATGGCAATTAGTTACTTAACGGGAAGTAAAAACTGCCCAACCTCCTAACCACATGGTGTATCACTCCCCCCTTCTTTATACTTCCATACAACCTTATTACAACCCCTTACATTATAACTTGCTGCCTTACCAAGACAATACCACCAAAACAGTCCACAAACCAACATAAACGTTACAAGTCGGTAGGATTACCTACCTAGTTTATCCTTTACATTTCCACTCCAACGAAACTCCATATATTCACCCCATAAGGTCACCATACTGCCTTCCACAGTAACATACCAAAATCAGTCCACAACAGTTCCAAAATTCAGTTTAACATAACAAAAGAGTGTTCTCTTTTCACTACAACAAACGTTCCATTTACCAACACATATAAACCTTTCCATCAAGCCATACATAAAAGGAACGATTCAGGGGCAGAACCACACTTTAATATACTGGAATTTCATCATCATAACTTAATTTCTTCAGCACCTTAATCCCCTATACAAGTCCAAGCCACAAGGAAGACAAATTCATCAAAACCAACACAAGTGGACTGCCAACTTAATTAAGGGACTGCCCTATACATTTTAAACACCACCAACATGTTTTACACAACCTATTATACATATATTACATTAAGATATAAGGTTAAACACTTACCAAGGCTTGCAAAATGGGAGATTAGTCCAAGAACCCTAAAGGAAAACTAGGGCGGCTGTTTGGGGTTTGAGAGAGGAGAGAGTGTTTTAATTTTCTGTTTTTGGAAAATGAAATGAATGGATAAATGAGCTGAATTCCAGATCTTTATAAACCCTCTTATCCACCTCTTTTATCTCATTCTTATCCAATTTTTGGTCAAAAATAGTCCAAGTAGGTGATGCACCTACTTGGCTATATAAGTTGTCCAAAACAGTCCACTTACTTGGGCTAATTCTAGTTGGATCATAGCATGTTGGGCCTTAGTGATATTTAGGTGTTGGGCTGGCCATCTTCCCTATTTTATGTACTTAGTTTTGACCTCAATTCAGTCCATTAACATAGATCCAAATGCAGCCCAATAGGTTAAATAGGTGATACACCTACTATCTTAATTAAGTCACGGAAGCACCTCACTTATGTTCTCCCCGTTTTCCAACGTCTTAATCCTTCTACCTTAATTCACCACTTAACTTTAATTTTACACTTAAGTATGTCCTTAGTATCTCAAGTTTAAATACTTTTATCCATGTTAGGTTAGTCGCACAAGTTTTGAAAATGTACGAAGTGTTGTACTTGAATCAAAGAACTAGTTATTCCATCACCTATTGCCATAAGTCTGTACCATTTTCCATATAAGTAAGAGTAGTGTCTATAGAATACGGGGTGTTACATCCTCCCCTCCTTAGGAACATTCGTCCTCGAATGGTAGTATTATCACTACTTAGCTTAAACAAGTTCAAGCTTAAGTTTAATCTTTATACTACCATATAATTCTTATATATACATACTTACTTGTTATTGCTCCAATTTAGCATCTAAGGCTTCCACTTCGGTTTCAAATAATTGAGGATACTTAGATTTCATCATTTCCTCAGCTTCCCATGTGATCTCTTCTACCTGTTGATTCCTCCAAAGCACTTTTACGGAAGCTACCTCTTTATTTCTTATCTTCTTAACTTGTCGATCCAAAATAGAAATAGGTACTTCTTCATAGGTGAGATCTTCCGTAACTTGTACATCTTCAGTAGGAGTATTATGATATGGATCTCCTATGCACTTTCGAAGCATTGAGATGTGAAATACTGGATGAACTGTGGAGAGTTCTTGGGGTAGTTCCAACTCATATGCGACTTGGCCAAATCTTCGGATAATCTTATATGGTCCTATATAACGTGGACTTAGCTTTCCCTTTTTCCCAAATCTCATCACTCCTTTCATTGGTGATACCTTCAAAAATACCCAATCACCTATAGCAAACTCTAGCCCCCTTCTTCTAACATCGGCATATGATTTGTGTCGACTTTGGGCTATTTCTAGCCGTTGATGTATCACCTTAACCTTTTCCATGGCTTGATGAACAAGATCTGGTCCAAATAAAATAGTCTCACCTACTTCAAACCACCCAATCAGTGATCTACATTTTCTCTCGTATAAGGCTTCATAAGGCGCCATTTTGATACTTGAATGATAGCTATTATTGTAGGCGAACTCAATAAGAGGTAAATGATCATCCCAATTACCTTTAAAGTCTAATACACAAGCTCGTAGCATATCTTCAAGCGTTTGGATAGTACGTTCTGCTTGTCCATCTGTCTGAGGATGAAAAGCCGTACTTAAATTCACTTGGGTTCCCAAACTCTTCTGAAAAGATTTCCAAAAGTGTGCAGTAAATTGGGCTCCCCTGTCTGATATAATAGAGATTGGAATTTCGTGCAGTCGAACTATCTCTTTAACATACAACCCTGCATAATCTTCAGTTGTATAAGTGGTCTTGACTGGTAGGAAGTGTGCTGACTTGGTAAGCCTGTCAACTATTACCCATATGGAATCAAATTTCTGCAGTGTACGAGGCAAACCTGTGATGAAATCCATATTAATCATATCCCACTTCCAGAATGGGAGATTTATACATTGCATATAACCTCCAGGCTTTTGATGTTCTACTTTTACTTGTTGACAATTTGGACATTGGGCTACAAATTCTGCAATATTCTTCTTCATATCACCCCACCAATACACTCCTTTCAGATCGTGGTACATTTTAGTTGATCTCGGATGAATAGAATACCTGGAATGATGTGCCTCTATCATAATCCTTCGTCTTAACTCATCTATATTAGGTACACATAGTCTGTTTTGGCACTGAAGTACTCCTTCTTGAGTAAGCTCAAATGCCTTTGTCATACCTTGCTGTACATTCTCCTTAAGTTGTGATAGAATGGGATCTGCATACTGCTTTTCTTTCACTTCAACTGCTAATGATGATTCGGATGCATTTTGCACCATAACTCCTTCCTCTGGAGCTTCAAGAAGGCGAACGCCTAAGCTAGCTAATTGATGTAGATCCTTGATTAACCCTTGTTTTCCTGTAAGCTGGCCATTAGTGTTCCCCATTGCCTTACGACTTAATGCATCAGCTACCACATTTGCCTTCCCCGGATGATATAAAATATCAATTTCATAATCTTTCAATAGTTCAAGCCACCTCCGTTGCCTCAAATTTAGGTCCTTCTGCTTAAAGATATATTGCAAACTCTTATGGTCGGTATATATGTCAACATGAACCCCATACAAATAGTGGCGCCATATCTTTAAAGAAAATATCACTGCTGCTAACTCAAGATCATGTGTTGGATAATTTTTCTCATGTGGTCGCAATTGTCTGGAGGCATAAGCTATTACTTTACCATGCTGCATCAATACACATCCCAAGCCAACTCCTGAAGCATCACAATACACCGCATACCCTTCTGTCCCTTCTGGAAGTACCAATACGGGTGTAGAGGTCAGCTTATTTTTTCAGATCTTGGAAACTCTTCTCACATGCATCATTCCATTGAAACTTGGTTGCCTTGTGTGTTAGCTTTGTTAAAGGTGCAGCAATAGAAGAAAATCCTTCAACAAACCTTCTATAATAACCTGCCAACCCGAGGAAACTACGAATCTCTGTAGGCGTTGTAGGTCTTGGCCAATTCTTCACAGCTTCTATCTTTTGAGTATCAACCCTTATTCCTTCATCCGACACAATATGACCCAAGAATGCTACAAATTTTAACAAAATTCACATTTAGAGAACTTTGCATATAACTTACGATCACAAAGAATCTGTAACACCTGTCGTAAGTGACTAGCATGGTCCTCTTTTGATCTTGAATAGACAAGAATATCATCTATTAATACTATCATGAACACGTCTAAAAACGGCTTAAACACCCTATTCATTAGATCCATAAAAGCTGCTGGTGCATTTGTTAGTCCAAAGGACATAACTAAAAACTCATAATGACCGTACCGTGTTCGAAAAGCTGTCTTGGGTACATATCTCTCTCTGACCTTTACTTGATGGTAACCCGATCTCAAGTCAATCTTTGAGAAATATTTAGCACCTTGTAATTGATCAAACAAATCATCAATTCGAGGGAGGGGATATTTATTCTTAATTTTCACCTTATTCAGTTGCCGATAATCAATACACATCCTCAGTGTGCCATCTTTCTTGCGTACAAATAATACTGGTGCACCCCACGGGGACATACTAGGCCTGATGAAGCCCTTGTCCAGCAAGTCTTTTAATTATTCCTTTAATTCCCGTAACTCTGTCGGGGCCATTCTATACGGAGGAATAGAGATAGGTTCAGTATCTGGAACCACATCAATACAAAACTCTACTTCTCGTTCTGGAGGTAACCCCGAGAGATCTTCAGGAAATACATCAAGGAATTCATTTACCACTGGAACAGATTGAAGAGTCGGTGGCTCTACATCTGTATCTTTCACCCTTACTAGGTGACATATGTACCCCTTAGATATCATTTTCTTCGCCTTAAGATAAGAAATAAACTTACCTTTTGGCGCTCCAACATTACCCCTCCATTTAAGAACTATCTCTTTTGGGAAATAAAAATGTACTTTCTTTGTTCGGCAATCTACTGTGGCACAATAAGAAGCCAACCAATCAATACCCATTATAACATCAAAATCTACCATTTCTACTTTGACAAGATCAGCCAATGTATCATGATCACAAACAGTTACTATACAATTACGATAGACTCTTTCAGCTATAATAGACTCGCCAACTGGGGTAGATACTTCAAATGGTTTAACTAATAATTCTGGCGTTCTTTCAAATTTTCCAGCAATCAATGGAGTGACATATGATAGAGTAGAGCCCAGATCAATCAATGCATATACATTATGTGAAAAGATGGATAATGTACCTGTAACTACATCTGGAGAAGCCTCCGAATTTTGACGATCCGCTAAGGCATAGGTACAGTTCTGGACTCCACTAGAAATAACTGCTCCTCTAGCACCTCTACCACGACCAGTAGGCTGGACACCCCTACCTAAGAAAGGGATCGACGATGATGATGCAACGGCTGATCCCGTAGGTCGTGTCACACTACCCGTAGCCCTTTCTGGGTACTCTCTTATCATGTGCCCCGACATACCACACCAATAGCAAGCATTTGTCCCAAACCGACATGCACCTAAGTGAAGTTTTCCACATTGACTACATGCCTGAAGAGGAGGTCTTGATTGATTCATAGTCCCTTGTCCTTGATACCCTGCTATTCGTGAACTTTGAATCTCGCTCCTTGGCCCAAATTGGTTTCCCCTAAACCCTTGGAATCGGGGTGAAGCACTTGCTGTAAAGTAGGAAGATGGTGGCCTAGGTGGTCTATTAGAAAATCGAGGCCTGAACTCACTTTGGGACGGAATAAACTGCCCCACAGACCTAGCCCTCTTGGAGTACCCTCTCTCTGGCTCTTGTGTCCTTCTTCTTTGTCTCTGATCTTCCATTTTTTGCGCAAATGCCTGTATCCTTGCTATATCCATATCTCTATTTAGAGCAGCAATAGTACAATCTCTAACCAAATAGGGATCCAGTCTATCCACATAACGATGAACTCTATCATCCATAGTAGCCACCACATTAGGAGCATACCTAGCCAAAGAGTTAAATCGAAGGTTGTACTCCCTGACGTTCATGTTACCTTGCCGTAGATTTAAGAACTGGTCCGTACGAGCCTCTCCTACCTCATATGGGAGATAATGGTCAAGGAATGCCATTTTAAATTCTTCCCAATTAGCTGGAAGTGCACGAATCCCCCTCGATCATTTCCAATCCTCATACCATAATATAGCCTCCCCTTTTAATCTATATGCTGCTAGCTCGACCATCTCTTTACCAGACACATGCATAACATCCAAAGTCCTTTGGATTTGATCAATAAAGTCTTGTGGGTCTTCATTAAGATCCGATCCAGTGAATGTAGGAGGATCTAATTTTAGGAAATCCTGTGCCCGTCGACTAGCTGCCCTAGCAGCAGCAGCATCACCTATCGTTAGACCAACTCGTCCTTGACTTTGTGCAGCAACTATCTGGGTCAACATTTGTACCGCATTCCTTAAATCCTGGTCAGTAGCATTTACAGGATGTTCTGTAGGTACTTCTCTACCTCTCGGTTCTTTTGGAAATAGAAGAGTAGAAGAAGCCTGTGATGCAAACTCATTTTTAGCTTCACCTTGATTAGCTTGTTTAAGTGGTGGTTTACTGGTTCCTTCTCCGGCAGCCATGTCTATCTTCTTACCTCTACCTCTACCTTTTCTTATAACCGACATTTTAACTATAACACAAGAAAACCATTTCAATTGTCAGATATGATTCCACCTACAACTTTAGCTTTATTGCACGATCTAGGAAATGAAGAAAAGAAACAACTCCTAAATGTCCTGTAGCCTCCTACGTATAGATGTGGTGCACAACACATCCATAAGCAAGAATCTACTTAGACACGGCTTTGTAGACAACCTAGGACGACCCTCTCTGATACCATTTTTGTCACGCCTCAAATTCCATTGAGGCGGACTGGCACCCGAAATCGTTAAGGCCCGAGAGAACCAACCTACGTTTAAATACATTCGTATGCATGTCATCAAGTGAATAAAAATTTTGCCATATGTAAATAGAATATATTGGTGATAGAAATTGTGTAAACACGTTCTAAATATATACGAGACTTGGCCGTTGGGGCCATAATGTAAGAACGCAAGACACTTCAGCATTTGACTTTACCATGGTCTACAAAGCCTCTAAAAGATGTACATAACCAAAACTAAGGTCGGGACAAGTCCCCGCCTTATACCACTATTGCACCGTACCAAAAAAAATTTACAATGACTCGGAAAGCCCCGAAGTAACCTGGAGCTCACCGATAGTCTGTGGATGACTCGTATCCTACTGTGGAGGCCTACTAGCACCTGTGCCTGCAGCAAGTAAGGTAAGTCCCCCAAGGGACGTCAGTACGAAAGAATGTACTGAGTATGTAAGGCTATAAGTAACTGCATGAGATATAGGCACTCAAATGGAATCAAATACAAATGAATAGATAATACTGATAAACCACCTTTACTGTAATTGTGGAACCGTATACATTACATTCATTACTTCCCTTTTTCTTTCTTTACTTTTCTTGTCTTTATAAGACATGCCATACATATACCCAACTAATCAGTGGTAACATAATCTGGGATCGTCTCTATGCTGGGCTATAAGCCCCCTCGAGCTGCCACCCATACATATTAAATCGGGATCGTCTCTATGCTGGGCTATAACCCCCCTCGAGCTGCCAACCGAACATAACCATATTGAGTTGGTTACTTTATTTAATATTTGAAGTTGTTATGGTGGTGGTTATAACATTATGGATCCTTTTTGGAACAAAAAAAGAGAATATCTAAAATTTGATAGTAAATATGTATTGAGGTACTTTAGAACATTTCGGAGCGGAAACAAAGTCATTAGTTAGGTGAACAATATATAATGCCAAAGGATACGAAAAAGAGTAACCTTACATACTTTATATTCTCACTACGTGGATACAATGATTCAGCTCCTTCCTTATGTGTTACTCTACAACACAAGTACGTAATGGAGCTAAAATTAAAAGCTAATTATATTTCAAGTTTATAAAATGGCAATTAGTTACTTAACGGGAAGTAAAAACTGCCCAACCTCCTAACCACATGGTGTATCACTCCCCCCTTCATTATACTGCCATACAACCTTATTACAACCCCTTACATTATAACTTACTGCCTTACCAAGACAATACCACCAAAACAGTCCACAAACCAACATAAACGTTACAAATCGGTAGGATTACCTACCTAGTTTATCCTTTACATTTCCACTCCAATGAAACTCCATATATTCACCCCATAAAGTCACCATACTGCCTTCCACAGTAACATACCAAAATCAGTCCACAACAGTTCCAAAATTCAGTTTAACATAACAAAAGAGTGTTCTCTTTTCACTACAACAAACATTCCATTTACCAACACATATAAACCTTTCCATCAAGCCATACATAAAAGGAACGATTCAGGGGCATAACCACACTTTAATATACTAGAATTTCATCATCATAACTTAATTTCTTCAGCACCTTAATCCCCTATACAAGTCCAAGCCACAAGGAAGACAAATTCATCAAAACCAACACAAGTGGACTGCCAACTTAATTAAGGGACTGCCCTATACATTTTAAACACCACCAACATGTTTTACACAACCTATTATACATATATTACATTAAGATATAAGGGTAAACACTTACCAAGGCTTGCAAAATGGGAGATTAGTCCAAGAACCCTAAAGGAAAACTTGGGCGGCTGTTTGGGGTTTGAGAGAGGAGAGAGTGTTTTAATTTTCTGTTTTTGGAAAATGAAATGAATGGATAAATGAGCTGAATTCCAGATCTTTATAAACCCTCTTATCCACCTCTTTTATCTCATTCTAATCCAATTTTTGGTCAAAAATAGTCCAAGTAGGTGATGCACCTACTTGGCTATATAAGCTGTCCAAAACAGTCCACTTACTTGGGCTAATTCTAGTTGGATCATAGCATGTTGGGCCTTAGTGATATTTAGGTGTTGGGCTGGTCATCTTCCCTATTTTATGTACTTAGTTTGGACCTCAATTCAGTCCATTAACATAGATCCAAATGCAGCCCAATAGGTTAAATAGGTGATACACCTACTATCTTAATTAAGTCATGGAAGCACCTCACTTATGTTCTCCCCGTTTTCCAACGTCTTAATCCTTCTACCTTAATTCACCACTTAACTTTAATTTTACACTTAAGTATGTCCTTAGTATCTCAAGTTTAAATACTTTTATCCATGTTAGGTTAGTCGCACAAGTTTTGAAAATGTACGAAGTGTTGTACTTGAATCAAAGAACTAGTTATTCCATCACCTATTGCCATAAGTCTGTACCATTTTCCATATAAGTAAGAGTAGTGTCTATAGAATACGGGGTGTTACAACCATTTTCAAGAAATCTGTTCACATTTTACAGTCACTACACTAAACCATTTTCAATAAACAAGTTCAAATTTCAAGTCACTACACTTAACCATTTTCTAGTCACTATTAAATATTTCAATTCACTACACTTAACCATTTTAAAAAAACAAGTTTACAATGTAAAGTCACTACATTTAACCATTATCAAGTCACTAATTCACAATTTCAAGTCACTACACTAAACCGTTTTCAAGTCACTAATTCACATTTCAAGTCACTACACTAAACCATTTTTAAGAAACAAGTTCACAATTTCAAGTCACTACACTTAACCTTTTTCAAGTCACTAATTCACATTTCAAGTCACTAAATTTAACAATTTTCAAGAAACAAGTTCACAATTTCAAGTCACTATACTTATGCATTTTCTAGTCACTAATTCACAATTTCAAGTCCCTACACTGAACCATTTTCAAGAAACAAGTTCACATTTTCAAGTCACTACACTTAACCTTTTTCAAGTCACTACACTTAACCTTTTTCAAGTCACTACACCTATCCATTTTCTAGTCACTAATTCACAATTTCAAGTCACTACATATAATCATTTCAAGAAACAAGTTCACAATTTCAAGTCACTACACTTAACCTTTTTCAAGTCACTAATTCACATTTCAAGTCACTAAATTTAACAATTTTCAAGAAAGAAGTTCACAATTTCAAGTCACTATACTTATGCATTTTCTAGTCACTAATTCACAATTTCAAGTCACTACACATAACCATTTCAAGAAACAAGTTCACATTTTCAAGTCACTACACTTAACCTTTTTCAAGTCACTAATTCACATTTCAAGTCACTAAATTTAACAATTTTCAAGAAACAAGTTCACAATTTCAAGTCACTATACTTATGCATTTTCTAGTCACTAATTCACATTTCAAGTCACTACACTTAACCATTTTCAAGAAACAAGTTCATAATGTCAAGTCACTACACTTAACCATTTTCAAGAAACAAGTTCACAATTTCTAGTCCCTACACTCAACCATTTTCAAGAAACAAGTTCACAATTTCAAGTCTTCACACTTAACCATTTTCAAGTCACTAATTCATATTTCAATTCACTACACTTCACCATTTTAAAGTAGCTAATTTACATTTCAAGTCACTACACTTAGCCATTTCAAGAAACAATTTCACAATTTCAAGTCACTACACTTTACCAGTTTAAAGTCATTAATTCACATTTCAATTCAAGACAACCATTTTCAAGAAACAAGTTCACAATTTCAAGTCACTACACTTAACCATTTTCAACTCACTAATTCACATTTCAAGTCACTACAATTTACCATTTTCAAGTATCTAATTCATATTTCAAGTCACTACACTTAACAATTTTCAAGAAAAAAGTTGACATTTCAAGTCACTACACTTAATCATTTTCTTGTCACTATTTTATATTTCAACTCACTACACTTAACAATTTTCAAAAAACAAGTTCACAATGTAAAGTCACTACATTTAACCATTATCAAGTCACTAATTCACAAAATCAAGTCACTACACTTAACCATTTTCAAAAAACAAGTTCAAAATTTCAAGTAACTACACTTAACCATTTCAAGAAACAATTTCACAATTTCAAGTCACTACACTTAACCTTTTCCAAGTCACTAATTGACATTTCAAATTACTAAATTTAACCATTTTCAAGTCACTACACTTATCCATTTTCTTTTTACTAATTCACAATTTCAAGTCACTACACTTAACTATTTCAAGAAACAAGTTCACAATTTCAAGTCACTACAATTAAACATTTCAAGAAACAAGTTTACAATTTCAAGTCACTACATTTAACCTTTTTCAAGTCACTAATTCACATTTCAAGTCACTAAATTTAACAATTTTGAAGAAACAAGTTCATAATTTCAAGGCACTACACTTAACCATTTTCAACAAACAAGTTCATAATTTCTAGTCACTACACTTAACTATTTCAAGAAACAAGTTCACAATTTCAAGTCACTACACTTAACCATTTTCAAGAAACAAGTTCCCAATTTCAATTAACTATCATCAACCATTTGAAGAAAGAAGTTCACAATTTCCAGTCACTACACTTAAACATTTTCAAGAAACAAGTTCATTATGTTAAGTCACTACATTTAACCATTTTCAAGTAACAACTTCACATTTCAAGTCACTACACTAAACCATTTTTAAGAAACAAGTTCAAATTTCAAGTCACTACACTTAACCATTTTCTAGTCACTATTTGATATTTCAATTCACTACACTTAACCATTTTCGAAAACAAGTTAACAATGTAAAGTCACTACATTTAACCATTATCAGGTCACTAATTCAAAATTTCAAGTCACTTCACTAAACCATTTTCAATTCACTAATTTTCAATTTCAAGTCAATACAATGAACCATTTTCAAGAAACAATTTCACAATTTAAAGTCACTATACTTAAACATTTCAAGAAAAAAGTTCACAATTTCAAGTCACTACACTTAACCATTTTCAAAAAATAAGTTCACAATTTAAGGACACTACAATTAATCATTTCAAGAAACAAGTTCACAATTTCAAGTCACTACACTTAATCTTTTTCAAGTCACTAATTAACATTTCAAGTCTCTAAATTTAACCATTTTCAAGAAACAAGTTCACATTTTCAAGTCACTAATTCATATTTCAATTCACTACACTTCACCATTTTAAAGTAGCTAATTTACATTTCAAGTCACTACACTTAGCCATTTCAAGAAACAATTTCACAATTTCAAGTCACTACACTTTACCAGTTTAAAGTCATTAATTCACATTTCAATTCAAGACAACCATTTTCAAGAAACAAGTTCACAATTTCAAGTCACTACACTTAACCATTTTCAACTCACTAATTCACATTTCAAGTCACTACACTTTACCATTTTCAAGTATCTAATTCATATTTCAAGTCACTACACTTAACAATTTTCAAGAAAAAAGTTGACATTTCAAGTCACTACACTTAATCATTTTCTTGTCACTATTTTATATTTCAACTCACTACACTTAACAATTTTCAAAAAACAAGTTCACAATGTAAAGTCACTACATTTAACCATTATCAAGTCACTAATTCACAAAATCAAGTCACTACACTTAACCATTTTCAAAAAACAAGTTCAAAATTTCAAGTAACTACACTTAACCATTTCAAGAAACAATTTCACAATTTCAAGTCACTACACTTAACCTTTTCCAAGTCACTAATTGACATTTCAAATTACTAAATTTAACCATTTTCAAGTCACTACACTTATCCATTTTCTTTTTACTAATTCACAATTTCAAGTCACTACACTTAACTATTTCAAGAAACAAGTTCACAATTTCAAGTCACTACAATTAAACATTTCAAGAAACAAGTTTACAATTTCAAGTCACTACATTTAACCTTTTTCAAGTCACTAATTCACATTTCAAGTCACTAAATTTAACAATTTTGAAGAAACAAGTTCATAATTTCAAGGCACTACACTTAACCATTTTCAACAAACAAGTTCATAATTTCTAGTCACTACACTTAACTATTTCAAGAAACAAGTTCACAATTTCAAGTCACTACACTTAACCATTTTCAAGAAACAAGTTCCCAATTTCAATTAACTATCATCAACCATTTGAAGAAAGAAGTTCACAATTTCCAGTCACTACACTTAAACATTTTCAAGAAACAAGTTCATTATGTTAAGTCACTACATTTAACCATTTTCAAGTAACAACTTCACATTTCAAGTCACTACACTAAACCATTTTTAAGAAACAAGTTCAAATTTCAAGTCACTACAGTTAACCATTTTCTAGTCACTATTTGATATTTCAATTCACTACACTTAACCATTTTCGAAAACAAGTTAACAATGTAAAGTCACTACATTTAACCATTATCAGGTCACTAATTCAAAATTTCAAGTCACTTCACTAAACCATTTTCAATTCACTAATTTTCAATTTCAAGTCAATACAATGAACCATTTTCAAGAAACAATTTCACAATTTAAAGTCACTATACTTAAACATTTCAAGAAAAAAGTTCACAATTTCAAGTCACTACACTTAACCATTTTCAAAAAATAAGTTCACAATTTAAGGACACTACAATTAATCATTTCAAGAAACAAGTTCACAATTTCAAGTCACTACACTTAATCTTTTTCAAGTCACTAATTAACATTTCAAGTCTCTAAATTTAACCATTTTCAAGAAACAAGTTCACAATTTCAAGTCACTACACTTATCCATTTTCTAATCACTAATTCACATTTCAATTCACTACACTTAATCATTTCCAAGAAACATGTTCATAATTTCAAGTCACTACACTTAACTATTTCAAGTAACAAGTTCATAATTTCTAGTCCCTACACTGAACCATTTTCAAGAAACAAGTTCACAATTTCAAGTCTTCACACTTAACCATTTTCAAGTCAATAATTCATATTTCAAGTCACTACACTTCACCATTTTAAAGTAATTAATTCAAAATTTCAAGTCACTACACTTAACCATTTTCAAAAACCAAGTTCACAATTTCAAGTCACTACACTTAACCATTTTCTAGTCACTATTTTATATTTCAAGTCACTACACTTAACCATTTTAAAAAAACAAGTTTACAATGTAAAGTCACTACATTTAGCGATTATCAAGTCACTAATTCACAATTTTAAGTCACTACACTTAACCAATTTCCAGTCACTAATTCACATTTCAAGTCACTATACTAAACCATTTTCAAGAAACAAGTTCACAATTTCAAGTCACTACACTTAACCATTTTCTAGTCACTATTTTATATTTCAAGTCACTACACTTAACCATTTTCAAAAAACAAGTTTACAATGTAAAGTCACTACATTTAGCCATTATCAAGTCACTAATTCTCAATTTTAAGTCACTACACTTAACCATTTTCAAGAAATCAGTTCACATTTTACAGTCACTACACTAAACCATTTTCAATAAACAAGTTCAAATTTCAAGTCACTACACTTAACCATTTTCTAGTCACTATTAAATATTTCAAGTCACTACACTTAACCATTTTCAAAAAACAAGTTTACAATGTAAAGTCACTACATTTAACCATTATCAAGTCACTAATTCACAATTTTAAGTCACTACACTTAACCATTTTCAAGAAATCTGTTCACATTTTACAGTCACTACACTAAACCATTTTCAATAAACAAGTTCAAATTTCAAGTCACTACACGTAACCATTTTCTAGTCACTATTAAATATTTCAATTCACTACACTTTACCATTTTAAAAAAACAAGTTTACAATGTAAAGTCACTACATTTATATATGTATATGTATGGTATTTGACATTTCATCAGTTACATGAGATAGTATGTTATTCATTCGAGGTTATGCATATGAATGTATAGAAGCATAGCTTGGTTCTCTCGAGCCTTATCGGCTACGGGTGCCAATCATGCCTCGTTGGGATTCGGGGTGTGACAAAGTGGTATCAGAGCAGTTCGTTCTAAGGGTGTCTACAAAGCCGTGTCTGAGTAGAGTCTTACTTATCGATGTGTTGTGCACCACATTTATAAGTAGGAGGCTACGGGACATTTAGGGTGTTGTTTCTTTTCTTCATTTCCAGATCGTGCCATAGAGCCAGTGTTGTAAGTTCAATTGTATTTGACCATGGGAATTGTTTTTCTTTGGCATAGTTAAAATGCCAATCACGAGAAGAGATAGAGGTAAAGGTAAGCAGGTAGATATGCCTGTCGAAGAGGAGTTATCATAGATAAGGAGACTAGATCGTAATGGTCTAGTAAATGTTTGTGATCATGTTATGATGGTTGGTCTTTGTAATGGGTATGAAGTGATTGGCTTCTTGTATGTCACGAAGATTGTCAATTAAGAGATACCTATGGTTATTCTAAAGTTGTGGAGAAATCAACAAGTCGAGTGGGTAACCTGAGAAGCCAAAAACAAAGTGATGAGACCAAGTTACCCATATTTGTATCAAACAAAAGGAAAAAGTTCAAAAGTGTGAAAGTGGAGAAAGAAGAAGTAAGAATCTATATGATCATATGTATAGAGATGCATTCGTTGCACATAAGACGACGTTGTTAACATTCGAGGACGAATGTTTCTAAGGGGGGAAGAATGTAACACCCCGTACCTTCCCAACCCTACTTGATGACATTGCATAATGTTTACTTAAGCGTCGAGAGTTATAAGTATGTATTTGGAAAATGTTAAAGATGAGAAAAAATTAAAATTTGGCCTTGTATATGTGACGAGCCTTTTATAGAAAGTGTTTTGTGATTTCGTGGAGCATTTGGTCAATACCCCGTACACATTTTAACCTCATTTGGTGACTTGGAGTCATGTTTACTTGATGATTAAGGTCACTAAGTAAGTATTTTATAGTGTTTTGATAAGGTATTGGACGATACGCAAGTGTTAGAAAAATTGCCGAAAAATTCAGCAAGACATGGAAACTTGCGCCACTGCCCTGTTTCAGGGGGTGTGGCGCAAGCCCCTGAGATCATAGAGGGTGCATTTCTTGCGCCACTGGCTTTTTTTGCAGCAGTGGCGCAAGGAACAAACATTTTGCCTTCCCGAGCTCGTTTCGCGACGCAATTCTACGACGATTCTTAGATGGTTTCTTTTGGTTCTTTGGAGTTCTTTGAGCATTGTGAAGGCTTCAAACACTTCAATATAATACTACATACTTCTACATGATCAAACCATGGAATACAAGTATTTACCAAAAATGTTTAATGAAGTCATGAGCGACTAGAATTCCTATTTTGCGATCGAGACGACGAATGAGAAACTCGTAAGAGAATATTGTCGTGACATTATGGAATTATTTAAACATGTGATATATGGTGAATTTTACATGAAAGTTGATGGTCTAAGCTACATGTGCAATTGGGCCCAAAATTAGGGCCCAAAATGGAACAAAAGATAAGGCCCAAAGGCAAAATGACCCATTCTTCCAATATTTGACCAAGTAAACATATCAATTAATGCCAAATGTGCATAAGGATGACTTGGGGTCTATATAAAGGCCCCAAAATCAGATTTTATTCCCCAAAGACTCTCATACCTTTTTGGATATTTCTTAAACATTTCTTTACTCTTCCAAACCCTAAAGCAAATATTCCTTTGGACTCTTTGGCAAAGATCATCCTATTTCAAGCCTTGGTAAGTGTTTATTATTATGGTTTAACATATTATATTCATGGTATATTATGGATATCATGATATTTATGTTGGCAAAAAGGTGAATAGTGTATTTGTGCTTTTGGTGAAAGATGTGCTATCTTGGTAATTTGAACTTGAATTAGGCCTTGTGCCTTTGATGAAAAAGCATGGTATGGACAAAATATGAACATGTATGGTGTTATTTTTGGTATTAAACTTGTTCTTGTCTAAAAGTGTACATTGTGGGCTTTTGGCCGATATGTGTTATGAGTTGAATTAAGGTCATTTGATGGGTTATTTGTGATGTGTTATGGATAAGAAAGTGTAAAGGAGAAGTGTTGTGGTGAAATGTATCAATTATCATGTATTGGTCAATGTTGGGAATATTATGAAATTTTTGGAATAATAATTTTGTCAATGGATTTGTCAAGGGGAAATGACATGTTTAAAGGCAAACATGTAATTTATTGTTATTGTATGCATTTGTAAGGTAGTTGGTGGTTAATGTTGGTTCCATTATGTACTTGTGATGTAGAGTGAAACGTAAAGAAGGAGCGGAATTGTTGCGCTCACATATTTGATTGTGTACTTACATTGAGAGGACAAGGTATGTAAGGTTACTTTTATATCCTTCTGCAACATATGATGTTCACACTGTCATAGCACTCACTTGATTCCAAAATACTCTAAGATATTTCATATTCGATAGGTGTTCGATAGTTGGCTAGAGTTACTCATATGTTCCTTATTCATTGGTCAATGGTGAATCGTATAACTCATGTTTATTGATTGACTCATGTCCATTGGTTGACTCACGTTCATTGGCTAATATGTCAAAAGTTCCAAATGGTCGTATGTAGTGATCATTATGTTAAGGTTCCAAAAGTGTACTATAGTATTCCAACTAGGGTTGATATATTGATAGTCATATGTGTTTTACTCCTATACGAATCATGAATCACTTAGTTCTTATTTATGGGCGGGAGTTCTTAAGTTGTCATATGTTGGAGATCCTAAGAGAATTATCCCAATAAGAGCAATGAGGTAAAGAGAGCTTGTTTAGTTGAATATCATTGTTCCAATCATTTTATGAGTCCTATGGTATGATGAGTATCCTTGTGCCAATTGTAAGAGTATCAATCTCATAAGAGTAATAAGAGAGGTGATGTGCAAGTTAGTATAAGTATACTTCATAAGTGAAATTGTCAATCTCATGAGATAAAGGGGTGAAGTGAGATGTGCATGTAAGTACGTGTTTGGCTAAGGTGTTAATCTCAGAAAGTACAAGATTAAGGTAAAGTATATGGGTGTGTTCCAATTAGTGTCATGATCCAAAGTTCCAAGAGAGTGCTACACATGTCTCATATTCATGGTTAGTGTTCCAAAAACTCAAATGAGGTCATGTTCCAATGTTCCAATAGTGGTTGTACTTATGTATCTTGTTCATTGCTTATTGTCCAATGGTTCCAATAGTGTTATGTTTCCATGAAGGCTATGTTTCCAATAATGTTATGTTGCCAAGTTATTCACATGTTTCTCACTCATTGATTATTGATCCAAAGCTTCTAGTAAAGTTATGATTATCCAAAGTATTAGCAACGTATCAATCTCTCACAAGTGATTGTATCGATCTCTCATTTGCAAAAGTATCAATCTCTCACTAGTAATGGTATCAATCTCAAAGTAAAGAAATGAAGTAAGAATAAAGTAATGCAAATGTGGTTAATGATTGATTTATGGGTGGCAAGTCTAGGGCCATAAGCCTAGCTTGACTCGATCCCGACGTGTTGATTTATGGGTGGCAATTCTAGGGGCATAAGCCTAGCTCGACTCGATCCCAACATGATGATGTTAGTTTATCCATGAGGTAAAAAGAATACCTTCATGATGATGGCCGTTTATCCATGGGGTGCAAGAACACCTGCATGATGACATGATCTTATCCATGGGGTAAAAAGAATACCTGCATGATGTATCCATGGGGTGAAAGAACACACCTGCATGATGTATCCATGGGGTGAAATGAACACCTGCATGATGAGGGCCCTAACAGTATATGAGCAATGTAAAAGTAAAGTAAAGTAAAGGCAAGGGAAAGAAAGAACGTAATGTACATGGTATCCCACATACAGAAAGAGAGTTTGTTCACATTTTCTATTTCTCTTATGTTGATTCCATGGTTATTTTTATTATGTATGTGTCATTGGAGATGATACTAATGAAGGAAAGGTACATGATTCCACACATTGAGTTTCTCTTATAATTATTTCCATTGAAGTTCTTATGCACTGACTCAGTTTTTCTTATGGCCTTACATACTCAGTACATTCTTCGTACTGACCCCTTTTGGGGACTTACCTTACATGTTGCAGGTGCAGGCATTAGTAGACCTCCACAGTAGAGTGACAGTATTTGCAGATCTTTGGTGAGCCCCAGTTGGTTCGGGACTTTCCGAGTCATAGTTGTACATTGGATTTGATGTTGTAGATGTTATGCATTGGTCGTGTATGTATTTAGAGGCTTTTGTAGACATGTGTAGGTATGGATGTAAGATATGTACGTACAGTGCGACGTGATGGCCCAAACGGCCAAGTTTTATATATGTATATGTACGGCATTTGACATTTCATCAGTTACATGAGATAGTATGTTATTCATTCGAGGTTATGCATATGAATGTATAGAAGCATAGCATGGTTCTCTCGGGCCTTATCGGCTACGGGTGCCAACCATGCCTCGTTGGGATTCGGGGTGTGACATTTAAGTAACTACACTTGACCATTTTCAAGAAATCAGTTCACATTTTACAGTCACTACACTAAACCATTTTCAATAAAAAATTTCAAATTTCAAGTCACTACACTTAACCATTTTCTAGTCACTATTAAATATTTCAAGTCACTACACTTAACCATTTGCAAAAACAAGTTTGCAATGTAAAGTCACTACATTTAACCATTATCAAGTAACTAATTCACAATTTCAAGTCACTACACTTAACTGTTTTCAAGAAATCAGTTCACAATTTACAGTCACTACACTTAATCATTTTCAACTCACTAATTCACATTTCAAGTCACTACACTTAACCATTTTCAAGTCACTAATTCATATTTCAAGTCACTACACTTAACCATTATCAAGAAACAAGTTCACATTTCAAGTCACTACACTTAATCATTTTCTAATCATTATTTTATATTTCAACTCACTACACTTAACAATTTAAAAAAAACAAGTTTACAATGTAAAGTCATTACATTTAACCATTATCAAGTAACTAATTCACAATTTCAAGTCACTACACTTTGCCATTTCAAGAAAGAAGTTCGTAATTTCAAGTCACTACATTTAACCTTTTTCAAGTCACTAATTCACATTTCAAGTCACTACACTAAACCATTTTCAAGAAACAAGTTCACAATTTCAAGTCACTACACTTAACCATTTTCTAGTCACTATTTTATATTTCAAGTCACTACACTTAACCATATTAAAAAAAAAAAGTTTACAATGTAAAGTCACTACATTTAACCATTATCAAGTCACTAATTCACAATTTTAAGTCACTACACTTAACCATTTTCAATTCACTAATTCTCAATTTCAAGTCAATACACTGAACCATTTTAACGAAACAACTTCACAATTTCAAGTCACTACACTTAACCTTTTTCAAGTCACTAATTCACATTTCAAGTTACTAAATTTAACCATTTTCAAGAAACAAGTTCACAATTTCAAGTCACTACACTTATCCATTTTCTAGTCACAAATTCACAATTTCAAGTCACTACACTTAACCATTTCAAGAAACAATTTCACAATTTCAAGTCACTACACTTAACCTTTTTCAAGTCACTAATTGACATTTCAAATTACTAAATTTAACCATTTTCAAGAAACAAGTTCACAATTTCAAGTCACTACACTTATCCACTTTCTAGTCACTAACTCACAATTTCAAGTCACTACACTTAACTATTTCAATAAACAAGTTCAAAATTTCAAGTCACTACAATTAACCATTTCAAGAAACAAGTTCACAATTTCAAGTCACTACATTTAAACTTTTTCAAGTCACTAATTCACATTTCAAGTCACTAAATTTAACCATTGTCAAGAAACAAGTTCACAATTTCAAGGCACTACACTTATCCATTTACTAGTCACTAATTCACATTTCAAGTCACTACACTTAACCATTTTCAACAAACAAGTTCATAATTTCAAGTCACTACACTTAACTATTTCAAGAAACAAGTTCATAATTTCAAGTCACTACATTTAGCGATTATCAAGTCATTAATTCACAATTTCAAGTCACCACACTTAACCATTTTCAAGTCACTAATTGTAACAACCCATTTTGTCGTTATTAAATTATCCATTCTTCAATATTAACTTTAGTCCAAAATAGCCATCATTTTGTTCATTGTGTCACCTCAATTATTTCGGCGAAGATTTTAGCCTTTCGATGTATCTAGATAGACTTAAGCCTGATGAATTTAATTATTCATGAATACTAATATCAATCCTTTAACCAATAGAGTTTCGATATGGGTTTCTATTAGGGCCAAATTCAAACAATCATATCTCCTAGAATATAAGGAGTTAGGGGTCCCAATACCTACCAAATCAAATATCTCTGAGTCTTCTTTCCAACGCAATAAACCGTTCATCAATCCGAGTTTAGAGTAAAATGTTATGACCATTTTACCAAACACTGTCCGTGCTGAGACGGGAATTTCGCTGTAGCGAGAATTCTGGTGGTATTTAAATCGGTTTTAGCCGATTTTCAGGTCCAAAACCCCAAAACTTCATTCCCCAATCCTAGAGAGGTGATTTTTCAAGGTTTAGGGTGAAAGTCCTTCGTGGAGGTAAGTTTTTCCATCATCTTCTTCGTCTTTTAATCCTTTAACATCCTAGAATTATTAGAAAGACCTTCAATGGTGAAATTTTGGGTTAGAATCTTTAATGGTGGATTTTTGGGAAAAACTCATGGGTATTCTTAATATCACCTAGAACTAATTCTAGATTATAAATTAATGATTTCTAGCATGAACTTGGTAAAATAGATTATGTATTTTGTTGGTTGGAAATTCTGAATTCCATAAAGATGAGACCTTTAGCATAAAAAAACTCCATTAATGGAGATGGGTTAAGCTTGAAAGAACTAGTTAATGGTTAATTGACCTGGGGGAATGATATAGACCTTGAGTTAGGATATAATTAGTGGGGTTTGAATTTTCAAAGATATTTATTTGAAGAGTAATTGATTAATTACTCTTATGATTGCTTGATTTTTAGATGATTGATCATTCCGAAGCATGAAGAAAGGGAATGAGCATCCTTGACATGACTTTTTGATTCAAAAAGCTTGGCGTCCAGGTAGGCTAGGTTAATGAGTAGAAGACTGTGTTATTTCATATTTTCATAATTTATAATTGATGGGAGAAAGCATGTCTAGGCCTGCAGACATGGAGTTGAGGTGGATAAAGACATAAGAACTTTACTTTAATCCTGAAAACTATGTTATTGATTGATTATGTGATATTTATAATATTATGTGTTATGTGCCCGAAAAGGGATTGTTGTGAATGAAGTATGTGGACATGAGTTGTTCTAGTGATGAACCTAATTGAGTTATAACGGTATAAGTTGCATATTGTGCCATGATAATGGTGAGGCCTAAGGGATAGATGACTTGAATCATTGTGTGCATTATATTATGCGGAGAGAGGTAGAGAATAATGATAAGGTTGAATGTGCTAGTTATGGGTGGTGATGTTAGAACCCAAGTTGTGGTATTTGAGTGGGTTATGGTTTAATTGGAGTTTAGACTCAATTTGATTGTGTGTATGCTCCTAAATTGGATGCTTGTTGATTGGTCTTCGGACATACTGGAATTGACGATATTTGGATTGTTGATATTTGCATGAATAATTACGAAAAATCAAACTTGATCGAATTGCCTTATGATTATAAGTGTACTTGTAAATTTAGTACGCCGTGTTGTATCCTGAGAGATAGTATGAAGTTGATAAAACATACATAATATGGTTATGGAGGATCGGGTACCACGCCGGTACAGATATAGATATTGATATTACTTATTTATGGAGGATCGGGTACCACACCGGTACGGTACATGGACTTAGATTGTCCCCTGCAGGTCATGACTAGTTGGGCAGAAATAAGTCCCTTAGCATGTGTGTACATACTATTGTTGATAAATGAAAAATCTTGATTCATAATGATAATGTGATTGAAAAGAATGCCTTTAGTAAAGAAGGCTTGTGATATACCTTCATACGGGTTGAAAAGTGAATATGAATACTTATTAAGAACAGAAAAGTGTAAAGATTGTTAGTAGCAATGTGGCCAACGTTAAATTTCGGTATTGCTGTAAGACATGATTGGATCGGGTGCCATGAGCCGGCATGGTAATATTAATAATAAAGGAATTGATTATGAAGTGATCTAAAGTGATGAATCCAATGAATAATATCAAAGAAACGATCCCAAAGTTTCAATAATTGAATTAATCCTTCTCCAAGAGTATCTATAAGGTTTATTAATGAAACTTGAGTTCTCTTGTGTGTTTTACTGAGATGTGAGTTGATTTGTATTCCCTATTTGATTGTATCCTTGAGAATGATTATGTGACATGTACTTGGAAAAGTGAAACTCTGTGCTTACTTGCTACATGTTGGTCGACTTACTTTATTTATACTTGGTGTAATCGTGGCTTATCTGATTGGCTAGTTATTATTCTTTAATATTATAAGAGATTGTTTGGTTGTTAGCCCGAGAGTTTAGTGTGAGTTGTCTATGATTACTGGGTTGATCCTATAGATGTGGGTAATGGAAGCGACAATGCGAATAAAGGGGTGATAGTGATGGTTTTGTGTTGGATTGTGGTGGATGGTATGAATTAATGAGGTTAGATTATGCTAGTGGTGAATATAATCTCATTGATGGAGTTGGAGAATTGTAAATTATATAGGCAAAGTGTTATAATGATATTACAGCCTTAGTCGAATTATACTCTATTTAAGATGTCATGATTTATTTTCTTTGATTCTACTTTATGATTATGTGGACTAACACTGGTCGGCCGATGATGCCTACAAGTACGTGTGTTTGTACCGACCCTACTCTTCTACATTCCTTCTTGGAGTGTAGATTGGATGCAGGTTAGTTTTGCAGTTACTAGATGGATGGTGATATTCAGCACTAACTTCTGCACTTCCTTCCTAGCAGATGTTAGAGTCTTTGTGTTATTTATTTTACTGTCAGTCTATTCTATAATAGGTAGCTCTTATACATGTCTGACCAGGTCTTGGGGTAGTGAAGGACAGTTGTAAAAAGTTTTTATAAAATTTATATATTGGTATTTAATTTACTTTGTTATATTTAATTCAGTATTCTCTTAAAAATAGAAGTCTTCCGCATATTTTTGGTTGGGTAATAAGGGTTCTCCTAGCTACTTAGGATAGCGTAGGTGCCCGCACAGTCCATTAGTTTGGATCGTGACACTAATTCACATTTCAAGTCACTACACTTAGCCATTTCAAGAAACAATTTCACAATTTACGTCACTACACTTATCCATTTTCTAGTCACAAATTCACAATTTCAAGTCACTACACTTTACCATTTTAAAGTCATTAATTCACATTTCAAGTCAAGACAACCATTTTCAAGAAACAAGTTCACAATTTCAAGTCACTACACTTAACCATTTTCAACTCACTAAATCACATTTCAGGTCACCACACTTAACCATTTTCAAGTCACTAATTCACATTTTAAGTCACTGCACTTAACCATTTCAAGCCACTACACTTAACCATTTCAAGAAACAATTTCACAATTTCAAGTCACTACACTTAACCTTTTTCAAGTCACTAATTCACATTTAAAATTACTAAATTTAACCATTTTCAAGAAACAAGTTCACAATTTCAAGTCACTACACTTAACCATTTCAAGAAACAATTTCACAATTTCAAGTCACTACACTTAACCTTTTTCAAGTCACTAATTCACATTTCAAATTACTAAATTTAACCATTTTCAAGAAACAAGTTCACAATTTCAAGTCACTACACTTAACCATTTCAAGAAACAATTTCTCAATTTCAAGTCACTACACTTAACCTTTTTCAAGTCACTAATTCACATTTCAAATTACTAAATTTAACCATTTTCAAGAAACAAGTTCATAATTTCAAGTCACTACACTTATCCATTTTCAAGAAACAACTTCAAAATTTCAAGTCACTACACTTATCCATTTCAAGAAACAAGTTCACAATTTCAAGTCACTACATTTAACCTTTTTCAAGTCACTAATTCACATTTCAAGTCACTAAATTTAACCATTTTCAAGAAACAAGTTCACAATTTCAAGGCACTACACTTATTCATTTTCTAGTCACTAATTCATATTTCAAGTCAGTACACAACCATTTTCAAGAAACAAGTTCATAATTTCAAGTCACTACACTTAACCATTTTCAAGAAACAAGTTCACAATTTCAATTAACTACCGTCAACCATTTGAAGAAAGAAGTTCACAATTTCCAGTCTCTACACTTAACCATTTTCAAGAAACAAGTTCATTATGTCAAGTCACCATATTTAACCATTTTCAAGTCACAACTTCACATTTCAAGTCACTACACTAAACCATTTTCAATAAACAAGTTCAAATTTCAAGTCACTACACTTAACCATTTTCTAGTCACTATTTAATATTTCAAGTCACTACACTTAACCATTTTCAAAAAACAAGTTTACAATGTAAAGTCACTACATTTAACCATTATCAAGTCACTAATTCACAATTTCAAGTCACTACACTTAACCATTTTCAATTCACTAATTTTCAATTTCAAGTCAATACACTGAACCATTTTCAAAAAAACAAGTTCACAATTTAAAGTCACTACACTTAACCATTTCACGAAAAAAGTTCACAATTTCAAGTCACTACACTTAACCATTCTCAAAAAACAAGTTCACAATCTAAAGTCACTACACTTAACCATTTTAAGAAACAAATTCACAATTTCAAGTCACTACACTTAACCTTTTTCAAGTCACTAATTCACATTTCAAGTCACTATATTTAACAATTTTCAAGAAACAAGTTCACAATTTCAAGTTACTACACTTATCCATTTTCTAGTCACTAATTCACATTTCAATTCACTACACTTAACCATTTTCAAGAAACAAGTTCATAATTTCAAGTCACTACACTTAACTATTTTCAAGACACATGTTCACAATTTCAAGTCACTACACTTAACCTTTTTGAAGTCACTAATTCACATTTCAAGTCACTACACTTAACCATTTTCAAGAAACAATTTCACAATTTCAAGTCACCACACTAAACCATTTTCAAGTCACTAATTCATATTTCAAGTCACTACACTTCACCAATTTAAAGTAACTAATTCACATTTCAAGTCACTACACTTAGCCATTTCAAGAAACAATTCTACAATTTCTAGTCACTACACTTTACCATTTTAAAGTCCTTAATTCTCATTTCAAGTCACGACACAACCATTTTCAAGAAATCAGTTCACAATTTACAGTCACTACACTTAACCATTTTCAAGAAACAAGTTCACATTTCAAGTCACTACACTTAATCATTTTCTAGTCACTATTTTATATTTCAACTCACTACACTTAACAATTTTCAAAAAACAAGTTTACAATGTAAAGTCACTACATTTAACCATTATCAAGTAACTAATTCACAATTTCAAGTCACTACACTTAACCATTTTCAAAAAACAAGTTCACAATTTCAAGTCACTACACTTAACAATTTTCAAAAAACAAGTTTACAATGTAAAGTCACTACATTTAACCATTATCAAGTAACTAATTCACAATTTCAAGTCACTACACTTAACCATTTTCAAAAAACAAGTTCACAATTTCAAGTCACTACACTTAACCATTTCAAGAAACAATTTCACAATTTCAAGTCACTACACTTAACCTTTTTCAAGTCACTAATTCACATTTCAAGTCACTACACTTAACCATTTCAAGAAACAATTTCACAATTTCAAGTCACTACACTTAACCATTTCAAGAAACAATTTCACAATTTCAAGTCACTACACTTAACCTTTTTCAAGTCACTAATTCACATTTCAAGTCACTACACTAAACCATTTTCAAGAAACAAGTTCACAATTTCAAGTCACTACACTTAACCATTTTCTAGTCACTATTTTATATTTCAAGTCACTACACTTAACAATTTTTAAAAAACAAGTTTACAATGTAAAGTCACTACATTTAACCATTATCAAGTCACTAATTTACAATTTTAAGTCACTACACTTAACCATTTTAAATTCACTAATTCTCAATTTCAAGTCAATACACTAAACCATTTTAAAGAAACAAGTTCACAATTTCGAGTCACTACACTTATCCATTTTCTAGTCACTAATTCACAATTTCAAGTCACTACACTTTACCATTTTAAAGTGATTAATTCACATTTCAAGTCAAGACAACCATTTTAAAAAAACAAGTTCACAATTTCAGGTTACTACACTTAACCATTTTGAAGTCACTACACTTAACCATTTTCAAGAAACAAGTTCACATTTCAAGTCACTACACTTAACTATTTTCTAGTCACTATTTTATATTTCAAGTCACTACACTTAACAATTTTCAAAAAACAAGTTTACAATGTAAAGTCACTACATTTAACCATTATCAAGTCACTAGTTCACAATTTCCAGTCACTACACTTAACCATTTTCAAAAAACAAGTTCACAATTTCATGTCACTACACTTAACCATTTCAAGAAACAATTTCAAAATTTCAAGTCACTTCACTTAACCTTTTTCAAGTCACTAATTCATATTTCAAATTACTTAATTTAACCATTTTCAAGAAACAAGTTCACAATTTCAAGTCACTATACTTATCCATTTTCTAGTCACAAATTCACAATTTTAAGTCACTACACTTATCCATTTCAAGGAACAAGTTCACAATTTCAAGTCACTACACTTAACCATTTCAAGAAACAAGTTCACAATTTCAAGTCACTACATTTAACCTTTTTCAAGTCAATAATTTACATTTCAAATCACTACACTTAACTATTTTCCAGAAACAAGTTCATAATTTCAAGTGACTACACTTAACTATTTCAAGAAACAAGTTCACAATTTCATGTCACTACACTTGACCATTTTCAAGAAACAAGTTCACCATTTCAATTAACTGCCGTCAACCATTTGAAGAAACTAGTTCACAATTTCCAGACACTGCACTTAACCATTTTCAAGAAAGAAGTTCATTATGTCAAGTCACTTCATTTAACCATTTTCAAGTCACAACTTTCCATTTCAAGTCACTACACTTAACCATTTTCAAGAAACAAGTTCACATTTCAAGTCAATACACTTAACCTTTTTCTAGTCACTATTTTACATTTCAAGTCACTACACTTAACCATTTTCAAAAAACAAGTTTACAATGTAAAGTCACTATATTTAACCATTATCAAGTCACTAATTCACAATTTCCAGTCACTACACTTAACCATTTTCAAAAAACAAGTTCACAATTTCATGTCACTACACTTAACCATTTCAAGAAACAATATCAAAATTTCAAGTCACTCCACTTAACCTTTTTCAAGTCACTAATTCATATTTCAAATTACTTAATTTAACCATTTTCAAGAAACAAGTTCACAATTTCAAGTCACTATACTTATCCATTTTCTAGTCACAAATACACAATTTTAAGTCACTACACTTCTCCATTTCAAGGAACAAGTTCACAATTTCAAGTCACTACACTTAACCATTTCAAGAAACAAGTTCACAATTTCAAGTCACTACATTTAACCTTTTTCAAGTCAATAATTTACATTTCAAATCACTACACTTAACTATTTTCCAGAAACAAGTTCATAATTTCAAGTGACTACACTTAACTATTTCAAGAAACAAGTTCACAATTTCATGTCACTACACTTGACCATTTTCAAGAAACAAGTTCACCATTTCAATTAACTGTCGTCAACCATTTGAAGAAACTAGTTCACAATTTCCAGACACTGCACTTAACCATTTTCAAGAAAGAAGTTCATTATGTCAAGTCACTTCATTTAACCATTTTCAAGTCACAACTTTCCATTTCAAGTCACTACACTTAACCATTTTCAAGAAACAAGTTCACATTTCAAGTCAATACACTTAACTATTTTCTAGTCACTATTTTACATTTCAAGTCACTACACTTAACCATTTTCAAAAAACAAGTTTACAATGTAAAGTCACTATATTTAACCATTATCAAGTCACTAATTCGCAATTTCCAGTCACTACACTTAACCATTTTCAAAAAACAAGTTCACAATTTCATGTCACTACACTTAACCATTTCAAGAAACAATTTCAAAATTTCAAGTCACTCCACTTAACCTTTTTCAAGTCACTAATTCATATTTCAAATTACTTAATTTAACCATTTTCAAGAAACAAGTTCACAATTTCAAGTCACTATACTTATCCATTTTCTAGTCACAAATTCACAATTTTAAGTCACTACACTTATCCATTTCAAGGAACAAGTTCACAATTTCAAGTCACTACACTTAACCATTTTCAACTCACTAAATCACATTTCAGGTCACCACACTTAACCATTTTCAAGTCACTAATTCACATTTTAAGTCACTGCACTTAACCATTTCAAGTCACTACACTTAACCATTTCAAGAAACAATTTCACAATTTCAAGTCACTACACTTAACCTTTTTCAAATCACTAATTCACATTTCAAATTACTAAATTTAACCATTTTCAAGAAACAAGTTCACAATTTCAAGTCACTACACTTAACCATTTCAAGAAACAATTTCACAATTTCAAGTCACTACACTTAACCTTTTTCAAGTCACTAATTCACATTTCAAGTCACTACACTAAACCATTTTCAAGAAACAAGTTCACAATTTCAAGTCACTACACTTAACCATTTTCTAGTCACTATTTTATATTTCAAGTCACTACACTTAACAATTTTTAAAAAACAAGTTTACAATGTAAAGTCACTACATTTAACCATTATCAAGTCACTAATTTACAATTTTAAGTCACTACACTTAACCATTTTAAATTCACTAATTCTCAATTTCAAGTCAATACACTAAACCATTTTAAAGAAACAAGTTCACAATTTCGAGTCACTACACTTATCCATTTTCTAGTCACTAATTCACAATTTCAAGTCACTACACTTTACCATTTTAAAGTGATTAATTCACATTTCAAGTCAAGACAACCATTTTAAAAAAACAAGTTCACAATTTCAGGTTACTACACTTAACCATTTTGAAGTCACTACACTTAACCATTTTCAAGAAACAAGTTCACATTTCAAGTCACTACACTTAACTATTTTCTAGTCACTATTTTATATTTCAAGTCACTACACTTAACAATTTTCAAAAAACAAGTTTACAATGTAAAGTCACTACATTTAACCATTATCAAGTCACTAGTTCACAATTTCCAGTCACTACACTTAACCATTTTCAAAAAACAAGTTCACAATTTCATGTCACTACACTTAACCATTTCAAGAAACAATTTCAAAATTTCAAGTCACTTCACTTAACCTTTTTCAAGTCACTAATTCATATTTCAAATTACTTAATTTAACCATTTTCAAGAAACAAGTTCACAATTTCAAGTCACTATACTTATCCATTTTCTAGTCACAAATTCACAATTTTAAGTCACTACACTTATCCATTTCAAGGAACAAGTTCACAATTTCAAGTCACTACACTTAACCATTTCAAGAAACAAGTTCACAATTTCAAGTCACTACATTTAACCTTTTTCAAGTCAATAATTTACATTTCAAATCACTACACTTAACTATTTTCCAGAAACAAGTTCATAATTTCAAGTGACTACACTTAACTATTTCAAGAAACAAGTTCACAATTTCATGTCACTACACTTGACCATTTTCAAGAAACAAGTTCACCATTTCAATTAACTGCCGTCAACCATTTGAAGAAACTAGTTCACAATTTCCAGACACTGCACTTAACCATTTTCAAGAAAGAAGTTCATTATGTCAAGTCACTTCATTTAACCATTTTCAAGTCACAACTTTCCATTTCAAGTCACTACACTTAACCATTTTCAAGAAACAAGTTCACATTTCAAGTCAATACACTTAACCTTTTTCTAGTCACTATTTTACATTTCAAGTCACTACACTTAACCATTTTCAAAAAACAAGTTTACAATGTAAAGTCACTATATTTAACCATTATCAAGTCACTAATTCACAATTTCCAGTCACTACACTTAACCATTTTCAAAAAACAAGTTCACAATTTCATGTCACTACACTTAACCATTTCAAGAAACAATATCAAAATTTCAAGTCACTCCACTTAACCTTTTTCAAGTCACTAATTCATATTTCAAATTACTTAATTTAACCATTTTCAAGAAACAAGTTCACAATTTCAAGTCACTATACTTATCCATTTTCTAGTCACAAATACACAATTTTAAGTCACTACACTTCTCCATTTCAAGGAACAAGTTCACAATTTCAAGTCACTACACTTAACCATTTCAAGAAACAAGTTCACAATTTCAAGTCACTACATTTAACCTTTTTCAAGTCAATAATTTACATTTCAAATCACTACACTTAACTATTTTCCAGAAACAAGTTCATAATTTCAAGTGACTACACTTAACTATTTCAAGAAACAAGTTCACAATTTCATGTCACTACACTTGACCATTTTCAAGAAACAAGTTCACCATTTCAATTAACTGTCGTCAACCATTTGAAGAAACTAGTTCACAATTTCCAGACACTGCACTTAACCATTTTCAAGAAAGAAGTTCATTATGTCAAGTCACTTCATTTAACCATTTTCAAGTCACAACTTTCCATTTCAAGTCACTACACTTAACCATTTTCAAGAAACAAGTTCACATTTCAAGTCACTACACTTAACTATTTTCTAGTCACTATTTTACATTTCAAGTCACTACACTTAACCATTTTCAAAAAACAAGTTTACAATGTAAAGTCACTATATTTAACCATTATCAAGTCACTAATTCGCAATTTCCAGTCACTACACTTAACCATTTTCAAAAAACAAGTTCACAATTTCATGTCACTACACTTAACCATTTCAAGAAACAATTTCAAAATTTCAAGTCACTCCACTTAACCTTTTTCAAGTCACTAATTCATATTTCAAATTACTTAATTTAACCATTTTCAAGAAACAAGTTCACAATTTCAAGTCACTATACTTATCCATTTTCTAGTCACAAATTCACAATTTTAAGTCACTACACTTATCCATTTCAAGGAACAAGTTCACAATTTCAAGTCACTACACTTAACCATTTTCAACTCACTAAATCACATTTCAGGTCACCACACTTAACCATTTTCAAGTCACTAATTCACATTTTAAGTCACTGCACTTAACCATTTCAAGTCACTACACTTAACCATTTCAAGAAACAATTTCACAATTTCAAGTCACTACACTTAACCTTTTTCAAATCACTAATTCACATTTCAAATTACTAAATTTAACCATTTTCAAGAAACAAGTTCACAATTTCAAGTCACTACACTTAACCATTTCAAGAAACAATTTCACAATTTCAAGTCACTACACTTAACCTTTTCAAGTCACTAATTCACATTTCAAATTACTAAATTTAACCATTTTCAAGAAACAAGTTCATAATTTCAAGTCACTACACTTATCCATTTTCAAGAAACAACTTCAAAATTTCAAGTCACTACACTTATCCATTTCAAGAAACAAGTTCACAATTTCAAGTCACTACATTTAACCTTTTTCAAGTCACTAATTCACATTTCAAGTCACTAAATTTAACCATTTTCAAGAAACAAGTTCACAATTTCAAGGCACTACACTTATTCATTTTCTAGTCACTAATTCATATTTCAAGTCAGTACACAACCATTTTCAAGAAACAAGTTCATAATTTCAAGTCACTACACTTAACCATTTTCAAGAAACAAGTTCACAATTTCAATTAACTACCGTCAACCATTTGAAGAAAGAAGTTCACAATTTCCAGTCTCTACACTTAACCATTTTCAAGAAACAAGTTCATTATGTCAAGTCACCATATTTAACCATTTTCAAGTCACAACTTCACATTTCAAGTCACTACACTAAACCATTTTCAATAAACAAGTTCAAATTTCAAGTCACTACACTTAACCATTTTCTAGTCACTATTTAATATTTCAAGTCACTACACTTAACCATTTTCAAAAAACAAGTTTACAATGTAAAGTCACTACATTTAACCATTATCAAGTCACTAATTCACAATTTCAAGTCACTACACTTAACCATTTTCAATTCACTAATTTTCAATTTCAAGTCAATACACTGAACCATTTTCAAAAAAACAAGTTCACAATTTAAAGTCACTACACTTAACCATTTCACGAAAAAAGTTCACAATTTCAAGTCACTACACTTAACCATTCTCAAAAAACAAGTTCACAATCTAAAGTCACTACACTTAACCATTTTAAGAAACAAATTCACAATTTCAAGTCACTACACTTAACCTTTTTCAAGTCACTAATTCACATTTCAAGTCACTATATTTAACAATTTTGAAGAAACAAGTTCACAATTTCAAGTTACTACACTTATCCATTTTCTAGTCACTAATTCACATTTCAATTCACTACACTTAACCATTTTCAAGAAACAAGTTCATAATTTCAAGTCACTACACTTAACTATTTTCAAGACACATGTTCACAATTTCAAGTCACTACACTTAACCTTTTTGAAGTCACTAATTCACATTTCAAGTCACTACACTTAACCATTTTCAAGAAACAATTTCACAATTTCAAGTCACCACACTAAACCATTTTCAAGTCACTAATTCATATTTCAAGTCACTACACTTCACCAATTTAAAGTAACTAATTCACATTTCAAGTCACTACACTTAGCCATTTCAAGAAACAATTCTACAATTTCTAGTCACTACACTTTACCATTTTAAAGTCCTTAATTCTCATTTCAAGTCACGACACAACCATTTTCAAGAAATCAGTTCACAATTTACAGTCACTACACTTAACCATTTTCAAGAAACAAGTTCACATTTCAAGTCACTACACTTAATCATTTTCTAGTCACTATTTTATATTTCAACTCACTACACTTAACAATTTTCAAAAAACAAGTTTACAATGTAAAGTCACTACATTTAACCATTATCAAGTAACTAATTCACAATTTCAAGTCACTACACTTAACCATTTTCAAAAAACAAGTTCACAATTTCAAGTCACTACACTTAACAATTTTCAAAAAACAAGTTTACAATGTAAAGTCACTACATTTAACCATTATCAAGTAACTAATTCACAATTTCAAGTCACTACACTTAACCATTTTCAAAAAACAAGTTCACAATTTCAAGTCACTACACTTAACCATTTCAAGAAACAATTTCACAATTTCAAGTCACTACACTTAACCATTTTCAAGAAACAAGTTCACAATTTCAAGTCACTACACTTAACCATTTCAAGAAACAATTTCACAATTTCAAGTCACTACACTTAACCTTTTCAAGTCACTAATTCACATTTCAAATTACTAAATTTAACCATTTTCAAGAAACAAGTTCATAATTTCAAGTCACTACACTTAACCATTTTCAAGAAACAAGTTCACAATTTCAATTAACTACCGTCAACCATTTGAAGAAAGAAGTTCACAATTTCCAGTCTCTACACTTAACCATTTTCAAGAAACAAGTTCATTATGTCAAGTCACCATATTTAACCATTTTCAAGTCACAACTTCACATTTCAAGTCACTACACTAAACCATTTTCAATAAACAAGTTCAAATTTCAAGTCACTACACTTAACCATTTTCTAGTCACTATTTAATATTTCAAGTCACTACACTTAACCATTTTCAAAAAACAAGTTTACAATGTAAAGTCACTACATTTAACCATTATCAAGTCACTAATTCACAATTTCAAGTCACTACACTTAACCATTTTCAATTCACTAATTTTCAATTTCAAGTCAATACACTGAACCATTTTCAAAAAAACAAGTTCACAATTTAAAGTCACTACACTTAACCATTTCACGAAAAAAGTTCACAATTTCAAGTCACTACACTTAACCATTCTCAAAAAACAAGTTCACAATCTAAAGTCACTACACTTAACCATTTTAAGAAACAAATTCACAATTTCAAGTCACTACACTTAACCTTTTTCAAGTCACTAATTCACATTTCAAGTCACTATATTTAACAATTTTGAAGAAACAAGTTCACAATTTCAAGTTACTACACTTATCCATTTTCTAGTCACTAATTCACATTTCAATTCACTACACTTAACCATTTTCAAGAAACAAGTTCATAATTTCAAGTCACTACACTTAACTATTTTCAAGACACATGTTCACAATTTCAAGTCACTACACTTAACCTTTTTGAAGTCACTAATTCACATTTCAAGTCACTACACTTAACCATTTTCAAGAAACAATTTCACAATTTCAAGTCACCACACTAAACCATTTTCAAGTCACTAATTCATATTTCAAGTCACTACACTTCACCAATTTAAAGTAACTAATTCACATTTCAAGTCACTACGCTTAGCCATTTCAAGAAACAATTCTACAATTTCTAGTCACTACACTTTACCATTTTAAAGTCCTTAATTCTCATTTCAAGTCACGACACAACCATTTTCAAGAAATCAGTTCACAATTTACAGTCACTACACTTAACCATTTTCAAGAAACAAGTTCACATTTCAAGTCACTACACTTAATCATTTTCTAGTCACTATTTTATATTTCAACTCACTACACTTAACAATTTTCAAAAAACAAGTTTACAATGTAAAGTCACTACATTTAACCATTATCAAGTAACTAATTCACAATTTCAAGTCACTACACTTAACCATTTTCAAAAAACAAGTTCACAATTTCAAGTCACTACACTTAACAATTTTCAAAAAACAAGTTTACAATGTAAAGTCACTACATTTAACCATTATCAAGTAACTAATTCACAATTTCAAGTCACTACACTTAACCATTTTCAAAAAACAAGTTCACAATTTCAAGTCACTACACTTAACCATTTCAAGAAACAATTTCACAATTTCAAGTCACTACACTTAACCTTTTTCAAGTCACTAATTCACATTTCAAGTCACTACACTTAACCATTTCAAGAAACAATTTCACAATTTCAAGTCACTACACTTAACCATTTCAAGAAACAATTTCACAATTTCAAGTCACTACACTTAACCTTTTTCAAGTCACTAATTCACATTTCAAGTCACTACACTAAACCATTTTCAAGAAACAAGTTCACAATTTCAAGTCACTACACTTAACCATTTTCTAGTCACTATTTTATATTTCAAGTCACTACACTTAACAATTTTTAAAAAACAAGTTTACAATGTAAAGTCACTACATTTAACCATTATCAAGTCACTAATTTACAATTTTAAGTCACTACACTTAACCATTTTAAATTCACTAATTCTCAATTTCAAGTCAATACACTAAACCATTTTAAAGAAACAAGTTCACAATTTCGAGTCACTACACTTATCCATTTTCTAGTCACTAATTCACAATTTCAAGTCACTACACTTTACCATTTTAAAGTGATTAATTCACATTTCAAGTCAAGACAACCATTTTAAAAAAACAAGTTCACAATTTCAGGTTACTACACTTAACCATTTTGAAGTCACTACACTTAACCATTTTCAAGAAACAAGTTCACATTTCAAGTCACTACACTTAACTATTTTCTAGTCACTATTTTATATTTCAAGTCACTACACTTAACAATTTTCAAAAAACAAGTTTACAATGTAAAGTCACTACATTTAACCATTATCAAGTCACTAGTTCACAATTTCCAGTCACTACACTTAACCATTTTCAAAAAACAAGTTCACAATTTCATGTCACTACACTTAACCATTTCAAGAAACAATTTCAAAATTTCAAGTCACTTCACTTAACCTTTTTCAAGTCACTAATTCATATTTCAAATTACTTAATTTAACCATTTTCAAGAAACAAGTTCACAATTTCAAGTCACTATACTTATCCATTTTCTAGTCACAAATTCACAATTTTAAGTCACTACACTTATCCATTTCAAGGAACAAGTTCACAATTTCAAGTCACTACACTTAACCATTTCAAGAAACAAGTTCACAATTTCAAGTCACTACATTTAACCTTTTTCAAGTCAATAATTTACATTTCAAATCACTACACTTAACTATTTTCCAGAAACAAGTTCATAATTTCAAGTGACTACACTTAACTATTTCAAGAAACAAGTTCACAATTTCATGTCACTACACTTGACCATTTTCAAGAAACAAGTTCACCATTTCAATTAACTGCCGTCAACCATTTGAAGAAACTAGTTCACAATTTCCAGACACTGCACTTAACCATTTTCAAGAAAGAAGTTCATTATGTCAAGTCACTTCATTTAACCATTTTCAAGTCACAACTTTCCATTTCAAGTCACTACACTTAACCATTTTCAAGAAACAAGTTCACATTTCAAGTCAATACACTTAACCTTTTTCTAGTCACTATTTTACATTTCAAGTGACTACACTTAACCATTTTCAAAAAACAAGTTTACAATGTAAAGTCACTATATTTAACCATTATCAAGTCACTAATTCACAATTTCCAGTCACTACACTTAACCATTTTCAAAAAACAAGTTCACAATTTCATGTCACTACACTTAACCATTTCAAGAAACAATATCAAAATTTCAAGTCACTCCACTTAACCTTTTTCAAGTCACTAATTCATATTTCAAATTACTTAATTTAACCATTTTCAAGAAACAAGTTCACAATTTCAAGTCACTATACTTATCCATTTTCTAGTCACAAATACACAATTTTAAGTCACTACACTTCTCCATTTCAAGGAACAAGTTCACAATTTCAAGTCACTACACTTAACCATTTCAAGAAACAAGTTCACAATTTCAAGTCACTACATTTAACCTTTTTCAAGTCAATAATTTACATTTCAAATCACTACACTTAACTATTTTCCAGAAACAAGTTCATAATTTCAAGTGACTACACTTAACTATTTCAAGAAACAAGTTCACAATTTCATGTCACTACACTTGACCATTTTCAAGAAACAAGTTCACCATTTCAATTAACTGTCGTCAACCATTTGAAGAAACTAGTTCACAATTTCCAGACACTGCACTTAACCATTTTCAAGAAAGAAGTTCATTATGTCAAGTCACTTCATTTAACCATTTTCAAGTCACAACTTTCCATTTCAAGTCACTACACTTAACCATTTTCAAGAAACAAGTTCACATTTCAAGTCACTACACTTAACTATTTTCTAGTCACTATTTTACATTTCAAGTCACTACACTTAACCATTTTCAAAAAACAAGTTTACAATGTAAAGTCACTATATTTAACCATTATCAAGTCACTAATTCGCAATTTCCAGTCACTACACTTAACCATTTTCAAAAAACAAGTTCACAATTTCATGTCACTACACTTAACCATTTCAAGAAACAATTTAAAAATTTCAAGTCACTCCACTTAACCTTTTTCAAGTCACTAATTCATATTTCAAATTACTTAATTTAACCATTTTCAAGAAACAAGTTCACAATTTCAAGTCACTATACTTATCCATTTTCTAGTCACAAATTCACAATTTTAAGTCACTACACTTATCCATTTCAAGGAACAAGTTCACAATTTCAAGTCACTACACTTAACCATTTTCAACTCACTAAATCACATTTCAGGTCACCACACTTAACCATTTTCAAGTCACTAATTCACATTTTAAGTCACTGCACTTAACCATTTCAAGTCACTACACTTAACCATTTCAAGAAACAATTTCACAATTTCAAGTCACTACACTTAACCTTTTTCAAATCACTAATTCACATTTCAAATTACTAAATTTAACCATTTTCAAGAAACAAGTTCACAATTTCAAGTCACTACACTTAACCATTTCAAGAAACAATTTCACAATTTCAAGTCACTACACTTAACCTTTTCAAGTCACTAATTCACATTTCAAATTACTAAATTTAACCATTTTCAAGAAACAAGTTCATAATTTCAAGTCACTACACTTATCCATTTTCAAGAAACAACTTCAAAATTTCAAGTCACTACACTTATCCATTTCAAGAAACAAGTTCACAATTTCAAGTCACTACATTTAACCTTTTTCAAGTCACTAATTCACATTTCAAGTCACTAAATTTAACCATTTTCAAGAAACAAGTTCACAATTTCAAGGCACTACACTTATTCATTTTCTAGTCACTAATTCATATTTCAAGTCAGTACACAACCATTTTCAAGAAACAAGTTCATAATTTCAAGTCACTACACTTAACCATTTTCAAGAAACAAGTTCACAATTTCAATTAACTACCGTCAACCATTTGAAGAAAGAAGTTCACAATTTCCAGTCTCTACACTTAACCATTTTCAAGAAACAAGTTCATTATGTCAAGTCACCATATTTAACCATTTTCAAGTCACAACTTCACATTTCAAGTCACTACACTAAACCATTTTCAATAAACAAGTTCAAATTTCAAGTCACTACACTTAACCATTTTCTAGTCACTATTTAATATTTCAAGTCACTACACTTAACCATTTTCAAAAAACAAGTTTACAATGTAAAGTCACTACATTTAACCATTATCAAGTCACTAATTCACAATTTCAAGTCACTACACTTAACCATTTTCAATTCACTAATTTTCAATTTCAAGTCAATACACTGAACCATTTTCAAAAAAACAAGTTCACAATTTAAAGTCACTACACTTAACCATTTCACGAAAAAAGTTCACAATTTCAAGTCACTACACTTAACCATTCTCAAAAAACAAGTTCACAATCTAAAGTCACTACACTTAACCATTTTAAGAAACAAATTCACAATTTCAAGTCACTACACTTAACCTTTTTCAAGTCACTAATTCACATTTCAAGTCACTATATTTAACAATTTTGAAGAAACAAGTTCACAATTTCAAGTTACTACACTTATCCATTTTCTAGTCACTAATTCACATTTCAATTCACTACACTTAACCATTTTCAAGAAACAAGTTCATAATTTCAAGTCACTACACTTAACTATTTTCAAGACACATGTTCACAATTTCAAGTCACTACACTTAACCTTTTTGAAGTCACTAATTCACATTTCAAGTCACTACACTTAACCATTTTCAAGAAACAATTTCACAATTTCAAGTCACCACACTAAACCATTTTCAAGTCACTAATTCATATTTCAAGTCACTACACTTCACCAATTTAAAGTAACTAATTCACATTTCAAGTCACTACACTTAGCCATTTCAAGAAACAATTCTACAATTTCTAGTCACTACACTTTACCATTTTAAAGTCCTTAATTCTCATTTCAAGTCACGACACAACCATTTTCAAGAAATCAGTTCACAATTTACAGTCACTACACTTAACCATTTTCAAGAAACAAGTTCACATTTCAAGTCACTACACTTAATCATTTTCTAGTCACTATTTTATATTTCAACTCACTACACTTAACAATTTTCAAAAAACAAGTTTACAATGTAAAGTCACTACATTTAACCATTATCAAGTAACTAATTCACAATTTCAAGTCACTACACTTAACCATTTTCAAAAAACAAGTTCACAATTTCAAGTCACTACACTTAACAATTTTCAAAAAACAAGTTTACAATGTAAAGTCACTACATTTAACCATTATCAAGTAACTAATTCACAATTTCAAGTCACTACACTTAACCATTTTCAAAAAACAAGTTCACAATTTCAAGTCACTACACTTAACCATTTCAAGAAACAATTTCACAATTTCAAGTCACTACACTTAACCATTTTCAAGAAACAAGTTCACAATTTCAAGTCACTACACTTAACCATTTCAAGAAACAATTTCACAATTTCAAGTCACTACACTTAACCTTTTCAAGTCACTAATTCACATTTCAAATTACTAAATTTAACCATTTTCAAGAAACAAGTTCATAATTTCAAGTCACTACACTTATCCATTTTCAAGAAACAACTTCAAAATTTCAAGTCACTACACTTATCCATTTCAAGAAACAAGTTCACAATTTCAAGTCACTACATTTAACCTTTTTCAAGTCACTAATTCACATTTCAAGTCACTAAATTTAACCATTTTCAAGAAACAAGTTCACAATTTCAAGGCACTACACTTATTCATTTTCTAGTCACTAATTCATATTTCAAGTCAGTACACAACCATTTTCAAGAAACAAGTTCATAATTTCAAGTCACTACACTTAACCATTTTCAAGAAACAAGTTCACAATTTCAATTAACTACCGTCAACCATTTGAAGAAAGAAGTTCACAATTTCCAGTCTCTACTCTTAACCATTTTCAAGAAACAAGTTCATTATGTCAAGTCACCATATTTAACCATTTTCAAGTCACAACTTCACATTTCAAGTCACTACACTAAACCATTTTCAATAAACAAGTTCAAATTTCAAGTCACTACACTTAACCATTTTCTAGTCACTATTTAATATTTCAAGTCACTACACTTAACCATTTTCAAAAAACAAGTTTACAATGTAAAGTCACTACATTTAACCATTATCAAGTCACTAATTCACAATTTCAAGTCACTACACTTAACCATTTTCAATTCACTAATTTTCAATTTCAAGTCAATACACTGAACCATTTTCAAAAAAACAAGTTCACAATTTAAAGTCACTACACTTAACCATTTCACGAAAAAAGTTCACAATTTCAAGTCACTACACTTAACCATTCTCAAAAAACAAGTTCACAATCTAAAGTCACTACACTTAACCATTTTAAGAAACAAATTCACAATTTCAAGTCACTACACTTAACCTTTTTCAAGTCACTAATTCACATTTCAAGTCACTATATTTAACAATTTTGAAGAAACAAGTTCACAATTTCAAGTTACTACACTTATCCATTTTCTAGTCACTAATTCACATTTCAATTCACTACACTTAACCATTTTCAAGAAACAAGTTCATAATTTCAAGTCACTACACTTAACTATTTTCAAGACACATGTTCACAATTTCAAGTCACTACACTTAACCTTTTTGAAGTCACTAATTCACATTTCAAGTCACTACACTTAACCATTTTCAAGAAACAATTTCACAATTTCAAGTCACCACACTAAACCATTTTCAAGTCACTAATTCATATTTCAAGTCACTACACTTCACCAATTTAAAGTAACTAATTCACATTTCAAGTCACTACACTTAGCCATTTCAAGAAACAATTCTACAATTTCTAGTCACTACACTTTACCATTTTAAAGTCCTTAATTCTCATTTCAAGTCACGACACAACCATTTTCAAGAAATCAGTTCACAATTTACAGTCACTACACTTAACCATTTTCAAGAAACAAGTTCACATTTCAAGTCACTACACTTAATCATTTTCTAGTCACTATTTTATATTTCAACTCACTACACTTAACAATTTTCAAAAAACAAGTTTACAATGTAAAGTCACTACATTTAACCATTATCAAGTAACTAATTCACAATTTCAAGTCACTACACTTAACCATTTTCAAAAAACAAGTTCACAATTTCAAGTCACTACACTTAACAATTTTCAAAAAACAAGTTTACAATGTAAAGTCACTACATTTAACCATTATAAAGTAACTAATTCACAATTTCAAGTCACTACACTTAACCATTTTCAAAAAACAAGTTTACAATGTAAAGTCACTATATTTAACCATTATCAAGTCACTAATTCACAATTTCCAGTCACTACACTTAACCATTTTCAAAAAACAAGTTTACAATGTAAAGTCACTACATTTAACCATTATCAAGTCACTAATTCACAATTTCAAGTCACTACACTTAACCATTTTCAATTCACTAATTTTCAATTTCAAGTCAATACACTGAACCATTTTCAAAAAAACAAGTTCACAATTTAAAGTCACTACACTTAACCATTTCACGAAAAAAGTTCACAATTTCAAGTCACTACACTTAACCATTCTCAAAAAACAAGTTCACAATCTAAAGTCACTACACTTAACCATTTTAAGAAACAAATTCACAATTTCAAGTCACTACACTTAACCTTTTTCAAGTCACTAATTCACATTTCAAGTCACTATATTTAACAATTTTGAAGAAACAAGTTCACAATTTCAAGTTACTACACTTATCCATTTTCTAGTCACTAATTCACATTTCAATTCACTACACTTAACCATTTTCAAGAAACAAGTTCATAATTTCAAGTCACTACACTTAACTATTTTCAAGACACATGTTCACAATTTCAAGTCACTACACTTAACCTTTTTGAAGTCACTAATTCACATTTCAAGTCACTACACTTAACCATTTTCAAGAAACAATTTCACAATTTCAAGTCACCACACTAAACCATTTTCAAGTCACTAATTCATATTTCAAGTCACTACACTTCACCAATTTAAAGTAACTAATTCACATTTCAAGTCACTACACTTAGCCATTTCAAGAAACAATTCTACAATTTCTAGTCACTACACTTTACCATTTTAAAGTCCTTAATTCTCATTTCAAGTCACGACACAACCATTTTCAAGAAATCAGTTCACAATTTACAGTCACTACACTTAACCATTTTCAAGAAACAAGTTCACATTTCAAGTCACTACACTTAATCATTTTCTAGTCACTATTTTATATTTCAACTCACTACACTTAACAATTTTCAAAAAACAAGTTTACAATGTAAAGTCACTACATTTAACCATTATCAAGTAACTAATTCACAATTTCAAGTCACTACACTTAACCATTTTCAAAAAACAAGTTCACAATTTCAAGTCACTACACTTAACAATTTTCAAAAAACAAGTTTACAATGTAAAGTCACTACATTTAACCATTATCAAGTAACTAATTCACAATTTCAAGTCACTACACTTAACCATTTTCAAAAAACAAGTTCACAATTTCAAGTCACTACACTTAACCATTTCAAGAAACAATTTCACAATTTCAAGTCACTACACTTAACCTTTTTCAAGTCACTAATTCACATTTCAAGTCACTACACTTAACCATTTTCAAGAAACAATTTCACAATTTCAAGTCACTACACTTATCCATTTTCAAGTCACTAATTCACATTTCAAGTCACTACACTAAACCATTTTCAAGAAACAAGTTCACAATTTCAAGTCACTACACTTAACCATTTTCTAGTCACTATTTTATATTTCAAGTCACTACACTTAACAATTTTTAAAAAACAAGTTTACAATGTAAAGTCACTACATTTAACCATTATCAAGTCACTAATTTACAATTTTAAGTCACTACACTTAACCATTTTAAATTCACTAATTCTCAATTTCAAGTCAATACACTAAACCATTTTAAAGAAACAAGTTCACAATTTCGAGTCACTACACTTATCCATTTTCTAGTCACTAATTCACAATTTCAAGTCACTACACTTTACCATTTTAAAGTGATTAATTCACATTTCAAGTCAAGACAACCATTTTAAAAAAACAAGTTCACAATTTCAGGTTACTACACTTAACCATTTTGAAGTCACTACACTTAACCATTTTCAAGAAACAAGTTCACATTTCAAGTCACTACACTTAACTATTTTCTAGTCACTGTTTTATATTTCAAGTCACTACACTTAACAATTTTCAAAAAACAAGTTTACAATGTAAAGTCACTACATTTAACCATTATCAAGTCACTAGTTCACAATTTCCAGTCACTACACTTAACCATTTTCAAAAAACAAGTTCACAATTTCATGTCACTACACTTAACCATTTCAAGAAACAATTTCAAAATTTCAAGTCACTCCACTTAACCTTTTTCAAGTCACTAATTCATATTTCAAATTACTTAATTTAACCATTTTCAAGAAACAAGTTCACAATTTCAAGTCACTATACTTATCCATTTTCTAGTCACAAATTCACAATTTTAAGTCACTACACTTATCCATTTCAAGGAACAAGTTCACAATTTCAAGTCACTACACTTAACCATTTCAAGAAACAAGTTCACAATTTCAAGTCACTACATTTAACCTTTTTCAAGTCAATAATTTACATTTCAAATCACTACACTTAACTATTTTCCAGAAACAAGTTCATAATTTCAAGTGACTACACTTAACTATTTCAAGAAACAAGTTCACAATTTCATGTCACTACACTTGACCATTTTCAAGAAACAAGTTCACCATTTCAATTTACTGCCGTCAACCATTTGAAGAAACTAGTTCACAATTTCCAGTCTCTACACTTAACCATTTTCAAGAAACATGTTCATTATGTCAAGTCACTTCATTTAACCATTTTCAAGTCACAACTTTCCATTTCAAGTCACTACACTTAACCATTTTCAAGAAACAAGTTCACATTTCAAGTCAATACACTTAACCTTTTTCTAGTCACTATTTTACATTTCAAGTCACTACACTTAACCATTTTCAAAAAACAAGTTTACAATGTAAAGTCACTATATTTAACCATTATCAAGTCACTAATTCACAATTTCCAGTCACTACACTTAACCATTTTCAAAAAACAAGTTCACAATTTCATGTCACTACACTTAACCATTTCAAGAAACAATATCAAAATTTCAAGTCACTCCACTTTACCTTTTTCAAGTCACTAATTCATATTTCAAATTACTTAATTTAACCATTTTCAAGAAACAAGTTCACAATTTCAAGTCACTATACTTATCCATTTTCTAGTCACAAATACACAATTTTAAGTCACTACACTTCTCCATTTCAAGGAACAAGTTCACAATTTCAAGTCACTACACTTAACCATTTCAAGAAACAAGTTCACAATTTCAAGTCACTACATTTAACCTTTTTCAAGTCAATAATTTACATTTCAAATCACTACACTTAACTATTTTCCAGAAACAAGTTCATAATTTCAAGTGACTACACTTAACTATTTCAAGAAACAAGTTCACAATTTCATGTCACTACACTTGACCATTTTCAAGAAACAAGTTCACCATTTCAATTAACTGCCGTCAACCATTTGAAGAAACTAGTTCACAATTTCCAGACACTACACTTAACCATTTTCAAGAAAGAAGTTCATTATGTCAAGTCACTTCATTTAACCATTTTCAAGTCACAACTTTCCATTTCAAGTCACTACACTTAACCATTTTCAAGAAACAAGTTCACATTTCAAGTCAATACACTTAACCTTTTTCTAGTCACTATTTTACATTTCAAGTCACTACACTTAACCATTTTCAAAAAACAAGTTTACAATGTAAAGTCACTATATTTAACCATTATCAAGTCACTAATTCACAATTTCCAGTCACTACACTTAACCATTTTCAAAAACAAGTTCACAATTTCATGTCACTAAACTTAACCATTTCAAGAAACAATATCAAAATTTCAAGTCACTCCACTTAACCTTTTTCAAGTCACTAATTCATATTTCAAATTACTTAATTTAACCATTTTCAAGAAACAAGTTCACAATTTCAAGTCACTATACTTATCCATTTTCTAGTCACAAATACACAATTTTAAGTCACTACACTTCTCCATTTCAAGGAACAAGTTCACAATTTCAAGTCACTACACTTAACCATTTCAAGAAACAAGTTCACAATTTCAAGTCACTACATTTAACCTTTTTCAAGTCAATAATTTACATTTCAAATCACTACACTTAACTATTTTCCAGAAACAAGTTCATAATTTCAAGTGACTACACTTAACTATTTCAAGAAACAAGTTCACAATTTCATGTCACTACACTTGACCATTTTCAAGAAACAAGTTCACCATTTCAATTAACTGCCGTCAACCATTTGAAGAAACTAGTTCACAATTTCCAGACACTGCACTTAACCATTTTCAAGAAAGAAGTTCATTATGTCAAGTCACTTCATTTAACCATTTTCAAGTCACAACTTTCCATTTCAAGTCACTACACTTAACCATTTTCAAGAAACAAGTTCACATTTCAAGTCAATACACTTAACCTTTTTCTAGTCACTATTTTACATTTCAAGTCACTACACTTAACCATTTTCAAAAAACAAGTTTACAATGTAAAGTCACTATATTTAACCATTATCAAGTCACTAATTCACAATTTCCAGTCACTACACTTAACCATTTTCAAAAAACAAGTTTACAATGTAAAGTCACTACATTTAACCATTATCAAGTCACTAATTCACAATTTCAAGTCACTACACTTAACCATTTTCAATTCACTAATTTTCAATTTCAAGTCAATACACTGAACCATTTTCAAAAAAACAAGTTCACAATTTAAAGTCACTACACTTAACCATTTCACGAAAAAAGTTCACAATTTCAAGTCACTACACTTAACCATTCTCAAAAAACAAGTTCACAATCTAAAGTCACTACACTTAACCATTTTAAGAAACAAATTCACAATTTCAAGTCACTACACTTAACCTTTTTCAAGTCACTAATTCACATTTCAAGTCACTATATTTAACAATTTTGAAGAAACAAGTTCACAATTTCAAGTTACTACACTTATCCATTTTCTAGTCACTAATTCACATTTCAATTCACTACACTTAACCATTTTCAAGAAACAAGTTCATAATTTCAAGTCACTACACTTAACTATTTTCAAGACACATGTTCACAATTTCAAGTCACTACACTTAACCTTTTTGAAGTCACTAATTCACATTTCAAGTCACTACACTTAACCATTTTCAAGAAACAATTTCACAATTTCAAGTCACCACACTAAACCATTTTCAAGTCACTAATTCATATTTCAAGTCACTACACTTCACCAATTTAAAGTAACTAATTCACATTTCAAGTCACTACACTTAGCCATTTCAAGAAACAATTCTACAATTTCTAGTCACTACACTTTACCATTTTAAAGTCCTTAATTCTCATTTCAAGTCACGACACAACCATTTTCAAGAAATCAGTTCACAATTTACAGTCACTACACTTAACCATTTTCAAGAAACAAGTTCACATTTCAAGTCACTACACTTAATCATTTTCTAGTCACTATTTTATATTTCAACTCACTACACTTAACAATTTTCAAAAAACAAGTTTACAATGTAAAGTCACTACATTTAACCATTATCAAGTAACTAATTCACAATTTCAAGTCACTACACTTAACCATTTTCAAAAAACAAGTTCACAATTTCAAGTCACTACACTTAACAATTTTCAAAAAACAAGTTTACAATGTAAAGTCACTACATTTAACCATTATCAAGTAACTAATTCACAATTTCAAGTCACTACACTTAACCATTTTCAAAAAACAAGTTCACAATTTCAAGTCACTACACTTAACCATTTCAAGAAACAATTTCACAATTTCAAGTCACTACACTTAACCTTTTTCAAGTCACTAATTCACATTTCAAGTCACTACACTTAACCATTTTCAAGAAACAATTTCACAATTTCAAGTCACTACACTTATCCATTTTCAAGTCACTAATTCACATTTCAAGTCACTACACTAAACCATTTTCAAGAAACAAGTTCACAATTTCAAGTCACTACACTTAACCATTTTCTAGTCACTATTTTATATTTCAAGTCACTACACTTAACAATTTTTAAAAAACAAGTTTACAATGTAAAGTCACTACATTTAACCATTATCAAGTCACTAATTTACAATTTTAAGTCACTACACTTAACCATTTTAAATTCACTAATTCTCAATTTCAAGTCAATACACTAAACCATTTTAAAGAAACAAGTTCACAATTTCGAGTCACTACACTTATCCATTTTCTAGTCACTAATTCACAATTTCAAGTCACTACACTTTACCATTTTAAAGTGATTAATTCACATTTCAAGTCAAGACAACCATTTTAAAAAAACAAGTTCACAATTTCAGGTTACTACACTTAACCATTTTGAAGTCACTACACTTAACCATTTTCAAGAAACAAGTTCACATTTCAAGTCACTACACTTAACTATTTTCTAGTCACTGTTTTATATTTCAAGTCACTACACTTAACAATTTTCAAAAAACAAGTTTACAATGTAAAGTCACTACATTTAACCATTATCAAGTCACTAGTTCACAATTTCCAGTCACTACACTTAACCATTTTCAAAAAACAAGTTCACAATTTCATGTCACTACACTTAACCATTTCAAGAAACAATTTCAAAATTTCAAGTCACTCCACTTAACCTTTTTCAAGTCACTAATTCATATTTCAAATTACTTAATTTAACCATTTTCAAGAAACAAGTTCACAATTTCAAGTCACTATACTTATCCATTTTCTAGTCACAAATTCACAATTTTAAGTCACTACACTTATCCATTTCAAGGAACAAGTTCACAATTTCAAGTCACTACACTTAACCATTTCAAGAAACAAGTTCACAATTTCAAGTCACTACATTTAACCTTTTTCAAGTCAATAATTTACATTTCAAATCACTACACTTAACTATTTTCCAGAAACAAGTTCATAATTTCAAGTGACTACACTTAACTATTTCAAGAAACAAGTTCACAATTTCATGTCACTACACTTGACCATTTTCAAGAAACAAGTTCACCATTTCAATTTACTGCCGTCAACCATTTGAAGAAACTAGTTCACAATTTCCAGTCTCTACACTTAACCATTTTCAAGAAACATGTTCATTATGTCAAGTCACTTCATTTAACCATTTTCAAGTCACAACTTTCCATTTCAAGTCACTACACTTAACCATTTTCAAGAAACAAGTTCACATTTCAAGTCAATACACTTAACCTTTTTCTAGTCACTATTTTACATTTCAAGTCACTACACTTAACCATTTTCAAAAAACAAGTTTACAATGTAAAGTCACTATATTTAACCATTATCAAGTCACTAATTCACAATTTCCAGTCACTACACTTAACCATTTTCAAAAAACAAGTTCACAATTTCATGTCACTACACTTAACCATTTCAAGAAACAATATCAAAATTTCAAGTCACTCCACTTAACCTTTTTCAAGTCACTAATTCATATTTCAAATTACTTAATTTAACCATTTTCAAGAAATAAGTTCACAATTTCAAGTCACTATACTTATCCATTTTCTAGTCACAAATACACAATTTTAAGTCACTACACTTCTCCATTTCAAGGAACAAGTTCACAATTTCAAGTCACTACACTTAACCATTTCAAGAAACAAGTTCACAATTTCAAGTCACTACATTTAACCTTTTTCAAGTCAATAATTTACATTTCAAATCACTACACTTAACTATTTTCCAGAAACAAGTTCATAATTTCAAGTGACTACACTTAACTATTTCAAGAAACAAGTTCACAATTTCATGTCACTACACTTGACCATTTTCAAGAAACAAGTTCACCATTTCAATTAACTGCCGTCAACCATTTGAAGAAACTAGTTCACAATTTCCAGACACTACACTTAACCATTTTCAAGAAAGAAGTTCATTATGTCAAGTCACTTCATTTAACCATTTTCAAGTCACAACTTTCCATTTCAAGTCACTACACTTAACCATTTTCAAGGAACAAGTTCACATTTCAAGTCAATACACTTAACCTTTTTCTAGTCACTATTTTACATTTCAAGTCACTACACTTAACCATTTCAAGAAACAAGTTCACAATTTCAAGTCACTACATTTAACCTTTTTCAAGTCAATAATTTACATTTCAAATCACTACACTTAACTATTTTCCAGAAACAAGTTCATAATTTCAAGTGACTACACTTAACTATTTCAAGAAACAAGTTCACAATTTCATGTCACTACACTTGACCATTTTCAAGAAACAAGTTCACCATTTCAATTAACTGCCGTCAACCATTTGAAGAAACTAGTTCACAATTTCCAGACACTGCACTTAACCATTTTCAAGAAAGAAGTTCATTATGTCAAGTCACTTCATTTAACCATTTTCAAGTCACAACTTTCCATTTCAAGTCACTACACTTAACCATTTTCAAGAAACAAGTTCACATTTCAAGTCAATACACTTAACCTTTTTCTAGTCACTATTTTACATTTCAAGTCACTACACTTAACCATTTTCAAAAAACAAGTTTACAATGTAAAGTCACTATATTTAACCATTATCAAGTCACTAATTCACAATTTCCAGTCACTACACTTAACCATTTTCAAAAAACAAGTTCACAATTTCATGTCACTACACTTAACCATTTCAAGAAACAATATCAAAATTTCAAGTCACTCCACTTTACCTTTTTCAAGTCACTAATTCATATTTCAAATTACTTAATTTAACCATTTTCAAGAAACAAGTTCACAATTTCAAGTCACTATACTTATCCATTTTCTAGTCACAAATACACAATTTTAAGTCACTACACTTCTCCATTTCAAGGAACAAGTTCACAATTTCAAGTCACTACACTTTACCATTTCAAAAAACAAGTTCACAATTTCAAGTCACTACATTTAACCTTTTTCAAGTCAATAATTTACATTTCAAATCACTACACTTAACTATTTTCCAGAAACAAGTTCATAATTTCAAGTGACTACACTTAACTATTTCAAGAAACAAGTTCACAATTTCATGTCACTACACTTGACCATTTTCAAGAAACAAGTTCACCATTTCAATTAACTGTCGTCAACCATTTGAAGAAACTAGTTCACAATTTCCAGACACTACACTTAACCATTTTCAAGAAAGAAGTTCATTATGTCAAGTCACTTCATTTAACCATTTTCAAGTCACAACTTTCCATTTCAAGTCACTACACTTAACCATTTTCAAGAAACAAGTTCACATTTCAAGTCAATACACTTAACCTTTTTCTAGTCACTATTTTACATTTCAAGTCACTACACTTAACCATTTTCAAAAAACAAGTTTACAATGTAAAGTCACTATATTTAACCATTATCAAGTCACTAATTCACAATTTCCAGTCACTACACTTAACCATTTTCAAAAAACAAGTTCACAATTTCATGTCACTACACTTAACCATTTCAAGAAACAATATCAAAATTTCAAGTCACTCCACTTTACCTTTTTCAAGTCACTAATTCATATTTCAAATTACTTAATTTAACCATTTTCAAGAAACAAGTTCACAATTTCAAGTCACTATACTTATCCATTTTCTAGTCACAAATACACAATTTTAAGTCACTACACTTCTCCATTTCAAGGAACAAGTTCACAATTTCAAGTCACTACACTTAACCATTTCAAGAAACAAGGTCACAATTTCAAGTCACTACATTTAACCTTTTTCAAGTCAATAATTTACATTTCAAATCACTACACTTAACTATTTTCCAGACACAAGTTCATAATTTCAAGTGACTACACTTAACTATTTCAAGAAACAAGTTCACAATTTCATGTCACTACACTTGACCATTTTCAAGAAACAAGTTCACCATTTCAATTAACTGTCGTCAACCATTTGAAGAAACTAGTTCACAATTTCCAGACACTACACTTAACCATTTTCAAGAAAAAAGTTCATTATGTCAAGTCACTTCATTTAACCATTTTCAAGTCACAACTTTCCATTTCAAGTCACTACACTTAACCATTTTCAAGAAACAAGTTCACATTTCAAGTCACTACACTTAACTATTTTTTAGTCACTATTTTATATTTCAAGTCACTACACTTAACCATTTTTAAAAAACAAGTTTACAATGTAAAGTCACTATATTTAACCATTATCAAGTCACTAATTCACAATTTCAAGTCACTACACCTAACCATTTTCTAGTCACTATTTTATATTTCAAGTCACTACACTTAACAATTTTTAAAAAACAAGTTTACAATGTAAAGTCACTACATTTAACCATTATCAAGTCACTAATTTACAATTTTAAGTCACTACACTTAACCATTTTAAATTCACTAATTCTCAATTTCAAGTCAATACACTAAACCATTTTAAAGAAACAAGTTCACAATTTCGAGTCACTACACTTATCCATTTTCTAGTCACTAATTCACAATTTCAAGTCACTACACTTTACCATTTTAAAGTGATTAATTCACATTTCAAGTCAAGACAACCATTTTAAAGAAACAAGTTCACAATTTCAGGTTACTACACTTAACCATTTTGAAGTCACTACACTTAACCATTTTCAAGAAACAAGTTCACATTTCAAGTCACTACACTTAACTATTTTCTAGTCACTATTTTATATTTCAAGTCACTACACTTAACAATTTTCAAAAAACAAGTTTACAATGTAAAGTCACTACATTTAACCATTATCAAGTCACTAATTCACAATTTCCAGTCACTACACTTAACCATTTTCAAAAAACAAGTTCACAATTTCATGTCACTACACTTAACCATTTCAAGAAACAATTTCAAAATTTCAAGTCACTCCACTTAACCTTTTTCAAGTCACTAATTCATATTTCAAATTACTTATGTAACACCCCGTACATTTTCAAAACTTATACGATCAACCTAACATGGATAAAGCTATTTAAACTTGAGATAATAACGACATACTTGAGTGTAAAGTTAAAGTTAAGTGGTGGATTAAGGTAGAAGGATTAAGACGTTGGAAAAAGGGAAGAACATAAACGAGGTGCTTCCGTGACTTAATTAAGATAGTAGGTGTATCATCTACTTAAGCTATTGGGCTGTACTTGGATACATATTAATGGACTCAATTGAGGCCCAAACTAAGTACCAAAAAAGGGAAAGATCACCAGACCACTACCTAAATATAATCAAGGCCCAAACTGAAATGGTCCAACTAGAAATAAACCAAGTAGGTGCATCACCTACTTGGACTGTTTTGGGCAGATTAATTAGCCAAGTAGGTACATCTCCTACTTGGACTACTTTTGACCAAAAATGTGGCTAAGAATGGATAAAGAGAGGCGGTCAAAAAGGGTGTATATAGGGATCATTTCAGCATTATTTTTCATTCACTACACTTGCAAAATTTCAGCTTTTAATTAACACTCTCTCCCCTTTCTAAACCAAAACAGCCGCCCTAGTTTCCCCTTTAGGGTTCTTGGACTAATCTTCCATTTTGCAAGCCTTGGTAAGTATTTACCCTTATATATTAATGTTATATATGTATAATAGGTTGTGTAAAACATGTTGGTGGTGTTTAAAATGTATAGGGCAGTCCCTTAATTAAGTTGGCAGTCCACTTGTGTTGGTTTTGATGAATTTGTCTTCCTTGTGGCTTGGACTTGTATAGGGGCTTAGGGTGTTGAAGAAATTAAGTTATGATGATGAAATTATAGTATATTAAAGTGTGGTTCTGCCCCTGAATCATTCCTTTTATGTATGGCTTGATGGAAATGTTTATATGTGTTGGTAAATGGAACGTTTGTTGTAGTGAAAAGAGAACACTCTTTTGTTATGTTAATCTGAATTTTGGAACTGTTGTGGAATGATTTTGGTATGCTACTGTGGAAGGCAGTATGGTTACCTTATGGTGTGAATATATGGAGTTTCATTGGAGTGGAAATGTAAAGGATAAACTAGGTAGGTAATCCTACCGGTTTGTAACGGTTATGTTTGTTTGTGGACTGTTTTGGTGGTGTGTGGACTGATTTGGTGTTGTTGTTTTGCAAAAGCAGTAAGTGTTAGGGTAATGTGGTTGAATACTATTATCTGGTAGTATAATGAAAGGGGGAGTGATACAAAATGTGTTTTGGAGGTTGGACGGTTTCTACTTTCCGTTAAGCACCTACTTACCGTCTTGTAAACTTATAATGTAGCTAGCCGTTAATGTTTGCTCCATTATGTACTTGTGTTGTAGAGTAACACATAAGGAAGGAGATGAATCATTGTAGTTACATATTGAGAAGATAAGGTATGTAAGGTTATTCTTTTCCGCATTCTTCTGCAGCATCTAGTATTCATATTATCATAACACTTGTCCTATCCCCAAAGGGTTGTACAATATCTCATTTCAGAATTAGTAGCACTGTTATAAATGTATCGCTCTTATAACTAAAGAATGAAGTAATGTGAGTAATTGTGTAATGGTTAATGTTGAAAATGGGTGGTATCTCATGGAGTGAAATAAACACTCGCATGAATGTCGATCCCATTATTACGGGTGGTATACCATGGGATAAAAGGAACATCCGCATGGATGGCGATCCCGATTATTATGTTATTTCCCACTGATCAGTTGGGCCCGGGCATGACATGATTGATGATTGATGATGTACAGTAAAGTAAAGTAAAGTACAGTAAAGTAAAGGAAGCAATGTACATGATTCCACATATATACCATATGGTAGTTATTTATATCGTTCGTTCACTTGTACTTAATTCCATTGAAGTGCTTATATTTCATACAGTTACTTATAGCCTTACATACTCAGTACATTCTTTCGTACTGACGTCCCTTGGGGGACTTACCTTACGTGCTGCAGGTACAGGTACTAGTAGACCTCCTCAGTAGGCTACGGGTCATCTACAGAATATTGGTGAGCTCCAGTTCGGTTCGGGGCTTTTCGAGTCATATGTATATGTGGTTTTGGTGCTACATAAGCATTGTATATAAAGTGGGAAATTATACCGACTATATTTTGGGTTTTTTTGCTGTTAGAGGCTTTGTAGACGTTATACAGTTGAAGGAGGGAATGTTGTGTGTTTTTTTCTCAACCATATGGCTCCAACGGCCATGTCTCATGTTTATATAAATGTTCTTATTATATTTATATTATTGATATGTTGTGTCCATAAGTGATTGAATGCTAGCCTATTGACAACAAGTATGCGAACGTATAGAATGGTTCTCTCGGGCCTTTACGGCTTCGGGTGCCATGTCCGCCCCAATGGGATTTGAGGTGTGACAACTTAATTTAACCATTTTCAAGAAACAAGTTCACAATTTCAAGTCACTATACTTATACATTTTCTAGTCACAAATTCACAATTTTAAGTCACTACACTTATCCATTTCAAGGAGTATTTTATCCCATATTTGTAATTTAACATTTTTTGCGTAATACTTTATCATACTTCCTTCGTTATTAAAGCCAAGGCGAGGAAGCCGTGAATAGGGTAGTAAACCAAGTGATGACAGCATTGTTAGGGAAAACTGATTGGCGCTGGAACCCATGGTAGTGACCAAACGGATAACCAAGCATACTGAAGTACTAAATGATAAAGACAATAATACAAGTAGAGGTTGGAGGGAATAATGATTAAGTCACTACACTTAACCATTTTCAAGAAGCAAGTTCATAATTTCAAGTCACTACACTTAACTATTTCAAGAAACAAGTTCACAATTTCAAGTCACTACACTTAACCATTTTCTAGAAATAAGTTCACAATTTCAATTAACTGTCGTCAACCATTTGAAGAAACAAGTTCACAATTTCCAGTCACTACACTTAACCATTTTCTAGAAACAAGTTCATTATGTCAAGTCACTACATTTAACCAATTTCAAGTCACAACTTCACATTTCAAGTCACTACACTAAACCATTTTCAAGAAACAAATTCACATTTCAAGTCACTACACTTAACCTTTTTCTAGTCACTATTTTATATTTCAAGTCACTACACTTAACCAGTTTCAAAAAACAAGTTTACAATGTAAAGTCACTACATTTAACCATTATCAAGTCACTAATTCACAATTTTAAGTCACAACATTTAACCATTTTCAATTCACGAATTCTCAATTTCAAGTCAATACACTGAACCATTTTCAAGAAACAAGTTCACAATTTCAATTAACTGCCGTCAACCATTTGAAGAAACAAGTTCACAATTTCCAGTCACTACCCTCAACCATTTTCAAGAAACAAGTTCATTATGTCAAGTCACGACATTTAACCATTTTCAAGTCACAACTTCACATTTCAAGTCACTACACTTAACCATTTTCAAGAAACAAGTTCATAATTTCAAGTCACTACACTTAACTATTTCAAGAAACAAGTTCATAATTTCAAGTCTTAACTTTTTCAAGAACCAAGTTCACAATTTCAAGTCACTACACTTAACCATTTTCAAGAAACAAGTTCACAATTTCAATTAACTGCCGTGAACCATTTGAAGAAACAAGTTCACAATTTCCAGTCACTACACTTAACTATTTCAAGAAACAAGTTCATTATGTCAAGTCACTACATTTTAACCATTTTCAAGTCACAAGTTCGGAATTTCAAGTCACTACACTAAACCATTTTCATGAAACAAGTTCACAATTTCAAGTCACTACACTTAACCATTTTCAAGAAATAAGTTCACAATTTCAATTAACTGCCGTAAACCATTTGAAGAAACAAATTCACAATTTCAAGTCACTACACTTAACCATTTTGAAGAAACAAGTTCACGATTTCAATTTACTGCCGTCAACCATTTGAAGAAACAAGTTCAGAATTTCCAATCACTACCCTTAACCATTTTCAAGAAACAAGTTCAATATGTCAAGTCACTACATTTAACCATTTTCAAGTCACAACTTCACATTTCAAGTCACTACACTAAACCATTTTCAAGAAACAAATTCAAATTTCAAGTCACTACACTTAACCTTTTTCTAGTCACTATTTTATATTTCAAGTCAATACACTTAACCATTTTCAAAAAACAATTTTACAATGTAAAGTCACTACATTGAACCCTTATCAAGTCACTAATTCACAATTTTAAGTCACAACACTTAACCATTTTCAATTCATGAATTCGCAATTTCAAGTCAATACTCTAAACCAATTTCACGAAACAAGTTCACAATTTCAAGTCACTACACTTATAAATTTTCCAGTCACTAATTACCAATTTCAAGTCACTACACTTAACCATTTCAAGAAACAAGTTCACAATTTCAAGTCACTACACTTAACCATTTTCAAGAAACAAATTCACAATTTCAAGTCACTAAATTTAACCATTTTCAGGAAACAAGTTCACAATTTCAAGTCACTACACTTATCCATTTTCTAGTCACTAATTAACAATTCAAGGCACTACACTAAACCATTTTCAAGAAACAAGTTCACAATTTCAATTAAATGCCGTCAACCATTTGAAGAAACAAGTTCACAGTTTCCCGTCACTACACTTAACCATTTTCAAGTCACTAATTCACAATTTTAAGTCACAACACTTAACCATTTTCAATTCATGAATTCTCAATTTCAAGTCAATACACTGAACCATTTTCACGAAACAAGTTCACAATTTCAAGTCACTACACTTATAAATTTTCTAGTCACTAATTACCAATTTCAAGTCACTACACTTAACCATTTCAAGAAACAAATTCACAATTTCAAGTCACTACACTTAACCATTTTCAAGAAACAAATTCACAATTTCAAGTCACTAAATTTAACCATTTTCAGGAAACAAGTTCACAATTTCAAGTCACTACACTTATCCATTTTCTAGTCACTAATTAACAATTCAAGGCACTACACTAAACCATTTTCAAGAAACAAGTTCACAATTTCAAGTCACTACACTTTGCCATTTCAAGAAACAAGTTCACAATTTCAAGTCACTACATTTAACCTTTTTCAAGTCACTACACTTAACCATTTTCAAGAAACAAGTTCATAATTTCAAGTCACTACACTTAAGTTTTTCAAGAAACAAGTTCACAATTACAAGTCACTACACTTAACCATTTTCATGAAACAAGTTCACAATTTCAATTAACTGCCGTCAATCATTTGAAGAAACAAGTTCACAGTTTCCCATCACTACACTTAACCATTTTCAAGAAACAAATTCACATTTCAAGTCACTACACGTAACCTTTTTCTAGTCACTATTTTATATTTCAAGTCACTACACTTAACCATTTACAAAAAAAAAAGTTTACAATGTAAAGTCACTACATTTAACCATTATCAAGTCACTAATTCACAATTTTAAGTCACAACACATAACCATTTTCAATTCACGAATTCTCAATTTCAAGTCAATACACTGAACCATTTTCACGAAACAAGTTCACAATTTCAAGTCACTACACTTATCAATTTTCTAGTCACTAATTCACAATTTCAAGTCACTACACTTAACCATTTCAAGAAACAAGTTCACAATTTCAAGTCACTACACTTATCCATTTTCTAGTCACTAATTAACAATTCAAGGCACTACACTAAACCATTTTCAAGAAACAAGTTCACAATTTGAAGTCACTACACTTATCCATTTTCTAGTCACTAATTAACAATTCAAGTCACTACACTAAACCATTTTCAAGAAACAAGTTCACAATTTCAAGTCACTACACTTATACATTTTCTAGTCACTGATTAACAATTCAAGGCACTACACTAAACCATTTTCAAGAAACAAGTTCACAATTTCAAGTCACTACACATTGCCATTTCAAGAAACAAGTTCACTCTTTCAAGTCACTACATTTAACCTTTTGCAAGTCGCTAATTCACATTTCAAGTCACTACACTTAACCATTTTCAAGAAGCAAGTTCATAATTTCAAGTCACTACACTTAAGTTTTTCAAGAAACAAGTTCACAATTTCAAGTCACTACACTTAACCATTTTCAAGAAACAAGTTCATAATTTCAAGTCACTACACTTAACTATTTCAAGAAACAAGTTCACAATTTCAAGTCACTACACTTAACCATTTTCAAGAAACAAGTTCCCAATTTCAATTAACTGCCGTCAACCGTTTGAATTTCAAGTCACTACACTTAACTTTTTCAAGAAACAAGTTCACAATTTCAAGTCACTACACTTAACCATTTTCAAGAAACAAGTTCACAATTTCAATTAACTGCCGTCAACCATTTGAAGAAACAAGTTCACAGTTTCCAGTCACTACACTTAACCATTTTTAAGAAATAAATTCACATTTCAAGTCACTACACGTAACCTTTTTCTAGTCACTATTTTATATTTCAAGTCACTACACTTAACCATTTACAAAAAAAAAAATTACAATGTAAAGTCACTACATTTAACCATTATCAAGTCACTAATTCACAGTTTTAAGTCACACACATAACCATTTTTAATTCACGAATTCTCAATTTCAAGTCAATACACGGAACCATTTTCACGAAAAAAGTTCACAATTTCAAGTCACTACACTTATCCATTTTCTAGTCACTAATTCACTATTTCAAGTCACTACACTTTGCCATTTCAAGAAACAAGTTCACTCTTTCAAGTCACTACATTTAACCTTTTGCAAGTCACTAATTCACATTTCAAGTCACTGCACTTAACCATTTTCAAGAAGCAAGTTCATAATTTCAAGTCACTACACTTAAGTTTTTCAAGAAACAAGTTCACAATTTCAAGTCACTACACTTAACCATTTTCAAGAAACAAGTTCATAATTTCAAGTCACTACACTTAACTATTTCAAGAAACAAGTTCACAATTTCAAGTCACTACACTTAACCATTTTCAAGAAACAAGTTCACAATTTCAATTAACTGTCGTCAACCAGTTGAAGAAACAAGTTCACAATTTCCAGTCACTAAATTTAACCATTTTCAAGAAACAAGTTCATTATATCAAGTCACAACATTTAACCATTTTAAAGTCACAACTTCACATTACAAGTCACTACACAAAACCATTTTCAAGAAACAAATTCACATTTCAATTCACTACACTTAACCTTTTTCTAGTCACTATTTTATATTTGAAGTCACTACACTTAACCATTTTCAAAAAATAAAGTTTACAATGTAAAGTCACTACATTTAACCATTATCAAGTCACTAATTCACAATTTTAAGTCACAACACTTAACCATTTTCAATTCACGAATTCTCAATTTCAAGTCAATACACTAAACCAATTTCACGAAACAAGTTCACAATTTCAAGTCAATACACTTATCAATTTTCTAGTCACTAATTCAGAATTTCAAGTCACTACACTTAACCATTTCAAGAAACAAGTTCACAATTTCAAGTCACTACACTTAACCACTTAAAGAAACAAGTTCACAATTTCAAGTCACTAAATTTAACCATTTTAAAGAAACAAGTTTACAATTTCAAGTGACTACACTTATCCATTTTCTAGTCACTAATTAACAATTCAAGGCACTACACTAAACCATTTTCACGAAACAAGTTCACAATTTCAAGTCACTACACTTTGCCATTTCTAGAAACAAGTTCACAATTTCAAGTCACTACATTTAACCTTTTTCAAGTCACTAATTCACATTTCAAATCACTACACTTAACCATTTTCAAGAAACAAGTTCATAATTTCAAGTCACTACACTTAAGTTTTTCAAGAAACAAGTTCACAATTTCAAGTCACTACACTTAACCATTTTCAAGAAACAAGTTCACAATTTCAATTAACTGCCGTCAACCATTTGAAGAAACAAGTTCACAGTTTCCAGTCACTACACTTAACCATTTTTAAGAAATAAATTCACATTTCAAGTCACTACACGTAACCTTTTTCTAGCCACTATTTTATATTTCAAGTCACTACACATAACCATTTACAAAAAAAAAAGTTTACAATGTAAAGTCACTACATTTAACCATTATCAAGTCACTAATTCACAATTTTAAGTCACACACATAACCATTTTTAATTCACGAATTCTCAATTTCAAGTCAATACACGGAACCATTTTCACGAAACAAGTTCACAATTTCAAGTCACTACACTTATCCATTTTCTAGTCACTAATTCACTATTTCAAGTCACTACACTTAACCATTTCAAGAAACAAGTTCACAATTTCAAGTCACTACACTTAACCATTTTCAAGAAACAAGTTCATAATTTCAAGTCACTAAACTTAACTATTTCAAGAAACAAGTTCACAATTTCAAGTCACTACACTTAACCATTTTCAAGAAACAAGTTCACAATTTCAATTAACTGTCGTCAACCAGTTGAAGAAACAAGTTCACAATTTCCAGTCACTATATTTAACCATTTTCAATAAACAAGTTCATTATATCAAGTCACTACATTTAACCATTTTCAAGTCATAACTTCACATTACAAGTCACTACACAAAACTATTTTCAAGAAACAAATTTATATTTCAAGTCACTACACTTAACCTTTTTCTAGTCACTATTTTATATTTCAAGTCACTACACTTAACCATTTTCAAAAAATAAAGTTTACAATGTAAAGTCACTACATTTAACCATTATCAAGTCACTAATTCACAATTTTAAGTCACAACACTTAACCTTTTTCAATTCACGAATTCTCAATTTCAAGTCAATACACTAAACCAATTTCACGAAACAAGTTCACAATTTCAAGTCACTACACTTATCAATTTTCTAGTCACTAATTCACAATTTCAAGTCACTACACTTAACCATTTCAAGAAACAAGTTCAAAATTTCAAGTCACTACACTTATCCATTTCAAGAAACAAGTTCATAATTTCAAGTCACTAAATTTAACCATTTTCAAGAAACAAGTTCGCAATTTCAAGTCACTACACTTATCCATTTTCTAGTCACTAATTAACAATTCAAGGCACTACACTAAACCATTTTCAAGAAACAAGTTCACAATTTCAAGTCACTACACTTTGCCATTTCAAGAAACAAGTTCACAATTTCAAGTCACTACATTTAACCTTTTTCAAGTCACTAATTCATATTCCAAGTCACTACACTTAACCATTTTCAAGAAACAAGTTCATAATTTCAAGTCACTACACTTAAGTTTTTCAAGAAACAAGTTCACAATTTCAAGTCACTACACTTAATCATTTTCAAGAAACAAGTTCACAATTTCAATTAACTGCCGTCAACCATTTGAAGAAACAAGTTCACAGTTTCCCGTCACTACACTTAACCATTTTTATGAAACAAATTCACATTTCAAGTCACTACACGTAACCTTTTTCTAGTCACTATTTTATATTTCAAGTCACTACACTTAACCATTTTCAAAAAAAAAAAGTTTACAATGTAAAGTCACTACATTTAACCATTATCAAGTCACTAATTCACAATTTTAAGTCACAACACATAACCATTTTCAATTCACGAATTCTCAATTTCAAGTTAATACACTGAACCATTTTCACGAAACAAGTTCACAATTTCAAGTCACTACACTTATCCATTTTCTAGTCACTAATTCACTATTTCAAGTCACCACACTTAACCATTTCAAGAAACAAGTTCACAATTTCAAGTCACTACACATAACCATTTTCAAGAAACAAGTTCATAATTTCAAGTCACTACACTTAACCATTTTCAAGAAATAAGTTCACAATTTCAATTAACTGCCGTCAACCATTTGAAGAAACAAGTTCACAATTTTAAGTCACTACACTTAACCATTTTCAAGAACCAAGTTCACAATTTCAAGTCACTACACATAATCATTTTCAAGAAACCAGTTCACAATTTCAATTAACTGCCGTCAACCATTTGAAGAAACAAGTTCACAATTTCCCGTCACTACACATAACCATTTTCAAGAAACAATTTCATTATGTCAAGTCACTTCATTTAACCATTTTCAAGAAAGAAGTTAATTATGTCAAGTCACTTCATTTGACCCTTTTCAAGTCACAACTTTACATTTCAAGTCACTACACTTAACCATTTTTAAGAAACAAGTTCACATTTCAAGTCACTACACTTAACTATTTTCTAGTCACTATTTTATATTTCAAGTCACTACACTTAACCATTATCAAAAAACAAGTTTACAATGTAAAGTCACTATATTTAACCATTATCAAGTCACTAATTCACAATTTCCAGTCACTACACTTAACCATTTTCAAAAAACAAGTTCACATTTTCATGTCACTACACTTAACCATTTCAAGAAACAATTTCAAAATTTCAAGTCACTCCACTTAACCTTTTTCAAGTCACTAATTCATATTTCAAATTACTTAATTTAACCATTTTCAAGAAACAAGTTCACAATTTCAAGTCACTATACTTATACATTTTCTAGTCACAAATTCACAATTTTAAGTCACTACACTTATCCATTTCAAGGAACAAGTTCACAATTTCAAGTCACTACACTTAACCATTTCAAAAAACAAGTTCACAATTTCAAGTCACTACATTTAACCTTTTTCAAGTCAATAATTTACATTTCAAATCACTACACTTAACTATTTTCCAGAAACAAGTTCATAATTTCAAGTGACTACACTTAACTATTTCAAGAAATAAGTTCACAATTTCATGTCACTACACTCGACCATTTTCAAGAAACAAGTTCAACATTTCAATTAACTGCCGTCAACCATTTGAAGAAACTAGTTCACAATTTCCAGACACTACACTTAAACATTTTCAAGAAAGAAGTTCATTATGTCAAGTCACTTCATTTGACCATTTTCAAGTCACAACTTTACATTTCAAGTCACTACACTTAACCATTTTCAAGAAACAAGTTCACATTTCAAGTCACTACACTTATCCATTTTCTAGTCACTAATTCACATTTCAAGTCACTACACTTAACCATTTTCAAGAAACAAGTTCATAATTTCAAGTCACTACACTTACTTTTTCAAGAAACAAATTCACAATTTCAAGTCACTACACTTAACCATTTTCAGGAAACAAGTTTACAATTTTAAATACCTGTCGTCAACCATTTGAAGAAACAAGTTCACAATTTCCCATCTTTACACTTAACCATTTTCAAGAAACAAGTTCATTATGTCAAGTCACTACATTTAACCATTTTCAAGTCACAAGTTCGGAATTTCAAGACACTACACTAAACCATTTTCAAGAAACAAGTTCACAATTTCAAGTTACTACACTTAACCATTTTCTAGTCACTATTTTATATTTCAAATCACTACACTCAACCATTTTCAAAAAACAAGTTTACAATGTAAATTCACTACATTTAACCATTATCAACTCACTAATTAAAAATTTCAAGTCACTACACTTAACCATTTTCAAAAAACAAGTTCACAATTTCAAGTCACTACACTTAACCTTTTTCAAGTCACTAATTCACATTTCAAGTTACTTAATTTAACCATTTTCAAGAAACAAGTTCACAATTTCAAGTCACTACACTTATCCATTTTCTAGTCACAAATTCACAATTTTAAGTCACTACACTTAAACATTTCAAGAAACAAGTTTACAATTTCAAGTCACTACACTTAACCATTTTCAACTCACTAATACACATTTCAAGTCACTACAACAAACCATTTTCAAGAAACTAGTTCACAATTTCAAGTCACTACACTTTACCATTTCAAGAATCAAGTTCACAATTTCAAGTCACTACACTTAACCATTTTCAAGTCAATAATTCACATTTCAAGTCACTACACTTAACTATTTTCCAGAAACAAGTTCATAATTTCAAGTCACTACACTTAACTATTTCAAGAAACAAGTTCACAATTTCAAGTCACTACACTTAACCATTTTCAAGAAACAAGTTCACAATTTCAATTAACAGCCATCAACCATTTGAAGAAACAAGTTCACAATTTCCAGTCACTACACTTAACCATTTTCAAGAAACAAGTTCACAATTTCAATTAACTGCCGTCAACCATTTGAAGAAACAAGTTCACAATTTCAAGTAACTACACTTTGCCATTTGAAGAAACAAGTTCACAATTTCAAGTCACTACATTTAATCTTATTCAAGTCACTAATTCACATTTCAAGTCACTACACTTAACCATTTTCAAGAAACAAGTTCATAATTTCAAGTCACTACACTTAAGTTTTTCAAGAAACAAGTTCACAATTTCAATTAACTGCCGTCAACCATTTGAAGAAACAAGTTCACAGTTTCCCGTCACTACACTTAACCATTTTTAAGAAACAAATTCACATTTCAAGTCACTACACATAACCTTTTTCTAGTCACTATTTTATATTTCAAGTCACTACACTTAACCATTTACAAAAAAAAAAAGTTTACAATGTAAAGTCACTACATTTAACCATTATCAAGTCACTAATTCACAATTTTAAGTCACAACACATAACCATTTTCAATTCACGAATTCTCAATTTCAAGTCAATACACTGAACCATTTTCACGAAACAAGTTCACAATTTCAAGTCACTACAATTATCAATTTTCTAGTCACTAATTCACAATTTCAAGTCACTACACTTAACCATTTCAAGAAACAAGTTCACAATTTCAAGTCACTACACTTATCCATTTTCTAGTCACTAATTAACAATTCAAGGCACTACATTTTACCATTATAAAGCCACAAATTCACACTTCAAGTCACTACACTTAACCATTTTCAAGAAACAAGTTCACAATTTCAATTAACAGCCATCAACCATTTGAAGAAACAAGTTCACAATTTCCAGTCACTACACTTAACCATTTTCAAGAAACAGGTTCATTATGTCAAGTCACTACATTTAACTATTTTCAAATCACAACTTCACATTTCAAGTAAGTACACTAAACCATTTTCAAGAAACAAATTCACATTTCAAGTCACTACACTTAACCTTTTTCTTGTCACTATTTTATATTTCAAGTCACTACACTTAACCATTTTCAAAAAACAAGTTTACAATGTAAAGTCACTACATTTAACCATTATCAAGTCACTAATTCACAATTTTAAGTCACCACACTTAACCATTTTAAATTCACTAATTCTCAATTTCAAGTCAATACACTAAACCATTTTAACGAAACAAGTTCACAATTTCAAGTCACTACACTTATCCATTTTCTAGTCACTAATTCACAATTTCAAGTCACTACACTTAACCATTTTCAAGAAGCAAGTTCATAATTTCAAGTCACTACACTTAACTATTTCAAGAAACAAGTTCACAATTTCAAGTCACTACACTTAACCATTTTCTAGAAACAAGTTCACAATTTCAATTAACTGTCGTCAACCATTTGAAGAAACAAGTTCACAATTTCCAGTCACTACACTTAACCATTTTCTAGAAACAAGTTCATTATGTCAAGTCACTACATTTAACCAATTTCAAGTCACAACTTCACATTTCAAGTCACTACACTAAACCATTTTCAAGAAACAAATTCACATTTCAAGCCACTACACTTAACCTTTTTCTAGTCACTATCTTATAGTTCAAGTCACTACACTTAACCATTTTCAAAAAACAAGTTTACAATGTAAAGTCACTACATTTAACCATTATCAAGTCACTAATTCACAATTTTAAGTCACAACACTTAACCATTTTCAATTAACGAATTCTCAATTTCAAGTCAATACACTGAACCATTTTCATGAAACAAGTTCACAATTTCAAGTCACTACACTTGTCCATTTTCTAGTCACTAATTCACAATTTCAAGTCTCTACACTTAACCATTTCAAGAAACAAGTTCACAAGTTCAAGTCACTATACTTAACCATTTCAAGAAACAAGTTCACAATTTTAAGTCACTACACTTAACCTTTTTCAAGTCACTAATTCACATTTCAAGTCATTAAATTTAACCATTTTCAAGAAACAAGTTCACAATTTCAAGTCACTACACTTATCCATTTTCTAGTAACTAATTAACAATTCAAGGCACTACACTAAACCATTTTCAAGAATTAAGTTCACAATTTCAAGTAACTACACTTTGCCATTTGAAGAAACAAGTTCACAATTTCAAGTCACTACATTTAATCTTATTCAAGTCACTAATTCACATTTCAAGTCACTACACTTAACCATTTTCAAGAAACAAGTTCATAATTTCAAGTCACTACACTTAAGTTTTTCAAGAAACAAGTTCACAATTTCAATTAACTGCCGTCAACCATTTGAAGAAACAAGTTCACAGTTTCCCGTCACTACACTTAACCATTTTTAAGAAACAAATTCACATTTCAAGTCACTACACGTAACCTTTTTCTAGTCACTATTTTATATTTCAAGTCACTACACTTAACCATTTACAAAAAAAAAAGTTTACAATGTAAAGTCACTACATTTAACCATTATCAAGTCACTAATTCACAATTTTAAGTCACAACACATAACCATTTTCAATTCACGAATTCTCAATTTCAAGTCAATTCACTGAACCATTTTCACGAAACAAGTTCACAATTTCAAGTCACTACACTTATCAATTTTCTAGTCACTAATTCACAATTTCAAGTCACTACACTTAACCATTTTCAAAAAAAAAAGTTTACAATGTAAAGTCACTACATTTAACCATTATCAAGTCACTAATTCACAATTTTAAGTCACCACACTTAACCATTTTAAATTCACTAATTCTCAATTTCAAGTCAATACACTAAACCATTTTAACGAAACAAGTTCACAATTTCAAGTCACTACACTTATCCATTTTCTAGTCACTAATTCACAATTTCAAGTCACTACACTTAACCATTTTCAAGAAGCAAGTTCATAATTTCAAGTCACTACACTTAACTATTTCAAGAAACAAGTTCACAATTTCAAGTCACTACACTTAACCATTTTCTAGAAACAAGTTCACAATTTCAATTAACTGTCGTCAACCATTTGAAGAAACAAGTTCACAATTTCCAGTCACTACACTTAACCATTTTCTAGAAACAAGTTCATTATGTCAAGTCACTACATTTAACCAATTTCAAGTCACAACTTCACATTTCAAGTCACTACACTAAACCATTTTCAAGAAACAAATTCACATTTCAAGCCACTACACTTAACCTTTTTCTAGTCACTATCTTATAGTTCAAGTCACTACACTTAACCATTTTCAAAAAACAAGTTTACAATGTAAAGTCACTACATTTAACCATTATCAAGTCACTAATTCACAATTTTAAGTCACAACACTTAACCATTTTCAATTAACGAATTCTCAATTTCAAGTCAATACACTGAACCATTTTCATGAAACAAGTTCACAATTTCAAGTCACTACACTTGTCCATTTTCTAGTCACTAATTCACAATTTCAAGTCTCTACACTTAACCATTTCAAGAAACAAGTTCACAAGTTCAAGTCACTATACTTAACCATTTCAAGAAACAAGTTCACAATTTTAAGTCACTACACTTAACCTTTTTCAAGTCACTAATTCACATTTCAAGTCATTAAATTTAACCATTTTCAAGAAACAAGTTCACAATTTCAAGTCACTACACTTATCCATTTTCTAGTAACTAATTAACAATTCAAGGCACTACACTAAACCATTTTCAAGAATTAAGTTCACAATTTCAAGTAACTACACTTTGCCATTTGAAGAAACAAGTTCACAATTTCAAGTCACTACATTTAATCTTATTCAAGTCACTAATTCACATTTCAAGTCACTACACTTAACCATTTTCAAGAAACAAGTTCATAATTTCAAGTCACTACACTTAAGTTTTTCAAGAAACAAGTTCACAATTTCAATTAACTGCCGTCAACCATTTGAAGAAACAAGTTCACAGTTTCCCGTCACTACACTTAACCATTTTTAAGAAACAAATTCACATTTCAAGTCACTACACGTAACCTTTTTCTAGTCACTATTTTATATTTCAAGTCACTACACTTAACCATTTACAAAAAAAAAAGTTTACAATGTAAAGTCACTACATTTAACCATTATCAAGTCACTAATTCACAATTTTAAGTCACAACACATAACCATTTTCAATTCACGAATTCTCAATTTCAAGTCAATTCACTGAACCATTTTCACGAAACAAGTTCACAATTTCAAGTCACTACACTTATCAATTTTCTAGTCACTAATTCACAATTTCAAGTCACTACACTTAACCATTTTCAAAAAAAAAAGTTTACAATGTAAAGTCACTACATTTAACCATTATCAAGTCACTAATTCACAATTTTAAGTCACCACACTTAACCATTTTAAATTCACTAATTCTCAATTTCAAGTCAATACACTAAACCATTTTAACGAAACAAGTTCACAATTTCAAGTCACTACACTTATCCATTTTCTAGTCACTAATTCACAATTTCAAGTCACTACACTTAACCATTTTCAAGAAGCAAGTTCATAATTTCAAGTCACTACACTTAACTATTTCAAGAAACAAGTTCACAATTTCAAGTCACTACACTTAACCATTTTCTAGAAACAAGTTCACAATTTCAATTAACTGTCGTCAACCATTTGAAGAAACAAGTTCACAATTTCCAGTCACTACACTTAACCATTTTCTAGAAACAAGTTCATTATGTCAAGTCACTACATTTAACCAATTTCAAGTCACAACTTCACATTTCAAGTCACTACACTAAACCATTTTCAAGAAACAAATTCACATTTCAAGCCACTACACTTAACCTTTTTCTAGTCACTATCTTATAGTTCAAGTCACTACACTTAACCATTTTCAAAAAACAAGTTTACAATGTAAAGTCACTACATTTAACCATTATCAAGTCACTAATTCACAATTTTAAGTCACAACACTTAACCATTTTCAATTAACGAATTCTCAATTTCAAGTCAATACACTGAACCATTTTCATGAAACAAGTTCACAATTTCAAGTCACTACACTTGTCCATTTTCTAGTCACTAATTCACAATTTCATGTCTCTACACTTAACCATTTCAAGAAACAAGTTCACAAGTTCAAGTCACTATACTTAACCATTTCAAGAAACAAGTTCACAATTTTAAGTCACTACACTTAACCTTTTTCAAGTCACTAATTCACATTTCAAGTCATTAAATTTAACCATTTTCAAGAAACAAGTTCACAATTTCAAGTCACTACACTTATCCATTTTCTAGTAACTAATTAACAATTCAAGGCACTACACTAAACCATTTTCAAGAATTAAGTTCACAATTTCAAGTAACTACACTTTGCCATTTGAAGAAACAAGTTCACAATTTCAAGTCACTACATTTAATCTTATTCAAGTCACTAATTCACATTTCAAGTCACTACACTTAACCATTTTCAAGAAACAAGTTCATAATTTCAAGTCACTACACTTAAGTTTTTCAAGAAACAAGTTCACAATTTCAATTAACTGCCGTCAACCATTTGAAGAAACAAGTTCACAGTTTCCCGTCACTACACTTAACCATTTTTAAGAAACAAATTCACATTTCAAGTCACTACACGTAACCTTTTTCTAGTCACTATTTTATATTTCAAGTCACTACACTTAACCATTTACAAAAAAAAAAGTTTACAATGTAAAGTCACTACATTTAACCATTATCAAGTCACTAATTCACAATTTTAAGTCACAACACATAACCATTTTCAATTCACGAATTCTCAATTTCAAGTCAATTCACTGAACCATTTTCACGAAACAAGTTCACAATTTCAAGTCACTACACTTATCAATTTTCTAGTCACTAATTCACAATTTCAAGTCACTACACTTAACCATTTCAAGAAACAAGTTCACAATTTCAAGTCACTACACTTATCCATTTTCTAGTCACTAATAAACAATTCAAGGCACTACATTTTACCATTATAAAGCCACAAATTCACACTTCAAGTCACTACACTTAACCTTTTTCAAGTCACTAATTCACATTTCAAGTCACTAAATTTAGCCATTTTCAAGAAACAAGTTCACTATTTCAAGTCACTGCACTTATCCATTTTCTAGTCACTAATTAACAATTCAAGTCACTACACTAAACCATTTTCAAGAAACAAGTTCGCAATTTCAAGTCACTACACTTTGCCATCTCAAGAAACAAGTTCACATTTTCAAGTCACTACATTAAACCTTTTTCAAGTCACTAATTCACATTTCAAGTCACTACACTTCAAAGTTTTCCAGAAACAAGTTCATAATTTCAAGTCACTACACTTAACTATTTCAAGAAACAAGTTCACAATTTCAAGTCACTACACTTAACCATTTTCAAGAAACAAGTTCACAATTTCAATTAACTGTCGTCAACCATTTGAAGAAACAAGTTCACAATTTCCAATCACTACACTTAACCATTTTTCTAGAAACAAGTTCATTATGTCAAGTCACTACATTTAACCAATTTCAAGTCACAACTTCACATTTCAAGTCACTACACTAAACCATTTTCAAGAAACAAATTCACATTTCAAGTCACTACACTTAACCTTTTTCTAGTCACTATTTTATATTTCAAGTCACTACACTTAACCAGTTTCAAAAAACAAGTTTACAATGTAAAGTCACTACATTTAACCATTATCAAGTCACTAATTCACAATTTTAAGTCACAACATTTAACCATTTTCAATTCACGAATTCTCAATTTCAAGTCAACACACTGAACCATTTTCAAGAAACAAGTTCACAATTTCAATTAACTGCCGTCAACCATTTGAAGAAACAAGTTCACAATTTCCAGTCACTACCCTCAACCATTTTCAAGAAACAAGTTCATTATGTCAAGTCACGACATTTAACCATTTTCAAGTCACAACTTCACATTTCAAGTCACTACACTTAACCATTTTCAAGAAACAAGTTCATAATTTCAAGTCACTACACTTAACTATTTCAAGAAACAAGTTCATAATTTCAAGTCTTAACTTTTTCAAGAACCAAGTTCACAATTTCAAGTCACTACACTTAACCATTTTCAAGAAACAAGTTCACAATTTCAATTAACTGCCGTGAACCATTTGAAGAAACAAGTTCACAATTTCCAGTCACTACACTTAACTATTTCAAGAAACAAGTTCATTATGTCAAGTCACTACATTTTAACCATTTTCAAGTCACAAGTTCGGAATTTCAAGTCACTACACTAAACCATTTTCATGAAACAAGTTCACAATTTCAAGTCACTACACTTAACCATTTTCAAGAAATAAGTTCACAATTTCAATTAACTGCCGTAAACCATTTGAAGAAACAAATTCACAATTTCAAGTCACTACACTTAACCATTTTGAAGAAACAAGTTCACGATTTCAATTTACTGCCGTCAACCATTTGAAGAAACAAGTTCAGAATTTCCAATCACTACCCTTAACCATTTTCAAGAAACAAGTTCAATATGTCAAGTCACTACATTTAACCATTTTCAAGTCACAACTTCACATTTCAAGTCACTACACTAAACCATTTTCAAGAAACAAATTCAAATTTCAAGTCACTACACTTAACCTTTTTCTAGTCACTATTTTATATTTCAAGTCAATACACTTAACCATTTTCAAAAAACAATTTTACAATGTAAAGTCACTACATTGAACCCTTATCAAGTCACTAATTCACAATTTTAAGTCACAACACTTAACCATTTTCAATTCATGAATTCGCAATTTCAAGTCAATACACTAAACCAATTTCACGAAACAAGTTCACAATTTCAAGTCACTACACTTATAAATTTTCCAGTCACTAATTACCAATTTCAAGTCACTACACTTAACCATTTCAAGAAACAAGTTCACAATTTCAAGTCACTACACTTAACCATTTTCAAGAAACAAATTCACAATTTCAAGTCACTAAATTTAACCATTTTCAGGAAACAAGTTCACAATTTCAAGTCACTACACTTATCCATTTTCTAGTCACTAATTAACAATTCAAGGCACTACACTAAACCATTTTCAAGAAACAAGTTCACAATTTCAATTAAATGCCGTCAACCATTTGAAGAAACAAGTTCACAGTTTCCCGTCACTACACTTAACCATTTTCAAGTCACTAATTCACAATTTTAAGTCACAACACTTAACCATTTTCAATTCATGAATTCTCAATTTCAAGTCAATACACTGAACCATTTTCACGAAACAAGTTCACAATTTCAAGTCACTACACTTATAAATTTTCTAGTCACTAATTACCAATTTCAAGTCACTACACTTAACCATTTCAAGAAACAAATTCACAATTTCAAGTCACTACACTTAACCATTTTCAAGAAACAAATTCACAATTTCAAGTCACTAAATTTAACCATTTTCAGGAAACAAGTTCACAATTTCAAGTCACTACACTTATCCATTTTCTAGTCACTAATTAACAATTCAAGGCACTACACTAAACCATTTTCAAGAAACAAGTTCACAATTTCAAGTCACTACACTTTGCCATTTCAAGAAACAAGTTCACAATTTCAAGTCACTACATTTAACCTTTTTCAAGTCACTACACTTAACCATTTTCAAGAAACAAGTTCATAATTTCAAGTCACTACACTTAAGTTTTTCAAGAAACAAGTTCACAATTACAAGTCACTACACTTAACCATTTTCATGAAACAAGTTCACAATTTCAATTAACTGCCGTCAATCATTTGAAGAAACAAGTTCACAGTTTCCCGTCACTACACTTAACCATTTTCAAGAAACAAATTCACATTTCAAGTCACTACACGTAACCTTTTTCTAGTCACTATATTATATTTCAAGTCACTACACTTAACCATTTACAAAAAAAAAAGTTTACAATGTAAAGTCACTACATTTAACCATTATCAAGTCACTAATTCACAATTTTAAGTCACAACACATAACCATTTTCAATTCACGAATTCTCAATTTCAAGTCAATACACTGAACCATTTTCACGAAACAAGTTCACAATTTCAAGTCACTACACTTATCAATTTTCTAGTCACTAATTCACAATTTCAAGTCACTACACTTAACCATTTCAAGAAACAAATTCACAATTTCAAGTCACTACACTTATCCATTTTCTAGTCACTAATTAACAATTCAAGGCACTACACTAAACCATTTTCAAGAAACAAGTTCACAATTTGAAGTCACTACACTTATCCATTTTCTAGTCACTAATTAACAATTCAAGTCACTACACTAAACCATTTTCAAGAAACAAGTTCACAATTTCAAGTCACTACACTTATACATTTTCTAGTCACTGATTAACAATTCAAGGCACTACACTAAACCATTTTCAAGAAACAAGTTCACAATTTCAAGTCACTACACATTGCCATTTCAAGAAACAAGTTCACTCTTTCAAGTCACTACATTTAACCTTTTGCAAGTCGCTAATTCACATTTCAAGTCACTACACTTAACCATTTTCAAGAAGCAAGTTCATAATTTCAAGTCACTACACTTAAGTTTTTCAAGAAACAAGTTCACAATTTCAAGTCACTACACTTAACCATTTTCAAGAAACAAGTTCATAATTTCAAGTCACTACACTTAACTATTTCAAGAAACAAGTTCACAATTTCAAGTCACTACACTTAACCATTTTCAAGAAACAAGTTCCCAATTTCAATTAACTGCCGTCAACCGTTTGAAGAAACAAGTTCACAAACCATTTGAAGAAACAAGTTCACAATTTCCAGTCACTAAATTTAACCATTTTCAAGAAACAAGTTCATTATATCAAGTCACAACATTTAACCATTTTAAAGTCACAACTTCACATTACAAGTCACTACACAAAACCATTTTCAAAAACAAATTCATATTTCAAGTCAATACACTTAACCTTTTCCTAGTCACTATTTTATATTTCAAGTCACTACACTTAACCATTTTCAATTCACGAATTCTCAATTTCAAGTCAATACACTAAACCAATTTCACGAAACAAGTTCACAATTTCAAGTCAATACACTTATCAATTTTCTAGTCACTAATTCAGAATTTCAAGTCACTACACTTAACCATTTCAAGAAACAAGTTCACAATTTCAAGTCACTACACTTAACCACTTAAAGAAACAAGTTCACAATTTCAAGTCACTAAATTTAACCATTTTAAAGAAACAAGTTCACAATTTCAAGTGACTACACTTATCCATTTTCTAGTCACTAATTAACAATTCAAGGCACTACACTAAACCATTTTCACGAAACAAGTTCACAATTTCAAGTCACTACACTTTGCCATTTCTAGAAACAAGTTCACAATTTCAAGTCACTACATTTAACCTTTTTCAAGTCACTAATTCACATTTCAAGTCACTACACTTAACCATTTTCAAGAAACAAGTTCATAATTTCAAGTCACTACACTTAACTTTTTCAAGAAACAAGTTCACAATTTCAAGTCACTACACTTAACCATTTTCAAGAAACAAGTTCACAATTTCAATTAACTGCCGTCAACCATTTGAAGAAACAAGTTCACAGTTTCCAGTCACTACACTTAACCATTTTTAAGAAATAAATTCACATTTCAAGTCACTACACGTAACCTTTTTCTAGTCACTATTTTATATTTCAAGTCACTACACTTAACCATTTACAAAAAAAAAAATTACAATGTAAAGTCACTACATTTAACCATTATCAAGTCACTAATTCACAGTTTTAAGTCACACACATAACCATTTTTAATTCACGAATTCTCAATTTCAAGTCAATACACGGAACCATTTTCACGAAAAAAGTTCACAATTTCAAGTCACTACACTTATCCATTTTCTAGTCACTAATTCACTATTTCAAGTCACTACACTTTGCCATTTCAAGAAACAAGTTCACTCTTTCAAGTCACTACATTTAACCTTTTGCAAGTCACTAATTCACATTTCAAGTCACTGCACTTAACCATTTTCAAGAAGCAAGTTCATAATTTCAAGTCACTACACTTAAGTTTTTCAAGAAACAAGTTCACAATTTCAAGTCACTACACTTAACCATTTTCAAGAAACAAGTTCATAATTTCAAGTCACTAAACTTAACTATTTCAAGAAACAAGTTCACAATTTCAAGTCACTACACTTAACCATTTTCAAGAAACAAGTTCACAATTTCAATTAACTGTCGTCAACCAGTTGAAGAAACAAGTTCACAATTTCCAGTCACTAAATTTAACCATTTTCAAGAAACAAGTTCATTATATCAAGTCACAACATTTAACCATTTTAAAGTCACAACTTCACATTACAAGTCACTACACAAAACCATTTTCAAGAAACAAATTCACATTTCAATTCACTACACTTAACCTTTTTCTAGTCACTATTTTATATTTGAAGTCACTACACTTAACCATTTTCAAAAAATAAAGTTTACAATGTAAAGTCACTACATTTAACCATTATCAAGTCACTAATTCACAATTTTAAGTCACAACACTTAACCATTTTCAATTCACGAATTCTCAATTTCAAGTCAATACACTAAACCAATTTCACGAAACAAGTTCACAATTTCAAGTCAATACACTTATCAATTTTCTAGTCACTAATTCAGAATTTCAAGTCACTACACTTAACCATTTCAAGAAACAAGTTCACAATTTCAAGTCACTACACTTAACCACTTAAAGAAACAAGTTCACAATTTCAAGTCACTAAATTTAACCATTTTAAAGAAACAAGTTTACAATTTCAAGTGACTACACTTATCCATTTTCTAGTCACTAATTAACAATTCAAGGCACTACACTAAACCATTTTCACGAAACAAGTTCACAATTTCAAGTCACTACACTTTGCCATTTCTAGAAACAAGTTCACAATTTCAAGTCACTACATTTAACCTTTTTCAAGTCACTAATTCACATTTCAAATCACTACACTTAACCATTTTCAAGAAACAAGTTCATAATTTCAAGTCACTACACTTAAGTTTTTCAAGAAACAAGTTCACAATTTCAAGTCACTACACTTAACCATTTTCAAGAAACAAGTTCACAATTTCAATTAACTGCCGTCAACCATTTGAAGAAACAAGTTCACAGTTTCCAGTCACTACACTTAACCATTTTTAAGAAATAAATTCACATTTCAAGTCACTACACGTAACCTTTTTCTAGTCACTATTTTATATTTCAAGTCACTACACATAACCATTTACAAAAAAAAAAGTTTACAATGTAAAGTCACTACATTTAACCATTATCAAGTCACTAATTCACAATTTTAAGTCACACACATAACCATTTTTAATTCACGAATTCTCAATTTCAAGTCAATACACGGAACCATTTTCACGAAACAAGTTCACAATTTCAAGTCACTACACTTATCCATTTTCTAGTCACTAATTCACTATTTCAAGTCACTACACTTAACCATTTCAAGAAACAAGTTCACAATTTCAAGTCACTACACTTAACCATTTTCAAGAAACAAGTTCATAATTTCAAGTCACTAAACTTAACTATTTCAAGAAACAAGTTCACAATTTCAAGTCACTACACTTAACCATTTTCAAGAAACAAGTTCACAATTTCAATTAACTGTCGTCAACCAGTTGAAGAAACAAGTTCACAATTTCCAGTCACTATATTTAACCATTTTCAATAAACAAGTTCATTATATCAAGTCACTACATTTAACCATTTTCAAGTCATAACTTCACATTACAAGTCACTACACAAAACTATTTTCAAGAAACAAATTTATATTTCAAGTCACTACACTTAACCTTTTTCTAGTCACTATTTTATATTTCAAGTCACTACACTTAACCATTTTCAAAAAATAAAGTTTACAATGTAAAGTCACTACATTTAACCATTATCAAGTCACTAATTCACAATTTTAAGTCACAACACTTAACCATTTTCAATTCACGAATTCTCAATTTCAAGTCAATACACTAAACCAATTTCACGAAACAAGTTCACAATTTCAAGTCACTACACTTATCAATTTTCTAGTCACTAATTCACAATTTCAAGTCACTACACTTAACCATTTCAAGAAACAAGTTCAAAATTTCAAGTCACTACACTTATCCATTTCAAGAAACAAGTTCATAATTTCAAGTCACTAAATTTAACCATTTTCAAGAAACAAGTTCGCAATTTCAAGTCACTACACTTATCCATTTTCTAGTCACTAATTAACAATTCAAGGCACTACACTAAACCATTTTCAAGAAACAAGTTCACAATTTCAAGTCACTACACTTTGCCATTTCAAGAAACAAGTTCACAATTTCAAGTCACTACATTTAACCTTTTTCAAGTCACTAATTCATATTCCAAGTCACTACACTTAACCATTTTCAAGAAACAAGTTCATAATTTCAAGTCACTACACTTAAGTTTTTCAAGAAACAAGTTCACAATTTCAAGTCACTACACTTAATCATTTTCAAGAAACAAGTTCACAATTTCAATTAACTGCCGTCAACCATTTGAAGAAACAAGTTCACAGTTTCCCGTCACTACACTTAATCATTTTCAAGAAACAAGTTCACAATTTCAATTAACTGCCGTCAACCATTTGAAGAAACAAGTTCACAGTTTCCCGTCACTACACTTAACCATTTTTATGAAACAAATTCACATTTCAAGTCACTACACGTAACCTTTTTCTAGTCACTATTTTATATTTCAAGTCACTACACTTAACCATTTTCAAAAAAAAAAAGTTTACAATGTAAAGTCACTACATTTAACCATTATCAAGTCACTAATTCACAATTTTAAGTCACAACACATAACCATTTTCAATTCACGAATTCTCAATTTCAAGTTAATACACTGAACCATTTTCACGAAACAAGTTCACAATTTCAAGTCACTACACTTATCCATTTTCTAGTCACTAATTCACTATTTCAAGTCACCACACTTAACCATTTCAAGAAACAAGTTCACAATTTCAAGTCACTACACATAACCATTTTCAAGAAACAAGTTCATAATTTCAAGTCACTACACTTAACCATTTTCAAGAAATAAGTTCACAATTTCAATTAACTGCCGTCAACCATTTGAAGAAACAAGTTCACAATTTTAAGTCACTACACTTAACCATTTTCAAGAACCAAGTTCACAATTTCAAGTCACTACACATAATTATTTTCAAGAAACCAGTTCACAATTTCAATTAACTGCCGTCAACCATTTGAAGAAACAAGTTCACAATTTCCCGTCACTACACATAACCATTTTCAAGAAACAATTTCATTATGTCAAGTCACTACATTTAACCATTTTCAAGTCACAAGTTTGGAATTTCAAGTCACTACACTAAACCATTTTCATGAAACAAGTTCACAATTTCAAGTCACTACACTTAACCATTTTCAAGAAATAAGTTCACAATTTCAATTAACTGCCGTCAACCATTTGAAGAAACAAGTTCACAATTTCCAGTCACTACCCTTAACCTGTCACGCCCCGAATCCCATCGAGACATGATTGGCACCCGTAGCCGATAAGGCCCGAGAGAACCAACCTTTGCCTATGCTCAATCATATTCATAACCACCATTGCATAATATTACGAAATATGAAAAAAGGAGAACATGGGACATATTTAGGCATACATATGAAACTTGGCCGTTGAGGCCATCCAGTCAAAACAACATATACCTTTTACACTCTTACACCCACATCGGTCTACAAAAGCCTCTTACAAGAGCATTGACCAAAATGAACCATAAGTCGGGACAAGTCCCCGCTTTACACATTATGTACAATACCAAAACATATATACACTCTAACTCGGAGAAGCTCCGAATGAGCTGGAGCTCACCAAAGAGCCGCTAACACTGGCAATCTACTGAGGAGGCCTACTGGGACCTGCGCCTGCAGCAAGTAAGGTAAATTCCCCGAGAGGGGTCAGTACGAAATAAGTACTGAGTATGCAAGGCTCAGATGAAACTATACAACACATGAATATTTCAATGAATATGTCAATGAACTCAAAACATATGAATACTCAATGTGAATAAGTCACCATGTTACGTTTCGGAAACTATGTGGATTGCTTTCATTATTTTCATTACTTTCTTTATCTCAATGCTCACATGTCATTACATATCACAATGTACCCGGGCCCCAACTGATCAGTGGGTCTTTCATATCATCATATAGGGATCGAGTCGAGCTAGGCTTATGCCCCTAGACTTACCACCCTTGGGATCGAGTCGAGCTAGGCTTACGCCCCTAGACTTGCCACCCATAAATCCATATCTCGGGATAGAGTCGAGCTAGGCTTACGCCCCTAGACTTGCCACCCGTACTTGATCATTGACCACATTTGCATTACTTTGATCATTACTTTGAGATTGATACTTTGATAATCATAACATCACTTTGGAACATAACATTGTTGGAAACTTTGAATCATTGACCAATAAGTGAAGGACATGTGAATAAATATCAATGAGAAAATATAACATTACTAGCACCATGATACCATTAGAACCATTGGACAATAATCCATAAACAAGAGACACAAGTATAGGCACTATTGGAATATTAGAACATAACCTTATTTGAGCTTTTGGAACATTAACCATGAAAATGAGGAATGAGATCCACAATTGATCAATGAGTAGGAAATATATGACAATGACCATAGATAATTGCATATGGGATACCTTAGTACATTTCGGAATAGAACTAGAGAAATGTCAATGTGAACACTATTGGCCGTAGAAAGATACGGACAAAGTAACCTTGCATACCTTGGATTCGCAATACGAATCTACAACCTTAGATGCGTAGACAATAATCCCGCCCCTTCTTTATGTGTCACTCTACAACATAAATACATAACGAAATTCACATTAAACCACCAAGTACTTTACAAATGCATACAATGTCAATGAGTTACATGTTTGCCTTTAAACATTTCATTTCCTCTTAACAAAACCATTGATCATACTATTATTCCAAAAATTCCATAATATTCCCAACATTGACCAATACATGAAAATCAATACATTTCACCACAATACTTCTCCTTTACACTTTCTTATCCATAACACATCACAAATAATCCATCAAAGCACCTTAATTCAACTCATAACACATATCGGCCAAAATCCCAAAATTCCCACTTTTAGACAAGAACAAGTGTAATGCCCAAAATAACACCATACATGTTCATATTTTGTCCATACCATGCTTTTTCATCAAAGGCACAAGGCCTAATTCACACTTGAATTCCATATACCACAAATCTCATACAAAATCACCAAGTACCATGACCAACTTTTCCAAGCACAACCAACATGATATACATATTCTTTTATGCATATAAGAGATTAATCCATGAAAAGAAATACTTACCAAGGCTTGGAATATGTTGATCTTGTCCAAGGAGTCCCAAGGAATTACTTTGCTTTAGGGTTTGGAAATGAGAAATGTTTGTGAAAAATATCCAAAAGGCATGTGAGGCTTTGATGATAAAAAATCTGATCTTGGGGCCTTTATATAGACCCCAAGTCAAGCTTAGCCTGTTATTTGGCATTTAATATGGTCAAAGTGGAAGAATGGATATTTTTGCCCTTTGGGCCAATTCTTTCATTTCCATTTTGGGCCTAACTTTGGGCCCAAGAACTCATATCCATGCAACCCATACAATTTCATGTATTAATCACCATATCTCTCATGTTTACATAATTCCCTAATGTCACGACAATATTCTTTTAAACAATTCTCATTCGTCCTTTCGATCGCAAAAATTGGAATTCTAGTCGCCCTTGGTTTCACTGGACATTTTGGATCACTATTCACCTTTCGTGATTTGATCATGTAGGAGTATGTAGGAGTGTTTTGAAGTGTTTGAATCTTTAACAATGCTCAAATAACTCCAAAGAATCAAAAGAAACCATCTAGGAATCGTCGTAGAATTGCGTTACGAAACGACGCCGGAAAGGCATAGTTTTTGTTCCTTGCGCCACACCCCCTGAAACAGGGTAGTGGCGCAAGAATTGGGCCTGCTCTGAAGTTTATGCAGGCTGGTGGCTTGCGCCACACCCCTGAAACAGGGTAGTGGCGCAAGTTTCAGCATTTTGCTGAAATTTCCGGCCACTAATCCGACGTTTACGTATCGTCCAATCCTTTATCAAAACACTACAAAATACTTACTTAGTGATATTAACCATCAAGTACACATGACTTAAAGTCACCAAATGAGGTTAGAATATGTACGAGTTCTTACCCAAATGCTCCATGAAATAACAACACACCTCCAATGAAGATCTAATCGCACATGTTAAGTCCGATATCAAATGTCTCACCAATAACACTATAAAACACATATGCATGGCATCTCAACACCTATGTAGATATGATCCCAAGGTATCAAGTGAGATTATAAAGTCCGGTGTGTTACATAACCATTTTCAAGAAACAAGTTCATTATGTCAAGTCACTACATTTAACCATTTTCAAGTCACAACTTCACATTTCAAGTCACTACACTAAACCATTTTCAAGAAACAAATTCACATTTCAAGTCAGTACACTTAACCTTTTTCTAGTCACTATTTTATATTTCTTGTCAATACACTTAACCATTTTCAAAAAACAAGTTTACAATGTAAAGTCACTACATTTAACCATTATCAAGTCACTAATTCACAATTTTTTCACTACACTTAACCATTTTCAATTCACGAATTCTCAATTTCAAGTCAATACACTGAACCATTTTCACGAAAGAGGTTCACAATTTTAGGTCACTACACTTATCCATTTTCTAGTCACTAATTCACAATTTCAAGTCTCTATACTTAACCATTTCAAGAAACAAATTCACAATTTCAAGTAACTACACTTAACCATTTTTGAGAAACAAGTTCACAATTTCAAGTAACTACACTTAACCATTTTTGAGAAACAAGTTCACAATTTCAGGTCACTACATTTTACCATTATAAAGCCACAAATTCACACTTCAAGCCACTACACTTAACCTTTTTCAAGTGACTAATTCACATTTCAAGTCACTAAATTTAGCCATTTTAAAGGAACAGGTTCACAATTTCAAGTCACTACACTTATCCATTTTCTAGTCACTAATTAACAATTCAAGGCACTACACTAAACCATTTTCAAGAAACAAGTTCACAATTTCAAGTCACTACACTTTGCCATTTCAAGAAACAAGTTCACAATTTCAAGTCACTACATTTAACCTTTTTCAAGTCACTAATTCACATTTTAAGTCACTACACTTAACCATTTCCAAGAAACAAGTTCATAATTTCAAGTCACTACACTTAAGTTTTTCAAGAAACAAGTTCACAATTTCAAGTCACTACACTTAACCATTTTCAAGAAACAAGTTCACAATTTCAATTAACTGCCGTCAACCATTTGAAGAAACAAGTTCACAGTTTCCTGTCACTACACTTAACCATTTTTATGAAACAAATTCACATTTCAAGTCACTACACGTAACCTTTTTCTAGTCACTATTTTATATTTCAAGTCACTACACTTAACCATTTTCAAAAAAAAAAGTTTACAATGTAAAGTCACTACATTTAACCATTATCAAGTCACTAATTCACAATTTTAAGTCACAACACATAACCATTTTCAATTCACGAATTCTCAATTTCAAGTTAATACACTGAACCATTTTCACGAAACAAGTTCACAATTTCAAGTCACTACACTTATCCATTTTCTAGTCACTAATTCACTATTTCAAGTCACCACACTTAACCATTTCAAGAAACAAGTTCACAATTTCAAGTTACTACACTTAACCATTTTCAAAAACAAGTTCATAATTTCAAGTCACTACACTTAACCATTTTCAAGAAATAAGTTCACAATTTCAATTAACTGCCGTCAACCATTTGAAGAAACAAGTTCACAATTTTAAGTCACTACACTTAACCATTTTCAAGAACCAAGTTCACAATTTCAAGTCACTACACATAATCATTTTCAAGAAACCAGTTCACAATTTCAATTAACTGCCGTCAACCATTTGAAGAAACAAGTTCACAATTTCCCGTCACTACACATAACCATTTTCAAGAAACAATTTCATTATGTCAAGTCACTACACATAACCATTTTCAAGAAACAAGTTCATAATTTCAAGTCACTACATTTAAGTTTTTCAAGAAACAAGTTCACAATTTCAAGTCACTACACTTAACCATTTTCAAGAAACAAGTTCACAATTTCAATTAACTGCCGTCAACCATTTGAAGAAACAAGTTCACAGTTTCCCGTCACTACACTTAACCATTTTTATGAAACAAATTCACATTTCAAGTCACTACACGTAACCTTTTTCTAGTCACTATTTTAGATTTCAAGTCACTACACTTAACCATTTTCAAAAAAAAAAGTTTACAATGTAAAGTCACTACATTTAACCATTATCAAGTCACTAATTCACAATTTTAAGTCACAACACGTAACCATTTTCAATTCACGAATTCTCAATTTCAAGTCAATACACTGAACCATTTTCACGAAACAAGTTCACAATTTCAAATCACTACACTTATCCATTTTCTAGTCACTAATTCACTATTTCAATTCACCACACTTAACCATTTCAAGAAACAAGTTCACAATTTCAAGTCACTACACTTAACCATTTTCAAGAAACAAGTTCATAATTTCAAGTCACTACACTTAACTATTTCAAGAAACAAGTTCACAATTTCAAGTCACTACACTTAACCATTTTCAAGAAACAAGTTCACAATTTCAATTAGCTGCCGTCAATCATTTGAAGAAACAAGTTCACAATTTTCAGTCACTACATTAAACCATTTTCAAGAAACAAGTTCATTATATCAAGTCACTATATTTAACCATTTTGAAGTCACAACATCATATTACAAGTCACTACACAAAACTATTTTCAAGAAACAAATTCATATTTCAAGTCACTACACTTAACCTTTTTCTAGTTACTAGTTTATATTTCAAGTCACTACACTTAACCATTTTCAAAAAACAAGTTTACAATATAAAGTCACTACATTTAACCATTATCAAGTCACTAATTCACAGTTTTTTCACAACTCTTAACCATTTTCAATTCACGAATTCTCAATTTCAAGTCAATACACTGAACCATTTTCACGAAAGAGGTTCACAATTTTAGGTCACTACACTTATCCATTTTCTAGTCACTAATTCACAATTTCAAGTCTCTATACTTAACCATTTCAAGAAACAAGTTTACAATTTCAAGTCACTACAATTAACCATTTTCGAGAAACAAGTTCACAATTTCAGGTCACTACATTTTACCATTATAAAGCCACAAATTCACACTTCAAGTCACTACACTTAACCTTTTTCAAGTCACTAAATTTAGCCATTTTCAAGAAACAAGTTCACAATTTCAAGTCACTACACTTATCCATTTTCTAGTCACTAATTAACAATTCAAGGCACTACACTAAACCATTTTCAAGAAACAAGTTCACAATTTCAAGTCACTACACTTTGCCATTTCCAGAAACAAGTTCACAATTTCAAGTCACTACATTTACCTTTTTCAAGTCACTAATTCACATTTTAAGTCACTACACTTAACCATTTTCAAGAAACAAGTTCATAATTTCAAGTCACTACACTTAAGTTTTTCAAGAAACAAGTTCACAATTTCAAGTCACTACACTTAACCATTTTCAAGAAACAAGTTCACAATTTCAATTAACTGCCGTCAACCATTTGAAGAAACAAGTTCACAGTTTACCGTCACTACACTTAACCATTTTTATGAAACAAATTCACATTTCAAGTCACTACACGTAACCTTTTTCTAGTCACTATTTTATATTTCAAGTCACTACACTTAACCATTTTCAAAAAAAAAAGTTTACAATGTAAAGTCACTACATTTAACCATTATCAAGTCACTAATTCACAATTTTAAGTCACAACACATAACCATTTTCAATTCACGAATTCTCAATTTCAAGTCAATACGCTGACCCATTTTCACGAAACAAGTTCACAATTTCAAGTCACTACACTTATCCATTTTCTAGTCACTAATTAACTATTTCAAGTCACCACACTTAACCATTTCAAGAAACAAGTTCACAATTTAAAGTCACTACACTTAACCATTTTCAAGAAACAAGTTCACAATTTCAAGTCACTACACTTTGACATTTCAAGAAACATGTTCACAATTTCAAGTCACTACATTTAACCTTTTTCAAGTCACAAATTCACTTTTCAAGTCACTACACTTAACCATTTTCAAGAAACAAGTTCATAATCTCAAGTCACTACACTTAACTATTTCAAGAAACAAGTTCACAATTTCAAGTCACTACACTTAACCATTTTCAAGAAACAAGTTCACAATTTCAATTAGCTGCCGTCAACCATTTGAAGAAACAAGTTCACAATTTCCAGTCACTACATTTAACCATTTTCAAGAAACAAGTTCATTATATCAAGTCCCTACATTTAACCATTTTCAAGTCACAACTTCACATTACAAGTCACTACACAAAATTATTTTCTAGAAACAAATTCATATTTCAAGTCACTACACTTAACCTTTTTCTAGTCGCTATTTTATATTTCATGTCAATACACTTAACCATTTTCAAAAAACAAGTTTACAATGTAAAGTCACTGCATTTAACCATTATCAAGTCACTAATTCACAATTTTTTCACCACACTTAACCATTTTCAATTCACGAATTCTCAATTTCAAGTCAATACACTGAACCATTTTCACGAAAGAGGTTCACAATTTTAGGTCACTACACTTATCCATTTTCTAGTCACTAATTCACAATTTCAAGTCTCTATACTTAACCATTTCAAGAAACAAGTTCACAATTTCAAGTAACTACACTTAACCATTTTTGAGAAACAAGTTCACAATTTCAGGTCACTACATTTTACCATTATAAAGCCACAAATTCACACTTCAAGCCACTACACTTAACCTTTTTCAAGTGACTAATTCACATTTCAAGTCACTAAATTTAGCCATTTTCAAGGAACAAGTTCACAATTTCAAGTCACTACACTTATCCATTTTCTAGTCACTAATTAACAATTCAAGTCACCACACTTAACCATTTTCAAGAAACAAGTTCATAATTTCAAGTCACTACATTTATGTTTTTCAAGAAACAAGTTCACAATTTCAAGTCACTACACTTAACCATTTTCAAGAAACAAGTTCACAATTTCAATTAACTGCCGTCAACCATTTGAAGAAACAAGTTCACAGTTTACCGTCACTACACTTAACCATTTTTATGAAACAAATTCACATTTCAAGTCACTACACGTAACCTTTTTCTAGTCACTATTTTAGATTTCAAGTCACTACACTTAACCATTTTCAAAAAAAAAGTTTACAATGTAAAGTCACTACATTTAACCATTATCAAGTCACTAATTCACAATTTTAAGTCACTACACTTAACCATTTTCAGGTCACTAATTCACAATTTCAAGTCAATAGACTTAGCCAATTTCAAGGAACAAGTTCATAATTTAAAGTCACTACACTTAACCATTTCAAGAAACAAGTTCACAATTTGAAGTCACTACACTTAACTATTTTCAAGTCACTAATTCACATTTCAAGTCACTACACTTAACCATTTTCAAGAAACAAGTTCATAATTTCAAGTCACTACACTTAACTATTTCAAGAAACAAGTTCACAATTTCAAGTCACTAAACTTAACCATTTTCAAGAAACAAGTTTACAATATAAAGTCACTACATTTAACCATTATCAAGTCACTAATTCACAATTTTCAAAAAACAAGTTTACAATATAAAGTCACTACACTTAACCATTTTCAAGAAATAAGTTCACAATTTCAATTAACTGCCGTCAACCATTTGATGAAACAAGTTCACAATTTCCCGTTACTACACTTAAACATTTACAAGAAACAAGTTCATTATTTCAAGTCACTACACTAAACCATTTTAAAGAAACAAGTTCACAGTTTCAAGTCACTACACTTATCCATTTTCTAGTCACTAATTCACAATTTCAAGTCTCTACACTTAACCATTTCAAGAAACAAGTTCACAATTTCAAGTCACTACACTTAACCATTTCAAGAAACAAGTTCACAATTTTAAGTCACTACACTTAACCTTTTTCAAGTCACTAATTCACATTTCAAGTCACTAAATTTAACCATTTTCAAGAAACAAGTTCACAATTTCAAGTCACTACACTTATCCATTTTCTAGTCACTGATTAACAATTCAAGGCACTACACTAAACCATTTTCAAGAAACAAGTTCACAATTTCAAGTCACTACATTTAACCTTTTTCAAGTCACTAATTCACATTTCAAGTCACTACACTTGACCATTTTCCAGAAACTAGTTCATAATTTCAAGTCACTACACTTAAGTTTTTCAAGAAACAAGTTCATTATGTCAAGTCACTACACCTAACCATTTCAAGAAACAAGTTCATTATGTCAAGTCACTACACTAAACCATTTTAAAGAAACAATTTCACAATTTCAAGTCACTACACTTAACCATTTTCTAGTCACTATTTTATATTTCAAGTCACTACACTTAACCATTTTCAAAAAAACAAGTTTACAATGTAAATTCACTACATTTAACCATTATCAAGTCACTAATTCACAATTTTATGTCACTACACTTAACCATTTTCAATTCACTGATTCTCAATTTCAAGTCAATACACTGAACCATTTTCACAAAACAAGTTCACAATTTCAAGTCACTACACTTATCCATTTTCTAGTCACTAATTCACAATTTCAAGTCACTACACTTAACCATTTCAAGAAACAAGTTCACAATTTCTGTAATGACCCATTTTGTCGTTACTAAATTCTCCATTACTCAATATTAACTTGAGTCCAAAATAGCCATTATTTTATTTATTGTGTCACCTCAAGCTTTTCGGCGAAGATTTTAGCCTTTCGATGTGTCTAGATAGACTCAAGCCTGATGAATTTAATTATTCATGAATACTAATATCAATGCTTTAATTTGGAAGTTCTTTATATATGAATTAAGGTCGTACAATATCCTTATCATAAAGTTAAGTTGAAAACATTTTTAACTAATAGAGTTTCGATATGTGTTTCTAATAGGGCCAAATTCAAACGATCATATTTCATAGAATATAGGGATTTATGGGGCCCAATACCCACCAAATCAAATATCTCTGAGTATTCTTTCCAACGCATTAAACCGTTCGTCAATCTGAGTTCAGAGTAAAGAGTTATGACCATTTTACCAAACACTGTCCGGGCTGAGATGGGAATTTTGCTGTAGCTAGAATTCTGGTGGTATTTAAATCGGTTTTAGCTGATTTTCAGGTCCAAAACCCCAAAACATCATTCCCCAACCCTAGAGAGGTGATTTTTCAAGGTTTAGGGTGAAAGTCTTTCGTGGAGGTAAGTTTTTCCATCATCTTCTTCGTCTTTTAGTCCTTTAACATCCTAGAATTATTAGAAAGACCTTCAATGGTGAAATTTTGGGTTCGAACCTTTAATGGTGGATTTTTGGGAAAAACTTATGGGTGTTCTTAATATCACCTAGAACTAATTCTAGATTATAAATTAATGATTTCTAGCATGAACTTGGTAAACTAGATTATGTATTTTGTTGGTTGGAAATCTTGAATTCCATAAAGATGAGACCCTTATCATAAAAACTCCATTAATGGAGATGGGTTAAGCTTGAAAGAATTAGTTAATGGTTAATTGACCTTGAGGAATGATATAGACCTTGAATTAGGGTAGAATTAGTGGGTTTGAATTTTCAAAGATATTTATTTGAAGAGTAATTGATTAATTACTCTTATAATTACTTGATTTTTAGATGATTGATAATTGCGAAGCATGAAGAAAGGGAATGAGCATCCTTGACATGACTTGTTGATTCAAAAAGCTTGGCGTCCAGGTAGGCTAGGTTAATGAGTAGAAGACTGTGCTATTTCATATTTTCATAATTTATAATTGATGGGAGAAAGTATGTCTAGGCCTACAGACATGGAGTTGAGGTGGATAAAGACATAAGAACTTTACTTTAATCCCGAAAACTATGTTATTGATTGATTATGTGATATTTATGATATTATGTGTTATGTGCCCGAAAGGAGATTGTTGTGAATGAAGTATGTAGACATGATGTTTCTTAGTTGTTCTAGTGATGAACCTAATTGAGTTATAAAGGTATAAGTTGCATATTGTCTCACGATAATGGTGAGGCCTACGGGATAGATGACTTGAATCATTGTGTGCATTGTATTATGCAGAGAGAGGTAGAGAATAACGACAAGGTTGAATGTTCTAGTTATGGGTGGTGATGTTAGAACCCAAGTTGTGGTATTTGAGTAGGTTATGATTTAATTGGAGTTTAGAGTCAATGTAATTGTGTGTATGCTCCTAAATTGAATGCTTGTTGATTGATTTTTGGACATAATTGAATTGATGATATTTGGATTGTTGATACTTGCATGAATAATTATGAAAAATCAAACTTGATCTAATTGCCTTATGATTATAAGTGTACTTGTAAATTTAGTACACCGTGTTATATCCTGAGAGATAGTATGAAGTTGATAAAATATACATAATATGGTTATGGAGGATCAGGTACCACGCCGGTACGGATGTGGATATTGATTTTACTTATTTATGGCGGATCGGGTACCACGCTGGTACAGTACATGGACTTAGATTGTCCCCTGCAGGTCATGACTAGTTGGGCAGAAATAAGTCCCTTAGCATGTGTGTACATACTATTGTTGATAAATAAAAAATCTTGATTCATAATGATAATGTGATTGAAAAGAATGCCTTGAGTAAAGAAGACTTGTGATATACCTTCATACAGGTTGAAAAGTGAATGATGAATATTTATTATGAACAAAAAAGTGGAAAGATTGTTAGTAGCAATATGACCGACATTAAATTTCGATATTGCTGTAAGACGTGATTGGATCGGGTGCCACGAGCCGGCATGGTAATATTAATAATAAAGGAATTAAGAATGAAGTGATCTAAAATGATGAATCCAATGAATAATATCAAAGAAACGATCCCAAAGTTTCAATAATTGAATCAATCCTTCTCCAAGAGTATCTATAAGGTTTGCTAATGAAACTTGAGTTCTCTTATGTGTTTTACTGAGATGTGAGTTGATTTGTATTCCTTATTTGATTATATCCTTGAGATTAATTGTGTGACATGTACTTGGAAAAGTGAAACTCTGTGCTTACTTACTATATGTTGGTCGACTTACTTTATTTATACTTGGTGTAATTGTGGCTTATCCGATTGGCTAGTTATTATTCTTTAATATTATAATAAAGCGTTTGGTTGTTAGCCCAAGAGTTTAGTGTGAGTTGTCTATGATTATTGGGTTGATCCTATAGATGTGGGTAATGGAAATGGCAATGCGAATAAAGGGGTGATAGTGATGGTTTAGTGTTGGATTGTGGTGGATGGTATGAATTAATGAGCTTAGACTATGCTAGTGGTGAATATAATCTCGTTAATAGAGTTGGAGAATTGTAATTTATATTGGCAAAGTGTTATAATGATATTACAGCCCTAGTTGAATTATACTCTATTTAAGATGTCATGATTTCTTTTCTTTGATTCTATTTTATGATTATATGTGGACTAACACTGGTCGGCCGATGATGCCTACCAGTACGTGTGTTTGTACTGACCCTACTTTTCTACATCCCTTCTTGGGGTGTAGACTAGATGCAGGTTAGTTTGCAGTTACTAGATCCATGGTGATATTCAGCACTAACTTCTGCACTTCCTTCCTGTCAGATGTTAGTCTTTGTATTATTTATTTTATTTTCATTCTATTCTGTAATAGGTAGCTCTTGTACATGTCTGACTTGGGGTAGTGAAGGACAGTTGTAAGAAGTTTTTGAAAAGTTTATTTATTGGTATTTAATTTACTTTATTATATTTAATTCAGTATTCTCTTAAAAACAGAAGTCTTCCGTATATTTTTGGTTGGGTAATAAGAGTTCTCCTAGCTACTTAGGATAGCATAGGTGCCCGTACGGTCCTTTAGTTTGGGTTGTGACAGTTTGGTATCAGAGCATTAGGTTCACCGGTCCCATAAGTACAAGAGCAATGTCAAGTAGAGTTCCGCAGATTGGTGTGTAGGTCCCCACACCCAATCTTTGGAAGGGATATAAGGCATGTAGAAGTCGTTTCCTTTTATTTCCTCTCCATCGTGGCGTACTATTCTTTGACTACTGGCTTGGATCCAATTGGTATCTCGATGATTCCAATTGGTATCTCAACAAAGATCAATTAGAATCCAGTTGATTCCAATTGGTATCTTAGTGAATTCGATTTGAAATATAGAAAATTCCAATTGGTATCTGTTAATAATAGCTAAGGGCTAATATCATAATATGAAGACGTATGAAAGTACTGAGCTTATTTGGTTGCCTGTTGTTTGATATTTGGCTGAACTTGCATTGTTAAACTGTATGATTATTGTGAAGTATTTTTGTTTGAATTGTGGTGAAATAAATTGACTAAGTTGCTTTTGTTGAAAATTGTAATGGAACTATGTGATCTTGTTGTTGTGAAATTAATAAATTCTTTGGTGCTTCCTTGTTCTTGATACTATTGTTATGCTGATGAAATTAATGATATGAGAATTGAGAGGATGATATGAGGACATGATGTCAAGGGAAGATAATGAAAAAGACATGAACAAAAGATTGGGGTGATATATGTTTCCCTTAATGACGGGCTCTTGCAATTGATATTGTGAATGAATTCAATTGTATGGTTCAGTTATTTGATATTATGAATGGATTCTTATGTGGTCCAGTTATTTGATATTATATGTGGATCCTTGTGTTGTTCGGTTATTGAGACTTTATTTGGATTCTTTGCAATCCTATTATTTGAAATTTTAATTAGTTCCTTATAAGGACTGGCTAAGTCATATTATCTTTGAGTTCCTTGTATGAACTGACTTTTAAGGTTTGACAAAATAATGAGTTTTAACTAAAAGTGGCAAAAACTGGTGGAGGTTGTTGATACCTAAGGAATTTGATTGATAACTTATCTGAAATGTGATATTGGTAATGAGACTGTTAATGACCTGTAATCGGTGATGTTAATTGACTTTGCTCGTATGCTTACTATATAGGGATCAATCTTGAAGTGATTAAGAGTTAGTGAAGCCTGTAATAAAAATATTGTAAGGTAGAAATAAGAATGACATTGTATACCTTAGCTTGGTGTTGGTGATGGATGGGTAATTGGGCTTGACAATGAAGGTTTTGTCGTGTGATAAGTATTGAAGTTAGTGATTGCATGGGCATAGGTTTTAGTTGTGGATTGGTGTATTAAGGAGGCCTTGAGAAGATAAGTTGATTGTTGACTTGGTCTTGTGATTGAATTGCGTGATTAACGTCCTATAGAATTGACTGATAGATAACAATTTTAGAGTGTAGTAATTCCCATGATGGTGTTAATGCAGAATTAAATGGCACAGTTACACCCATAGAATAATTAAGACTTGGTCCTAAATGGGAGAATATAAGTGAATTATTAAATTGCATGATTGATCTTTCCTTGGGTAATACTTGGTGGATATTGCTTATTGAGTGATTAAAGTATGATGATTAGATGAGTATTAGCGATGTTATGGAGGAGAATGTGTTGTAGTCTCTAATTCTGTAGGATCTCTATGGCTAATAGTTGTAAGTCTGTGTAATGAGTGAGAGGTTGTGTTGTCACCCATGTATAGTAGTAAATCGTTAGCTTGAACTGTGGGTGATCTTGAGGTGAAAAGAATAGTGGTTGTGAGATGTTGAAGCTAGATTTATAGAATGAACCTAGTAGTCTTGATTAGGCGCATGCGAGTATCTAAGTTATGTGACTTGTAAATGGAGTGGTGACTTAAATATGATCAAGATGTAGATTTTCCAAGGGGTAGTCTTGGCTAGAAACTTACTCGGGTGTCTCAGGGTGAGCTGTGTGTTGGGTGGATTAGATGTGACTTGTCTGGTATTGAAATTTGAGTAGTAGACTCATGTAGCATCCCGTAGCACTTTTCGAAATTAAATTTAGGGCTCTAGAACTCCAATAATAATACTTATCGTGATAGGCTTGCAATTTTATGTCCAAATATTGATTTTGTGTTGTAAAATAGAAGCATCTGTGAGCTAGGCGGAGCTCACTGGTTTGGTCAAGGGAATTAGCACCGTGGGTCCGCTGTGGCGGTTAGCACTGCAACGACAATCGCGCCGCAGCAGCAGTAAAGAATGCAGTTTTTCAGTTTTTATTTCGTTCTTCGGAGTTCATTCCCCATTCTTCCGTTGTAAGAAGAGACAAAGAACCTAGGGTGAAAAAGAGGTGATTTTGGGTGATTGTCTTCTTCAAGGTGAATCTTTTGACCCTCTTTATCTTGCTTTGACTCATAACACTCAAGTTTGAGACTTGGACCGTTGTAAGGAGAATAAGTGATTCGTGCGTAAATGTTTGGCTCGGCCTCTTCGTGTTTTGAAAAGCCTTGATAGAACGATTGAGTATAGAATATAGGTTAATTATTGATGATATCAAGTGAGTGAGATATGGTGCAATAAGAAACTCTGTTAGTAATGTCTCTTTAATTTCAATATCGCGCTTCTCTCTACCGAATGCCTGTTCGGGGACGAACGAATGGTAAATTGGTATCTAATTGTAACAACCCATTTTGTCGTTACTAAATTATCCATTCCTCAATATTAACTTGAGTCCAAAATAGCCATTATTTTATTCATTGTGTCACCTCAAGCTTTTCGGCGAAGATTTTAGCCTTTCGATGTGTCTAGATAGACTCAAGCCTGATGAATTTAATTATTCATGAATACTAATATCAATCCTTTAATTTGGAAGTTCTTTAGATATGAATTAAGGTCGTACAATATCCTTATCACAAAGTTAAGTTGAAAACATTTTTACCTAATAGAGTTTCGATATGGGTTTCTATTAGGGCCAAATTCAAACGATCATATCTCATAGAATATAGGGCGTTAGGGGGTCCAATACCCACCAAATCAAAGATCTCTGAGTATTCTTCCAACGTAATAAACCGTTCATCAATCCGAGTTCAGAGTAAAAAGTTATGACCATTTTACCAAACACTGTCCGGGCTGAGATGGGAATTTCGCTGTAGCGAGAATTCTGGTGGTATTTAAATCGGTTTTAGCCGATTTTCAGGTCCAAAACCCCAAAACATCATTCCCCAACCCTAGAGAGGTGATTTTTCAAGGTTTAGGGTGAAAGTCTTTCGTGGAGGTAAGTTTTTCCATCATCTTCTTCGTCTTTTAATCCTTTAACATCATTGAATTATTAGAAAGACCTTCAATGGTGAAATTTTGGGTTCGAACCTTTAATGGTGGATTTTTGGGAAAAACTTATGGGTGTTCTTAATATCACCTAGAACTAATTCTAGATTATTAATTAATGATTTCTAGCATAAACTTGGTAAACTAGATTATGTATTTTGTTGGTTGGAAATCTTGAATTCCATAAAGATGAGACCCTTATCACAAAAACTCCATTAATGGAGATGGGTTAAGCTTGAAAGAACTAGTTAATGATTAATTGACCTTGGGGAATGATATAGACCTTGAATTAGGGTAGAATTAGTGGGTTTGAATTTTCAAAGATATTTATTTGAAGAGTAATTGAGTAATTACTCTTATTATTGCTTGATCTTTAGATGATTGATAATTACGAAGCATGAAGAAAGGGAATGAGCATCCTTGACATGACTTGTTGATTCAAAAATCTTGGCATCCAGGTAGGCTAGGTTAATGAGTAGAAGACTTTGTTATTTCATATTTTCATAATTTATAATTGATGGGAGAAAGCATGTCTAGGCCTGCAGACATGGAGTTGAGGTGGATAATGAAATAAGAACTTTACTTTAATCCCGAAAACTATGTTATTGATTGATTATGTGATATTTATGATATTATGTGTTATGTGCCCGAAAGGGGATTGTTGTGAATAAAGTATGTAGACATGATGTTTCTTAGTTGTTCTAGTGATGAACCTAATTGAGTTATAAAGGTATAAGTTGCATATTGTCTCACGATAATGGTGAGGCCTAAGGGATAGATGACTTGAATCATTGTGTGCATTGTATTATGCGGAGAGAGGTAGAGAATAATGACAAGGTTGAATGTGCTAGTTATGGGTGGTGATGTTAGAACCCAAGTTGTGGTATTTGAGTAGGTTATGATTTAATTGGAGTTTAGAGTCAATGTAATTGTGTGTATGCTCCTAAATTGAATGCTTGTTGATTGATTTTCGGACATAATTGAATTGATGATATTTGGATTGTTGATACTTGCATGAATAATTATGAAAAATCAAACTTGATCGAATTGCCTTATGATTATAAGTGTACTTGTAAATTTAGTACACCGTGTTATATCCTGAGAGATAGTATGAAGTTGATAAAATATACATAATATGGTTATGGAGGATCAGGTACCACGCCGGTACGGATGTGGATATTGATTTTACTTATTTATGGCGGATCGGGTACCACGCCGGTATGGTACATGGACTTAGATTGTCCCCTGCAGGTCATGACTAGTTGGGCAGAAATAAGTCCCTTAGCATGTGTGTACAGACTATTGTTGATAAATGAAAAATCTTGATTCATAATGAAAATGCCTTGAGTAAAGAAGACTTGTGATATACCTTCATACAGGTTGAAAAGTGAATGATGAATATTTATTAAGAATAGAAAAGTGGAAAGATTGTTAGTAGCAATGTGACCGACGTTAAATTTCAATATTGCTGTAAGACGTGATTGGATTGGGTGCCACGAGCCGGCATGGTAATATTAATAATAAAGGAATTGAGAATGAAGTGATCTAAAATGATGAATCCAATGAATAATATCAAAGTAACGATCCCAAAGTTCCAATAATTGAATCAATCCTTCTCCAAGAGTATCTATAAGGTTTGCTAATGAAACTTGAGTTCTCTTGTGTGTTTTACTGAAATGTGAGTTGATTTGTTTTCCCTATTTGATTATATCCTTGAGATTAATTGTGTGACATGTACTTGGAAAAGTGAAACTCTGTGCTTACTTACTATATGTTGGTCGACTTACTTTATTTATACTTGGTGTAATTGTGGCTTATCAGATTGGCTAGTTATTATTCTTTAATATTATAATAGAGTGTTTGGTTGTTAGCCCAAGAGTTTAGTGTGAGTTGTCGATGATTACTGGATTGATCCTATAGATGTGGGTAATGGAAACGACAATGCGAATAAAGGGGTGATAGTGATGGTTTAGTGTTGGATTGTGGTGGATGGTATGAATTAATGAGGTTAGACTATGCTAGTGGTGAATATAATCTCGTTAATAGAGTTGGAGAATTGTAATTTATATTGGCAAAGTGTTATAATGATATTACAGCCCTAGTTGAATTATACTTTATTTAAGATGTCATGATTTCTTTTCTTTGATTCTATTTTATGATTATGTGGACTAACACTGGTCGGCCGATGATGCCTACCAGTACGTGTGTTTGTACTGACCCTACTCTTCTACATCCCTTCTTGAGGTGTAGACTGGATGCAGGTTAGTTTGCAGTTACTAGATCAATGGCGATATTCAGCACTAACTTCTGCACTTCCTTCCTGGCAGATATTAGTCTTTGTATTATTTATTTTATTGTCATTCTATTCTGTAATAGGTAGCTCTTGTACATGTCTGACTAAGTCTTGGGGTAGTGAAGGAATGAAGCAACATTTAGATAAATGGACCTAATTACTCAAAATACACACACCACAATAAAAGACCCACACGACCCCCCAACATTGGTATCAGAGCATAGGCATAAAACAGATAATAATAACGAAACTACTCATAGTAAAATATTAAGATATGGAGAAGAACTATCACCTAATAGTAAACAATATAAACAACTGGTAAAAACAATGAAACATTACGATAAAACAAGAAAAATAGAAAAGAAATTAACTAAACTATACCCAGAATATAAAAAATTAATATATAATAAATCAAACCCAAATAAATTATACCAACTATTAGATATAATATCAGAAACGGAATATAAGTTAATATTACATCTTAAAAAGAAAGTATGAATAACAATACAGGAACAAGTAAACAAACAGATACATATCAACAAGAAATACTAGAAAAATATACACAAGATATGACAAAAAATAATATCCCTATAAGTGAAAACTATAAACCATTAACCAAGAATCAAATAGAACTACTTAAACAAATTACTGATGTCAAACAAGAATTAAGTTTCAGAAAAAATAGTTTGCACAATAATATATTTGCAGGAGTACATCCTAGATCAATATTAGCATCGAAATCTACCATACTCGATTTAGAAATTAAATTACAACACTTAAACCATAAATATGAATTTAATTTACCATAAATGAACAAAGAAGAATTCCCTGTAGAAGAAAAAACATTTATAGGAACAAAAGGTATACCAATAATTATAATACATTCAAATTTAGGAAGAAGATATAAAAAATTAGGAAACACACTACATTTAATGCCAGATCCCCTATCTGCAAAACTAGAAGATAGTTTAAGTGCAATGGTCAGATTAACAAAAGAAAATACTGAAATAGACCAGAAATTAGAAATAGAAAAAATCCGTGAGCAAGCGAAAAAAGAAATTGAACAAATCAAAATAGCACACATAAAAACAGAACAAATAGTTAAACCCGAAAATGAAACTCCACTACCAGAATTACCTACCAGCTCATCAAGGATTATAGAATTAGAAAAAGAATTAGAACTTTTAAAACAAATATATGCGGAAAAAATTCAAGAAAAAGAAGAACGAAAAAACACTAAAGAAAAACAATTAATAGAAGAAGTAGAAAAATTCAAAGAAAAAATACAAAGTGAAGATAATACTTTCCTAAATGAAGAATTTACTAATATTAGCATAGATAATATAAATGAAGACACAGATGAAATAAATGAAGACACAGATGAAACAGTAATAGATGATCAAGATAGTGAAACCTATACAGAAATACTAGAACAAATCAACCAGGAAACACAAACAAATACCATACCAGAACTAAATAACACAATAAATACAACAGAGGAAGTAAATACGAATATGAAACATGAACCTAGTACATCTTCAGCAACTTCATATACTAAAAGATATACTAATCCAACAACTACAAATTCTACACCAAATTACACAATGGGAACAAAATATTATACAAGATGGACACCTAGAAAGACACCAGAACAATCTAGTTTCTTAGATTTAGATTGTGTAAAAGATATAAACAAAGTAATACAGTTATGGTTAGGAAATATTTCAAAACAATTATTAGATAATAAGATATCAATAGCAGAGACACCAGGATATATAGAAAGAACGCTAATAGGAACAACAAAATTATGGCTACATAATTTGGCAACCGAAAGTTTAGCTACCCTAAGGAATAATAAAAATTCAGAAGGAACAAAAACTACATCAAATATAGATATATTATACAAATATGAATTAGGAATAAGAAGTGAATTTGGAAGCATGACCACAGAAATAGCAGAACAAAATAAAGATAAACATTTAAATAGACAATTAATGAATAAACTATCTATATGTAATATGTGCTATATAGATGAATATACATGTGCATTTAAAGAATACTATTATAAAGGATTATATGACAGTAATGAGAGTACAGAAATTAGGAAATTATATTTTACAAAATTACCAGAACCATTTAGTACGAAAGTAACTGAAAATTGGGAAACTGCTAGCCTAACAGATACATTAGGAGCTAGAATAAAATTCCTACAAGATTGGTTTACAGAGTTATGTGATAAACAAAAAGAATCACAAAAATTAGAAAAAATATTAAATAAAAACATGGCTTGTTGTACAGATAAAACAACACCGCAATTTGGATGCAAAATATCAAATAAATCTAGATATAAGAAAAGACCAAAAATATAAAAAACACATAAATCTAGGTATAAATATAAACAACCAAGAAAAAGATATTATATAAAAAATTATAAACAGAAAAAACCATATAGGCCTAAAAAGAAAATAGCAGAATGTAAATGTTACAATTGTGGAAAACTAGGACATCTAGCAAAACACTGTACCATACCTAAAGATCCTAAGAAAAAACAAGTAACTGAGATAAAGATACAAGGAGATTTATACACAGAATTACCCTTTATAAGTTATGAAATAGAAAGTGATGATAGCATATATGATTTAGAAATAGATAACGAATATAATTCAGAAGAAGAAACTGAAGAAGACAACCTAGGAACAAATTTAAGTAGTTATGACTGAAAAAATATAAGAATAATTAGTCGAGAAGAACACCAAGATGAAGAATCTACAAGTCAAAAGATAATATTTGATACAACTATATTTGACCAAATTAGAAAACAAGAAACACCATTAAGAATAGACAAGATACTAGACGTACCTACAGTAAAAAATTGGTTTAAAAGAGAAAGAGAAGAATACTATGTCATAAGCCAAAGAGAACATACAATCGATTGTAAGTATGCAAAAGGAAAAGCGATGGTACCCATAATAAACAAAAAAGAACTAAATAAAGAAATCCAAAAATTGAAGACAAAAAGTAATATAACGTATGTACATTTAGGAGCAATAGAAATATTAATAAAAGCATGTTTTAGAGAAGGAATAGATACACCTATAGAACTTTATTTAGCAGACGATAGAATAATGCACCCAATAGAAAAAAGTATAATTAGTGCAGTAAAAGGAAATCTAATATACCAAAAATTCTCATTTATAGTAAGCCCTAACTACTCAGTGGCAATACACGATAAAAAGATAGATAAATCATTAGTACTATATCGAAAAATGACAGGAATAGAATTAGCACCAGGAAGCAAAATATTTACAGCAAGATGTAAAAATTTATACATATTAACCACACAACATACTATAAAAGCAGTAAACAAAATTCAAAAAATTAAAATAGATAACCCCTTTGATAATTTAGTAACAGCTATAGATAATAATGATTATAGTTATAAGGAATTAGATATCGAAACAGACTTAGAAATAGTCCAAGAAAGAATAAGGACCCCTTCTAAAAGAATAATGGATACCCCATCAACATCATCTAGAATGAGTACATCTAGAAGAATTGAAAACATCTCAATGGAACTACAGACACACCAGTACTACATAACGGGAATATTAAACCAAAGAAAATATCTAATACTTATAGATACCGGAGAACAGGAGAACTATATCACCAAAGAATTAGTACCAGAAAATGCTATTACACATAAAGAACAACTATGTATAGATTTACCTAGAGAATTAAGACAAACTCAAGAAATCACAACTCAAGAGTTAGTTATAGGAGGAATACCAATTAATATACAATTTATAATAACACAAGGACAAACAAATGAAAATATAGTCTTAGGACTTACATGGTTAGAACAAGTTAAACCCTATAACCTAGAAGACAAACAACTAATTATTTACTATAATAATAAAAAAGTTGTTATTAGTAGAACATAAAATGTAATGACAAAAGTATATATACTAGCCAAGATAATAGTAGAAGGATATAATAGCAGATATTATACACCAATGATAGATACAGGAGCCGAAGCTAATCTCTGTAAATACAACTGTTTACCAGAAAGTAAATGGGAAAAAGTAAGATACCTCATAATAGTAACAGGATTTAATGATGAAGGAAGTAGTATCACATATATAGCTAAGAATGTTAAGATACAAATATGGGATAAAATACTAACAATAAAATTAATGTACAATTATGAATTTACAACTAGAGATATATTATTAGGAATGCCCTTCTTAGATAATTTATATCCACATATATTAACTAGAACACACTGGTGGTTTACTACACCCTGTAAAACAAAATTAGGAGCTAAAAAAGTATATAATAAAACTAGAAAAACAACACCATGGATAAAAGGAAGTGAAAAGATAACACAAAAGTTAGAAAACATTCGAACAAAAGAAACAACAGTTGAAATTATAAAATTTTCTGTTAATATCTTAAAACCTATTGCAGAAAAATTTGAAACATTGTATAATGAAAATCCCCTCCAAGGATGGGAAAAACATAAGACGATAGTAACCATTGAACTAATAAACCCAGATAGTATAATTACTCAGAAACCTTTAAAATATAACTTTACAGACCTTAACAAATTTAAATTACATATAAATGAACTACTTAAAAACAATTACATACAACCTAGTAATAGCAAACATACTAGTCCAGCTTTTATTGTTAATAAACATAGTGAACAAAAAAGAGGAAAAAGTAGGATGGTTATAGACTACAGGAATTTAAATGCAAAAACAAAAACCTACAACTACCCGATACCTAATAAAATATTAAAAATACGACCGATACAACGATTTAATTATTTCAGTAAATTTGATTGTAAATCAGGATTTTACCACCTTAAGCTAAGTGAAGAATCAAAATACCTTACCGCATTTACAGTACCCCAAGGATTTTATGAAGAATGTTTTACCATTTGGATATAAAAACGCTCCAGGAAGATATCAACATTTTATGGATGAACATTTTAACAAATTAGAAAATTGTATTATATATATAGATGATATACTATTATATTCAAGAACAAAAGATGAACATATTCAATTACTACATAAATTTGCAAATATTGTAGAAACAGCAGGAATAAGTCTAAGTAAACAAAAAGCAGAATTAATGAAAAACCAAATAGAATTCCTAGGAATACAGATAGATAAAGATGGAATAAAAATGCAAACTCACATAGTACAAAAAATATTACAATCAGAAGAATTATTAGATACAAAGAAAAAATTACAATCTTTTTTAGGATTAGTTAACCAAGTACGAGAATACATACCTAAATTAGCAACACATTTAAAACCCTTACAGAAAAAATTAAAAAAGGATGTAGAATACCATTTCAATGAACAAGATAAAACCCATATACAACATATTAAAACATTATGCAAAAAACTACCAAAGTTATACTTTCCAGACGAAAAAAGAGAATTTACATACATAGTAGAATCAGATTCAAGCGAACACAGCTATGGCGGAGTACTAAAATATAAATACATGGATAAACCAACAGAACATCACTGCAGATATTATTCAGGATCATATACAGAACCCCAGGTAAGATGGGAAATAAATCGTAAAGAATTATATGCTTTATATAAATGTTTATTAGCTTTCGAACCATATATTGTGTATAACAAATTTATTGTTAGAACAGATAACACCCAAGTAAAATGGTGGTTAACAAGACAAATACAAGACTCAGTTACAACAAAGGAAATACGAAGACTTGTTTTAAATATACAAAATTTTACATTTACAATTGAAGTAATCAAAACTGACAAGAATGTTGTTGCAGATCATTTATCAAGACAAAGCTACTCAGACAGAACCAACTAATACCATAGAAGATATGTTAAAAGTCCTTACTACACTTTGTAATAAAGTGGACAGTATCGACATAGAAGTACAAAAGTGTAACACCCCGTACATTTTCAAACTTATACGATCAACCTAACATGGATAAAGGTATTTACACTTGATATAATAACGACATACTTGAGTGTAAAGTTAAAGTTAAGTGGTGGATTAAGGTAGAAGGATTAAGACGTTGGAAAAAGGGGAGAACATAAACGAGGTGCTTCCGTGACTTAATTAAGATAGTAGGTGTATCAACTATTTAATCTATTGGGCTGCATTTGGACCTATGTTAATGGACTGAATTGAGGTCCAAACTAAGTATATAAAAATGGAAAGATGACCAGCCCAACACTTACTATTAATTCAGGCCCAACAAGACATGATCCAAGTAGAAAAAAAGGTGAGAAAATGGACTGTTTGGACAGCTTATATAGCCAAGTAGGTGCATCACCTACTTGGACTATTTTTGACCAAGAATTGGCTAAGTATAGCCTTATAAAGTCGGTTCTAAGAGGGAGTATATAAAGCTGAAATGCAGCTTATTTTCTTCACAATTCACTTGCCAAATTCCAGCATTTAAATTAAATTACTCTCTTCTCTCTCAAACCCTAACCAACCACCCCTTTGGACAAATCTTCCACTTGCAAGCTTTGGTAAGTATTTAACCTTATATATTGATGTAATATATGTATAATAGGTTGTGGGGATCACGTTGGTGGTGTTTAAAATGTATAGGGCAGTCCCTTAATTAAGTTGGCAGTCCACTTGTGTTAGTTTTGATGAATTTGTCTTCCTTGTGGCTTGGACTTGTATAGGGGCTTAAGGTGTTGAAGAAATTAAGTTATGATGATGAAATTACAGTATATTAAAGTGTGGTTCTGCCCCTTAATCGTTCCTTTTATGTATGGCTTGATGGAAATGTTTATATGTGTTGGTAAATGGAACGTTTGTTGTAGTTAAAAGAGAATACTCTTTTGTTATGTTAAACTGAATGTTGGAACTGTTGTGGAACGATTTTGGTATGCTACTGTGGAAGTAAGTATTGTGACCTTATGGGGTGAATATATGGAGTTTCATTGGAGTGTAAATGTAAAGGATAAACTAGGTAGGTAATCCTACCGGTTTGTAACGGTTATGTTGGTTTGTGGACTGTTTTGGTGGTGTGTGGACTGATTTGGTGGTGTTGTTTTGCAAAAGCAGTAAGTTATAGTGTAATGTTGTGTAATAATGTTATTTAGTAGTATAATGAAGGGGGGAGTGATGCACAATGTGTTTTGGAGGTTGGACAGTTTCTACTTTCCGTTAAGCACCTACTTACCGTCTTGTGAACTTATAATGTAGCTAACCATTAATGTTTGCTCCATTATGTACTTGTGTTGTAGAGTAACACATAAGGAAGGAGCTGAATCAGTGTAGTTACATATTGGGAAGATAAGGTATGTAAGGTTACTTTGTCCGTACCTTTCTGTAGCATATAATGTTCACATCGACGTTACACTTGTCCTATTCCGAGATGTACCAAGGTGTCCTATTTTCGGTTATCAATGGTTATTGTCACATGTTTCCTATTCATTGCACAATGGAGAATCTTGTCTCATAGTCAGTGCTAAGGTTCCAAAGGTCCAACAAAGTTGTGTTCCAATGTTCCAATAGTGATTATATTCATGTCTCTGTTATGCTCCAAAGTTCAAAGTGAGACTATAACTATCATTGTATAGACCTCATTGTACCAATCTCAAAGTAAAGAACAAAGTAATGCATTTGTGGTCAATGATCAAGTATGGGTGGCAAGTCTAGGGGCATAAGCCTAGCTCGACTCGATCCCAATGTATTGATTTATGGGTGGCAAGTCTAGGGGCATAATCCTAGCTCGACTCGATCCCGATGTATTGATTTATGGGTGGCAGGTCTAGGGGCATAAGCCTAGCTCGACCCGATCCCGATACATTGATTTATGGGTGGCAGGTCTAGGGGCGTAAGCCTAGCTCGACCCGATCCCAACATGACGATATGTTATGTAAAGACCCACTGATCAGTCGGGGCCCGGGTACAGTATGACACATGTAATGACAAGTAAGCATTGAAGGAAAGAAGCAATCAAAATAATACACATGGTTCCCAAAATACAGAATGGTTACTTATTCATTGGATTATTCATATGTATCTGAGTTCATTGAAATATTCATGTGTTGTATAGTTTTATATGAGCCTTACATACTCAGTACATTCTTCGTACTGACCCCTTTGGGGAATTTACCTTACTTGCTGCAGGCGCAGGTTCTAGTAGACCTCCACAGTAGGTTACAGGATATTTACAGCTTTTGGTGAGCTCCAGTTGTTCGGGGCTTTCTCCAGGTCACAGTTGTACATATGTTTTGGTGTTGTACATGTCGTATAAAGCGGGGACTTGTCCCGACTTTTAGCTCATTTTGGTCAATGCACTTGTTAGAGGCTTTTGTAGACGGATGTGGGTATATGTATATAAGATGACGCATGAAGTCTTATTTTGATGGCCTCAACGGCCAAGTTTCACATATGTATATTTGTATATGCCACATGTTCTATGAATTTTCGTTGTTAGCATAATAAGTCCTCACGTGTTAAGAGTGTTTCTGATGGCATGCATACGAATGCACATAAGTACATGTTGGTTCTCTCGGGCCTTATCGGCTACGGGTGCCAATCACGTCTCGATGGGATTCGGGGCATGACAAAAGTGGTATCAGAGCAGGTCGTTCTAAGGGTGTCTACAAAGCCGTGTCTGAGTAGAGTCTTACTTATCAGTGTGTTGTGCACCACATTTATAAGTAGGAGGCTACGGGACATTTAGGATGTTGTTTCTTTTCTTCATTCTAGATCGTGCAATGCAATAGAGCCAATGTTATAAGTTGAAATGTGTCTGACAATAGTAATTTCTCTTTGATATAGTAACAATGCCGTTCACGAGAAGAGGTAGAGGTAAAGGGAAGCAGGTAGATGTGCCTGCTGACGAAGGAATGAGTAGACTACCACCTGACCAAGCTAGTCAAGGTGGAGTAAATGCTGAAATTTCATCGCGGTCTTCGTCTACCTTTCCATCTTTGGAAGAGCCAATTGGTAGAGAAGTACCCGCAGAACCACCGATGAATGCCACAGATCAAGATCTTAGAAATGCTGTACATATGTTGACACAGTTAGTGGCGGCACAAAGCCAGGGACGAGCTGGTACAATGACAAATGAGGATGATGCGGATAGAGTGGCAAGTCGCAGGACACAGGACTTCTTGAAACTGGACCCTCCTATATTCACTGGGTCCGATCCAAAAGCAGATCCACAGGACTTCGTGGATCAAATTCAGAGGGCCTTGGAAGTGATGCATGTATCAGGGGTAGAGACAGTTGAACTTGCAGCGTACAGGTTGAAGGGAGAAGCGATATTGTGGTACGAGGATTGGAAGAAATCCCGTGATATTGGTGCTAATCCACCTACGTGGGAAAAGTTTAAAGAGGCTTTCCTTGATCATTACTTGCCCTATGAGATCCGTGAGGCACGTGCGGATCAGTTTCTAAATCTCCGTCAGGGAAACCTAAGCGTCAGGGAATACAGTTTGCAATTTAATTCCTTGGCTCGATATGCGCCAAATGTGGTGGCTACGATGACAGATAGAGTCCATCGATACGTGGACAGACTAGAGCCATATTTGGTACGAGATTGCACCATTGCTGCCTTGAATAAGGACATGGACATAGCGAGAATTCAGGCCTTCGCGCAGAAAATGGAAGAACAACGACAGAGGAGAAGGGTGCATGAATTTGACAGGGGACAGTCCAAAAGGGCTAGACCTATGGGACCACCTATGATGTCCCAAGGAGGGTCTAGGCCTCATATGTTCCCTAGACCACCTAGACCGTCGTTTTCTCATTCCGTGGCAGGTGCTTATTCTCAGTCTCGAGGGTTTAGAGGTGGTTCAGCTGGGCAGAGTAGTGGGATTCATGGATCACAGGCAGCAGGTTTTCCTCGTCAGCAGTGTCAGCACTGCGGGCGTATTCACCTAGGCACATGTCGGTCAGGGACGAATGTCTGCTTTGGTGTGGTATGCCAGGGCATGTAGCGAGAGATTGTCCACGGAGGAGCATGGGTGGTATGGCACGACCGGCAGGATCGGCCGTTGCATCATCAGTATCGGTCCCTTTCTTAGGTAGGGGTGTCCAGCCTACTGGTCGTGGTAGAGGTTTTAGAGGAGCAGCTAGTTCTAGTGGAGTCCAGAACCGTACCTATGCCTTAGCGGATCGTCAGAATTTGGAGGCTTCTCCAGATGTAGTTACAGGTACATTATCCATCTTTTCACATAATGTATATGCATTGATTGATCCGGGATCTACTCTATCATATGTCACTCCATTGATTGCGGGAAAATTTGAAAGAACGCCAGAATTATTAGTTAAACCATTTGAAGTATCTACCCCAGTTGGCGAGTCTATTGTAGCTGAAAGAGTCTATCGTAATTGTATAGTAACTGTTTGTGATCATGATACATTGGCTGATCTTGTCGAACTAGAAATGGTAGATTTTGATGTTATAATGGGTATGGATTGGTTGGCTTCTTATTGTGCCACAGTAGATTGCCGAACAAAGAAAGTACATTTTTATTTCCCAAAAGAGATAGTTCTTGAATGGAGGGGTAATGTTGGAGCGCCGAAAGGTAAGTTTATTTCTTATCTTAAGGCGAAGAAAATGATATCTAAGGGGTACATATGTCACCTAGTAAGGGTGAAAGATACAGATGTAGAGCCACCGATTCTTCAATCTGTTCCAGTGGTAAATGAATTCCTGGATGTATTTCCTGAAGATCTCTTGGGGTTACCTCCAGAATGAGAAGTAGAGTTTGGTATTGATGTGATTCCAGATACTCAACCTATCTCTATTCCTCCGTATAGAATGGCCCCAGCAGAGTTACGGGAATTAAAGGAACAATTAAAAGACTTGTTGGACAAGGGCTTCATCAGGCCTAGTATGTCCCCGTGGGGTGCACCAGTATTATTTGTACGCAAGAAAGATGGTACACTGAGGATGTGTATTGATTATTGGCAACTGAATAGGGTGACAATTAAGAATAAATACCCCCTCCCTAGAATTGACGATTTATTTGATCAATTACAAGGTGATAAATGTTTCTCAAAGATTGACTTGAGGTCGGGTTACCATCAAGTAAAGGTCAGAGAGAGAGATGTACCCAAGACAGCTTTTCGAACACGGTACGGTCATTATGAGTTTTTAGTTATGTCCTTTGGACTAACAAATGCACCAGCAGCTTTTATGGATCTAATGAATAGGGTGTTTAAGCCGTTTTTAGACGTGTTCGTGATAGTATTTATAGATGATATTCTTGTCTATTCAAGATCAAAAGAGGACCATGCTAGTCACTTACGACAGGTGTTACAGATTCTTCGTGATCGTAAGTTATATGCAAAGTTCTCTAAATGTGAATTTTGGTTAAAATCTGTAGCATTCTTGGGTCATATTGTGTTGGATGAAGGAATAAGGGTTGATACTCAAAAGTTAGAAGCTGTGAAGAATTGGCCAAGACCTACAACGCCTACGGAGATTCGTAGTTTCCTCGGGTTGGCAGGTTATTATAGAAGGTTTGTTGAAGGATTTTCTTCTATCGCTGCACCTTTAACAAAGCTAACACACAAGGCAACTAAGTTTCAATGGAATGATGCATGTGAGAAGGGTTTCCAAGATCTGAAAAATAAGCTGACCTCTACACCCGTATTGGTACTTCCAGAAGGGATAGAAGGTTATGCGGTATATTGTGATGCTTCAGGAGTTGGCTTGGGATGTGTATTTATGCAGCATGGTAAAGTAATAGCTTATGCCTCCAGACAATTGCGGCCACATGAAAAAAATTATCCAACACATGATCTTGAGTTAGCAGCAGTGGTATTTTCTTTAAAGATATGGCGCCACTATTTGTATGGGGTTCATGTTGACATATATACCGACCATAAGAGTTTGCAATATATCTTTAAGCAGAAGGACCTAAATTTGAGGCAACGGAGGTGGATTGAACTATTGAAAGATTATGACATTGATATTTTATATCATCCGGGGAAGGCAAATGTGGTAGCTGATGCATTAAGTCGTAAGGCAATGGGGAACACTAATGGCCAGCTTAGAGGAAAACAAGGGTTAATCAAGGATCTACATCAATTAGCTAGCTTAGGCGTTCGCCTTCTTGAAACTCCAGAGGAAGGAGTTGTGGTGCAAAATGCGGCCGAATCATCATTAGTAGTTGAAGTGAAAGAAAAGCAGTATGCAGATCCTATTCTATCATAGCTTAAGGAGAATGTACAGCAAGGTATGACAAAGGCATTTGATCTTACTCAAGAAGGAGTACTTCAGTGCCAAAACAGACTATGTGTACCTAATGTAGATGAGTTAAGACGAAGGGTTATGACAGAGGCACATCATTCCAGGTATTCTATTCATCCGGGATCAACTGAAATGTACCACGATCTTAAAGGAGTGTATTGGTGGGGTGATATGAAGAAGAATATTGCAGAATTTGTAGCCCAATGTCCAAATTGTCAACAAGTAAAAGTAGAGCATCAGAAGCCTGGAGGTTACATGCAATGTATCAATCTTCCAGTCTGGAAGTGGGATATGATTAATATGGACTTCATCACAGGTTTGCCTCGTACATTGCGTAAATTTGATTCTATATGGGTTATAGTTGACAGGCTTACCAAGTCCGCACATTTTCTACCAGTCAAGACCACTTATACAGCTGAGGATATGCAAAATTATATGTTAAAGAGATAGTGACGTTGCATGGTATTCCACTTTCCATTATATCAGACAGGGGAGCCCAATTTACTGCACACTTTTGGAAATCCTTTCAGAAGAGTTTGGGAACCCAAGTGAATTTAAGTACGGCTTTTCATCCTCAGACAGATGGACAAGCAGAACGTACTATCCAAACACTTGAAGATATGATACGAGCTTGTGTATTAGACTTTAAAGGTAACTGGGATGATCATTTACCTCTTATTGAGTTCGCCTACAATAATAGCTATCATTCAAGTATCAAAATGGCGCCTTATGAAGCCTTATACGGGAGAAAATGTAGGTCACCGATTGGGTGGTTTGAAGTAGGTGAGACTATTTTATTTGGACCAGATCTTGTTCATCAAGCCATGGAAAAGGTTAAGGTGATACAGCAACGGCTAGGAACAGCCCAAAGTCGACACAAATCATATGCCGATGTTAGAAGAAGGGGGCTAGAGTTTGCTATAGGTGATTGGGTATTTTTGAAAGTGTCACCAATGAAAGGGGTAATGAGATTTGGGAAGAAGGGAAAACTAAGTCCACGTTATATAGGGCCATATAAGATTATCCGAAGATTTGGCCAGGTTGCTTATGAATTGGAACTACCCCAAGAACTCTCCACAGTTCATCCAGTGTTTCACGTCTCAATGCTTCGAAAGTGCATAGGAGATCCATCTTATATTACTCCTACTGAAGAAGTACAAGTTACGGATGATCTCACCTATGAAGAAGTACCTATTGCTATTCTAGATCGACAAGTGAAGAAGTTAAGAAATAAAGAGGTAACTTCTGTAAAAGTGCTTTGGAGGAATCAACAGGTAGAAGAGGTCACATGGGAAGCTGAGGAGATGATGAAATCTAAGTATCCTCAATTATTTGAAACCGAAGTGGAAGCCTTAGATGCTGAATTGGAGCAATAACAAGTAAGTATATAAATATATAAGTGTTATATGGTAGTATAAAGATTACACTTAAGCTTGAACTCGTTTAAGCTGAATAGAGATGATACTACCATTCGAGGACGAATGTTCCTAAGGGAGGGAGGATGTAACACCCCGTACATTTTCAAACTTATACGATCAACCTAACATGGATAAAGGTATTTACACTTGATATAATAACGACATACTTGAGTGTAAAGTTAAGTGGTGGATTAAGGTAGAAGGATTAAGACGTTGGAAAAAGGGGAGAACATAAACGAGGTGCTTCCGTGACTTAATTAAGATAGTAGGTGTATCAACTATTTAATCTATTGGGCTGCATTTGGACCTATGTTAATGGACTGAATTGAGGTCCAAACTAAGTATATAAAAATGGAAAGATGACCAGCCCAACACTTACTATTAATTCAGGCCCAACAAGACATGATCCAAGTAGAAAAAAAGGTGAGAAAATGGACTGTTTGGACAGCTTATATAGCCAAGTAGGTGCATCACCTACTTGGACTATTTTTGACCAAGAATTGGCTAAGTATAGCCTTATAAAGTCGGTTCTAAGAGGGAGTATATAAAGCTGAAATGCAGCTTATTTTCTTCACAATTCACTTGCCAAATTCCAGCATTTAAATTAAATTACTCTCTTCTCTCTCAAACCCTAACCAACCACCCCTTTGGACAAATCTTCCACTTGCAAGCTTTGGTAAGTATTTAACCTTATATATTGATGTAATATATGTATAATAGGTTGTGGGGATCACGTTGGTGGTGTTTAAAATGTATAGGGCAGTCCCTTAATTAAGTTGGCAGTCCACTTGTGTTAGTTTTGATGAATTTGTCTTCCTTGTGGCTTGGACTTGTATAGGGGCTTAAGGTGTTGAAGAAATTAAGTTATGATGATGAAATTACAGTATATTAAAGTGTGGTTCTGCCCCTTAATCGTTCCTTTTATGTATGGCTTGATGGAAATGTTTATATGTGTTGGTAAATGGAACGTTTGTTGTAGTTAAAAGAGAATACTCTTTTGTTATGTTAAACTGAATGTTGGAACTGTTGTGGAACGATTTTGGTATTCTACTGTGGAAGTAAGTATTGTGACCTTATGGGGTGAATATATGGAGTTTCATTGGAGTGTAAATGTAAAGGATAAACTAGGTAGGTAATCCTACCGGTTTGTAACGGTTATGTTGGTTTGTGGACTGTTTTGGTGGTGTGTGGACTGATTTGGTGGTGTTGTTTTGCAAAAGCAGTAAGTTATAGTGTAATGTTGTGTAATAATGTTATTTAGTAGTATAATGAAGGGGGGAGTGATGCACAATGTGTTTTGGAGGTTGGACAGTTTCTACTTTCCGTTAAGCACCTACTTACCGTCTTGTGAACTTATAATGTAGCTAACCATTAATGTTTGCTCCATTATGTACTTGTGTTGTAGAGTAACACATAAGGAAGGAGCTGAATCAGTGTAGTTACATATTGGGAAGATAAGGTATGTAAGGTTACTTTGTCCGTACCTTTCTGTAGCATATAATGTTCACATCGACGTTACACTTGTCCTATTCCGAGATGTACCAAGGTGTCCTATTTTCGGTTATCAATGGTTATTGTCACATGTTTCCTATTCATTGCACAATGGAGAATCTTGTCTCATAGTCAGTGCTAAGGTTCCAAAGGTCCAACAAAGTTGTGTTCCAATGTTCCAATAGTGATTATATTCATGTCTCTGTTATGCTCCAAAGTTCAAAGTGAGACTATAACTATCATTGTATAGACCTCATTGTACCAATCTCAAAGTAAAGAACAAAGTAATGCATTTGTGGTCAATGATCAAGTATGGGTGGCAAGTCTAGGGGCATAAGCCTAGCTCGACTCGATCCCAATGTATTGATTTATGGGTGGCAAGTCTAGGGGCATAATCCTAGCTCGACTCGATCCCGATGTATTGATTTATGGGTGGCAGGTCTAGGGGCATAAGCCTAGCTCGACCCGATCCCGATACATTGATTTATGGGTGGCAGGTCTAGGGGCGTAAGCCTAGCTCGACCCGATCCCAACATGACGATATGTTATGTAAAGACCCACTGATTAGTCGGGGCCCGGGTACAGTATGACACATGTAATGACAAGTAAGCATTGAAGGAAAGAAGCAATCAAAATAATACACATGGTTCCCAAAATACAGAATGGTTACTTATTCATTGGATTATTCATATGTATCTGAGTTCATTGAAATATTCATGTGTTGTATAGTTTTATATGAGCCTTACATACTCAGTACATTCTTCGTACTGACCCCTTTGGGGAATTTACCTTACTTGCTGCAGGCGCAGGTTCTAGTAGACCTCCACAGTAGGTTACAGGATATTTACAGCTTTTGGTGAGCTCCAGTTGTTCGGGGCTTTCTCCAGGTCACAGTTGTACATATGTTTTGGTGTTGTACATGTCGTATAAAGCGGGGACTTGTCCCGACTTTTAGCTCATTTTGGTCAATGCACTTGTTAGAGGCTTTTGTAGACGGATGTGGGTATATGTATATAAGATGACGCATGAAGTCTTATTTTGATGGCCTCAACGGCCAAGTTTCACATATGTATATTTGTATATGCCACATGTTCTATGAATTTTCGTTGTTAGCATAATAAGTCCTCACGTGTTAAGAGTGTTTCTGATGGCATGCATACGAATGCACATAAGTACATGTTGGTTCTCTCGGGCCTTATCGGCTACGGGTGCCAATCACGTCTCGATGGGATTCGGGGCATGACAAAAAGCTAAGGGTTAATTAAGTTAAACTGAAACCTACAGCTAGTACAAATACAAGTCAGCCGCATGACTCAAAATCTGCTGAGCTACGTCGATCGGAAGACGCTAAAATTCCAGACCTAGAAGGAGACGATGGGAAACTCCTAAAAACCCATAACACTCCAATTATTTCAAATGCAGGTACAAGCAATGCAAGTACAAGCAAAGCAGCTAGCAAAAAACCAGCTAATAATTTAAACAGTCTGTTTGATAGACCATTTACCCAAAAGATACCTATAACTCAAAATATCCCAGCACCACAAACATCTACATATGCAGCCAGCCTTTATAATGAAAAGAAAATATATAACCACATATCCAGTACATATCTCCAGAATATCCATGAAATACAGACATTCTTAAATACAAAACCAAGATCCACAACAGCTACAGAGCCTTATACTGATTATATTACCCAAAAGCTACAAGGATACAATAAACTAATTGCATTACCAAATACCAGTCCAAAGCTAGTAAGAACATGTTATAGCTATGGATTATTAAATACAGTTTACACAATTACAGGAAAAGAGATAGAACAAATACCAGAAGTACACAATCATTTTCAGACATACAGACGAATTACAAAAGGATCATTATTTTATATACGGTTTTACACAGCACCAGCAGAGATAATATATACAGAAATAAAACCAATTATCCAAGTTATTAAGATAGGTTTGACACGAGAAATGTTACTTCCAAAAGATATTGGTGAACAACCAGAGATACCCAAGTCAGAGCTACCAAGTTTTTACGCAAACAAAAGAATTATTGGACTAACAACAATTGTCCAAGAACTAGCACATAATTATTTTAACAGCAATGCCATATGGAAATACGTTGCCAGAGATCAGATGATGATATATGCAAATTCAAAGGAACTACGATCAGCAGATATGGAAGAAGTTAAACAATGGACTCTTTCATTACTTAGACCAGAAGAGATACTGACAACACGAGCTTTAAAAAAGGAATTTATATCAGAAAATTTATTAACCAGATATTGCCAATTGATAGGACCAAAATATCCAGATCACCGATGCTCAAAGTGTAATGGTGGAGATACAATCAAGATTCCAAAAGTCCAGCTAGAATAAATCCAGCTAGACAAATGAAGAAGATAGTCAGCCGACAGCAGACCAACCGACAAAGAAAAGATAGGAAAAGAAAAAGTTATGTAAATTATTAGATTCCTTATCTTTTGCTTTTTAGCTTTTACTTTTAAATTTTGTCGTTTAGTATAAGTCGTAAAGTGCACAGTTGTGCCCTTTACTATGCAAATAGTATTTTACCTTTTACTTTTTTGAAAGGACGGCCATTAGGAAGTTTGAAAGGCCATTCTTTCCTTTCTTTCATTTGTATATATAGGAGAGTTCAGAGACGAGAGAAGGCAGAGTAAGCTTAACAGCTGAAATTCCTTTCCTCTTCCCCCTCTCATGTGTTGAGAATTCCAGATATATAAATAAATATTTTCAACAGGTACAACATGGAGAATATAGAAACAAATACAGATATGCATACTGAATCACATACCGACACTACACCTACTGAAAACATACATAACAAGGTACACTCTTATCCAACTATGTGTAGCTAAATCTTATATTCCTGATAATCTCTAGATTATTACTATTATTTATCATATATTAGTATGATTATTTTGGAATGCTTGAGCAAGTTTGCTATGGTTAGGTAAGCCGAGAGTAAGTAAGCCCAGACTAAGCCCTCCTAAAAGTCGAAACCAAGAAGGCTAGGAATGCCATTAGAGGGAAGTAGACAAGAGTTGAAGGCATTGTTAGGGTAACCAATTGAGGCTAAAACCCATAGTAGTGACAAGAAGAGTATTCCAAAATACTGTATTAATAAATGATAAATAGTAATAAAACATTTAGAGGTTAGAAGGAATATCAGTTAGCCAACATGACATTAAAAATGGATAATTATCAGTTAAGCGATTATACATACTTAATAGATAATAACGAAGAATACAAGATATTACTTTTATACACACTTAGAAATTTAGATGAAGATAGCACAAGAAAAATATATGATTTACTTATGACCTACGAAGTTATGGCACTAATGCAAAATAGTTTTATGGAATTTATAATCTCTGATGATGATATAGGAAATAATTATACTGATTATCTAGACTTAGAAGATTATATAGACTTTAATTAAATCTATGATTAATCAAGCTTATTTCCAAAGAGTTAAACAATTATAAAATGAATCACGAACAATTTGAAAACTGGAGACAGACCGTAGAAGAACTAAGAGAAACAGAAACCCTTATACAATATAACTTAGATATGTATCAAAGAACCCAATAAGTTACTTATTTACAAAAGATCTTAGAAAATATAACACACATGCTAGTATTAATTCCGCTACGAAATAGATATTATGAAGCAATATTTAGATAAATGGACCTAATTACTCAAAATACACACACCACAATAAAAGACCCACACGACCCCCCAACATTAAAAGTTACCATAAGTTGATAATTGCATCAAAAAAGGGTATAGGGGTATTAGGGGGTCAAAGAGATGCAAAAACATGCAAAACAAACTTCTGGGCTGACCTACAAAGCCACCTGCGCCTGTAGGTAGCTGAGGTGTGGCTGCAGGTGCCTTTTGGCAATGTCCAGGGGCACCTGTGAAGTCACGTGCGCCCGCAGGTGCCTTCGTCTGCGAGGGAGGGTGCTCGTTTCAGCCAAAATGGGTCCCTTTTGGGTTCTTTTTTGTAATGAATGGTCCATGATCATAATTCAACTTCTCTTTTAATATTTTAAGTTATCATGGATACCAACAAACATCCATGGATTCACAACTCACATAAACATCACAAAACTACATTTTTCCTTCAATACACCACCGGTTCTATGTACAATTTCGCAACAACAATTCCAAATGTTACACACAAAGAGAAATCAAGTTAAGGACATAACCACATCTTACATGTTGATATTTAATCCATAAAATTCACTTCCTTCAAGACCACAAGTCCACTTCCAAGTTTACAAGGCAAAACCCTTTACCGATTAAGCAAACATAGACTATTTCACACATAGTGAACTTCTCCACACTTTGTCAACATAACCAACATGATTTATACACCCTCTTATGCATATAATATATTAAACCATGAGAGTAAACATTTACAAAGCTTGTAAAGGAGTGATCTTTTCCAAAGAGAATGATAGCTTAGGGTTTGGAAGAGGAGAGAATATTGTGGAAAATTCTAGACTTTGCACATGTGTTAAATGGTGAAAAAATCCGATTTTTCCACCTTATATAGTCCCACAAGGTCATCCTTAGCCATTCTTGGTCAAAGATGACATGTTTACTTGGTCCATTTTATGAATGGGTCATTTTTCCTTTTTTGGGCCAAGTCTTTTACTTAATTGTTGGGCCTCTTTTGAGCCCATTAGCATGGAATTAATTCAGCCCATGAATTTTAGTGATTAATCCACCAACTATCTCAAGTTTAAATAATTTCATAAATGTTACGGTAATCAATTAGGTTCGAAAATGTACGGGGTGTTACAAATATAATCAATAGGTAATGATTAAAATAGGTTTATAAGCTTACCCCAAATAACAGATGATGAAAACCCCACTTCAATTCTCCCAAAATTGTGCTCTCAAAGCTTGAAAATGGTGTTCAAGAAGAAATGGGTGATATTTATACTGTTCAACTCTTAGTGCCCTCCTGTGTGAGCACTAAACCCACCGCATGTGAATAGAACAATCTTTAACCCAGACTGGCCCTAGCCCTTTGCATGTGTAGTGACTAGGTCAATGCTTTACCGTGTGCATGGCCCTCTAGCCCCGTGCACGATAAAAGATTACCTGGTGCACCAGCAGCTATGTACTAACAGATATACAAGGCTAAAATCTTTCCGAACGAACACTCGAGATTTGTTCGGCACCCAAAATTAAACCAATAATGCTACTAGGAAAATTTTGATGTTCTGGGCTCAACAGAACCCTCAGAATCACCATTGGAGCTCATCATCAATATGTTTCACCCTTAACCACTTTAGACCAATAAAACTAGTTTCTCGCCAAACACTCAAAAATCTTAATAGGGTCTCAAAACCCAAAACCAACCATGCTACTAACCCAAAATTGACATTATGGTACTAATGAAACTGACCAAATTTTCACCCGACGCTCAGATCTTGGAATGTTGACCAAATTCAACTATATCCACTTAAATGCTTCTAAAAACCAAAAACTCATATAAAATACTCCCAATTGCTTTAGGGACCTTACCACCCATTCCTGCAACTCACAAATGCTATAAGGCAACAACGAGGAGGGGCAAAATAGTAAAAACATAGAAATTCTAGAAATCACCACGAGTATTGTTACATTATCGACCACTAAAACACATATTCATATTTGAACATAAAGCAAGAAAAGTACATAGACCAGTGAAAAGCTGGGTGTATCTACTCTGCATGTCGGACTCAATCTCTCACGTAGCCTCCGTAATCGTGTGATGTCTCCATTGAATTTTCACTGAGTAAATATTCTTGGACCTCAACTTTCTAGTCCACCTATCCAAAATAGTTATAGGATTCTTCTCAAAGATCAAATCACAGTCTAAACTAACTGAATCCCACTAAATCATATGAGAATCGTCAGGACGGTATCTCTTCAACATCAAAACATGGAATATTGGATCAACATATGATAGGCTAGGAGGTAAGGCCAACCTATAAAACACCTTCCTAAATTTCTCAAGATTCTCAAAAGGTCCAATGAATCTTAGATTAAGCTTCCCTATTTTTTTTTTAACCTCGTCACACCCTTTATGGGTGATACCTTCAACAAACCCTGCTCACTCTGCATGAACTCTACATCATGAACCTATTAATTGGTGTAACTCTTATATCTAATTTGGGTTGCCATAACCCTCTACTGAATCAGTCTCACTCGATCCATCAAGTCTCTCAACAAATCAGTATCCCAAGGCGTAACCTCAAAAGAATTAAACCATCCCACAGGGGATCTATATTTCCTCCATTACAAAGACTCTAAAGGTGTAATTTAAATACTAGAATGGGAACTATTATTATAGGTGAACTCCGCTAATGGAAAGAACTAGTCTTAATGACCACTACAATCCATAACACATGCCCGAAGCATGTCCTTTTACACCTAAAAGGTCCTCTCCAACTGGCCATCCATCTAAGGGTTAAATGTTGTGCCCATCTCTAGCTGAGTGCCCAACTCCCACTGCATAGAACTCTAAAAGTTTGAGGTAAGCTGAGTACCTCTGTAAAAAATAATAGAGATAGGCATGCCAAGTAACCAAACTATCTCATGAATGTAGATCTTGGACAACTTCTATGAATTGTAATTCATTTTTACAGGTACAAAGTGTGCTGATTTGGTCAACCTATCCACAATCACCATAATGGAATCAAAATTCCACAAAGTCGATGGCAAACCAACCATAAAGTCTATAGTAATACACGCCCATTTATACTCTAGGATAGACATCCACTGCATTATACCATTCATTCGTTGGTGCTCATATTTTACCTGCTTACAAATAAAACACTTAGCCACAAACGCCATAACATTTTTCTTCATCCTACACCACTAATAGTGTTGCTTCAAGTCATGGAACATCTTAGCTGCTTCTTGATGGATAGAATATATCAAACTATGAGTCTTATAAAAAATTAGTTTAATCAATTCACCAACCTTTGGCACACAAACTCGACCATCAATCCTCAAAACATTCTCTGAATCAAGAATTGTCGTCTTCTCCTCGCCCAAGAACACCTTATCACAAATCTTCCTCAACTTTTCATCATCAAACTATCAAGCACGAATCTTCTCTAACAATGAGGATCTAGCCTTAACATAAACCAAAATATGCCCAGGTACCAAAATATTAAGTTGAATCAACTGGTTAGCCAAAGATTGAATGTCCAAAGCCAAAGGTTGATCCTCTGCCATAAGTTAAAACACCCAATGCTTGCCACCTTCTGACTCAAGGTATTCTTTACCATATTAGCCTTGACCAGATGATAAAGAATAGTAAGATCATAATCCTTAAGCAACTCCATAATCTACGTTGTCTTATATTAAAATCCCACTGATTGAAGAATCACCGAAGGCTATAATGGTTTGTGAAAATCTCACAATGAACAGTATATAAATAATGACACCACAAATTAAGCATGAATACCACCACCATTTACTCCAATTCATGAGTAGGGTAGTTTTTATCATGGACTTTAAATTGTCGAGAAGCATAAGCTATCACTTTACCCTTTTGTATCAATACAATACCCAAGACAACTCTAGAAGCTTTACAATACACTATAAAACCCATGCTATCCTAAGGCCAAGTCAAGATAGGAGCCGAAGTTAACAACGTCTTGAGCTTTTGAAAGCTCTTCTCACACTCATTTTACCACTAAAAAGCAACAAATTTTTGAGTCCATTTAGTCAAAGGAGCTACAATAGAAGAAAATCCTTCCACAAATGTTGATAGTAGCCTGCTAACCCAATAAAATTTTGAATCTAAATAGGGGAAGTAGGTCGAACCCAATCACAAACCACTGCCACCTTGTCGGATTGACCATGATACCATCTTTGGTCACTACATGACCTAAGAATGATGTTGAATCCAACAAAAACTTGCACATGGAGAAGTTGGCATACAATCGCTTATCTCTCAAACTCTGAAGTATGATCCTCAAATGCCTCACATGTTCTGCCTCACTCTTGGAATACACTAAGATTTCATTGATGAACACAATCACAAGTGAATCAAGGTAAGGCTAAAAAACTCTATTCATCAACTCCATAAATGTTGTTGGTTTGTTAGTTAGCCCAAAATACACAACCAAGAACTCATAATGGCCATACCAAATCCTGAAAGCCGTCTTTGGAACATCTGAGGCACAGATTTTTAGTTGATAGTAACCAGACTGTAAGTCGATCTTAGATATTGTTGTCGCACCCTGAAGCTAAGCAAATAAATCATCGATACATAAAAGAGGATATTTGTTCTTGATGGTTGCTTTGTTCAACTGTCAGTAATCAATACATAAAAGCATGGTCCCATCCTTCTTCTTAACAAACAAGAAAGGGGCACCCCAAGGTGAAACACTCGGTTTAATAAACCACTTACTCAATAAATCCCATAATCGCTCCTTCAACTCCTTTAATTCTGCTGGGGCCTATAAGGGTAAGCAAAAATGGGTATAGTTCTTGGCTCTATATTAATAGAAAAATCAATATCTCTATCTTAAGGAATACAAGGCAAGTTTGTAGGAAATATATCCATGAACTACCTAGAAACTCTCACAAATTCCAAAGAAGGTGAATCAACACTGGCAACACGCACATAAGCCAAGTAATATAAACACCCCTTCTCCACCATACGACAAGCACAAAGAAAAGATAAAACCCATTTTAACACAAACTAGGAGTACCCTTCCACTCTAACCTAAACACATTTGGCATGACTAAAGTGACAGTCTTGTCATAATAATACAAAACCATATGATAAGAAGACAACCATTCCATACCCATTATAACATCAAAATCTACCATATTAGGAATTAAAAAATCTACCCAAGTATCACGCCCCAAAAAAGTCATTACATATGACTGGTATACTTGATCTACCATTAAAATATTGCCTATAGGTGTAGAAACATAGATGGGTACAGCAAGGGACTCACACATAGAATTAATATAGAAGCAACATATGTAGACACATAAGAAAATATACACCCAGGGTCAAATGAAACTAAAGCAGGATGATGGAAAACTGGGATGATATCTTTGATGACAACTTTAGAGGCCTCCACCTTAAGTCTCCTGAGAAAAGAATAGCACTACATGTGTCTGCCTCCAGACTAAGAAACTCTTTGTCCACAACTATAATCTCCTTGATCTCCACCCCCGGTACCCCAAGATCTACCTCTACCATTCTATGTACCCTCTCTGACCGGAGGTGTTGGAGCTTGGTAAGGCTGAAGCTATAAACTCTATTATGGAGGGCATGATACACACCTAGGGAAATCTCTTGATAAGTGTTCAAACTCATTACACATATAACATCCCCTGCTAGATGAATAACATTATGAGGGATGAGAAGAACTAGACCACCATTCAAAATGATAAAAACCAGAATAAGACCCTTAGCTTGAATGATCTTACCTCTGACCAGCCAAATTCTTAAAAACTGCAAAATTGCTATTTGATCTCTGCAATGCTACCTAAATTAGTCTTCTGTGCTAATGTTTTATCCCTCTCTGAAATCTCCTTTTAAAAAGTGGTAGGAAAATGGTTTTCAACCTTCAAAACTATTTCAAAACCTAAAGAAAGTTCTCAAATAATTTAAGAAAAGATATAGAGTGGCCACTTGATTTTTATATAGAAAATATCAAGATAAACCTTGAAAGAACTTTAAAGATTTGAAAACAGAAACAAACCCTTAAATTAGAGCAAATGGGTAAGGATTGTGGTGACGGCTTGAGAAGGTTTTTAAGGCACTCAAAAACCTCTGTTAAAATGGTTGACCAAATGATGATTTGAACGACTTCGCAAAAATGACTGACTTTGAATGTTTTTAACGTCATTTAAAATATTTCACAAAAAGGCATTTGTTCTATTTATATGAAAAATAGTCTACTTAAGTTAAAGGAAAATCTTTTTAAAACAAAATTTCAAATTCTGAGCCCAAGAGGGGAACAAAAATACCGATTAATATATCACAAATTATTTGACTGGTTATTGAAAAGCTTGGATTTTTTCACTATTAGCTTCCCTTTCTCAATATTTCTCCTTTGAACCTGTATACTAGCTTCCATGATTTGTATATCACCTGCATAACTGTATACTAATTTATACTAGTGCAACTTAATCCTTTTGGACTTGGTCTTTGAGGCTCGGACGTGATATTTCGCCTCTCTGGCCTTTTAGGAGATGCAGGGAAATGGAGTCCAATAGACTCCAAAATCAATGTCACATGTAACAAAGAAAGATATGAATTAGCATATACTCAAGGAAGCTAATAAAGTCACATTTAGTCAAACAAATCAATAGCTTTCCTAAAAAAATGTTTCAAGTAGCCAATAGATAACTTTACTATTCTATGGGCTTATACAGAATGATCAGGCAAACACACATTTTAGCCCATCATAATAGCCATAGCAAAGTAATTGAGCAGTAACTTAACATGATTAAATATGTAATATTGGAGATCGACAAGGAACAAAGAAGTAGGGGTCATTCCATTCATCAATAAGCATGCTAGAGGAGAACAAAATGGATCCTTGGTAGTTTTAAAGAGAAGAAATTAACCAAGGCAATAGTCAACAAATAAAGACATTATTCAATGCCAAGAGATGATGCTATTGAAAGAAATTTTAAGAGAACATGTGTTTGATCTACCTACAATCAATAGAGACCAAAGAAAGAAGAAAAGCATAGGAAGAATTAAAAGGTCAAGCAGGACTTTAAATCCAAAGAGAGAGACCCTTTTTCCTTTCTTGACAACTTTGAATTTCAAAGATGTAGATAAGTTATGAAGAAAATCCCTGTCACATCTTACAACTCCTTTCAAGTGCCTTTTATAGTATTATGAACCAAAATGACACTTTACAAACAAATGAAGAGATACAAAAAGAAAGCAATTCAAATTTAAGTTATTTGACTACCCTGCTCATTAACATCTTAAACACAGAGACTTTCAGAGATGAACATAGGCTATTATGAATATATATTACATCTCTTAAGAGTGACTTTGAGGAAAAACTAAAGAGTAATCCTCAAAGACATTTCTTTCCCATAAGAACTCTATTTGATATTATGAACGAAGAGAGGTTTTTAGAAAACATTGATCTCAAGCCAGATCTAATTCACATTACACAATAGAGGGAAGGAAAAGACAGAGACAAATAAAAAATAATCAAATATAATCAACTCATTTATCACTTAACAAGAACGCTGAAAATGAGCTTTTGAAGATGAAGATAGGTAACTATGATATCATTCTTCAATCCTGTAGCTCTGATTTGAAAAAAAAAAACTAAACAATGACTTCATGCCCTTCTTGACAAGTTGCATTCATGGCATGTCAAGATATTCCTTTAGGAATCATTAATTTAAAACATCACACTATTCAATTGTTTATCTCCATCATTTTTGATTAAACAACACACAAATCACAATCGTTAGCCAATATTCATGTAAAAACCTACTAGTTAATGCTCGTCCTCAAAAGACTCTTCCTTGTTATTGAAGATTCAACCTGATATTATGAACCAAGAGACTCTTGAAGAAATGATGAACATAGAACAAACAAGTCATTTCCATTGTTCATATTCGAAACTCTAATAGAATTACAGTGATGAAACACAAACAGAAAACAAACTAGTGCAAAGAAAAAATGATATACTCATTCAATTACTTTGAATTCAAAATATTCAATCCTAAAGATCCTCACGACATCCAACTTCTATATTTTTAGAGGAGACCATGCCCACTCTCAAAATTACTATGATACTCCACATTGCAATATTTAACCACAAAGAAGAAGAGAAAAAAATGCAAAAGGAAGAAGTTTTCACCTATTTTTGAGTAGTGAGCTAGGTTGAATAGCTGAAGAATGACTTCTTTGAATCCTAAGGATTTTTTTATTGCCTAAACCAAATGTTTCTTGCCAGAATTTTATGATTTCAATGAATTGGGGTATGTTTCGATATGAATTTCTAGGTTACGTGAAATTTGAGGAGTGCTCCTCCAGAATCCCTAATTTTTTTCCCAAAAAATCCACTTTAAACCCTTATCCCTCACTATGTATTTATAGGGGAAGTTGGGGTTGGTTTGGGTAAAATTGGAGGGGTAATTGGGGTAATTCAATTTAGGGATTTTGAAATTTAAATTGGGGATAGGATTTTCAACTTGGAATTGGCATGAATTTGGACGCATATAGGGTAAATTCATTGGGGGTTTGGGGGGTGGGGGAAGCGAATTCCTTCTAAGAACCAATAGAATTCGTACAACTCTATACAAATTCATATGAATTTAGCAGATTTGAGGGGAATAATCCCATTGAAGGTACCACCTTGTGTTATTTCAATAAACTTACAAGTTTTTTCATCTACAAATTCGCATGCGAGTCACATGAGCTCATGTGAAAGGAGGGAAATTGGATAGAATTTGAAGATGGGGGTGTCGTTTGAGGGGATTTGATGTTTCATTTTGGTAGCTATTTAACGGAGGGTGCTTAGTTGTTGTACACTTTGACTTGGAGAAGACGCGTAGAGAAAGAAGGGTGCATGGGAGTTTTAATGCAGTCTTTTGGAATTAAAAGATGGAGGTGAGATATTTGTGGTGTATATGTATATAGCTATTAAGGGATTTATTTGTGGAGGAAAAATGTTAAAAGGACTTGGTATTTGGGTCAGGTCAGGATTTAAAGAACTGGGCCTGGGAAACTTGGGAAAAGATATGATGAAAGAAATAGATAGGGGAAGCCCAACTTAACAACCTTAGACAATCTAAATTATAAAATGGCCAAATTGTATTAATTTTGAGAATTTAGGCCAATTGTAGTTCATAACAATTATTTTATGCACAATTTACAAGGAATTCAAAAGTTATCCCAATTTCAAGTTATGGAGAGACTGAAAAGATTGTGAATGGGAAGATTGGGGGGAGTTCTGAATGAAGTCAAGTTTTTAACATAGAGCCCAACCTAAATGTCTCTGAGATTCAGGGAATCAAACTATTTGTATTTCGACTCAATCGGTAGAAAACATGATCTTTTATGTTAAGATGACCTTTGTAAGGGATGAGTAATGAGTAAAGTGAGATATGGAAAAGAGGTTTGTAACCTTTTAACCATGAATGTGGGATCATTCACATCCATAGGTAAAATTTTACCTGAACATAGTTTCCAAAGCTCGAGGTGTATTGTTCCTGGATTTGAAGGAAAGGAAAGGTTGCTTCCTGTACGAGTTTAGAAATACTCTTGATACAAAACTAAAATTGAAAATATCACAAATACCCATATGCCTTATGATAAGGGTGTGGTCTGATTATGGTGGAAGTCATCCTTAGGCTGGCATCTATAGAGTTTGATACTACTCTTCGAACTATGTCTCAGTTTGCTACTATGAAACAGTTCCACGTTGTGCTATGTCCTTTTTTGAGTCATCTGCACCTATGGTTTTTGATATTTTTATCCTCTCAGATGCTCTTAACAAAATCTTAAAATAATATTATTAGTATTAAAATAATCTCACAGGGATAGATAGTATTTGTCAAGCCTCGAATTCCCACGGGGCGGACTGGCACCCGAAGCCGTTATGGCCCGAGAGAACCAATCTTCATTCATGTACACTCATATGCATGTCTCTGTATGAATATCATTCTATCTCATGTAAATATAAAGTACGAATGGCGAAAGTTATGGCAAACATATGCTATAGATGAAACTTGGTTGTTAGGGCCATCAAGTACTATGGACATACATTTCTTTACATCCCTTCATCTGTCCCACAACATCTACAAAGCCCCTACAGATACATAGATGTAACCAACCTAAAGTCGGTATAAGTCCCTGCTTTATACAACATTTATAATACCAAAACAAATGTACATAGTGACTCGGAAAGCCCCGAACCAACTGGAGTTCACCAATGATCTGTAAATGACCCGCAACCTACTGTGAAGGTCTACTAGCACCTGCGCCTGCAGCAAGTAAGGTAAGTCCCCCAAGGGACGTTAGTACGAAGAATGTAATGAGTATGTAAGGCTATAAGAAACTGCATCATACAAAAGAACTTCAATGGAATCAAATATAAGAGAATAGTCAATATGGATAACCCATCGTTCTATATGTTTGGAACCATGTATTTTTTTTCTTTACTTTCTTTGCTTCTTTGCTTCTATGTTTATTCATCATTACTTGAACCATATCGTACCCGAGCCCCAACTGATCAGTGGGTCTTAACATAATATAACGTTATGTTGGGATTGGCCTGAGATAGGATTATGCCTCTAGATCTACCACCCATAAATCAATGAGCTAGGTTCTTACCTCTAGAGCTGCCACCCATAAACAAATATATTAGGTTCGGCTTGAGATAGGTTCTTACCTCTAGAGCTGCCCCCTATCAGGTTTGGCCCGAGCTAAGCTTATACCTATAGAGCTGACCTGCAACACCCCGTACATTTCTGACCCTACTTGACAACTTTGAACCATGTTTACCCTAGGTTCGAGAGCAACAAGTACGTATTTTGTATTGTTATTGATGGAACATTTGATATTGTGCTATTAAATGTGATTAGACCTTCGTAGGAGGTGTTTGTGACTTTGTAGGGCATTTGTGGGGTGAAAAGTGAGGTTTAAGGGACATTCAAGCAAAGGATCTTAAAGATAAGAGGCAAGCAAAAGGTTAGGACTTGAAAGATCCAACCAAATCCACAAAGAAAAGTCGAAATCAAAAATTTAGTATGGGGCGCTCCAGGTGGCGTGCCAGGCCGCTTTGGCCTAAATTTTTTATGGCACAGGAAGCAAGGGGGTGCGCCAGTCAGCGTGCTAGGCCACCCCTGCACACCTTTTCCAGAGCTGAAATTTTTCTATGTCCCTAGGGAGCCCAGGAGCGTGCCGGGGTGCTTTTTTCCAAATTTCTTCGATGAATATTAGTCTATAAAGAGGACTCTTGGGTTATGGTATCCTTATTCCATAGTAGTAGGACTAATCTTGAGTGTGTTTGGCATACTAGTTGGGGTTAATTCTTCTTCACAAGTATTTTATCAAATTACGTTCAATTAAGCCATGAGTGGCTAGAATTTCTTATTTTTGAGATTGAGGCTACGAACATGAATCTCGTGAGTTGAATATAGTCGTAAAATTTATGGGATTATTTAAACATGATATATATTGTGGATCATACGTTGAATTTGGTGGTCTAAGCTAACATGTGTAATTGGGCTCAATTTAAAGCCCAAAATGAAGCCAAAAGGCATGGCCCAAAGAGCAAATGACCCATTCTTCAAATTTGATCAAGTAAACATGGAATTTAATGCCAAGAAGTGGATAAGGATGACTTGAGGGATTATATAAAGGCAAAAATCAGATTTTTATTCCAAAAACCACACATGCCTTTCTAGACATTTTCTAAAAGATATTTCCAAACCCTAAGCCATTTTCTTTGGACAAGATCATCATTTTTCAAGCTTGGGTAAGTGTTTAATCTTATGGATTAATATATTATATGCATGGGAGAGTATGTATATCATGATGGTTATGTCTAAAAGTGTAAGTAATGCACTTTTGCTTTTTGTTAAAAGATGTGTCATCTATGTGATTTAAACTTGAAAGGAGACTTGAGGTTTTGATAAAAGTGAATGGTGTGAATGAAATATCAACATGTATGGTGTGGTTATGTTTCTTGACTTGTTATTTTTCTATGAGTGTAAATTGTGGGATTGTTGTCGATATGTTGTTCTGAAGTGTATTGAGGTGAATTGATGGAGTAATTGTGATGTTGTGTTGGTGGAGAAGTGTAAATTATGAACTTGGTGTGACATGCTATTGGTTTATAATGTCTTGGTCAATGTATTGAATGTTGTGGTATTGTTGGTATGATCATTCCGCGAATGGTATTGTAAAGGGTGAAATAACGTTATAGGGCAATCATGTAACTCATTCTCGTGTTATGCACTTGTAAGGTAGTTGGTTGTTAATGTAAGCTCCGTTATGTACTTGTGTTGTAGATTGACACGTAAGGAAGGAGCTGAACTATTGTGTTCACATATAGGATTATATATTCATATTGGGAAGATAAGGTATGTAAGGTTACTCTTTTCGTATCCTTCTGCAGCACATAGTGTTCACATTGTCATTGTACTTGTTCCATTCCGAAATGTTCTAAGGTATCCCATTTTCGGTTATTAATTATTGTTGCTCACATGTTCCTTATTCCTTGATCAATTGTGATTCACATGACTCATGTCCATTGGCTAATATTTCAAAGTTCCAATAATATACAATCACCAATGTATCAATCTCATAGAAGTAAAGATATAAAGTAATGTATAATTGTTTGGTTGAGTAAAATCCCAGGGGCGAAATAAAAGCCTAGCATGGGTTATCACAGTAACATCCCAGGGGCGACAGAAAAGCCTAGCATGGGTTAATTACATCCCAGGGGTTAAAATACCTAGCATGGGTTAATCTCATCCCAGGGGCGAAAAAGCCTAGCATGGGTAGATGAATGAACGTAAAGGAAAAGAATGTAATAAATATAACGTACATGGTTCCTCACATACAGAAATATGGTTTATCCATATTGACTATTTCTCTTATATTGACTCCATTGTTGTTATTATGCATGATGCAGTTTCATATAAGCCTTACATACTCAGTACATTCTTCGTACTGACGTCCGTTGGGGAACTTACCTTACTTGCTACAGGAACAGGTGCTAGTAGACCTCCACAGTATGTTGCGGATCATTTACCGATCTGTGGTGAGCTCCAGTTGGTTTGGGGATTTTCGGGTCACATGTGTATATTTGTTTTGGTATTGTAACGTTGTATAAAGCGGGGACTTGTCCCTACTTTAGGATGGTTATGTATATGCATCTGTTAGAGGCTTTGTAGACGTATGTGGGAATGTGAATGTAAGGGATGTATGTCCATTTTGACTTGAAGGCCCTAACGGCCAAGTTTCGTATATAGCACATGTTTCCATGACTTCCGCTATTAGCATCTTGTATCTATACGTGATGGTGATATTTCTTAAATGACATGCATATGAATGGACACGGATGAAGATTGGTTCTCTCGGGCCTTAACGGCTTCGGGTGCCAGTTCGCCCCATTGGAATTCGAGGCGTGACATTCCCCCTGATCCAATAACCTCGGGTTTGGGTTGAGCTAGGCTTATGCCTCAGAGCTGCCACTCGTGCTCTCACAACCAACAACTATGCATTACTTCATTTCTTTACTTTTGAGAGATTGATACGTTAATACTCATAACATTATTGGAGCTTTGGAACATCAGTCCATGATTAAGAGACATATGAATAACAATATATGATAACTTGACATGAGATACTTTGAGACATTTTGATTCCAACAATACGTCACCAATTCCATGACCAATTTCATACCAACAATCCCACAAGTTATACACATGAAGAAAACAAGTTAAGAATATAACCATATAGTACATTTTTATATTTAATCCATCATGTTCACTTCCTTCAAGACCACAAGTCCATTTTCAAGTTTATAAGACAAAACCCTTTTACGATTGCAAAAGTAGACAGTTTTACACATAGTGAACTGTCCAACACTTTTCCAACATAACCAACATGATTTATGCACCATATTAAGCATATAATATATTAAACCATGAGATTAAACACTTACCAAGGCTTGTAATATGATGATCTTGTGCAAGGGAGTGATGGCTTAGGGTTTGGAAGATAAAAGAAATATCTTGGATATTTCTAGAAATGGCAGGTGTATTGATATGAATACAAATCTAATTTTTATAGCCTTATATAGTCCCTCAAGTCATCCTTAGCCACATTAAATGTGTGTTTACTTGATCAATGCCAAGAATGGGTCATTTTCATTTGGGTCATGCCTTTTTGCTTCATTTTGGGCCTCATTTGAGCCCCAAATCACAAGATTAAATTCAGCCCATCAAGTTTAATGTGGAATACCTTCACAATATCATGTTTAAATAATTCCATAAATGTTACAGTAATTAAATAGGTTTGGAAATGTACGGGGTGCTACAGTATTTTCACCTCAACTTTGTGATGTGCTATGTCCTTCTTGGTGCAGCCTACATCATACTCTATGTATGAAACTTTCTTTGATAATTTTGTTGATTCCCTAAGTCTTCTTAGATGATTTTTTTTTGTATAAACCTATTATTTTGTTTTGAGAATTCGATACTCTCGGATGCTCTCAACAAAATCTTAAACAATATTGTTAGTGGCAAACATATTTCACGAAGGAGATAGTTTTTCATCATATCTTCTGTGGGTTGCTTTATTGATGCCATCATTTTCTAGAACAAGACATCTGTTGTAGTTTTGAATAGGATGGATCTCTTTGCCACCTGCAATAATTCACGTCAAATGGTCCCTGCAACCTATGTGGATCATATGGATTTAGGTAAGTTTGTGCATCATTTATATCGGCTTATAGATATCCCTCGAACCATCAGCCTTCAGGAAATCTTGCACATTATCTGATGTTGGATTTGAGGTTGCTTACAGATATCTTTTGAATTACCATCTTGTTAGGAAATCTTGCACATCATCTAACCATGAATAAGAGGAGGCTTACAGATATCCCTCGAATTATTAGCCTTTGGATGATCCTGCCCTTCTACGAATTGTCAGACACAATATGACTTATAAATTTTCCTTGAATTGCCAGACTTTGGGTAGTCCTGCACATAATCATCTTTGGAGATGACATGACTTATAAATAACCCTTGGACTGACAACTTTTAGAAGTCTTGCATATTATTCCAATTTCAGATATTATTGTGACATATGAATGGCCACTAGACTATCAACCTTTGGGAGATCTTACATATCATCCAGTTTTATACACTGCTGTATCTTACAAATAACCTTTAAATCATCAAATTTTTAGGTATTCTTGCATAATATCCTATTTCAGACAATGTAGCTAGCAGATGTCCCTTGGATTGCCAATTTTTTGGGAAAAAATTCATTATCAAACTGTGAATGGTGACTTGCAGACATCCCTAGCCCGACACAGTCCAACTATAATGAGGTGGATGGCTCGACATAATCATATGTAATAGGCTGGAGGACCCAACATAATCCAACTTTAATGGGGTGGATGGCCCAATAATCCAACTGTAATAGGGTGTATTGCCTAATATAATCCAACCATAACGGGGTGGATAGCCCAATAATCCAACTGTAAGAGGGTGGATGGCCCGATATAGTCTAAATTTAACAAGGTGGATGGCTCAATAATCCAACTATAATGGGATGGATGGCTTGATAATGTAACTGTAATAGGGTTGATAACCCAATATAGTCCAACTGTAACAAGATGGACATCTCAATATAATCCAACTGTAATGGAGTGGATGGCCTGATAATCCAACTATAATGAGGTGGATGTCCCGATAATTGTCTAACTGTAACAAGGTAGATGACTTGACATAATCTAATTGTAACAGGATGGATTGCTCAATAATCTAACTATATTAGGGTGGATGGACCGATAATCTAATTGTAATGATATGGATGTCCCAATAATTATACAACTGTAACTAGGTGGACGGCTCGATAATCAAACTTTAGAGGGGTAGATGGCCCTATATATCCTCGATGCTAGATTCCACCATCTATCTGAAATTGATGGATATAAATGTAGACATACCCTTAATGTGAGACTACACTGTCTCTGCACGATATTGGGTATAAAAGTTTTAATACCCTCAATGCCTGATTCCAATGTTTTTGCGCAATATTGGGTATAAATGTTAAAATATCCTCAACACCAGACTCTATTATCTCTGCACTATATTGCATATGATGGCCCTCTTGGAAGATGATGAAATATCACCTTTATCATTTTGTTAACGCATTGGGTCCTTTGTGTGTACCTACGCTCAAGGTAAATAATGTCCTTTACATGTACTTTCAAATGTTGTATGTTCATTTTGATCGATGACTGATTGGAGGAGGATGTCGTTGCTTTCCTTGTCGGGTGATCTCTTTAATGCTCCATTGTGCCAACTCTTTGCTTTATACCTACACTCATGTTAAATGATTAGTAGACACAGTATTGCTTTTTATAGTGACTACGGTAAAATTTTAGGAAAGATTTAAAGAAAGCATTCACAATATAAATGACTTAGTTTGCAAACATCATCTTCTTTTTTAGGTGAATAGCTAAACAAGAGGTCATTTTTTAGGTAAATGAATGGTTGAACCCCATTTCTGGGGACAACTATAAATACCACTTTCTAACGGTATATGTTCATTTTGATCCATGATAGATTAGAGTAGGATGTCCTTGCTCCCCTTATTAGGTGATCTCTTTGACAATCTATTATGTCGACTCCTTTCTGTGTACCTACTCTCAGGATAAATGATTAGTAGAAATAGCATCACTTTTGCTAGCGACTACAGTAAACTTTTAGGAAAGCTTTAAAGAAAGAATTCACAATATAAATGACATTTTTGCAAACATCATCCTCTTTTGAGGTGAATAGATAAACAAGAGGTCATTTTGGAGGTAAATGAATGGTTGAACCCCCATTTTGGGGATTACTATAAATACCACTTTTGAATGTTATATGTTTGTTTTGATCCATGATGAATTGGAGAAGGATATTCTTTCTCTCCTTATTGAGTGATATCTTTGACCGCTCAGTTGTACCGACTCTTTTTCGTATACCTGCACTCAAGGTAAATGGTTAGTAGACACAATGTCGCTCGCTAGCAATTACAGTCAAAGTTAGAGAAAGTTTTAAATAAAACTTTCATAACATAGATTGAACGACTTTTGTTTTTCATCAACATCCCTTTTTTGAGGTGGAATATAAAAATAAAAGGTCTTTTGATTGTAAATAAATGGTTGAACCCTGCCTCGAGGGACCACTACAAACCATTTCCAAATGTTATGTGTTTGTTTTGATCCTATGATTTGTTGGGTATTTGAGAAGGGTATCATTGTTCACTCCTCATCCATCATTCCTTTTTTGAATAAAAGGATACACTGAAAAATTGGAGTCTATAGCTGATCCTTTTTATTCTTAGCACAACTTGCATCCATAGAAAAATTATTAATATTTATGAAACTGATTTGTGTTGACCTCCTTCGGTCTTCTGCTCCCTTTTTACCATTCTCCATGTGCTTGTCATCTTGGGCACTCATCATCTTTGGGTGCTTGCCTTAACCCCCGGATTGGCAGATGTAAGAAAGAATCAAATTAACAAAATAATTTAAATAAAAAAACTTTTTCAAATAATCTATTTTTTCCAGAAAAAATGATTTTGAAAGAGGATTAGGAGGGTTCTCTGCCAATTTTGTCATGTCGTGCAACAGCTTGATGAACGTCCTTTATTTGAGGCTTTAACACGTCTGAAACTTACTAGCAAGCTCTAGAGATCATTCAGCATTGTAGTTGGGGAGTTTGAAGATGACTAAATTATCATAGCTGAGGGTTGGTCCTCTTGGACTTATTACAACTTAGGATTTCTTAAAGTCAACTCTGATCTTTTGGTGCTGGGTAAATCTCAGAGTTTGAACTCATAAATGAAGCTTGGTAGAAATTTTAAGTTCCTCCTCAAAATTTCTACCCCAATTGGACATATTAAGTTAAATTCCTACTCTGCTGGTTGGAGAGTTAACACTTTACATGGTCTTGAGATTCTCTATCAAAATTCTCTTTAGTAGCATTTTTTGACAGGATCTCCGTTTTGACTTTGTTGAAGGATGATCTTCTTCGTAAGAATTTTCAAGATTATTTCTAAAAACTTCTGCCCAAGTTTCCATTTCCTAGGATGATATGATCCAGTCGTTGGGGTGCCTACATATCCCGTTAGAGCAGGAATCAAATCAAAAGTAGTTCCGCAGCATAAGGGAAGTTTGGATCTCCTGGTGCTGGAAGATTTCTCAATGTTTGAACTCATAAATGAAGCTTGGTAGAAATTTTGAGGTCCTCCTCAAAATCTCTACCCCAGTTAGACATCTTGAGGCAACTCGTGACTATGTTGATAAGAGAGTCGATACTATGGGGGATCTTGAGATTCTCCCTCAGGATCCTTTTCAGATTCTTTCTTCAATATGATCTCCATTCTGACTTCATTGAAGGATGATCTTATTCTTCATAATTTTGAGATTCCTTCTCAAAATTCCTGCCCTAGTTTCCATTTGCTGGGGTGATATGATCAAGATGTTGGGGAACCTATGTGTCCAGTTGAAGCAGGAATCAGGGAAAACATACAAAAATATTTTTAAAAATAAAGGGTTAGCAAAAGCTGACAAAGGCAGTTGTACGTATCCCATTCTATGGAATTCATGTCATCACATAGTTAAGGACTACAAAAATATAGAGAACTCTAAAGGGTTCACCAAAGCTGACTGTTATGACTTGAGAGTACACCTTGGACGTGACATAATGCTTAGGACTACATGTATCCGAAAGCTAACCTATGGCATCCGGCACAATGCTAAATTCGTATTCCAAGTATTTTAAAATCATGAACGGAAGCTGTAATTTCATAAGTCAGAAATGAAATAGATAAAACAAATCCCAATATGTTCAATATAAAATGAAAAACAATCTGACCATACTAATGAACTAAAACATTTGCTAATTCTAGACAAGACCTTCCACTGGGACAGACCCCCAGCTAGCCCGAAATAATAAAATTCTGGACTAAACATAAAACTAAACTATTTAAAATAGGAAACATAACCAAAATCCTTGGAATATGAGGACTCACAAACTAAATGGGAGTAGACAGTCACAATCACCACAATTCATGAGTCTGAGGGAAAACACCAGAACCTACATCATGATAGGATGCAACACAAAAGAGTATGTGGTTAGTACTATGAAATGTACTGAGTATTCGAGGAATGCATGAAGTATATAAAACTGAGGTAAATTATGTAGAGAGTAAAATATGTGCATTAAAATTAAATAAAGACTCACTTCCTTTCGTAAATTAATGTAGTAAAATATGGATATAAAGTATAAAGAATCATAACTAAACCAACTAGTGAGCCATATACACTTATATTTCTAAAACTGTTTAATTGTGGGATATTCTCTTATCTAACATGTCCTTTTTGAGCAAACATGGAGCCCAACTTGTAATCCTTTTTGGGAGGGTGTTCAATGCCTTACCAGGGGTAGAGAACCATGATTTCGTATGAATTCAGTGATAAGTCTAATTTGGGTGAAGGGAGATAGTTTCAACCGGCAAGGACCCCCAACTTAACCTACGATGGCACGTAATTTAGGAATTTGGGTTTTAGCTGAACTCGCATTCCCTCGGTTCTAAATACTACTCCCAAAATCATTTCATATAGCTCATACTATAAAATTATTATGAAGTAAGCATAAACTAGTTTATAAGTCTGAAAATCAATTATCTTTTTGTTTCTATTTCGTGTCAACATATTTAATTTCATAATATTCTTTCTAAGTCTGAGACATAAGGTCAAATCATGTCACATAATTTAAATCTTGCTAAAATCATGTTGCACATGCAAATTTATGGAAATTTAGGTAAATTCATATCATGATAGCTAAAGTTCATACTTGAAACTCATAAATTAGGAAGTCATACAATTCGAAAGAAGTAATAACCATGGGAATCATAAAAATGTATGGACCATCGCACAAGCTTAATAGTGGCCAACTGAGAGGTGCTCCATGATGCGAGGCCCAAATTTGAGGTCCCCGTGTATGGTGTATGGCCTTCTATTTCTGTCCATGACGTCCTTTTTCGACCCAAAACTTATCCCAAACATTTTCAAACCTTCTTAAGGGTCAAATGACCTTATTTTATGACCCTAAACAAATAGAAAACCCACTATAAATATGCATGAACTTCTAGGGTGTTACAATATATCCCCTTTGAGATCATTCATCCTCAAATGAAGACTGAGACTGAATTTAACTGGCTAGACTAAGGAACATGAAGTTAAAATCAGAATTATTCATGCAGCATGATAGAAACCGACTTATATTAGAAATATGCCTCAACTACTGTACATTGAGAGTAGTACATACATGGAATTTCATGAAACTAAATAAGGACCTAAAATGGAGGGAATAATACTAGGAGGAAGATCTATACCTCTTACTGACTCGGTGCTAGGAGTGAACAAATAGGGGTATTTGTTTATCATGTCTACTTCTACATCCCGAGTTTCTCCCTCAACTTACTTGTTTCTCCATAGCACCTTTACTGAAGTAATTTCTTTATTCCTTAATATTCGAACCTGACAATCAAGAATCTCAATCGAAATTTCCTTATAGGATAAGCTATCCTTCACACCAATACTCTTCACTGGTACAGCCAATGCTGGATCACCGATACATTTCTTTAACATAGACACATGGAAGACTGGGTGCACTGCAGATAACCCTATTGGAATATCTACCTCATAGGCAACATTTCGAGTGCGCCTTAAAATTAGGTAGGGTACAATATATAGGGGACTAAGTTTTCCCTTCTTTCCAAACCGCATCACCTCTTTCATAGACGAAACTCTCAAGAACACCTAATCATCAACTATAAACTAAAGCTTTCTCCTCCTCACCTCTGTATATGACTTGTGAAGGCTTTGAGCTATTTTTGATATCTCCCAAATCAACTAAACTTTCTCTATAGCTTCTTAAATGGAATCTGATCCAATCAAAGTAGTCTCACCAACCTCAAACCACCTCATAAGAGACCTACTTCTACGCCCATATAACGTCTCAAATATGATCATCTGGATACTAGAGTGGTAACTTTTATTATATGTAAACTTAATTAAAGGAAAATAATCATCCCAATTTCCTGTGAAGTCTATTGCACATGCCCTAAACATATCCTCAAGAGTTTGGATAGGCCTGACCATCTATCTGGGGATGGAACATGGTACTAAGGTTCACTTTTGTACCAAGTCCTTTCTAAAATGATTTAGAAAACTAAGAGGTGAACTGGTACCTTGGTCTTAGATAAAGGATAAAGTAACCCTATGAAGTTTGAATAACTCATTGATATATAATTTGGCATAGTCTTTGGCTATATTCGAGGTTTTGATAGGCAAGAAGTGAGCTGACTTAGTCATTCAATCTACGATGACCCAAATAGAATCATGTTGACGCCTGGTATGAGGAAGTCCCATTATAAAATCCATATTGATAACCTCGCACTTCCAAGTGGGTATGCTAATATCATAAAGCATACCTCCCAATCTTTGATGCTCAACTTTAACTTCCTGGCAGTTGGGACACTAAGCCGCAAAATATGTTATGTCTCTCTTCATACCATTCTACCAATAGACTTCTCGTAAGTCATGGTACATCTTAGTGGCACTTGGATATATAGAATACTTAGAACTGTGGGCTTCATTTAACATCCCATCGACATTGGGAATGCATAAATGACCCTGATTGCGAAGTACACCATCTCCCCCTTAGAAGAAAACCTCCACTTTCTACTGATGGACAATATCTATTAACTAACTCAATACAGGATCATTACGTTGCTTCTCCTTCCACTCCACCACTAAAGATAATTTTGAACCATTCTGTATCATCATACCACCATCATTTGTATCAAGCAATCTAATCTCTAACCGGGTCAACCTATGCACATCTTTAGCTAACTTTTTTTTCACATTACTAAGAGCATTTGCAACTACATTTGCTTTACTCGGATGGTTGAGCATATTCATGTCATAGACTTTCAACAACTCCAGCCATCTCCTTTAACAAACATTTAACTCCTTCTGACTGAACACATATTGGAGACTTTTATGGTCGGTGAAATTTTTTACATTTACTCCATATAAATAATGTCTCCAAATTTTCAAAGGAAAGACTACTGCCAACTCCAAGTCATGAGTCAGATAATTCTTCTCATGATCCTTGAGCTGTCTAGAGGCATAGGCTATCACTTTCCTATTTTACATCAAAACGCATATAAGTCCAACCATGGAGGCATCACAATGACAAACCCATTTAATCCTTCTGGCAAAGCTAATACCTGTGCCGAAGATAATCTATCCTTCAACTCTTGAAAACTTTTCTCATACAGGTCTAACCATTGGAATTTCACCTTTTTCTATGTCAACCTAGTCAAAGGTGAAACTATCAAAGAGAATCCCTCAACAAACCTCCTATTGTAACCTGATAAACCCAAAAAGCTCTTAATGTCAGATGGAGTAATGGGCCTAGGACAATGCTTCACTGCATCTATTTTCTGGGGTCTACGTGAACACCTTCACTAGAAATCACATAACCTGAAAAAGAAACAAACTTCAACAAAAATTCACATTTGATGAACATAGCAAACAACTGACGATTTTTGAGAGTCCTCAAAACTATACTCAAATGGTCTATGTGCTACTCCACACATCGAGAATAAAAAAGTATGTCATCGATAAGGACAATGAAAAATATGTCTAAATACCACTTGAAGACCACATTGTTCATCAAATCCATAAAAGTTGTAGGAGCATTTGTTAGTCTAAATGACATAACCACAAACTCGTAGTGACCATACTGAGTTCTAAAAGAAGTAATTGGGATGGCACACTCCCTAACTTTAAGTTGATGATATCCAAATCTGAGATTAATTTTTACAAAGCAACGAGCACCTTGAAGGTGATCGTACAGGTCATCAATCCTGGGATAGGATACTTATTCTTGATGGTGATCTTGTTCAACTGCTTGTATTCTTTACACATTCAAAAAATACAATCCTTCTATCACAAGAATAATAATTGGAGTACCCCATGGAGAAACACTAGGCCTAATAAAACCTTAGTCTAAGAGATCTTTAAGCTACTTTTTCAACTCCTTAAACTCTGCTGGAGTCATTAGATAAGGAGGAATAGACATGGTCTAGGTATTTGGGATAAGGTATATCCTGAATTCAATCTCCCTATTGGGAGGAACTCCTGATAGATCCTTAGGAAAAACTTTGGGAACCGTATTGACTTCAGGAACTGATTGGAGATTTGGGATCTTATATTTAGAATCCTTAACCCAAACTAGATTATAGATATACCCTTTAGAGATAAACTTTCTTTCTTTGAGATAGAAGATAAAATGACCTCTAGGTACCACTAGACTACCTTTCCACTCGAGGACTGACTCACTAGAAAACTAGAATTTTACAACCCTAGTTCGACAATTGTCTGAGGCATAGCACGAATTGAGCCACTCTATGCCATGGATAACATCAAAATTAGTCATCTCTAACTCTATTAAATCTACTGAGGTGACCCTATGAAGGAATGTAATAGGGTAATTTTGGCATACTCTTTTGGCAATAACTGACTCTCCAATAGGAGTAGAAACTGAGAAAGGTTCAGAGAGACTTACAGGACTGACCCCAAAATTTACAGTAATAAATAGAGTTACAAAAGATAAATTAGACCATGGATCTAATGACACATAAGCATTAATATGAGAGACATGAAGCATACCAATGACCACATATGGGGAGCTCTCGTGCTCCTGATGAGAAGACAGAGCATAAAACCAGTTCTGATGTTGATCGACACCAACATAGGTTAAAACACTTTACTGCTGGGCTGGGCAACCTGCAAGAGCTACTAAAGAAATGGATTGTGCCTGGATGCCAGCATCCCTACTGCCCCGGCTTTGCAGATGTGAAATCCCTTAGTCAGTAGACTAGCTTGCCATACCTAAAGCAACCATCCCAACCAACCATATACTCTACAGGATGAATTTTACACACTTCTTGCAAACTTGGTAGGTACGTCCCTCACTGACACTGTCCCATGACCTGGAACTTGGTGCTCTACCCCACTGCTCCTACTTAGACTTAGGTGATAGGGCACTAGCTAAAGATGGCACAGGGTTGATGATCTAATCTTAAATTATGAGCAGTTTCCCCCACTTCACCTGTGTTGACTGAACTCAAACTGCCCAGTCCTAGCCTTTTTTGTCTCTTTCTCTTTTTCTTTTAATTTTTGTACTTCAATCTGTTGAGCATGGGTCATGAGTCGAGCAATATCCATATTCCCTATCAACACCAACAACAAACTTACTCTTGCAATACCTCGAGTCAGACATTATTTTTGGAGCATACCTCAAAAGCTAAGTGAATTTGAGGGCATAGTTTTTTACTGACATAGATCCCTTCTTGAGATTTATGAACTCCTCTACCTTAGATTTTCTCATCTCCCAAGGAAAGAACTTATCAATAAAAGCTACCTCAAATAATCCCTAATCAATCAAAGCTGCATTCTCACCTCTACCTTCCTTCTACTGCTTATACCAATTATGAGCAACACCTTTCAACTGTTACGATGCCAACTCCTGACTTTTTACCCCAGTGATATGCATAACATGGGTGATCTTTTGTGTCTTATCTATGAATTTTTGTGGTTTTGTGGATCCTCATCAACCTTAGAACCAAAAAACTCAGGTGGATTCATCCTCATGAAGTCTCATACCCTAATTGCGTCTAAGTTTCCATTTTGCTGAATTGGGGTAACAGTATGATGATTGACCTAAGTGGTCATGGCTTTGGCCAACAACTTAAAGGAATCCCAAAATTTAGCATGGGTTACCTATTCATTCAAAGGATCCACGGATGCTGGTGGGGATAGCTAGTTTCTATTTTAGCACATTAGCTCTATGAGGTGGCATTTTCTGTCACGTGAAAAGCACAAGTTAGAATAGAAATAGAGTCCAACTCTATAGCATGATAAAGATCATAAAATAAGGGATAGTTCTTAATAACGTCTCATAACCTCTTTCTCATAAGTGTGGCATGTTTCACACCCATGAACAAGACTCTACATGACGCGACTTGTCAGACACCCTGGGACACCTTAATCCATAGTCTCTTATACTAAGCTTGTCACACCCCTAGAGTACACCCTGTACGTTACACGGTTCTTAAAACTACAAGTAGCCCAAATCTAACTTATGGCATCTGGCATAACGCTAAATTCATATTCTAAGAATTTTTAAATCGTGAGTGGAACCTATAATTGCGTAAAGTCTAATGAAATGAAATAGATAAAGCAAATCTCAATACTATCAATATCAACTAAAAAAACAATATAAACAAACTAATGAACTAAAAAATCTGCTAAGTCTAGACAAGCCTCTAAACATACTGAAGAGCCGCTGAGACAAACCCCTAGCTGGCATGAAGTCATGAAAGTTTGAACTGAACATAAAACTAAACTACTGAAAATCGAAAACATAAAAAAAAGTCTTTGGAACATCAGGACTCACCAACTAAATAAGAGTTGGCACTGGAAATCATTGCTAATCATGATTCTGAGGGCGATCTCCAGAACCTACATCATGATAGGATACAACACAAAAGAGTATGTGGTCAGTACTATGGAATGTACTAAGTATGTAAGGAATATATGAAGTATGTAAAACTGAAGTATATCATGTAGAGAGTAAAACATGTGCATGAAAAGTATATAATGACTCACTTTCTTTCCTTTAATAAATTGATGTAGTAAAACATAGATATAAAGTATAAAGAATCGTAACTGAACAAATTAGTTGTCACGCCTCAAATCCCATTGGGGCGGACATGGCACCCGAAGTCGCTAAGGCCCGAGATAACCATTCTATACGTTCACATACTTGTCATCAATGGGCTAGCATTCAATCACTTATGGACACAACATATCAATAATAGAAATCTAATAAGAACATTTATATAAACATGAGACATGGCCATTAGAGCCATATGGTAAAAAAAAAAAAAAAAAACATTCCCTCCTTTAACTGTATAACGTCTACAAACCCTCTAACAGATACAAAACCCAAAATATAGTCGGGAAAATTTCCCACTTTATATACAATGCTTATGCAGCACCAAAACCACATATACATATGACTCGAAAAGCCCCGAACTGAACTGGAGCTCACCAATGTTCTGTAGATGACCCGTAGTCTACTGAGGAGGTCTACTAGTACCTGTACCTGCAGCACGTAAGGTAAGTCCCCCAAGGGACGTCAGTACGAAAGAATGTACTGAGTATGTAAGGCTATAAGTAGCTGTATAAGATATAAGAACTTTAATGGAATTAAGTACAAGTGAACGAACGATATAAATAGCTACCATATGGTATATGAGTGTAATCATGTCCATTGCTTTCTTTACTTTATTGTACTTTACTTTACTTTACTGTACATCATCAATCATCAATCATATCATGCCCGGGCCCAATTGATCAGTGGGAAATAACATAATAATCGGGATCGCCATCCATGCGGATGTTCCTTTTATCCCATGGGATACCACCCGTAATAATGGGATCGACATTCATGCGAGTGTTTCTTTCACTCTATGAGATACCACCCATTTTCAACATTAACCATTACACAATTACTCACATTACTTCATTCTTTAGTTATAAGAGTGATACATTTATAACAGTGCTACTAATTCTGAAATGAGATATTGTACAACCCTTTGGGGATAGGACAAGTGTTATGATAATATGAATAATAGATGCTGCAGAAGAATGCGAAAAAGAATAACCTTACATACCTTATCTTCCCAACACGTAAATACAATGATTCAGCTCCTTCCTTATGTGTTACTCTACAATACAAGTACATAATGGAGCGAACATTAACGGCTAGCTACATTATAAGTTCACAAGACGGTAAGTAGGTGCTTAACGGAAAGTAGAAACCGTCCAACATCCAAAACACATTGTGCATCACTCCCCCCTTCATTATACTACCAAATAACATTATTACACCACATTACACTATAACTTACTGCTTTTGCAAAACAACACCACCAAATCAGTCCACACACCACCAAAACAGTCCACAAACCAACATAAATGTTACAAACCGGTAGGATTACCTACCTAGTTTATCCTTTACATTTCCACTCAAACGAAACTCCATATATTCACCCCATAAGGTCACCATACTTACTTACACAGCAGCATACCAAAATCATTCCACAATAGTTCCAAAATTCAGTTTAACATAACAAAAGAGTATTCTTTTTTCACTACAACAAACGTTCCATTTACCAACACATATAAACATTCCCATCAAGCCATACATAAAAGGAACGATTTAGGTGCAGAACCACACTTTAACATACTGAAATTTCATCATCATAACTTAATTTCTTCAACACCTTAAGCCCCTATACAAGTCCACACCACAAGGAAGACAAATTCATTAAAACCAACACAAGTGGACTGTCAATTAATTAAGGGACTGCCCTATACATTTTAAACACCACCAACATGTTTTCCACAACCTATTATACATATATTGCATTAAGATATAAGTTTAAACACTTACCAAGGATCCAAAGTGGAGGATTCACCCAAGAACCCTTAAGAGAAATTAGGGGCAGCTGCTTTTGGTTTTTGGGGTTTGGGAATGTTTTTTTTAAAGCTGAAATTTGCAAGTAAATGAATGGATAAATGAGCTGAATTTCAGCTCTTTATACTCCCTTTTAGACACCTCATTTAGCTCATTCTTATCCAATTTTTGGTCAAAAATAGTCCAAGTAGGTGATGCACCTACTTGGCTATATAAGCTGTCCAAAACAGTCCACTTACTTGGGCTAATTCTAGTTGGATCATAGCATGTTGGGCCTTAGTGATATTTAGGTGTTGGGCTGGTCATCTTCCCTATTATATGTTCTTAGTTTGGACCCCAATTCAGTCTATTAACATAAGTCCAAATGCATCCCAATAGGTTAAATAGGTGATACACCTACTATCTTAATTAAGTCACGGAAGCACCTCGTTTATGTTCTCCCCTTTTTCCAACGTCTTAATCCTTCTACCTTAATACGCCACTTAACTTTAACTTTACACTCAAGTATGTCCTTATTATATCAAGTTTAAATACTTTTATCCATGCTAGGTTGATCGTATAAGTTTTGAAAATGTATGGGGTGTTACATCCTCCCCCCCTTAGGAACATTCGTCCTCGAAGGGTAGTATCATCACTATACAGCTTAAACAAGTTCAAGCTTAAGTTTAATCCTTGTACTACCATATAACACTCATATATTTATATACTTACTTGTTATTGCTCCAATTCAGCATCTAAGGCTTCCACTTCGATTTCAAATAATTGAGGATACTTAGATTTCATCATTTCCTCAGCTTCCCATGTGATCTCTTCTACCTGTTGATTCCTCCAAAGCACTTTTACAGAAGCTACCTCTTTATTTCTTAACTTCTTAACTTGTCGATCCAAAATAGCAATAGGTATCTCTTCATAGGTAAGATCCTCCGTAACTTGTACATCTTCAATGGGAGTAACATGAGATGGATCTCCTATGCATTTTTGAAGCATCGAAACATGAAATACCGGATGAACAGTGGAGAGTTCTTGGGGTAGTGCTAACTCATATGCAACTTGCCCAAATCTTCTAATAATTTCATATGGGCCTATATAACGTGTACTCAATTTTCCTTTCTTTTCGAATCGCATTACCCCTTTCATCGGTGACACTTTTAAAAATACCCAATCATCTATAGCGAATTCGAGCCCTCTTCTTCTAACATCAGCATATGATTTATGGCGGCTTTGGGTTGTCTGTAGTCGTTGTTGTATCACCTTAACTTTCTCCATAGCTTGATGGACAAGAAACGTTCCAAATAGGGCAGTTTCACCTACTTCAAACCATCCGATAGGTGATCTACACTTCCTCCCATATAACGCTTCATAAGGAGCCATCTTGATAATTGAATGATAGCTATTATTGTAGGCAAATTCAACAAGAGGTAAATGATCATCCCAATTTCCTTTAAAGTCTAATGTGCACGCTCGTAGTATATCTTCAAGTGTCTGAATAGTACGTTTTGCTTGTCCATCCGTCTGAGGATGGAAAGCCGTACTCAAATTTACTTGTGTACCCAAGCTCTTCTGAAACGATCTCCAAAAATGTGCAGTAAATTGTGCTCCCCTGTCTGATATAATGGAGACCGAAATTCCATGTAATCACACTATCTCTTTAACATACAATCTTGCATAATCTTCCGCTGTATAGGTGGTCTTGACAGGTAGGAAGTGTGCTGACTTGGTAAGCCTGTCAACTATGACCCATATAGAATCAAATTTCCGCAGTGTACGAGGCAAAACTGTGATGAAGTCCATATTAATCATATCCCATTTCCAAACTGGAAGATTGATACATTGCATGTAACCTCCAGGTTTCTGATGCTCCACTTTAACTTGTTGACAATTTGGGCATTGAGCTATAAACTCGGCAATGTCCTTCTTCATATTTCCCCACCAATACACTTCTTTCAAATCATGGTACATTTTGGTAGCTCCCGGATGAATAGAATACCGTGAATGATGTGCCTCTGTCATAATTCGTTTCCTCAGCTCATCTACATTCGGTACACATAATCTGCCTTGGAATTGAAGCACCGCTTCTTGTGTAAGATCAAAGACCTTAGTCATACCCTGTTGTACATTTTTCTTTAGCTGCAATAACATAGGATCCGCAGACTGCTTTTGTTTCACCTCAGCTATCAATAAAGATTCCGCTGCATTTTGTACAATGACCCCTTCATCTGAGGATTCGAGAAGACGAACCCCCAAGCTGGCTAATTGATGTAGATCTTTGACTAAATCTTGTTTTTCTGTCAGGTGGCCACTAGTACCTCCTATTGCCTTGCGGCTCAATGCATCAGCTACCATATTTGCTTTTCCTGGATGATATAGAATATCAATATCATAATCTTTCAATAGCTCAAGCCACCTTCGTTTCCTCAAATTGAGTTCCTTCTACTTAAAGATATACTGTAAACTTTTGTGATCAGTATAGATGTCAACATGAACTCCATACAAATAATGACGCCATATCTTTAAAGCAAATACCACCGCTGCTAATTCGAGATCATGCGTGGGATAGTTTCTCTCGTGTGGTCGCAGCTGTCGTGAAGCATATGCTATTACATTACCGTGATGCATTAATACACACCCTAGGCCAATTCCGTAAGTATCACAATATACTACATACCCCTCTGTGCCTTTCGGAAGTACCAATACCGGTGTAGAAGTCAATTTATCTTTCAGTTTTTGGAAACTTCTCTCACATGCATCATTCCACTGAAATTTGATTGCCTTGTGTGTAAGCTTTGTTAAAGGTGCAGCAATGGAAGAAAACCCTTCAACAAACCTTCGATAATAACCTGCTAACCCAAGGAAGCTACGAATTTCCATAGGTGTCGTAGGCCTTGGCCAATTTTTCACCGCGTCAATCTTTTGCGTATCAACCCTTATCCCTTCATCTGATACAATGTGACCCAAGAATGCTACAAACTTCAACCAAAATTCACATTTAGAGAACTTTGCATATAACTTACGATCACGAAGACTCTGTAACACCTGTCGTAAGTGGCTAGCATGGTCCTCTTTTGATCGTGAATAGACAAGAATATCATCTATAAATACTATCACGAACACGTCTAAAAATGGCTTGAACACCCTATTCATCAGATCCATAAAAGTTGCTGGTGCATTTGTTAGCCCGAAGGACATAACCAAAAACTCATAATGACCGTACCGTGTTCGGAAAACTGTCTTGGGTATCTCTTTCTCTGACCTTTACTTGATGGTAACCCGACCTCAAGTCAATCTTTGAGAAACATTTAGCACCTTGTAATTGATCAAACAAATCATCAATTCTAGGAAGGGGCTATTTGTTCTTAATTGTCACCTTATTCAATCGCCGATAGTCAATGCACATTCTCAATGTGCCATCTTTCTTCTGTACAAATAATACTGGTGCACCCCACGGGGACATACTAGGCCTGATGAAGCCCTTGTCCAGTAAATCTTTCAATTGCTCCTTCAATTCACCTAATTCTGCTGGAGCCATTCTATAAGGGGGAATAGAGATAGGCTGAGTGCTTGGATCTACATCGATACCAAACTCTACTTCCCATTCTGGGGGCAAACCTGGAAGATCCTCTGGAAATACGTCAAGAAATTCATTGACCACTGGAACCAATTGAGGAGGTGGTGGTTTTGCATCAATATCATGCACTCTCACTAAGTGGCATATATATCCCTTGGATATCATTTTCCTAGCCTTAAGATAGGAAATAAATCTTTCTCTCGATGCTCCTACATTACCCTTCCATTCAAGAACATCCTTTTGTGGAAAATGAAATTGTACCCTTTTGGCTCGACAATCTACCGTGGAATAACAAGAAGCTAGCCAATCCATTCCCATTATAACATCAAAATCTATCATGTCTAGCTCAACAAAATTAACCATGGTATCATGACCACCAACAGTGACTATGCAATCACGATAAACTCTCTTTGCTATAATAAATTCACCAACCGGTGTAGTTACTTCAATTGACTTAACTAGTAATTCCGGCATTCTTTCAAATTTTTCAGCAATCAAAGGAGTAACATATGATAATGTAGAACCCAGATCAATCAACGCATATACATTATGTGAGAATATGGACAAGATACCTATAACTACATCAGGAGATGCTTCCGAATTCTGACGGTCGGCTAGAGCATAAATACGATTTTGAGTTCCACTGGAACTAGCTACTCCTCTAGCACCTCTACCGCGTCCAATAGGCTGCACCCCTCTACCTAAGGAAGGCACCGATGATGATGATGCCACAGTGGATCCCGCAGGCCATACCATGCTTCTCGAGCCTCTTCGTGGGCATTCCCTCATCATGTGCCCTGTCATGCCACACCAATAACAAACATTCATCCCCAGTCGGCATTCACCTGGATGATATCGTCTGCAATGCTGACATAGTGGTCAAAAAGATCTCGATGTCTGTGAACCACGACTCCCACTACCTTGCCCGGCTTGATTACCTCTAAACCCTCAGAATTGAAATGAAGTGCCTGCCGTGGAATGAGAAAATGGTGGCCTAGGCGGTCTATTAAAACTCCGAGCCTGAACTCTCCTTGGGACACCATAGACTGTCCTGTAGATCTATCTCTCTCTGACGGCCCTTCTTCAAACCCTTGTGTTCTTCTCCGTTGCCTCTAATCTTCCATTTTCTGTACAAAGGCCTGTATTCTAGCTATGTCCATATCCCTGTTCAACGCAGAAATAGTACAATCTCGAACCAAATATGGCTCCATTCTGTCCACATACCGATGAAATCTATCGGTCATCGTAGCTACCACATTCGGAGCATAACGGGCCAAAAACTTAAATCGAAGGCTATACTCTCGGACGCTCATGTTACCCTGCCGCAGATTCAAGAACTGGTCTGCACGAGCCTCTCGGACCTCATATGGGAGATAATGATCAATGAATGTCATTTTAAATTCTTCCCAACCAGCTGGGAGTGCATCAATACCCCTCGACCGTTTCCAATCTTCATACCATAAAATAGCCTCGCCCTTCAATCTATAGGCCGCAAGCTCAACCGTTTCCACACCGGACACATGCATAACCTCCAAAGCCCTTTGAATTTGATCTATAAAATCTTGAGGGTCCTCATTTGGATCTGATCCAGTGAATGTGGGAGGATCTAACTTTAGAAAATCCTGTGTCCGTCGACTAGCTGCTCTAGTTGCACTATCATCACTTGTCGTTGGACCACCTTGTCCTTGAACTTGTGCAGCAACTATTCGGGTCAACATTTGCACTGCATTCTTTAGATCCTAGTCAGTAGTATTTATTGGTGGTCCTGCAGGTACTTCTCTTCCTCTTGAGTCTTCTGACAATGGAAGAGTGGACGAAGCCTGTGATGAAAACTCATTTTCAGCTTCACCTTCATTAGCTTGTTTAGGTGGTGATTTACTGGTTCCTTCTCCGGCAGCCATGTCTATCTTCTTACCTCTACCTCTACCTCTTCTTGTAACCGGCATTTTTACTATAACACAAGAAAACAATTTCAATGGTAAGATATGATTCAACCTACAACTTTAGCTCTATTGCACAATCTAGGAAATAAAGAAAAGAAACAACTCCTAAATGTCCTGTAGTCTCCTACGTATAGATGTGGTGCACAACACATCGATAAGTAAGAATCTACTCAGACACGGCTTTGTAGACACCCTAGGACGACCCGCTCTAATACCACTTTTGTCACGCCTCAAATCCCATTGGGGAGGACATGGCACCCGAAGTCGATGTAACACCCCGTACATGTTTACCTTAGTATTGAGAGTAAAAAGAAAAAAAAAAAAAAAAAAAAAAAGTGCGCGATGGGGAGCGTGCCACGCCGCTTTGGGACAAATTTTTGTGCCCAGAGGCAGCAAGCTAGCGCGCCCAAGGGCGTGCCACGCTGGGTTTGGTCACTTTTCAAAGTTGGAATTTTTCTTAAAGTCCCAAGGGTGCCCGGGGATGTATTGAGCCGATTTTTGCTACGTTTATTCTACAACCAAGAGTATAGACATGAAATGAATGACATATTATATTGGTATGATAAAATTACTCGAGAACGAATTTGGGGTCAAAATGACGATTTTACCCCTATAGCCAAAATAAGCCAAACGTGGCTAGAATCACTTTGTTTTTGGATTGAGGCTACGGATATGAATAGCATGAGTGGGAATATTATTGTAATATATATGAGACGACTTAAACACGAGAAAATATTGATTTTATTGGGTGAAGTGAATTGGGCTCAAAAAGAGGCCCAAAATGAGAAGAATGCATGGGCCAAATTGGGTCAAAAGACCCATTCTTGCCTTGACCTTCTAGACTCTCATATGTAATGGCTAAGGATGGACCTAAGGCTCTATAAAATGGGGAAACAAATCAGATTTTTAATTCACAAAAGACACATGCTTTTCTATCTTTTATTCTAGAAATTTCCCAAGAACACCTCTTTGGCTCTCAAACCCCAAGGCACTTTGTGGAGAAAGATCACCATTTTCCAAGCTTGGGTAAGTGAATATTATTGTACTTTAACATATTATAAGCATGAGAGAATATGTATATCATGTTGTTTATGGTTGAAATGTTGGACATGGCACTTTGTGCTTTTGTATAAGATTTGTGATCCATGGGATTTGAGCTTGAATTTGGACTTGTGCCTTTGATGAAAGATCATGGTATGGATAAAATATGAAAGGCTATGGTGTTATTTTTTTTATTAAATTTATTATTTTCTATAAGTGCAAATTGTGGGATTTTGGCCGATTTGTGCTATGAAGTGTATTAAGGTGAATTGATGGATTGTTTGTGATGTGGTGTGGATAAGAAAGTGTAAAGGGGAAGTATTGTGGTGGAATGTATGGATTATCATGTATTGGTCAATGTTGGGAATATTGGAGGATTTTTGGAATAATTATTTTATCAATGGTTTTGTTAAGGGGGAAATGACATGTTAAAGCTAAACATGTGACTTATTGTTGTTGTATGCCATTATAAGGTAATTGGTGGTTAATGTTGGTTTTGTTATAAACTTGTGTTGTAGAGAGAAACATAAGGAAGGAGCAGGAATATTGTATGCACATCTAAGATTGTGTATTTGTATTAAGAAGACAAGGTATGTAAGGTTCCTTTTTCCATATCCTTCTGCAACATGTTATTCACATTGACATTGGACTTGTTTCAATTCCGAGGGGTTTGAAGTATCTCAAATTCAGGTTGACGTACATTGTTATTCATATGTATCCTATTCCTAAATGCATGATGATTCGTTTGCCTCTTGTTCATTGAGTGAATTTCCAAAAATGTCATAACGTTATCATTCCTAAATGAACGATCTCAAGAGAGTAATAACATAAGAGAACCTATTTATTCTTGAATAGTATTTTTTAATCATGACATGTTCCAAGTCCTCAATTATGATGATTATCTTTGTATCAATCTTTCACAAGTAGAAGTACCAATCTCATAAGATTTCATAAGAGTAACAAGAGAGGTGATGTGCAAGCTAATATATCTATTCCTCATAAGTGAAGATGTCAATCTCATGAAGCAAGAGTGAAGAAGTAATATACATATGTGTGATTCCTATTATGTCATGATCTTCAATATCTCAATCACTCTTAAGAATGGAAGTAAGAATAACAAGAGAAATAAGAGGTGTATATTAAGAAGTAATAATGGGTGGTATCCCAGGGGTTAAAATACCTAGCATGGGTCGATCCCAATAACACGGGTGGAATCCCAGGGGCGACAGAAAAGCCTAGCATGGGTCAATCCCGATACATCCCAGGGGCGATATAAAAGCCTAGCATGGGTTATGATGGTACATCCCAGGGGCGACACGAAAGCCTAGCATGGGTTAATATAACATCCCAGGGGCGATAAGCCTAGCATGGGTTAACGATATCCCAGGGGCGACATGAAAGCCTAGCATGGGTTCACATAACATCCCAGGGGTCAAAGCACCTAGCATGGGTTAATCTCATCCCAGGGGCGACAGAATAGCCTAGCATGGGTAGACCAATAAAGATGAATAAAAGATGAAGACAAGAGGAGTAAAGAACGTAATATACATGGTTTCCCATATACGGAAAGAGATTTTATGCACATTTCTGTTTCCTTATATTGATTCCATTATTGTTGTTATTATGTATGATGAATTTCTTATGAGCCTTACATATTCAGTACATTCTTCGTACTGACCCCCTCGGGGGAATTACCTTACATGTTGCAGGTGCAGGCATTAGTAGACTTCCTCTGTAGACTGGGGATCATTTGCAGCTATTTGGTGAGATCCAGTTAGTTTGGAGCCCCCTGAGTCATAGGTGTATATTTTTTTTTTGATGTTATATAACTTGTATAAAGCGGGGACTTGTCCCGACTGTAAGTTGGTCAAGTTGATGCATATGTTAGAGGCTTTTGTAGACATATGTGGGTATATGGATGTAAGAGACGAGTATGTAGAAACGAATGTCTATTCTGACTTAATGGCCTTAACGGCCAAGTTTCCTAAATACATATATGTATAGCATATGTTTCCATGTTCAAGTTTTCCGCATAGTTGCATAAGGTTTAATGAGGTTCATACGAAGATATGCATACGAATGAACATAGGCAAAGGTTGGTTCTCTCGGGCCTTATCGGCTATGGGTGCCAATCATGTCTCGATGGGATTCGGGGCGTGACAGCTAAGGCCCGAGAGAACCATTCTATACGTTCACATACTTGTCGCCAATGGGCTAGCATTCAATCACTTATGGACACAACATATCAATAATAGAAATCTAATACGAACATTTATATAAACATGAGACATGGCCATTAGATCCATATGGTAAAAAAAAACAAAAAAACATTCCCTCCTTTAACTGTATAACATCTACAAAGCCTCTAACAGATACAAAACCCAAAATATAGTCGGGAAAATTTCCCTCTTTATATACAATGCTTATGCAGCACCAAAACCACATATACATATGACTCGAAAAGCCCCGAACCGAACTGGAGCTCACCAATGTTCTGTAGATGACCCGTAGTCTACTGAGGAGGTCTACTAGTACCTGTACCTACAGCACGTAAGGTAAGTCCCCCAAGGGACGTCAGTATGAAAGAATGTACTGAGTATGTAAGGCTATAAGTAGCTGTATAAGATATAAGAACTTTAATGGAATTAAGTACAAGTGAACGAACGATATAAATAGCTACCATATGGTATATGAGTGTAATCATGTCCATTGCTTTCTTTACTTTATTGTACTTTACTTTACTTTACTGTACATCATCAATCATCAATCATATCATGCCCGGGCCCAATTGATCAGTGGGAAATAACATAATAATCGGTATCGACATCCATGCGGATGTTCCTTTTATCCCATGGGATACCACCCGTAATAATGGGATCGACATTCATGCGAGTGTTTCTTTCACTCCATGAGATACCACCCATTTTCAACATTAACCATTACACAATTACTCACATTACTTCATTCTTTAGTTATAAGAGTGATACATTTATAACAGTGCTACTAATTCTGAAATGAGATATTGTACAACCCTTTGGGGATAGGACAAGTGTTATGATAATATGAATAATAGATGCTGCAGAAGAATGCGAAAAAGAATAACCTTACATACCTTATCTTCCCAACACGTAAATACAATGATTCAGCTCCTTCCTTATGTGTTACTCTACAATACAAGTACATAATGGAGCAAACATTAACGGCTAGCTACATTATAAGTTCACAAGACGGTAAGTAGCTGCTTAACGGAAAGTAGAAACCGTCCAACATCCAAAACACATTGTGCATCACTCCCCCCTTCATTATACTACCAAATAACATTATTCCACCACATTACACTATAACTTACTGCTTTTGCAAAACAACAACACCAAATCAGTCCACACACCACCAAAACAGTCCACAAACCAACATAAACGTTACAAACCGGTAGGATTACCTACCTAGTTTATCCTTTACATTTCCACTCAAAATAAACTCTATATATTCACCCCATAAGGTCACCATACTTACTTACACATCAGCATACCAAAATCATTCCACAACAGTTCCAAAATTCAGTTTAACATAACAAAAGAGTATTCTCTTTTCACTACAACAAACGTTCCATTTACCAACACAATAAACATTCCCATCAAGACATACATAAAAGGAACGATTTAGTTGTAGAACCACACTTTAACATACTGAAATTTCATCATCATAACTTAATTTCTTCAACACCTTAAGCCCCTATACAAGTCCACACCACAAGGAAGACAAATTCATCAAAACCAACACAAGTGGACTGTCAATTAATTAAGGGACTGCCCTATACATTTTAAACACCACCAACATGTTTTCCACAACCTATTATACATATATTGCATTAAGCTATAAGATTAAACACTTACCAAGGATCCAAAGTGGAGGATTCACCCAAGAACCCTTAAGAGAAATTAGGGGCGGCTGCTTTTGGTTTTTGGGTTTTGGGAGTGTTTTTTTTTAAAGCTGAAATTTGCAAGTAAATGAATGGATAAATGAGCTGAATTTCAGCTCTTTATACTCCCTTTTAGACACCTCATTTAGCTCATTCTTATCCAATTTTTGGTCAAAAATAGTCCAAGTAGGTGATGCACCTACTTGGCTATACAAGCTGTCCAAAACAGTCCACTTACTTGGGCTAATTCTAATTGGATCATAGCATGTTGGGCCTTAGTGATATTTAGGTGTTGGGCTGGTCATCTTCCCTATTTTATGTACTTAGTTTGTACCCCAATTCAGTCCATTAACATAAGTCCAAATGCAGCCCAATAGGTTAAATAGGTGATACACCTACTATCTTAATTAAGTCACGGAAGCACCTCGTTTATGTTCTCCCCTTTTTCCAACGTCTTAATCCTTCTACCTTAATCCACCACTTAACTTTAACTTTACACTCAAGTATGTCCTTATTATATCAAGTTTAAATACTTTTATCCATGCTAGGTTGATCGTATAAGTTTTGAAAATGTACGGGGTGTTACATTAGTGTGCCATATACACTTATATTTCTTAAACTATTTAATTGTTGAAGATTCTCTTACATTTGAGCAAAAATGGATCCCAACTTATAACCCTTGTTGGGAGGGTGTTCAATACCTTGCCAGGGGTAAGAACCATGATTTGGTGTGAATTCACTCATGTGAAAAACATAGTCTCAACTGGCAAGGACCCCCTCCTTAACCTACGATGGCACACAGTTTAGGAATTTGGATTTTATCTAAACCCGCATTCCCTCGGTGCTAAATACTAATCAAAAAAATATATCATATTGATCATACAGTAGGAAATTATCATGACATAAGCTTAAACTAGTTTATAAGTCTTAAAACCAATTATGTTGTTGTTTCTGTTTCATGTCAACATATACAATTTCAAGATATTCTTGATAAGTTTGAGACCATATGATTGCATCATGTTAAATAATTTATATCATGCTAAAGTCATGGAGAACATGCTAATTTATGGAAATTTAGGTAAATTCATATCATGATAGCTAAAGTTCATATTTGAAACTCAAAAACTAGCAAATCATACAATTTGAAAGCAATAATAACGATGGGAGACATGAAAATTATATAATGAAACAAAAACATAAAGTGGCTATAAACTCTAGTATTTGAATTTTGGAAATACATGTTTTAGAAATGAAATTAGGGGCACAATAATGGAAGGAATTCCTTATTGAATCCCCACATACTTCAGACTTATGGATTCTTTGAGAAAAATGCTTGAACTTGATCTTTCTAGCTTGAATTTGAAATCCCTTCTAGTTGTTCTTTGGAACCTTAGGAGAGTAGGAGCTTCTAAATTATTTCTAAGTGTTCGGGACAACTTTTGGGGTTAAAATGGGTTTGGGGAGGTTACATGTGGGTGTAAGGATAAAATTGCCTTTAATTTTTAAAGGAGGAGCGGAACTTTTAAGCCATGGAAGGGGGAGTGCCACGTACACCCCATCGTACAGCACCTTGTTGTGCCCCATATAGCCCATCGTGAGACACCCTACTGTGCCTCGCACATACCATCGCACAGGTTTAATTATGGCCAACTAAGAGGTGCTCCATGATGTGAGGTCCTCGTGTTCGACGCACGACTTTTTATTTTGGTCCATGATATCCTTTTTGACCCAAAACATACAACAAACATTTTCTTACCTTCGTAGGTGTAAAATGACATTATTTTATGACCCTAAACACATAGTAAACCCACTATGAACATGTATGAACTTTAGGGGTATTTCACCGATAAAGGCAGCATATGTATCCCATTCTTGGGAATTCAGGTGATCATATAGTTCATACAAAAGGGGAAAGATAGCTTTTCCTAAGGGGTTGTCTGAAGCCGACATAGGCCGCCTGTGTATCCCATTCTTGAGAATTCAAGTCAAACATGGCTTATACAAAAGGATATGGGGGATCTTAAGCTATTTTAAATCATAATGTCGATTACATTAAGAAAAGTGTGATTACAAGGAAAGAAACATAAGGAAAAGATCATCTTTAAATGTAGTATCTCTTCACTATATCATTGGTTGATTAGCTTGGGCCACTCTTATCCATCCCACTCAAATAAAACCTAGTCTTCTCCAAAAAACACCTTGTGGATAATGTGATGCCTTTATTAATTTGGTGAAAACTTTCTTTTAAGCTTATCTTGATGGGAGTAAGGATCAACTGTCCACTTCATGAATTAAGCTCTGAATCAATCAATAGCTTGTGGGAATGATGCTTGTACTCATCTTTGGCATATCATCATAAGACTACTAGAATATGTCAATGTATTCCTTGAGATAATTGATAAGTTTTCCCTTCCTTGTTGTCATGCATCAAATACCATTGAGACAGATAGCCACTCGATGCTCTAAAGGCCCAAGAGAAACAACTTATAACTAGTACTTGATGTAAATATAACTATGATAATTAAACAGGTTTGAAGAGTATAGGAAATTTTCCCGAATAAAAGACCATCATAGATAGGAACAAAATGGGTGTACATGACTTTTCCGTTCAAGACTCAATTACTAAAAGACATGACACAACTGCTCCTTACTTTAGCATTATTCTACAAAGCCTCTAAAATATAGATGACTTAACTTAAGTCACAACAGCCATGCCATACCCTTTACTATAATACACTATCAAAATACATGCTAAACACTCGGCAAAGCCCCAAATAAAACCTAGAACTCACCAAGAGCAGTTGAGTATCTTGTACTTCTATTAGAGAAATCTGTTAGCTGGAGTACTTGTACTGCAACTTAAAACACAGCGTTACCTATGAGGCACATCAATATGAAAGAATGTACTGAATATATTAGGCATAAAGTAACCAATTGTAAAACAAGATCTCAAATGAAACCAGGTACAAATGTATAGGTAATGATAGAAGACCACCTTTGCTTATACTTGTGGAATCGTGTATTTTACATTCTCTTCTTTACTTTGCTTTTCTTTTCTTTTTAAACTTTGTAAGGTATGTTATACAAATGACCAAATGATCAGTGGTGAAAGAGGATGAACCATGCTAGGCCTATTAACCCCTAGGATGGTGTCCTCATAAATACACAAGTTGGGACCCATGCTGCTACCACACATAAATAAATGAATGGGGATTAGTCTATTCTAGGCTTTTTCACCTGAACTGCCACCCATATATATGTAAATTCACTTTTAGGATTGACCTATGTTATGCCACCCATATATATATAAATTCACTATTAGGATCGACCTATGCTAGGCTCTTGGCCCCTGTGTTGCCATCCATAATTAAATAGATTCACTTTACCTTGTTTTCTTAATCTTTGAGATTGTTCTTTTAGTGGTCATAACATTTTTGAGGTTTAGAACTATGAAACAGAAAGAAAATGTAGCATAAACATGATGCTAAGGAACTTGTATGACTCCATGAACCATACTGGGCAGAAATGAGCAAAGAAAGCATGTGATAAGTAAGTTCTTTAGGAAATGTAGAAATTGAGTTATTAAGTTGTATAACAAAGTGAAAAGTAAGGGCTTTAGGACATGTAGAAAATGAGTCATTAAGTTGTATAACAAGTAAGAAAGTGATTATACTTAGCACATAGTTCATTTAAAACACATTTAGACATTTCAAATGGAGATATGTAACTCCTCAAATTGAGGCGTAAGGACTGTATAAGTTTATACAATATATAAACACGTAGTGGATGATGTCAAATGAAAGGATGCATAAGCATGTGAACTAATGAGGTACATGGATAGATCCAAAATAAGGGACGAGTGTACATTCCATGTAAGGACATATAAAATGTATAATGCAAAGAATGTGTATCCGACATATGAACACTCGTAACATATCTAATGTAGGATCTTATTGATTCAATGAACCTCAATTGACTTAAGAGGATAACTTATGAAACTTATTGTTTAGAGTACCTTTGTTCTACTAGTACTTGGAAGTATAAACACACTGATATAGGATAATGAACACATATAGAAGTAGTTTGACACATTTGTGAAACCATGGGCCGTAGGAAGAAGATCATTAACTACATTAGAGATTGTACACCATCAGTATGTATCTTTTACCATGAATATCACTTAGAAATCTCTTTTTGTTAGTAGTAAAACAAGAATAAGATTTCATGCCAAAAAATATGGAATCGAATAGCCTTACATACCTTAATTTCCAATTTATACAACTGTCACGCCCCGAATCCCATCGAGACATGATTGGCACCCGTAGCCGATAAGGCCCGAGAGAACCAACCTTTGCCTATGCTCAATCATTCATATGCATCTCATAATCATAACCACCATTGCATAAGAACATGGAAGACGAATAAAGGAAAACATGGGACATATTTATACATACGTATGAAACTTGGCCGTTGAGGCCATCCAGTCAAAACAACATATGTCGTTTACACTGATACACCCACATTCGTCTACAAAAGCCTCTAACAAGAGCATTGACCAAAATGAACCATAAGTCGGTACAAGTCCCCGCTTTACATATTATGTACCAAACCAAAACATGTATATACTCTGACTCGGAGAAGCCCCGAATGAGCTGGAGCTGCAGCAAGTAAGGTAAATTCCCCGAGAGGGGTCAGTACGAAATAAGTACTGAGTATGCAAGGCTCAGATGAAACTGTACAATACATGAATATTTCAATGAACTCAAAACATATGAATAATCCATGTGCATAAGTCACCATTTGGTATTTTGGGAAACCATGTGGATTGCTTTCATTACTTTCATTACTTTCTTTATCTCAATGCTCAATGATAACAATGTACCCGGTCCCCTACTAATCAGTGGGTCTTTTCATATCATAACATCATATTGAGATCGAGTCGAGCTAGGCTTATGCCCCTAGACTTGCCACCCATAAATCAATACATCGGGATCGAGTCGAGCTAGGCTTACGCCCCTAGACTTGCCACCCATAAATCCATATCTCGGGATCGAGTCGAGCTAGGCTTACGCCCCTATACTTGCCACCCATACTTGATCATTGACCACATTTGCATTACTTTGATCTTTACTTTGAGATTGATACTTGGATAGTCATAACATTACTTTGGAACTTTGAAACATAACATTATTGGAAACTTTGAATCATTAACCAATGAGTGACAGACATGTGAATAAACATCATGAGAAATATAACATTACTAGCACCATGATACCATTGGAACCATAGGACAATAATCCATGAACAAGAGACACAAGTATAGGCACTATTGGAATATTGGAACGTAACTTTATTTGAGCTTTCGGAACATTAACCATGAATATGAGACATGAGATTCACAAATGATCCATGAGTAGAAAATATATGACAATGACTAGTGATATACGGATATCGGATACCTTAGCACATTTCGGGATAGGACTAGTGACATGTCAATGTGAATACTATTTGCCGCAGAAAGATACGGACAAAGTAACCTTACATACCTTGGATTCGCAATACGAATATACAATAATCCCGCTCTTTCTTTATGTGTCACTCTACAACACAAATGCATAACAAAATTCACATTAACCACCAATTCCTTTACAAATGCATACAATGTCAATGAGTCACTTGTTTGCCTTTAAACATGCTATTTCACCTTGACAAAACCATTGATCATACTATTATTCCCAAAATTCCATAATATTTCCAACATTGACCAATACATGATAATTGATACATTTGACCACAACACTTCTCCTTTACACTTTCTTATCCATCACACATCACAAATAACCCATCAAATGACCTTAATACAACTCATAACACATATCGGCCAAAATCCCATAATTTCCACTTTTAGACAAAAACAAGTTTAATACCAAAAATAACACCATACATGTTCATATTTTGTCCATACCATGCTTTTTCATCAAAGGCACAAGGCCTAATTCAAGTTCAAATTACCAAGATGACACATCTTTCACAAAAGGCAAAATACACTATTCATCACCTTGCCAATATAACTAGCATAATATATATAATCTCCCATGCATATAATATGTTAATCCATGAGGATAAATACTTACCAAGGCTTGGAATATGTTGATCTTGTCCAAGGAGTCCAAAGAAATTATTTGCCTTAGGGTTTGGAAATGAAAGAAATGTTTGTGATATTATCCAAAAGTGATGAGAGTCCTTTGGGAATAAAATCTGATGTTGGGGACTTTATATAGACCCAAGGTCCTCCTTAGCCACATGTGGCATTAAGTGATATGTTCAATTGGTCAGGTATTGGAAGAATGGATCACTTTTGCCTTTGGGCCCATGTATTTTATTCCATTTTGGGCCTCAAATTGGGCCCAATAACACATATCCATGTAACCCATTAACTTCCATGTATTATTCACCATATATCTCATGTTTACATAATTCCATAATGTCACGACAATATTCTCTTAAAAGATTCTCATTCGTCTTTTCGATCGCAAAAATAGGCATTCTAGTCGCCCTTGGTTTCATTGGACATTTTGGATCGCTATTCACATTTCATGATTTGATCATGTAGGAGTATATTGAAGTGTTTGAATCTTTAACAATGCTCAAATAACTCCAAAGAACCAAAAGAAACCATCTAGAAATCGTCGTAGAATTGCATTACGAAACGACTCCGGAAGGGCATATTTGTTGTGCCTTGCGCCACACCCCTGAAACAGGGTAGTGGCGCCAGTTTGCAGCCTCCTCTGAACTTTTTGGCTGCAGGTGGCTTGAGCCACACCCCTGAAACAGGGTAGTGGGGCAAGGTTCAGCACTTTGCTGGAATTTCCGGCCACTTATCCAATGTTTACGTATCGTCCAATCCCTTATCAAAACACTACAAAATACTTACTTAGTGATCTTAAACCTCAAGTAAACATGACTTAAAGTCACTAAATGAGGTTAGAACATGTGCGGGGCCTCACCCAAATGCATTACGAATTCACAAAACACCCCCTACGAAGGTCTAATCGCACATGTTAAGTCTGATATCAAATGTTTCACCAATAACACTATAAAACAAATATTCATGGCATCTTAACACCTATGTAGATATGACCCCAAGGTGTCAAGTGAGGTTAGAAAAGTACGGGGTGTTACAACAACTTATGAAGTACTAACTTTTCCATTAATGCAATAATCTTCATCTACAACAAATGTCAAGCAATAAAGCTAATATAATCATTTAACCAACCAACTTGGGATGTTTTAACTCATCATAACAGTAGCTGGGCAGCAAGCACGTAATCCTTCTAACTATGGGTGTTCTTTCATATATTCTACCCACAATAATTATTTACATTAAACATCCTTACCATGAGGTTTCACAATACTCCCCGGTCTTCATAACATATAGATAGCATTACCTAACATAGGATGGGTACAAAGTTTACACTATTTTCAATTAAAATAGTGTATCACCAAACCCTTTATTTCAGCCCTTTAATAACATTAACCAATCATTTTCTAAGTACGGAAACAACCTCCCAAACTCCACAATACCATAATACAACCCCAACATCCTAACATCCCAACATAACCAAAAGACTTGAACTCACGACTATCAATCGTTGTACTATGAGTTCCAAAAAACATGTATGTTGAGGATGTTGAACATGCTTTTAATTAGAGGTGGAGGCTGCACCTTACCTTGGCTGTCTTAAAATGATATTTTCCTTCAATTACTGCCTTAGTACAATACTGCCTTAGTACACTTCTCTAATCCATTAAAATAGGAGGGAAAAGTTACCAGAAACATCACGTGAAAATAGGGAAAAGAACCCAAGCTTATAACATAAAATTCTTACCTTAATCTTAGGAAGAGAGTGAAAACACCATAGCTGCCAAAACCTATATCACTCTCTACTTCATTTCCCTTGAATAACACTATAATATACTTAAAGCCATAGAGGATAGAAGGTGTTGTTATGGGCTGATTTATAAAAAACAAGTTGAAGAACATTTAGAACCTTAATGGGAAATTAGGACCGCTGTTTGAAGGAGAAAGGAGAGATCTTGAGAGATTTAAGATTTGTATGAGAAAAATGAGATATTTGAATCATATTTTTGTCCTTTAAAGACCTTGTGAACTAGGTAACATATAAGAAAATGAACTTAGACGTGTAATGTGGGTAACATATAAGAAAACGAACTTAGACATGTAACATGGGAAGATGAATTACAAAACATTAGTACATGAACAAGAGGACTATAAAATAAGATGAGAAAATAGATGAGCATATAACATATGAGTACTAAAGCTAAGAAAGCATATAACATCTAAGCAAGTGGACTAACATGAAGAAGTATATATAAAATATGAGAAAGAGAGCATATGACATGTGTAAAATGAACTATGGGGCATGCAATAGTTAAGAAAGTAGGATATCAGTCACGTGGCATATAGTCAAATAGTCTATAAAGCACATAACATGTAGACAAATGATCAATGACACATATAACCCATGATCAATGATTTTTTGAATACATATAGCATATGAGTAATTAATTTATGATATATATAAAATATGAACAAATAATCAGTGGAAAGTAACTGGTAAAATAAATAACATATAGGTCAAGGTTCTATGAAACATATTGCACTAAGCAAGAGTCTTATCAAACAAATAACACATGCATGTCAGTGTTCTATGACATATGTAACATCTAAGAAAATAATACACCAAGGGCATACTAACTATAAATAGATGAGCTATAGGACATGTATTATATATAAATATATAAGTAACTTGAACCTTTAGTAACTAGAGACATCCTATAGAACCTCTTTTCCATATCTTAAGTGCAAGCATACTGCCACTACTTCTAGATTACGGGTGCTGTAATTCTGCTCATATTTTTTCACTCACCTCTAAGAATATGCAATTGATTTCCCTTATTGTCTTTTAGCTCCTAAAAATTTTTCTTCACATGTGTTCTGACCATTAGAATCAGACAACTTTCTGAGTATATCAAAACATTCGGATAAGGGTAGGAGAAGCCCCCTATAAAGCTTCTATAGAAATGTAGGATCGAGGCTAACTATGTCTTTGTTATTGGTTGGCGATACACAATTAGATTCCTTTTTAAGGTCCAAATATGAAAATGAACATATGAATTTTAAGGGCTCCATAACAAATGATATTTACACATTGCCTATTATACATTTCCCAAGTACATGTAAACTTATCTCATGATTTTGTAGCACATGAGTGTTAGCCAATTTGGCTCAACAAGTTAGGTCTATCCATGCTAAAAGATTTGTCATAATGGTGTAACAAGTGAGGGTGGTTTGACCTCTTTCTGTGCAAGGAAACTAATAAGAACAACTAGTATATGATCAATTTTCCTCTCCTTTAGTCAAGTTGTTACTGCACTACTATGGAAATACATCAAATACAGCTTGTAGTAGCTTTATTTAGTCAAATCCATCATACATAGTTATAATAAATCATCTTTATATAATATGAATGATGCATGTGCACCCTAGGGTTCCAAATTGGTCAATGTACCTTCTACTCTTGTCATATTTTGATTGCCCTCTTTGTCCTTATAGCTATTAAGATTAGGTACTAGAATTCACATTGATACTAAAATGATTTCTCTCGGGTGTGCCTTTATAACTGGTTAGGATTGAAGAGTCAATATCTTTTTCTTACTTTCACATGCTTAATATGCATTCTCTATAATAAGGGCACAACTTATGTCACCTTTTCTTCAAATACTCATGTACGTCATCTTCTTATACTATCAAGGAACTTTACTCAACTCGTCTCTCCATTCTATGGTATTTAAATATCGTTCTCCTTGATTTCGTATGTAACCAAATATCTCCTACTAGTGACCTATTAAAACTAGGCCTTCTTATACTCATAATATTCTATCAAGCTATAATTTATGTCTAACCCCTCAACATTTTCAATCTATCTTTAGTCACATTCTATTTTATAACCAAAACATTGATCCAACAAGGCACTATTATACATATTCTCTTTAATGAAACAATGGAAACACTTATCCTCTAAGTTTACCAAACACAAAAAGTATCACACATTTTAGTCTATTCGGGGTGGTCATATGCACATACCTTATAATTCCAATTACTAACATACCTAGGATAATGAGTAACCATCTGGGTTCTATCGGCAAACTAGGATTATCTCTAACCAACACCATTGTGATATATTCACCTACCAGACTATGCTACTGCCACATCTTTTAACTAGTACAAAGCTAAATCAACAACTTCTATTTCAAATATATGCATAACCCTAAAGATATTATGTATATTGCTAACAAATTACTAAATGTCCTCTATAGTATTAGATCCTACAACCAATGGAGGAGTCATGTCTAGAAAATCTCACACTCAATAACTGGTTCACATGCTCTTCAGAAGATGTATTAGGAAATGTTGCAGCCCATCTCTATGGCTAGGTAACTATTTACTATGTAGCACATGAATGACCCAGTTATATCTTGCTCAAACGAACCAAAATGATACAAGTGGAACAAATGTAGTTGTAGATGCAAGAAACATAGAAACCTCAACAAACCTTTCTCTTAATTTTGATAACATGAAACCTTTCTCTGAAGGTTGCCTCTTAGGAAATATTGTTCTAATCCTTTTTCCACCTTTGACCTTATCCATAATATGTATAATTTGCATGACATAGATCATAGTATGAGTGGGAATAGATTTCTTAACTTAGCTCTATCACTAGATTAATATTTTGAAAGAAGGTCATAGTTCCTAAATGTCCAAGTAGCCCCTACTAATAAATGTGGCAAGCAATACATTCATAAGTAAGGCTATACTAGAAACGGCATTGTAGACTCTCTAGAATAACCTGCTCTGATACCACTTCTATCATGCTTCAAATCCTAGGTAGATAGACAGGCACGTAATGCCCTAAATTCCTGAGAGAACCAACTTATAATTCATGTTGACATACATATAACTATGATAATTAAATAGCTTTGAAAAGTAAAGAAAAGATGACCAAATAAAATACCAAACATAGATAGTCCCAAAATGGGTGTACATGACTTAGTTGTTGAAGCCTCAATTACTAAAATACAAGACACAACTGTGCTTTACTTTAACATTAGTGTACAAAGAATCTAATTGATAGACAACTTATCTTAGGTTGGGACAGGACCTCGACATTCCCTTAACTATAATACAATATCAAAATACATGCTAAAGATTCAAAAATTACCTGAATCAACCTGAAACTCACCAAAAGTTGTTGAGTATCATGTGCTTCTATTGGGAAGATTGATTAGCTAGAGTACATGTACCTGTGGCATGAAACACAACATCTTCATGAGGGACGTTAGTACAAAAGAATATACTTAATACGTAAGGCACAAAGTAACCAAATATAAAACAAGAGCTCTAATGAAATCAGGTAGAAATGTGTAGAAAATGATAGAAGACCACCTTTGCTTATATTTGTAGAATTGTGCACATTACATTATTTTCTTTACTTTTCTCTTCTTTACTATCTAATATTTGTAAGGCATTTGATACAAATGACAAGTTGATCAGTGGTGAAAGAGTATGACCCATGCTAGGCATTTTAACCCCTGGGATGCTATCCTAAAAAATATACAAATTGGGATCAACCTATGCTAGGCTTTATACCTAAGCTGCCACCCATAAATACATGAATTGGGTTTGGCCTATGCTAGGATTTTTCCCTTGATCTTCCACCCATATATATTTAAATCACTTTTGGTATTGACCCATGCTAGGCTCTTGGCCCTTGGGAAACCGCTTATAATTAAATAGATTTACTTTACCTTATTTCTTTAATCTTTGAGATTGTTCTTTTGGGTGACCACATTTTTGAGCTTTGTAACTATAGATATGTGAACAATATACTTGGGGTTGTAACGATGATGTAGGAATCAAATGTAACATAAACATGATGCTTAAGAACTTGTATGACTCAATGAACCACATTGGGCACAAAGCATATACACAAATAAACCATCAAGGCATGTGACAAGTAAGGTCATTAGGGCATGTAGAAAATGAGTCATTAAGTTGTATAACAAGTGAGCAAGTGATTCTACTTAGCACATGGTTAATTTAAAACATTCTTAGATATTTCAAATGGGGGCATACGTACCATTCAAATGGAGATGTATAACTCCTCAAATGGACAGGTAAGGATTGTATAAGATTATACCATACCTAAACACTTAGTAGATGATGTCAAATAAAAGGATGCATAAACATATGAACTAATCAGTCACATGGAAAGATCAAAAATAAAGGACAAGTGTACATTCTACGTAAGGACATATAAAATGTATAATGCAAAGAATGTGTATCCGACATATGAACACTCGTAACATGTCTAATGTAGGATCTTATTGATTCAATGAACCTCAATTGACTTAAGAGGATAACTCATGAAACTTGTTGTTCAGAGTACCTTTGTACTACTAGTACTTGGAAGTATAAACACACCGATATAGGATAATGAACACATATAAAAGTAGTTTGACACATTTGTGAAACTATGGGCCGTAGGAAGAAGATCATTAACTACATTAGAGATTGTACACCATCAGTATGTATCTTTTACCATAAAGATCACTCAGAAATCTCTTTTCGTTGGTAGTAAAACAAGAATAAGATTTAGAATATGGAATCAAATAGCCTTACATACCTCAACTCATAATTCGTACAAATTATGAAGTGCCAACATGTACTTGAATACAATAATATTTATCTACAGTAAATGTCATGTAATAAGGCTAATATTATCAGCTAACTAACCTACTTAGGACATCATCATAACAGTAGCCGGACAGCAAGCACATAATCCTTCTAACTAGGGGTGTTCTATCACACATTTTGCCCACTATAGTTATTTACATGAATGAACTTACCATGATATTTCACAGTACACCACGAGAATTATAACATATATATTGCACTATCCAACATGGGATGAGCAACAAGTTTACACAATTTTCAATTAAAATGGTGTATCACCACACCTTTCATTTCTGACCTTTAATAACATTAACCAATCATTTTTTAAGCACAGACACAACCTACCAAACTTGTCAATACCATAATACAACCCCCAACTTACCAACATAACCAGAAGACATGAAATAATAATTTTTGATTGTCCTTCCAGGAATTCCAGTAAACTAGTATGTATAGAATGCTCAAACATGCTTTTAATTAGAGGTGGGGACAGCACCTTACCTTGGCTATCTTAAGAGGATACGTTCCCTCAATTACTTCCTTAGTAACCTTTCCAATCCACTAAAATAGGAGAGTATATTTAGCACAAGCATCACGTGAAAATAGGGAAAAGAACCCAAGCTTATAACATGCAATTCTTACCTTAATCTTAGGAAGAGAGTGATAACACCATAGCTTCCAACACTTATATCACTCTCTACTTCATTCCTCCTAAATAAAATTATAATATACTTAAATCCATGTAGGAGAGAAGGTGATGTTATGGGCTACTTTATAAGAAACAAGTTGAAGAACGCTTAGAATCCTAATGGGAAATTAGGACGGTTGTTTGGAGGAGAGAGGAGAGAGCTTGAGAGACTTAATATTTGTATGGGGAAAAATGAGATATCTGCATCATATTCTTTTCCTTTAAAGTCCAGCTTTGCTGACTATCTCTCCTCATTATTTCTAGCCATCATTTGGCTTAATTTGTGCCACAAATGCTAAGTAGGTAATGCACCTACTTGGCCATTTTAATTACTTCTTGTAGGCTTGGAAAATTGGGCTTTGGGATTTCATTCTTCTTGTTTTTCTCACTTTGTTGGTCCACAATTTATCAATTAGGTGATGGGTTAGCTTTGCCCTCTAAACTGGTCAAAAGTGTCATAGTAAGTGATACACCTACTTAGTTTCTTAGGTTGGTCAATGAGTCAAAGTAAGTGATGCACCTACTAGTTTAATTAGGTCAACCAAGTAGCTCATTTATTTTATTCCATGTTCCAAATCTCAATCCCTTTACTTCAACTTAACATTAATATACAGTTGGCCACTTTACACTTTAACATCAATTATCACCTTTTACTATCTCAAGCTCAAATATTTTTGTCAAGTTCACCTAGTCGTATATGTGTTGGAATGTATTTGGTGTTACACTTTCTTTTATCATATGGACACCGAGTGTGGTCTCTTTAACTTTGTTGTTGTCTGCCATATTAACCACTTTGGTCTCTTCTAGGTTGCATTTTTCATGATTCTCAAAATCTTTCAACTCTTCTATTGACTGTTCTGGGACCATTGTCTCCCATTAATCATTATCTGCCTTATTTTGTTCATTTAGATCTTGACATGACATTGACGGGTTTTAAATTACAATTATTGAAATAATAAATAAGATAAGTTTGATAATAATAGGTAGATAATAAAATAAAAGATTTTCGCAATAGGGGAAATTTTTGTTGAATTTGGGAAAAATTTACAAACTCTGGCCATGGCCCATATGAGTGAAGGTATGTGCCTTTTAGAAAGCATAAAAATTAGAAAGAGAGGTAATAAACTTAAAGGGTGGGTCTTGGGCCTCATCCAGATTACTACTAATATTGTAAAAAATCAAATTTCATCTTTTTATCTACCACATTGACCGGGGAGTCATGAGTGGAGTAGAAGTCCAGTTCAACAACTTTTCCCCTGATTCAGCTTTCTTGATTCCTTCCATCTTGTGGAACTCTTCTATAATAACATTACACTTTTTGAATAGGTTCCCCAATCCATCCTCAAGACCATCACTTGAAAGATTCACATATATGGAAAATGACTATTAGAGGTGAGGCGGCTCTGAACCCTTCTCTTTCTCGATCTCTTCTTTGCTTTCTTCAAGCACGTACCATAATATGTACTAGAGCAATTGTCCTAGGATTTTGATTGTCTTAATTATGTTGTTGAATTTCCTTCCTCGGCCAAATCTAGGCTAGGAGCCACTCCTTAGCATACTGGTAGCCATCATCTTGTAGACCGATGGCCTTCACATTGAAGCAATTTGATTCTTTATGTGGTGTTCACAATCTCAACAGTGTAGAAATCACTCCCTTTTGGGATTTCTTCAATCATAGGAACATAGACGTTAGGATGTCTCAAATGGCTCCTCTCGCCATAAATTACCACTTTCTATCCTTCCCATATAAACTTTATCTGTTGATGCAAGATTAATAGTAAAACACCTGCTGCATGGATCCAGAGTTTTTCCATGATTAGTTTGTAGTTATATCTATTACCTAAAACTCAAACTAGAATTATGCAGGCCCTATCTAGAGATACAACTTGACTACCCCAATGGTGTCTCTCTGACCACCATTAAAATCTCTCACATTGACTCTGCTCTAATGAATTTTACCCACATCATAGTCTAATTGAGTTAGTGTTTACAATAGATATATATTCAGGTCTAACCGATCATTAATCAACACCTAGTCAATGATCTTTTTCATACATTTAATGGCGATATGTAGTGCTTTGTTATTCATAACTCCTTCAAAAGGTGATTCATCTTTGCCAAAGTTAATGCAATAGTTTCCCAAAACCCTGCTTACCTTGGTGACTAAATTCTCGATGCTCATTCTTGTGGGCATATAGGCTCTATCGAGGACCTTTAACATAGCATGTCTATGGTACTGAGAATTCATAAGTAATGATCAAATGGAGATCTTAATGGGAGTCTTTTCCAAATGCTTCTCGATGGAGTACTCTTTTGGTTACGTTCATCTACAAAATTCTTAAGCCTCTTCCTTAGTGATCTATCTCTTCTGGGCATCTTTCTCCTAAGCATCATTAGCCAAATCTTTGGAGGTATAACATATTCCCGATCAATTCATCCCTTGGGTCGAAATGGTTACGAAGGCAAAAACTTAGTGCGGTGCTACTAGTACAATAAATTGAGATTTTTTGTTGACATTTATAGCAGCCACAACTTTCTCTATATCTCGTACCTAAGTATCCTTGGAATTTACTTGCACTATAGATTTGTTGTCTACCCGTTCTTAATTGGTTTCTATTATATTAATAGTGCCTCCTCCATGCTTTGGGAGTGGATTATTGGTGATGTTTGACAGTGATATATGAAGTGAGATGACTTTTTGGTCAATCAAGTCTTGGATCATGTGATTCAGGTTAATGAAGTCCTTCGTATCATGTCTGGTTCCTCCATAATAAAAAGCACAATGTCGATCACCTTTATAAATTTTAGCATTGATGTAAATAGCTTTCAAATCAACTATTTGAATTCGTTCAATCACTTTCAGTCTCTTATAAAGTTATGTTTGACTTTCAGCTAAAGGGGTATACTCTCGAGGAAGTTTCCTCTTATTAGTGGAGCCATCTTATGGTACGTTTGTAGGGGGTGATAGAAAAGGTTTGGTATCTAAATATTTAGTTGGATGGTTTGGTATGCTAGTAGATGTATTAGATATTTTGGAGGTGGAGTTTGGTATATTGGGGGGAGGGGTTAGATATTTAGTTTTATTATAGAATGTGGGGTAGGGATTTTGTGGGGCTTGAGGCATGCGATTGCCTAAGATTGGGGTGTTAGCTGCAATGGCTAAACTGGCCATATCTTTTCCTTGTTGCACTTCTTCTTCGAGTTCTTCCAATATCGTAGTTAATTTGGCAATCATTTAACCTTATACCTTTATTGTGTGATCCTAAATGGTAATTTAGGTTCTAGCATTTCCACCAGTTATTTTTCACTTTTCCATAATGAAGCAATAGTCGAAGGATGATTCTATATTCACTTTTGATCTAGTGAAGTAGGGATATTTTGCCATTTTATGTCAACATAAATCAATGTCTATTTATTATGTTACCTAATAAAGTAAAAACAATAAAAAAGGAAAATATGTTAGACCCTATCGTTAATAAGTAATACAAATTATTTGACAAGAAAGGAAACACATAAAGTTGTTTTTATCGCAAGCAAATTGACCTATGGCTGTAAAACCTCAAATTTCCAAACTATGATTAAGCTATTCTTCAAATATGTATAGACCCAAACCTGATGATTTTCAAATTGGCACATAGGTGTTAATACCAATACCTTAGTGTGGGAAGAGCTTTGGATATGAATTAATGTCATAAGGAACTTCTAGCTCAAAGTTAAGTTGAACGCTTCTCTACTAATTGAGTTTGCATATAAAATTTTACTAGGGTCAGCTTCAAACGCACATAACTCCGTGAATATGAGGAGTTTTATAGCTAAATACCCACCAAATTAATTGAGTCTTCTTTCAAATGCCACCACTAATTTGTCAATCCAATACCATAGTAAAAATTTATGACCATTTTACCAGAGGGAGTCCGTCTGCCAACGAACGATGGGTAAATCGAAGGCCCATCCCTTGGGCTATAGGGCCTAACCAATGAGCAAAAAATTATCTCTAGGTCGACGGTTTGGACCATGGTTTTTTGGGGGACCTACAGTTCATCCATAGAACCATCCGACAAGTTTTTTTTTTTGAGCTATTAAGAGATTTTGGAGGGGTAGTTTGGTTCTTTCGTTACCCAAGGCCCTCCCCACATTCTTAAACACCTAATAAGGGTTATTTATTAATATAAAAAACATTGATAGTCTCTCCTAATTCCTTTTTCCTTCTCCTAAAACTTAAGAAATATGTAAGAGGGGTTTCTCAAACCCCATAACACAAGAGCTCCCATGTTCAAGAATTTCCCTAAGAATATTCTTTTTTCAGGTATGTGGATATTCAACAAGTATTCTCCTTTCATTCTTATGCCCTAAAACTTCAATTTGTTTAAGAATTTATGAACTTATGTAAATGGGTTTGCACTCGGATTTTATAATTTTGGATTATTAAGTTTTCTCCTGGTTAAAGTCCCTATTTTTTTTTTAGAATTTGTGAATCCTATGGTTTATCCATAATTCATTCTTTATTATTTAAACACAAGACTTATGAATGGTTGGAATTGGTAAGAAATTTCATTATTTTGTAAGAACTATTTGATTTTAGCATGATTTGAATAATTTTACATGATATGGCCCTGTGGTTTTAGACTTAGCATGATTTTCAAGGAATTTTCTGTGGTTACATGAAATAGTAACAGAAGCATGACTTGTTTCAGTTTCATAAACTAGTTTATGCTTATTCCACAATAATTTCCTGCAATATGAGCAATATGAAATGTTTTAGGAGTATTATTTAGCACCGAGGGAATGCGGGTTTTGATAAAACCCAAATTCCTAAATAGCATCCCACCATAGGTTAAAGAGGGGGTCCTCGCCAGTTGAGACTATCTCCCTTCGTCCAAAAAGGGGCTCATGAGTGAATTCACGCCAAATCATGGTTCTCTACCCCTGAAAAGGTATTGAACACCCTCCTAACATGGTTTAAAAGTTAGGCTCCACGTTTGATTATATGGGGTATGTCGGTTAAGATAATCTCCCATAGTTAAATAGTTTTAGTAAAGAAAGGTATATGGCTCACTAGTTTGTTCAGTTATGATTTTCCTTACAATTTACCTCCAAGTTTTACTATTTTAATTATTATATGAAAGAAAGTGAGTCATTATATACTTTTCATGCCTATATTTTACTCTCTACATGATTTACCTTAGTTTTACATACCTCATGCATTTTGTACATACTCAGTACATTCCATAGTATTGACCACATACTCTTTTGTGTTGCATCATATCATAATGTAGTTTATGGTAATTTCCCTTAGTATCATGATTACCTGCGATCACTAGTGCCTACTCTAGTTCAATTGGTGAGTCCTTATATTCTGAGGACTTGGTTTCAATTGGTGAGTCCTTATATTCTGAGGACTTGGTTATGTTTTCTTTCTTTCAGTAGTTCAAGTTTATATTCAGTTTAGTCTTTTATGATTTCGGGTTAGGTGGGGGTTTGTGTCATCAGCTCCTTAGTATATTTAAAGGTTTGTCTAGACTTAGTGGACATTTCAACTCATTAGTATGTTCATATGGTTTATAGTAATATTGACATACTTTGGATTTTTTTTTATCTATTTCCAAACTTACGAACTTATACCATCCATTCATGATTTTATAGTACTTTGAATATGAATTTAGCATTATGTCAGATGCCTCAGGTTAGACTTAGGCAACTTTTAGTCCTAAGCAGTGTGTCACATCCAGGGTGTACTCTCGGGGCATGAGAAATTGGTAGTAGAGCCTAAGGTTTAAGGTGTCCTAGGATATCTAACAAGCCGCATCACGTAGAGTCTTGTTCATGGGTGTGAAGCACACCACACTTATGAGAAAGAGGCTATGAGATGTTATTAGGAATTATCCCCTCTTTCATGATCTTTATCATGCTATAGAGTTTAACTCTATCTCTCTTCTAACTCGTGCTTTTCACCTGATAGAAAATGCCTCCTCACAGAGCTAATAGTCATAAAAACAGCAACCAGCTTGCACCATCAGCACCTGCTGATCCTTTGAATGAACAGGTCATCAATGTAAAATTTTTGGGCTACCTTTCCGGGGTTGGCCCAAGCCATGACCGCTAAGGTTAACCATCAGGCTATTTCCTTAGTTCACCAAAATGGAAACTTAGCTGTAGCCATGGTCCAAGACTTCATGAGGATGAATCCGCCTGAGTTTTCTAGTTTGAAGCTAGATGAGGATCCACAACACTTTATTAATAAGACATAAAAGGTTACCCAAGTTTTTTGTATCACTGAGGTATAAAGTGTGGAGTTTGCATCGTATTAGCTGAAAGGTGTTGCTCATAATTAGTATAAGTTGTGGAAGGAAGGTAGAGGTGTGAATACAATTCTAATTGATTGGGAAGTATTTGAGCCAGCTTTTATTGATAGGTTCTTTCCAAAGGAAATAAGGGAAGCTAAGGTAGAGGGGTTCATAAATCTCAAGCAGAGCTCTATGTTAGTGAAGAAATACGCCCCTAAACTCAATCAGCTTCCAAGGTATGATCTAGAAATGGTTTCTGAGCCAAAAGCTTGGATGAGTAAGTTTGTTTATGGTATGTCTGAGTTGGCGGTCAAGGAGTGTAGAAATGCCATGTTGATCGGTGATTACTCATGTCATATGCTCAATAGATTAAGACAGAAAAAATTAAGAAAAAGGAGAGGGAGACCAAAGAGGCTAGGATCAGGTAGTTTAAGTTTATCCAACACAGATCAAGTAGGGGAAATTGCTTACAGTTCAAGGATCTATCATCAGCCCCGACAATATATTCAGCCAGTGCCCCACCACCTAAGTATATGCAAGAATAGTGGAGTAGGGCACTAAATTTTAGGTCAAAGGACAGTGGCAATGGCGGATGTACCTACCTAGTTTGCAAAAAGTATGATTAAAATCATCCTGGTGAGTGCATGGTAGTTAGGGATGGTTACTTTAGGTGTGGTAAGCCAGGCCACATTGAGGAATTACCCATCTGCCAAGCACGGTGGCAGGGATACTCGCACTCAGGCACAGTCTACTTCTTCAGCATCTCACACAGGTCACCCAGCACAAGAGCAGAGTGTTTTATCCAGTGTTGGTGGCGGTCAGCATCAAAACTAGCTTTATTCTCTATATTCTAGTCAGGAGTAGGAGACCTCCCCAGATGTGGTCAATGGTATTCTTCGAGTCTTTCATATTGATTCTTATGTGTTGTTATATCTAGGGTAAAATTTATCTTTCATAACCCTATTTGTTGTTGTATACTTTGGGATCATTCCTATAAGTCTATAGGTACCTTTCTCAGTCTCTACTCTTATTGGTGAGTTAGTTATTGCTAAAAGGGTCTACAGAAACTACCCTATTATAGTCCTTTATAGGGTCACTGTAACACCCCATACCTTCCCAACCCTACTTGACGACATTCAATAATGTTTACTTAGATGTCGAGAGCTATAAGCATGTATTTGGTAATGTTAATGATGAGAAAATTAAAATTTGGCCTCTTACATGTTATTAGCCCTTCGTAGGAGGTGTTTTGTGATTTTTGTGGAGCACTTGTGGGGTTCAAAATGAGGCTAAGAGGACCTCTAAACAAAGTATATTAAGGGTAAGAAGTAAGTTAAAGAATAGGACTTGAAGTATCTAACTAAACCCGTGAAGAAAAGTCAAAAAATGAAATTTCCAAAAAAATAAGGTTGGGGAACGCCAGATTGCATGCCAGGCTGCTCTGGGCCAAAAATTTTAGCCTAGAGGCAGCAAGCTGGCGCGCCCAAGGGCGTGCCAGAATGGGGTTTTCCATTTTTCAAAAGTTGGAAATTTCTTAAGTCCCAAGGGTACCCGGGGACATACCAAGCTGATTTTTGCCACGTTTATTTTACAACCACGAGTATATACATGAAATGATTAAAGTATTATATTGGTATGATAAAATTACTGTGAATGAATTTGGCATCAAAATGACGGTTTTACCATTGTGGTCAAAATGAGCCATACGTGGCTAGAATCACTTGTTTTGGGAATTGAGGCTACGGATATGAATAGCGTGAGTGGGAATATTGTTGTAACACGTATGAGATGATTTAAACATGAGAAATTACTGATTTTATTGGATTAAGTGAATTGGGCTCAAAAAGGGCCCAAAATGTGAAAGAAGACATGGGCCAAAAATGGGTCAAATGACCCATTCTTGCCTTGACCATCTAGAACACCACATTTAATGCCATAGAGTGGATAAGGATGGACATAAAGGCTTATAAAAGGGACCAAAAAGTCTGATTTTTATTCACATGAGACTCTCATGCTTTCTAGACATTTCTCAACCATTTTTCTCTCAAAACGCTAAGAACTCAAAGCCAACTTTTGGAGCAAGATCATCATTTTTCAAGCTTGGGTAAGTGATTATTGTTATGGATTAATATATTATATGCATGGGATAGTATGTAAATCATGTTGGTTATGCTTGGAAGTGTTGAACAGGGTACTTTGTGTTTTTGTAAAAGATTTGTGATCCATGGGATTTAAGCTTGAAATATGACTTGTGACTTTGATGAAAGAGCATGGTATGGATAAAACATGAACATGTATGGTGTGATTTTGTTATTAAACTTGTTATTTTTCTATAAGTACAAATTATGGGATTTTGGCCGATATGTGCTATGAGGTGTATTAAGGTAATTTGATGGATTATTTGTGATGTGGTGTGGATGAGAAAGTGTAAAGGAGAAGTGTTGTGGTGAAATATTATTGATTATCATGTATTGGTCAATGTATGGAATATTGTGGGATTATTGGTATGATAATTTCATCAATGGTGTTTTCAAGGGGGAAATGACATTTTTAAAGGCAAACATGTGACTCATTGACGTTATATGCATTTGTAAGGTAGTTGGTGGTTAATGTAAATCCCATTGTGTATTTGTGTTGTAGAGTGAAACATAAGGAAGGATCAGGACATTGTGTGCACATCTAAGGTTGTATATTCGTATTGAGAATACAAGGTATGTAAGGTTGCTCTGTCCGTATCTTTCTGCGGCAAATAGTATTCACATTGACATTACGCTTATCCTATCTCGAAATATGCTAAGGTATCCTATATCCGATTATCAATGGTCATTGTCATATATTTCCTACTCATTGATCAATTGTGAATCTCATGTCTCATATTCATGGTTAATGTTCCAAAAGCCCAATAAAGTTATGTTCCAATGTTCCAATAGTGATTTTACTCATATCTCTTGTTCATGGATTATTTGTCCAATGGTCCCAATGGTGTTATGGTTCTAATAATGTTATGTTTCTCACAATGTTTATTTATATATCTCTCACTCAATTGTTAATGATCCAAAGCTTCAAGTAAAGTTACAACTACCAAAGTATCAATCTCAAAGTAATGATTAAAGTAATGCATATATGTGGTCAATGATCAAGTATGGGTGGTAGCTTTGGGGGTGAAATGCCTAGCTCAAGCCGATCCCTAAGTTGTTGGATCAGGGGGCATTCCTAGAGGCATAAGCCTAGCTCGGACCGATCCTGACAGGGGGTAGCTCTAGAGGTAATAACCTAGCTCGAGCCGAACCTGATATGTTGGTATGGGTGGCAGCTCTAGAGGCATAAGCCTAGCTCGAGCCGATCCCGATATATATTGATTCATGGGTGGTAGCTCTAGAGGCATAAGCCTAGCTCGAGCTGATCCCAACATAACACTATGTTATGTTTAAAACCCACTATTCAGTCGGGGCCCGGGTATCACAGGTCACAGGCAGAGATGAATAACCATAGAAGCAAAGATACAAAGAAAGTAATGAAAGCAATATACATGGTTTCCAAAGTACAGAATAGTGACTTATCTATATTGTTCATTCATTTGTATTTGATTTCATTGACATATTTACATATCATACAAGTTTCATATGGCCTTACATACTCAGTACATTCTTCGTACTGACCTCTCTTGGGGGATTTACCTTACTTGTTGCAGGCGCAGGTACTAGTAGGCCTCCATAGTAGGTTGCCAGTTGTTGCGGATCATTGGTGAGCTCCAGTTAGTTTGGGTCTTCTCCGAGTCACAGTTGTTCATATGTTTTGGTATTGTACATATTGTATAAAGCGGGGACTTGTCCCGACTTTCAGTTGGTTTTGGTAAATGTCTATGTAGAGGATTTTGTAGACATGTGTGGGTGTATGAATGTAAGGTGGTATATGACGTTTTGACTTGATGGCCTCAACGGCCAAGTTTCACATATGTATATATATATATGTACCATGTTCCATGTTTTTCCGTATTTTATCTTTCATGTTCTTACGTAATAGTGATGTTGCCTATGACATGCATATGAATGAATAGAAGCAAAGCTTGTGTCACGACCCGAAATCCCATTCGGGCCGGACTGGCACCCAAAATCGATATGGCCCGAGAGAACCAATCTTTGCTGGTGAACCTTCGTATGCATATCCTCGTATGAATCTTATGATACCTCATGCAACTATGCGGAAAACATGAACATGGAAACATACGCTATATAAATATATAGGAAACTTGGCCGTTGGGGCCATCAAGTCAAAAGGACTTTTGTCTCTTACATCCATAACCCACATATGTCTACAAAGCCTCTAACTGATCCATAAATACAACAACCTATAGTCGGTACAAGTCCCCGCTTTATACAATAATTATAATATCAAAATAATATACACATGTGACTAGGAAAGCCCCGAACCAACTGGAGCTCACCAATGATCTGCGGATGACTCGTAGCCTATCGTGGAGGTCTACTACCACCTGTGCCTGCAGCAATTAAAGTAAGTTCCCCAAAAGGGGTCAGTACGAAGAATGTACTGAGTATGCAAGGCTATAAGGAACTTCATGAAACTTAAATACCTCAATGAACTTGATTTCAAGAGAATAGTCAATGTGGATAAATCATCGTTCAGTATGTGTGAAAATAGGTACTTTACTTTCATTATTCCATTTTCCTTTATGTCTATTACCATTGGTGGTTAGAACCATCAATAGATAATCGTCAATAATGTATAACCGCTAGTATGCAACCGTCAACATGCAATGCAACCGTCAATATGCAATGCAACCGTCAATATATATATATATAGCAGGTTCGGCCCTTAGGGCTACCCCCTGTCAGGTTTGACATCAAGTTAGGCTTTTGCCCCACTGAGCTTCCCCCCTGCCATCACTCGAAAATCAGTGAAGCAGGTTCAGCATCAAGTTTGGCTTATGCTTCACTGAGCTTTCCCCCTGATCCAACAATATCAGGATCGGCTTAAGTTAGGCTTGCGCCCCCACAAAGCTATCACCCGCACTCAATAAGTATAAAGAAAATATAAAGTAACCATAAGAAAAAATATAAAGTATCCATAAGGAAAATATAAAGTATCCATGAGGAAAATATAAAGTATCCATGAGGAAAATATAAAGTATCCATACGGGAATTACTTCTTCCATTACTTCATTGGATTACTTCTCTCTTTTACTTTTATGATACATTGGGGGGATCATAACCTTATTGGAACACATACATGCATTACTTCAGTCTTTTATGTTCATAAGATTGATACTTCTGAAGTTATAGCATTATTGGAAGCTTTGGAACATAATATTATTGGAACTTGGAATCATGTCCATAATTATGTGATACATAAGAATGATAACATATGACAACTTGAAACGAGATACCTTTTAACATTTCAGAATGGAACAAGGACAATGACAACATGAACAATATGTGCTGCAGAAAAATACAGACAGAGTAACCTTACATACCTTGTCGTCTCACTACGAGTACACAAGCTTATTTGGGGATACAAGGGTCCAGCTTCCTCCTTTACATTTCACTCTACAACACAAGTATGTAACGGCGTACGTTAACAATCAACTCTCTTACGTATGTATAAGTGTCACAATGAGTTACGTGACTGTTGTATAGCATCATTTCGTCCTTTACAGTACATTCCATTACATTATCATACCAACAACACCATAACATTCCACACATTGACCAAAATATCGCACATTAATAGCATTTCACATCACACTTACCCTTATGCTTTCTTATTAGCATTTCATCACAATTTCTCCTATCAACTTGCCTCATAACAACATATAAACAACAATCCATACTTAATACAGTCCAACATGCCTCCATACGACACTTTAAATTCATTAAAACGACATCACAAGTTGCTAATTATATCCATAAAGGGTATAGGGGCCTTCAGGGGTCAAATGGGGACAAAAACATGCAAAATGGGGTTCTGGAAGTGACCTTCGAAGCCACATGCGCCACAGGTGGCTGACCTGCAGGTTCCCTTTAGCAGTATCCAGGGGCATCTGCGTTGGCACCTGCGCCCGCAGATGCCTCACCTGCGAGGCGGGTGCCCCTTTTCGGCCAAATTGGTCTCTTTTTGGGTCTTTTCATGCAATGAATGGTAAATGATCATATATAAACTTCTTTTTAACATATTTTTGATCATATTACATGCCAAAAACTAGCCATGGTCTCAGAACACACAAAAATATCACCAAAACCTCACTTTCCTTTCAATACGCCACCAAATTCGTAACCAAATTTAGAACAACAATTCCAAACATTGTATACAAGGGTAAAACAAGGTAAGACTATATTCACATCTCACATGTCAATATTGAATCCATCAAGTTCATTTCCTTTAAGATCACAAGTCCATGTTCAAGTTTACAAGACAAAACCATCCTCCGATTTAGCAAACATGCAATATTACACCCATAGTGAATTATCAATACATCACCAACATAACCAACATCATATATGCACCCTACCATGCACATAATATATTAAACCATGATAAAAAATACTTACCAAGGCTTGAAAAGAGTTGATCTTGGCCAAAGGGATGAAGACCTAGGGTTTGTGTGTGTAGAGAGAAATTTTGGGAAATTTCTAGAAAAAGCATGAGAGTTCAAAATGAGTTAAAATCTGATTTTTGGCTCTATTTATAGCCCCTCACTAATTATCCTTATCCAATTTAATGCATGTTGGCTTGGTCAAACACAAGAATGAATCTTTTCCACATTTGGGCCATGTCTTCCATTGTGAGTTTGGGCCTCATTTAAGCCCAATGACTTAAGCCCACAAATTTTAATGCATAAATCATCAAAATTCTCATGTTTCATTATTTCCATAAATGTTACAGGAATTAATTAGACTCAGAAACTTACGGGGTGTTACATCCTTCCCCCCTTAGAAACATTCGTCCTCGAATGTTAATAGTAGTAGTAACCGACCCAAACAAGTTTCAGTCTAAATGCATTTGTCATATTGTCACATACGTATCATGCTCGTACTTACTTTTTACTAGTCCAATTCAGCGTCTTAGATTTTCTCTTCGGTCTGTAACAAATACGGGTACTTAGACTTCATCATTTATGCAGCTTCTCATGTGATTTCTTCTACTTGTTGATTTCTCCAAAGTACCTTTACGGAAGCTTACTCCTTTATTCCTTAAATCTTTCACTTGTCGATTCAAAATATCAATAGGGATCTCTTTATAGGGGAGATCCTCCGTAACGCGTACGTCTTCAATGGAAGCAACATCAGATGGATCTCCTATACACTTTCGGAGCCTCGAAACATGAAATACTAAATGAACCGTGGAGAGTTCTTGGGGTAATGATAGTTTATATATGGCTTACCTAACTCTTCGCGTAGTCTCATATAGTACATTATATCGGGCCAACTTTCTTCTCTTTCGTACAAAGCCTCATAAGGTATCATTTGATACTTGAATTCAATAAGCGATAGAGGTTCATCCCAACTAACTTTAAATTTCCATGTTAATCATATCCCACTCCCACTGCGGGATAGCTACTTTGCATATAACCTCCAAATTTTGGATGTTCCACCTTTACTTATTGACAATTCGGTCAATAAGTTACAATTTTTACAATGTTTCTTTCATGTAACCTTACCGCATTCGAAAAGCTATCTTGGGTATATCTTGTTCTCTAACCCTTACCTGTCGATATCCCGATCCAAGTTAACTTTTGAGAACCATTTGAAACCCTATAATTGGTCGAATCTATACACATAATATTGGTGCGTCCCAAGGGGACGGGACATACTAGGTCTTATGACTCCCTTGGATATCATTTTCCTTACCTTAAGATGGGAAGTAAAGTCTCCTCTCATGTATTCCACATTACCCTTCCATTCAAAAACATTCCTTAGTGGAACATGAAGATATATCGCCTTAGCTCGGTAATCTATCGTGGCTTAGTGAGAAGCCAACCAATCTACACCCATTGTATTATCAAAATCTACCATTTTTAGCTCAATATAATCAACCCACGTGACATGCTCACAAACAGGCACCATACAGTTACGATATAATCCCTTGACTATAGTGGATTCACTAACAGGTGTAAATACTCCAGATGGTCTAACTAATAATTCTGATGTTCTTTCAATTTCGTAGCGGTCAATGGAGTAACATGTGATATTATAGAACCCGGATCAATCGATGCATATATAGATACATTAATGAAAACCACAGAGAATATACCTGTAGCAACATCAGGATGGGCCTCCACATTCTGCTGACCCGCTAGAGCATAAGTACGGTCTTGTATTCCGCTAAAACTGGTTGCTCCTCTAGTACCGTTACCACAACCAACCGGCTGCACATCTTGGCCTAAGAAAGGAACCGATGATGACGGTGCAACGGTTGACCCCGTAGGTCGCATAATAATGCCCGTGCTCCTTCTTGGGCAATCTCTCACCATGTGCCTGGACATACCGCACCAAAAGAAAATATTGGTCCCAAACCGGCATTCCTTTAAATGAATCTTTCCACAGTGTGGACACGATTGGAGAGGAAACCCCGATTGGTTCATACTTCCTTGCTCTTGATACCCCACTGGTTGTGAACCTCGAATGCCGCTACTTTACCCAACTTGACTGCCTCTAGATCCTTGGAATTGGGGTTGAGTGCCTACTATGGGATAGGAAAGTGATGGTCTCGGCGGTCTACTAAAATCTCGAGCTCCGAATTCTCCTTGGGACACCATGTACTGTCCCATAGGTCTAGCTTTCTTTGATGGCCCCTCTTCAGCTTTGTGCATCTTTCTTCTGTTCCTTTGATCTTCCATCTTCTGTGCAAAAGCCTGTATTCTGGCTATATCCATGTCTCTATTTAGAGCAGTAATGGTACAGTCTCTGACCAATGATGGATCCAATCGATCCACATACCGATGAACTCTATCAGTCATAGTGGCTACCATATGGGGAGCATATCTGGCCAAGGAATTAAACTGAAGACTGTACTCCCGAACGCTCATATCCCCTTGACGAAGATTTAGAAACTGGTCTTCGCGTGCCTCCCGAATCTCATATGGAAGGTAGTGATCTAGGAATGACATTTTAAATTCTTTCCAACTAGCTGGGGGTGCACCAACGCCCCTAGCTTGTTTCCAATCTTCATACCATAATATCGCCTCCCCTTTCAATCTATACGCCACGAGTTCAACTGTTTCTACACCAAATATGTGCATAACATCCAAAGCCCTTTTGATTTGATCAAAAATATTTTGTGGGTCCTCATTAAGATCCGATCCAGTGAATATAGGAGGGTCTAATTTTAGGAAATCCTGCGTCCTTCGACTAGCTGCCCTAGCCTTACTGTCATTACTTGTCATTGGACCAGCTTGTCCTTGATTTTGTGTTGTAATTAGCTGAATCAACATATATACTGCATTTCTTAAATACTGGTCAGTGACATTAACAGGTGGCTCAACAGGTTCTTCTCTCCTTCTCGGCCCTTCTGGAGCTGGAAAAGTAGAAGAATCCCGCGCTGCAAACTCACTTTAAGCTTCATCTTGCTCAACCTGTTCAGGTGGTAAGTTACTAGTTCCTTCTCCACCAATTCTATCTATCTTCTTAGTCTTACCCTTGCCTCTTCTTGTAATCGGCATGTCTTACTATACCAAAGAAAAATAATTCCCGTGGTTAGATACAATTCAACTTACAACACTGGCTCTATTGCACGATCTAGAAGTGAAGAAATGAAACAACTCCTAAATGCCCCATAGCCTCCTGCTCATAAATGTGGTGCACAACACATACATGAACAAGACTCTGCTCGGACACGGCTTTGTAGACACCCTTAGGACGACCTGCTCAATTACCACTTTTGTCACGACCCAAAATCCCATTCGGGCTGGACTGGCACCCAAAACCGATATGGCCCGAGAGAACCAATCTTTGCTCGTGAACCTTCATATGCATATCCTCGTATGAATATTATGATACCTCATGCAACTATGTGGAAAACATGAACATGGAAACATACGCTATATAAATATATAGGAAACTTGGCCGTTGGGGCCATCAAGTCAAAACGGACTTTTGTCTCTTACATCCATAACCCACATATGTCTACAAAGCCTCTAACTGATCCATAAATACAACAACCTATAGTCGGTACAAGTCCCCGCTTTATACAATAATTAAAATATCAAAAAAATGTACACATGTGACTAGGAAAGCCTCGAACCAACTGGAGCTCACCAATGATCTGCGGATGACTCGTAGCCTACTTTGGAGGTCTACTACCACCTGTGCCTACAGCAATTAAAGTAAGTTCCCCAAAAGGGGTCAGTACGAAGAATGTACTGAGTATGCAAGTCTATAAGGAACTTCATGAAACTTAAACACCTCAATGAACTTGATTTCAAGAGAATAGTCAATGTGGATAAATCATCATTCAGTATGTGTGGAAATAGGTACTTTACTTTCATTATTCCATTTGCCTTTATGTCCGTTACCGTTAGTGGTTAGAACCGTCAATAGATAATCGTCAATAATGTATAACCGTTAGTATGCAACCGTCAACATGCAATGCAACCGTCAATATTCAATGCAACCGTCAATATGCAACCGTCAATATATACATATATAGCAGGTTCGGCCCTTAGGGCTACCCCCTGTCAGGTTCGGCATCAAGTTAGGCTTTTGCCCCACTGAGCTTCCCCCCTTCCATCACTCAAAAATCAGTGAAGCAGGTTCGGCATCAAGTTTGGCTTATGCTTCACTGAGCTTTCCCCCTGATCTAACAATATTGGGATCGACTTGAGTTAGTCTTGCGCCCCCACAAAGCTATCACCCGCACTCAATAAGAATAAAGAAAATATAAAGTAACCATAAGGAAAAATATAAAATATCCATAAGGAAAATACAAAGTATCCATGAGGAAAATATAAAGTATCCATACGGGAATTACTTCTTCCATTACTTCATTGGATTACTTCTCTCTTTTACTTTTATGATACATTGGGGGGATCATAACCTTATTAGAATACATACATGCATTACTTTAGTCTTTTATGTTCATAATATTGATACTTTTGAAGTTGTAGCATTATTGGAAGCTTTGGAACATAATATTATTGGAACTTGGAATCATGTCCATAATTATGTGATACATGAGAATGATAACATATGACAACTTGAAACGAGATACCTTTTAACATTTCGGAATGGAACAAGGACAATGACAACATGAACAATATGTGCTGCAGAAAGATACGGACAGAGTAACCTTACATACCTTGTCGTCTCACTACGAATACACAAGCCTATTAGGGGATACAAGGGTCCAGCTTCCTCCTTTACGTTTCACTCTACAACACAAGTATGTAACGTCTTACGTTAACAATCAACTCTCTTACATATGTATAAGTGTCACAATGAGTTACGTGACTGCTATATAGCATCATTTCTTCCTTTACAGTACATTCCATTACATTATCATACCAACAACACCATAACATTCCACACATTGACCAAAATATCGCACATTAATAGCATTTCACATCACACTTACCCTTATGCTTTCTTATTAGCATTTCATCTCAATTTCTCCTATCAACTTGCCTCATAACAACATATAAACAACAATCCATACTTAATACAGTCCAACATGCCTCCATACGACACTTTAAATTCATTAAAACGACATCACAAGTTGCTAATTATATCCATAAAGGGTATAGGGGTATTCGGGGGTCAAAGGGGTACAAAAACATGCAAAAAATGGTTCTGGAAGTGACCTACGAAGCCACTTGCGCCCGCAGATGCCTCACCTGCCAGGACGGGTGCCCCTTTTTGGCCAAATTGGTCTCTTTTTGGGTCTTTTCATGCAATGAATGGTACATGATCATATATAAACTTGTTTTAACATAGTTTTGATCATATTACATGCCAAAAACCAGCCATGGTCTCACAACACACAAAAATATCACCAAAACCTCACTTTTCTTTCAATACGCCACCAAATCCGTAACCAAATTTACAACAACAATTCCAAACATTGTATACAAGGGTAAAATAAGGTAAGACTATATTCATATCTCACATGTCAATATTGAATCCATCAAGTTCATTTCCTTCAAGATCACAAGTCCATGTTCAAGTTTACAAGACAAAACCATCCTCCGATTTAGCAAACATGCAATATTACACCCATAGTGAATTCTCAATAAATCACCAACATCATATATGCTCCCTCACATGAACATAATATATTAAACCATGAGAATAAATACTTACTAAGGCTTGAAAAGAGTTGATCTTGGCCAAAGGGATGAAGACCTAGGGTTTGTGTGTGTAGAGAGAAATTTTGGGAAATTTCTAGAAAAAGCATGAGAGTTCAAAATGAGTTAAAATCTGATTTTTGGCTCTATTTATAGCCCCTCACTAATTATCCTTATCCTATTTAATGCATGTTGGCTTGGTCAAACACAATAATGAATCTTTTCCACATTTGGGCCATGTCTTCCATTGTGAGTTTGGGCCTCATTTAAGCCCAATGACTTAAGCCCACAAATTTTAATGCATAAATCATCAAAGTTCTCATGTTTAATTATTTCCATAAATTTTACGGGAATTAATTAGACTCAAAAACTTACGGGGTGTTACAGCTTGGTTCTCTCGGGCCATGTCGGCTACGGGTGCCAATCCGTCCCGATGGAATTCGGGGGGTGACAGTCACCTTAGAAGATTTAGTAGAGTTAGAAATGATTGATTTTGATGTCATTCTTGGTATGGATTGGCTCTATTCATGCTATACCTCAGTTGATTGTCGAAGCAGGGTTGTGAAATTCTAGTTTCCTAACAAGTTAGTCCTCGAGTGGAAATGTAGTCTAGTGATACCTAGAGGTCATCTTATTTCACATCTAAAAGCCAGAAAACTGATATCTAAACGGTACATCTACCATCTAGTTTGGTTTAAGGATTCTATGTCCAAGACCCTAACTCTCCAATCTATTCTTGTAGTTAATGAGTTCCTAAAAGTTTTTCTTGAGGAACTAACTACCTAAAGTTCTTCCTTATAGAGAGATTGAATTTGGGATAGACCTTCTCCCAGATACCCAGCTCATCTGTATTACTCCTTACAAAATGGCTCCAACAAAGCCAATGGAGTTTAAAGAACAACTAAAATACCTCTTAGATAAAGGTTTCATTAGGCCCAGTGTTTTTCCATGAGGTGCTCCAGATTTATTCATGCAAAAAAAGGATTGAACTCTCATAATATGTATAGATTACATATAATTGAACAAGGTCACAATCAATAATAAGTATCTTATCCCCATAATTGATGACTTATTCAAGCAGATTAGGGGCGTCTGTTGCTTCTCAATAATTAACCTCAGATCAGGATACTATCAGCTTAAAGTTAGGGAGTGTGGCATCCTGTAGACTGCTTTTAGAACTCAGTATGGTCATGTAACACCCCGTATATTTCCGACCCTACTTGACAACTTTGAACAATGTTTACTTAGGTGTCGAGAGCCATAAGTATGTATTTTGTAATGTCATTGATAAAAGATTTGATATTGGGCCTAGTACATGTAATTAGACCTTTGTAGGAGGTGTTTTGTGACTTTGTGAAGCATTTTTGGTGTGGAAAATGAGGCTTGGAGGACTTCCAAGAAATGGATATTAAGGTTATGAGGTAAATAAAAGACTTGAACTTGAAGGATCTAACCAAATCCGCAAAGAAAAGTTGAAGAAAGGAAATTTTTCAAAAATTTTGGGCCAGGGGCGTGCCAGGCCGCTCTGGCCTATTTTTTTTGTGTCACAGGCATCAAGGGGGCACGCCAGGCAGCGTTCCAGGCCACCCCTGCACACCCTTCCAAAGTTGAATTTTTTTTTTAAGTCTTAGGGGCGCCCGGGGCTGTGTCGGGCCGCTTTTTGCCGAACTTCTTCTCCAACCACGAGCCTATAAATGTGATTCTTGGGTTATTATATAATTATTCCATCTTGGTAGGACTATTCTTGGACGATGTTGGCATCCAAATTATGTTTCTACCCTTTTATGTTCAATCAAGCCATAAGTGGCTAGAATTTCTTATTTGGAGATTGAGGCTACGAATATGAGTCTCGTGAGTTGAATATTGTCGTGACACTTATGAAATTATTTAAACATGAGATATATGATGTATTACACATTAAATTTGGTGGGTTAAGATGACATGTGTTATTGGGCTCAATTTAAAGCCCAAAATGAAGTCAAAATGCATGGGCCCAAAGGACAAATGACCCATTCTTCCAAAAATTGACCAAGAAACATGGCATTTAATGACAAGGAATGTCTAAGGATGACTTGATGTCTATATAAGGCACAAAATCTGATTTTTATTCCTAAAAACTCTCATGCCTTCTAAGATATTTTCAAACCTATTTCTCTCAACTCAAACCCTAAGACAACCCTTCTTTTTGGTAAAGATCATCAATTTGCAAGCTTGGTAAGTTTATACTCTCATGTATAAATATATATGCTTAAGATGGTGTGTATATCGTGATGGTTATGTTGGTAAGGTGTTGAATAGTGCTCCTTTGCTTTTTGCTAAGAGATGTACCATCTATGTGATTTAAAATTAAAAAAAGACTTGAGGTTTGAATAAAAGGAATGGTATGGATGAGATATCAACATGTATGGTGTGATTATGATCCTTAACTTGTTATTTTTCTATATGTGTAAATTGTGGGATTATTGTCAATATGTGGTTATGAAGTGTATTGAGGTGACTTGATAGAATCATTGTGATGTGGTGTTAATGAGAAAGTGTAAGGGTTACACATGGTATCAAAATGCTATTGGTTTATGATGTTGTGGTCAATGTGTGGAATGTTTTGGTATTGTTGGGGTGACAATGCCGTGAGTTGTATCTTAAGGGGTGAAATAACGTTATAGGGCAATCATGTAACTCATTGTCGTTTTATATACATGTAAGGTAATTGGTTGTTAACGTGAGCCCCATTTTATACTTGTGTTGTAGAGTGAAACGTAAAGAAGGAGCTGGACTATTGTGTTCACGTATAGGATTGTGTATTCTTATTGGAAGTATAAGGTATGTAAGGTTACTCTTTTCGTATCCTTCTGCAGCACATGTTGTTCACATTGACATTGTACCTATTTCATTCCGAAATGTCCCAAGGTAGCTCATTTCAAGTTGTCATATCATATTACTTGTAGGGTCAATGGTGATTCACATGTTTCATAGTCATTGACTAATGTTTCAAAATTCCAATAATGTACCATCCCTAATGTATCACTCTCAAACAAAAGTAAAAGAATAAAGTAATGCTTAGTTGGTTATTGTTTAGCACAGCGGGCAATCCAGAGGGGTGAAAACCCTGGTCGGAACGAACCTATTTTATAGGTATGGATAGCACTCTAAGGGGCATAAGCCTGGCTGGAACGATCCCAAAATTATGCTATTATGGATCGCACTCTAAGGGGAATAAGCCTGGCTGGAACGATCCCAATAGTATGTAACTTTCCCACTGATCAGTCGGGGCTCGGGTATGATATGAATCACTGATGGTAAATAAATGTAAAAGCAAAGAACACAATGAATGTAATGTACATGGTTCCAAACATATGCACAGTTATAGCTTATCTATATTGTCTTTCCATTTGTTATTTGACTCCTTTGAAGTCTTTATGTATGATGCAGTTTTATATAGCCTTACATACTCAGTACATTTTTCATACTGATGTCCCTTGGGAGACTTACCTTACTTGCTGCAGGCGCAGGTGCTAGTAGACCTCCACAGTAGGTTGCAGGTCATTTGCAGAGCATTAGTGAGCTCCAGTTACTTCGGGGCTTTCTGAGTCACATATGTACATTTGTTTTGGTGTTGTGTGGGTACTGTATAGGTGTATAGAGTGGGTGCTTGTTCCAACTCTAAGATTGGTTTTGGTTATGCATTTGTAGAGGCTTTGTAGATGTTGTGGGACATATGAAGGATATGTAAAGAACGTATGTTTTTGTCGTGCTGGCCCCAACGGCCAAGTTTCATAGTTATCATATATGTTTTCATGAATTCCGCTATTTACATCTTATATCCATTTGTGGTGGTGTTGTATATCGAGTAGCATGCGTACGAATGCACATGAGCAAAGATTGGTTCTCTTGGGCCTCAACAGCCCCGGGTGCCAGTCCGGCCCGAATGGGATTCGGGTCATGACAGGTCATTACAAGTTTGTAGTTATGTGTTTTGGACTAACTAATTCTCTTGCAAGTTATATGGAATTATTGAATAGGGTCTTCAAGCAGTATTTAGATCTGTTTGTCATTGTCTTTATTGATGACATACTTGTTTATTCTAGAAATGAGAAGGAGCACGTAGACCATTTGAGGATGGTGATGCAAACTCTTATGGATCATCAATTGTTATCTAAGTTAAGCAAGTGTGAATTATTTTTGAAGTTTGTTGCCTTTTTGGGTCATGTGGTTTCTAGTGAATGTGTTCATGTTGACCCTCTTAAAATAGATACAGTAAAACGTTGGCCTGGGAAAATTACTCCATCTGACATTAGGAGATTTTTTAGTTTAGCCAGTTAGTACATGAGGTTTGTTGAGGAGTTCTATTTGATAGGTTCACCATTGACCAGATTGAGATAGAAAAAGGTGAAATTCCAATGGTCAGAATTGTGTGAGAAAGGTTTCCAGAGTTGAAGGATAGGTTGACTTCAGCATAGGTATTAGCATTGCATAAAGGTTTAGATGGATTTGTGGTTACTGTGATGCCTCCAGGATCAGACTTGGATGTGTTTTGATATGAAATGGGAAGGTGATAGCTTATGCCTCCAGACAACTCAAAGTTTATGAGATGAATTATTTGACTCATGACTTGGAGTTGGCAGCAGTAGTTTTCCCTTTGAAAATTTGGAGACATTATTTATATGGAGTACATGTAGATGTTTTCACCAACCATAAAAGTCTCCAATATGTGTTCACTTAGAAGAAGTTAAATCTTTCTCAAAAGAGTTGGCTAGAGTTGTTGAAAGACTATTACATGAATATGCTCTACCATTCGGGTAAAGTAAATATAGTTGCAGATGCTCTAAGTAGCTTGTTTATGGGTAGAGTAGCCCATGTTGCAGATGAGAAGAAAGAGCTAGCTAAAGAAGTGCATAGATTTGCCTTGTTAGGGGTTTGGTTGCTTGATACAAATGATGGTGGTATGATGATACTGAATGGTTCAGAGTCATCTTTAGTGGCGGAGGTGGAGGAAAATAAGTGTAATGATGCTATATTAAGTCATTTAATGGATGCAGTCCACCTGCAGAATGTGGAGGTCAACTCCTAAGGGGGGATGGTGCACTTCACTATCAGGGCCGTTTATGTGTTCACAATGTTGACAGATTGAGAGATCAGATGTTAGCTGAGGACAAAATTTCTAAGTATTCTATCTATCCAGGTGCCACTAAGATATACCATGACCTACAGGAATTCTATTGTATGAAGAGGGACATAGCAAATATTTTGGCTAAGTGTCACAACCATTAGCAGGTTAAAGTAGAGCATCAAAGACAGGGAGGTACACTTCAGGACATTATCATACCCACTTGGAAGTGGGAGGTTATTAATATGGATTTTAATATGGGACTTTCTCACACCAAGTGTCAGCATGATTCAATTTGGGTTATCATAGAATGAATTACTAAGTTACCTCACTTATTGCCAGTTAAAACCTTGGATACAGTCAAGGATTATGCCAAACTCTATTTTCATGAGTTAGTCAAACTTTACGGGGTTCTTCTATCCATTATTTCAGAATGAGGTACTTAGTTCACATCCCAGTTCTAGAAAACTTTCTAAAACGGTCTTGGTATGCAAGTGAACCTTAGTACCACAATCCATCCCCAAATAGATGGTAAGGCTGAGCATACTAGCCAGACTTTAGAGAATATGTTGAGAGTGTGTATGATCGATTTCAAGAAGAATTGGGATGATCACTTGCCTTTAATTAAGTTTACGTATAATAACAATTATCACTCCAGCATCCTGATGGAGCCATTTGTGGCTTTATATGGGTGTAGATGTAGGTCTACGTTGGTTGGTTTGTGGTTGGTAAGGCTATTTTGATTGAGACAGAATTTGTTCATGAAACTATGGAGAAATTTCAGTTGATTAGGAGGGATTGAAAATAGATCAGAGATGGAAGAAGTCATATACTTATGTGATGAGGAGAGATCTTACATTTTAGGTAGATGATTGGGTTTCTTGAGTGTTTTGCCCATAAAAGGGGTGATGAGGTTTGGAAAGAAGGGGAAACTTAGTCCCTGGTATATTAGCCCTTACCTAATTTTGAGGTGCATTGGAAATGTTGCCTATGAGCTTGATTTTCCAGCAGAGTTGTCCGTAGTACACCCAGTTTTCCATGTGTCCACATTAACAAAATGTATTTACCACCCAACATTGGTCATTCTATTAGAGAGAATTAGTGTGAAGGATATCTTGACCTATGAGGAGATTTTGATTTAGATCCTTAATCATCAAGTTTGAAGGTTAAGAATAAAAAAATTGCTTCAGCAAAGGTGTTATGGAGAAACTTGTCAGTTGAGGGAGCAAGGTGGGAAGCAAAAGCAAACACGATGAACAGATACCTTTATTTGTTTACCCCTAGCACCGAGTCAGTATGAGGTATAGATATTCCTCTTGTTATTATTCCCTCAGTTTCGGGTTCGTATTTAGTTTCATGAAATTCCATGTATACTTATATGCTCAATATGCGGTAGTTGATCCAGTACTTCTGGTATAATTTATTTTGAATCATGCTACATGAATAATTTCTAAATTCAGCTTCACGTTTCTAAGTATAGCCCATTCAATCCATTGTCAGTCTTCATTCAAGGATGAATGATCCCAAGGGGGAGATATTGTAACACCCTAAATTTCCAAACTATGATCAAGACATTCTTCAAATATGTACAGAGCCAAACCTAAAGATTTGCAAATTGGTACATAGGTGTTAAGACCAATTCCTTAGTGTGGGAAGAGCTTTGGATATGAATTAAGGTCATAACAAACTTCTAACTCAAAATTAAGTTGAAAACTTCTTTACCGATTGAGTTTTCGTATGAGATTTTACTAGGTCAACTTGAAACACATATAACTCCTTGAATGTAAAGAGTTTTTCAGCTAAATACCTACCAAATTAAGGTCTTTGAGTCATCTTTCTAATGCCACCTACCGTTTATCAATCCAATACCGGAGTAAAAAGGTATGATCATTTTACCAGAGGGTGTCCATTTGCCAATGAACGACAGGCAAAGCAACGATCAGTCCCCTAAATGACAGTCCATCTCTTTGGTATTAGGGCCTAACTAGTGAGCTCAAACATTATCCCGGGTCAACGATTTGGTTGACGGTCTGTCGGGGGACCCATGGTCCATCCCTGAAACAGTTCGATGAGTTTTGATCTACTTTTTTAAGTATATTTGGTGGGGTAGTTTGGTCTTTTCCTTACCCAAGACCTACCCCACATTCTTAAACACTGAATAAGGGTTATTTCTCAGAAGAAAAATGTAACACCCCAAAATTTTTAAGCAAAGTTCCAAACCATTCTTTATATGCTTATAGGACCAAAAGCAATTATTTCCAATCTATAATGCCTCGTAACTCTATGAGTTTCAACATCTTTTATTGAGCCTTGTTAAGCTTGGAAAATTATGTAGTTTAAGTATTGAACCTTTGGGGAAAACATAGGGTGTTTAGGTGAAATCAGTCCCGATCATCGTCGTGGTCAAATGTTGATCGCTGCGATGGTACAAAAAAAATTTTGCAAATCCCACTTATGTAGTGGCCAAAAGTTGACCACTGCAGCGAGCGACCCTTGAAGTTCTTTTTAAAAGTGCATTTTTAAGAGTTTCACATCCATTCTCCAACTTTCAAATCCCTAGAAGTGGACTTTTAAGAATTTCACACCCATTCTCTCCTCTCCACTTCATCCACATCAAGGTAAGCCTCTCCCTTGTAATTCCAAGTGCTTCCAAGTATTCTTACATTCAAAAATGGATTCTTAACAAAATTCAACACCATAATGATAGGGTTTTAAAGAAAACTCATACCAAGATATCAAGAACGGATTCTCGAAGTTCTTCATCAAAGATTTGGTCTTTCTTCAAGTATTATTGGATCGATTAAGGTATGTAAGAGCAACACCTTTTGTGAGGATTTTTGTTCTTCCCCACAATTATAGTGTCATGTTAAGCTCATGATTTAAAGTTAAGATTTCAAGATTTAATATCCCTAAGCATTGTTCTTGGTTTTGATATAATTTCTTGAATATTTCTTAAGTATATATGTCAATTTCGTGAGTTATAGTCATTTTGTACATTGAATCTTTGTGGCATGACTTTTAAATTCCTTCATATAAAGTTTATGAGTCATACTAATGGTATTAAAAGCCTATTTTATGTTTCTATGGTATTTAATCATAGTTACTTGAGTATATGTCACAAGTCAGCAACTTTACAGAGATATTATGAAAACCCTTGTGTAAAATAGTATGTTTTGAAAAGAGAAAGAATATTGTATCTTGAAACTTTAAGTTAAGTAAAAATTTAGAGCCAAGGCTCATAGAAATAAATATATTTATGGTATGATATTTTGAGTCAAGCATGGTTTTATGAAATTGTTCAAAGACTTTTAATATGAGCAAATAGTATAATTTTGGAAGGATTTTTATCTTTGAGACATGTATGAGTCTGAGGTTCCATAACCCAAAACTATGTTGCCACCGTAGGATAGGATCGTTTGTAGTTTGGGAGACTCCTCTTTTAGCCTTCTTGTGGTAAGTGTGGTAAGCCTCACCTTGGAGAGTGTAAAATTGGAATAGATAGGTATTTTTGATGCAATCAAATGGGAAACTTCTTGATGGAGGATTTGTTTGGGAGGCATAATGATAAGGGTAAGACTCATATCTCAACAACTTCTACTCCAGCAGCCCAAGTTTCCCAAAAAAGAACTATTTTAGAAACAGGTGGAGGTTGGAACCAATTGTATTTCTTGACTACTCAGTAGAATCCAGATAACACTCTTGATGTCACGACCAGTACGTTATTTGAATTACCTTATGCATGGTTAAGTTAGTACTCTCATACCCTTATTATATGATATGAGTTGTCTTAGTCTAAAATTTAGAGAAGTGATAGTATGTGGGTGGTAGTGCAAATTTTAACAATTTAATTTATGTAAGTTTGATGTGATAAATTTGGAGAATTAGATTGATAAGTTGTGAATGCGGTAGATGAAACCCTTAGAAAGAAAATAGGGAGATTGTAGTTAAGTTTATAGGTAAAAAAGGGTTTAGGATTAAAGAGAAAGGTAATATGGGTTTAAGATATTTAGTTACTTTTGTTGCATGGGATTATGAGCCAAGAAGGTTATATGTTGTTAGAAAGTGAGCTAGTATCACTAAGTGTGAAAGAGGCTAGGGTGATTGTAAGGATATTTCTAAGAAGAAATTTGAGGGATTCATAGAAAATTGGTGTTGAGTGTTATGAGTATAGTGATGTTTCCGTTGATTTTAGTGCGAATAGTAAAGTAAATAGAATTAGTTTGAGACCTTAAGTTATTAACTTTAAATCTAAGGGAGAGATGTTAATGTGTTAAGCAAAGACTATTATTGAGAGGTTGAGAATTTTTCTTTCTAGAATATTATACTTTGTTGAAACCGTAGTGTATTCATACTTACAAAATTCCTCTCTACGTTAGTCAAAACGCTACTCTACTCCAGCCTTGCGTATTAGCATATTTTCTGATCCATGTTCAGCCCCTAGAGAAAGAAGAGAAAGCCTTACTTATGTTGTAAACTCCTAAGCACATTTCATGTCTTCCAAGTCATAGTTTTTGTGTTCAAAAGAATTTGTGCTTATGTACGCTTTACTAAATATATTGACTTCGAGTTGATGCATCTTAATTCATGCTAGTATTCATGTTTCCAGCCTAAGCATATGGTAGTGTTGATTCATTATTCATTCTAGCTTTCCCATCATTCGAGAATGAATGATCCCAAGAAGTAGATATTGTAACACCCATAAAAATTTAAGCTAAGATCTGAACCATTCTTTATATGCGTATAGGCCAAAAAGAAATTATTTCCAATCAATAATGCCTCATAACTCTATGAGTTTCGATGTCTTTTATTGAGCCTTGTTAAGCTAGGAAAATGATGTGGTTTAAGTATTGATCCTTGGGGAAAAAATAGGGTGTTTAGGTGAAATCAATTCTGAGCATCGCAATGGTCAATTATTGGTCGCTGCGACGGTGGAAAAATTTTCTTAGCAATCCCCACCGATGCAGTGGCCAAAAGTTGACTGCAGTGGGCGTCCCCTGAAGTTCTTTTTGAAAGTGAAATTTTCAGAACCTCATATCCATTCTCAAACTTTCCAGTCCCTAGAACGGATATTCTCTCATCTCCACTTCATCCCACATCAAGGTAAGATTCTCACTTGTAATTCTAAGTTCTTCCAAGTATTTCAAAAATCCAAAAATTATTCTTAACAAAATTCTTCACCATAATCATAGGGTTTTCAAGAAAATCCATATCAATATTTCAAGAACGGATTCTCAGAGTTCTTCTTCAAAGATTTGGTCTTTCTTTAAGTATTTTTGGATCAATTAAGGTATGTAAGAGCAACACCTTTCATGAGGAACACTTTCTTCCCCATAATTAAGTCATAGTTCCACATTAAACTGATGATTTAAATTTAGGGCTTCAAGATTTAATATACCTAAGCATTGCTCTCGATTTTGATATAATTTCTTAAATATTTCTTGAGTATATATGTAAATTTCATAAGTTAGAGTCTTTCTATACATTGAATCCTTGTGGCATGACTTTGAAATTCCTTCATATAAAGTTTATGAGTCATACTAATGGTATTGAAAACCTATTTTATGTTTCTATGGGATTGAATCATAGTTACTTAAGTATATGTCACAAGTCAGTAGTTTCATGAAAATATTATGAAAACCCTTATGTAAAATAGTATGTTTTGTAAAGAGAAATACTATTGTATCATGAAATTTAAAGTTAAGTAAAGATCTAAGCATTTAGAGCCAAGGCTCATAGAGATATATATGTTCATTGTATGATATTTTGAGCCAAGCATGGTTTTACAAAATTGTTCAAAGACATAATATGAGCAAATAGTATAATTTTGGGAGGATAGTTTAGCACCAATATGGATATAAGTCCGAGCTGACATACCCCAAAACTATGTTTCCACCGTAGCATAAGATCATCCACAGTTTGGGCGACTCCACTTCTAGCCTTCGGCCTCAGATTTGGATCCATAAGTTACGTTTCATCTTATACTCTTGCAAGGTTTAGGATGACTCTTCTTAATATGGTTAAGACATTGGACTACATGTTTCTCACATGGTTTATGTCGGCTAAGAGAAACTACTCCAACTTATAAACACTCAGTATTTACTCAACTTACTTATTATTTATGATAATTGTATTAAAGTTATTTTATTACTACATTTCAACTAATTTCTTTCAGGTTTACATTTCATTAAGTTGACTATTTAAGTTTTCAAATGCTTTCAATGTTTTTGGATAACTCATTCATTGGATTATTTTAGTCCTGACAGCTTCATAAGAAAAGTAAGTAAATCTTTTGTTCCACACCACCTTACTCATGTAATTTGTTATGATTTAATTCAAATGTTTATTCAATTTTAGTTACCAGTTAGTTTATGTTTACTGTTTAATTCTACTATTACATACCAATACATTACAAGTATTTATCGTTCTTTTTGCGCTATATTATTTCATGATATAGATTCTAGCATACAGACTCAAGACCGCAGCAAGATGCTTGGCTAGACTTTTTAGTAGCAGCCAATGGTGAGTTCTACTTGCAAAGAGAGGACTTGGTTATGTTCCTTCATAATCTTAAACAATTTGTTTTAAATAAAGTTGTCCCAGTGATTTATCCCGGTTGACTTATTCAGTTCATGTTTAGAGGCTTCATTAGACATATATTGTAATGACCCTCCAGGTCATTTTTTGTGTTTTCATGCTTTTTCTATGTTTAGAGACTTTCTATAGCTACCCTAAATAATTTAGGACTTGCTGGAACTGACTATTTTGTTGCTGGGCAGTTTATTTATTTTGATAGGCATTTCTCTATTTTGGAGCTTTCAAAGTTGAGAAAATGGTCTCGTACCAAAACATTAGGTAAAAAGCCTCGGATGCCAATTCTGATGGTTTTGTTGGCATTTGCCAATTTTAGACTAGGTGTTGTCCCCAGGGTTCTAAAAGAGGTCCTCAGGTAGGTAGGGAAGGCACCTAGTCTAAAGGAGGATGGGCTCATTTATATGTTGTTCCTGGTAGACCAGAGGTTGTGGCTTTGGATGCTATTATTACAGGTATGATCTTGGTCTGTCATCATCCACCTTCTACTTTATTTAATCTAGGCTCCATGTATTCTTATGTGTGTACTTATTATGCACCTCGATTGTTGGTGTCTTGGGAGTTATTATATGTGTTTTTGCATATAGCTACTCATGTGGGTGAATTTTTAATTAGATTGGGTATATAGATCGTGTTTTATGACTATTCAGGAGTATGACACTAGGGTTGATCATATTCTGCTAGACATGGTTGATTTCGATGTGATTCTTGGCATAGACTGGTTATCCCCCTATCATGCGGTCCTGGATTGCTTTGCCAAGACCTTTACCTTAGCCATGCTTGGCATACCTCCGATTATGTGGCAGGGTTCTTATAGTCACGCATCGATGGGGATTATCTCTTATATTTGGGCTAAGAGACTGGTATCGAGAGGTTGTATATCTTACCTTGCTTATGTTTGTGATGTCAGTATTGAGAGTCCTTCGCTTGACTCTATTCCTGTAGTCCGTGAGTTTTCTAATTTTTTTTCTAACGACCTGCCTGGCCTTTCTCCTGAGCAAGATATAGAGTTTTCTATTGATCTTGAGCCAGGAACCTGACTTATTTCTATGGCACCTTACTGTATGGCTCCTGTTGAGCTAAAGAAGATTAATATTAAGCTTTAGGATCTTCTGGGTAAGGGGTTTATTAGGTTGAGAGTTTTGCCTTAGGGTATTCCTATTCTATTTGTGAAGACGAAGGGTGGCTCTATGCGTATGTGTATCGATTACAGGCAACTGAATAAGGTGATAGAGAAGAATAAGTATCCTATGCCTCTTATTAATGATCAATTTAACCATCTTCAGGGTGCACCCATATTTTCTATGATTGTCTTGAGATCTGGCTACCATTAGTTGAGGATTCGGGTGGAAGACATCTCTAAGACAGCCTTCAGGACTCGCTACGACCATTACGAGTCCCTGGTGATGTCTTTTGAGTTGACCAATGCCCTAGCAGCGTTCATGGACTTAATGACCTGCGTGTCCAGGCCTTATTTAGACTATTTCATAATCATGTTTATTGATGGCATTCTTGTTTATTCGAGGAGTAGGGAGAAGCACGAGCAGCATTTGAGGACTGTGCTCCACACTTTGAAAGATCATCAGCTTTATACCAAATTCTCAAAATGCAAGTTCTGTCTTGAGCCTATAGCATTCGTAGGGTACGTGGTGTCCAAGGACAGGATTATGGTAGACCCGGCAAAGATTGAGGCCATTCGTGATTAGGCTAGGCCTTCATCTCCGATTGAGCTTCATAGTTTTATTATGTTGGCATGTTACTACAGGCAGTTTGTTAAGAGATTTGCCACCATTGCAGCACCTATAACTAGATTGACTAGGAATGAGGTTCCATTTTATTTGTTCGATGGGTGTGAGGCGCTCTGTCTAAAGTTCAAGGACCTGGTCACTTTGTTTCCTATTTCGACTCTTCCAGTTGAGGGCGAGGGGTTTATTATATATTATGATGCTTCTGGTGTTAGTTTGGGTTGTGTTCTGATATAGCGTGGCCGAGTTATAGAATATGGTTTGAGATTACTGAAGGTGCATGAGCGCAACTATCCCACTCATGAATTAGAGTTGGCGGTGGTAGTTTTTGTACTTAAAATTTAGAGGTGTTACCTGTATGGTGTTTTCTTTGAGATATTCATCGACCATCACAGTCTTTAGTACATTATGACTTAGAAGGATCTTAAATCGAGATAGTATAGGCAGATTGAGTTGTTGAAGGACTATGATCTCTCTATTTTATATCATCCGAGAAAAGTGAATAAGGTAGTGGATGCACCTTGAGTCAGAATGCAGTGAGTATAGGAAGCTTGGACTTCCTTTCAGTTTTGGAGCAACTATTTGCCTTGGACATCCAGTTCTTGGCCAATAGGTTGATTTGGCTTGATATTTCAGAAACCAGAAGAATTCTTGCTAGTGTTAAGACCAGGTCTATTTTGTTGGAGCAGATTCGAGGTCAGCAATTTAAGGACAATAAAATGTGTGGCATTCAAGATCTGGTGCAGAGTGGTGAGTCTAGGAGGGTTACCTTACATTCTGAGGATATATTAAGATTCGACGATCACATCTGTGTTTCAAGGGTAGGAGATTTGATTTAGTTGATACTTCAAGAGGTTCATGGCTCCAGATATTCTATTCACCCTGGGATAGCTAAGATGTATATAGATTTGAATCAGCATTACTGATAGAGCAGTATGAGGAGGAACATAGTGAATTTTGAAGGTTAGTGTTTGTGTTGTTAGCAGGTGAAGGTTGAGCATTTGAGACCAGGTGGCTTACTTCAGAGGCTACCCATTCATGAGTTGAAGTGGGAGCGGGTTACTATGGACTTCATTGATGGTTTGCCTCATACTTGTCATCGTTTTGATAGCATTTAGGTCATCGTAGATCGATTGACCAAGTTTACTCATTTCATTACTATTCAGACTTCCTACACTGCCAAGAGGTTGGCTTGAATCTATGTTTGAGAGGCGGTTTTCCTTTATGGGGTGCCCGTGTTTATTATTTTAGATAGAGGTTCCCAGGGTAGTTTAAGAGGAGTTTGGTAACTAGGTTGACCTTAGCACCACTTTTCATTCCCAAACTGATGGACAGTCGGAGCAGATATTCAGGTTTTGGAAGATATGCTCCGAGCATGTGTTTTGGACTTTGGAGGTAAGTGGGAACAGTTCTTAGCCTTAACAAAGTTTGCCTCTAATAATAGCTACCATTCGAGTATTCAGATGGCACCATTTGAGGCTTATTTAGTAAGTGGTTTTGATCTCCAGTTATTTGGTTTGAGACTTTAGAGGCTAGGCCTCGGGGTACCTACTTGTTTCGGGAGTCATAGGACAAAGTTTGGGTGATCTAGGGTAGGCTAATTACAGCTCAGAGTAGGCAGAAGAGTTATGCTGACCGTAGGCTTCATGCCTTAAGATTTGGAATTTGTGATAGGGTTTTCCTATGAGTGTTTCCCATGCAGGGCATATGAGGTTTGGTAAGTGGAGAAAGCTCAGCTCTAGGTATATCAGGCCATTTGAGATCCTTCGGACAGTTGGGAGGTAGCTTATGAGTTGGCCTTACCTCTAGCCTTTTCATCCATTCACCTAGTCTTTCATGAATTGATGCTTGGGAGGTATATTTCAGATGAGTCTCACATGCTTCGGTGGGACTTGGTTCAGTTGGATGATAGGCTGACCTTTGTAGAGAAGCCATTTTCTATCCTAGATGTCAGGCAGTTGCATTGAAGAGATGTTCCTATTGTTAAGGTTTAGTGGAGACACGATCTAGTTGAGAGGTTACCTGGGAGACCAAGCATGATATGTGGACTCAGTATCCTCACCTAGTCGAGCCTTCAGGTACTTCATAATCCTTTAATTTCACGAATGAAAGTCCTTTTAGTAGTGGATGTTGTAATGACCCTCCAGGTGATTTTCTGTGTTTTTGTGCTTTTTCTGTATTTAGAGCCTTCCTATAGATGCCCCAAGTCATTTATGACTTACTAGGACTGATAGTTCAGTTACCGAACAGTTAATTTATTTGGTTTTTATAGCCATTTCCCTGTTTTGGATCTTTTAAGTTGAGAAAATGGTCTCAGGCCAAAACTTCAGGTAAACAGCCACGGATGCCAATTTTGATGGTTTCGTTAGCTTCGGAATATTGATTGTAGGTTTAGGGGATGCTTGGACCGGATCCCAAGCCTCTCAGGCTTATTTTGGGCTATTGGGTGGATTTTAGTTAAAATAGAACCTTAGGTCTTTTTGTCGAAACGACCTCTGATAGAAATTTTGATGGCTCTGTTGTGTTTGGAATGTCAAAATGGTAGGATAACATAGTTCGTTGCGTTCACGAGGTTTCAAATTAATCTCGAGGGCCCGTCAGGAGATTTTACTGCTTAGCAAAGTTGTTGGTGCATCAGCATCTGGTGCAGGCCCAGATCTTTCATAGTTATAGCGATGAGGGCCTTTACGATTGTGAGGGTCTATGGATCTTAGTTATCGCAATTGTGAGGCTGGGGCCTGCGATTGAGATGAAGAAAGGTTATGTGACCAGCCAGTTTATGCATTGGGATCGCGTAGCTAGGCCACCATGATTGCAATGGTCCTGTTAGTACGGTCTAGCAATTGCAACCAGTGGGTCTCGCGATAGAAATGAGTAAACCCCTGGAAGTATAAATAGCTTCCCCTTCGTTTTTGCTCTCATTTTTCTAATTATAGACATCATTAGAGATATTAGGGAGCTCGAAAACTGTGGAAAATCAATAATTGGAGTTGGGATTAGCTTGAGGACATCATAGTGATCATTTCCTCATTCTTTTCTCGTAAGTCTCTGGTTAATTTTTTGTTTAATTCGTAGTTTGAGTTCTTATTTTTCCCTGAGCTTTGTGGATTGATTTGCGCATGGAATTGAGAGCTGGTCATGGCCAATTTTTTAGCACTACCTTGCTATGATCCGAGGGACATTGTGGTAGTTTGAATTTTATGATTCTGTAAGCGAGCCCCATGGGGGGATTTTTTAGCTCTATTTCTGACCCGGAGTGTAAATTCACAATATGGGTATCGTTACTCCCATCTTGACAAGTAAAATATTGTTCTAATAGTGTGACAGTGGTCAGAGGTTTTTGGAAGGGAAAAGCTCCAGTGTAGAGGTTTTTCTGTGCTTTAGGCAGTGTCCCAGTTGGCTAGGCTTACCTTTCTTTTAGACTTTGCTCTTTTACGGTATTAGAATGGTATTGTGCTAGATATGAGTGGGTTCTTATATTTATTCTTCAGGACTAAACTTATCTAGTGCCTTGGGATGGAATTGATGAGCCTTAGCCTAGGTTCACATAGATGTTTGTCTTAGGTTATGTTTTTCGTGATGTGTAGTTGGCCCTACCGCTCCTTTTTAAGGTAGGTTGTTTAGAATAACTCCCTCTTGACCTAAATGATCACCTTACCACTTCCTTAGGCTATTAATTGGATTTTGGGTTGACTTTGTCCTTGTAATGAGCTTAGTTAGCTTTAGTACCCCAGGTATGGTAGTATTTGACCTTAAATCACATTTACTTATGATTAAATGGATTTCAGATGGGTTAAAACTATGGGATATGTCTATATATTGTTATTAATTAGTAGTTCTGATTCAAGTCCGGCAACTGGCATATTGTTATTATCTATAAGTTCAGGTTCTAGTTCGGCATTTGCTATATTATTATTATCTATCAGTTTCGGACTCTGAAAGCTCACCCATTCCTGGATAATATAGATAATAACAATATAGCAGATATTGGACCCGAATTGAAACTCATAATTGGAATCACTCGTGGTTCTAAGTGCCCGGTCACGTCCAGTATGTAGGCTCGGGTCATGAAAAAAACACATCAATAGTCTCTCCTAATTTCTAATTCCTTCTCCCAAAACTCATGAAACACGTCAGAGGAGTTTCTCAATTCCCATAACTCCAAAGCTCCCAAGTTGAAAAATTTCTCCAAGCATCTTCTTCTTTAAGGTATGTGGGTGTTCAACAAGGATTCTCATTTCATCCTTGTGCCCTAAAACATCAATTTTCTTAAGAATTTATGAACTTATGTAATTGGGTTTGCATCCGGATTTCATTATTTTGAATTATTAAGTTTTCTCATGGGTTAAAGTCCTTATTTATTGTTAGAATTTGTGAATCCTATGGTTTATTCGTAATTCATTCCTTATGATTTAAACCCATGACTTATGAATTGTTGGAATTGGTAATAAATCTCATGATTTAGTAAGAACTATATGATTTTAGTATGATTTTATCATTTTACATGATATGACCCTACAGTCTCAGACTTGGCATGATTTTCATGGAATTTTCCATGGTCAAATGAAACAGTAATTGAACCACGCTCAGTTTTTAGTTTCATAAAATAGTTTATGCTTATTCCATGATAATTTACTAAAGTATGACCAATATGAAATGTTTTGGGAGTAGTATTTAACACCGAGAGAATGTAGGTTCTGGTAAAAACCAAATTCTTAAACTATGTGCCACCATAGGTTACAGAGGGGTGTTCTCTCAAGTTGAGACTGTCTCCCTTTACCTAAAAAGGGGTTCATGAGTGAATTCATGCCAAATCATGGTTCTCTATCCCTGGTAAGGTATTGAACACCCTCCCAACAAAGGCTATAAATTGGGCTCCATGTTTACTCAAATGGGGTAATGGGTATGTTGGTTAAGAAAATCTCCCACAGTTAAATAGTTTTAGTAAAATAAGAGTATATGGCTCACTGGTTTGTTTAGTTATAATTTTCCTTACACTTTACCTCCATATTTACTATTTTAGTTATTATATGAAAAGAAGTGAGTCATTATATGCTTTTCATGCTTGTATTTTACTCTCCACACGATTTACCTTAGTTTTAGATACCTCATGCATTTCTCACATACTCAGTACATTCCATAGTACTGACCACATACTCTATTGTGCTGCATCCTACATGATGTAGGTTTTGGTACTCGTCATCAGTATCATGATTAGTTTTGATCACCATTGTCTACTCCAGTTCAGTTGGTGACTCCTCATGTTCTGAGGACTTGGTTATGTTTTCTTCCTTTAGTAAGTCAGGATTATATTCGGTTCTAACTTAATGATTTTGGATCAGGTCGGGGTTCGTCCCAGTGGCTCTTCAGTATGTCTATAGGCTTGTCTAGACTTAGAGGATATTTTAGCTCATTAGTACGTCTAGATTGTTTTCAGTAATATTAACAGACTTTGGATTTGTTTTTATCTATTTACAAACTTATGAACTTATAGCTTCCGCTCATGATTTATAGTACTTTGAATATGAATTTAGTGTTATGCCAGATTACACGGGTTAACTTCAGGCTACTTGTAGTCCTATGAACCGTGTCATGTCCAGAGTGTACTCTCGGGGCGTGATAACATGAGAGTAATGACTCAAAGATTTCAATGAATAGGATTTTACTCATTGATTTTGGGTAAGTAGACTTCATCAGGAAGGTTTAACTTGGTTGAATCTTCTTCATGTACATCCTTATGACTTCTTTGCCAGAATAGGGTAAAAGATAAACTTCTTTAAAGAAGGGGCCAGTCCAGAAGGCTTTCTACGTATCTCATGAGGGAAAAATCATGCCCTACGTAATTTGCATTTGTAGGTTTTATGAAAGGGGTTTTTAGAGTTTTTCTCAAAAACTTGGGAGACTCGAAGTATTTTGATCGGACTTTTGCATAGTGTGCTTACATTTTTTTTCTAAAGGAGTTCTGTAAGAGCCAAACGCTTAAGAAAGTTAAAGAAAGTTATAAAACAATTTAAGAAAAGACACAGAGTCGCCACTAGATTTTTATATAAAAAATATCAAGAAAAACCATAAAACAATTATAAATATTTGAAAACAGAATCAAACTCTAAAAATTAGAGAAAATGGGTAAGGATTCTGGTAACATCTTGAGAAGGTTTTTAAGGCACTCAAGAACGTTCGTTAAAATGGTTCACCAAATGACAATTTGACTGACTTTGTAAAAATGACTAACTTTGAAAGTTTTTAACATCATCCAAAACATTTCACAAAATGGCATTTGTTCTATTTATATGAAAAATAATCTACTTAGATTGAAGAAAAATCTCTTTAAAAAAAAATCAAATTCTGAGATCAATAGGGAAGGAACATACAGATTAATAGATCACGAATTATTTGACTAGTTATGGAAAAGCTTGGATTTTTTTTTTAAAGAAAACCTTTCATTTACAATTTGAAGATGATCTACTTGATCCAAATAAACTATTAATCACTTGAATAAAGCAAATGTCATTTTTGGTTTTAAAGACTCATTCTAAAGGGAAAGAACTCATTTTTCTAGTTCATAAGATTAGACTATGTGATAAATGGTGATTAAACATTAGAAAAATACAAGTATAAAAGTATAAATTGCAACTCGGAGGAGATTTACATAGATTAATTAAATGAGATTGAATATAAATAATTGAAATAAATTATAAACAAAAGGAGAGATGGAGTTGGTCCCCTTTTTAGCCTCTTTAAATATGCCTAGACTTGGTCCTGCAAGGTTATGGACATTAAGTCCATTTTCGGACCCTGTATATCAACTATATATCACAGTCCTTCATTCCTGTGTTTTCTATGCATACACTGTATACCGATGCGTGAAACCTATATATTAGCTTCCCATTCTATATTTTTCCTCCTTTGAACCTGTATTTTATCTTCCACAATCTATATATCACTTGTATAACTGTATACTATTGTATACTAGTGCAACTTAGTCAGTTTGGACTTGGTCTTTGAGGTTCAGACGCGATATTGGGCCTCTTTGGCCCTTTAGGAGATGCAGAGAGATAGAGTCTAGTAAACTCCAAACCAATATCACAAGTGATAAAGAAATATACGAATTAGTGTACACTCGAGGAAGCTAATAAAGTAACATTTAGTCAAATAAATCAATAGCTTTCCCAAAGAGCCAATGAATAACTTTACGATGCTAGTTTATACAGAATGATCAGGCAAACACACATTGGAGCCCATCACAATAGCCACAGAAAAATAATTAAACAGTAAATTAACATGATCAAATTTGTAACATTGGAGATCACCAAGGAACAAATAAGCAGAGGTGATCTATTCATCAATAACCACGCTAGAAGGAGAACAAAATGGATCTTAGGCAGTTTTAAAGAGAAAAGAAACTAACCAAGACAATAGCTATACCATGGAGACATTATTCAATTCCAAGAGATGATGCTGTTGAATGAAATTTTAAGAGAACATGTGTTTGATCCACCTAAAATAAGTAGTAACCAAAGAAAGAAGAAAAGCATAGAGAAAGATAAGAGGTAAAGTGGGAGTTTAAATACAAAGAGAGAGACCCTTTTTCCTTCCTAGATAGATTGGAATTTCAAAGACGCAGATAAGTTACAAAGAAAATCTCTCTCACATCTTATAACTCCTTTCAAGTGCCTCTTATGGTATTATGAACCAAAAGTAAACTTTACAAACAAATGAAGAGGTCAAAAAGGAAAGAATTTCAAACTTAAGTTATTTAATGACCCTACCCATTAACATATTAAATAGGGATACTTTCAGATATGAACTTAGGCACTTATGAAGCTCTATTCCATCTCTTAAGAGTGACTTTGAGGAAAAACCAAATAGTAATCCTTAAAGATGTAACCCCCCGTACCTTCCCAACCCTACTTGACGACGTTGAACAATGTTTACTTAGGTGTCGAGAGCCACAAGTATGTATTTAGTAATGTTATTGATGAGATAGTTGATATTGGCCCTCGTACATGTGATTAGACTTTCGTAGGAAGTGTTTTGTGACTTCGTGGAACATCTATGGGGTTAAAAACGAGGCTTGGAGGACCTCCAAACAAAGGATATTAAAGGTAAGAAGTAAGTTAAAGAATAGAACTTGAAGTATCTAACCAAACCCGCAAAGAAAAGTCGGAAAACAAAATTTTCAAAAAAATTAAGGCCCAGGCGCGCCAGAGGGAGTAACAGGACACTTATTTCCCAAATTTTTTGGGCACAGGCAGCAAGCTAGGGCGCCCAAGGGCGTGCCAGGCTGCTTGTGCGCACCTTTCAAAAGTTGGAAATTTTTCTAAGCCCTAAGGGTGCCCGGGGGCATACCGGGCCGATTTGAGCCACATTTCTTTTACAACCACGAGCCTATACATGGAATAATTGAAGTAATTGGTATTCCATTTGATAAGATTATTCGTGGACGAATTTGGCATCCAAATGACGATTTTACCCTTTCGATCAAAATAAGCCATACGTGGCTAGAATCACTTGTTTTTGGAATTGAGGCAACGGATATAAATAGCATGAGTGGGAATATTGTTGTAACACGTATGAAATGATTTAAACATAAGGAATTATTGATTTTAGTGGGTTAAGTGATTTGGGCTCAATAAAAGCCCAAAATGAGGAAGAAAACATGGGCCAAGAATGGGTCAAATGACCCATTCTTCCATTGACCAAGCCAAACATAGCATTAAATGCCAAGAGTGGCTAAGGATGACCCCAAGGAATATATAAAGACCCAAAAATCAGATTTTATTCATTTGGAACTCTCATGCTTTTTAGATATTTTCTCAAACATTTCTCTCAAACCGTAAGAACCCTAAGCCATCTTTTGGAGCAAGATCATCATTTCTCAAGGTTGGGTAAGTGATTATTCTTATGGATTAATATATTATATGCTTGGGAGAGTATGTAGATCATGATGGGTATGTCAAAAAGTGTACATAATGCATTCTTGCTTTTTGGCTAAAAGATGTGTTATCCATGAAACTTAAACTTGAAATATGACTTGTGGTGTTGATAAAAGAGCATGGTATGGATGAAATATGAACATATATGTGTGATTATGTTATTAAACTTGTTATTTTTATATAACTGTAAATTATGGGATTTTGGCCGATATGTGCTATGAGGTGTATTAAGGTGACTTGATGGCTTATTTGTGCTATGGTATGAATGAGAAAGTGTAAAGGAGAAGCTTTGTGGTGAAATGTTATTGGTATATAATGTTGTGGTCAATGTATGGAATATTGTGGGATTATTGGTATTATAATTTCATCAATGGTATTGTCAAGGGGGAAATGACATTTTGTTAGGCAAACATGGAACTCATTATCGTTATATGCATTTGTAAGGTAGTTGGTGGTTAATGTAAATTCTGTTATGTACTTGTGTTGTAGAGTGAAACATAAGGAGGGAGCGGGACTATTTTATGCACGTCTAAGATTGTATATTCATATTGAGAATACAAGGTATGTTAGGTTACTCTGTCTGTATCTTTCTACAGCAAATAGTATTCACATTGACATTACACTTGTCCTATTCCGAAATGTGCTAAGGTATCCTATATCCGGTTATCAATGGTCATTATCACATGTTTCCTACTCATTGATCGATTGTGAATCACATGTCTCATATTCATTGCCTAATGCTCCAAAATCCCAATAAGGTTATGTTTCAAAGTTCCAATAGTGGTTATACTCATGTCTCTTGTTCATTGATTATTGCCCAATAGTGTTATGTTTCCATGAAGGCTATGTTTTCAATAATGTTTCTTCACATGTCTCTCACTCATTGATTATTGATCCAAAGCTTCAAATAAAGTTGTGACTATCATTGTATCAATCTCAAAGTAATGAATGAAGTAATGCATATATGTGGTTAATGATTGAGTATGGGTGGTAGCTTTGGGGGCGAAATGCCTAGCTCAAGCCGATCCCGAGATTATTGGATCAAGGGGCAGTCTTAGAGGCATAAGCCTAGCTCGGACCGATCCTTACAGGGTGTAGCTCTAGAGGTAATAACCTAGCTCGAGCCGAACCTGATGTGTTGGTTTATGGGTGGCAGCTCTAGAGGTAATAACCTAGCTAGAGCCGAGCCCGATATATTATTCATGGGTGGTAGCTCTAGAGGCATAAGCCTAGCTCTAGTCGATCCCAACATAACGGTATGTTATGTAAAGACCCACTGATCAGTCAGGGCCCGGGTACATAGTGACACAAGTGACGATGAACAAAGCATAGACGTAAAGAAGCAAAGAAATTAATGAAATACACATGGTTTCCAAAGTACAGAATAGTGACTTATCTATATTGGTCATTCATTTGTATTGAGTTCATTGACGTATTTACATATCATAAAGTTTCTTATGAGCCTTACATACTCAGTACATTCTTCGTACTGACGTCCCTTGTGGGACTTACCTTACTTGCTGCAGGTGTAGGTGCTAGTAGGCCTCCACAGTAGGTTGCCAGTTGTTTGCGGATCATTGGTGAGCTCCAGTTAGTTCAGGGCTTCTCTAAGTCACAGTTGTACATATGTTTTGGTGTTGTACATGTTGTATAAAGCGGGGACTTGTCCCGACTTTCAGTTAGTTTTGGTAAATGCATCTGTTAGAGGCTTTTGTAGATGTACGTGGGTGTATGGATGTAAGATGGTACAAGACGCTTTGACTTGATGGCCTCAACGGCCGAGTTCCGCATATGTATCTATATATCACATGTTCCACGAATTTCGTTGTTAGTATTTTAAGCTCTTATGTGATCATGCGTTTTTTATGGCATGTATATGATTGAATAGAAGCAAAGCTTGGTTCTCTCGGGCCTTATCGACTACGAGTGCCAATCCATCCCGATGGGATTTGGGGCGTGACAAAAGACTCTTTTTTCCCTTGAGAACTCTATTTTATATTATGAACCAAGAGAGGTTTCTAAGAAACATTGATCTTAAGCCAGATGTAATTCACATTACACAAGAGGGGGAAGGAAAAGAAGGAAAAATCAAAACACAATCCAATATAATCAACTTATTTATCCCTTAACAAGAACTCCAAAAGTGAGCTTTTGAAGATGAAGATAGGTAACTATGGTATCCTTCTTCAATCTTCTAGCCCTGATTTGGAGAAGAGAACTAAACAATGACTTCATCCGCTACTTGACAAGTTACATCCGTGGCAAGTCAAGATATTTCGTGGGGAATCATTAGTTCAAAACATCACACTATTCAACTATTTAACTCATCCATTTTTGATTACACAAAACACAAATCATAATCGTCCATAACACTAATCAATATTCATATACAAAATCTATTGGTTAATGCTTGTCCTCAAAAGACTCTTCCTTTTTATTGAAGATTCTACCTAATATTATGAACCAAGAGACATTTGAATAAATGATGAGCATAGAACAAACAAGTCATTTCCATTGTTCATATACAAGACTTTAACAGAATTGCAATGATCCAAGCATAAAGAGAAAACAAACCAATGGAAGGAAAAAATGATATACTTATTCAATTACTTTAAGTTCAAAACATTCAATCCCAAAGATCCTTGCAATATCCAACAAATTTATATTTAGACGAGTCCATGCCCACTCTTATAATTGCTATGAGATTCCACATTGCAACATTCAATCAGGAAGAAGAAGACAACAAAAGGCAAAGAGATGAAGTTTTCACTTGTTTTTTAGCAGCAAACTGGGTCGACTAATTGAAGAATGACTTTTATGAATCCTAAGGAATTATTTATCACTTTAATTCAAATGTTTCTTGCCAGAATTTTATCATTTCAACAAATTTGGGTATGTTTCTCTGTAAATTTCTTGGTTATGTGTGATTAGAGGAGTGTTCCTTTAGAATCCCCAATTTTCCCCAAAAAAATCCACTTCTTTTCCCTCACTATGTATTTATACGGGAAATTGAGGTCGGTTTTGGGGGGAAATCAAAGGGTTAATTGGGGTAATTTAATTTAGGGAATTCAAAATTCAAATTGCGGATAGGGTTTTCAATGAACTGACATGAATTTGAATGCAAATAGGGTAAAATCCATTGGGGTTTTTGGGGGGAAAACAAATTCCTTCTGAGAACCAATAGAATTCACACAACCATGTACGAATTTAGTGGATTTGAAAGGAATAATCCCGTTAAAGGTGCCACATAGGGTGATTTCTAGAACCTTCCAGGTTATTTTGGGTACAAATGCGCGTGCGAATCACATGAGATCACACTAAAGAAGGGAAATTGGATAGTATTTGAAGATGGGGGTGTCGTTTGAGGGGATTTGATGTTGCATTTTTGTAGTTATTTAATGAAGGGTGTTTGGTTGTTATGTACTTGGATTTAGAGAAAAAGAGTAGACGAAGAAGGGGGCATGGGAGTTTTAATGCGGTCTTTTGGAATTAAAATAGGGAGGTGAGGCGCATGTAGTTTATATGTATATGTCTGTTAAGGATTTATTTGTGGAGGAATAATGAGTAAAGGGACTTGGTATTTGGGCCATGTCAGGATTTAACTAAGTGGGCTTGGGGAATCTGGGAAAAGATATGATGAAAGAAATAGAGAAGGGAAGCCCAACTTAACAAACTTAGCCAATCTAAATTAATAAAGTGGCAAAATTTGATTAATTTGGACGAAGTTGAGACAAAATTAATTTCCGAATTGATCAATGAACTTCAAATTTTAACATATTTAAAATAATTTCCCAATTTAAAGCATGATATTTTATTTGAAATAGAGAAAACCAACTTAAACAAATAATTTCCAATAAGGCATTTTCATATTCAAATCTGATTTCACTCAAAAATAATTTTTGAAATGTTTTCTTGAGAAAAATTTATATAATCATATGTAATTAAACATAAATATATTTATTTCTCCTAAAAATCACAAAGTTAGCTTGAAATTATTTTGAAATTACTTTACTTTTAATAAGACAATTATTTCAAAATCTTTGGAATTAAAGAAACTCAAAATTTATTTGAAATATGGAGGGAAAAACTGAGTGTCAACAGTAACCATGAGAACCTCTGCCAATAGAATCCCTACATTGGGATGATTGACCACTAAAACTACCCTGCCAGTGTAACCTCTTACCTCCGCTACCCTGAGCCTCATGGTGAATACCCTCAACACTCTGGCATTATCCACAATACTCTGAAATTAGCTACCTATACTCACTAACTGATCTATCACCAACTGAAGAGTATTAGTCAAACCCTTTACAAACTTTTTGATTCTCTCACCCTGTAGAGATATTAGTTATAGCATACCTACACAAAGCATGGAAATAGGCCTCATACTGAGCAATAGTCATGGAGCCCTGCTCCAAAGCATTAAACTCGTCCCTCAGCCTATCCCTCAAATTGAAGGGCACACGCTTCTCAAGAAAAAACACTTAGAACTGCATCCAAGTCAAAGGAAGAGAACCCACTAGCATGAAACCAACAAAGGACCTCCACCATGGTTTGACTATGCCAATTGATGAGTCAGGATTTTGTGACTCATTTAGCCTAAAAATGGAAAGAAATGAAAGTCCTCAATGTCATTTTGAGCTAGTTTTAATGTTAGTTTATTTAATTTTCAGGATTGACGCCAAAAGATCACCAAAGAAGCTTGAAGAAGGCAAAGAAAGCATAAATATGGAGAAAACAGCTAAAAATAGAAGTGGCATCACCAAAAGAGTTTGGCGCATCGCTAAACCGCCTATCGTATAACCAAATTACAGCTCATGTCGCCAAATGAGCAGTCTAGTGAGGTCTTAAAGGTAGTAGTTTGGTAAGCAACATAAAATTTTGTCATATCACCAAGAAGTTAGGTAATGATGAGGTTCCATCACCAAACTCAGTATAACTCAGCAGAACTCAACACTGAAGCTTGGGAATTGAAGTCAGTTTGGTGATGTTGTGCATATTTGGCAGATCACCGATGTATTAGGCGACATGATTCAAGCTCTCCAAACTGACATGGAGAAATTTTTGTAAATATTTTATTCCTATTTTACTTCAGTGATAAATGGGATTTTTTGAGTTCAAACCCTAACTTTTACTGATTTTGAGATCTAGAAACTTGTAATCTTACATTAATTTTATAAATTGAAATTTGTCAAATCATGTGTGGATTATTAAATCTAATGGTTGAATTGAATGAAAATATTGACACAATCTCTTTATCTCTCATTATGCTCAGCTAAATTTCCACAATTTGGGGGTGTATGATGATTGGGTATTGATAAATGAATGGGTAGTAGTTAGTTGCCTTCCTAATTGAATATTTTTTGTGGGATTCACTATTACCCCATGTTTCAACTCACAATTGAAGGTTGTTATAGTTGATCTTAGATCCTTTATCTTGCTTGAGAAAGGGGATAATGGTTAACAATGACTTGATTTATATTATTTAATAGTAGATCCTAGAAATAAGGCTACGAAATTGTGGTTTTGGGTTGGTTATGATGGCATACATGCGGGTTTGAGAAAATCCACTTGTGATATTTAGTGCTTAATTGAGAAATCAGCATTAATTCCTACATTCTAGCCTACCTATAGCTCTGAATAAATTAAGGCAAATGCTATTTACCCATGCATGATTCTAGACTCATGATAACACACCCCTAAGTTACTTATTGATTACAATTTCTAAGTTTCTTCTATTGCAATCCAACTCTCTTACTTAATAACTACGATCAAAAGCGTTCGAAAGCCCCCCTCCCCCCTCCCCCCCATTTACTTTTATTATTTTAAATTAATACGTGCAAATATTAAGTGATATACTTATACTCTAATGTGAACTTTGCAAATTCATTCCCTGTGGATCAACCCTAACCTCAAAGTTGGGTTAAAATATTGACAATGACCGCGTACACTTTTTAAGGGTGTAATTGAGCATTATCAAAAATGGCGCCATTGCCGAAGAATGGAAGTATAGTGTTCCTTTATTGAAGTATTTTAAATCACTTATCTTTAGTCATAGTTTAAATTTACATTATTTGTTGTTTTTGGTTTTGCTTTAGATAAAACCATGAGTCAACATGGTACCGCGAGCTATGAAAGGAAATTTAATAAGGATGACCACTTTGTAGATGCCGATAGAGAAAGTGCCATTCGTCTACCACCTATGGTGGAGAATACGGCCTTTCATATTACAAGTACAATGCTCCATTTTCTATAACTGAAGGGGTTATTTAGTAACCAACCATACAAGGATGCGAACAATCATCTCAAAAACTTTATTGACATTTTCACCCCCTAAGACATAGCATTAAGTTGCGGTTGTTTCCATTCCCTTTAATGGGGGAAGCTATCATTTGGCTTAGAGAATTACCTTAAGGATCAATGACTTCTTCGATTGAGCCTACCAAGGCATTCCTTAATAGGTTCTTTCACCCCTCTCGAAAGCTCCAACTTTGGGATGAAATCTCTAATTTTTGGCAATTGAGTAAGGAGCCTCTTCATGAGTCATGGCTTTAATTCAAGAAAAAGTTACTCCAATGTCCTACTCATGAGATACTGGACAAATTATTGCTACAAACTTTTTACCGTTCATTGGATTCCTTGAACAAAACGGTGGCAGAGAACTTAGCTGGTGGTTCCTTAATGAATTAAATTTTTGGGGTTGCTTTGTGTTTGCTTGATGAAATGACTAAAATTAATTGTTCTTGGAGAACTCGAAAGGTAGAGGTGGTAGTGGGTTCTACCTCATCCTCTTTGGTTACCCATAAGCAAAGAAAAAGAGATAAAGAGCGTGCTAAGAACATGGAAAAAATGATGACTCAAATAGACCTTTTGACAAAGCATGTCATGGGTCCGGGCCCTAAAAGTGTGAATGTCGTGGCTACCAAAGGAACCCAACCCTATGATGATAGTTTTGATGATACATATGATGAAGAAATTTAGATTTTTGAAATCCAAGAGTGGGGTTCTCAACCTACCTATCAAAGTCAAGGCGGGAACCCAGGTATGATCAAGGATAGGGACTGCGATTAGCGAGACAAAAATTAGAGAAAGGAATTGGCGTGACTGAGATAGGGATTGATAAGATTGTGATAGGAATCATGATTGGAGGAACATAGATTGTGATAGAGATCATGACAAAGAAAGATATTTTCCCCCTCATGATTGCCCAAGAGAAAATAAACCACTTTGGACCCAAAAAGCTATAGAACGGAAGACATGCTTATAAGAATTTTCAATTGGGTCGAAGGTAGTGACAAGGTCCTTAAAGAAATAAAGAGTGACTTCTTTTTGTTGAATCAAACCGTCGCATCTCATGCATTCTCAATCAAGCAACTTGAACCACAATTTAGTCAAATCTCATCCCCCCTAAATCCAAGACAAAAAGATAGACTTTCTAGTGACACAGTGGTAAATCTAAAGAATGATAATGAATATTATATGGCTATCATTACTAGAAGCAGAAATGTATTTGGTGATGACATAGGTGACATTGATGAAACTCCTAATAAAGAGGTGATTGAGAAGTAAACAAATGTGAAAAGAAACCACGTTGAGAAGCCTCTTAAGCTCAATCTTGAGGAGTTGAAACCTAAAGAGTTGAATATTGAGGAGCTAGTAGTGTTAGAATATGTAAGTGCCAATGATGAGAAACAAAAGGTGGTTGCAGAAGAAAGTCCAAAGCCGTATGAAATTCCATCCATTTTAAAGACAGTGATGAAAGTTCCTCCTTTATTCCCACAAAGGTTGTAAAAGAAAGAGGAGGATTTCAAGTTCAAAAAGTTTCTATCCATGTTCAACACTCTCTCAGCCAATATCCCATTGGTGGATGCATTGCTTGAAATGCTTGAATATTCTTTAATTCATGAATGACTTGGTGACTAAGAAGAGGAGTATGGATTTTGAAACCGTCAAAGTCTCGCACCATTGTTGATAAGAATCAAAAGATAAAGGAATAAAAAAAAAAGAAACTCAACACCAAGAAATTGGAATTATGGGTAACAAGGGTCTTTATACCCTCACCTCCCAATTTTTTCCAATACTAAGCAATCAACCTTACTCAATCAAATAAAGAAACCAAATGAATTCCATAAATGGGTAACTCTTTGATTAATCAAGCAAAAAAAGTTAACTAGTATTTAATTAAGTTAAACTCTAATCACTCACTAGTTATTAGAGAAATTACCCTAAGCACTAAAGTAGCAAACTACAAATTTAAAAGTACTCTCAGTATTCAACATAAGCTAAGTTTTCAAAATGATAAAAGACTACTATTTGTACTAGGAAAATAAAGAAGACGTTTTCTATTACAATTTTAGCATTAATGAAGTGATGGCCTTGTTTGGTTGTCTTATTTTGTGAATTCATGAGATAGGCATTAGCATACATGGCCACTTTACTCACTCCACTTGATCCTGTGGTCCTCCCATACATATGCTTTCTTTTGGTATCCTTCAAACTTCCCCAAAGCTTCTTTTTTTCATGAGCATCGCTTATAGGTCTTGGAGATATTTTGCCTGAATATGTGGGAAAGGTCTTGAAGGAAACGTTCCATCCATTCTAGTATTAATTATAGTACAATTATGTAAAGCAACTTGCTCATAAAGAAGGAAGATCCCAGAACCTTCACTATCCATGCACAATTGGTAATTACCAATTTTGCAAAGCCTTGTGTGATTTGGGGGAAAGTATCAACTTGATACCTTTGGCAATATTAAAAAAATTGGGCTTGGGAACTTTAAAAGCTACCATACTAAGATTGTTAATGGCAGACAGGTCCATTAAAAAATTGGTAGGAATTCGCTATGATATGTTGGTCTGAGTTGATAAGTTCATATTCCGCGTGGACTTTGACATTCTTGATTATGAAATTGATTACGATATTCCCATCATCCTTGGCAGGTCGTTCCTTACTACTATGAGAGCTTTGGTGGATGTTGAATGTGGCAAATTGAAATTTAGAGTGAATAATGAAGAAGTCACCTTCAATGTGTGCAAGTCAATGAAACAACCAAGGGATTTGCAAGTCATTTATGTTATTGATTAAACTGATGAAGCAGTTGCTTGCACCTCGCAGGTTGGTTTTGTAGGTGAATCATTAGCGGCGGTGTTGTGTTTTTATAGTAGTGAAGAGATAGTGGACTACGATGAATTGGTGGAATCATTAACTGAGTTTAGTACTTATCCCAAAAACCCAATGAAAAATGATCTTGATATGAAGAGCCAGGAAAGACCACCCACCATACCATCCATTGAAGAGACATCAAAGCTAAAACTTAAGCATCTTCCTTCCAACCTTCAGTTGGATTTCTTTTACATTACCCCTCATCAGAGGGGTTGATTTATTTGTTTGAAAAGTTAAAGCTTTAGTATCCATATTGACAAAGTTCATAAGGGTCATCGAATGGACAATTGCTAACATCACCATAATCCCTCCCGAAATTTGCACCCATAAAATCCAATTAGAACCTTATTGTGTTCCTAGCATAAAGCATTAAAGAAGGTTGAATCCTTCAATGCAAGAAGTGGTCAAGAAAGAGATTATAAAGTTGCTCAATACTAGTGTTGTTTACCCAATCTCTGATAGCAAGTATGTGAATCTGGTGCAATGTGTGCCTGAAAAAGGGGGAATCACCATTGTTCTTATTTATTCCCTAAATACCATTCATAAAGTGGCGTGTTTACATGGATTATAGAAAGCTAAACTCATGGACTGAGAAAGACCATTTTTCTATGACCTTCATGGGTTAAATATTGGATCAATTGGCGGCAAGAGAATGGTATTGCTTTATTGATGGCTACTCTGGGTACAATCCAATATCTATTTCTCCTGAAGATTAAGAAAAGGGAACTTTCAAAAGTTCTTATGGTACCTTCACATTTAAAAGAATGCCTTTTAAATTGTGCAATGCTCTCGTTAGCTACTTTCCAAATGTTTATGTTGTCAATTTTCTCAGATATGGTGGAAGACACAATGGAGGTATTCATTGATGATTTCTCGGTGGTGGGAGATTCTTTTGAAGTATGTCTTGAACATTTAAGCAAAGTTCTCCAATGTTGTGTAGAAACAAACCTTGTGCTCAATTGGGAGAAATGTCATTTTATGGTAAAAGAAGGAATTGTGTTTGCTCATAAACTTTTGGGGCATGGCATTCAAATGGATCAAGTGAAGGTTGAAGTGATAGTCAAATTTCATCCACCTATCTCCATGAAGGGTGTGAGAAGTTTCTTATAGCATGCTAGTTTCTACCAGTGGTTAATAAATGATTCTTCTAAGATCACCCATAAATTGTGCAAGCTTCATGAAAAAAAAAAAGCAAAATTTGAGTTTGATGGAAGTTGTGTAAGGGCATTCAATAGCCGAAAGGAAAAGGATTTATTGACACCTATCATTGTGATGGTAGTGGGATAACATTAGGAGTGGTTCTGGGCAAAAAAAAAAAAAGACAAACTATTCCATCCTATTTACTATGCTAGTAAATCTTTGAATGAGGCACAAAAGAATTACATGATCATGGAACAAGAGTTGTTGGCCAGGTTTATGCTTTTGAGAAGTTTTATGCCTATTTGTTGGGCACCAAGTTGATTGTCCATACCGATCATGCTTCAATCCTGTATTTGATGGAAAAGAAAGAGGCAAAACTAAGGCTAATATGGTGGATTTTGTTGCTCCAAGAGTTTGACTTTAAGGTGAGAGATAAGAAAGGTGTGAGAGTCAAGTGGCGGACCATTTGTATCTCCTTAATCGAATGGTGAAAATTTGAGGGGGAAATACATTGATAAGTCTTTCCCCGATGAATTTTTTATGGTTGTTTCATAAGATATGGTTCCTTAGTATGCTGATTTTTGATGTGTCATGGTTTCATGGCACTTTTGATGATTAAAACAAAGAAAATATGCAATAACTTGGGTATGTTTGGTTGGTATGATGTGTTTTCTGTTCTATATTGCAGGAGAATAGGTTTTTTGAGGCAAAATGGACAAAAAGGAAGAATCATGCACGAGAACGAAGTATTTGAAGACAAAAGAGCCAAGTCCATACCAGAAGAGTGACTCACAGAAGGACCCACGTCATGTGAGTTGACCTATGTGATGTAGGTTGGTGTCATGATTCGACTCATGAAAGTTGGTGAAGTGGCCTGATTTCCATCTCAGGACCCACGTGGCATGACTTGGTTCCACGACACCAAGTCACGGTACCATGGAAAAGTGCCAACTCTGTTTTCCTATTTTGTTTAGGATAGGATTCATCTTGTATCTATAAATACCCCTATATTGTCCTATTTTTAGGATTTGGTCATTACATTGTTTAGAGATATATTTTCATTATTTTGAGTTCATAAACACATTATTGATTTTGTAATCTTGAAACACCGATTCTAGGGTTTTTATTCATATTGAGATTTCATAGTTTTCTTCTTCTTGTGAGTTTACAATTATGTTTTCATCATTAAATTCTTCTTGTGTTCTTGTAATCATGAGTCGCTAAACCCATCAACTAGGGTTATGTGAACCATGAGGAATTAATGAAACGGGTTAGGTGCAAAGCAATTCTGAACCATTGTGAATGCATGTATTGTTATTACCTTCATTATAATTGATCTTCTGACGGTTGCAAGTGTTAGAAACTCGCTTGTATTCTAGACTTCCTCGAGAGAGAGGTAGAGATTGGGAAAAGGGAATAACAACAGAGATTTGAAGCTATCAACCTTTATCTAATAACTTGAGTCATAACAAGGATAGATATCTGAGATCCAGGACAAGGGTTAGTAGTGGGATACTCAGAGACCGAGAGGAGAAGAGTGAAATTCATCTAACCAAGGTCGAGAGACGTTTAGATGAAAATATCTTGTTAGATTTTGCACGCAATACAGTGGGGCAGTTTTTCCAGCACAAGTAACCGGTGGAGTTAAGAAATCATTAGGGATCACAGTCCTAGTGTATTTCTCATATTGATTACAAATCCAAAAATCAACAATCATTACTGTTACTACTTGCTTATAAAAAAAACCCAGTTTTACTTACTTGCTAATTGCTCAGACTAGCATTTGACAAACTTTCATCCTATTCCCTGTGGGATCGACCCCAACCTAGTTGGGTTCAATAGTTGAAACATCGACCGTATTATACTTTTCTAGAGGTATATTTTGGGTGACATCAAATTTTGGTGTTGTTGTCGGGGAGTATGGTTATGGAGTTGATTAGTTTTCTTGTTGGAGTTGATTGGTTTTATTTTTTTGTACTTTTCTAGAGGGTACACACCGGTGTATGCCCAAAACTAGGAGTCAAGGCAATCCCCTGATTCCACTTGATACTGAGATAGAACAAACACTGAGTGCAAATCAAAGAATGGTGAATACTGATGGAGTTCAGAATCCCGCAGTCGCGGGAGATATTCATAACCAGCCAATTCAGCCAGTTTGTCATGAAATTGTGGAACAAATCACTACTTGATTGACGGCAGAGGAAAATATGAGGCAAGCAGCTCTTAGACAAGTGGATAGAGATCATCAAGGAATACAAGAAGCAGCACAATGTCTTGCTGCACTTGAAGAGAGACAAAGAAGAATAAGGGTGCAACAACCTCCTTAAAGACCATATGTGCCGGTTTATGATGATCCCAAAGAGGAGGATGTGGCTTATTTTAAGATAATTGATACTAGTGTTATTATTCCACTAGAGTTACTCAGGGCAGTAAGTTTGACATTACAAGTGCCATGATCCACCTGCTAAACTTGAAAGGTGTGTTCGCTGGTCTTCCTACAGACGATCCAAACATGCATGTGATAAACTTTGTGGGGGTCTGCACTTCATATAATTTGCCTGGAGTTGACCAAAAGGCTAATCATTTGAGATTATTTCCATTCTCTCTAATAGGAGAAGCAACTTTGTAGTTGGTCGAGTTACCATGAGGTTCCATCACTACTTGGCAAAAGTTAAGAAATCAATATCTGGAGAGATTCTTCCCACCCTCCAAGATGCTACAGTTGAAGGATGAGATTTACAACTTCAAACAACTACAGTCTGAAGCACTCTACGAGATATGGCTAAGGTTTAAGAAGAAGCTGCAGAATGTTCCAAATCATAGGATGAGTGGTAGGAGTTTACTTGAAATCTTCTATAAGGCTTTGAATACAAATACAAAAGCAGAGGCAGACACTATCACTGGCGGAGCATTTATGAGTCTGACATGGGAAAAAGCTTCAGAGATTTTAGATTGTATGACAAAGACCAACCGAGGATGGCATACTCAGGAGGCAAACACATCAGCCAGGACGTATGCTAGTGGAGCCTTGGCAGCACAACGGGCTTTGGATGAATCTGTAGCTCAAGAGGTCGCACAGTTGAGGATAGAAATTGGCTTGCTAGACAAACAGATTGCGGTTGGAGGTGCTGAAAAGGTGCATGCCATAGGAGCACAAGGAAAAATGCCTAGGCATGACGATTATGAATCTAATAAGGAGGCTAAGTACTTAGATCGAGAGGTGGCGGGTTTTTGAGCTAAGGGTCAAGAGTCTAATCAAAACTCTTGGAACTCAAGGCAAGGGAATCAAGGTCGAAACTACTATGGAGAAAATTATAACAAGCCAGGATATAGAGATAGAGAACAAGATCGTGACGGTGATTGGAGGTGAAAGAATAATAATAAAGAGAAGAGTGGCATATATGTTCCACTGGGGAACCGCGATGCTGACTATGGAAATTCAAAAATGGAAGCCCTTCTTAATAAACTGGTTAGAGGGTCAGAGAGTCAGGAGTGATGCTTGAAGGAGATTAGGTCAGATATTTCAGGAATAACTCAGAAAGTAGAATCTCATTCAACTGCTATCAAACAGTTGGAGCAATAGTTTTGGCAGATATCGGTGGCATTAAACCAGCGTCAACCAGGTACCCATCTAAGCAACACCGTCTAGAATTCGAAGAATGATAGTCATTGTTTGGCCATTACTATTAGAAGCAAAAAGTGCACGACTGACCCATCTATACCTGTGGATAGTGGTAAGAAAGATAAGCTGGTGATAGTTGATGTAGAAACTGAGATAGAGCCAGAGAATTCAAAGGGTGATGCAGTTCAAAAGCCTCAGGATGCTAACAAAAAGGCAAAATCTGATAATGGAAAGGAAAAGGAGGTCCCTCAAGTTTACAAAAAAATTCCTCGACCTCCCCCTCCCTTTCCTCAAATGTTGAAAAAGAAAAATGAAGAGCATAAATATCAAAAATTTATCTCAGTGTTAAAGGAATTATTGGTAAATATTCCTCTAATTGAGGTTTTAGAACAGATGTCAGGCTACGCGAAATTCATGAAAGATTTGGTGACGAAGAAGAGAACTCTCAGTTTTGAGCCAGCAGATAATTTACACCATTGTAGTGCAATTGCTTCTCGCTCACTTGATGAGAAAAAGGAAGATCCGGAAGCCATCACAATTCCTTGTAATATTGGGTCCTATAATTTTGCAAAAGCTCTGTGTGATTTGGGTGCTAGTACTAACTTGATGTCGCTAGCCGTTTTCAAGCAGTTAGGATTGGGAACATCGAAACCAACTTTTATGAGACTCCTTATGGCGGATAGAACTGTGAAAAATTTGGTGGTTGTATGATGTTTTTGTGAAGGTTGCATCTTTCATCTTCTCAGCTGACTTTGTGATTCTAGATTGTGAAGTTGATTTTGAGGTTCCCATCATCTTGGGAAGACCATTCCTTGCCAATAGTCATGCATTGGTCCACATGAAAACTAGTCAGATGAAATTCAGGTTAAATGATGAACATGTCACTTTTAATGTTTTCCATCCATAAAGCAACCTAAAAATATGTGGGTGATTTCTGTAATAGATACAGTTAATGAGAGTGATATTGTCGTGCCTATTGAAGAAAGGTTGGGGGTAGAAGCTCTTGTGACCGTGATTATGAATTTTGATAGCGATGGTATTGAGGAATACGATGAGATGGTTGGTGCATTCATTGGTAGGGGATCATACACTTATGCTCCTACGAAACTGGATCTTATTTTAAAGAATAGGGTGACCCCACCGGCTCGAGCTTTTATTGAAGAGCCTCCAATTTTAGAGCTTAAGGCTCTCCTGTCTCACCTTATCTATGTATTCTTGGGATCCAGCAACACCTTACCCGTGATTATATATGCTAAGTTTTTAGAGTGGCAAGTAGAGGATCTTAGTTCGGTGTTGAAAAGGTTTAAAAGGGCCATTGGTTGGTCCATCGCTGACATTAGCGAGATTCCACCCGGTATTTGCACTCACAAAGTCAGCTTGATACTGAGTGCATACCAAGCATCGAGCACCAACATCATCTGAACCCACCTATGCAAGAGGTTGTGAAGAAAGAAATCATCAAGTGGCTAGATACGGGTGTGGTTTACCCTATTGCTGATAGCAAATGGGTGAACCCAGTTCAGTGTGTGCCAAAGAAGGAAGGGATCATTGTGGTTCTAAATGACAAGAATGAGTTAATCCTAATAAGGCCAGTTACTGTATGGAGAGTTTTCATGGATTATCGAAAGCTAAAATCTTGGACCGAAAAAGACCATTTTTATATGCCCTTCATGGATCAGATGTTAGACCGTCTTGCTGGTAGAGAATAGTATTGTTTTCTTGATAATTATTTGGGGTATAATTATATTTTCATTGATCCCAAGGACCAAGATAAGACCATTTTCACTTGTCCATATGGGACGTTCGCATTAAAAAGAATGCCCTTCGGTTTATGTAATGCACTGGCCACTTTCCAGCGTTGCGTGATGTCCATTTTCTTCGATATGGTGGAAGACACTATTGAGGTTTTTATGGATGATTTCTCTATTGTGGGAGACTTATTTGATGATTGCTTGTCCCACCTTTCTATGTGTTGCAAAGATGCGAGGAGTGCAACTTAGTGCTAAATTGGGAAACATATCACTTTATGGTTAATGAGGGTATCGTATTAGGGCATTAAATCTCAAAGAAAGGTATTAAAGTTGACAAAACAAGATAGAGGTGATTGAAAAGTTACCTCCACCTATTTTGGTAAAAGGAATTCGAAGTTTCTTGGGACATGCAGGTTTCTATAGAAAATTCATCAAGGATTGCTCTAAGATTGCACATCCATTATGCAAGATTTTAGAGAAGGAGGTGATGTTTGTGTTTAATGAGGCGTGTCCAAAAGCATTCGAGTGTCTGAAAGAGAAGTTGATTTTAGCCTCTATCATTGTTTCACCAGATTGGATGATGCCATTTGAGGTTATGTGTGATAGTAGCGGTATGGCCTTGGGTGCAGTCCTTGGCCAAAGACGTGAGAAGATTCTACATCTGATTTATTAAGCTAGTAAAGCATTTTATCTAGCTCAAAAAAATTATACTGTAATCGAGCAAGAATTATTGACAGTGGTCTTTGCTTTTGAGAAATTTTGATCTTACTTTATTGGTACAAAAGTGATTGTGCATACAGACCACGCAGCACTTAGATATCTTATGTCAAATAAGGACACCAAGCCAAGACAGATTCGGTGGGTTCTTCTATTACAAGAATTTGATTTTGAGGTCAAGGACCGAAAGGGGACAGAGAATCAGGTTGCAGACCATCTATCACGCCTTGTGGAGGAGGCCATGCATAGATTAAGGGATGATCTTGATATTGATGATGTAACACCCCATACATTTTTGACCCTACTTGATAACCTTGAACCATGTTTACCCTAGGTTCGATAGCAATAAGTACGTATTTTGTATTGTTATTGATGGAACATTTGATATTGTGCTAGTACATGTCATTAAGCCTTTGTAGTAGGTGGTGTTTGTGACTTTGTGGAGCATTTGTGAGGTGAAAATTGAGGTTTAAGGGGCATCCAATCAAAGGATCTTAAAGATAAGAGGTAAGCAAAAAGTTGGGACTTGAAAGATCCAACCACATCCGCAAAGAAAAGTCGAAAACAAAAATTTGGCATGGGGCGCTGTAGGTGGCGTGCCAGGCCGCTTTGGAATAAATTTTTGTTGGCATAGGCAGCAATGGGGCGCGCCCAAGGGCATGCCAGGTCGTCCCTGCACACCTTTCAAAAGCTGAAATTTCAGCCAAGTCTTTGGGGCGCCCGGAGGCGTGCCGGGGTGCTTTTTGCCCGATTTTTTCTACGATTTTAAGTCTATAAAAAGGACTCTTGGGTTATTATATAATTATTCCATCTTTTTAGTACTACACTTGTACGATGTTGGCATCCAAATTACATTTCTACCTTTTTTTGTTCAATTAAGCCATAAGTGGGTAGAATTTCTTATTTGGAGATCGAGGCTACGAAAATGAGTCTCGTGAGTTGAAAATTGTCGTGACACATGAAATTATTTAAACATGATATATATGATGTATTACACATTAAATTTGGTGTGTTAAGATGACATGTGTTATTGGGCTCAATTTAAAGCCCAAAATAAAGCAAAAATGCATAGGCCCAAAGGGCAAATGACCCATTCTTCCAAAGTTGACCAAGAAACATTTTATTTAATGCCAAGGAATGGCTAAGTATGAATTGAGTACCATATAAAGGCCAAAAATCAGATTTTTAATTCATTGTAATTCTCATGCCTTTCTAGACATTTCTTAGAGATATTTCTTTCTTTTCTAAACCCTAAGGCAACTATTTTTCTTTGGACACTTTGGACAAGATCATCACTTTGCAAGCTTGGGTAAGTGTTTATTCTTGTGATTTAATATATTATATGCATGAAATATGGTGTAGATCATGATGGTTATGTTGGCAAGGTTGAATAGGACACTTTTGCCCTTTGGTAAAAGATGTGCCATCTTTGTGAATTAAACTTGAAAGGTAACTTGTGGTTTTGATGAAAGTGAATGATATGGATGAAATATCAACATGTATGGTGTGATTATGTTACTAAACTTGTTATTTTTCTGTAAGTGTAAATTATGGGATTTTGGCCGATATGTTATTATGAGGTGTATGGAGGTGATTTGATGGAGTAATTGTGATGTCGTGTTAATGAAGAAATGTCAAGAATGAACTAGGTATGAAATGCTATTGGGTTGTGATATTTTGGTCAATGTTGGGCATGTTGTGGTATTATAGGTATGGCAATGCCGTAAATGGTATTGTAAAGGGGAAATGACATTTTAAGGCAAACATGTAACTCATTGTCGTCTTATACACTTGGAAGGTAGTTGATTGTTAATGTAAGCTATGTTATGTACTTTTGTTGTAGAGTGAAACATAAGGAAGGAACTGGACTATTGTGTTCACGTATAGGGTTGTGTATTCATATTGGACGTATAAGGTATGTAAGGTTACTCTATCAGTATCCTTCTGCAGTACATAGTATTCACATTGACATTATACTTGTTCCGTTCCCACATGTTCTAAGGTATCCTATTCCCGGGTATCAATTGTTGTTCATCACATGTTTCCTACTCATTGATCAATTATGATTCACATGTCTCATGTTCATTGACTAATGTTCCAAAGATCCCATGGTTCCAATAATTCAATGTTTCCAATAATGTTATGTCTATCATTGTATTGATCTCAAAAGTAAAGAATGAAGTAATGCATATATGGTTAATGATTGAGTATGGCTGGTAGCTTTGGGGGCGAAAGCCTAGCTCAAGCCGATCCCGAGATTATTGGATCAGGGGGTAGTCCTAAAGGTATAAGCCTAGCTCAGGCCGATCCTGACAGGTGGTAGCTCTAGAGGTAAGAACCTAGCTCGAGCCGAACCTGATTTATTGGTTTATGGGTGGAAGCTCTAGAGGTGATAACCTAGCTCGAGCCGAGCCCGATATCTTGATTTATGGGTGGTAGCTCTAGAGGCATAAGCCTAGCTCGAGTCGATTCCAACATAACGTTATGTTATGTAAAGACCCACTGATCAGTCGGGGCCCAGGTACATAGTGACACAAGTGACGATGAACAAGCATAGAAGTAAAGAAGCAAAAAAATAATGAAAGTAATACACATGGTTTCCAAAGTTCAGAATGGTGACTTGTCCATATTGTTTTTCATTTGTATTTGAGTTCATTACAGTATTTATGTATCATACAGATTCATTTAAGCCTTACATACTCAGTACATTCTTCGTACTGACTTCCCTTGGGGGACTTACCTTACTTGCTGCAGGCACAGGTTCTAGTAGACCTCCACAGTAGGTTGCGGATCTTTTGCCGATCTGTGGTGAGCTCCAGTTGGTTTGGTGCTTTTCGGGTCTCATATGTACATTTGTTTTGGTATTGTAATGTTGTATAAAGTGGGGACTTGTCCCGACTTTAGGATGGTTATGTATATACATCTATTAGAGGCTTTGTAGACGGACGTGGTGACATGAATGAAAGAATGTATGTCCATGTTGACTTGATGGCCCTAACGTCCAAGTTTCTTATATGTATATATCACATGTTTCCATGACTTCCGCTATTGACATCTTATATCTCTACGTGATGGTGCTGATTATTGAGTGACATGCATATAAATGGACATGAGCAAAGATTGGTTCTCTCGGGCCTCATCGACTTCGGGTGCCAGTCTGTCTTATTGGAACTCGGGGCGTGACAAAAGTGGTATCAGAGCAGGTCGTCCTAAGGGTGTCTACAAAGCCGTGTCTGAGTAGAGTCTATCTTATGGATGTGCTGTGCACCACATTTATAAGTAGGAGGCTACGGGACATTTAGGATGTTGTTTCTTTTCTTCACTTCTAGATCGTGCAATAGAGCTAATGTGGTAAGTGGAATCGTATCTAACCATTGGAATTGATTTTCTTTGATATAGTAAAAATGTCGATGACAAGAAGAGGTAGAGTCAAGGGTAAGTAAGTAGATATGCTTGCCGGTGAAGGAATGAGTAAATCACCACCTGACCAAGCTAGTCAAGGTGGAGCAAATACTGAAATTGTGTCGCGGTCTTCTTCTACTTTTCCAGCTCCAGATGAGCCAATCGGTAGAGAAGTACCCACAGAACCACCAATGAATGCCACAGATCAGGATTTACGAAATGCAGTACATATGTTGACTCAGATAGTTGCTGCACAGACTCAGGTGAGCTGGTCCAATGACAAATGAGGATGATGCGGCTAGAGTAGCGAGTCGCAGGACACAGGACTTTTTAAAATTAGACCCTCCTATATTCACTGGGTCTGATCCGAAAGCATATCCACAGGACTTCGTGGATCAAATCCAGAGGGCTCTAGAAGTTATGCACGTGACTAGGGTGGAAACAGTTGAACTTGCGGCCTATAGATTGAAAGGTGAAGCGATATTGTGGTATGAAGACTGGAAAAGATCAAGGGGTATTGATGCACTTCCAGCTAGTTGGGAAGAATTTAAAATGGCATTCCTTGATCATTACCTCCCATATGAGGTTCGGGAGGCACGTACAGATCAGTTTCTGAATTTATGTCAAGGGAACATGAGTGTTCGAGAATATAGTCTTCAGTTTAATTCCTTGGCTCGATATGCTCCGAATGTAGTGGCTACAATGACAGATAGAGTCCATCGATACGTGGAGAGATTAGAGCCATCTTTGGTAAGGTATTGCACCATTACTGCCTTGAACAAGGATATGGACATAGCTAGAATACAAACCTTCGCCCAGAAAATGGAAGATCAAAGATAGAGAATAAGGGTACATGAATCTGACATATGACAGTCCAAAAGGGCTAGACCTATGGTACAGTCTATGATGTCCCAAGGAGAATCTAGGCCTCGGATGTTTCCTAGACCGCCTAGACCATCATTCTCCTATTCCACAGCAGGCGCTTTCTCTCAATTTCGAGGGTTTAGAGGTGGCCAATCTAGGCAGAGTAGTGGAATTCACGGATCACAGACAGCGGAATTTTCTCGTCAGCAATGTCAGTGTTGTGGGCGTACTCATTCAGGTACATGCTGGGTAGGGATGAATGCTTACTTTTGGTGCGGTATGACGGGGCACATGATGAAGGAGTGTCCCCAGAGGAGCATGGGTGGTATAGCATGACCTGCGGGATCAGCTGTTGTGTCATCATCATAGGTTCCTTCTTTAGGCCGAGGTGTGCAGTCTGTTGGTCGTGGTAGAGGTGCCAGAGGAGCAGCCAGTACTAGTGGGGTCCAGAATCGCACTTATGCTTTAGTAGACCGACAGAATTCGGAGGCTTCTTCTGATGTCGTCACAGGTACATTATCCATATTTTCATATAATGTATATGCATTGATTGACCCAGGTTCTACATTGTCCTATGTTACTCCATTGATTGCTGCGAAATTTGCAAAGGCACCAAAATTATTAATTAAGTCAATTGAAGTGTCTACACCAGTTGGTGAATATATTGTTGCAAAAAGAGTATATCCTAATTGTGTGGTAACTGTGTGTGGTCATGATACACTGGCCGACCTCATCGAACTAGACATAGTGGATTTTGATGTGATAATGGGGATGGATTGGTTGGCTTCTTGTTATGACACGATAGATTATCGGGCCAAGAAGGTGCATTTTTGTTTTCCACAAGAAAATATTCTTGAATGGCAAGGTAATGTAGGGGCACCAAGAGGAAAATTTATTTCCTATTTGAAAGCAAGGAAAATGATTGCCAAGGGGTACATATGTCACTTAGTACGAGTGAAAGATAATGATGTGGAACCACTAACTCCTCAGTCGGTTCCAGTGGTCAACGAATTCCTTGATGTGTTTCCAGAGGATCTCCCAGGCTTACCCCCAGAATAGGAAGTAGAGTTTGGCATTGATGTGTTTCCAGGCAGTCAGCCTATCTCTATTCCCCCATATAAAATGGCTCCACCAGAATTGCGTGAATTGAAGGAGCAATTGAAAGATTTGCTAGACAGAGGCTTCATCAGGCCTAGTATATCCCCGTGGGGTGTACCGATATTACTTGTACGGAAGAAGGATGGCACGTTGAGAATGTGCATTGACTATCGGCAATTGAATAAGGTAACGATCAAGAACAAATATCCCTTCCCCAGAATTGATGATTTGTTTGATCAGTTACAGGGCGCCAAGTGTTTTTCAAAGATTGACTTGAGGTCAGGCTACCATCAAGTCAGAGTTAGAGAAACAGATGTACCCAAGACAGCTTTCCGAACACGGTATGGACACTATAAATTTTTAGATATGTCATTTGGACTAACAAATACCCCAGGTGTGTTTATGGATTTGATGAATAGGGTGTTTAAGCCATTTCTAGACGTGTTTGTGACGGTATTTATAGATGACATCCTGGTTTATTCAAGATCACCAGAGGACCAAGCTAATCACTTACGGCAGGTGTTACAGATTCTCCGTGAGCGTAAGTTGTATGCAAAGTTCTCTAAGTGTGAGTTTTGGTTGAAATCAGTCGCATTCTTGGGTCACATTGTGTCAGATGAAGGGATACAGGTTGATACACAGAAGATTGAAGTGGTTAAAAATTGTCCAAGACCTACGACACCTACAGATATTCGTAGTTTTCTTGGATTGGCAGGTTATTACCAAAGATTTGTGGAAGGTTTTTCCTCCATTGCTGCACCGTTAACAAAGCTTACACATAAGAAGTTAAATTTAAGTGGAATGATGTGTGTGAGAAAAGCTTCCAAGAGTTGAAAGATAAATTAACCTCCACACCAGTTTTAGTACTTCCCAAAGGTACCAACGGTTTTGCCGTGTATTGTGATGCTTTCGGGGTTGGCCTCGGATATGTATTGATGCAACACGGTAATGTCATAGCATATGCCTCACAACAGTTGTGGCCACACGAGAGAAACTATCCCACACATGATCTCGAATTAGCAGCGGTGGTTTTTGCTTTAAAGATATGGCGTCATTATTTGTATGGAGTTCATGTTGATATCTATACTGATCACAAAAGTTTGCAATATATCTTTAAGCAGAAGAAACTCAATTTGAGGCAACGAAGGTGGTTAGAGCTCTTAAAAGACTATGATATTGATATTCTCTATCATCCAGGCAAAAAAAAATGTGGTAGCTGATGCATTGAGCCGCAAGGCAGTAGAAAGCACTAGTGGCCAGTTGATTAAAAAGCAAGAGATAATCAAAGATCTACATCAACTAGCCAGCTTGGGAGTTCGCCTTATTGAATCTCCAGATGAAGGGGTTATTGTGCAAAATGCAGCGGAATCCTCCTTAATAGCTGAAGTAAAAAAGAAGCAGTTTGCGGATTCTATGTTATTGCAGCTGAAAGAGAATGTACAACAGGGTCTGACTACGGCCTTTAATCTTACACAAGAAGGGGTACTTCAATACCAAGAAAGACTATGTGTACCGGATGTAGACGAATTGAGGAAATGAATTATGACCGAGGCACATCATTCGTGCTATTCTATTCATCCAGGTGCTATTAAAATGTACCATGATTTAAAAGAAGTGTATTGGTGGGGAAATATGAAGAGGAACATTGCAAAATTTGTCGCTTAGTGCCCAAATTGTCAAAAAATAAAGGTAGAGAATCAGAAACCAAGAGGCTACATGCAGTGTATCAATCTTCCAGTCTGGAAATGGGATATGATTAGTATGGATTTCATCACAGGTTTGCCTCGTACACTGCGGAAATTTGATTCTATATGGGTTATAGTTGACAGGCTTACCAAGTCAGCGCATTTCCTACCAGTCAAGACCACCTATACAGCTGAGGATTTTGCCAGATTGTATGTTCAAGAAGTAGTGAGATTACATGGAATTCCAGTCTCTATTATATCAGATAGAGTAGCACAATTTACTGCACATTTTTGGAGATCTTTTCAGCAGAGTTTGGGTACACAGGTGAATCTGAGTACGGCTTTCCATCCTCAGACTAATGGACAAGAAGAACGTACTATCCAAACACTTGAATATATGCTACGAGCATGCATGTTAGATTTTCAAGGCAGTTGGGATGACTATTTGCCTCTTATTGAATTTTCTTACAACAATAGCTATCATTCAAGTATTAAAATGGCACCTTATGAAGCTTTGTATGGAAGGAAATTAAGATCACCAATCAGATGGTTTGAAATAGGCGAAACTGCGTTACTTGGGCCAAATCTTGTTCATCAGGCTATGGAGAAAGTTAAAGTGATCCAACAAAGGCTACAAACGGCCCAAAGTTGACACAAGTCCTATGCTGATGTTAGAAGAAGAGGGCTTGAATTCGCCATAGGTGATTGGGTATTTTTGAAGGTATCACCGATGAAAGGGGTAATGTGATTTGGAAAGAAAGGAAAATTGAGTCCACGTTATATAGGTCCATATGAAATTATCAGAAGATTTGGTCAAGTTGCATATGAATTGAAATTATCCCAAGAACTCTCCTCAGTCCATCCAGTGTTTCATGTTTCGATGCTTCGAAAGTGCATAGGAGATCCATCTCGTATTGTTCCCGTTGAGGATGTCCAAGTTGTGGAGGATCTTACCTATGAGGAGATACCCATTGCTATTCTAAATAGACAAGTGAAGAGGTTGAGAAATAAAGATGTAGTGTCCGTAAAAGTCCTTTGGAGAAATCAACAAGTAGAGGAGATCACATGGGAAGCTGAAGAAATGATGAAGTCCAAGTACCCTCATTTGTTTCAAATGAAAGAAAAAGTTCAAAGTGCGGAAGTGGAGCAATAACAAGTATCATGAGCATTAAGTGTCTATGTATATATATGCTAATATAGAGATGCATTTGTTGTAATTGAAATGATGTTGTTAACATTCGAGGACGAATGTTTCTAAGGTTGGAAGAATGTAACACCCTATACATTTTGGACCCTACTTGATAACCTTGAACCATGTTTACCCTAGGTTCGATAGCAATAAGTACGTATTTTGTATTGTTATTGATGGAACATTTGATATTGTGCTAGTACATGTCATTAAACCTTTGTAGTAGGTGGTGTTTGTGACTTTGTGGAGAATTTGTGGGGTTAAAATTGAGGTTTAAGGGACATCCAAGCAAATTATCTTAAATATAAGAGTTAAGCAAAAGGTTGGGACTTGAAAGATCCAACCAAATCCGCAAAGAAAAATCGAAATTAAAAATTTAGCATGGGGCGCTGCAGGTGGCGTGCCAGGTCGCTTTGGCCTAAATTTTTGTTGGCACAGTCAGCAATGGGGCGTGCCCAAGGGCGTTCCAGGCCTCCCCTACACACCTTTAAAAAGCTGAAATTTCAGCCAAGTCTTTGGGGCGCCCGGAGGCGTGCCGGGGTGCTTTTTGCCCGATTTCTTCTATGATTTTAAGTTAATAAGAAGGACTCTTGGGTTATTATATAATTATTCCATCTTTTTAGTACTACTCTTGGATGATATTGGCATCCAAATTACGTTTCTACCTTTTTTTTGTTCAATTAAGCCATAAGTGGCTAGAATTTCTTATTTGGAGATCGAGGCTACGAAAATGAGTCTCGTGAGTTGAATATTGTCGTGACACTTATGAAATTATATAAAAATGAGATATATGATGTATTACACATTAAATTTGGTGTGTTAAGATGACATGTGTTATTGGGCTCAATTTAAAGCCTAAAATGAAGCAAAAATGCATAGGCCCAAAGAGCAAATGACCCATTCTTCCAAAGTTGACCAAGAAACATGTCATTTAATGTCAAGGAATGGATAAGCATGACTTGAGTACTATATAAAGGCCAAAAATCAGATTTTTAATTCATTGTAATTCTCATGCCTTTCTAGACATTTCTTAGAGATATTTCTCTCTTTTCTTAACCCTAAGGCAACTATTTTTCTTTGGACACTTTGGACAAGATCATCACTTTGAAAGCTTGGGTAAGTTTTTATTCTTGTGATTTAATATATTATATGCATGAAATATGGTGTAGATCATGATGGTTATGTTGGCAAGGTTGAATAGGACACTTTTGCCCTTTGGTAAAAGATGTGCCATCTTTGTGAATTAAACTTGAAAGGTGACTTGTGGTTTTGATGAAAGTGCATGATATGGATGAAATATCAACATGTATGGTGTGATTATGTTACTAAACTTGTTATTTTTCTACAAGTGTAAATTATGGGATTTTGGCTGATATGTTGTTATGAGGTGTACTTAGGTGATTTAATGGAGTAATTGTGACGTCGTGTTAATGAAGAAATGTCAAGAATGAACTAGGTATGAAATGCTATTGGGTTGTGATATTTTGGTCAATGTTGGGCATGTTGTGGTATTGTAGGTATGGCAATGCCGTAAATGGTATTATAAAAGGGAAATGACATTTTAAGGCAAACATGTAACTCATTGTCGTCTTATACACTTGGAAGGTAGTTGATTGCTAATGTAAGCTTCGTTATGTACTTGTGTTGTAGAGTGAAACATAAGGAAGGAGCTGGAATATTGTGTTCACGTATAGGGTTGTGTATTCATATTGGACGTATAAGGTATGTAAGGTTACTCTATCAGTATCCTTCTGCAGCACATAGTATTCACATTGACATTGTACTTGTTCCGTTTCGACATGTTCTATGGTATCCTATTCCCGGGTATTAATTATTGTTCATCTGTCACGCCCCGAATCCCAACGAGGCGTGATTGGCACCCGAAGCCGACAAGGCTCGAGAGAACCAATCTTTGCTTCTATTCATTCATATGCATGTCATAGGAAACACTACTATCACATAGAAACATGAGAGGCTAGAATCGAAAAGCATAGAACATGTGACGTATATACATATGAGAAACTTGGTCGTGGAGGCCATCAAGTCAAGACTTCATCTATCATCTTATACACATACACACACATACGTCTACAAAAACCTCTAACAGATGCATTGACCAAAACCAACTGAAAGTAGGGACAAGTCCCCGCTTTATACACAATGTACAATATCAAAGCATATGAACCACTGTGACTCGGAGAAGCCCCAAAATAACTGGAGCTCACCAATGAACCGCAAACAGCTGGCAACCTACTGTGGCGGCCTACTAGTACCTGCGCCTGCAGCAAGTAAGGTAAATTCCCCGAGAGGGGTCAGTACGAAATAAGTACTGAGTATGCAAGGCTCAGATAAAACTGTATAATACATTATTTCAATGAACTCAAAACATATGAATAATCAATGTGAATAAGTCACCATTTTGCATTTTGGAAACCATGTGGATTGCTTTCATTACTTTCTTTACATTCAATGCTCACTTGTCATTACATATGTCACAATGTACCCAGGCCCCGACTGATCAGTGGGTCTTTTCATATCATATCATCGTGTTGGGATCGAGTCGAGCTAGGCTTATGCCCCTAGACTTGCCACCCATACATCAATGCATCGGGATCGGGTCGAGCTAGGCTTATGCCCCTAGACCTGCCACCCATAAATCAATGCATCGGGATCGGGTCAAGCTAGGCTTATGCCCCTAGACCTGCCACCCATAAATCCATATCTCGGGATCGAGTCGAGCTAGGCTTACGCCCCTAGACTTGCCACCCATACTTGATCATTGACCACATTTGCATTACTTTGTTCATTACTTTGAGATTGATACTTTGATAGTCATAACATCACTTTGGAACTTTGGAACATAACATTGTTGGAAGCTTTGAATCATTAACCAATGAGTGAAAGACAAATGAATAAACATCATGAGAAATATAACATTACTAGCACCATGATACCATTGGAACCATTGGAAAATAATCCATGAACAAGAGACACAAGTATAGGCACTATTGGAATATTGGAACGTAACTTTATTTAAGCTTTTGGAACATTAACCATGAAGATGAGACATGAGATTCACAAATGATCACTGAGTAGAAAATATATGACAATTGATAACCGGATATGGAATACCTTAGCACATTTCGGGATAGGACTAGTGACATGTCAATATGGATACTATTTGCCGCAGAAAGATACGGACAAAGTAACCTTACATACCTTGGATTCGCAATACGAATATATAATCCTAGAGGTGCATACAATAGTCCCGCTCCTTCTTTATGTGTCACTCTACAACACAAATGCATAATGAAATTCACATTAACCACCAACTACTCTTCAAATGCATGTAACATCAATGAGTCACATATTTGTCCTTAAACATGCCATTTCCCCTTAACAAAACCATTGATAAAATTATTATTCCAAAAATCCCCCAATATTCCATACATTGATCAATACATGAAAATCAATACATTGCACCACAAGACTTCTCCTTTACACTTTCTTATCCATACCACATCACAAATAATCCATCACTTTACCTTAATACAACTCATAACACATATCGGCCAAAATCCCACAATTTCCACTTATAGACAAGAACAAGTTTAATACCAAAAATAACACCATACATGTTCATATTTTTTCCATATCATGCTCTTCATCAAAGGCACAAGTCCTAATTCAAGTTCAAATTACCAAGATGGCACATCTTTCATCAAAAGCAAAAATACACTATTCACCACCTTGCCAACACAACTAGCATAATATACATAATCTCCCATGCATATAATAAGTTAATCCATGAGAATAAATACTAACCAAGGCTTGGAATATGTTGATCTTGTCCAAGGAGTCCAAAGGAATATTTTGCTTTAGGGTTTGGAGCTTAAAGAAATATTTGAGAAAATATCACAAAGGCATGAGAGCTTTTGATGATAAAAAATCTTATCTTGGGGCCTTTATATAGACTCCAAGTCATACTTAGCCATTCCTTTGGCATTTAATGGGTCAAAGTGGAAGAATGGGTCATTTTGCCCTTTGGCCCAATTCTTTTAATTCCATTTTGGGCCTAACTTTGGACCCAATAACACATATCCATGTAATCCATAACATTTCATGTATTATTCACCATATATCTCATGTTTGCATAATTTCATAATGTCACGACAATATTCTCTTACAAGATTCTCATTCGTCGTTTCGATCGCAAAAATAGGAATTCTAGTCGCCCTTGGCTTCATTGGACATTCTGGATCACTATTCACTTTTCATTATTCGGTCATGTAGAAGTATGTAGGAGTATATTTAAGTGTTTGAAGCTTTAATAATGCTCAAAGAACTCCAAAGAACCAAAAGAAACCATCCAAGAATCATCGTAGAATTGCGTTACAAAACGAGCCTGGAAAGGCATAATGTTTGTGCCTTGCGTCACTAGCTGCAAAGCAAGCTGTGGCGCAAGAAATGAGGCCCCTCTGAATCACGTGGCTTGTGCCACACCCCCTGAAACAAGGTAGTGGCGCAAGTTTTCATGCTTTGCTGAATTTTTTGGCATTTTTTCAAACACTTGCGTATCGTCCAATACCTTATCAAAACACTATAAAATACTTACTTAGTGACCTTAATCATCAAGTAAACATGACTCCAAGTCACCAAATGAGGTTAGAATGTGTACGGGGTATTGCCCAAATGCTCCGCGAAATCACAAAACACTTTCTATAAAAGGCTCGTCATATGTACAAGGCCAAATTTCAATTTTTCTCATCTTGAACATTATCAAATCCATACTTATAACTTTCGACACATAAGTAAACATTATTCAACGTCATCAAGTAGGGTTGGGAAGGTACAGGGTGTTACATCATCACATGTTTCCTACTCATTGATCAATTATGATTCACATGTCTCATGTTCATTGACTAATGTTCCAAAGATCCCATGGTTCCAATAATTCAATGTTTCCAATAATGTTATGTCTATCATTGTATTGATCTCAAAAGTAAAGAATGAAGTAATGTATATATGGCTAATGATTGAGTATGGGTGGTAGCTTTGGGGGCGAAAGCCTAGCTTAAGCCGATCCCGAGATTATTGGATCAGGGGGTAGTCCTAGAGGCATAAGCCTAGCTCGGGCTGATCCTGACAGGTGGTAGCTCTAGAGGTAAGAACCTAGCTTGAGCCGAACTTGATTTATTGGTTTATGGGTGGCAGCTCTAGAGGTGATAACCTAGCTCGAGCCGAGCCCGATATCTTGATTTATGGGTGGTAGCTATAGAGGTATAAGCCTAGCTCGAGCCGATCCCAACATAATGTTATGTTATGTAAAGACCCACTGATCAGTCGGGGCCCGGGTACATAGTGAAACAAGTGACGATGAACAAGCATAGAAGTAAAGAAGAAAAGAAAATAATGAAAGTAATACACATGGTTTCCAAAGTCCAGAATGGTGACTTGTCCATATTGGTTATTCATTCCTATTTGAGTTCATTGCAGTATTTATGTATCATACAGTTTCATATGAGCCTTACATACTCAATACATTCTTCGTACTGACGTCCCTTGGGGGACTTACCTTACTTGATGCAGGTACAGGTGCTAGTAGACCTCCACAGTAGGTTGCGGATCATTTGCCGATCTGTGGTGAGCTCCAGTTGGTTTGGGGCTTTTCGAGTCTCATATGTACATTTGTTTTGGTATAATGTTTTATAAAGCGGGGACTTGTCCCGACTTTAGGATGGTTATGTATATACATCTATTAGAGGCTTTGTAGACGGACGTGGTGAGATGAATGATATAATGTATGTACATGTTGACTTGATGGCCCTAACGGCCAAGTTTCTTATATGTATATATCACATGTTTCCATGACTTCCGCTATTGACATCTTATATCTCTACGTGATGGTGTTGCTTATTGAGTGACATGCATATGAATGGACATGAGCAAAGATTGGTTCTCTCGGGCCTCATCAGCTTTGGGTGCCAGTCTGTCTCGTTGGAACTCGAGGCGTGATAGATGATACGTTTCCAGACGAGCAAGTGTTGGCAGCATAACAAGAATTAATCTCTCGATTTGTAGATTTTGCCAAGTTTTTGGCAAGTGATTTAGTCCCAGAAGTTATGTCGTATCAGCAGAGGAAGAGATTCATGCATGAAGTGAGAAAATTCTTCTAGGATGAGCCTTATTTATTTAGGGTGTGTGCAGATGGCATAATTCGAAGGTGTTTTTCGGAAATCGAGATGATGAGTATTTGGAAGCATGTTATTCATCTCCAGTTGGGGGTCATCATGGAGGTACGTGGACTGTTCATAAGATCTTACAATGCGGGTATTACTAGTCCACCATCTATAAATATGCTCATGACTATGCTCGGGCTTGTGACCAATGTCAAAGACTAGGGAACATCTCGCATAGACACGAACTTCCTATATAACTATTCTTGAGCTCGAAATGTTTGATGTATGGAGAATTGATATTATGGGCCTATTTGTGCGCACACATGGGATGAAATACATTTTGGTAGCTATTGACTATGTTTATAAGTGGGTGGAGGCAATATGCTCCCCAATAATGAAGGAATAAGTGTCACGGCATTCTTGAAAAAGAACATCTTTTCAAGATTCGGTACTCCTCGAGTTATCATTAGTGATGGAAGATCCCATTTCTGTAATCGGCTGTTCAAAGCCCTGCTTGAAAAATATGGTGTCAAATATAAGGTGGCAACACCTTACCATCCTCAGACGAGCGGGCAAGTTGAGGTGTCAAATCGTGAGATTAAGTCTATTTTGGCGAAGGCGGTTAATGACAATAGGACTAATTGGGCAAGAAGATTGGATGATGCATTGTGGGCATATCGAATTGCATTCAAGACACCGATCGATGCATATCCATATCAGCTGGTGCTTGATAAATCGTGTCATTTTCCTATCGAACTTGAACATAAGGCATTATGGGCATTGAAGAGGTTGAATATGGAATGGAGTGTGCGGCTAAATTGAGACTAGAGCAGATGAATGAGATGGATGAATTTCATCTCTGGGCTTGTGAAAGTTCAGCACTGTATAAAAAGAAGATGAAATTATATCATGATCGGATTATTGAACGAGGAGAGTTTCACCGGGAGATTTGGTACTGCTTTATAACTCCAGGCTTCCCTTGTTTCCTAGAAAATTAAGGTCCAAATGGTCCGGACCATTCACGGTGGTTAGGGTATTCCTGCATGGAGCAATTGAGCTAAAAGGTGATGAAAATGTTCTATTCAAGGTCAATGGGCAGCTTGTAAAGCACTATATGGGAACCACGGAAGAAATAAGAAAATGTGAGGAGTTTAGTCTTGATGAAGTCTGAGTAGTCAAGTAAGTTGGGTCGTACCGCGACGTTAAATCAGGCGCTTCATGAGAGGCAACCCATGGGTTGGTTGGTGAAGTCTGAGTAACTAACCTAGCTACGTCGTGCCGCGATGTTAAATCAAAAGCTGATTGGGACGCAACCCAAGGATTGATACCAGTCGTGAGTTGAAAATAAAGATGTGAACTAAAAAGTGTGCAGCTTAAACCACGGTGGTGACCCATGTGATATAGGTATACCCATGTGACGTGGGTTGGTATCGTGAGAATCATAGGACAATTTTTGATTGCGGAATCCAACCCACGACAGGGGACCCACGTTATGTAGGTTGACTCACGTGATTTGGGTTTGTATCGTGAGAATCAGAGGGTATTTTGTGGTTGCAGAATCTGACCTACGACAGGGACCCACGTGACGTGGGTCAACCAACATGATGTGGGTTAACCCATATGACGTGAGTTGGTACCGTGAAAATCAGACCCACCATGAATATGAAAATCCAACTAGACCCAACCCAAATTTCAGCCTATTTTCGATAAAATCTGACACTACCCATTAGAAAACCCTAAACCCGATCATCCAAACTTCCAAATACCCAATTTCTTTCCCACAATTCATCAAAATTAACACTTCCAATCCTACGTTCACTTAATTTCCCAAGTACCAAACACTCTAATTCATAAATTCTCACTACCCAATTACAACAAATTTCAAATTCTCATCACCCTAACCTGACCAAACCCATACCCGACCCGACCAAACCCTAAGTTTGCCAAACCTGACCTGGCAACCCATACCCGACCTGACCAAACACCACTAAATATCCGATCACTTCGAACAATTCCACCTAAAGGAAACCCTAAATGCAAAGATATGGGTTCCTCTTCGCGAATCCACACCAAGAAGCCAAAAGTCAAAACAAGGCTGCAAGATAAGCCTTCAGAGCCGGAGAAAAATAGATCTGAAGAGGTTTATGAAATCGCTAGGAATGATTCTGCACTTGTGCCTCGCACTACAAGAAAACGAACTAGGGCACAAGCTGCAGCCCAGGCCACGACTCAGCCTTTATTGGTGACTCTTATTCAGTCATCTGATTCCTCCCCCAAGTATGAAGAGGGGGTGGATGCTTCTACAACCGGTGATACTGAAGATGAGGCTGATGCACCTGGGACCGATGACATTGCTGAGGGTGTGGATGATTCTGAGTCTGCTGGTAGTGGTGAGGCTGATGAGATAGCATTTATTTCAGGCACTGGTGTTCAGGATTCCACTACTTTCTCACAAAGACAGGTGGTTGCACAGCCAACCACAATTACAGTATGATAGGAAAATAAGAGGTGGTGTGTTCAGGGTATGACGGCCATTTATGATAGGGATGCAGAGCCGACTGAGAGGGGTGTGTGTAGATGAAGCATCACTGAGGAGCCCCGATATCGGTTAGATGACTTAAAGACACTACCCGAGATTAAGGCAGTGTTTGATCGCTATGGATTCGGGTGGATGACGGAGCCTTCTGGGAGCCATAGCCCAGAGTTGGTCTGTGAGTTTTATGTTTCATATGCTGCTTCTATTGAATTAATCACACCAAATGAGCAGCGATATCGGGACCAACCACCATTGACTCACACTTTGGTTTGTGATATCAGAGTAGACATCTCCGAGTAGACTATCCACATGTTCTTGTTTGGTGCCGAACAAGCATTTCCAGCTAGTAATGCTAAGTTTGATCACCACATGGAGATGGTGAAAGATAGAAATAAAATAAAGGATGTCGATCAACGTTTAGAGCTACTACGGTGGGTTACACAGTGTATCGCTGAAGATGGCATGGATGCAAAACAGGTAGCTGATAAGTTGGATATTAAGAAGTCCTGTGGATATTAAGCATGTGAGCACTTCCACCCTCAACATAGGTGATTTACCTGAGTTGAGGTGCACAATGTCCTAAATTGAATAAGGGCAAAAAAAAAGAGATTTTGAGGAGCCTCTACAGTAGCTACCCTCAACTAAGGCTATTTGCCAGAGTTGGGTGCACAATGTCCAAGGAGGGACCAGGGCCAAGACAAGGGTTTCAAGAAAGATGAAGAAGGTGAACCAGCTAATAAATAAAAGGGTCAACTAGGCACAAACTTTGGGAACAAGTAATACACCATTATTATTTGGACTATCATTTGGCTAGAATGGACTAAAATTAATCAAGGCCTACGATCCTCCCCTAATCCTCTATCTTATAACCTACGAAAGACTAACTGGGCAAGTTCTGAATTACTTCCATAGAATAGGAAATAAACAAATATAGCTCACACCCACTTGGCACAGAATAGCATAATCGACCACTAACTATCAGGTTCATTCTTGAGCGTAAGTGATAGTTATCACATTCATAAACATCTAATGTCATCCAAAGATCCACATTGGCATAATATCGAAACAAAAACACACACATATTACACAAAATTTAGGGGGGTCCCCATTTTTAACTAAATTCCTTCAAAAAAAAACTACCATAAGTTCCCTAAACCTCTTTTGCATGTACAAAAGAACACATAAAACTGAAAGTATCCTAACTATATCAGTTCTATAAGATAGCACCTGAGAGAAAAGAAACATGATAACAAATACCCTCATATGGACATAGGTACCCCACCCCTATCAAAATAGTATGCATTGTCCCCAGTGCATCAAAAATAATCTAATAAGGTGCTAGAGGTATGATGTACCTGTGGTGCCTTAGGCCTTGTGTCATATGACATGGAGTGGGCTACAACATCAGTTGCAACATCATCAGTAGTGGCACCAAGGGTGACCGACGCACTCAATATAGTAGGTGGTGGAATAGAAAACTCCACAATCAACTCAGCACAACCATATGTCGCTGGTGGGATACTAGAAGAGGCTTTCATAGGTCAAACCCTCAAATCTTCTTCTTTTATATATTAGTACTATATAGACCCCTTTGTTTCTTCCTTTATATCCTTCTTCTCTTGTCTTTTTCTCCTTTTCTCAGCCTTTTCCAAATAATTTATGTATTTTCTTTTTCCCTTACCCTTGCCCTTGGCTTTTGGAGGTCTTCCCATCAAATTAAATAAGGCTTTCTCTCTTTCCTTCTCTGATACATACTACAGCTCTATGATGTCAGCTTGGGCTTTTTCTAATTCCGCTTCAAATATGGCCAAACATGGTACAGTCATGGTCTCCAGTTGCCCATTTATCCTCTGTTCCATATTATTAATAAGAGCATAGAGTCTGGCATAAGGCACTAGTGTAGCTTGGATGGCTCGATTAACAAAGGGTTTAAACTATTTTGCAAATTATTTCAACTATTCGTCAAACCTTTGTGACTGCTTAACCCACTTCTTAAAAGTTTAGAAAGTGAGCACATACTTCAAAGTTTGGGCTGCAGCAGCAACAGTGTCCATGGACTCAGTAGTTGGGGTCGTGCAATAGAAGTAGTTGGTAGAACTATGGTAACAGCTAGCTACATACCTGAGGCGGCTCTTAAAGCCTCTAAAGTGGCAAAGGGATCCCCTATTATCTCAGTATCAAATCCAAACCCTGTAGGCTTATGCACTCGTAGCTCAAACTTCCATTCATAACAAGATCTCTTAAAGGTATGTGTCTTTATTGCTATCACTTTGATATCAATATCGGTTAGCATAAAACATAAGCCTTCTTGCATAACTGTGACAAGGCATTGGAATAGAAATATGGTGGTGGGATTTGTTTCTCATATTCTCATTTCATCATTGATGATCTCTAAAAAATTTAGCTTGAAATCAGACATCAATCTAGCTACCAACATAGCCCGATCTTCACCCAAAATGTTGTCCCCTCCAATAGGCATCAACCTAAAATGCACTAGTACCCACCAAAACATGGCTTTAAAAGATAGTGTAGACTTTAATATTTTGGCACTGAGATTCATCAACAATTTGGGTTCTCCATTAATCAACATCTATGCTAACCAAGAACGTTGATTCGCTTTATCAACCATCTTGTGAAAAAATCTGGAGTACTCACAGGTGGCACAAAATTATACCCATGTGAGAAGTAGTTGTTCATTTGACCTAAATGTCTACTGGGATTCCCCAAACTGGAACTTTATTCAAATTTGGTAAATAAGTAACTTCTTTCCCTTTCTTGTATCTATTGTCCAAGTTGCAGCATAGTTGCATAAAACTCGCAAACCATAAAGGGATAATTTGACTCATGTGTTATGCTATTCCATCCCAAATCATAATGATTGATCAACTGTTGAATCTCAGGATACTCCACTAGCTCTGAAGTAATAATCTGAACCTCCTCACTAATGGGTCTCTTGATACTCCACTTCCCTGTTGAGGAGAGACCATCTTAATAGAGTTTATCTGACCCTTTAACTTTCCATTAGATACACTCTCTGAACCTTAGGTTTATTCTCTTAATTACATCACCACGCACAGGTTCAGGTTTATTTTCTAAACTTGTGGTGGCATCAGTGTTGTTCTCTTTATCATTCTCCAAACTAGCACTTTGTATGCAAGACTCATTGCCTGCCAACTCCTCTTTCGCATCTGACTGGGAGTGAGTACGTGTTGCCTTTCCCTCTTTCTAGTGTTGTATCCTGGGTACTTTGCCTCCTTGACTGCTTCTTCAGGTTCATCAACAAGTTTGTGGGTCGACGTAGCCCTATCGGATCTCTTATGAGCCCCACCTCGTGTTTGTTGAAATTGGGAGGAATTTGTACCCATGGAGGGATAAGGTTAACTTTACAACATAAGAAAGAAAGAATTTAAAGCATGCACTTCATATGAACATGCACAACAACTTTAGGGATGGCCTGTCAAATACTTGACATCTCGTCAAGCCTCATAGTCAAGCTTAACAATTTCCAATTCCCAGTTGATGACTTGAGGTGACGGCCTATCAAAGACTTGATGTATCATCAAGCCTCATTATCAACGTCATCCAGTTTATCATGTAAATTATCTAGAGTTGACGGTGTAGTTGAATACCCATCACATGTTTAGCAGCTCATCAAACCCATCGTCAACTCAAACATGATCGAATACAGGTATCGGTGAGCAGTCATATTGCAATTATTTACTCCTACATTATACTATTAAGGTCACAAACTCAAGCAGTGTGTATATCTCATGGTGCAATGGGTATGAACAATTTCCACATATACTTTAGGGTTACTTAGACTTCACCCTTACAATTTACAATCTTATTATCCAACTGAATTTTCCCACAATTTGAGTCACAGTTACAGAAACGATTATTTCCCTCCAATTCATTTATTGACATACTCAACCATAAAAACCTAAGTGTAATGACCTTCCTGGTAATTTTCCTCATTTTCGTGCATTCTCGGTGTTTAGAGCTTTTCTATAACTTCCCCAAGTTATTTATGACTTGCTGGGACTGACAGTTCGATTTTTGGGCAGTTCATTTGAGAATATTATTTAGACCGAGCAAGTTGTAAAATATTTAATTAAATTAGAACTTGGTAAAATGATATAGTTAATTACCTTTCAAAAATGTCTTTGAAATTTATAAAATTCTTTAGTTATGATATATCTATACTACTTTATAATAGTTTTATAATTTATTGATATTTTAAGTGGAGATAGTAAATCTAAATATGTTAAAATAATATTATTATTTTATAGAGATTTTATTCGAAATCATTTTCTATTAATTATGGTATATTTAAAATATTATATTTATTTTACCACGGACCTGTGCAATACCCGAAGATACACATAGTGGATAAATAATTAAGGAGGGGGTGGGGGTATTGCCACCTCCACTTTCACGTGGAGGTGGAGGAAGGTAGTCAGCAAGGGGGGCACTAAAAGGTGTCATGCACCTACACCAGCACATATATAACCTTTACATTACATTTTCCTTAAGCAAAAGTAAAAGTTTCATTCAATAGTATAGGCTGCCACATTTCTTCTTCTCTATATTTACACCTTTTTGTTATCATTATAAGCTCGTAATTGAGCATTTCTAGTGAGATTTGAGGTTCAGGGTGGTTAGATTTGGATCCGTAGATGCGTTCTCGTCGTTTCTACGGTACGTTTTCTTATTTTTACGGTAGTTTTCATTTACGGTGGTCTTGTTGGAATTGATATTGATATTTGATCCATATTTTGAGCTCAAATTGAGCGGTGCTAGTTGTGACTATTGGTCACGGGGTAATTTGGGACGCTGTGGCTATTTCGATTTTGCGATTCCGCAAGCAGGCCCCACGTGGAATGTTCGGACATTTTTCGAACTAATGCAATATGGGTATCAATAGCCATGTTTTGACATGTAGTTTATTATTTCGGTAGCTTGGCAGCAGTCAGAGGCCTCTCAAAAGGGGAAGGCTCCTATATAGCTGGTTCTCTTGGCAGGCTTGCGCCGGCGTCCAGGTAGGCTAGGTTTACCTTCCTTTACACTTAGATTGGGCTTATGAGTAATATATGTATGCTATTATGCTGGTGTTGTGGGCTGGTATTATAAACTTGGTGGTGGTGGTTTGTTGTGATTTAGGCCTTCTAGATCGGATAGGGCTATTCGGATACATTCCAGGCCCGTTATCCTCGTGGTACGCCACAGATAACCTATTTAGGGTCGGATAGTATTGTTGTTGTTGATTTCTGGTTGGGAAATGTTATTATTGGACCTTAGTCCAGGCTCAGGCAGGCTTATCCCCGACTTAAACAGGTATAACTAGACTTAGTTTTCGGGACCCGTTGGTGGGTCCCGTTACCCTTTTTGTCGACTTGTCAGAACTTTGACATCTTTGGGCTTAGTTAATACCTATATGACCTGTTAGGGTTGTGATGGGATTGAGTCACCCCGATTATACTCGGTTGGCCTGTTTAGCCTTGTTAGTCCTGATAGCACCGTATTTGATCAGGGTCGGCTAGGTTGACTTAGAACGCCGACCCGCCTTTCCATGACTTATAATGTATACCCATACTTGTATATACATTTTATTTATAGAATATAGTTGACCTAGAAGGACCCCGAGATTGACTTGTAGCATGTTGTGGGGTTAGCTTCTGTACTTATATACTAGTATTGACTTGGGACTAGGGCGTTCCCCATTTATCTGATATATGACACTTGATTCTATTTTGGTTACTGGCTATGATGAGTTCCAGTTCGAGTCCGTCTACTGATTCAGGTATGATGATTTTGGTTATTAACTATTGGGTGTTCCAGTTCGAGTCCGGCCCCTAATTGTGGTACACTATGAGTTCTGGTACTGGGTACCGTGATTATGATATTGTTGTTCTCTGAATTTCAGTTCGAGTTCGACAGATATGATATATATGTGGCCTACTGTTATTATCCACTATGTCCGATTCGATTCCGACGTCTGGCCTCTTGTTATTACCCATTGGTGTCGGTTGAAGCCCGATGCACCCTTGTTGGTTATTGTGGTTACTGGATACTGATTCAGCTGTCACACCCCGAATCCCAACGAGGCGTGATTGGCACCCGTAGCCGATAAGGCCCGAGAGAACCAAGCTATGCTTCTATATATTCATACGCATGCCATAGGAAACACCACTATCACATAAGAACATGAATGGTTAATATCGGAAATCATGGAACATGTGACATATATATATATACACATTTGAGAAACTTGGTCGTTGAGGCCATCAAAACAAGACTTCATGAGTCATCTTATATACATATACCCACATGCGTGAACAAAAGCCTCTAAAGGATGCATTGACCAAAACAAACTAAAAGTCGGGACAAGTCCCCACTTTATACAACATGTACATCACCAAAACATATATACACTCTGACTCGGAGAAGCCCCGAATTAGCTGGAGCTCACCAATGAACCGCTAACAACTGGCAATCTACTGAGGAGGCCTACTGGTACCTGCGCCTGCAGCAAGTAAGGTAAATTCCCCAAGAGGGGTCAGTACGGAATAAGTACTGAGTATGTAAGGCTCAAATGAAACTATATAACACATGAACATATCAATGAACTCAATACAAATGACTAATCAATGTGAGTAAGTCACCATTTTGCATTTTGGAAACCATGTGTATTACTTTCATTACTTTCTTTGCTTTCTTTACTTCAATGCTTGCTTGTCAATACATGTGACACAATGTACCCGGGCCCCGACTGATTAGTGGGTATTTACATAACATATCGTTATGTTGGGATCGGCTCGAGCTAGGCTTATGCCCCTAGAGCTGCCACCCATAAATCAATGCATCGGGATCGACTCGAGCTAGGCTTATGTCCCTATAGCTGCCACCCATAAATCAACATATCAGGTTCGGCTCGAGCTAGGTTTTCACCCCTAGAGCTGCCCCCTGTCAGGTTCGGCTTGAGCTAGGCTTTCGCCCCCAAAGCTGCTCCCTGATCCAATAATCTCGGGATCGGCTTGAGCTAGGCATTTCGCCCCCAAAGTTGCCACCCGTACTCAAACATTAACCACATTTGCATTACTTTATTCATTACTTTGAGATTGATACAATGATGGTCATAACTTTAATTGAAGCTTTGGATCATTAACCAATGAGTGAGATACATGTGAATAGCATTATTGGAAACATTACCTCATTGGAAACATAACATTATTGGATCTATTGGACAATAATCAATGGATAAGATACATGAGTATAATCACTATTGGAACTTAGGAACACAACCTTATTGGGCTTTTGGAATACTATTCATGGACATGAGACATGAGATTCACAATTGTTCAATAAGTAGGAAACATGTAGTAGAGATAATTGATAACCGGATATAGGATACCTTAGTACATTTCGGGAATGAGTAGGTACTATAGCAAAGTGTACACTATATGCTGCAGAAGGATACGGAAAGAGAAACCTTACATACCTTCACTTCCAAGTATGAATACACAAGCCTATGTATGAACACAATAGTCCAGCTTCTTCCTTACGTCTTACTCTACAATACAAGTTCATACAGGAACTTACATTAGCAACTAGTCACTATACAGGCGTATAAGACAACAATGAACTATGTGACCACCATATAACGTCATTTCACTCCTTACAATACAACCCACTGCATTATCATACCAACAACACCATAATCATGCCACACATTGACCAAGATATCATACATCTATAGCATTTCACACCACACTTACCCTTTACGCTTCCTCATTATCATTCCGTCACAATTACCCTATCAACTTGCCTCATAACAACTTATGAACAATCATACATACTTAACATAGTCCAACATGCCTCCATACGACACTTTAAAGTCATTAAAACGATATCACAAGTTGATAATTATATCCATGAAGGGTATAGGGGTTTCGGAGGGCCAAAGGGATGCAAAAACAAGCAATTCGGAGTTCTGGGCCGATCCGCTAAGCCACCTGCGCCCGCAGGTGGATGACCTGCATCCACAGGTAACCTTTGACAGTAGCCATAAGCACCTGCGCCCGCAGGTGCTTCGTCTGCGAGGGTGGGTGCCCGTTTCGGCCAAAAAGGGTCTCTTTTGGGTCTTTTTTATGCAATGAATGGTCCATGATCACAATCAAACATATTTGAACATATTTTTGATCATATTAAACACCAACATTCATCCATAGTCTCACAACACACATAACACCCAAAACCACATTTCACGACCAATACGGCACCAAAACCATAACCAATTTCACAATAACAATTCCAAACGTTATACACAAGGATTAAATGAAGTAAGACTATAATCACATTTCACATGTCAATATTTACTCCACCAAGTTCACTTTCTTCAAAACCACAAGTCCATAGTCAAGTTTACAAGACAAACCACCCTCCGATTTAGCAATATGTGACATTTCACTTATTGTGAACTTCTCAATATTCCACCAACATAAACAACATAATATACATCATATATTATGAATAAAATATATTAATCCATCATAATAAACACTTACCAAGTCTTACCAATTGATGATTTTGGCCCAAAGGATAACTTAGGGTTCTTGAGAGACAAAAGGCAATTTTTGGTAAAGTCTAGAAAAACATGAGAGCTTAATGAAATAAAAAATCTTAATTTACTCTTTATATAGTCCCTCATGTCTCCCTTATCTTTTCCTTAGCATTTAATGCAATGTTGATTGGTCAAATGGATCAAATTTGGAAGAATGGGTCAAAAACCCCATGTTGGGCCATGTCTTCTTGTTATTTTGGGCTTCATTTTTGGGCCCAATTATACAAGACTTATTAAATGCCCACAATTCAATACAAAATTCATCAATTCTCTCATGTTTTCAATTTTCCCTAAATGTTACGATTGTCAGCTAAATTCAGAAACGTACGGGGTGTTACATCAGCTTTGAGACACTGGTGAATATGCATTTACTATTCTTGTGTGTCCTACCGATTTATGAGGGCCAGGCTGGGTTATTGTTTTCTTCCATACGCCTATCGGGTTTATGGGGGCCTAGATAGGTTATGTTTGACTTGTGTGTTTACTTATGTATTTATTTACTCATTATTCGATATCACATTTATTTATCTCTTGAGTATATCTATATGCCTCAGTAGTTACTTATGTATTTTTTTACTTATACCCCGGAATTGCATGCACCCTTGCATTTTAGCTTACTTATATTATATTGAGCTCAGTAGGCCGATGATGCTTACTGAGTACCCGTTACCCCGGTACTCATAGTGCACTTCTGCATCTTTTTTCCCGATGTAGATTCGGGCACTAGTCGGCGAGTTTGACGTGACTCTCTTCTCAGCACTGACTCTGGAGAAGGGTGATCTTACTGACGTTCGAAGCAGATCCTACTCCATCTCTACTGGATAGTCTTTTGCACTCAAGACTGTTGTACTTGTTATATATATTTGGTTTCTGTCTTGTATTCTGGATATATCTAGTAGTGGCTCTTGTACCGACCTCACCAGGTCTTGGGAGCGGTTCTTGATTTGATATACTATTCTCTTCTTTCTCAGTCTTGGCATGTATATATATTCTGATTCAGTTTTTATATTTATAGCATGTTTATAAGTATGGTTACTTCTACTTCATCTCTGCTTTCTAAGATTCCGCCCGTTAGCCCGTCGCTTGTCGCTCCGGGCTAGGGTTTGGCTTGCCTATTGGTGGGTTATGGTAGGCGCCATCATGACTCAAATATTGGGTCGTGACACCAAGTAAAATAAAACAATACTTAAAAAATAAATCACAAAAACATACCTTGGTAAAGATTTAATGAAAATTAAAGAGAATAATTCAACTTTTGCCTTAGCACTTCTTTTTAAACAAAGTACTCACGGGTAGCAGATAGGTTTTATGGGGATTGAGTTGGGTGGATGATTTATATGGTAGAAGAGATTGAGTTATGAAATTTGGGGAGCTTTATTCATGGGTGAAGTTATGAAAGAGGGGGTTAGATAATTAGGGCTTTGGATTGGATAATGCTGGATTGGGTTAAGACTAATTGGGTTTGGGTCAGAATGTTTTGGGTCGGTGGTTGAGGTTGAGTTTGGATTAGGTAAAAGGAAAAAGATCGATTTATTTAAATCAAATGACAACACATACCTAAGCCCGACACACTTTGATGGCTTGTTAAGAGTCTAACGGCTCGTCAAGAGTATCGTCACCCTAAGGCAAAATGGTGCTCTTTGATGCACTCGATGATGACATAGTTCACAGCCCATCACCTTGTTTAAGAAGCATCAAGTGGGCTATAAACCTCATCTATAATATATCATTTTGTTGGTCATAAATGATGCTTAGTTTGACGAGTCGTCAGTTTTTTTATGGTCCATCACCCAAGATATCACCTCTAACAGTTAGCTTCCAGCATCTTTGATTCTTTACAAGCACACTTCAACAAACACATCAACTATCTCAAAGCTATATGGCTTAGTTAAAAATCAAGTTACAAATAAAATTCATGGGTTGCCTCCTAGTAGCACCTGATTTAACATCGCGGCACGACTCGGGTACCTTGATTACTCTGACATTATCAAGTTACACCATCTCAAATAGTTTTACCTCCTTGACTATCCAACTGCTTAACCTGTTTGACATTAACTTTGAAGTATTACCTTTTTTGATTCTCAACCTTAATCACTACGGAAAGGAGCATTTGTGTCACTATAAAAGGACCGGACCACTTAGATCTAAGTTTACCCGAAAACAATCGAATCTTAGATTTAAACAACAATACCAAGTCACCTGGACTGAATTGTAATTTCTCAATCCTGAGATTGTGATACAACTTAATCTTTTCTTTATAGAAGGCAGATCTTCTAAAATCTCTCAACCGGAATTCATCCAACTCATTCATCTTTTCAAGGCATCACTCTAGCTAAGGTTGAGCCTTTTGAGCGCCCATAAGGCTTTATGGTCAAGCTCCACTGGCAAATAACATGCCTTGACAAAAACCAACCGATACCCATATGGCATAATGAAGATTTCGAGCTCAATTAGTTCGATTGGCATTCACTATTTTGGCAAGAATCATCTTTATCTCTAGATTTGTCACTTCCACCTATCCACTAGTCTGCGGATGATACGGGTAGCCACCTTATGTTTCTTGACTCCACACTTTGCTAGAAGAGCACAAAATAATTTTTTACAGAAATGTGACCCTGCATCACTGATGATTTCCCTTGGAGTACTAAGCCAGGAGAAAATGTTCCTTTTCAAGAATGCAGTCACACTCTTGCATTCATTATTTGGTAGTGCCACAGCTTCTACCCATTTTGACACATAATCCACTGCCACCAATATGTATTTCTAGTTGAAGGAACTCATAAAGGGACATATGAAGTCAATACCCTACACATCAAATAATTTAACTTTTAGGACCGGGGTCAGTCATGGACAGCTCATGCCTTCGTGAGATATCTCCTTTCCTTTGGCATTGGTCACATGCCTTTGTAAACTCTTGCACATCTTGATAGATTGTGGCCCAAAAATACCCACATTGCAATATTTTATGTGTCGTGCATACACCATCATGATGTCCCCCACAGAGGATGAGTGACAAGCTTCCAATATACTCATTACTTCAACTTTCGAAACACATCTTCTTATCAAGTTATAAGTACAGAGCCTGGATAGATATGGATCATCCCAAAAATAATTACACACACCATGTAGAAATTTCCTTCTTTGATGAGAGTTTAGTTCTTCTGGCATCATATCGCTAACAAGATAGTTAGCAAAATGGGCAAACCAAGGCACAAGATCAAAAGAAGTCACTAATATGTACTCATGCGAAAAAGAGTCATCAATATATACCTCATCTGCCACTTTCTTCTCATCTTCAAGTCTAGAAAGATGGTCAACAACATGGTTCAGTCTTTGACTTCAAATTCAAATTCCTAAAGCAAGATCACCTATTGAATCAACTGTGGTTTAGCATATTTCTTTGCCATGAGGTATCGCAAGGCAAACTGATTTGTGTGCACCACCACTCTTGTACCAACAAAGTACGCTTGTAATTTCTTGAAGGCATATACAACTGCATGTAATTCTTGCTAAGTCACTGTATAGTTCTTTTGTGCTCCATTCAGTAATTTGCTCGCATAAAAAATCTGGTGAAAGATTTTCTCTCGATTTTGACCCAAAATAGCACCAAGTACCACCCAATTGCATCACACATTACTTTGAAGGGTTGAGACTAATCTGGAGTGACAATAATAGGAGCAGAGGTAAGCTTTTCATTAAGCCAATGAAATGCCTTCAAACAAGTATTATCAAAAATGAATATCACCTCCTTCTCCAACAACTTGCAGAGAGGATTCACAATTTTGGAAGTCTTTTATTATCCTACAACAAAAAATTGCATGACCAAGAAAACTCTGCACCTCCTTGACAGAGATTGGTGGATATAACTTCCCAATCACTTCAATTTTTGCTCTTTCAACTTTAATACCCTTGTCAGAAATTTTGTGCCCCGAAATAATGCCCTCCTTCCCTATAAATTGCATTTCACCCAATTTAGCACCAAATTTGCTTCTTCACATCTCTGTAAAACCTTGCCAATATTGGCCAAGCAGTCTTCAAACCCATCACCCACTACGAAAAATCATCCATAAACACTTCTATAGTGTCCTCCATCGTATTTCAGAATATAGACATCATACATCTTTGGAAGGTGACAGGAGCATTGCATAAACCAAGGACATGTGTTTGAATACAAATATATCGTAGAGGCATGTGAATGTCATTTCTCCTGGTCTTCTGGTGCAATCGAAATCCGATTGTACCCAGAATATCCATCTAAGAAGAAATACCAACCTGGGCCTGCTAATCGATCCAATATCTAGTCTATAAAAGGCATTGAAAAAGATCTCTAAGTGTCCAAGAGTTCAATTTCTGATAGTCCATGCATACACGCTAGCCTGTGATTGGTCTAAGAGGGATCAACTCATTGTGCTCATTAGGAATGTCACGCCTCAAATTCCAACGGGGCGGACTGGCACCCGAAGCCGATAAGGCCCGAGAGAACCAATCTTCATCCATGTCCATTCATATCCATTTCATTCAATAAACATCACCATCACATAGAGATATAAGTTGCCAATAGCGGAAGTCATGGAAACATGTGATGTATACATATAAGAAACTTGGTCGTTAGGGCCATTAAGTCAAAATGGACATACATCTCTTACATTCATATACCCACATACCTCTATGAAAGCCTCTAACATATGCACATACATAACCATCCTAAAGTTGGGACAAGTCCCCGCTTTATACAATATTTACAATACCAAAATCAATGTACAACTGTGACTCGGAAAGCCCCGAACCAACTGGAGCTCACCAAAGATCAGTAGATGACCTGCAGCTTACTATGGAGGTCTACTAGTATCTGCACCTGCAGCATGTAAGGTAAGTCCCCCAAGGGACGTCAGTACGACGAATGTACTGAGTATGTAAGGCTCAAATGAAACTGCATGATATGTAGGTGCTTCCATGAAATCAAATATAAGAGAATAGTCAGTACAAATAAAGCACCAGTCTGCATATGTGGAACCTTGTACATTACGTCCTTTACTTCTTTTGCTTTTACATTTATTCATCCTTATCGCTCTACCCATGCTAGGTTGTTAAGTCGCCCCTGGGATGAGATTAACCCATGCTAGGTATTTAACCCCTGGGATGTGATTAACCCATGCTAGGTACTTTGACCCCTGGGATGTTATATTAACCCATGCTAGAATTTTTTGTCGCCCCTGGGATGTTATATTAACCCATGCTAGGCTTTTATGTCGCCCCTGGAATGTTATTAAGAATATACAATTCTTTCATTAGAAGAGTAATACATTACTTCATTTCTTTACCTCCATGAGAATGTTACATTGGTGATTGTACATTATTGGAACTTTTGGAACATTAGTCAAAGAACATGAGACGTGTGAATCACAATTGATCAATTCATAAGGAACATGTGATTAACAATAATTGATAACCGGAAATGGGATACCTTAGAACATTTCGGAATGGAATAAGTACAATGTCAATGTGAATACTATGTGCTGCAGAAGGATACGGAAAGAGTAACCTTACATACCTTCACTTCCAAGTATGAAAAAACAAGCCTATATATGAACACAATAGTCCATCTCCTTCCTTACGTTTCACTCTACAATACAAGTACATAACGGAGATTATGTCAACAACTAGTTACCGTACAAGCGTACAAGATGACAATGAGCTATATGACTGACATATAACGTCATTTTACCCTTTATAATACAATACACTGCATTATCATACCAACAACACCATAACATTCCACACATTGACCAAGACATCATAAACCAATAGCATTTCACACCACGTTTACCTTTTACGCTTCCTCATTATCATTCCGTCACATTTACTCCATCACATTGCCTCATAACAACATATGAACAACAATCCATAATTAATATAATCCAAAATTCTTCCATACGACCCCTTAAAGTCATTAAAAAGGTATCATAAGTTGATAATTACATCCAAAAAGGGTATAGGGGCCGTCGGGGATCAAAGAGAGACAAAACCATACAAAATGACTTTCTGGGGTGACCTGCGAAGCCACATGCGCCCACAGGTGGATGAAATGCGTCCGCAGGTGACCCTTGGCAGTGTCCAGGGGCACCTGCATTGGCATCTGCGCCAGCAGGTGCCTTCGTCTACGGGGGCGGATGCCCAAATCGGCCAAAAAAGGTCCTTTTTGGGTCCTTTTGTGTAATAAATGGTCCAAGGCCATAAGTAAGCTTTTATTTACATATGTTAGATCATCTTATATACCAACGAACATTCATGGTTCCACAACGCACATAAACAACACCAAAACTACACTTTCCTTTCAATTCGTCACCAAATCCATGACCAATTTCACAATAATAATGCCACTTGTTATACACCAAAAAGGAAACAAGTTAATGACATAACCACATATACATGTTGATATTAAACAAACCAAACTCTCTTCATTCAAGACCACAAGTCCACTTCACTGTTTAGAAGGCAAAACCCTTCACCGATTAAGCAAAAGTACATTGTTTTACACATAGTGACTGCCCAACACTGTGCCAACACAACCAACATGATTTATACATCATCTTAAGCATAACATATAGTAAACCATAAGAATAAACACTTACCAAAGCTTACCAAAGAGTGATCTTGTCCAATAAGTAGTTGCCTTAGGGTTTGTGGGAGAAGAGAAATATTTGGAAAAATCTAGAAAATGGCATGTGTGCTTTTATGAATAAAAATATGATTTTTCTTGACTTATATAGTCCCTTCCTAATCATCCTTTTCCACACATTTAATGTTTTTACTTGGTCAATGGAAGAATGGGTCAAATTCCATTTTGGGTCATGTCTTTTTATGATTTTTGGGCCTTATTTGGGCCCAATGGCACATGATTCACTTAAGCCCAACAAATTAATGCATAAATTCACCAACTCTCTCATGTTTAAATGATTCTATAAATGTTAAGGTAGTCTCATGGGTTCGGGAACGTACGGGGTGTTACAAGGAATCAGTTTCATACCTCTTTTCTTTGGGACACATTGTACTGGGCTTACCAGTTTTTTAGCTAATATTGGATACACCACCCTTACATCTAACCACTTGATGATCTCTTTCTTCACCACCTCTTGCGTAGGTGGATTAAGCCTACACTGATTCTCAATTCTTAGGATGAAATCTTCTTCTAAGTTGATCTTATGAGTACAAATCCCAAGTGGGATCCCAATGCTGTTGGAAATGGTCCACCTAATTGCCCTTTAGAAATGTTTAAGCACTGATACAAGTGACTCAACCCGCCACTCAACCAAATCAGCTACCACAATAATAAGAAGTGTACTATTCTCTCCCAAGAAAGCATAGCGTAAGTGGCCAGGCAGCACTTTCATTTCCAACACCGATGGTTCTTTAATATAAGGCTTAGCTGGAGGAGTAGGCCTATTTTTCAGATCCAAGTCTAACTTCGTTGGAGCGTAGGAACAGGAACCCATCCCAACCACTGCATTCACTATTTTACCATAATCTTTGATGTCATCACCATCAAAGTTCATCATCACTACAGCAAAGGTTTCAACTATAAACCTTCTTTAAAGGGCACCTCAATGTCTTTCTCATCAAAAATATCAAACACAGACACAATATTCATTTCTCTTGATTGTTTCATGGATTGACATACATTGGGTTTAACTTCTTCGTTGTTCAATATGAACTTCAACTCATTGCTTTCCATGTCAACCAGTACTCTTCCAGTTGCTAAGGAGGGTCTTCCCAAGATTATAGGAACTTCAAAATCCACTTCTCAATCTAAGATCACAAAATCAGCAGGGAATATGAAACTCTCCATCTTCGTTAACACATCACATAAGATCCCCAAGGGCCTCTTGACCGAATGGTCAGCCATCAATAGCCGCATTGTTGTTGGTTTGGGGGCTCCTAAGCCCAACTATTTATAGATCACAAACGGTATTTATTCGATGCTTGCACCTAAGTCACATAATGTCTTAGCAAAATTAAAGGCTCCAATGGTGCAAGGAATGATAAAGGCACCTGTATCTTCCTTCTTCTGAACCAAAGTGCATGAGGCAATCACACTACAATGGTGTATGTTATCCGCAAGTTCAAAACTAACTGTTCTCTTTTTAGTGACCAAATCTTTCATGAACTTGGCATAACCTGGCATTTGTTCCAATGCTTCCACTAAAGAAAAGTTTAATGACAATTGTTTCAACATGAAAATGAATTTTTGGAACTTGCCGTCATCCACTTTCCTCTTCATCCTTTAAGGAAATGGAGGTGGAGGTATAGGGATTTGAGCTAAAGTTTTTGCAACCTTATCATTCTCTGTATTTTAAGAAATCTCAACATGAATACTTGTAGATTCCTCATTTACTAAGATATCATCAATAACCACCTACTTTTCAGAGTTAGTCGGACATTTTTTTTTTAAGGCATCATCACCAGCAACTCCAAATTCAGAAACAACAAACTCTTTATGGTCATCAACAATGGCATCGGATCAGGAAACACCCTTCTGCTTTTAGTGGTATAGCCACGCCTTTGACATTACTTCTCGTTCTTTAGACGGTGTCGCTAGGCAATGTCCCACTCTTTCGCTGATTCAAAGCTACAAACATTTGATCCATTTGAAACTCCAACTGTTTGATGGAAGTGGAGTGTGAGTCCACTTGTTGACTAATAATATAAAAATAAATTTTTAATGTAAAAAAAAATCTAAACCCGAAAGGGAAAAAAAAGGAAAACCCCATTTATACACCCCCACCCCCATTGCAACCTACCCAACCCTACCCCCTTCTCTTTCCTAAAAAAACCTTCCCACTATCGTCCCCTCTTCTTCTTATTCTCTTTTAATAGCTTTTTTTTTGTACAAAATTTTATGTGATGAACAATCTTCACCTTTTAAAACTGAGAAGTTAGGTCGAATGAAAAAATTGATATCTAATAGAATGAAGAAAAAATGGAAGAGTAACGCATAAATGACCGGAAATAGGTAGAGTGTTGATGGTGTGATTAGTGATACTTTGGTGCTAGCTGTCGATATTGAAATTTTTTGTTGATTGAAATTCAATTTATCTGCTGAAATGTTTGTCCCCAAACCCATTCTTCACCAATCTACACTTAATTATATAAAATTTCTCAAATTTCCACATCTATTTCGTTAAAATTCCAATTCCAAAGATGCTTTTTTTGCAAACCTTATTTAATTTCTCACACCCATTTCAACATAAGTTTAATGCATAAAATGCAATTTGCAATTTCTAAGAGACCTATTATGGTAGATTATAAATATTTGGTGGCGGAATAGTGGACTTGTGGTGGTGAAGTGGTGGCACAGAGCAGTTTATAAAGGGGAGAAAGAGAAAAATATTATTTTAAAAAGAAAAATAATGAGAAAGAATAGATTAAAAAAATATGAAAAAGATAAAGAGGTTTAAGTAGAAAAAATTAAAAATTTAACATCTCACGCTCCCAAATTTAGTGGAGTGCACGCACTATGCCACTTCAGCAGATTGTGTCAAATTGGCACACTTTCTACATAAATCAAGTGTTCAATAGGTGCAGGGCTACGCACAAATGTCTAAGTGAAAAAATCGAACAAGTTTGAGGGATTGAGTATGTGTTCCGCCCTAAAATAATGTACCAAACAAGATACTCATAATACACAAGAGTAATGCATACATTATTTTTTTAACACACTCTACAAAACGACCCCTTAAAAGCTTCTATGTCCTATTTTAGAAGTATGACCTAGTATACGTACTCGCATGATGCGCGGTCAATTTAATTTGAAACTGAATCATTAAAAGTCTTATGCAAAAGGTCAAGACAGAAAGTGATGCAAAAAATTTGTGATTTATATAAAAATATGCTTCATACAAATAAAATTATTGTTTTTGAGTAAAGATTTATATATCTTATTATTAACTATTCGCAAGCTTTTCTTTGTTTTTCATATATATGATTATCTTTTGTCTTATTAGTTGTGTGTATATATAATTATTTCTTTTAAACTATCAAATACAAAGGTAACAAAATATAAATATAATGTCGTCTCATTTTCTTTTTATCATCTTCTATGTGAAATTGAAGACCAATATCAGTATTTCTATCAATCTCCTTGCGTCTTTACTGGGAGTAAAACGTGAATGTTTTTTTTAAAAAAAAATTCTTTAATTATGTTACTTACAACAAAAAATAATATATACATCACTTAAATTTAACTTTAAATCTCTCGAAAAAAGTTATGGACGATGTTTCTAACCTTTCTCAAACCAATTATTTATAAGGAATACTTTACAGTTTATACAATACAAATTCATATAATAAAAAGGTTAAGTAATACATTTCAAACTTACCATTTTTTTTCAAAAAAGAAAAACACTGCAAGAAATTAAAATCATTTTCGGCAAATGACTTCATTCTTTCGTTCAAACCTATGTTGTGAATACAAACTTAACTTCCTCATATGCTTCATCTTCTACTGAACTCGTATTTTGCATTTGTGATATCATTTCATCAGCATGCTTTATCTCGTACTTTGTCGAAACCTAATATTGAAAAAAAAAAAAAATCAAGAAAATCAATCATATATCATATCATTATGCATGACCTAATTTATAATCAAGAAACTACATATACATATAGTAGATAATCCTGAAACTTCAAGCAATAAAAAGTAAAAGCAAATAGGAAGCTTGGAGAATTGATTGATGATTGAAAAGTAATGACTTTGGGAATTTATAACTCTCCTTTTACTTAATAATTTGAACAAAAATAAATATATTGTAATTATATACCATTATTTTTTTGCTTGATACCATAATTGTCTTCATAATTTCTAATCAAATCTTTCTTAATTAGCTACCCCTGAAATCTCTCTTAAATTTACAATTTAATTATATCACCTCCACAATTATGGGACATAATTCTTGGACTCAAATACAGTAGCGATTATACTTTTTCCTTAAAAATGACTGCTGAAAATATATTTAGCTAACATAAAAGAATTAATAAGAGAAAAAGGTAAATAATATTTCAGATAATTTCCTTTTCTATGCCACTTCATCTTTTTTATAACTTCCCATGATTAACTTCTCCTTAAATCTCTCTTAATTAACTCTCTATTAAGGTAACTTTTTATTATAGCTAAAATCAATTTTTATTAAAAAATATATAGAAAGTGTAAAAATTTATACTTCCTTTTTAATTATTATAGATTATATATATATATTATCAAATATGTCTTTTAATTGCTACTTAATTGATAATTTGTTTTCCAAATTTATTTCCTAATTAGTCTGTCATATAATTTTTAAAATAGATAAGCAGAATTGAATATAAAAAAAATGTGGCATTATATATTTTTATCACATATATGATTTTAGCTTTAGAGTTTTCAAGTGAAACATTAACATATTTGATTAGCTCGGGACCTTGACCAAGTGAAGTGTATTAAGGATGCAGATGACAAAGTTTTGGTGGAGGAGTTTCTTATTAGGAGGAGATGTCAGTCTTACTTCCATAAGCTCATGAACGAAAGAAGGGACACTAGCATTGTGTTGAGGGATTTGGAGCACTCCGAGAGGCTTCGCGACTATGGTTATTGTAGGCGCGTCAAGGTTGAGGAGGTTAAGGGTACTATTTGTAGGATGCATAGGGGTAATGCGACTGGGCCTGACAACATTCCGGTGGATTTTTGGAAGTGCACAGGAGGGGAAGATATGGAGTGGCTGACAAGGTTGTTTAACATAATTTTTAAGACGGCGAAGATGCCTGAAGCTTGGAGATGGAGTACGATGATTCCATTGTATAAGAACAACGGTGGAATTCAGGATTTCAATAATTATAGGGGTATCAAGTTGGTGAGTCACACTATGAAGATTTGGAAGAGGGTGGTAGAGTTGAGGTTATAAAGGATTGTTACAATTTCTGAGAATCAGTTTGGATTTATGCCAGGACGCTCGACTACTGAAGCCATCCATCTCGTTAGGAGACTGGTGAAGCAGTATAGGGAGACGAAGAAGGACTTGTACATGGTGTTCAATGACTTAGAGAAGGCCTATGATAGAATTCCCAGGGAGGTTTTATGGAGGTACTTGGAGGCTAGAGGTATACCTATGATGTATGATATGGCGATTAAAGATATGTATGATGAAGCCAAGACTCAGGTTAGGACTGTGGGAGGGGACTCAGAGCACTTTTCCGTCTTGATGGGGTTACACCAAGGATTGACACTTAGCCCGTTTCTATTTGCCTTGGTGATGGAAGTTGTAACGTTACAAATTCAAGGTGAGGTGCCTTGGTGTTTACTTTTACAGATGATGTAGTCTTGATTGATGAGACCCGTGGTTGAGTTAATTCTAAGTTGGAGGTTAGAAGACAAACCCTAGAGTCTAAAGGGTTTAGGTTGAGTACGTCCAAGACAGAATATTTGGAGTGTAAGTTCTGCGAGGTGTTGCATGAGGCTGATGTGGTTGTAAAGCTTGATACCCAGGCCATTTAGAATAGAGATAGTTTTAAGTATTTGGGGTTTATGATTCAGGGGAATGGAGAGATTGATGAGGATGTCACTCATCGAATTAGGGTAAGGTGGATGAAATGGAGGCTCGCTTTCGGGATCTTGTGTGACAAGAAGGTGTCTTCTAAACTCAAAGGAAAGTTCTACAGAGTAGAGGTTAGACCGGCTATGTTGTATGGGGCAGAGTGTTGGCTAGTTAAGAAATCTCACATTTAAAAAATGAAGGTGGCGGAGATGAGAATACTACGGTGGATGTGTGGGTGTAATAGAAAAGATAGGATTAGAAATGAGGTTATTAGAGGTAAGATGAGAGTGTGTCATGACCCAAAATAAGGTCATGATGGCACTTATCATGGCTTAGCCTTGATAAGTAAGCCAATCACCCCAAACGAATGAAATGCAAAACAAAAAAGGCAACAAAGTAAAATGAGACTTCTAGAATGAAGTCAAGCCATGCATATATATCAGTAAAGGACAGAAATCCAAACAAAATACAAAACCAATCCCAAAATCTGATATCATAAGTGTAGAGCATCTAATGATACAAACTGAGTCTAAAGTACATAATCTATGTTTAAAATCAAAAATAAAGATATCTATATAGATAAGAAGAGGTTTGGGTCTACTCAGAGGACATAGAGCAACCGGTACGTCAAATATCACCAATCAAAACCTCCGTATGTCATACTCAGACCTATATCTGCACTGAAAGGGTACAGTACGGGTGAGTATGGTCCACATGTACTCAATAGGAATCATAGGCCGACTGATCAAGGTAGACAAAAATATAAGTAAAGAAAACTATGAGTACATCACCTGCAAACAAAAAAGTTCCCAAACAGTAGCTCACACCGTCTCCACTAACAGTTCTAAAATAATATTGAATTGAAACAACACAGATATACATGAAAAGTATACGGAAACTAAATACAAATCATGGAAAAACTAAAAGAAATCACGAAAGATGCATATGCAATGCAATTCAATGATGATGGGATGGAATGGTGAAAATCATCGCATGACTTTTTGTATACACCTACCGAGCTCGCAGATCTGCACTAAGACCCATAAGGAGGTTTGCAACCCGTATACTATAACTCATATCTCAATCTCAATCTCAATCCACCTCTCCGGCTCGTGTTCACGGAGAGAGTTTTTAAAAAAATGTCTCATTTTCTTTAAAAATAATATTCCTCAACGGTACCAGCATCTCATGAATGTATATAAATGGAATGAGGATGTAATTCTCACAATCAAATCAGTATGAAGATATCCAATCAATTCAATATGTATGTAACTGATCCCAAAATCAACTCAATATGTCCACAATTCATGATTATCAACTCTAATTAGGCACCATCAGAATAAATATGCATGTAAGACATCACTAATATCATAACAATCCCTAACTCGGGTTTTTCTATCATGATAAAGGCAATCTATGCTCAATAAGGCCTATAATAACAACTTAAGCCCCCAACACTGGCATCATATCTAGAAAAAGTCATATAATTGCACAAATAAGGCCAATGATGTCAAATAAGGCCCTCACTCGGGCCACGCAATATTAAATATCACAAGTCAACACCCACTGAATATAAGCCCCCACTCGAGCACACAACAGTAATAATACTCTCGAAAATATAAACCTCATAGTCATTTTTCCCAACCCATAGCATGTTTTACTTATTTAATAACTATCCAGCTCAATCTGAAAGAAGCTAAGCCATAACCTACCTCGAAATGATGAAATCCAAGCCTAAAGTCCTTCAAAACAGTGCTTCCCCTTTGTACGTCCTCGGAATCAACTAAAACATACAAATATAGCATGACTATGGGGCTTATATTTCATGATTATTATTACTGTTGTGTGCCCGTGGGGCTTATTGTGTTAATGCTAACTTGAGATATCTGATACTGCGTGTTGCCCATTTGGGGGTCTTATTTGACATTATTTGGCTTTATCAGTGCATTTAGATGTCTTATTTCTGGATATAATGCCCGTGTGGGGGCTTATTTTTTTAAAATAGGTCTTATTAAGCATTAATTGTCTTATCATGATTGAAAAGCCCGAGTTAGGGGATAATATGATTTAAATGATGTCTTTTATGCATATTTATTCCACTGGTGCCCATTTAGAGTTGAAAATTATGAATTATGGCCATATTGAGTTGATTTTTAGGCTCACTTATATATATAAATTTTGAATGGATTGAATATTTTCATACTGATTGACTGCGAGCATTACATCCTTATTCCATACATATTTATTCATGAGATACTGTTACTATTAAGGAATAATGTTTTTGAAAGAAAATAAGACATTTTATGAAAACCCTCTCCGTGAACATGAGTTAGAGAGGTGAGTTGACATTGAGATATGAGTTATAGTATATGGGTTGTGAACCCCCCCATGGGTCCTATCTAGGGAGCTGCGAGCTCGGTAGGTATATACAGAAAGTCATACGATGGCTTTCATAATTTCATCACTTTATCCCACCTTCATTGCATTTGTATTGCATTCCATATGTATCATTCACATTTCCCTTAGCTATATGTCTTGTGTTTTATCTTCTTATACTTCCGTGTATGTTTGGGTGTTTTCCTTTCGATATCATTTTATAATTGTTAGTGGAGATGGTGTGAGCTACCGTTTGAAAACTTTTTTGCTTGTAGGTTAAATGCTCATAGTCTACTTTACTTATTTTATTATCTAATTTGCTCAGTCAGCCTATGATTCCTACTGAGTACATGTGGGCCATACTCACCCTTACTGTGCCCTTTTGATGTAGTTTTGAGTATGATTATAGGATGAGACAACTGATTTCGTGTGGATTTTAGAGCGTTGTTCGAGGTACTGGGTGCTCTAGGGTTTTCAGAGCCGACTCCGGACCTCCTCTTATCTTACTTTATGTCTTTATTTCATTTTCAGAGACGAACATGTATCTCAGATTATGTTATGTACTAGATGCTCTTACACTTTGACACCAGATTTTGGGGATTTATGAGATTACTTTCAGGCTTTTGTTCTAATTATGTTTTGTATTGACTTGACTTCACTCTAGATGTCTGTTTGGTTTATATCTATGTTCGAGAGATTGTTCGTCTTTATGGAGCGCACATGTCTATTATTTTAGACAGAGGTTTAGTGGTCACTTCTAGCTTTTGGAGAATGTTTCAGGAGGAGTTGGGTACTCAGGCTAATCACATTACAGTTTTTCACCCACAGACTGACGATCAGTCGGAGCGAACTATTCAGGTTTCAAAGGATAAGCTCGCACGTGTGTTATGGAGTTTGGAGGTCAGTGGGAGCAGCATTTGGCCTTAGTGGAGTTTACTTATAATTTGGGGAAAACCCTCTTTTGAAATCTTTGATTTAGAAGAATTTAGATGATAAAGTTGGTAGGAAATGATTTAGAATTGAGCTAGGAACTTACCCGCATTAACTTACGCAAGAAATCTCTCCCAAAATCTCCCTCCCAAGCTCCAATATGATAAAAATGGTGAAAATGAGCAAAAAGGGGATAAAATCTAGAAATTGGGCTGATTACAACAAAGAAGAGGTGTTGTTGACCGCGCGTTTCAAGTCTCTAAATGGACCCTCGATAGTTGTTCGGGACTCGACAGAAATAAACCATATATGCTACTAGGCTAATTTTGACGTTCCGGACTCAATGACGATGTCAGATTTTTGAAAAATGATTATTTTCAGTAAATTAACCCCCGAAGCCCTATTTTACTATTTTTCAAACCACGGGTCGAAATGAGATATAAAAGCCCCAAACCCGAACTAACCACGCTACTAACCCAAAATTAACATTCTGGATTTGCTGGCAAAGTCCAAATCGCTATCCGACACTTGGATAAAGAAATGTTGACCTAAGTCTCAAAACAACCTCAAACTCAACCAAATCATTCTCGATCACCTCAAGAACTGTGCCAACCATCCCTAAATCCTAAAATCAACATGTAGAAACTATGGGGAAGGGGAAAATGGTCAAAACATATAAAAAGGGGAAATCACAAAATCAGGTCTTTACAATATCCACCACTAAGACTTTAGTTTTTCTTAAACTTTAAAAAGCAAGGAAGTACCTGAATCGGAAAAAAGCTGAGGGTAACTACTGCGTATGTCGGACTCGACCTCCTAAGTAGACTCCTCAATGGAACAGTGTCTCTACTAAACCTTAAACACAAAAATATCTCTAGAATGCAATCGTCTAATATTTCTACCAAAAATGGAGACTGGCTCCTCAACAAAGGTCAACCTCTCATCCAACTAATCCAAATCCTACTGAAGCATGTGTGACTTATCTGGAATATAATTTTGGAGCATAGATACATGAAAAACTGGATGAACGACTAAAAAATTTTGAGGTAAGGCCAACTCATAAGCAACCTCCCCAACTGTTCGAAGAATCTCAAAAGGTCTGATGTACCTCGGACTAAGCTTGCCCCTCATTTCGAACCTTATCACACCCTTTATGGGCGACACGTGAAGGAGGACTCGATCACAAATCCCAAACTTCAAAGCATGAAGTCTGCGGTTAGCATAACTCTTTTGCATACTCTTGGTTGCTCGAAGCCTATCCTGAATCACTCGAACTCTATCCAAAGACTCGCGAAGCAAGTTGGTATCACGGGGTCTAGCCTCAAAAGTCTCAAACCAACCAGTAGGAGATCAACAATTCCAACCATTAAACGCTTCAAAAGCGTTCATCTCAATACTCGAATGGTAGCTATTATTATAAGCGAACTCCACTTAGGCCAAATGCTGCTCCCACTAACCTCCAAACTCCATAACACACGTGCGAACGTGTCCTTCGAAACTTGAATAGTCCGCTCCGACTGACCGTCAGTCTGTGGGTTAAAAACTATAATGTGATTAGCCTGAGTACCCAACTCCTCCTGAAATATTCTCCAAAAGCTAGAAGTGACCACTAAACCTCTGTCTAAAATAATAGACTTGTGCGCTCCATAAAAACGAACAATCTCTCGAACATAGATATAAACCAAACGCGAGACATCTAGAGTGAAGTCAAGTCAATACAAAACATAATTAGAACAAAAGCCTGAAAGTAATCTCATAAATCCCCAAAATCTGGTATCAAAGTGTAAGAGCATCTAGTACATAACATAATCTGAGATACATGTTCGTCTCTGAAAATGAAATAAAGACATAAAGTAAGATAAGAGGAGGTCCGGATCGGCTCTGAAAACCCTAGAGCACCCAGTACCTTGAACAACGCTCTAAAATCCACACGAAATCAGTTATCGCATCCTATAATCATACTCGAAACTATATCAAAAGGGCACAGTAAGGGTGAGTACGGCCCACATATACTCAGTAGGAATCATAGGCTGACTGAGCAAATTAGATAATAAAATAAGTAAAGTAGACTATGAGCATTTAACCTGCAAGCAAAAAAGTTTCCAAACGGTAGCTCACACCGTCTCCACTAACAATTATAAAATGATATCGAAAGGAAAACACTCAAACATACACGGAAGTATAAGAAGATAAAACACACGACATATAGCTAAGGGAAATGCGAATGAGATACTGGTACCATTGAGGAATATTATTTTTGAAAGAAAATGAGACATTTTATGAAAACCCTCTCCGTGAACACGAGTCAGAGAGGTGAGTTGAGATTGAGATATGAGTTATAGTATATGGGTTGCGAACCCCCGAGGGTCCTATCTTAGGAGTTGCGAGCTAGGTAGGTATATACAGAAAGTCATGCGATAGCTTTCACTATTTCATCATTTCATCCCACCTCCATTACATTTGCATTGCATTGCATATGTATAATTCGTATTTCCCTTAGCTATATGTCTTGTGTTTTATCATCTTATACTTTCGTGTATGTTTGGGTGTTTTCCTTTCGATATCATATTAGAACTGTTAGTGGAGACGGAGTGAGATACCGTTTGGAAACTTTTTTCCTTCCAGGTTACGTGCTCATAGTCTACTTTACTTAGTTTATTATCTACTTTGCTCAGTCAGTCTATGATTCATACTAAGTACATGTGGACCGTACTTAGCCCTACTGTGCCCTTTTGGTGCAGTTTCAAGTACGATTACAGGATACGACAGCTGATATCGTGCGGATTTTAGAGCGGCATTCGAGGTAGTGGGTGCTCTAGGGTTTTCAGAGCCGACTCCGGACCTCTTCTTATCTTACTTCATGTCTTTATTTCATTTTTAGCGACAGACATGTATCTCAGATTCGGGTATGTACTAGATGCTCTTACATTTTGACACTAAATTTTAGGGATTTATGAGATTACTTTTAGGCTTTTGTTCTAATTATGTTTCGTATTGACTTGACTTCACTCTAGAAGTCTCGCATTTGGTTTATGTTATTATCGATTTTGTTTTTCCTTTATCAGTTTGGGTGATTGGCTTACCTATCAAGGCTCAGCCGCGATAAGTGCCATCATGACCCATTTTTGGGTCGTGACACTTACTTAGGGGTTGTTTGGTGTGATGTATAAAAGCTAATAGTCATGGGATAAAATTTTAGTGCCTAAGAGGATTTGTTGTTTATGTCACTTCATTTAAACAGTGTAAGGGGTCGTTTGGTTTGACTACAAGTTATGTTGGGATTAGTTATGCTGGGATAAGTTATTGTCATGGGATAAAATTTTAGTGCCTAAGAGGATTTGTTGTTTATGTCACTTCATTTAAACAGTGTAAGGGGTCGTTTGGTTTGACTACAAGTTATGTTGGGATTAGTTATGCTGGGATAAGTTATTCCGGGATTAGTTATGCTGGGATAAGTTATTTCGGGATTAGTTATGCTGAGATTATTTCTTATTGAGTGTGTGGTTTGTTGTATTCAAAATAATATGCATTGCATAGTTTCTAAGAATAAGTTAATTGTTTACAAAAATTCCCTCCACCTTATTTAGTTTTTTTATATCTTCTTTTCAAGCTTTAGTTATTCATTCTTAAAAATAAAATTTCCATCTCATTTAACTTAATTTTTTTGTGGGTGTGCATTCCCATGATTATGTTGTGTGTTTTTAAAAATAAAACTTTCATCTTTTTAGCTTAAATTTTTTGTGTGTGCCTTCCTATGATTATGCCGTGTGTGTTTAAAAATAAATCTTTCATCTTATTTAGCTTAAAATAAAGCTTTCATCTTAAGTTTGTTAAAGTAAAAGAGGATTTGTTGTTTGTATCACTTCATTTAAACACATATCACTCATATATTATAAAATATTAAAATTATCATCATTTTAATTGATATATAAAACACAAATTTTCAAGTGATTAAAAAACTATTTAATTTAAAATATGTAATTTAGCAATGGAGTCAACATTTTTGTTACTCTTAAGAGAAATCAAAATATAAATAAACATAAGAATTAGTCAAATAAATTCAACGTATAATATTTTCATAAATAAAAAAAATATTTATATAGTGTAATTTTTAATAAAAAATATGAAGAATTATCATAGAATGACTAGTAGTGGAGGTTATAAATGTTATTATAAATTGTATTAAAAATAATGTGAATATGCATGGATGTAAAAAGTGATTATAAAAAGGGTGTGAGGGTTTCTTTTGTCATTTTAATTACTTTATCCCAAGATAACTTATCATAGTATTACTATACCACCAAGAGGGAGGGATAACTTATCCCGATACTAATTAGTAATCCTGGGATAAGTTATCCCAGGTTGTGCAACCAAACAAGAAATTAAGAGGCACTAAAATTTTATCCTGGGACTATTAGCTCTTATCCATCACACCAAACAACTCCTTAATTTCTTGTTTGATTGCACAACTTGGGATAAATTATCTAAGGATTACTAATTAGTACCGGGATAAGTTATCCCTCCCTCTTGGTGGTATAGTAGTACTAGGATAAGTTATCTTGGTATAAGGTAATTAAAATGACAAAAATACACCTCAAACCCTTTTTATAATCACTTTTCACATCCATGTATATTCACAGTATTTTTAATACGATGTATAATAGTATTCACAACCTCCACTACTCGTTATTCTATGATAATTCTTCATATTTTTTATTAAAAATTACACTATATAAATATATTTTTTATTTATGAATATATTATATGTTGAATTTATTTGACTAATTCTTATGTTTATTTATATTTTGATTTCTCTTTAGAGTAATAAAAATGTTGACTTCGTTGTTGAATTACATATTTTAAATTAAAGAGTTCTTGAATCACTTGAAAATTTGTTTTTTTTAATATCAATTAAAATGATAATAATTTTAATTTTATAACATATGAGAGATATGTGTTTAAATGAATTTACACAAACAACAAATCCTCTTCTACTTTAACAAACTTAAGATGGAAGCTCTATTTTAAGCTATATAAGATGAAAGATTTATTTTTAAACACACTCGGCATTATCATGGGAAGACACACAAAAAAAATTTAAGCTAAATAAGATGAAAATTTTATTTTTAAAAACACATGGCATAATCATAAGAATGCGCGCGCACACACAAAAAAATTTTTAGCTAAATAAGATGGAAGTTTTATTTTTAAGAATAAATAACTAAAACTTGAAAAGAAAATATAAGGCAAAAACAAAAAAGGTGGAGGGTATTTTTGTAAACAATTAACTTATTCTTAGAAATTATGCAATACATATTATTTTGAATACAACAAATCAAACACTCAATAAGAAATAATCCCAGCATAACTAATCCCGAAATAGTTTATCCCAGTATAACTAATCTCAGTATTACTAATCCAGCATAACTTGTATTCAAACCAAACGACCTCTTAGTGTACAGTACAGTTAAAGTATCTTTAGTAGAAATATAATTGGTGTGCTATGTTCCTCCCTCTTAGTCATTTATATGTAGTACTAGACATTGGTGCCCGTGCCAACACGGGCACAATATAGGATATTTTTTGTCCCAATTTATGTGACAAAAATGAAATTTGGAAAGCCAACTGAATTTTTTTTATGATATTTAAATATTTAAAGTTTTTTACTATTGAGATTTATAGTACTTTTCACATAATTTTTAGACAATATATATTATTTTTTCCGTCTCAATTTAAGTGGGAATGATGGATTTGGCGAGTCAAGCTAATTTGTTCTATAGTTACTTCATCTGCCCTAATTTAAGTGGCATCGACAGAATTTGGAGAGCCAATCAATTTGTCTTATAAATATTTTAAGTTGTTAATTATTGTAATTTATAGTAATTTTTACATTATTTTTAAATACTATATGTTATTTCTTTAGTCCCAATTTATGTGTCACTAATAAAATTTCGTGAGTCAATCATATTTTTATGTCTTTTAAATATTTTAGATTGTTAATTGTTGTTATTTATAATATTTTTTATGTAATTTTTAAATATATAACAAATTAAAAAAAAAATAAGACAAACAAATTAAAACAGAGAAAATATAGCCTTAAATAATTTAACTTCTAAAAAATATGACTAAATTTTATATGTTGTACAATCATCTCAATAAAAAAATGAACTTAGTGTTCTAGGAAAGCAGCTAATGCGGCTAGCCGGCATCATTAATTAAGATGGGCTCATGAAACTCACAAAGTATAAATCTTTTAAGAGGGAAACACGCGTCAATTTGTAAATATTAATTGGTATTTATGTCTAACAGGGGGAAAATGCACATATGAAGCAGCTATGTACAAAAGTGATAAAGCAGGAAAGTAAGCAAGTTCCGAAAATATCTTTGACATGGGGTAGAAATATGATTGGTCTGGTTCATCCCTCTTCCTCGTTTATTTCTATTACTAGATAAGGGTGTCCGTGCTCCGCATGGGTGTCTAATCATTATTTTCTCACGATACATAAATAATTTTTGAGATGAGTGAGAGAGTGGATTAAATATTATCAATTTTCTAATACTCAAACGACTTATAATAATTAATTATGGGTAATATAGTAAAATCACCTGGTTGCAGCAGGTGGGTTTGTCCCTTAATTTATCATTTTGTATTTATTTACTTTTTTTAATTAAATATTATTAATTTTCTAATACGCAAACGACTTATAATAATTAATTAGTGGTGATATAGTAAAATCACGGGGTTGAAGCAGGTGGTTGGTGCCATAATTCATCATGTTGTATTTATTTGCCTTTTTTAATTAAATATTATTAATTTTTTAATACTTAAATGAGTTAAAATAATTAATTAGGACTAAGAGGTGGAGGAACGGATAAGATCCGTCCGATCAAAGGCCGTGGACGGCCGAGATCTTTTTGGTCATACCAAAGACCCACACTTATTAAAAGGGATGATTAAATATTATCAATTTTCTAATACTTAAACGACTTATAATAATTAATTAGGGGTGATATAGTAAAATCACCAGGTTGAAGCAGGTGGGTTTGTCCCTTAATTTATCATTTTGTATTTATTTATTTTTTAAATTAAACATTATTAATTTTCTAATACCTAAATGAGTTAAAATAATTAATTAGGACTAAACAGTGGACGAACGGATAAGATCCGTCGGATCAAAGGGGGAGGTGGACGGCCAAGATCGTTAGTTGTTAATTATATTACGTTTTAACGTAATGTAATTTATCATTTTGTGTCTATTTTACTTTTTTTTTAATTAAATATTATCAATTTTCTAATACTTAAACGACTTATAATAATTAATTAGGGGTGATATAGTAAAATCACCAGGTTGATGCAGGTGGGTTCGTCCCTTAATTCATCATTTTGTACGTAATGTAATTTATCATTTTGTATCTATTTGACTTTTTTTAAATTAAATATTATCAATTTTTTGTAATACTTAAACGACTTATAATAATTAATTAGGGGTGATATAGTAAAATCACCGGGTTGAAGTAGGCGGGTTCGTCCCTTAATTCATCATTTTGTATTTATTTACCTTTTTTAATCAAATATTATTAATTTTCTAATACCGAAATGAGCTAAAATAATTAATTAGGACCAAGAGGTGGAGGAACGAATTAGATCCGTCGGATCAGGGGCACGTGGACGGTGGAGATCCGTTTGGTCGTCCAAACGGATCACCGCTTATTAATATTGATATAGGAGAGCGGTAGGAAGCAAATGGAGGTCGTCCTGCCAGCTTCCACCGCCTCTTCTTTGAAATTTCTGAATTCCTTCATTTTATTTGTTTGTCTCATTTTTTAATTTGTTATGTATTTAAAAATTACTTTAAATTACAATGATTAATGGCTTAAAAGATTTGAAAGATATATAAAAAACTTTGTCAACTCTCGAAATTCTATAAGTGCTACATAAATTGTGACAAAGAAAGTAACATATATTATTTGAAAATGACGTAAAAAATATCATAAATCACAATAATTAACAACTTAAAATATTTAAAGACATAAGAAAATTGATTGATTCTCCAAATAATATCACACTCACATAAATTGAGACATAAAGAGTAACATATATTATTTGAAAATTAGTAACAGGTACTATAAATCACAATAATTAACAATTCAAAATATGTAAAACTATATATAAAAAATTTGATTGACTCTCTAAATTCCATCAGTGTCACATAAAATTGGGACAGAGAGAGTAGCATATATTATCTGAAGTTATGTAAAAGTATTATAAATCACAATAATTAGGCTCGCGTCGTCGTCGTCATTGCTCGCTCGGCTCGACTTTGACTTCGAATTTGGAAATGGAGATTATCTTTTAGGATAAAATTCATTTGAAACTTGAGAATTAGTGATTGTTTTGATCCAAAAATCTAATACGAAATTTTTCTCCATTTGCGGACGCTCACGAGCATGTGCGGACGCATGTCACAACGCACCTCGAAGGGATGCGACCTTTCGAGGCACTGTTTAAAAATGGAACTGGGACCTGCAGATGCAGATAGGGTCCGCAGGTCGAATGAAAACTTTCTATTTTTTGACGAAAGATGACATGCAGTAGTAGGTGGCCCATGTACGGCCGCAAGTGAGCCCGACGATCCGAAATAGCGTAATTTTTCATGAACCATTGCTTCCTTTCTGAAGCACCACCTTTTGGCTATAAATACCTAGTTTTTTCCTCAGGTAAAGGTATGAAATTTTGAAGTGAATAAACTTTTCTTCTTTCTAAAAACCCAAGTGTGATCTACAAATCGTTGAGTGAGTTCGTAGTTCGACAAATTTGAGATACCACTATTTGCTGAAGTGAATCATTTTATCCTGGGAGGATATATTTCATTAACCTCGGGTACTTGATGGGAATAATTTCCTTAAGGACACACCGTGAATTCGCTTGACTTGATTCTATCTTTCTTCATCTCTTTCTTATGGTTTTTCTATTTTTCCAGAAAATAGTTTGAACTTCTTTGTTGTTCTTGAACTTGTTGTTGAAGTTCATGTTGTAAATACAAATTGTACCCAAAAAACAACAATCTTAAGAAAATTATTTATCTGAATTTTTGGTTTCTGGAGATTAAAGCCTTTTGGTTTTCTACTCTATTTGAACTTGATAGTGATTTGAAGTTATAAAAACTTCGTCACGAGTTAAAGTTTATTCGGTTGGTAATTTGAAGAATATAAAAACTTCATCGTTAAACTAGAAACAAGTTGTTTAAAGTTTAAGACTTTATTGTTAGTATTTGTGATACTAAGTTGTTTGTATATTTGTGACAGCAAAATGACTAATGAAAATCAAGTCAATGATGGAACGACGAATGTTGCAGCAGCTAACATTGCTACTTTGAGTCGTATGAATGTTGCTCCTGCATGGCATCGGTGGAAAAATCAGAAAAAATTTCTGGTGTTGATTTCAAAAGATGGCAGCAGAAGATGTTCTTTTACTTGACTACTTTAAGTCTGCAAAGGTTCATCACAGAAAGCGTTCCTGAATTGCCGAAAAAAACTCTGAAAAAAGATCACTTCATAGTAACTGAAGCTTGGAAGCACTCAGATTTTTATGTAAAAATTACATTCTGAATGGCCTACAAGATGATTTGTACAATGTGTACAACAACATGAAGACCTCTAAGGAATTCTGGGATGCTTTGGAAAAGAAGTACAAAATAGAGAATGTCGGAATGAAGAAATTCATTATTGCAAAATTTCTGGACTTCAAGATAGTAGACAGTAAAGTTGTAGTTAGCCAAGTCTAGGAGTTGCAAGTCATAATCCACGATCTCCTTGCTGAAGGTAGAATATCAATTAATACCTTTGTTAAACATTTCAAGAATGTTCTAAATCTTCATTTAACCTTTGTTGTAGGTTTGATTGTGAATGATCCATTTCAAGTAGCTGCAATTATGGAGAAGTTATCACCTTTGTGGAAAGACTTCAAAAACTACTTGAAACACAAACACACAGAGTTGTTTGTTAAAGATCTCATTGTAAGGTTGTGAATTGAAGAGGATAACAAGGCTGCGGAAAAGAGGTCACGTGGGAATTAAGCAATAAATGGAGCAAACATTATTGAAGATGATCCCACAAAGTCAAAGAAGAGAAAGAAAGCATCTGGACAACAAGACAATCCTTCTAAGAAGAAATTCAAAGGAAATTGCTTCAATTGTGGCAAAGTTGGCCACAAGTCTACTAATTGTGGGGCTTCGAAGAAGGGCAAGAAAAAGGATCAAGCAAACATGGCTGAATCCAAAGAAGAAATGGACAATCTTTGTGCCATGCTTTTGGAATACAATGTGGTTGGTAATCCTAGAGAATGGTGGATGGATTCCAGTGAATCCCGCTACGTGTGTTACAATAAAGAACTATTTGCATCATATGCTCCGGCTCAAGCTGATGAGAAGATATTCATGGCAAAGTCCTCTATGGCAAAGGTTGAAGGAACATACAAGATTTGCTTGAAGATGACATATGGCAAGGTGGTGACACTAAACGTCCTTCATGTTCCGGAGTGGCAAAAGAACTTAGTTTCTACTTCAGTTCTGACTAAGAACGGATTCAAATGTGTCTTTATTTCCGATAAAGTTGTAATAAGTAAGGGATAAGGGTATGTAGGTAAAGGTTACCTCACCGAGGGCCTTTTTAAGATCAATTAATGACAATTGATATGAATAAAAGTTCTGGTTCTTCTTACTTACTTGAGTCAAATGATTTATGGCATGAACGTTTAGAACATATCAATTACAAAACCTTGCAAAAATAGATTAGTTTGGAAGTTTTGCCTAACTTTGAGTGCAATAAATCAAATTGTCAAACATGTGTCGAATCTAAGTATGCTAAGCATCTTTATAAGTCTGTTGAAAGGAATTCCAATACCTTAGACTTAATTCACACAAACATTTTTCATATGAGGTCAACACCATCTCGTGGTGGGAAAAAAATATTTCATAACTTTTATTGATGATTGCACTAGATATTACAACAACAACAACAACATACCCAGTATATTCCCACCAGGTGGGGTCTGGGGAGGGTAAAGTGTACGCAGTCCATATCACTACCTCAGATTGCACTAGATATTATTATGTTTATTTGTTGAATAATAAGGATGAGGCAATGGAAGCATTTAGTCAATATAAAACTAAAGTTGAAAATCAATTGCATAAAAAGATTAAAATGATAAGAAGTGATAGGGGTGGAGAGTATGAATCTCCTTTTGCAGAGATATGTTTGGAAAATGAAATTGTCCATCAAACTACTGTCCCATATTCACCTCAATCAAATGCAGAAAGGAAAAATGAAACATTGAAGGAAATGATAAATGTCTTACTTGTAAGTTCAGGTTTACCACAGAACTTGTAGGGAGAAGTTATCCTTACAGCAAACTGAATACTTAATAGAGTGCCCCTTAGCAAGACACAATCTGATCCATATGAGAAATGGAAAGAAAAGAAACTCAACTTGAAATATTTTAAAGTGTGGGGGTGTCTAGCCAAAGTCCAAGTTTCTATACCCAAAAAGGTAAAAATAGGACCAAAAACTGTGGATTGTGTTTTCATCGGATATGCTACAAACAGTAAAGCATATCAATTTTTGGGTCATAAATCCGAACATCCAGATATACATGATAATACGGTAATTGAATTAGATAATGCTAAGTTTTTTAAACACATTTATCCATATAAGACTAGTCATGAGTTGTCTAGTGAAGAGTCTAAACGACCTCGAGATGAACCTAAGGAGAATGTACTTAATGAAGAGAATCCAAGGCGTAGTAAATGTCAAAGGACGTTAACTTTCTTCGGATCAAATTTTGCAATATTTCTTCTTGAAAATGAGCCTCAATCATTCAAAGAAGCGATGTCTTCTACGGACTCATCCTTTTGGAAAGAGGCTGTCAATAGTGAGATTGATTCAATCTTGAGCAACCATACTTGGGAGTTGGTTGATCTTTCTAGTTGATATTTCTCTAGGAAATAAACCTTTAGGTTATAAATGGATCTTCAAAAGGAAAATGAAAGTTGATGGTCCTATTGACAAATACAAGGTAAGACTTGTTGTGAAAGGCTTCAGACAAAAAGAAGGCCTTGATTATTTTGACATATACTCGCCAGTAACAAGAATTACATCTATTCGGATGTTGGTTGCATTAGCGGCAATATATAGTCTTGAAATCCATCAAATGGATATGAAAACAACTTTCTTAAATAGAGAATTAGAGGAAGAAATTTACATTGAACAACCCGAGGATTTTGTGGTTCTTGGCAAAGAAAGAAAAGTGTGCAAACTTGTTAAGTCACTTTATGGACTAAAGCAAGCACCCAAACAGTGCCATGTAAAGTTTGACCAAACCATGTTGGCAAACGAATTCAAGATAAATGAATGTGATAAATGTTTTTACATTAAATACACTTCAAATCACAAAATCATTGTTTGTTTATATGTGGATGACATGTTGATCATCAGTAGAGACATTTCTGACATAAATGCTACTAAGCGAATGCTAGAAAGCAAATTTAATAAGAAAAATATTGGAGTTGTTGATGTAATCTTAGGGATAAGAATTCATAGAACCCAACAAGGATTGACACTATCACCGTCTCATTACATAGAAAAAGGTACTTGACAAATTCAAGTATTTGGATTTCAATATTGCCTAGACTCCATTAGACGTGAGCTTTGCATTTCAAAAGAATAAAGGTGTGACTCACAATTGGAGTATGTAAGAGTGTTGGGAAATTTGATATATATCATGAATTATACGCAACCAGATATAGCATATGCTATTAGTAAATTAAGTCAGTATATAAGTAATTCTAATCAAACTCATTGGATAGCAATGAAAAAAGTTTTGGGGTATCTAAAACATACTCAAGACTATGCTTTGCATTATAACAAATATCCTATGGTAATTGAACGATATAGTGATGCAAATTGGATCAACAGATCAAATAAAGTAAAATCCACGAGTGGATATGTATTTACTCTTAGTGGAGGAGCAGTCTCTTGGAAATCATCCAAACAGACATGTATTACCCGCTCTACAATGGAATCTGAATTTATCGCATTAGATAAAGCAGGTGAAGAAGTTGAATGGCTCCGGAATTTCTTGGAAGATATTCCTTATTGGCCCAAATCTTTTTCACCAGCATGCATACATTGTGATAGTCAAGCTGCAATAGGTAGGGAAGGGAGCATGATGTATAATGGTAAATCTCGTCATATAAGATGGAGACATAATACCATTAGAGAACTTCTCTCTAGTGAAATCATCACGATTGACTATGTGAAGTCAAAGGAAAATATGTCGGATCCACTTACAAAAGGCCTAACTAGAGAGGGAGTTGAGAGATCATCGAAGGGAATGAGTTTAAGGCCTAGGACAAGTTATCACGGCAATAACTCTACCTAGCAGACTGGAGATCCCAAGAGCTAGGTTCAAGGAGATCAAAAAAAGTTGTGACTGACGGTTCAACATTGTCAACTAACTCAATTCATTCTCATGATGAAGACAATGTTCAGGAAACAAGGATATGGCTTGAAGCCTTTTAATGGTTTCTAAGTTTGGCAGGTTTGACCAAATAGTTTGATGGATTAAACGTTTAGGAATCACCTATGTGACGGTGAAGTGGAAGCCGCTTCAAAGAGAATGATAGTAAAGGACTATTCTCTAAGCTCTCATGAAATCAGGTAGTGTTCATGGCTAAAACAAATAAACTGTGAGAACCATAAACGCTAAAAGACTGGTTATGTGACTTGTGTTGTCTAGGTGTACACTAAATTTTGACGGTTCAAAGATATCATATCTATCGATTGACCGAGTGCATCCGATACAAGTTCACTATGGAAAGTTCAAAGGGAAACCTACTTATCCAGATGCAATTAGTCTTTGCTTGTAGATCACGCACTTGTCCGTATATTTTTTAATGAAATAGCCATTCCCCATTCATATAGGGGATTGTTGGGTTCTAAGTGATGAAATGTGAATGGAAAATAGAGGGAAAGTGAATTGAGTTTTTACTTTAAGAAAGAAGTGTTCTCCCATATTGGTGAGAGAAAGGAACTTCTTCATGCTTAAATATAGAAGCATGCCTTCATGTGGATAGTGAGGCAAGAAGAAGACAAGCCTCGCACTGTCGGTGTCGTCGCTCGCTCGGCTCGGCTTCGGCTTCGGCTTCGAATTCTGATTTGGATTTATCAAAATGATCGAGAGATTATCTTTTTGGACAGAATTCATTTGAAACTTGAGAATTAGTGATGTTTTAATCCAAAAATCTAATACGAAATTTTTTTCCATTGTGGATGCACACGAGCATGTGAGTACGCATGTCACAGTGCACCTCGAAGGGACGCGATCTTTCGAATCGCTGTTTAAAAATGGAACTGGGTGCCATCTGCAAACGCAGATGGGGTCCGCAGGTCGAACGAAAACTTTCTATTTTTTGAGGAAAGATGACCTACGGCCGCAGGTGGCCCATGTGCAGCCGTAGGTGAGCCCAACAGTCCGAAACTATGTATTTTTTCATGAACCATTCCTTCCTTTCTGAAGCACCACCTTTTGGCTATAAATACCTAGTTTTTTCCTCAGGTAAAGGTACGGAATTTTGAAGTGAATAAACTCTTCTTCTTCCTAAAAACTCAAGTGTGATTTATAAATCGTTGAGTGAGTTAGTTCGACAAATTTGAGGTACCACTATTTGCTGAAGTGAATTATTTTATCTTGGGAGGATATATTTCATTAACCTCGGGTACTTAAGGGGAATAATTTTCTTAAGGACACACCGTGAATTCGATGGACTTGATTCTTTCTTTCTTCATCTCTTTCTTATGGTTTTTTCTATTTTTCCAGAAAATAGTTTGAACTTCTTTGTTGTTTTTGAAATTGTTCTTGAAGTTGTTGTTGAAGTTCATTTTGTAAATACAGATTGTACCCGGAAAATAACATAATTAACAACTTAAAATGTTAAAAAATCATACAAAAAATTTGATTGTCTCTCCAAAATTTATCTGTACCACCATATAAATTGAAACAAGAAAAGTAGCATATGTTGGGCCCGTGCAAGCATGGGCTCTTGTGTCTAGTTACTAATATATAGAAGAGCGGTAAAACAGGCACCTCTTGGCTATCCAGCCAGCTTCCGGCTCTTCTTTATAATTTTCTTATTTTCTCCGTTTTAATTTGTTTGTCTTATTTATTTAATCTATTATATATTTAAAATTATATAAAAAGTTATTATAAATTACAATAATTAGTGGCTTAAAATATTTGAAAGGCATATACAAAATTTGATTGACTCTCAAAATTTTATAAGTGCCACATAAATTGGAACAGAGAAAGTAACATATATTATTTGAAAATGACGTAGAAAGTATCATAAATTACAATAATTAACAATTTAAATATTTAACGACATACAAAATAAATTGATTGATTCTTCAAATACTATCACAGTTACAAAAATTAAGACAGAAGGAGTGAAATATATTAGTTGAAAATTACGTAAAACGTATTATGAATATCAATAATTAACAACCCAAAATACGTAAAAACTATATATAAAAAATTTGGTTGATTCTCCAAATTGCAGCATTGTCACATAAATTGAGACAGAGAGAGTAACATATATTATCTGAAAATTATGTAAAAATAATATAAATCACAATAATTAACAACTTAAAATATTTAAAAATCATACAAAAATCAAAAAGTTATATAAAAAATTTGGTTGACTCTCCAAATTTCATCAATGTCATATAAATTGAAACGGCGAAAGTAACATATGTTATCTAAAAATTGAAAAATTTTATTATGTCTCATGCATACATATGATGTGACAGACATAAGTTGTATGAGTCACCACTCATACATTGCCAACTAATTTATTGGGTCCCACTTTCTAAAAAGTTGGCCCAAATGCTTCCCTTTCTCTCTATCTCTCTCCTCCTTTTCCAATTTCTTTTCTTTTCTTTTTCTGCACAAATGCTTCCTTACTTTAATTTCTCTCCAAATCAATTACTACTGCTTGTCAGCCTTGTTTAAAATAAATTGTCTAAAATATATTTTTGTTCATTTTTATTTATTTACTATACTAAAAATTAGATGTTCATTTTTAATTATTGAATTTAAAAAATTAAGAGATAATTTATCACTTAATTTCTAATTTATCTTTGTTATTAAATATGGTTATTTTTCAATACATTTTTCATTACATTGAATTTTATTATATTTAAAAAGTGATATTATAAAGCTATCATTCTATTTATAATGGACGATTGAGTGATCTTATAATATCAAAAAAATTTGATAACTTTCAACGTAAAATAGATATTAATGTGATGAAAAAAAGGTTATACTACCCCCCCCCCAAAAAAAAATGTGGGACTTTACAGTGCGAATCCGAATTTAATCGGACTCCAATGCTAATACCTAACATCGGATGGAAAATAAAAAAAATAAAGATAATTTATTCAAATTACCTTTTTAGTTAATAAAAATATGAAAAAAAAAATATGGAAAATAAAATAAATTGAAAAAAGTAATTTTATTCAAGAAAAATGCTAAACTAAATATTTCTCACCTTGCTCATCCTATTTCTGACAATCTAGCTAAATTATAAAAGTAATATGTTGTCTTGTTCCTCTCTAAGCAATTTCATAATTTCAAGAGCACTTGAATTCATCCAATAATCCTTAGCAAGAAAATATAAAGAAAAGAACATCAATGATTTTTTCAAATAATTACTTAAGTGTTGACTTTATTTTCATGAAACCCAAAAATGAAAAGCAGTCGTAAACACCTACATAAATACATAGTCCCTCGGTAAATTTATTCAAAAATTTAGGTTTGATGTATCGATATGATCACTTCTCCTTTACGAAATTTTTTATCATGTCTCATGCACAAATATGATGTGGCAGACATAAGTTGTATGAATCACCACTCATACATTGCCAACTAATCTATTGGGTCCCACTTTCTGAAAAGTTGGCCCAAATGCTTCCCTTTCTCTCTATCTCTCTCCTCCTTTCCAATTTCTTTTTTTCTTTTTTTCCGCACAGATCCTTTAAAATCTTGCTTCTTTCCTTACTTTAATTTCTCTCAAATCCATTTTAATTGTTGTACTTATAAAAAATAGATGATCCAACATATTTATTGCTACTAACAAGAAAAATAATTTTACTATGTAATTTTGGATAGTTGAGTGACTATTTGAGTAATGAACTTTATTTTTGGGTTATCAAAAGTCAATAACTCGAGGTTAAATTTGATTAGAATAAGTCAATCTTTTAAAATTAAATTCAAATATTTAAAAATTATACGAGTAATACTATAAGTTGCAACTTTCCTCATGGTAGTATAACGTAAATTACATTTTAAAATATTGATTAAATTTAACATATTTTGAATCTCAAAAAATAAAAAATATCGCATAAATTTACCGAGGGAATATGTATTTATGTAGGTGTTTACGACTTCTTTTCATTTTTGGGTTTCATGAAAATAAAGTCAACACATAAGTAATTATTTTTCAAGATTATTGATATTCTTTTCCTTATATTTTGTTGTTAAGGGGTATTAGATGAATTCAAGTGCTCTTGAAATTATGAAATTGCTTAGAGAGGAACAAGACAACATATTACTTTTATAATTTAGCCAGATTGTCAGAAATAGGATGAGCAAGGTGAGAAATATTTAGTTTCACATTTTTCTTGAATAAAATTACTTTTTACGATTTATTTTATTTGCCATATTTTTTTTTCCATATTTTTATTAACTAAAAAGGTAATTTGAATAAATTATCTTTATTTTTTTAATTTCCCATCCGATGTTAGGTATTCGCATTGGAGTCCGATTAAATTCGAATTTGCACCATAAAATCCCATATTGGGGGATAATATAATTTTTTTTTCATTACATTAATATCTATTTTACGTTGTAAGTTATCAATTTTTTTGATATTATAAGATCACTCAATCGTCCATTATAAATAGAATGATGGCTTTATTATATCACTTTTTGAATATAATAAAATTCAATATAATGAAAAATAACTATAGTTAATAATAAAAATAAATTAGAAATTAAGTGATAAATTATCTCTTAATTTTTTAAATTCAATAGTTAAAAATGAACACCGAATTTTAGTATAGTAAATAAATAAAAATGAACAAAAATATATTTTAGACAATTTATTTTAAACGAGGCTGACAAATAGTGGTAATTGATTTGGAGAGAAATTAAAGTAAGGAAACATTTGTGCAAAAAAAAAAAGAAAAGAAAAGAAATTGGAAAAGCAGGAGAGAGATAGAGAGATAGGGTAGTATTTGGGCCAACTTTTCAGAAAGTGGGACCCAACAAATTAGTTGGCAATGTATGAATGCCGATTCATAAACTTATGTCTGCCACATCATATGTGTGAATGAGACATAATAAAAATTTTATAGTAGTTAACTTATCTGACCAAGGTTCCTTATTATTTTTTTTTAACCTGTCATATAACGGAGCAGCATCTCGAGACAAATTTTTGTAGAAAGGAGCAATGTAATTTAAGCTTCCTAAAAATCTTTGAAGCTGAGTACGATCCGTAATAATATCCGGAAACTTGTCTGCAAATATAATTGCCCTTTGAATTGGAGTAATTTTTCCTTGACAAATCGAGTGTCCTAAAAACCGAATGTTTGTCTGGAAAAGACTCATTTTTGATTTTGAAATAACTAAACCATTTTGTATGACAATCTTTTTGAAGATGTCTAAATGTTTAATATGGATTTCAAAAGTTTTAGAAAATACTAAAATATCGTCAATATAGACAATAATAAACTCCATATATGGGTTGAAGATATCATTCATAATTTTTTGGAATTCTGATGGAGCATTTTTCAAACCAAAAGGCATAACGTTCCATTCATATTGTCCAAATGGGATATTAAAGGTTGTACGATAAGTATGTTCTTTAGAAACCTGAATTTGCCAATAGCCTGATTTTAAATCGAATTTTGAAAATATATTGGCGTCATATAATCTTGATAAAAGATCTTTTTTATTTGGAATTGGATAGCGAATCCATTTCAAAACTTTATTCAAAGGTTTATAATTGATGACCAATCTGGGCATACCTCTTTCCTTTTCTGCAGCATTATTTACGTAAAAAGCAATGCATGACCATGGGGACTTAGAAGGTTTAATTAAACCCTTTTGTAATAAATTGTCTATTTCATTTTTGCAATAATCTACTAACTCTGTATTCATCTGAAAGGGTCGAGACTTTGTAGGAATATTATCCTCTGAAAAGTTATCTTCATATGGAAGAGTAATCACATGCTTTTTTCTATTCCAAAAAGCACTGGGGTGATCTGCACAGATAGCTACCGCAAATTGTTCAGAGATTAATTTAATCTTTTCTTGAACTTTAGGTGATTTCAAAGTATTTGTAATATTTAGACTAAATATTTCAAGTTGAAGAGAATCAACATGCTTTTGTTTTATGTCTATTAAAGCATCTATATTTCTTGTTACCGGATCAGTAACAAATGCATAGCTAATTGGTTTATTATCAAAATTCGCACAAAATCCTTTGGCATCTACATGAGTGTAAGGATAAATAGCATTTATAAAAGGAGTTCCAAGTATAATTGGAGGGTTAAGTTGATTTTTAACTAAAAAGAAAAAATGAGGAATACAAACCTTATTTTGGCAAATATGCGCATTTGGTAATTTATATTTAATATCTAAAGCATGACCAGATGCAAACTTGACCATGTGAGTGGTTTTATGAAAATATTTTGAAGGTATTAGTCCTTCTTGAATACAGCTAACATCCGCACCACTATCAATCATGGCAATATTAGAGATAGTATATTGATTATTTATAAGTATGGTACAGTTTCTATACCATCGATGAGCAGTAACAATCTGCATTAAACCCCAAAAAACATCATTTTTTGGGAGGAAAGTTTCAATTACTTCAGATAACTGAGGATCATCATCCTCTGTTGGAGTTGGTAAATCATCGATTTTTCTTTTTCCATGAGGATCGTTGATTGAATTGAATTCTTCAATCTGAGTTATTCGATGATCGGATATCATTTGATTTTGCTTAAGAATTCGAATTTCATTTTTCAAATTTTTAATTTCAATTTTTAAATCATCAAGAGAGGATTCTCGAGAAGGAACCTGTTTATTTAACAGTCTTCTCTGAACTTCAGTAATTGTATACGGAATGAGATTTTTGATGTCCGTATTACCATGATTTGGCTTTGGTTTAGAACCAGAGTTCGAGGTGGAAGCAGAGCTTCCAACCGAGAGATTAATAATTTTTTCACGTAAGTTACTATCAGTAACTTCTTTGAGCAACTCAATTACATTTTCAGAAGAAATAGTTTGAACATTCAAATCTTGAAATTGTGATTGTAATTGATAAAACACATTATTATCACAAACACAGTTTTTTCCTGAGCAAGTGTCACATCCAATATCATTGGTAGTTTCATGATTTTCATTATCTGAAAAATCAACTAATTCCTCTTTATTTTCACTATCTGAAGGAGGATTTTCATAATCATCATCGGATCCAGAGGTATATAACATAGTATATATCTTATCACGAAGCTCAGTATCTTCTAAGGCTTTCAGTTTTTCTAATTTACAATTTGGAGCAATATGTCCAAAATTCCCACAACGATAGCACTTAATTTTTGCTAAATCTTGTTTGGATCTATTTTTGGTAAATCGGGTGGATTTTTTATGAGCTCGTTTTGCTGCATGCTCATCTCTATATTTTTTAGATCTATATTTAGATCTTCTATGTCTTCTATAACTCTTATAAGGGTTATGTCCCTTATCTGGGTTCGTCTTATATTTTGATTTGCCCCTACTATTGGAGGGTTGTGGCATGCCGAATTGGGCACGAAAATCTCCTAATTGAGTTTTTTCTTTCAACTTTTCCATTTTAAGCTGATGATTCAATTTCAAGTCGTTACACAAGTTTAATCCTTCTTGTGTACAAATAGATATAAGAGATCCATAAGTACGGTGTCCATAGAGAATGGTGCTGCCATTACCTCAAAGGGTTCTTTTAATTCGTTCTGCAAATAAAGGGGGAAGGTCGTCTACAAATTTGGCTTTCCAATGGTCAGTATGATCTTCGGATGGTAATTCTAAGACTCTGCTTAAGAAGGTGTCTTTGTACCATCGGAATTCTCCCAAATGTCTACATCTTAAATCATTTAAGAGGGTCCTAACAGACTCATAATTATTGGTAAATCTACCACCAAAATGTTCGAGAATAGTCATAACCAAAGTATAGACTGCATCTTCTCTACCGGCTTCTATAGTACCTTGGTCAAAAGTCCTTCCCATGAAATGTTAACCATTGTAAAATGTGTCTTGAAATTTCAAGATGACTTGTATAATCAAAATTTTTTGATTAAAACTGATGCTCAATCGGTACAATACATGTTTAACAAAGATTTTAAACATGACACATCTAAAATGATTTTTGCTAGATGGCAAGCCCAATCGGCTCTATTTGATTTCACTATTGAATATAAAAAAGGAATTGATAATTCCCTGCCTGACTTTTTATCTCGTGAATATTTACAGGATGGCTGAGTCCTCTTGGACTCATGTTACCAGAGGCCGAGGCCGTGATAGAGGTCGAGGCAGAGGAAGAGGGAGATTACCCTTTTCTCCAACCAGGACTTATAGTCAAGAAGCATCTTCTTCAAATTCTCCAGTCATACAACTGGGAAAAAAGACATTGATAAATGCCAAAATTACACAAGAAAGTTCCTCTGGAACCTCGATCCATCTAAATGATATTCCAGAAGGACACCGGCTCTATGAGCAAATGAAGGCATATTTAACCTCACAAAAGCAAACAGATTTGTTTGCTTCAGTTACAAGGGAAAGAAACGATAATCTCAGACCATATGAAAAGATACCAAAAAGGGAGATGCTATTCATCCTTGAAAACTCCGAGATATTGCGGAGTCACATACCTTGGAAAATTTTTGATAGGTATTTAATACAGGGATTATATTTTCCTGGCGAATCATATAAGACTCGCTCATACTATGAAACTATTTTAACTCAAACAGAATGTGCAAAAATTTCTCACTTTCCTATTGGGCAAAAGGAACATGGATATTCCAAAATAATTATTAAACGGATTATTTCTGTTGAAGATTGGGGAATTTCCACCATGAGAGAAAGGCAAATTATTGTCAACAACATTTCTATGAATGTAACTTTTTGGGACTATGTCCAAGCATTTTCTAAAGTGCTTTATTATAATAATACAAAACAAAAACATACATGGTTTATAAAAATCTGTACGAAAGTTTTTGATGGAATAATTCCAAATCTGGTGGTCATATCATGGTCCTACGATAAAGATTTTACCAGATAATTATTTTCAGTTATATCAAAAATGGAAAATAGTCTCTCCTGATTTGGAAAACCTTTATAAAGCAGACCATTTATGCTATCCCGATCAGATCGATCAAATATATTTCTTCTTAGAATTCTCTATTCCATGGATTCATAAATGGATCCCAGAATTCGGATATACTGATAATCGGATACCGTGTTTATATCGCATCTTCTATAACAATTTCTGGGAAGGACTTTTGAAATATGATAAAGAAACTCAAGTTCTTAAAGGACAAACTCTTCTGGACCAGATTCAGACTACTATTGAGACTTATGAGACTCATCAGGAACAAATAAAATTAGTCGATCCTAATCTCAAAAAGATGGCTCGTCAAATTATGTTCCAAAGTGGAGATAAAGCCACTCTCATCCAAGCCTATGTAGATGAAATGAAGAAAAACTTATTAGACTCTCTCCTACACATGGAAACAGATTCTTCCGTTCATAGTGGGAGTATGCAAGATGATGAAAGTTTTTTTGATGCTCAACCACCGGAATCTGAACGGGAAATGACCGAACAGGAATTAGAAAGCACCGAAGCGTTTATTGCACGCATCAAACTTATTAGTTTGTAAAGTTTATCTTTTGTATATCAATAAAAATCAGAAAACGTCCATATTTTGGGCACCAATATTGGCCTTGCTTATACGACCCCTCTTCTTTAAAGCCTTTGCTTACGGGCACTGACTCTTGCCACCGGGTCTAACAGGTGACACCCCTTTTTATCTATTTCTTTCAGCCCAGACTATGTCTGGCTAAATATCTATCTATGTTGACATAGTAATCTTTCTACATTCTAACTCTTAAGAATCTAGCTTTCTTAAAATATGTAAGATATTTTTATATATCATTCCAACTTGGTTCCTGGATGTTGATACAGTCGTAATTAGTATGGTTGGTCTGGTAAGCCGGTGGAAAAAGCCCGTTATAAAGATGGTAAAAGGGCGATCTTGTTCCGGTAAGAACCTCTAGGCACAAAAATCATTCTAGTTACTGACAGGTCCCATGCTAGGTTAATAGGCTGTTTTGCCTCCCATACAGTTAAATGATGTATATAAAATCTTATATATTTTAAGTTCTATTTTAGCTAGATCTGTCTAATCGCGTGGACTACCGCCCGTTCTCTTAAAATATTTAAAAATTATATAAAAAATTTAATTGACTCTTTAAAATTTATTTATATCATATAAATTAAAATAAAAAAATACTACTGTATATGTAAGCAGGGGCTCTTGTGTCTAGTATACTAGAAGAAAGAATATATACATCTGTTTTTTTCCCCCTTTTCGGACAGAGAACAGGCGTGTAGTGCTTCATTCATCAAACCTTCGCCGGCTCTTACAAGTTACAGGTGAGGCCACAGCAATATAAAATCAGCTAGCTCCCTGCACAAATATACTTTCTCTCTCTCTCTCTCTGTGTGCGTGTGTGTGTCTGGCCTTGTAGCTAAAAATCAGCTCTCCATTTCAGAAAGGGAAAACGATTCATTCAATCAATGGCTGGTGTAAACAAACGAAAACGAGGAAGAAAGGCTAAATCAGATCCCACTTCAACAGCAGACATCCCAACATCAACTTCACCCCACATTCACGACGTCGTTTTCTCTGTCAGCAACGTTGAGCTCATCGACCCACCTCCTTCTTCCACTTCCCACCGCCCCCCCCGTGGCCGGCCTCGCAAAATACCTATACCTATTCTACCCGAAAACTCTAACCCCGAAAATGGAAAAACCCTAAAAGTCGTCAATGGGGTAGCAACGTCTCTTATTTCTTCTGTGGATACTACTATGTTAAATGCTAGGGTGGTGCCGGAGATGGATGCTGTAGTGAAGGTGTTTTGTGTTCACACCGAACCCAATTATTCCCTTCCGTGGCAACGGAAACGACAGTATAGTTCGAGTAGTAGTGGGTTTGTTATCAAAGGAAGAAGGGTTCTCACGAATGCACACTCCGTCGAGCATTACACGCAGGTTAAGTTGAAGAGGAGAGGGTTTGATACCAAGTATGTAGCCACTGTGCTTGCTATTGGAACTGAATGTGATATCGGTGCGGAGGTTTTCTTTTTCATTTCTATTTTCAAAGAAATGAAATTGAATCATATATTCTGTATACACTGTTAATTTGGATTTTGTGGTGCTGCAGCTTTGCTTACTGTGAATGATGATGAGTTCTGGGAGGGGGTCTCACCTGTGGAATTTGGGGATTTGCCAGTGCTTCAAGATGCTGTCACAGTAGTTGGTTATCCAATTGGGGGTGACACAATCTCCGTGACAAGTGGTGTTGTTTCACGCATAGAGATATTATCTTATGTTCATGGGTCTACTGAACTTTTGGGGCTCCAGGTATTCAATTTTCACTGATGAATTACTATATGTTCTTTCCCAGTTTGATGATCCGATTGCTCTGGTATCTTACGAATGTTGTTAGTTTACAGATTGATGCTGCTATAAATTCTGGAAATTCTGGTGGGCCTGCTTTTAATGATAAAGGAAATTGTGTAGGTATTGCATTTCAGTCCCTTAAACATGAAGATGTGGAGAATATTGGTTATGTCATCCCAACACCTGTAATCTTGCACTTCATTAGAGACTATGAGAAGAATGGGACAGATACTGGTAAGTCTACTTGAACGTGTAGTTAATGTATTTATCAACAAAAAAAAGCTGTTGTTATTCATGTTGGTCACATCTGTCTTAGTTCATTGTAGTCATTCATATTGGTTACAACTATAGGATGAATGTTGTCGAGCAAATGGTAACTTTAATGTGCGGTCATATATGATTGGATAAGATTAAAAGTGTATCATTTCCGACAGTGTGTGCATTAGCATACATAGCGCTTAAATTAAAAGGTCACTTCGGATGGTTTTTCCACATTCTATGTAGAACTCAATATGCACCAATTTTTATGTGCATCAATATGATAACTGAAGATTGTAAAATAGGATGAGGTAGACTTTGAATCATACTCAGGAAATTCTCTCAAAGAGCCTACAATTCTGAATTCAAGGCAGAAGACATACTTAGCTAAGAATAGAAATATCTCCCCCCTCGATGATAGTCATGGCGTTTGCATAATCATCAGCTTCATCATGCCCCTCCGACTAGTTAAGAGTCCTGGAACAATTGTTCTTCTTCCTCGGTTTGGTGGGCATCTAGTATTCCAGAGTTCCTTTCATTTTTCGGGGGGTGCTATAGTGTTAGCTTCTACTCATACTTAATTGAATCATACCACCGTGCCAAGTGTAGGGTCAAATTGTTTTGTAACTGAAATTGGGCCTCAGGAAAAGGCTTTGGGCCTGCTATCTTCTCTCCCTCCCCCTTTCATTAACTGGCACATTTACTTTTAAATCTCCCTGCTCCCAATCACGTTCTTGTATTCCAATTAACGATATTAATTTGAATTGCGTGTTAGGTTTTTCTGGTTCCATGTAACCCTCTCTCTCATTAGCACAACTGTCACAGCTATTGGTTACCTATCTCTATTACCTGACGGTCCTTCAGGAGGTTGTCACGACCGAAAAGTTGAGGTCATGATGGCATCTACCTGAGCCAGCCTTGGTAGATAAGACAACTGCTCAAAAAGGAAAGAGAGTCGAAAAGTGGCTAAAATTCGGAATAAACGAGACTCCTAGAACAAAGTCAGGTCAACACAATACACATTATAGCAGAAGTCTAAAAGAAAAATACCATAAAAACTCAAGTAGTAGTGTCACAAGTGTAAGAACATCTAATACAACCCAGAATCCTGAATAATACATAGTCTGTCTCCGAAAATAGAAATAAAGACAACTAGAAAGAAGAGATCTGGAATCTGCCCGAACCATGGAGCGAACCTGTACCTCGAGAATTCGAAAATCACCGCCCAAACTCAACTGCCGCGACTAGTGCTCAAGCTAGGATCTGCACCGAAAGGGCACAATAGGGGTGAGTATGGTCCACTTGTACTCAGTAGGTATCATAGGCCGATTGAGCTAAGCAGAAAATAATACAAGTAATGAAATACTATGAGCACGTCACTAGCAAACAGAAAAGTTCCCAAACGGTAGCTCACACCGTCTCCATTAACAGTTCTAATATATATCACGGTCAAAATAGAAGCAGGTATTCACGAAGGTACATAGAAATCTGATTACACGACAAGAAAACACATAAAAGGAACACAGAAGATGCATATGCAATGAATGATGCAGTGAATAGTTGAAAGTCATTGCATGACTTTCTGTATATACCTATCGAGCCTCACTGCTCCCAAAATAAGACCCATGGGGGGTTCGCAACCCATATACTATCTCAGAATCTCAATCCACCCTTGTGTTCACTGATGAAGATTCTCACGAGAATATCTCATTTTCTTTCAAAACAGTGTTTCTCAATGGTACCCATATCTCATGAATATGCATGTATGAATGAGGATATAATGCTCACAATCAAATCAGTATGAAGATAACTAATCCATTCAATACGCGTATAAGTGAGCCCAGAAATCAACTCAATATGTCAACATTTCATGATATCAGTTCTAGTTTGGCACCATTGGAATAAATATACATGTAAGACATCGTTAATATCATATCAACCCATAACTCGGGCATTTCTATCATGATAAAGGCAAACAATGCTCAATAAGGCCTATAATATCTATTCAGGCCCCTACACGTTATGTTGCTCAGACTCTTCAAAAATGTTGACGGGTGTGTGTCGGATCCTCCAAAAATAGTGTATTTTTGAAGGATCCGACACGGGTGCGGCAACATTATTGGAGAGTCCGAGCAACTTAGCCCGCACTGACATCACATTAAGAATAAAGCATATAAATGCACAAATAAGGCCAGTGATGTCAATTAAAGCCCCAGCACGGGCAACATGCAATATATGATATTTCAAGTCAACAACAATAAGAATATAAGCCTCCACACGGGCACACAATAATAATATTAAACTCGAAATACAATTCCCACAGTTATTTTCCCAAACCCATAGCATGTTTTACTTATTTATTAATTACCCAGCCCATTCTGAAAAAAGTTAAGCCATAACCTACCTCGAAGCGTCAAAATCCAAGCCTAAAGTCCTTCAACACACAGCCTTTCCCTTTCGAACGGTCTCAAAATCAACTAAAACATACAAATATAACATCTACGCGTTAAAAGAAAGCTAATGATACACATATTGACTTTATTTAAGACGGGTCCAAAAGGGGTTCGAAAACGAAAGGTGTAAAACTGGAATTTTATTCTAGAAATACATTCCCCAAGGTTATTGGAGCCTATAAGTGAAAACCCATGCTAAAACGACTTAAAAACGAGGTCCAAATCGAAGAAAAATCATTTTTAAGCTGTATCGGCAAAATCCTCAAAATCTCATTTTGAAACCAAGATTAAAGAGTGTTTTTGATGATATAATCAATGTAAAGTAATGAAAATAAGGTTTTGGAGCTTACCCAAACTCAAATGGTGATGAAAACCCTAAAAATCGCCCAAACTCGAAGCTCAAAGGTTCAAAAATGGTGAAAAATCGCAAAAAGAGGTATATATGCAGTGATGGTCGCTTAAGTGACTAATTGATCGCTTAAGCGACTGGGCGTCGCTAAAGCGACCAAGGTGCGTAGGGCTGGCCTTCGCTTAAGCGGTCCGGAGCCGCTAAAGCGATGGATGGTCGCTAAAGTGGCTACCGCTTAAGCGGTTGCACCAGATATCAGCTGCATCAACAACTTTGCTAAGTTGCAAAGTTGCCGATCGACCCCTCGGGATTCGTTTGGAATCCCGTGAACGCAAATGAACTATGCTACTAGGCTATTTTCGACGTTCCAGACTCAATGGCAATGTCGATTTTCGAAAAAGGATCGTTGTCAACAAATTAACCCCTGGAACCCCTAAAAACCTATTTAAACTAGTTTCCAAACGGAGGATCGAAATGCAAACTAAAGGTTTCGAATCCGAACCAACCCCACTACTAACCCAAATTCGACATTCCGGATCTAATGGGACTGTCCAAATCGCCATCCGGTACTCAGAACATCAAATGTTGACCGAAGTCAACTATAGGACTTTTGAAGCCTCTAAAAACCTCTAAACTCTCCCAAAACCCTCCCGAAGGCATTGGGAACCGTGCCAACCATCCTTACACCACAAAATCAACGTAGTAGCTACGGGGAAGGAAAAAATGGTCAAATCACATAAAAAAGTAAAATTTCACAAATCAGGTCATTATAGAGGTTCATCTTCTTCCCCTTCGCCACCGATAGCCATGGTTGATATCTCGCTCGATATGGTTATAATAAAAATTAAACCCTTGCTTCAATCTTTACTACTTTTGGAACACACCTTTCATCTCCTTTGACCTTCATTCCTGGCCATTTGAGATGGTTTTTGAGAGGTATTTCTTCCTCTGTTTCTATCCAACTTTTGCACTGCTCGTCGATTTCCTTAAATTTTTTTTCTGCCACAGAGGTGAAGAGGAGGACCCATGGCTCTTACCTATGTCTACTCTCTTTCTTGATTGCTCGTGCAACAACCAACAACTAGTTTCCACTATTCTAGGTGGATTTTTACTTTTCCCCATCTCCATTCCCTTGAAGAATTTGTTCCGCCAGGAATTTTGTTGGAAACTCAAATAAGAACGGATTGTCTGCCATTTCATAAATGTTCACCCCAAAGGTGTTCTTCCCACTCGATACAACCTACCTTCTTATATCTGAAAGTGTTGTTTTTTTCTTTCATCTTGTTAAGAGTCCTACATCGGAAAAGGAATGGGCAATTGGTCTCTTTATATGGACTTGGGTAATCCTCCCCTCAAAATCTATTCTTTACACATCTCTTTGTTGAAATGGTTCTCAGCTGACACATCCCCTCCGACCACAATAATTTTGTTACCACTGTGCTGACCAACACTCTGGTTGGCTCCTTTCACTGCCATTTCCTATTTCTGACCATTTCAGCATATAGAATTTTCGGGTCTGCCTTCTTGGGATGGTTGTTGTTAGAATTAGAGTAGTAACAGGAATAGTAAATAGAATCCTACTTGGAAAATGATTACAATGTAGTATCCTAGTTGGAAAAGGATTGTAATATAGTGTCCTAGTTGGAAAAGTATTATAGTAGTCTCCTTAGTTGGAAAATGATTAGTGTAGTGTCTATAAATAGGGTCTCAGTGTAATAGTGCAGATACAACAATTCAATAATATTCTTCTATTATATTTCTCACATGGTTTCAGAGCATTAGTGAGAAACTCAGTCAGATAGGTCACCGTGCGTCAATTTCCAGTGACTGTCAGGGCTGATTTGTGTCATTGTCTATTTTCGTCAGTGTTGTGAGAAATCCAGCCACTTTTTCAGCAATTCTTTTTCCCAGTAGGGTCGTGCCATCATTCCGACCCTACCCATATCATTTTTTTTCCTCAGATTTTGACTACTTTTCAGCAGTCAAACCTAATTTTCCGTCGGTTCAGTACAATTTTTGCAAACGTTCATCACTGATTTCGATTTAGTCCTATGATTAAGTCTGAACCCTTAATGATGATATTAAATAATCAAACGTCACAGTCCATGAAGAATCGGCGAGAGGGAGGTTGTTTTCGAAGATCTCGGCCTAAGTGTAGTTATTGTAATAGGCCTGGACACACACGTGAAATATGTTATTCTTTGCTTGGTCGACCACCTAAAAATGCTCATGTTGCTCGTCTAACACCACAGGTAAAAATGGGTTTATTTATCTGAAGAGGAATACAATGAGTATCTTCAGTATCAAGCAAGTAAGCAGATATCTCGACCAGTAGCCTCAACTGCACAATTTCCTACTTTTGGAACATGGGTTGTGGTCTCTGGCACTTCTGATCATATTTCTGGTGATAAATAACTTCTGTTAAATATTGTTTATTCGCAGTCTCTTCCGGCTGTCACTTTAGCCAATGGTAACCAAACCAAAGCAAATGGAGTTGGACAAGCTAATCCCCTATCCTCTGTAACTTTAAATTCTGTTCTTTATGTCCCTGGTTGTCCTTTTAATCTTGCATCAGTTAGTCGTTTGACTCGTGCCCTAAATTGTGGCATACTATTTCTGAGGACTCCTTTGTCATGCATGATTGTAGAACGGAACAAACGATTGGTGTAAGATATGAATCACAAGGCCTCTACTACCTTACCTCCCCTAGTTCCTCCATAGCATGTCTAGTTACAGATCCTTTGGATGTAATTCACAAACGTTTAGGATATCCTAGTTTGTTCAAGCTATAAAAAATGGTGCCTAGTTTGTCTAGTCTATCCACATTAGGTTGTGAGTCATGTTAACTTGGAAAACACACATGAACTACCTTTCAACGTAGTGCTGAGAGTCGTGCAGAGTCTATCTTTTTCTTAGTTCACTATGATATTTGGGGTCTTAGTAGAGTCAGTTCAGAGTTAGGGTTTCGTTATTTTGTTAGCTTCATTGATGATTATTCAAGATGTACATGAATTTTCTTAATGAAAGACTGCTCTGAATCGTTTCCTATATTCAAGAGCTATTGTGCTGAAATACAAAATCAATTCAGTGTCTCTATTCGTACCTTTCATAGTGGTAATGCCTTAGAATATATGTCCTCCCAATTTCAATATTTATGACTCATCAAGGAATTATTCACCAGACTTCTTGTCCGTACACCCCTCAACAGAATGGAGTAGCAGAGAGAAAGAATAGGCACCTCATCGAGACTGCTCGCACTTTTCTCATTCAATCCCATGTTCCGCTGCGTTTTTGGGGCGATGCAGTTATCTCATCTTGCTATTTAATTAATCGAATGTCCTCATCTTCCATTCAAAATCAAATTCCTTATTTAGTATTGTTTCCTCATTCACCTCTACTCTCTCTTCCTCCTCGTGTCTTTGGGAGTACATGTTCTACTCATAAATTCACCCCAGGGAAAGATAAATTAACCCCTCGTGCTCTCAAATGTGTCTTTCTTGGTTATTCTCGAGTACAAAAGGGGTACCGTTGCTACTCACCTGATCTTCGTCGGTACCTTATGTCAGCTGATGTCATGTTCTTTGAGTCTCGACCTTACTTTACATCTTCTTCTGATCCTGATCATCCTAATTTATTTGAGGTCTTAGCTATATCGACTTTTGAGGATCCTACCGTTACTGCTACATCTCCATCCATAGTGCCACCAGTCTTACCTGCACCGACTTTTGAGAAATCTACAATACCTTCTACAACTCCATCCATAGTACTACTGCTCTTGTCTTAGCATTGTCGTCCACGTACTACATTAGGCTTAGATGATTCTCGTCATGCACATACTACAGACTTGTCTCCTCCTAATCAACCGATTGCACTTCGAAAAGGTATACGATCCACTCGTAATACTAACCCTTATTATACCCTTTTAAGTTATCATCGTCTATCATCACACCTTTATGCCTTTGTATCATCTTTGTCCTCTGTCTCCATCCCTAAGTCCATAAAAGAAACACTTTCTCATCCAAAGATGGCGACAAGCTATGATTGATGAGATGTCTGCTTTATATGCACGTGGTACTTGGGAGCATGTTCCTCTCCCTTCTAGTAAATCGAATGTTGGTTGTCGTTGGGTATATGCAGTGAAAGTTGGTTCGGACGGCCAAATTGATCGGCTTAAGGCTCACCTTGTTGCCAAAGGATATACTCAAATATTTGGGCTTGATTACAGTGATACTTTCTCCCATGTGGCTAAAATAACATCTGTTCGTCTTTTTCTATCCATGGCTGCTGTTCGACACTGGTCTCTTTATCAGTTGGATATTAAGAATGCTTTTCGCCATGGTGACATTTAAGAGGAAGTTTATATGGAGCAACCACCTGGTTTTGTTGCTCAGGGAGAGTCTGGTCTGGTGTGTCGATTGCATCGATCACTTTATGGTTGCACCGGCCACTTTATGGTCTGAAACAGTCTCCTCGAGCCTAATTTGGAAAGTTTAGTACAGTAGTTCAGGAGTTTGGCATGATTCGTAGTGAAGCAGATCACACTGTTTATCGGCATTTTGCTCCAAATCTATGTATTTATTTGGTGGGTTACGTTGATGATATCGTTATTATCGGCAATGATCAAGATGGCATCACTAATTTGAAGCAATATCTCTTTCAACATTTCCAGACTAAAGACCTCGGCAGACTGAAGTATTTTCTAGGTATTGAGGTTGCTCAGTCCAGATTAGATATTGTTATTTCTCAACGCAAGTATGCCTTAGACATTCTTGAGGAGACGGGAATGATGGGATGTAAACCTATTGACATTCCTATGGATCCAAATACATAACTCCTTCCAGGACAGGGGGAGCCACTCAGTGATCCTGGAAGATAAAGGTGTCTGGTTGGTAAGTTCAATTATCTCATAGTGACCAGACGTGGCATTTCCTATCCCGTGAGTGTTGTAAGTCAGTTTATGGATATTCCATGTGATGGTCATTAGGATGCAGTTGTTCGCATTCTGCAATATATAAAGTCAGCTCCAGGTAAAGGACTACTCTTCGAGGATCTTGGTCATGAGTAGATCGTTGAATGCACAGATGCTGATTGGGAAGGATCACCTTATGATAGACGTTCTACATCCAAATATTGTATTTTAGTAGGTGATAATTTGGTGTCCCGAAAGAGTAAGAAACAAAGTGTGGTTGCTCGATCTAGTACAGAAGTAGAATATCGAGCAATGGCAGTTTATGTTGCTCGGACTCTTCAAAAATGTCATCGGGTGCGTGTCGGATCCTTCAAAAGAAGTGCATTTTGAGAGGATCCGATACGGGTGCGGCAACATTTTTGGAGAGTCCGAGCAACTTAGATGGCAGTAACAACTTGTGAGCTAGTTTGGATCAAACAGTTGTTGAGAGAACTCAAATTTGGAGAAATCGGTCGGATGGAACTTGTGTGTGATAATCAAGCAGCCCTTCATATCGCATCAAATCCAGTGTTTCATGAGAGGACTAAGCACATCGAGATTGATTGTCGCTTTGTCAGAGAAAAGATACTCTTAGGAGATATTGGTACAAAATTTATGAAGTCAAGTGATCAACTTGCAGATATCTTCACCAAGTCCCTCACTGGTCCTCGTATTAAGTACATCTGTAACAAGCTAGGTACATATGACTTGTATGCACCAGCTTGAGGAGGGGGAGTAAGAATTAGAGTAGGAACATGAATAGTAAATAGATTACAACAACAACAACAACAACATACCCAGTGTATTCCCACCAGGTGGGGTCTGGGGAGGGTAAAGTGTACGCAGTCCATACCACTACCTCATGTGAAGTAGAGAGGCTGTTTCCGAAATAGTAAATAGATTCCTACTTGGAAAAGGATTGCAATGTAGTGTCCTAGTTGGAAAAGGATTGTAATGTATTGTCCTAGTTGGAAAAGGATTGTAATGTAGTGTCCTAGTTGGAAAAGGATTATAGTATAGTAGTCTCCTAATTGGAAATGATTAGTGTAGTGTCTATAAATAGGGTCTTAGTGTAATAGTGTAGATACAACAATTCAATAATATTCTTCTAAGTTTATTATATTTCTCACAGTTGTAACGAAGGGACTTGAATCTCCCTCAATGAATCTAACAATCTTAATTGCAATGTCCCTTCATCCAGCATTAAATGTAACTTCTGGAATAATAACGAAAGATCTGTTGTCAACTTTGTACATATAAACAATACTTATTTTTGATAAGGGTACATAAACAATACTTAAAGTCTACCGAACTTGGTTTTCCTTGAGCAGGAAAAGTGTGTTGCTTCTTTAGTTTCCACCTTTTTACTCTGCTTCGTTATCCCTTGAAGCTTCCTGTTTAAAGTAGAATATCCACTCTATTGTTTTCGGTGGAGGAAGTTGAACCACTAAACAATATTGGCCAAGGAGGATGAGATAGAGGAGGATATGGATGCAACTATTTGGGTCCATCAACATGTAATTAAGTTGAGCAAGCAATTTGAGATTTGCTTTGATGGGGTGAAAATGAGGCTATGGCTCTCTTTAAGAAAATAGACAGGAACAGGCAAGCACTAAAACAAGAAGAAATTAGACATGAGGCAGCGATTGCAGCAACATCTACAACAAAGAACAAAGGCATGCAAGAATTAAAAGGGTTGGTGTTTGGCAAAGATTTAAAAGCAATGGCCTCAGAAATAGTGGAAAGGAAGAAACCACCACAGATAAATGAAGATGAAAATAATTTCCTGGAATGTGAGAGGATTTAACAAGTGTGACGTTGCAGTTTCTTCCATAAATGGAAGGTTGATATTTTGTGCTTTCAGGAGACAAAATTGGAAGGTATTGGATAAAAGGTTTAATAACTATGGGGGAATATAGGTGTCAGATATGCTCAATTGGAGGCAAGTGGAGCAAGAGGGTGGGGGTGAGATAGTGGCAATTGGAATGTACTCATTAACTTGTAAGTTTACATCTCAATTACGTAGTTCAATTGGTATATGACAGGGGATTATGCTCCTAACTGCAATAGGGGAAGGCAAGAAGTATGGGAGGAAGTTGGGGCTCTGAGAGAATTGTTCAATGGACCCTGGTTTCTGGCTGGAGACTTCAATGTAGTTAGATATCCCTCAGAAAAGAGGGACTGCAATAGAAGCACCAGAGTAATGTCAGTTTTTTTTTTTTTGGACAATTGGTACTGTTGTATTCCTCAGCATCAAGGAATGCTGGCCACCTCCAAAAAAATGTTCCAAGGAGTTAGTCAGACTCTAGATTTACAAAGCGCCTAAGAAGTCTACAAGTTCATCTATTTCCTCATTACCATTTTCTTTACGCCAAAAAAATAAAGACACTATGTAGTACCATTTTCTTCAAAACATCTCCCATTCCTCTCCTTCCATCACTTCGTCAAAAGAAAATGTTTTTTAACTTCAGATTTCATTGATGATATGGAGCTGATGGAACCATTATGGGAAGGGGGCAATTTGCATGGTTTTGGGGGAATAATCAGGAAATAACATAAAACACTGATAGATTTCTGATTTCAGAGGATTTTGGATGACATGTTCAGAAACACTACTTGATCAAAAAAAAGTTCAGAAACACTAGACAGGAGATATTACAAAGAGTTTGTTCTGACCATTCCACAATGGTTCTATAATGTGGTAACTAGGAACATAACAAATCATCAAGTTCGAAAACTGGTGACTTGAGACCAAAGGTTTTGTGAGGGAGTAGTAGAGTGGCGGTCATGAATGGACATTGGAGGCAGGCCAGATTACATGCTTGCCGGGAAGCTCAAAGCTCTTAGCGGCAAATTGAAGGAATGGAATCAAAACAACTATGGTGATATGGAAAAGGAAAAGAGTGACATTCTGAATTAGATCAATAAGCTGGATGACTCACAATGAAAAAGAAAGCTTACCGCTGATGAAATTTCCAAAAAGGCAAGCATGGTCATGAATTTTGAAGAATATGCAAAAAGGGAGGAAATAGCATGGAGACAAAGATCAATATAAGAATAATAAGTTCTTTCAAATAATAGCCAATGCACATAAGAAAAACAACTACGCTGATAAGCTGGTGGTGGGAGGTGAATGCATTGAAGAACTAGAGAATATAAAAAGGGAGATTGTACATTTTTATCAGAATTTATATTCTGAAGCAGAGAAATAGAGACCATGTAATATGATCAACTGCCCCATTATTTCTAAAGATGAAAAATGTAACTTACAAAATAATTTTAAAGAGAAGTACTGGACTGTTTAAAACTTTGTGCTGTGGACGAAGATCCTGGCCCAAATGTATACACAATGAGATTTTTTTAACAAATGCTGGAGGTGATCAAGGCATATGTGATGGCTGCAGAGCCAAATTTTCATTCAGTGGAGATGTTTGGAAAACGCTTCATGCTACTTATGTGGCGTTTATACCTAAAAAGAGTGGTGCTAAAGAATTGAGAGACTTCAGATCTATCAGCCTTATTGGGAGTTGCTAAAGAATTGAGAGACTTCAGATCTATCAGCCTTATTGGGAGTTTCTATAAGCTGATTCAAATTTTTTTTCAGAGGAAGGCTCAAGAAGGTGATGCATAAACTGATGGACACTCTACAAATGACATTCATAGAAGGTAAGACAAATCACAGATGCAATTTTGATTGCCAATTAATGCCTAGATTCTAGATTGAAACAAAAAAACCCAGACATAATATGCAAGTTGAATATTGGAAAAGCATATGACTGTGTGAATTGGGAGTTCCTTCTCAAAATTTTGCAGCAAATTGGGTTTGGAAGGAAATGGATTAGCTGGTTGAAATTGTGCATAACCATTGTAAATTTGTGATCATGATTAATGGGGCTCCTGAAGTGTTTGTTGCATCTCACTGAGGACAAAGATAAGGTGATCCCCTCTCACCTTTTCTATTCATTATAACAGTGGGAAGTCTTAACAACACTATAAAAAATGGAAGGTCTTAACAACATTTTAAGGACAACTCATAGATATGGATGGATCTGTGGCTTCAATGTTGCACAAAATCATGAAGAGAGGGTGGAAGTTACTCATCTGCAGTATGTTGATAACACTAACTTTCTGTGATGCTGAAGATGGTCAACTGAGATATCTAAAGGATCATTTTGATCTTTATTTAAAGCTATCTCAGGGTTATACATGAACTAGAGGAAGAGTCAGATCCTTTTTGTGAATAATTCACAGTGGACAGAATGCAATAAATGTTGAGAAATTGTGTGGAGAAGTGGGAAGCACTCCAACTATGTATCTGGGAATGCCCCTTGGGTCAAAGAGCAAATCCAAAGACATATGGTCTGGGATCAAGAATTATGATGAAAAGTGGGCTAAGTGTTGAACATATTTTCATGATCCAACTTCAAGTCCAAGAGGAGAAAGATGGAGCCACATGGAAGTGCCCACATGGATCCCAAAAGAAATCCATTGAAGGAGCAGAAAATTTAGCCATCAAAAAGAGATGAAATCAAGCCCAAATGGGATTGATTACACGCTCGAAAGGGGGCTGAAATAACACCTCAAAGTGTTGATGTTTAGGCGTGGGTTTGGTGCTTATTTGGTCGACTTTTCCCCTTATTTTTGGTTAAGTTATTTTAGGAAGAATTTAGGTATTATTTTTACTTGCTTTCCTAGTTTAAAAGTTTCCTAGTTAGATTTTTCTATTTATTATTTTATAAAAGTAGAATTCGAATCCCATGCTATTTGGGATAGGTTTTCCCTATACATAGGGATGGATTTTGTTATTTTCAAGAAGACATGATTAATATTATTTGAGAGGTTTCTTTTCTCTACACCTTTGTATGTGCCGTGTGGATACTTGGGATTTATCTTGCAACTTTATAAGAACGATTCTTTAGGAGGTAAGATTAGTTCTTAACTTGATAACTTTGGTTTCTATTAAAGTTAATTAAAGAAGGTGATTAGTCCTATACTAATTTTTGTCGTTAATTTCTTCGAAATAGGGGTCTAGATCACTTTTGATCTAAGTTCTTGAATTGACTCTATTAGTATCGTAATTATCTTAATCCACTAATTTTGAATACTAAGATCGATTAGGGTTCTTAGCACTTAATCTTGATATTGGGTATTTTATTCTCAAATTTCGCCTATCTTTAATTTCTCGCCTTTAATCTTAGTATTTTCGCTTCCGCAATATTTTCTTGTTTATTCAAGTAACCCAATTCTTATCAAGTGGTATTAGAGCGATTCTATCAAGGTTCCGTTCTTGATAATTGTAAGTTTCTAGAGAGTGAAGAACATACAAATATGATTTTACTTCTTGTTAAACAAGTGGAACATAAGTTTGATAAGCCAACAAAAGGATATTAATGAAAGCAAAAACTACATCTTTATTATAAATTTCAAACTTATTTAGAGAGTTACAATCTTAACTGAAAATAAGAAACTAACTCCGAAGGATAAGGATAAGGATTAGGGATAAGATAGAAACTAATTAACTGCTAACAGATAATAACTTATATACATATAACATAGAACTTAAAACTGATGCAGTTTTTATGCATTTTTCTAACACTCCTCCTTGCTTTAAGAGCTGCAAACTCCAAGTTTTTTCCTGAGAAGTTGAAATTTGTTTCCTGGTAAAGTCTTGGTGAAGATATCAACCAGCTGCTCCTCGGTTTTGCAATTGAGCAGAATCACATCACCATTTTTTTGCACTTCCCTCAAGAAGAAAAGCTTGATATAGTGTTTTGTTTTCGCATGAAATACAGGATTGTGAGAAATTGCTATCGCAGATTGGTTGTCCACAAATATTTCAGTTCCTTTTGTTTGATTCATATGCAGATCAACAAATATTTTCCTCAACCACAAAGCTAATTCTGCCTTTACAGTGGATTGAGCCACAATATCCTGCTTCTTTGAGCACCACGAAAATATTACCGACCCAAGACTAAAGCAATATCCAGATGTGCTCTTATGTCATACACTGTTCCATCCCAATCACTATCAGAATACCCAATTCAGATTTGGAATTTTTCTGAAACTTAACACCATAATTAATGGTTCCTTTGATGTATCTGATAACTCTTTTTGCTGCTTTTAGATGCAGCTCACTAGCACAATGCACGAACCTTGATAAAATGCTTACTACATACAAAATATCGGGTCTTGTAGCGTGAGATACATCAAAAACCCGACTAAGCCTCTGAAGTACATTTCCTCCACTTTCTCCGCTACATCATTCTTGCTTAGTTTCTCTTTTTGGTTCATAGGAGTACTCATCTCCTTGCAATCTTCCATGTTGAACTTCTTGAGAATTTCCTTAGCATATTTCTTCTGGCAAATGAAAACTTCATTCTGTCCCTGTTTGATTTCCATTCCAAGAAAATAGGACATTGAACCAAGATCAATCATCTCGAAGGCTTGCATCATTTCTTGCTTGAAATTCTCGATATGCTTTGTATTGCTCCATGTAACTAGTACATCATCCACATATATATACACAACAAGGATATCAGTGCCTTTATGTTTAACATAAAGAGTAGATTTTGATACTCTTTTTTTTTTTTTTGATAACCAATTCTGATAGACTCTTTTCAAAGCCTAACCCAAGCAAATGATCATCTATTTGACCATACCAAGCCCTTGGTGCTTGTTTAAGTCCATAAAGAGCCTTTCTTAACATGTAAAATTTCTCCTCCTTTCCTTTTGCCACAAATCCTTCGGGTTGCTCAACATAAATTTTTTCCTGAAGAAAACCATTAAGAAACGCTGATTTGACATCCATATGGTACACTTTCTAGCCCAATTGGGCAGCAAGAACAAGAAGTAGCCTGATCGTGTCAAGCCTAGTCACTCGTGCAAATGTATCAAAATAATCCACACAAAAAATTTGAGCATATCCCTTAACTACAAGTCTTGCTTTATGCTTGTTGACTGAACCATCAGCATTTAGTTTAGTTCTAAAGATCCATTTCAACCAATTACCTTTCTGTCTTCAGATTGATCAACAAGTTCCCAAGTCATGTTCTTCTTAATCATAAACAACTCTTTTTTCATTGCAGCCACCCAATTTTCATCAGTCTTTGCTTCAATGTACCCAACATGTTCACATACTGCCACATTGCATCTCTGATATACTCCCTTCGTTTCAAAAAGAATGACCCGTTTTGACTTGGCACGGAGTTTAAAAAAATAAAGAAGACTTTTGAATCTTGTGGTTATAAATTAAAGTTGTGTCAAATGTACCAAAATGTCCTTTAATCTTGTGGTCTTAAACATACCATGTGGAAAGTTGGAATTAAAGTTTTGCCAAAAAAGGAAAGGGTCATTCTTTTTGAAACAGACTAAAAAGAAAAGTAGATCATTCTTTTTGAAAAGGAGAGAATATATATCAGTGAGTAGTCGAATACCTTTAACTGGTGAATGATCCACGATTTCATCTTGCCATGAGAGTGATATTTGCTTTTCAGGAACCTTGGCAGGAAACTTTTCTGCTGAGTCCGAAGAGTTTAGGACAGATTTCTTCGAGTCTTCCCAACACCATTCTTCATTCTCTAATAAAATACACATCTCTACTAAAGATTATATTTTCAGTTTGTGGTTGGAAGACCTTATACGCCTTTGAAACTGCACTGTATCCAATAAAAATGCCTGGGACACATTTTTTATCTAGCTTATCTCGTTTAACCTGAGGAACATAGGAAAAACAAAAACAACCAAACACTTTAAGGAAGTTTAATAATGGTTTGAACCCATACCAAGCTTCAAAAGGAGTTCGATCTTTCACTGCCTTTGTGGGAGCCTATTTTGGAGAAAACTGATGTATTTGCTGCGTCTGCCCAAAATTTCTTTGGCAAATTCTTCTCGTGCAACATGCATCTGGTCATCTCCATTATGTATCTGTTCCTTCTTTCACTTACTCCATTTTGTTGTGGAGTATACGGAGTAGTAAGCTGATGATGAATCCCTGCTTCCTCACAAAACATGTTGAACTGTTGAGAAGTGTATTCCTTTCCATTATCTGTTCTTATGGACTGAATTTTACAATCAACTTCATTTTCTACTTTTGCTTTGAACTTTCGAAAAACATTAACAACCTCTGATTTATGCTTGAGAAAGTAAATCCAACACATGCGAGTTAGATCATCAGCAAAAATGATATAGTAAAGACTACTTTTTAGTGAGGGAGTCCTTTGAGGTTCTGCTATATCAATATGAATCAGTTGCAATTTCTTTGAGGCTCTCCAAGTTGTCTTTGGAAATGGAAGTCTGCTTTGTTTCCCATAGTGACATGCAAGGCAATTTGAAGAACTCACTTCTAAAATAGGTAAATCCTTGACTATTTCTGCTTTTTGCATTTTAAGCAACCCTTCATAGTGATAATGTCCGAGTCTCTTGTGCCATACTTCTGCAACATTTTCTTTGGCTGAAAAGCCACATGCTCCTCCTCAAATGGATCTAATGAGAAACTTTTGCCTCTTATTCTTACTTAACATTTCTTGATTTGAGGCATCCTTGATCAAGCAATGTTTATCTTCAAAATTTAATTTGAAGTTGTTTTCCATCAATTGACCAACACTAAGCAAGTTCTGATCTATTTCAGGTAAATAAAGCACATCAGAAATTGTTTTAGTTTCTGAATGACTTGGAATAGCAACCGTTCCTTTTCCTTTTACAGGAAGATGTTTGTCGTTACCTATTTTGACTTTAGTTATGGTCGTAGGCTATGTTGCTCGGACTCTTCAAAAATGCAATCGGGTGCGTGTCGGATCCTTCAAAACTAGTGCATTTTTGGAGGATCCGACACGGGTGCGGCAACATTTTTGGAGAGTCCGAGCAACTTAGGTCGTAGGTGATAAGTGGCGATTTTGCCACTTATTTGTCTCTTTGTTTATGATTTTGTGTCGTTAATCCATAATATGAGGCTAATTACCGTTTGAAAAGTGTTGATTCCAGGTAATTTGAAGTTTACAGGGGGCTCTGATGCAAAGAAGTGAAATCGAGGCAAAATGAAGCTTAATTGAAGAAAACAAAGCTGGTAGGACAATTGTGCTTCGCGAACGCGGAGCCCTAGCTGCGAACGCAAAGGTCAAAGTCAACAGACCTTTGCGAACGCGGCCAACTGACTGCGAACACGGAAGTCAATATTATTTAAACGTCGCGAACGCGGCGCTTTGACGGATACATGACGGATACATGGTTCTTGATCTAGGCCATAGTTGGATTGTTAGGCAACAGAGGAATTTCATAATCTTCTTCAACTGCCTCCCACATATCCATGGTATCTAGATAAGTTTCCATCCTTACAACCCAAATTCAATAGTTATCACCATTTAAAACAGGTGGTGCCATTGTTGAAGAACTTGATTCTACTTCCATGCTTCATAAACTTGCCTTGGTTTCAATTGTGACTTTGATGAAACTTCCACAGATCCCTCAAGAAATAAGTGCTCTGATACCAATTGTAAGTTTCCAGAGAGTGAAGAACATAAAAATATGATTTTATGTTCTTAAACAAGTGGAACATAAGTTTGATAAACCAACAAAAGGAAATCAATGAAAGCAAAAACTACATCTTTATTATAAATTTCCGACTTATTTATAGAGTTACAATCTTAACTGAAAATAAGAAACTAACACCTAAGGATAAGGATAAGGATTATGGATAAGATAGAAACTAATTAACGGCTAACAAATAATAACTTCTATACAGATAACATAGAATTTAGACTGATGCAGTTCATATGCATTTTTCTAACAATAATCTTGGGTGTTAAAAAAAAAACTCAAAAACATTGTTTTTTTTTTAATTGTTTTAGTTTAAAAGGTAAGCTACATAGCCAAAAAAAAAAACGAAAATAAAAAAAAGGGGTGGGGTAGGGTGGATTCAATTGTTCAAGAATTAAGGTATTTTCAAGAAACTCCGGATTTGTTTTGATTCTTGCTTTCCTACGTTAAAGAGGAAAACCAAGCAGAGGGGAAATTTGAAAGTTTTTCTTGTTACACAAATTGGTCTTTTTTTTTTTTGGTCTCGTCAATCCCAATTCGTCTGGGTTATAATAAATTCTTTTATTTCTACGTCTTCTGTTGTTACTAGTAGGCATTTTCTAGTAATTTCATACTCAATAAGGTGCATATCTGTCAGTGTGTTTGAGCTACACAAATTTTAAGACTATTAAAGAAATGGATCTTAGACCTAACTCAACCCCAAAAGCTAGCTCGTGAGGGGAGGATTGTCCAAGTCTATATAAGGAGATCAATCCATCCCTTTTTCATCCGATGTAGGACTCTTCAACACCCCACCTCTCACCCAGGGTCGGACATCTGGTGCATGGGCAATTAATATGGGGGCGGCCAACATCAATACAAAATAATTGAGATGGGTCCTACTATGATACCAAAGGAAAGCCCGGTGCACTAAAGCTCCTGCTATCCTGCTTTGATATCATGTTAAAAAAATGGATCTTGGGCCTAACTCAGCCTGAAAAGCTAGCTCATGATTTCATTTGATGTGGGACTCTTCAACAAAGACTTATGATTCACTAGGGATTCTTTCTATAACCCAAAAGTTACAATTTTATTTATGATCACATTTTTACCGTAAACTTCGAAAAAGTTCCTGAATTGTTTATCTTTTTGTATGGGAGATTTTTACAAGTCTTGTTCTGGAGATAAATTTAAGAAGTTATATTTAGGTGGGCTCAGAAGTTGCTCTAAACTTGAATTATGTTTCCTGAGTATGCAAATAATGAGGATTATCTGCTGATCTGCATATTCAACAAGGTTATGATGCTTCCTTATATTAAAAATAAAAGAGAAGTAAAAAACGTTTGATGCTTTCAAAATGAATGGGTGAGTGATCATTTTGGCGTCAGCAAATGTTGATACAATGAGACATGTCTAAGTCATGCATGTCAACTATTAGAAACAATTTAAAATAAGAAAGAGATGGATCCATGTCCTAGTTTACTAGCCACTGACGCCATATTAATGTGATGCAAAAGAATACCTTTGTGCTTGATGCATGAGAATCAGCTCCTTTAACTTTCTCATGATGTAGCTTGAAAGTGTGACTATTTTTGGCAAAATTGGACAAGCTACTATATACAATTAATGCCTGTTTGACTGTTGTATTTTTGTAATGTCTTTTTGGCATATTATCATTATTTTCATTTTGCCCCAGGGTTTCCCATTCTTGGGGTTGAGTGGCAGAAGATGGAAAATTCAGATCTGCGTTTATCAATGGGAATGAAACCTGACCAGAAAGGTGTCCGTATAAAAAGAATCGACCCTACTGCCCCCGAGTCTATGATGTTGATGCCATCTGATGTAATCCTAAGCTTTGGCGGGATTGATATTGCCAATGATGGAACAGGTTGAAATGCTAACTGTGCTTACTTCCGTTTGCACTTTATATTTAACTTATCTCACCACCCTTTCTTCGCAGTAGCTTATGCATTAAGCTTTAATATTCAGATGCACAAATGCTGCTTGTAATTTTACCATAATTGACTAAAAAATGATCTGCTTGTAGTTTTCCAACCTAAGCTCTGCAACTAATGCATTGATTATATGTTGTTGGGTGTACTGTTAATTCACTGGTAATTCTTACCTTTCTTTCCTGATGTTATTCTTGTGTTATCATTTCTTCTAAGTGGTAACAACATTCACGTTGATGACCTGACTAACCTTGATGCAGTATTAGGGAGACCTTCATATTGGATGAGGTATTTACAGGACAACTTTGTCAGCTTTCTTGGTTTGTATTCGTACTTCTTGGACTGTGTTTCCGTTCCACACTTTTGTTTTTCAGATGACTCATTGAATATGTTACCTGATATTTGCAAGTAGAATTTTTTTCATCTTCGTTATGGTTTCTAATGGTTCAATTATGTTGTCTTTAAATTTTTATCTTCTAATGACAGTTCATATGATTTCCTTGATTATTTTCAGTTCCATTTCGGCATGGAGAGCGTATAGGTTTTAGTTATCTTGTATCCCAAAAATATTCCGGCGACAGCGCTGCAGTTAAAGTTCTTCGTCGTAATTCTGAGATATTAAATTTCAACATCAAACTTGCAACTCAGATGAGGCTTATTCCAGCTCACAACAAGGGGAGACCTCCTTCATATTATATTATAGCTGGATTTGTTTTTACAACTGTATCTGTTCCATATCTTCGTTCAGAGGTACTCAATTTGCTTGTCATACTTATGTGTCATATCCCTCACTTCCTTTAAATCTGCAAACATTTCATTCTAAGATCCATGTTACTCTGTTTATTAACTCTAAACCACTGCCCTTCTCTTATGATTCCTTGTTTGAGTGACTTATTCTTCTCTATTTAATTGTCATGGTCAAGTTTGTGATAAAACTTAGTTTCCTTCAAGTTTCTTTGCTTGTGTATGTTGGAGTTTATGTGGCTTATTGCCTCTTCTAGGGTAATAATGTGTGTATAGTGAGGTTTATCATACCTTCTAGAATTGACTTGATGGCTGAGTATTCTTGGTGGTATTATCAAAGTTTATGTACAAGTAACACAATTACCTTCTAACAATCATAAAACTTCCTAGCTCATCCTGGGTGACTAGGGTCCAAATCTTAGCAGAGGCAAAAAATATTTGGGTGATTTATTCCTATCTGTTTAATTTGGTGGGAGTAATTACTTGGCCCCAGGCTGATGGAAGGATGGGAGGATGCAGATACACGGCGGACTCTTGTCAAGGTGCACAACTGCGCACAAGTTTGTCCTGACACCACTATTATTAAAATAAAATTTTCTTATAGCTCATACGTTGAATAACATTTTTCAGAAATCCCCTAATTTCTATGTGATAGAGAGCAACATCGTTTAGGATTAGGATGTAGAATTCTAACGTTAATATATAATTGGTCTTTTTCACATGAATCCCATTTGTTGTAATAGATTAGTTTGAATCTAGTTTATGATTAGGATGTACAATAGATAGTCATAGGGCTATATAAGAACCACCTTTGATGAGTTAGCTGAGAAGAGAAAACATAAAGAGTTGATTTTTACACACAATATTGTTCTATAATCTTCTTCATTATGCAGACACGGTTCTTATGATATTATTGTTGTCAGTTTTGAGTTAGTGTTTTAGCGAATGCGTGGATTCTACCTTTTACACTGCCAGTATATAGAAAACAACATGCTTTAGATGGCCATTTGCATCAATCTTATCAATGATGTGCTTAATAGTGATTCATGGGTGCATACAATGCCTTATCATTTATTACGATAGTTCTATTGTCTAAACTCGTCCTATGTGCATAACCAGTATGGAAAGGATTACGAGTATGAAGCTCCTGTAAAGTTGTTGGACAAACTTTTGCATGAGTTTCGACAGTCACCTGATGAACAGATTGTTGTGGTTTCCCAGGTTATGACTCATTTAAAAAATCATCCTTAAGAAGCTGCACGATTGTTGTATTGACGTAGGATCTGATGGGGTGTGGTTTTTTCTTTTTGAAATGTTTAAGGTTCTTGTTGCTGACATTAACATCGGATATGAGGAGATAGTCAATACTCAGGTTGGTGGTAGATGCATCTCTAAATCTTGATATCATGCTTCTTAATTGGGCTATCAAATGAGACTTCCATTGATACCAAATTCCTGTGCCTATGGGGGTGTTTCTTTTCGGTCATGTTCTAGGTTCTTGCTTTTAACGGGGCGACTGTAAAAAATTTGAAGAGCTTGGCCAGCATGGTAGAGAGGTGCAATGATGAGTTTTTGAAGTTTGATTTGGAATATCAGCAGGTATGAACTCTGTTGCTCTGGGTTTTTTGAGATCTGTGGCAAGATGCTTTAGTAATCCTAGTTTGTTTTGTGCAGGTGGTAGTCCTTCAGACAAAGACAGCAAAATCTGCAACATCAGACATCCTTACTACACATTGTATTCCATCTGCCATGTCCGAGGATCTCAGAATGTAAATCATTTCAGCAAGGACAAACCAAAATTCTTATTGCCAAGCTGAAGATTTTTGTAGTATTTCACCATTAATGGATGGTAAATAAATATGAGGTGTTGGTATCTAATGCTTACAAGAATTAGTGAAGGGTTATCATTTTCTCAGTTTTGGATACCTTTTGTCATATCTGTAGAGCAGGCACATGTTGCCTCAGCTCGTGGATTCAAGGTTTTCACATGTGTACAAGATTGTGATCACATTCTCAGATGGAGTCTGTCAAAAGGAGAGCACACATTCCTTTTGATCGATAAACCAACCTTGTTTTCCGAATATGGGTCAGTGTTCAGGAAGTAGATGAAGCAGATGATATGGATGTCGGGCTATATAGCCTTTAGTACTGTAAGACTGCAGGCTTGCTTCCAATCGAGTGATAAAATCTTTTACACCGCTGAAAATAACATAAACCGGAAAGGTTAAAGCAGGGATCAAGTTGCTCATAGCAGATGAAAGTGTAGGGGACCTGTAACTTAAATTAGTGACTGCATAACTCTTCTATCAAATTTATAGGTGCTAGAAGAAGGGGAATAGAAATTAGGACAATCATTTTAATGGTCGTTTGATCATCACAGATATTACATACATGCCACTCAAAGGATTGAGGAGATGTACACAACCCGCTTCTGAAAATATTATGACAATTATATTCAAGTGAGGGCTTCCACAGTACATTCAAGAATTACTAGCATATTATTTATTACTCATTATTTCATAAATTTCTATTCCAAAGGGGTTGGTAAAAATATAATATATATGAAGGTAGTATGTTAGCATCTTTTCCATTTTTTAATTTTTCTTAAATGTCCTTACTTTTTATTGCCATTAAATTAAAAGCAGGGATCCTTTTGTCATTTTCTCAAATATCCCCAACTCTTCGCCTTGGTTCACTTTCACCTGTAACTCCAGGAAAGAGGCCCAACTAACACATAGTTCTACTCTTAACATTTCAAGCTTCTTTGTTCTCTTTTTTTTTTTTTAAAAAAATCTTCTTTCCTTTCAATAATGACTAGCGCAATGATGGAGGTAAAATAATTCTCTGGGTTCCTAATTTATTATTGTGAATCTACACAAATAGAAAATAACCAAGATAATCACAAAACAACTTTAATTTCTGGAGCTATCAACAGGTTGAATTGTTGCTTCCACGCTGCCAACTTCTCATTCGTTTTCAGATTCAGCCCCTGCAACTTTCTTCTAACTTCTCTTCTTCATCATACTAAAAATATTCTGCAAAACTTCACTAAAAACTACCAAACTTCTTCATTTTGTGCAGCTAAAATAAAGAATCAGTTGAAAAATAAAATCTAGACATTTTTCTACAAATTAACAAGTAAAAGTTCTTTGTATTACAAAGGGTATTTTATGTAAATAAAATCAAATGTAAGGGTAAATATATAACTCTCCTACATTGCTGTGATTCCACATGCTATTGGTGCATATTGGTGTCACACGTGTGTCTATGCATGTACTATATTTTTATTTGTGTACACGTGTTTCAATGCATTTATGGATTGTCTTTTCCATTTTTACAAATCTTTCTTTCCCTTTCATTTTTACAGATGCATAGCTAAAGTTCTTTCTTTCATAAAAGACATTACTGAAAAAAAAATTTCTTCTCGGATTTAGCTTTACAAAGCTCTACTGAAGTTCGTTCACTTCTTGAATCTACGAAAGTTATCTGGGCCAGTTGCTTCGATCCTCTTTTTCTTGTTTATCTGTGAGCTTTTCTTCTTCCGGTGTCTTTATAGTTGATGAGTTTCATTGGTGACTTTTCGATTTCTGTTGTATTTTTTCTAATTTTGAGTTATTTATTATGATTATATATGTATTTGTGTTTCAATTCGGGAACAATTTTAGGGGTTGCTCTTTTTTTATTTTGACTGAGTTCTCAATAAGTAGAAGGTGACATAAATAAGCAACTGATTTAGTTAGTAACAAAAATAGGCTACACGAAATTTTTTATTCCGTTTTATCATATTTTCTTTACGCCCCATTAATTGTCAGAACCAGTGAATAATTGAAAAAAAGGAGTAAAAACCTTCGAGTTATAACACGGAATTAATAACTCCGGGTTTCAAAAATATTTATTCATAATCCGGAGTTATTAGTTCCGTGTTATTTAAAAAAAATAAAATTCAAATAACACGATTTTTTTTTTAATAACACAGAACAAATAGTTCCGAATTATGAATAAATTAATTCAAAATCCAAAACTAAATTTTCCGTTTTATGTGAAAAAATTTACATTGCAAACTAGAATTAAAAGTTCCATGTCACTAGATTTTCTTTTTAAAATAACCCGAATTAATAATTCCGGATTATGAATAAATATTTTTGAAACTCGGAACTGTAGCATCAACACATGATTCTCTGTTTAGAAAAACTTCAGGATGTAATTGGGAAGGAATTAGATCATATGAGTAGTTGCACCATCAATTTACCCTGGTTAGTATTGTAATGGGTAGTGTAACTGTACCAAGCTGCCCGTGTAGGAAGCTCAACTCGAGGTCATCGATCTGTTTTTAGTGTCATGGATGATTGGTAAACATGCTTGGGTTTCAAATACTCATGGACAAAAATGTCTTTTTCTTTTAGCGGAAGTATATGTTGGACACTTAAAGTTTCACCCAAAGCTCACCTCAGTCTACTGTCCAATCTCCACAATCTTGCCTTAGCACTCTTCTAATGGACCTCCGTTCCATTGTCCCATCTCTAGGTTTTCCTTTTCAAATCTTAAAACATCCTCAAATTTGATACGTTTCAGCAGCGGTGTAGTGGTAATCAAAAGCTAGAGTGCATTACATCTTCAGCTCTAAAGTCTTTTTTTTTCCTTTTGCTATTATTTCCATCTAAAATCTGTTTCTACATATCCACCAGCCAATCTGGTTTGCAATGTAATTTTTTTCACATAAAACAGAACATTTAGTTTCGGGTTTTGAATTAATTTATTCATAACCCGGAACTATTTGTTCCGTGTTATTAAAAAAAAATAAAATTGCAAATCGGAACAAAAAGTTCCGTGTTATTTGATTTTTTTTTTTAAAATAACACGGAACTAATAACTCCGGTTATGAATAAATATTTTTGAAACCCGGAGTTATTAATTCCGTGTTATAACTCGGAGGTTTTTACTTCTTTTTTTGAATTATTCACTGTTCCTGGCAGTTAACGGGACGTTAAGAAAATATGATAAAACGGAATAAAAAATTTCGTGTAGTCTATTTTGGTACTAACTAAATCAGTAGCTTATTTGTGTCACTTTCTACTTATTGTGGCTCATTTTGGTCGCGAGTTCTCTCTTTGTGCATGTGTTATGAGCAAAGAATAAATTGGAAATGTTCTTTTGTCCTGTTTTGTTTCATTATTTCTTGTTTTGTTAGTAGCAATTACCACCTTAGGAATGTAGCATATTTGAACTTTAAAGTGACTGAGTTTTAAGTTATAAAAAATTGTAGAATCTGTATTTCAAATGTAGGTATAATTTTGGGGGTTCATTCTCCTTTTTGACTGGGTTCTTCTCGGCGCATGTCTTTCCATCTTAACTCTTGCTCCTTTTTTTTTTTCTTCCTGATTTTGCCTTGCTTTATTTGGTCCTCTATTATTGCTTATTGGCAGTACTCCATCTTGCTCTTTTTTCTTAGTTTGCTTTGATTTATTTGGTTCTGTATTATTGCTTGTATATAGTTTTTCTTCAATTTGTGTATTTGCAAAATCTTTATCCATGCATGCATTTGTGGCTGGGGGAAATTTCTCATTTTGTGTTTCAAGTTGTTCTTTGTTCGATCTCTGTGAATCACATGTTTTTCGTGACCTTGAGTTTTCCCAATGAGCTTTATGATTTTGTTGCCATGTTGGAATGTGAATTTTTATTTTTATTTCAACTTTGTTGAATTGATGTCAAGATATGCCATTAGTATAGGGATTGGTTCTGATTTTTTGCACTGCACTTTGCTTGACTTCTTCGGTAATCTTTTTGATTTTTATTGTTCTTGTCTGCAAGCTTCAAAATGCCAGTTGCAAACCAGGAAAAACTATATATTGAGCTTCAAAATGCTAGCTGCAATCCAGGAAAAAGTATATTCAAGTGTTTGCTTATTCAACTTCTTCATTCGCCAAATAAGGAAACACTATATACTGTGCTTATGTAGTTGGTCACCTATGAAGAAGACATAACTTATATTGTTTATATTGATAAAATAGAAGTGTTTGTCTGTACTACATGTGTACATTTCATGTATATTGGAAGTTTTTCCTTCTGATTAACTGAATCAGTGTTAGTTGCTATCTTGATGTAAATTATTACTTACATTTGTGTTTCTCATACAGCATTGCTCCCTTCATTGTGATTTTTTATTGTGCTATTCCTCTTTAATTATTTTACAGGATATAAAAAGATGGCTCAAAGACTTGGTATACATGCAGTCACTCCTGAAATACCAGACTGGACGTGTAAGGTGCAAGTTGTGGTTATCTGCAGGCCAGGAGAAGGTAGAGAATGGAAAATAAAATATATGAACATGATCTTCCAACATGAATAGGTAATTTCTTATTTTGAAAAATAAAACCAACTGCTTACATTCCCCTCTTATGTCTCTTATATTATTTCCCTCCAAATCACATACAGGAAATCCAAATAAAGGCAATTATTTACGGTGATGATATTCTCCCTTATCAGGATATGTTTAAACTATTTCACACCTATTTAATAACGGGTGCACGCATACAACAACAAATTGATCCACCTTATTCTCAATGCCTACAACTGTGCTCATGGTAATAGATTACTCTTTGTATATTTTACTTATTTCTTCCTTATTATTATTTTGCTAAAATGTTTAAATTTTTTGAACGAACAGGGTTGCGGAAAACAGAGAAATGCTCAACTCTTTCACCGTGAGGAGCACATCTCAATCTGGATATCTCATCTCTGTTTTAGTAGACGAAGAATTAATGTCAATGGCCAACGTTTAGTCACAACTCACAACACAACTTTATTATAATTTCTATTCACATAATTCATGATTTGTATCAAATTTATCCTTATGATGATTAGTATCACCTTTCTCCACAGGGACACTTTTTCACCATTGAAGCAAAAATAACGCTTCCAAATACACTCAAATGTTGTTATGTTTTAGCCTGTCTATGTGGACAAGAAGTCAGAAGTCCATCAAAAAGAAAATTTCAGTGTATGAATTGTAAGCAACAAACTATGTTGAGTCCCAGGTAATTTTTTTTCCTAATTTTATAGGCATATTCAACCACAATGTTGGTAGAATCTCTCTTCTTATTAAAAAAAATATTTCGAACATATATTGTTACAGGTGTCGATTTGACGTGAATCTTGAAGATGACTCTGGCTCAATAATTGTAACAGTCATGGGCAAAGAAGGGGAAAAGTTATCATCTCTTAGTGCAGAAGAGATCTACAATCTAGCTTCAACTGAGGTAAAATTTTTAACCAACTAATGAACACATCAACTTCACGATCCAGCAAGCAAAATGTCTGAAATATATTTTCTTGCAGAATGAGTCGCAATCAATACGAAGTGTATGAATCAGACTGAATCAGAATTTGTTGAGGATTCAAGTGAAATAATTATTTTCCCGCACTTCTCCCGCAACCTTTAGGAAACTGTACATTTTATCCTGCACTGTAAAAGAAAACATAATGCATTCTCTCCGAGCACCATCCACAACTGACACCAAAGAAGCCAGCAAAAGGCAAAAACAACATTTGATCTCGTCTTGTTAAGAAAAAGAACACAACCAAAAGAACGACGCAATATGCTCAAGCTGAGACAAAAAAATGGAGCTACCAACTCCAACAAAAATGAAATAAACGTTGCCAAAAATCTTCTTTTTTATTCTTTCTCTGAATATTTATAACAGCGTTGATTTAATGACTGTCTCTTTCAATATAATTCCCTCTTCATTTTTCTTGGTAAACACATTTGCAGGCTAACCAATTTGATTTTACCGTCACTTTTGGATTTCATGGAACAAAGGTAATAAATATCAGTAGTTCCTGACCTTTTTCTCGATTCAAGGTTTCGTAATTCTCTTTTATGGCATTTCTGCCATCAACAAAGACTGTAAACATAAACAGTTGTCTATAAAATATTTTGTCACTTGTGAATTAATAACATTTTTCTTTATGTAAACAGTTCTTTTGCAAGAAAATTGACTCCCTTTTGCAGCTTGCTTTTGAGTTTTTGTCTGTCCACTGATGTTTTGACAACAGTTGCAGTCGTGAAACAAAGGTAATCAAAGTTACACATTGCCTTTTCTTTAGCACTGCCTCTTTTACAACTAAGACTCAACAGATCGGAGCTTAAATCACTAAGATAAGTGCTAATCTTCCCTCATTAGCTTAAATCAGTGCAGATGAATTGAATTTTTTTCTTACCTCATTTCCTCGATATATTGAGATCCAAGATGAGCTAATACCACCGTCTAAGGAAGATGAAGCGGAAATTCCATTCTCAATTCTGTTAGGTACGATCTTTCACAAAAAAATAATAATCTAGTAACTGGTGATTCTGTCTGATTTTTGTAGATTGTACCTCACTTTTGTGTTATGCAAGGTCCTCTTCATTGTCATGACCTAAGTTTACACCCTAGATGAGACACAGTATTTAAAACCACAAGTGATCCCAAGCTAACCATTGACATAACATATCTTAGCATAATATGGGAAAATAAAGTGGAAGCTAAAATCATGGGCTAAACTCTTGCAAAAAAAATGAAATAAAATAGTATGAACTTTTTTTAACTGAATATTACAAAAGTTTAAAACTAATTACAACTTATTTGGCTATGTCTATGAAGCCTCTACTACATACTAATTTTTACTACTATAAAGAAAAGACAAACGACTAATTGAACTACTGATAGGTCCTCGGGAAGATGAGAACTCACTCAAAGCTGATTGATGAAGCATGACTATGCAACTGCATATCTATAAGCTATATTGTAAAATAATGTAGTGCAAGGAAAGTATGCATCAGTACAGGGAAGGTACTGCGTATGTAAGACAATGGCTGAGCAATTTAAGAAAACTGAAATACATACTGAAACTGAATCTAAATAGCTGAAGAACTCAATGACTAAAATTTAATTTTCATAAATGTATGTATCAAACTGAGAGTAAAAGTAGTTAAAGACCATAGATAGGAATTTCTGAAGACAGTGCATATTTGAAATTATGCTATCTGTAATAATGCTATCTGAAATCATGCTATCTAAAATCATAAATTGATTATATCGAGTAAAATATAAAATGGGGTTAAATCTTTTAGGTGGGAGTTTCTTATAACCAACATACACCTTGTGAGCTCATGATGCACCAACTTACAATCTCAGTTGGAGAGGACTGCCCCATACCTTGCTAACGTATAAGACCTATCTATCTATGTGTGGATCTACTATTTTAGGATAAAATCATCCTACATTATGGGAAAACATAATTCTATAGTGGCACGTAGTTCTAAGACAAGTGTTATCTAGAACACATGTCCGCTCGGTGATAAATAATCCTCCCAAAACACACTATCTATATAGCTCATAACATATCTATTAAACTTATCTGGAAGCATATCATGAGTTTTGCTCAAAATTTCTTTATAAACATATCTTGCTGTGAGACTATGCTCAAATTTATGAGACGAAGCTTAAATCTTTCTTTCTAAAATCATATGATGAGAATATCATTCTAAAACATATCTTTCAAATCATTCTTATAGCTTATTTTATGGAAAACATTCACTAAAATATGCATATCTTGCAGATTCTCAAATAGCTTTTGTAATAACATAAAAGCTCTAAAATCATGTTTGAAAATATAAGCTTCAAGGACTATATACAAAATCATGTCAAGATTTAATAAGGATGACAATAAAAAATCTTGCTAAACATAAAAAGGAAATACAATAGTCAATAATACATAATCATGGGTAAATACCTTAAGAAATCATGCAATTGGATCATAAAAAATGGTGAATTTGAGTCAAATTCATAAAAATTGAGGAATTTTGGACATAAAGATGAAAGGAATTCCTCATTGAAGTCCTACATGCCTGAAATTGGAGAGTTCTTGAAGAGAATCTTGAACTTTGAGAGTTTTGGAGTTATGGGGTTTGAGAAACCCCTCTTATGCATTCTTGAGTTTTTGAGAGAAGGGAAAGGATTTGGGAGAGAACTTATCGATATTATTCTGAGAAATAACCCTTATTGGGTGATTAAATTCATGGGGAGAGATCTTTGGGGTAAGTAAATGACCAAATTATCCCTCAGAAAACTCTTTAAAAGTACAAAAAAATCCTGTTGGACGATTTTGGAGATGAACCATGGGTCCCTCGATATATCGTGGTCCAAACTATCAACTTTGGGAAAATTTTTGATCTCACTAGATAGGTACGATGGATCTAGTAATGGACCGTCGTCCAGGCGATGGACCATCGCTTCTTCTGTCATTCATTGGCAGACGGACATCCTCTGGTAAAATGGCCATAACTTTTTACTTCGGTATTATATTGATGAACGGTCAATAGAATTGAAAAGAAGACTCAAAGAGCTTTCATTTGGTGGGTCTTGGACACAAAAATTTTCATATTCTAAGAGTTACGCTTTTTTGAATTTGACCCTTGTAAAATCTTATTCGAAAACTCAACCGGTAAAGAAGCTTTCAACTTAACTTTGAGTTAGGAGTTCCTTATGACCTTAAATCATATCCAAAACTCTTCCCATACTAAGGAATTGTTCTTAACACCTATGTACCATTAGAAATCATCAGGTTCGGGGCTACATGCATTCAAAGAATAGTTTGGATCTTAGCTTAAAAATTTGCGGGGTGTTACAGTATCTCCCCCTTAGGATCATTCATCTTCGAATGAAGGTCAAAAATACAGTAAAAATATAGATGGACTAAATCAAGATTTCTTTGGGCTATCTGTGCTACATATACTAGTATGGACTGGACTGTATTTACAATAAGGGTCTGGCAATCAATGCTAAGAACTATGAAAGCATGAGCTATGAGTGCACGGGACTAGCATAGTCATGAAGGACTCATAGAAGGACATGAGTACACTGGGCTAGAATCAAGAATAGGATTACTCTCGTCTTAAACGTTATGACCGGTAATCTTTAAGCTTAGCAGCACTTCTCAACTGTGCCCCTCTTTCTGACTACTACACTTCACTAATGTATACTTACAATCCCCATGAGAACACATAACTACTAGAGCCTAAGTCTTGCTGCAAGTTAATTCCATGTTCAAGCCTAACTCGATGGTATAAGGTGCTATATGTAAAACAACAATACCAGTCTAAACTACGGGATTCTATATTCTATAAAAGTTTTTCATCCCTAGGATACAACTTCTTCTTACCACCTCAAGCAACTAACTCTGAGTCCAAATCAAAGGCCACTAGTGCATGATACCTTGACCCATATTTTATCAACACAATATTCAAGCCTATCACTATAACCAATTAATGAAATTCTAGGCAAATAAACTATCTAAGAATTTTCCCGTCTTCTCTAATATTTCTACCAATTACAATCTCAGGAACTACTACAAAAAGACTTCCCAAATATTCATATCTAACTATTTCATATAGAAAATCCTTGCCTTAATATTTCTCTACACTTATAACCTTAGATAGAACAAGAACACCACAATTTTCCATAATAAGGAACATTTACTCTCTCCCATCTAAACCATTATTCAACCGCTATCATCACCACTTTCATAACATAAAGAGAGTCACAAAAGGACTTAGGTATGAGGATCTCGTATAAAAGGGATACTACTCAGCTTGACTTATACTTATCGGGACCTATGAGGTAAGGTTCAATAGGTACGAATACTTCACATATTAACATAGAGTGTGAGTGGGAGTTGTTCAGGGTAAGGATATGACATGACCATCTAACACTTTCATAGGTGGGCGTATGCAGGGCTTAAAGCAAAAGATAATAAGCATGAATTATCCAAGATATCTGATATGAGAATGTACATGACGTAGCATGGATTCACTATTCATTAAGGGCATATCATGAGTTCGTAGGAGTGAGTATACTATAAAACATGAGTGCACATCTCATGAGCTATATAACATAAGGATTTAGTTCATAGATTCATGGAGCATGATCAGGACCATTGAGTGAAATTATTTCTCATGCTAGGAACTGAAATCGAACGTGAATCTGAAGAATACACTAGAGCAGAAATGAAATGCTATCTCATCATAACTCTTTCTAAGGCACATCAATATCTGATTCTCAAGACCCAATTTAGTTACACCCTATCATATCCCTCTTAGATCAAAGTTGACATGCTAAGTCTGTAGGCCTATTTTATATCCTCTAAATTGAGCTATAATCACCTTAATCTAATGGTAGGGGTTTTCACCATGCATATGAATGCTAACTTACCTATATCAACTATATTTGAAAGGTACGAACTTCATTTTAGGGCACTCCTTTTAGAAGTACTACCTTCTCTAGCTTCTATAACCATCATCGTATAACTTACACCCTTTTTTGGTGAACATAACCACTTCTCTAACACTTAAAAATTTGACATCCCCTTATTAGCCTACTAAAACCATACCTCTAACCTAATATCCACCCAATTCAAAGAAATTTGAAACTATACTAATAGACTCAATATGGTACTATTATAATCCCTTGATTTCAGCTATTAAGAGCACTATGTACTACATAATTAAACTTCCACACACTTAGCAACTCAAGGGTACTAACTAGGCACACATGACACTTCCAAACTTAGAATCTCGTTCAGCCATAACTACCTTGGATTTCCCTTTTTTGCTTATAAATTTAAGGCTCTTCTTTGTCTACTGACTTAGATAGTATTTGCTATTTCATCTCTAGTCCACAAATATGTCATGCTTGCACACTCTCACTTTTCATAAATTATCAACTTAAGCTTTCCCACATGTTATATCAAGCTTACTAGATCAATTCCATAGAACTAGCATCACTAACCCCAAACTATCACTTTTTCCAACTTAATTGTCATCCACAATTCAAACTTAGGTCTACCATAAAGCTGCTTCTCCTTCAAAATACCCAAGACTATGCATAAGTGATCTACATATTCCTCCTTACTCTTGAAGTAAACTAAAATGTCATCAATAAATACAATCACAAATGAATCCAAGAAAGATTTAAATAGACCAACTATTAAACTCATGAATGTTGCATGTGAATTAGTCAACCCAAAGGGCATCACTAAGAATTTGTGATGTCCATAACAAGTCCTAAAAGTTATTTTAGGTATATCCTCGGGTCGAATCTTTAACTGGTGATACCCTAACCTCAATTTTATCTTAGAAAATACTGAAGCACCCTGTAACTGGTCAAATAAATTATCTATTGGGACAAAGGATACTTATTCCTAATGGTAACCTTATTCAACTATCGGTAATCTATACATATTCTCATGCTACCATCCTTTTTCTTGACAAACAACACTAGAGCACCCCAAGGCGAATCTCTAGGATGAATGAATCCCTTATCAAGTGTTATACTCTGGGTTTTGATGACTGAAAAACCTAAAAGAGGGACCTGATCAGTTAACTATTGCTATTTGCTTTCTTTCGTATAAGTCTGTTGTCTTTTATGCCTGATGTCCTGGTACTACTATGACATAGTAGTGTAGTGGTATAGTGCATGACAGTGGCCCCTTTCTGACCGACCAATGAGAATATTTCTCTTTCCTTTACTATCATATATATACCTTTTCTCTAACAAAGAAAGATGATTTTTGCAACTTGCTCAAAAGGGAAATTGGTGTTCTTCAGAAAAAATTCCAAGGCTCTTATCTTGAATACAAAGATACAATAATCTAGAATCTCTCTTGATCACAGTGAAAATGTATTATCTTTCAGATTATTTGAGTCCTTGTATTGTTCTTAAATCAACAAACCTACTCCTCACTTTGAGGCTTGTGTGGGTATTTTCTTTTTATTTCTTCTTGTGTGGGTATTTTCTTTTTATTTCTTTGTTCAAATCCAAGTGTTAGCTAGAGGTAGCTAATGGAGTTCTCACAGTAGAGTTATTGCAATTTGGTATTACAATAGAGTTATTGTAAGGTGGTAGGAATTAAGAGCTTAATTCCTAGGTTATAACTGAAGGTTGCTCAGAGTTTAGTGAAGGATTGGTGAAATCATACTGGGGTAGGTCGTAGTTTTACTCCCTTGAGCAAGGAGGTTTCCACGTAAAATTCAAGTGCTTTTAATTTTTTGCACTTTACTTTCCGTTCAAATTATTATTTTTTCTTGGGATTGCTAGGACATGGTACTCTATCAGGTCCCCTATATTGTGGTGACTATAGTAACTCTTCAATTGGTATCAAAGCAGTTTTCTTCCTAAAAGGTTAACACCTAGGAAGGATCCTGCATCGATGGATGATTCACCACACTTTGAGGAAGGATATTCAATTAACAGACCCCCCCCACGTTCAACGGATAACATTATTTGTTGTGGAAGACGAGAATGCATGATTTTATTATGTTAAAGGACTGTGAGTTATGGGACATCATCTAGGATGGTCCTCATATTCCTATGAAGACTATAACATATAGTGATATCACTAGATTTGTGCCTAAGTTAAGGAGGGAATATAGCAACACGGATAGAAAGGCAGTTGAAAGCAACTTCAAAGCTAAAGACTTTTTATGTGCAACACAGGTCTAAATGAATACAATCGAGTCTCTAGTTGTGAGACTGCCAAAAAAATTTAGGAAACCTTGGAGATTTTTCATGAAATATCAAGCAAAGTAAAAGCTACTCATGAAGCTGAAAATCCAGGGTGCAACTCAGAAAAGAAAGTGACAACGAACCAGGTCCCCAATAAGAACATAAGAAGAAAATTGATAAAGCCGTAACGATGGATCAAACTGTATGGGGAGATTGTTCTAGTGATACAAAAGAAGAAAGTGCAAGAAACTACTCCATGAAAGCAGTTGGAGATGAAGAGTTTAGTCTTGTAGCTGAATCAGATGGTGAAGATGATGAAGAGGTAACCCTTTCAGATATCAAGAAAAATCTTTAGGACTATTTCGTGAAGAAATTGATATCCCTAGCTAATGTGTTAATAGATGATTTTTGTGATCTCACTAAAGAAAGGGCAATCTGGTTAAATACGATACTGAGAAAATATCTATTCTAATTCAGCTTATTGAATTAGAAGAAAAGTGTGCTCTTGTATCATCTGAAAATGATCAGCTGCTTGAAAATCTGAAGGCTGTATCTCAACCTAAGGTCAATGGAAAAGGTAAAGGTTGTAACCTCTTGCTTGAGATAAAAGAAAAATTAAACAAGTCTCAACTGGACCTCACAGCCTCTTTTGAGAGAATATGAAACTAGAGAGAGACTTGGTCAAAATCAAAGAAGATATTGAAAATTCCCTCATATGGACTGAATCTTCACAAGTCTTAGTCAGTTTAACTAATCAGAGATCCAACAATTGTGATGGTCTTGGTTTTTAGCAGAAAAATATCCCCTACAACTTCCATAGCAAGTTTGGTTCTGATTCAAACAACTGGTTATGTATTCATTATGGTAGGAATGGGCATTTCAAAGATACATGTCTAGCAAAATTATATGATGAAATGCAACATTAGAGGGATATTGAAGTAGAAGGGAACTCGAGGGTTCCCGATCCTATGCCTAAAAGGATCAGTTACCAACCTAGACAAAAAAGAGTTTGATTCTTTCTCTATCTCCTTTTGGGAACTCAAGTTGAAATGGGTTCCCAAACTCAACAAATGAGATGCTGAAGAGGGGAAAGCGAGAGAAAATAGCCAATACATGTTGATAGATAGTGTTTGCATGAAGTTTCTCCCTTAGAAATGGAAAGATTGGCAAAACATTAGCTCATGAAATTGAAAAAATTGCACTATGTAAATGGTTGAAGTATAGTTGCTCAATGTGTCCTAGATATGAGAAAGGAAATGAAGTTCTCTAGATGATGATACTAATCTAAAAAAACTACTATAGATTCAAGAAGATATACTAATGATGGAAGTCCTGTTGATCCAACTGAGATGAGCGCTGAAGTGGAACCAACAGTTGGAATCTAGGAACTAGGCTCAAATCAAGGTCCCTCACACGCACTTAGTATGTCCAAAAATCGAGTACAACTCACTTTCTAAGAGTTAAGTTGGAGAAAGGGGTTATTTACATAAAAGGTTGCATCATAAAAGGGACATTTAACTAAGTCACTAAGAAGGGACATGTTCCAAGAGAATCACCTTAAGTTTGGTTTGATGAAGCTCAACTAATCCCTCCATTACTTGGATATCTCTTATTTTGGCTATAAAGTCAATTACAAGTATCCAGACAACAATTTACTTGATCAGGTCTAACTCAGCTCATACCCTTACAGGTATACAATCTTGGTAGAGAAGGATTAGCATGAAGTGAAGGAGAGATAAGAGAAATACAAGGCAAAAATAGAGACTTCATGGAGGGATTCCTCTAAAAGGTTAGTCTAACTTTCATTACTATGGAAACTTTAAAATTAAAACTCTGCCACATCAACAATCTCTGTTCAAGCCTATTTGTAACGTTGGTATGTCAGAAGAATATCAAATGTCATCCCTATTCTTCATGCGACATGTCATTTTGTTCCCTCTTTTCAGTAAATCACAACCATTCATTCCCTTTTTAAACCTCCCAAACCCTTTCAGACACCTTATTCATATATCCTCCAATCTCCTCAACCTTCCTCCTAAATTACTCTCATACTTCTCCATGTTTAAATTCTCTATCATAAAAAATGTCTCAATTAAATTTTTCTTCTAGTCCTTCAAAGTCCTCAATAGAAATTCAGACTCCTGCGTCCATCGTTTGAATTGAAATAACCCTATTATCCAAAGAGTTGCAAACCCTCTTATGGTCACTCCGATGCCATTTCTCTCTTTTGATTCCCCCACTCAACTCTCTCCTCAGAAAGATTCTATAAATTATCTCCAATAAGACTATCGAGGCTGTAGATTTGGAAACTGCTGAGGATATTTCTAGCAAATCCTTCTTTGAGAAAATTTCTATAGACATGCAAGAAAGTGTAGGTGTGTCTGCTGAGAAGGAAACTCCTTCTACATTGTACGACCTAAATCAAGGATCTGGTACTGCAATTATTGATGGTTAAAGTTCAGAAGTGAATGTTCGTGTGAAGGATGCCATGATGTTTGAGAAAACCATTGAAACACTATGTGCAAGAGGACTACCTAAGGAGAAAGAAACTTCTTCAAACATACTAGATGCGAGTGCTCAACTTATTACTATGATGGAAGGAAATGATGCTGTGGGTGATGGGTTTGAGTATGTGGGTGAATCTCATAATGTTTCCCAAATGCTTGAGACTTTTGATAGTTCTCCTAAGTATGATGGGACTCCAGTATCCTATGTTGCTCAGGCCCTTAGAGATGACTCTTAAGACATAAAGTGATCAACAACCTTTAAGTGTTAGGATGAAGGAGTTATAGGCATTCAAGGGACCAGTTCCTAGTGGAATTCGCACCACTAGAGGTAGCAAAATGAAATTCATGAAAGATGCCTTGAAGGCAAACATGACTCAGGTGGTTCAAAAGAGGAGACTGAAAAGAAGTACCATTATGATCGATGATGTTCTACCACTAAATATGGTAAATGTTGTTGAAGTAGAGGAAACTAAAGATATGGATGCTGATGTGGCAACCAGTATAGCCAAAATACATAGCAAGACAGTGTCCAGATGAACTGAGAAGAAAAGAGGAGTAGGTACTAAGAGAAGAAAGGGCGTTGAACCACCAGGTCGGTCCAAAGAAGCCCCCCAGTTGAAAAGGAGAAAGCAAAATGATGACTCCAACAATAAAGGACCTGGTACTAAAGTAAAAGGTCCAAATTCAAAGGAGCAGGTCATGGAACCAACCTGTCAAGAAATTCAAGGAGCTATAAATCAACAAACTGTTCTTCATGGATAGGTGTTTAATCTATATATTTTGGAGATGCCTGGAATGAGGGACCTGGTGTCAATGGTAAAATTTTAGAAATGGCTTTATTTGTTCGATCAGCCTCTTCCTAATCTTCACACTTGGGACATTGTGGAATTCTATGCTGAGATAGAATATTATGCTGCAAACAATAGTGTGATCTCTCATGTTTGAGGAGTGAAAATTTACTTGGATGAGAAAGTACTTGGTGAAATTTTGGCGGTTCCTACCTATGGGATCTGTTCTATTGTAAAAAGGACTACCTCAAAGAAATTCCTAGTGAATGCAAGTAGGTTGGAAGAAGATAAGTCTAAGCACCTTCTTATGAAGCAGATGAAGTTTGACTATCAATTAGTGTTTGATTTTGTCAACAAGGTCTTGCTCCCCCAATCTGAAAAAAAGAATGGTGCATATAAAGTGGACATGTTCGTCATGGAGACAGTGTCGTCATTTCAGCGTATTAATTTTCCTGCACTCATGCTGCAACACATGAACAAGGTTGTGAATGGAAAGAAAGGAAAATATGGGCTACCCTATGGGTTCTTTCTTAACAAAGTGTTTGAATTTTTCTGAGTACCACTTGATAGGGGGGTTGCTGCATCTAGAAAACATACATCACCATATTTGAAGAATACAAAATTGTCAAAAAGAAGGGTGGTGTGAACACTCACGCAGTTTTGTCTGATCTCATCTCTACTCAGGAGCAAGCAAATACAGAGGTGGATCGTATGACTGCACTGCTTGCTTAAAAGGATGCAGAAAATGCATAACTGAAGTATGCTTTACAGCAAGCACCTTTGGAACACATTGAGAGACCTGATGTGATAGATACTCTGAAGGCTGAGAATGCTCAACTAAATGGAAAGGTTGCAAATTTGACAGACAAACTTCTTAAAGCTAATACCGATACAAATGAACGCCTTACTCTCCTCCTCAAATCCCTTCCTAAGTCCTCTTCCTAAGTTTTGTTAATTCCCAATCACATATTTATCTATTCTATTCTCTATATATTCTCGTTGTTACTGACTGTGGCATGTGCCTATTTAAATTTCTAAGTTCTTGTATAATGACTGTTTGACTATTTTTTAATAAATATTGGTTTGCCTAGTGTTCGCCTACTCCTTGATCTTATGCTGATTAATTCTCTTCTCGTTATGTTATTGCCCCAGTGGCTATAAGTTAATATGTTTTGATATACTTATGCTTGGTTTACTATTTAATCTTTTTAATAATGCCAAAAGGGGGAAGCCAGGTGACAGGGGGAACATGTGCATGGAATTAGTGGTTGGAATTGTTGATGAATGATGTAAATAGGGAACAAGTGATAGGGGGAACAAGTGTGGGAAATTGGTCTGGTCCACTGTCGTCTTGTCTTTAGTTTTTTATAAAGTGGAAAGTGTTAATACTCTGGGTTTTGATGACTGACAAACCTAAAAGAGGGACCTGATCAGTAAACTGTTGCTATCTGTTTTCTTCCATACAAGTCTGATGTCTCTTTTACCTGATGTCCTGGTACTACTCTGACATAGCAATGTAGTGGTATTGTAACACCCCGTACCTTCCTAACCCTACTTGATGACATTAAATAACGTTTACTTAGGTGTTGAGAGCTATAAGCATGTATTTGGTAATGTTAATGATAAGAAAATTGAAATTTGGCCTCGTACATGTGATTAACCCTTCGTAGGAGGTGTTTTGTGATTTTCGTGGAGCATTTGTGGGGTTCAAAATGAGGCTAATAGGACCTCTAAACAAAGTATATTAAGGGTAAGAAGTAAGTTAAAGCATAGGACTTGAAGTATCTAACCAAACCCGCGAAGAAAAATCGAAAAACGAAAGTTTCAAAAAAAATAAGGTTGGGACGCGCCAAGCCACTCTGGGCCAAAATTTTTAGCCCAGAGGCAGCAAAATGGCACCCCCAAGGGCGTGCCAGGCTGGTTTTGCCACTTTTTCAAAAGTTGAAAATTTTCTAAGTCCCAAGGGTACCCGGGGACGTACCGGATCGATTTTTGCCACGTTTCTTCTGCAACCATGAACATATGCATGAAATGAGTAAAGTCTTATATTGGTATGGTAAAAGTACTCGAGAACAAATTTGGCATTAAAATGACGGTTTTACCCTTATAGTCAAAATGAGCCATACGTGGCTAGAATCACTTGTTTTGGGGATTGAGGCTACGGATATGAATAGCGTGAGTGGAAATATTGTTGTAACGCGTATGAAATGATTTAAACATGAGAAATTATTGATTTTATTGGATTAAGTGAATTGGGCTCAAAAAGAGCCCAAAATGTGAAAAGAAGACATGGGCCAAAAATGGGTCAAATGACCCATTCTTGCCTTGACCTTCTAGACCAAGCATTTAATGCTATAAGAGTGGCTAAGGATGGAATTAAAGGCTTATAAAAGGGATCAAAAATCTGATTTCTTATTCACATGAAACTCTCATGTTTTCTAGATATTTCTCCACCATTTTTCTCTCAAAACCCTAAGAACTCAAAGTCAATTTTTGGAGCAAGATCATCATTTTCAAGCTTGGGTAAGTGATTATTGTTACGGATTAATATATTATATGCATGGGAGAGTATGTAACTCATGTTGGTTATGCTTGGAAGTGTTGAATATGGTACTTTGTGTTTTTGTAAAAGATTGGTGATCCATGAGATTTAAGCTTGAAATAGGACTTGTGACTTTGATGAAAGAGCATGGTATGGATAAAATATGAACATGTATGGTGTGATTTTGTTATTAAACTTGTTATTTTTCTATAAGTGTAAATTATGGTATTTTGATCGATATGTGCTATGAAGTGTATTAAGGTGAATTGATGGATTATTTGTGATATGGTGTGGATGAGAAAGTGTAAAGGAGAAGTGTTGTGGTGAAATGTTATTGATTATCATGTATTGGTCAATGTATGGAATATTGTGGGATTATTGGTATGATAATTTCATCAATGGTATTGTCAAGGGGGAAATGACATTTTAAAGGCAAAAATGTAACTCATTGACGTTATATGCATTTGTAAGGTAGTTGGTGGTTAATGTCAATTCCGTTATGTATTTGTGTTGTAGAGTGAAACATAAAGAAGGAGCGGGACTATTGTATGCACATCTAAGGTTGTATATTCGTATTGAGAATACAAGGTATGTAAGGTTACTCTGTCCGTATCTTTCTGCGGCAAATAGTATCCACATTGACATTACGCTTGTCCTATCTCGAAATGTGCTAAGGTATCCTATAACCGGTTATCAATGGTCATTATCACATAGTTCCTACTCATTGATCAATTGTGAACCACATGTCTCATACTCATGCTTAATGTTCCAAAAGCTCAATAAGGCTATGTTCCAACGTTCCAATAGTGATTATACTCATGTTTCTTGTTCATGGATAATAGTCCAATGGTTCCAATGGTACTATGGTTCTAATAATATTATATTTCTCACAATGTTTATTTACATGTCTCTCACTCATTGGTTAATGATCCAAAACTTTATATAAAGTTATGACTATCATTGTATCAATCTCAAAGTAATGAATAAAGTAATGCAAATATGTGGTCAATGATCAAGTATGGGTGGTAGCTTTGGGGGCAAATGCCTAGCTCAAGCCGATCCCGATATTTGTTGGATCAGGGGGCAGTCCTAGAGGCATACGCCTAGCTCGGACCGATCCTGACAGGGGGCAGCTCTAGGGGTAATAGCCTAGCTCGAGCCGAACCTGAAATGTTGGTTTATGGGTGGCAGCTCTAGAGGTAATAACCTAGCTCGAGCCGATCCTGATATATATTAATTCATGGGTGGCAGCTCTAGGGGCATAAGCCTAGCTCGAGCCGATCCCAACATAACGATATGTTATTTTAGAACCCACTGTTCAGTCGGGGCTCGGGTATCACAGGTCACAGGCAAAGATGAATAATCATAGAAGTAAAGATACAAAGAAAGTAATGAAAGCAAAATACATGGTTCCCAAAGTTCAGTATAGTGACTTATCCATATTGATTATTCATTTGTATTTGAGTTCATTGACATATTTACATATCATCCAAGTTTCATATGGCCTTACATACTCAGTACATTCTTCGTACTGACCCCTCTTGGGGAATTTACCTTACTTGCTGCAGGCGCAGGTACTAGTAGGCCTCCACAGTAGGTTGCCAGTCGTTGCAGATCATTGGTGAGCTCCAGTTAATTCGGGGCTTCTCCGAGTCACAGTTGTTCATATGTTTTGGTGTTGTACATGTTGAATAAAGTGGGGACTTGTCCCGACTTTTAGTTTATTTTGGTCAATGCACTTGTTAGAGGCTTTTGTAGACGGATGTGGGTGTATAAATGTAAAAAGTACATGTCGTTTTTGACTTGATGGCCTCAACGGCCAAGTTTCATAGATGTACATATGTCACATGTTCCATGAATTTTCGTTGTTAGCATTATAAGCTCCTACGTGATAAGGGTGTTTTTGATGGCATGCATATGAATGAACATAAGTGCAGTTTGGTTCTCTCGGGCCTTATCGACTACGGGTGCCAATCACGTCTCGATGGGATTCGGGGCGTGACAGGTATAGTGCATGATAGTGGCCCCTTTCTGATTGATCAATGAGAATATTTCTCCTCCCTTTATTATCATATATATACCTTGTCTCTAACAAAGAAAGATGATTTTTGCAACTTGCTCAAAAAGGAAATTGGTGTTCTTCAGCAAAAATCCCAAGGCTTTTATCTTGAAGACAAAGCTCCAGTAATATAGAATCTCTCTTCTTCACAGTGAAAATGTATTAGCTTCTAGATTATTTGAGTCCTTGTATTGTTCTTAAATCAACAAACCTACTCTTTACTCTGTGGCTTGTGTAGGCATTTTCTTTTTGTTTCTTTGTTCAAATCTGAGTGTTAGCTAATAGAGTTCTCGCAGTAGAGTTATTATGAGTTTGTGTTGCAATAGAGTTATTGCAAGGTGGTAGGAATTAGGATCTTAATTCCTAGGTTGTAATCGAAGGTTGCTCGGAGTTTAGTGAAGTGTTGATGAAATCCTACTAGTGTAGGTCGTGTTTTTACTCCCTTGAGCAAGGAGGTTCCACATAAAATCCTTGTGTCTTTTACTTTACTGCACTTTACTTTCCATTCAAGTTATTATTTGTTCTTGGGATTGCTAGGACCTGGTACTCTATCAGGTCCCTTGTGTTATGGTGGAGCATTGTAACTCTTCATCAATTAACTCCCAACTGAGTCTTGAGCTCTCTCAACTCAGCCAGAGCCATTTAATAGGGAGAGATAGAAATTGGACGTGTTCCAAGCTCCAAATCAATGCAAAAGTCAATGTACCGATTTGGAGGCATACCAGGCAAGTCGGTGGGAAATACCTCCTAAAATCAGACCCCTTGGGAACTAACTTAATAGAGGGGACCTCTACACTACATCCCGAAGATATGCCAAAAAGGCCGAACACCCCTTCTCAACTAACTTCTTTGCATGAATGAAGGAGATTATTTTCACAGGTTTGAACTTATAAACACCTTCCCTTTCTAACTTATCCATCCTCGGCATGTCTAAGTGGCAGTTTTAGCATTACAGTATAGAATAGCATGGTACGGTGATAACCAAGTCATGCCCTGGATGATATCAAAATCAAGCACATCCAGAATCACCAAATCTACCCAAGTTTGAAAACCCATAAACATTACAAAGAAAGCACGATACACTTGAGTCACCACCATAGAGTCTCCAACTGGAGTATATACATGTACAAGTTAGTCAAGCATATCACAAACCATGTCTGAACCCAAGGTAAATTTAATAGATACATATTAGTAAGTGGAATCTGGATCAAACAAGACCTTAGCCATCCGGTCACAAACAAGAATAGTACCTGCAATGACTGCATCTAAAGCCTCTGCCTTGGATTTGCTTGGAAAGGCATAAAAATGAGCTCTATCATTGATCTGATCAACCTCTATAGCAGCATCACCACCACTTCTCCCTGCATTACCACTATCTTAATTTCCACCACAGGCACCTTGATAATTACCATACCCACCCCGTGGATGGCCTCTACCATTACCACCACCACTTTTAACAGCTGGAACTATAGCTTTAGACTGTTGATTGCCCTTGAAACTAGCCTGCCTACCATTAGTACAATCTTTCATGAAGTGACCAACACCACCACAAGTAAAACAATCTCAATCCAGTGTGGCCTGACTAGCAAAAGAATATGAAGCCCCTTGGTTTCTTACAACTGTATAGGGCAGGATGGCTAGTCCTGAAGGTCATAGCTCCTAGAGTAAGAACCACTGAAGTTACCCATATTTTGGGATTTCTTTGCTACCATCTTAGCCTGGCCAACCTGTTAACTCCTTCTACTTTCTTTACATAATCAGAAACATCATTAAAAGTCTTCTGTAATGCCATAACCTGCAAGTCAGTATTCAACCCTTTCATAAATAGGAAAATCCCCTTCTCCTCAGTACCAAGCAACTAAGTGACATATCTGGACAAGGCATGAGATTTAGACTCATAGGTTATAACCGACATACTCCCTTGCTCAAGAGCCAAAACTTATCCTTCTTCTTGTTACGCAGATTGCGTGGCACATACTTCTCTAAGAACAGATTATGGAACTAAGTCCATGCCAATAGAGGTAAAGCTGCAGGCCAATATTCCACATATGCCCTCCACTCTTGCTTTGTATCACCCTGTAGTTGGAAGGTTACAAATTCTACACTATCCTGCTCCACTATGCCCATCTTATACAACCTCTTATAACAATCAACAATAAACTCAAAAGCAATCTCTGTCTCATAACCATCAAAGGTAGGAGGTTTCATCTTTAAAAACTTAGTCAAAATATCATGCTCAGTCCCGATCATAGCAGGACCTAAAATTGGACAAGGGAAAACTTCCTTCCCTGAGACCTCATCCATCCTAGGAGTAAAAGTAGCAGCAGGATGCACTCTCAAAAGTTGGTACGCAGGCATCATAAGCGTGAGTCTAGATCCTGACAGACCAGTCAGAAAAGCAAGTACCTACTGATCACTTTAGACAACATCGGTGGAGGAGCTATACCTTTTGGAACTGCTACTGCCTCCTCCTATTCTAAAACCTCCGTGTTTATAATCTAATCATGATGATCCTGAGGCGAGGAGGTTTCTCAAATCTCTATCGGAGTGGATTAGGTACAACCCGAGCTCTACCTGGAGGGTGCTGCTCTGTCTCTCCCTCTTCCCCTACCCTGTCCTCTACCTTTGACAGCGGGTTCTACAATTAGAACTGCTGGTGCGGGAGCTGCTGCTGTAGCCCCGTTAGCTTTCGTATTAACCATTTGCAAAAACAATATAGTGAAGAGGTTAGATATTAATTTGGATTGCCATATACCAATTGGAATTAAGTTATAGCACGAAAGAAAAAAGAAAGTGATATTTTTGTAAAGTTCTATAGCCTCTCAAAGAAAAGTATAAACGTCTTTGTACCTTTCAACAAGACTCTACTAGACTCATTTTGGTACAATGTGATCAAATACCCTAGGGCTCTGATTCCAACTTTGTCATAGCCCAAACTCCGTTGCGAGTGGTACCCATACTAACCCTTCAGTGGGAGGACTATCTGAACCCAATTGCCCAACGACACTACTTAGCAATTTTTAAATATAAATTGAGCAATTCCATTATCAACCAATAATTTGAATAGTTCTAACAATAAAAATAATGTGGAATAATCAAGATTCTAAAATGCCTCCAGAAATCGAAAGTCATTGTACCAAAACATGTAAGCAAATATAATTTCTGGGTAAAACCTGAAAAACTAAATAAAGAAAGTGTCTGCGTCCAAAAAAATGGAAAAGTACATAATGTATAAAGACTCATGGCTTCTTGAAAGATGAAGCTTACCCTTAAGTTGAAATGGCCACTGGCTACAACTGAGGTCTCATCGGAGCCGCTGAAATATGTGATAAGTGGCGATTTTACCACTTATTTATCTCTTTTCTTATGATTTTGTGTCGTTAATCTATAATGTAATGTTAATTATCCTTTGAATGGTGTTTATTTCAGGTATTTTTTGTTTACAAGGAGTTTTGATGGAAAGAAGTGGAATGAGATGAAAAAGAGCTGAAAAGAAAGAGCCGTAGGCAAATCTCAGAAACTGCCCTCAGGTCGTATGGGAACAAGTACATATTAATGGCCATGGACTATGTGTCAAAGTGGGTGGAAACAATTGCTTTACCGAACAATGAGAGCAAGAGTGTCACGTCTTTCTTAAAGAAACATATATTCACAAGGTTCGGGACTCCCCGGGCAATTATTAGTGACGGAGGCTCTCACTTTTGTAATAGGATGTTTTATGCTTTGCTTGATAAGTACGGGGTGAAGTATAAGGTGGATGCCCCATAACATCCCTAAACAAGTGGTCAAGTGGAAGTTTCAAATAGAGAAATCAAGTCATTCTTGGAGAAAACTGTGAATGTGGGATGCACAAATTAGGCGAGCCAATTGGACGATGCTTTTTGGGCCTATAAAATTGCATTCAAAACTCCTATTAGCATGTATCCATATCAATTGGTGTTTGGATAAGCTTGTCACCTACCTAATGAATTAGAGAATAAGGCATTGTGGGCCTTGCGTAAGTTGAATATGGATTGGGAGGACGCTTCCAATTCTAGAGTGGAGAAAATACAAGAGTTAGAGGAATTTTGTCTTCAGGCATATGAAAGCTCATTTTAAACAAAGAGCGAATGAAATGGTGGCATGATGCCAAGATATTGAAGAGATAATTGCGTATAGGAGATGAGGTATTGCTCTTCAGTTCGTAATTAAAACTCTTTGTGGGAAAGCTCAAGTCTAAATAGTCGGGCCCTTTCACGGCGGTGAATATGTATCCTAGTGGTGCTATTGAATTAGAAAACCACGAGAAAAAAAGGTTCACGGTAAACGGTCGAAGGTTGAAACACTTCTATGTTCATGGACCCGGAGTTTCTAAAGTTGAGGCACTCCATTTCAAGGATGCTTTTTGATGAGGAATAACATAGTGCCACGATGATAACTAAGGCACTTCTTGGGAGGAAATCCAAGCTTACTTTTTGTTGTTTTATACTTATTTGAGTACTTATTTAGGTTGTAATTGTGAATGCACGTAAAAATCTAAGTTTAGGACAAAGTTTAGCACCGGTTTGGTCATGGATAGGGCACACGTATGCGTACATGCCCACATATGGGAGCATATGGCCATGCATGAGCCAAGCTGAACAAGGCAGAATTCTGGACTATGGGAATGCCTCACATGCATGTGCAAATGCCACCATGCATGCGCATGTGGTAGCGTATGTTAAGAGGAGGTACACCTGGGCGATTCAGCCAAAAATCTCAGTCATAGATGCATGTACACCAGCCAACATACTTGCGCATATCACCTGTGCATGTCCCCAATGCCACAGGTAAGTTTAGTCACCTCTTTTAAATGAAAGTGTTGGGCCTGACCTAACTCGGTCAGCCCAACACCCAAAACCCTTTTTATTTTTCCCCTTAAATCCCTCAATTTTCACTTCATCTTTCAAACACCCACAAACTCAATTTCTCTCTCTCACACTAGTGACTCATGCACTCCAGCGTCCAATAGATCCAACTCCGGTGAACACCTCCTCACCTCTCTTTTGCTTAATCTGCCAAGTATAGCTCAAATTTTGGGTAAGTTCTTCTTTAAATATTGAACCACACAAATGTGCTTGAATGGTAACTTCTTCTGTTTTCTTTATTTTTGTGTGGTGTTTGCACTTGAAGTGAATGGTATGATGAAAAATATTGTCATTTTGTAGTTTGTGGTGATTGGGCATCGTTTGAATATGAAATTTAGGGAATTCTTGAGTACCCACACTACTCTTAAAGATGTTCACTTTATGATGCCCGCCATGTATTCGACAAAATTTCCCAAATGTAGTTTTCTCTACTTCCATTATTTGTTCATGAGCTAATTGCTATAAGGAAGTGTTCTTGCTACTATGTGCACTTAAATTCAAGTTGTGAAGTCTCCCAAAGAGTGTTTTGATGGTAGCTCAAGTGGAGTGGTGTCTTGTTAGTTAAATTGTGTTGCCACTAACTTTGTTGGATTGAATGGTGTGCATTTAGAGTTCAATGTAAGGGTGAAGTCTGAGTAACCCCATTATGCAAGACACGTGATTTGCCTGATGATAGATTGGGTGATGTCATTCTTAAGGGCAAATCATCGTTTTGGTTAATCCAATGGTCATGGTCCATTTTTATGTCCAAATGCATAGTTTGTCCCCGTTGCCATTGCTCATCCCCGACAACAACTCCATTTTGATAACGCTCAAGATACACCTCAAGATATATGCGGTCGCCAGTAATATAATTTTTACCCAACTTAGAGTCGGGCTCAATTCTACAGGAAATGGAGGTTATAGGTTCACCTTCGAGTGTCATAAGTGACTAGGTGTTTGCTCATAATGCTAAAAACAATGCAATAAAGTAAAATGGGGGGTTTGTTTAATCAATTTTGTGCTCAAATAGTCAATTTTGAACTTTGATTTGCAAAAGCGAATTTTAAAGTGTGTGATCAAGAGTAGGAGATACTTGGGGTTATGCCCTTATGAGTGCGAATATATGCATGGATAAGTACCAATTTTCCGAAATTCAACTAATTGTTTCGGATAGGCTAGGTTATAGGTTTCATTATCAATCTTTCAATAAAATGTTGAAATTTCATATGTGGGTCTTTCAAACACCTCACATATGTTTCTTTGTAACTAACCAAATACCTCAATTAGTAGCCTTATGTATAAGATCTACTATTAAATGATAAAAACCAAGTTACTGTTAATCACTAATCTTCACCCTTATCCCTTTTGTCAAGGATGAAAAGGGTTCTAAGCAAAACTAGAGTTTGCAACTTCTAATCTTAGGTTAAAACATAGAGTAATGATTAAATCTTCAACAATTAACTGATTATCTAGGCAAATGGGCACTACACACACAAATCACAACTCAACCATGCATATCCCCAAGTTGGGGATTTAGCTACTCATAACAAGAGAAAAAGGAAATATACCTATATTGTCTTTAAAATCTGCCATAGAATCCAAATATTACAAGAGAAATTCCAAATTCCAAGCAAGAAATCAAGCACAAGTACCAACATCCCACTCTAGGGTTTAAATTTCAAGCTTTAGACTTCAAAATTTGACAAAAAATAGAGTTTCAAATTTGAAAAATCCCTTTTATAGCTGGAAAGGACGGGAAGTAGTTAATTAAGAAAATGCCACCGTATTTGGCACATGCTAGCGCACATGCCAGTACATGTGGCCTGATGCGTGTGCATATGGCTTCGCATGTCAAGGAGTGGCCTTTTGTCCAGCTTACAGCCTAGCCATGCGAGTACGTGAGATACTGGCGCACATGCCCATCTGTGTGCGCATATGGCCACGCATGTCACACCAATTTTCTTCAGTGCTTCTGTCCGCTGAGATTGCCCCTCACATATGGGGGCATATGACAAGAAGCTGGATCATAAAACCACACAAATCCTTTTCTTCCTTTCATGCATCATTCTAAGTCCCTTTTTCTTCATTTTGCTCTCTTTTTGACTCGTAAGGCTGGCTCATCCTCAAGTTCATCAACACCTACACAAATGAGCATTTTAACATAAGATTTGCATCAAATCAAAGAAAACAAGACGATAATTCAAGCTAAAAAAGACTAAAAAGTGTGCAAAATACCATCTTATAAACCCCTCAAACTTAAACTATTGCTTGCCCTCAAGCAATTAAGGACCTTCCCAACCACAAAGGATACTCTTGACTCTAAAACAAGCACACACACTAAGCTATACAACCAAGATTACAAAGTCCAATTGGTTCTCAGAATAAGTCATGACAAACAATCAATTAACACCACTCCATCCATGATACAATTCTCTGCAAAGATGGACAACATCAAAAAGTAAGAGTTTTTAAAAACAATGAGCTTCTCAAGTCTTGACACTAGACTTTCAAAAATTGCCTCAAATTTACTTCGTGACTTGTCTTGCTCACTTTTCCCCAATTGAAAGTAAGACATCACTCTCCACTTCAAAGTGTAGGTGCCACTCACAAGCAAGAGTTATTCCACTCATATAATATAATGCAAATCACAAGGAACATAGAGATAGAAAAAAAATTCCCACTCACTCTCGCCAAGAAATTCAAGTGCAACAAGTAGAACTATAGGCTTGCCCTTTATGTCATTCGAAACTAATGTAGACCTAAAAGGTCTAAAATCGCCAAGGACTTATGGGATTTGATGAAGGCTAGGGTTAAGGAGGGAACTTATGGATCAAGTGACTCGAGAACCTCCCTAAACACAATCACTTAAACAACTTCTTAGGCCCAATTCTTACAAATTCTCCACCTTATTCACCCTCTTTTCTTTTCTTTTATTTCCCCAAATCTTTTTTCATCCTTTTGCTAATCACACTTTTGGACTTTTCCTCTTCATTCATTTTTTTGATTCTTTCAAGAGACTTTCTACTAACTAGCCATTCATGCCCACTCTTCTCATGCTTTTCGACTTATTTCTTTCACTTTCCATGGGCTAGGCTCTTTTTTTTTATTTTTATTTTTTATATATATTTCCAAGCTCATGTCTTGTTTGATGAAGTATTCTTTGAGACAACCAAGCATACACCTTTATAAATAAGTCTTGAAATCCCCCCCAAACTTAGGCTTTTGGCCTAATTTCGTCATTTTTACAACTATACATCCTCAAACTTAGGTATTTGCCTACACTAGAAAAATGTGACACATTCAAGGAGGTTGGGTGCCAAAAGAGGGGTTATTCAAAAAGGTTATGGTGCAATAGTATGGGTATCTGATGCGTCATTGTTACATGGCACTTTCGATGCTTAAAACAAGGAAAATATGCAATAACTTGGGTGTATTTGGTTGGTATGATGTGGTTTCTGTTCTACATTGAAGGAAAACGGGTTTTGAAGGCAACAAATGATCAAAAGAAAGAATCAAGCCCGAGAACGAAGTGTCTGAAGATGAAAGGACAAGAATCTGCACCAGAGAGGGAGTCACGACACCACTCACGTGCCGTGAAGTCCACTCACATGACGTGAGTGGCTGTTGTGAGTCATCTTCAGAGATGATCGAATGTGGTCTGATTTCCACGGCAGCACTCACGTGGCGTGAGTCTACCTACGTGGTGTGAAAGGGTGGCGTGAGTCAACTTCTGAAGATGTCTAATTGAGCCTAACTTTCACGACACTCACCTACTTGTCGTTACTTGGTTCTACGACACCAAGTCACGACACCGTGGAAGTTTGCCGACTCTGTTCTCCTGTTTTGATTAGGATGAGATTAGCCTTGTATCTATAAATACCCCTGTATTGTCCTACGTTCAGGAGTTAGTCAGTACATTGTTTTGAGAGATATTTTCTACTGCTTCTGAGTTCATAAACATATTATTGGTTTTGTAATTTAAGATCGTAGATTCGAGTTTTATTCATAATTGAGATTTCAGTTCTTCATTATTGTGAGTGTGCAATTATGTTTCATCTTTGAATTCTTCTTGTGTTCTTGCAATTATGAGTAGTTAAACTCATCAACTAGGGTTGTGTGAACCATGAGGAATTAACGAAATGGGTTAAGTACAGAGAAATTCTGAATCGGTGTGAATGCATGTATTGTTGTTTTATTAGTTGTAATTGATCTTCTAATGGTTGCAAACGTTAGAAACTCACCTGTATTCTAGACTTGCTCAAGAGAGAGGTAGATATTGGGAAAAAGAAATAATGACAGAGATTTGAAGCTATCAACCTTCATCTAATAACTTGAGCCTTAGCGGGAAGAGTTATCTAAGATTCAGGACAAGGGTTAGTAGTGCGACACTTGAAAATCGAGAGGAGAAGAGTGAAATTCATCTAACCAAGGTCGAGAGACGTTTAGATGAACCTAACTTGTCAGATTTTGCATGCAACGCAGCGGGACAGTTTCGCCAGCACCAATAATTGGTAGAGTTAAGGAATCATTGGGGACCACAGTCCTAGTGTATTTCTCATCTTGATAACAACTTCAAAGAATCAACACTTGTTACGATCACTACTAGTCACAGATAATTCCCTTTGTTTACTTATTTGCCAACTACTCAAACAAGAACTCAACCTACTTTCGTCCTATTTCCTATGGGATCGACCCCAACCTAGGTGGGTTCTATATTTGATTTAGTGACCGCTTTATACTTCTTAGGAGGCATATTTTGGGCGACATCAAATTGTGGTGCTGTTGTTGGGGAATACAGTTACAGAGTTGATTAGTACTGGTTGGAGTTGATTGGTTTTGTTTTTCTATACTTTTAACGATACACGCAGGTGTATGCCAAATACTAAGAGTCAAGGCAATCCTCCGATTCCACTTGATCATTAAATAGAAAGGACTCTGAGGGCTAATCGAATAATGGTGAATACCGATGAAGTTCAGGATCCTGCCCCCTTGGGAGACATTCATAATCAACCAATTCAGCCGGTTGGTCATGAAACAGCGGATCAAACTACTCCTCGATTGACAAGAGAAGAGCATGCTAGACAAGCTGCTCTTAGACAAGCACAGAGAGATAATCGAGCTATGCAAGAGGTAGTTCAGAGACTGGCTGAGGCTGAAGAGAGACAAAGAAGATTGAGAGCTCAACAACCACTTCAAAGACCGCATGTGCCAGTTTGCTGATTCTGAGGAAGAAGACGTGGCCTACTTCGAGCCAATAGAGAATGGTGATATTATTCCACCTGAATTACCTCTGGGCACTAAGTTTTACATTACTAGTGCCATGATTCACCTACTAAACTTGAAGGGTGTGTTCGCCGGTCTTTCTGCTGACGATCCAAACATGCACCTAATGAATTTTGTCGGGGTCTGCAATTCGTATAATCTGCATGGAGTAGGCCAAGAGGCAATTCGGTTGCGATTGTTTCCGTTCTCTTTAACAGGAGAAGCTACTTTTTGGTTGGCCGAGTTGCCACGAGGTTCCATCACTACTTGACAAGATTTAAGAAATCAATTTCTGGAAAGATTCTTTCCACCTTCCACGATGCTACAGTTGAAGGATGAAATTTACAATTTCAGACAACTACATTCTGAAGCACTGTACGAGACATTACTAAGGTTAAAGAAGAAGCTACAAAATGTGCTAAATCATAGAATGAGTGGTAGGAACTTACTTGAAATCTTCTACAGGGCTTTGAGTGCCAACATGAAGGCGGTTGCAGATACTATCACGGGTGGAGCATTTATGAGTCTGAGATGGGAATGAGCTTCGGAGATATTAGATCGTATCACTAAGACCAACCAAGGCTGACACACTCGGGAGGCAGAAACGCCTGCTGTCACATATGCTATTGGAGCTTCACCAGTACAACGGGTTTTGGACGAATCTGTAGCTCAAGAGATCGCTCAGTTGAGGACAGAAATCGGTCTTCTGCTAAACAGGTAGCGGCCAGAGATGCTAAGAAGGTGCATGCTGTAGGAGCACAAGGTAAAACACCTAGACATGATGATAGTGAATCTGATGAGGAGGCTAAATACCTGGATCGCGAAGTGGCGGGTTTTCAAGCCAAGGGCCAAGGGTCTAATCAAGACTCTTGGAACTCGAGGCAAGGGAATTAAGGTTGAAACTACTATGGAGACAATTACAAAAAATCAGGATATAGAGATAGAGAATGAGATCGTGACGGTGATTGGAGGCGAAAGGATGAGTCTGAAAATTCAAGGATGGAGACCCTTCTTAATAAACTGGTCAAAGGGTCAGAGAGCTAGGAAAATTGCTTGAAGGAGATTAGGTCCGACATTTCGGGAATAAGTCAGAAAGTGGAGTCTCATTCAACTGCCATTAAACAGTTGAAGCAATAGATCAGGCAGATATCATTGGCACTGAATCAACGTCAGCCAGGCCCCCTTCCAAGCAACATCGTCCAAAATTTGAAGAATGATAGCCATTGTCTAGCCATTACTACTAGAAGCGGGAAATGCACCACAGATCCATCTATACCTGCCAACAGTGGTAGGACCAATGAGCTGATGGTTATTGATGTAAAAACTCAGTTAGAGCTGGAAAATTCAAAGGGCGAAACAATTCCAGATCATCTTGATACTAGCAAAAAGGCGAAATCTAAAAAAAGGCAGGAAAAAGAGGTACCATAAGTGTTGAAGACTATCCCACGACCTCCTCCTCTCTTTCCTCAGCGATTAAAAAAGAAGGCTGAGGAAGAAAAATATCAAATTTTATTGCAATGTTGAAGGAGCTGTCAGTAAACATCCCTCTTGTTAAGGCATTGGAGCAGATGTCAGGTTATGCGAAGTTCATGAAAGACTTGGTGACAAAGAAGAGAACTGTCAGTTTTGAGCCAGCAGCTAACTTACATCATTGTAGGTTAGCTGGATCCTCCTTCTTTTCAACTAGGGAACGCGAAGCAACTGCACTACAAATCCCTCTTGTAGGGAACGCGAAGCAACTACACTACAAATCCCTCTTGTAGGGAACGGGAAGCAACTGCACTACATTAAAACACTTTGTGATTTGGGTGCTAGCATTAACTTAATGTCGTTAGCCGTTTTCAAGCAGTTGGGGTTGGGATCCCCAAAACCATCCTCTATGAGACTTCTCATGGCCGATAGGACTGTGAAAAAGCCGGTGGGCATTCTGTATGATGTTTTGGTAAAGGTTGCATCTTTCATATTTTTGGTTGAATTTGTAATCCTAGGTTGTGAAGTTGATTTCGAGGTTCCTATCATATTGAGAAGACCATTCCTTGCCACTGGTCGACATGGAAACAGGGCAGATGAAATTCAGGTTAAATGATGAACAAGTCACTTTCAATGTTTGTCGTTCCATGAAGCAACCAAGAGATAAGAAGTTGATTTCGGTAATAGATGTGGTTGATGATAGTGATGTTGTTGTGTTTCTTGAAGAAAGGTTGGGGGTAGAAGCTCTTGCGGCCGTGATTATGAATTTTGATAGCAACGGTATTGAGGAATATGATGAGATGGTTGGTGCACTCACTGGGAAGGGAGCATACACTTATGCTCCAAAGAAACTTGATCTCGATTTGAAGAATAGGGTGACCCCACCAGCTCGTCCGTTTATTGAGGAGCCTCCAGTTTTGGATCTTAAGGCTCTTCCGACTCACCTTCGCTACATATTTTTGGGAGCCAACAATACCTTGCCAGTGATTATTTCTGCTAAATTGGTGGAGTGGCAAGTAGAGGCTCTGGTTTCAGTATTGAGAAGATTTAGGAGGGACATTGGTTGGTCCATTGCTGATATTATAGGAATTTCACCCGACATTTGCACTCACAAAATTCAACTTACTCTTGAGTGCATACCGAGCATTGAGCATCAACGTCATCTAAACCCACCTATGCAAGAGGTTGTGAAGAAGGATATCATCAAGTGGTTAGATGCAGGAGTGGTTTACCCTATTGCTGATAGCAAGTGGGTGAGCCCAGTTCAGTGTGTGCCAAAAAAGGGAGGAATCACTGTGGTTCCAAACGACAAAAATGAGTTGATTCCAATGAGGTCGATTACTGGATAGAGAGTTTGCATGGATTATCAAAAGGTGAATTCTTGGACAGAAAAAGATCATTTTCCTATGCCCTTCATGGATCAGATGTTAGACTGTCTTGCTGGTAGAGGATGGTATTGTTTTCTTGATGGCTATTCGGGGTATAATCAGATTTTCATAGCCTCTGAAGACCAAGAGAAGACCACTTTCACTTGTCTATATGGGACATTCACATTTAAAAGGATGCCCTTCGGTTTGTGTAATGCACCGACCACTTTCCAACGCTGCATGATGTCTATTTTCTCCGATATGGTGGAAGACACTAATGAGGTTTTTATGGATGATTTTTCTGTTATGGGAGACTCATTTTATGATTGCTTGGCACACCTTGCTAATGTGCTGCAAAGATGCGAGGAGTACAACTTAGTGCTGAATTGAGAAAAATGTCACTTAATGGTTAATGAGGGTATCGTATTGGGGCATCATATTTCAAAGAAAGACATTGAAGTGGACAAGACGAAGATTGAGGTAATTGAGAAGCTACCTCCACCTATCTCCGTGAAAGGTATTCGAAGTTTTTTAGGTCATGCTGGCTTTTATAGAAGATTCATCAAGGACTTTTCTAAGATTGCACATCCTTTATGCAAACTTTTGGAGAAAGAGGTGAAGTTCGTGTTCGATGAGGCATGCCTAAAAACATTTGAGTGTCTTAAAGAGAAGTTGGTTTCAGCCCCTATTATTGTATCACCATATTGGACAATGCCTTTCGAGGTTATATATGATGCTAGCAGAGTGGCTTTGGATGCAGTCCTTGGCCAAAGATGTGAGGAGATGCTACATCCAATTTACTATGCTAGAAAAGTGCTTAATCCTGCTCAAAAGAATTATACTGTGACTGAGCAGGAATTGTTAGCAGTGATATTTTCTTTTGAGAAATTCAGATCTTACTTGATAGGTACGAAGGTAATTGTCCATACAGACCACACAACTCTTCGGTATCTTATGTCAAAAAAGGTTGCTAAACCAAGATTGATTCGATGGGTACTTCTATTGCAAGAATTTGACTTTGAAGTCAAGGATTGTAAGGGAACCGAGAATCAGGTCGCTGACCATCTATCACTCCTTGAGGAGGATTCCATGCTTAAATTAAGGGATGCCTTGAGATTGATGATACTTTTCCTGATGAGCAGGTATTGGCAGCATCACAAGACTTAATCCCTTGGTTTGCTGATTTTGCCAACTTTTTGGTAAGTGATGTAGTTCCGAAAGATATGTCATATCAGCAGAGAAAGAAATTCATGCATGAGGTGAGAAAATTCTTCTGGGATGAGCCGTATATATTTCGGGTATGTGCATATGGCATGATTCGGAGATGTATTCCAGAGGTCGAGATGATGAGTATTTTGGAAGCATGTCATTCATCTCCAGTTGGGGGTCATCATGGAGGTGCGCGGACTGCCCATAAAATCTTACAATGTGGGTACTACTGGCCCAGTATTTACAAAGATGCTCATGATTATGCTCACGCTTGTGACCAATGTCAAACGCAAGGGAATATCTCACGCAGACACGAACTTTCCATGACAACTATACTTGAGCTTGAATTGTTTGACGTGTGGGGAATCGACTTTATGGGCCCTTTCGTGAGCTCACATGGGATGAAATACATCTTGATAGCTGTCGACTATGTGTCAAAGTGGGTGGAGGCAATTGCGCTTCCCAATAATGAAGGAAGAAGTGTCATGACATTCTTGAAGAAGAACATATTCTCACGATTTGGTACACCCCGAGTTATCATTAGTGATGGAGGATCCCACTTCTGCAATCGTCTGTTCAAGACCCTGCTGGAAAAATATGGTGTTAAACATAAGGTGGCCACACCTTACCATCCTCAGACAAGCGGACAAGTTGATGTGTCAAATCGTGAGAACAAGTCTATTTTGGCAAAAGTAGTGAATGCCAATAAGACTGATTAGGCTAGAAGATCGGATGATACATTATGGGCATATCGAACTGCTTTCAAAACGCCAATTGGTGCGTCACCATAGCAGTTGGTTTTTGGAAAATCTTGCCATTTGCCTGTCAAACTTGAACATAAGGCTTTATGGGCTTTGAAAAGGTTGAATTTAGACTGGAGTGAAGCGGCTAAATTAAGACTTGAGCAGATGAATGAGATGGATTAATTTCATTTCTGGGATTATGAAAGTTCAGCCATATATATATAGAAGATGAAATTATATCATGATCGTCGCATTGAGAACCGAAAGTTTCACCCAGGAGAATTGGTGCTACATTATAACTCCAAGCTTCGCTTGTTTGCTGAAAAGTTAAAGTTCAAATGGTGCGGACCATTAACGGTTGTCAGGGTATTCCCACATGGAGTAATTGAGCTAAAAGAAGCTGATAATGTTCTACTCAAGGTTAGTGGGCAGCGTGTTAAGCATTATATGGGAATCACGGAAGAAATAAGGGCATGTGAGCAGCTTGAGCTTGATGAAGTCTAAGTGGTTAAGCTTGCTATGTCGTGATGTGACGTTAAATCAGGCGCTTTATGGGAGGCAACCCATAGGCTGATTGGTGAAGTCTGAGTATCCAAGTTAGGCGAGTCGTGCCGCGACATTAAATCAGGTGCTTTATGGGAGGCAATCCATGGTCTTGTTGTGTGTGATCTGGTGAAGACTGAGAAAATGAGGATAAGTTAACTGGAATTCGAAAGAGTGAACAGATTATTTAGTTCAACTCACGACACCTAATCACGTGACGTAGGTGGACCCACATCACGTGAGTGGTGCCGTGGAAATCAGAGAAAATGTTGGTCTTTTTGAATCTTACCTACGACATGGTACCCACGTCACGTAGGTAGACCCATGTGATGTGGGTGGTATCGTGAAAATCAGAGGTGATTTATACTTGCAGGAGCTGAGTTATGACATATATCCACGTGATGTGAGTTTAACCCACGTCACTTGGGAGGTTCCGTGAAAATCAAAAGTTCAGATACTTCGACGACCCGTCCCGAACCGACCCATTTCTTTATATGAATTTCGGTATCCTTCTTCTTCACTCGATAAAAGCTGAATCCGCATAACCCTACTTTCCAATACTCTCATAAACCTTAATATCCAAATTTCACCACATTTCCATCTACCAATTCCTAAATCATCACCTTCTCTCTTCTAATTTTTGGATTTCTCACAAACCCTCATCCCAAAACCCCCCAAATTTGACCTTTCTCACAAATCCCCATCACAGAAACCCCCATATCCGACCCTACCCATAAATCTGACCCAAACCCGACCCAAACCTGACCCAACTACCCAAAATACGACCCAAATCCGATACCATGCCGCCTAAATCAAACCCCAAAAGTGACCACCTTGATTCCTCATCCAGAATTCGCACCAAAAATCCAAAATTACCACCCGTTTGCGTGATGAACCAATTGAATTTGAAAAAAGTGGGTTCGTAGCGGAGTTTGAGATTGGACATGATGATACTGCATTAGTCCCTCGTACCACGAGGTTACAAACTCGGGCCCAAGCTGCTGCCCGGGTTGCAATTCAGCCCATTCCACCGCCTATAGAGCCGGTTGTTCCGGATCAGTCTTTCGAGTACGCCCCCCAGTCTGAAGAGGGGGAGGATGATTCAGTTTCAGGATTTGTGGATAATGCGACAGGACAGGGTACTTCAGCAGCTGAGGCTACAACATCTGTTTCAGGCACTGGTGAACAGAGTGCCCCGGCTCCCTCACAGAGAAGGGAGATCCACTAATGGTGTGTTGAGGGCATGCAGGATTTTTATAATAGGTATGTTGAGCTGACGGAGCGGTGTGTGTCGGAGGAGTATTATGGAGGTGCCCAGATATCGGCTGGAGGAGTTGAAGGCATTGCCTGATATTCGGCCTGTGTTTGAGTGGTATGGGTTTGGTTGGATTGCGGAGCCTCCTGGTCGCTATAACTCAAAATTGGTCTGAGAATTTTATGCCTCATATGCTGCGTCGGTTGATTTGAGTACACCTGTTGGGCAGCGGTACAGGGATTAGCCATTATCGACACACATTTTGGTTCGAGGTACCCGAGTTGATATATCAGAGCAGACCATCCACCGCTTCTTGCTTGGTGCAGACCGTCCACTGCTAGCTACGACTGCTGAGTTTGATCACCGTATGGACACTGTCAGAAATTGGATTAAGATGCGGGATGGGGATCAGAAGTTGGAGCTGCTGAAATAGATTGCGGGGTATATAGCGGAGGACGGTGTTGCTGTGAGTTGGGTGACTGGGAAGCTGGATATCAAGAAGTCCACACTCTATTTTGCCGGCAAATTTTGGTGGTCAGTTGTTAGGCATTGGTTGGGTCCACTAATGCTGACAATTCACTTACATTGGACCGGGCTGTGATAGTAGCTAGCATCCTTGCGGGTTATGATATTCATATTGCCAGATACATCATCCGGGAGATTCATGAGCGGGCCTTTCATTACCATACCAGTATACCGTTCCCCTGCTTGATCCAGAGTCTATGTGATAGGGCGGGTGTGGCTAGGCTACCTACCCTCGATCATTATATAGAGGTGACCCGTATAGCGGATATTGGTTTGATGCAGCAGCGGGGATCTCACCCCATTGTTCCACAAGGGTCTCAACCTTCCAAGTCGTCAGGAGCAACCCGTTTTGAAGGGCTTAGAGATAGAGATGAGCCGATTAGTACACCTATGCCTATTCCAGTACCGATTAGGGCACCAGAGACTATTCATGTACCGGCTGAGGGCACTGGCCCTATTGATGATGCGGTACCCGATACTACAGCTCCGCTGCCTCCCTCTGGTATGGTTTCAGTTTTGAGGGACTTTCTGTAGCAGTTGATTGATAAACAAATGCAGATGTTCGTGCGGCAGACCCACACTGAGACCCAGATGGCTAAGTTGGTATCCCAGCTTAAGCCATGGGTTCGGACCACGGTAGAGGCTATAGAGGCTAGGGTGGAGGCCTGACTGACTGCGACGATGGATTAGTTTATGAGAGGGCTGCATGGGAGGATTGATAGCTTTGAGGCACTGATGGCCTCCTGGACGAGTTCTGCACAGGATCCTGATATGACCGAATTGACACAGGAGGTGGAAGCATTGAGAGAGGAGGTTAGAGCTTTGGCATCGAGCAACACTCCTGTTATCCCACCTATGCCTGTTCAGGCATCGATGCGACCAGCCTTTGAGGTGGATCTGTTTGACGACGAGGAGCCTCCGATTGATAGAGGCAATAGACCACGCAGTCCGGAGGACCAGGTTGACAGTGGTGGCGAGTATGAGGGTGATCTCCGGAGAGCGGTTAAGGCCTCTAGGATGGAGTACCATGCTAGCCAGATAGCGGAGGAGCAGAGGGCACGTGGTGTATCCTCCAGTCAAGCACCCCCTCCGCCGGATGCGCATAACAGAGAGCCCAGAGGGAAGACTGATGATCCCGCTATGGGCAGGCCCACTTTCGATGCCTAGGGCTTTAAAGGTATGTCTTCACTCCCTTGTCTTTTATTGATAGCTGTGCACTGAGGGCAGTGTACCATTGTTAGTTGAGGGTGGGGGTGTATCACCACTTGGGTTTTTTTGTTATCGTGTTTCTTTTCCCCCGAGTGTGCTATCATAGTAGAACGACATGTTTAGGGTGTTATTTATAGTATTCATGTGTTTCTTGTTGAATTAGGAGAAAAATAAGGGAACCGTAGTGTAGTCTAGTTTTGAAAAAAAAATTTATGCCTTTTGAATGTTAAGGATACCCCTCCTGAAATTTTTTATTTTGAAGTATGTGTGTGTAACACGTTTATGTGTGACAGCTGTTGGATCTTGTTATGGCATTAGTATTATAAGCAAATTAACTGTAGCTAGCATTGCATGAACTGGATAGGTAGTAGTTGATAATGTAACCCTGTGCGGTGTGTGAGAGGTCATTACTTAGTTCACTTTGTGTGTGCGGTCCAGAACTTTTCCGGTTAGTCTTGCCTAGGTTAGATGATAGTGGTTAGGAAATGATCATATGCCGTTTTTCAATAAGTCCACTTTTAGCCTAAATGCCCGACCAAATGAATTAAATATCCTTTGATCCCGATTTTGAGCCTAAATTGACCAATTTCTTTCATTAGCCTATTCACCTTCCCATTTTAATTACAATGAACTTGTCTTGGCCCTGGTCCCTCCTTGGACACTGTGTACCTTAACTCAGGCAAACAACCTAAGTTGAGAGTGACTATTATAGGGGTGCGTAGATTGATTTGGGTATGAATGAGGGGGTAATAAAAGAAAAAGAGAAAACAGATGTGGGTGTGAAGAAAAAGAAAAAAACATATAAAGTGAAAGAAAAAAAAATTTGTGTTGTGAAGTTTGAGAAAAATTAAAACCGAAATCTGAAAATAAAAGAAAGAAGAATAAGTGAGAGTAAAAATGAGAATGGTTGGGAGTTGGAGCCAAAAATAGTGTAGTGTTAAGGAGGGTTAAGTCACCATATCCATATGTACCATACCCGTTCCCGAGCCTACATTACAACCGATTAAAGTCCTATAGTGATCCTAATCCAACTGTCCCAAAAACTAAGGCATAGAAAATAAGGGCAAGCCTATGGTATTTCATACACACTGTTGAACTTCTTTGTGTGAGAGAGTGTTTTGACCGGGTCCCTAATTTGAGATTCATTAGCATACTGTGAGTGCATGGGACTTCTTTGATTGTAAGAGTACATGGGTTGCATTATTAGCTGCTATTTGCTCGAATAATGTCATTTGCATATATTCTTAGTTGGTTGTTCATAATCTGGTGCCATCACTTGATCCCTTCTGTGTCATAATAATATGCTGTCTGTATACACACTGTGGTTTTAATTTGCAAATAGGAGGGGTCGACAAAGTTTTGTACCAAAGGAAATGAGTCGACTGCCATAAGTCCCTTAGGTTTCTCTTAATTAAGCATCGTACATGTCTGTTTTTGTTTTGTTTGCCTGAGGACATGCAAACGTTCTAAGTTGAGGGTGTTGATGCACCATGGTTACTTGGCACTTTCGATGCTTAAAACAAGGAAAATATGCAATAACTTGGGTGTATTTGGTTGGTATGATGTGGTTTCTGTCCTACATTGCAGGAAAATAGGTTTTGAAGGCAACAAATGATCAAAAGGAAGAATCAAGCTCGAGAACGAAGTCTCTGAAGATGAAAGAACAAGAATCTGCACCAGAGAGGGAGTCACTACACCACTCACGTGCCGTGAAGTCCACTCGCGTGACGTGAGTGGCTGTCGTGAGTCATCTTCAGAGATGATCGAATGTGGTCTGATTTCCACGGCAGCACTCACGTGGCATGAGTCCACCTACGTGGCCTAAAAGGGTGGCGTGAGTCAACTTCTGAAGATGTCTAATTGATCCTGATTTCCACGACACTTACCTACTTGGCGTGACTTGGTTCCACGACACCAAGTCACGACACCGTGGAAGTTTGCCGACTCTGTTCTGCTGTTTTGATTAGGATAGGATTAGCCTTGTATCTATAAATACCCCTGTATTGTCCTACGTTCAGGATTTAGTCAGTACATTGTTTTGAGAGATATTTTCTATTGCTTCTGAGTTCATAAACATATTATTGGTTTTGTAATAAAAAACCCTAGATTCGAGTTTTATTCATAATTGAGATTTTAGTTCTTCTTCATTATTATGAGTGTGCAATTATGATTTTCATCTTTGAATTCTTCTTGTGTTCTTGCAATTATGAGTAGCTAAACTCATCAACTAGGGTTGTGTGAACCATGAAGAATTAACGAAATGGGTTAAGTGCAAAGCAATTCTGAACCGGTGTGAATGCATGTCTTGTTATTTTCTTCGTTGTAATTGATCTTCTAACAGTTGCAAACGTGAGAAACTTGCCTGTATTCTAGACTTACTCGAGAGAGAGGTACAGATTGGAAATAGGAAATAACGATAGAGATTTGAAGCTATCAACTTTTATTTAATAACTTGAGCCTTAGCAGAAAGAGTTATCTGAGATCCAGGACAAGGGTTAGTAGTGCGACGCTCGGAAATCGAGAGGAGAAGAGTGAAGTTCGTCTAACCAAGGTCGAGAGATGTTTAGATGAACCTAACTTGTCAGATTTTGCATGCAACGCAGCGAGATAGTTTTACTAGCACCAATAACCGGTAGAGTTAAGGAATCATTGGGGATCACAGTCCTAGTGTATTTCTCATCTTGATAACAACTTCAAAGAATCAATACTTGTTACGATCACTACTAGTCGTAAATAATTCCTCCTTTTTAATTATTTGCCAACTACTCGAACAAGAACTCAACCTACTTTCGTCCTATTTCCTGTGGGATCGACCCCAACCTAGTTGGGTTCTATATTTGATTCAGCGACCGCTTTATACTTCTTAGGAGACATATTTTGGGCGACATCAGTATCATAAATAAAGAAGAAAATTAAAAGAGGTTCAAATGGGTTTGACTAAGGAACATGTTAAGATGGGATTTAGGCAATGTGACGGTCCAAAAAAAAAGGCCTCGGGTCATCTTCCAAACCAAGCGTAGTCTAGGATTTTGCCTTTAATACACTCAGGGCAAGTTCTAGACTACAATGCATGCACAAGAATTGGTTAAAAACCTCACCACACATGGCACCACACTCTTGAAATAGAAATCTAGTCTTCCAAACAATTTGAGCAAATGAACTTGACAAACTACTCTGAATCGAAAACTCTTCTTTTGTGAAGAAAGAGCCAAGAATTAAATTTAAAGGTCACGATTCAAGAGAAAGCTCAAAAATTCTTTGCCCTTTTCTTTTCAAAAATCATTTTTCTTGCCAATGATCAATTTTTAGAGGTACCTTTTAAACTTTGCTAACTCACTCACTTGATTTCTAACTCTAAAAGCCGCGCATTTTCCTCAAGAAGGTCGCCCATTCCATCCATAATGGGGAAATGCCACTCGGTTTGACAAAGAAAACAAAATAACAAAAAGAAAACATGCTCCATAGGAAAGAATCGAGTTTTGAAGAATACCCTTGAAGTTTATCTGACACATATTTTCAAGAGGCGAATAAAATGACACGCTCGTCCAATTATAGAAATCACCCAAAATCAATAACCAACACAAGAAAAATGTGAATGGACCTCAAATGAAATAACAAGGACATAACACGGGCCCAACATGGACAATGACATAACAAGTGCATAATACGGGCCTGACAAGGGAAAGAAAATGTATGAAAGTGATCCAAAACAAGATCGATGAGGGAAACATCATGAGTATATCATAATAATATTACAGACCATGAATAAAAGGTTATGAATAAAATATCCCACTCCTAACTAAAGAATATTGCATTGCCCCTAATGAAATAATAGAGAATGATAGAAAGGAAGAGTAAGGACTCCCTGAAGGGCACTAAGCACGTGTATCTGTATAACAAGTGGTTTGTAACTGATCATCATCTGAAATAAAAGGAGCCTCCTCAGACTGGGCTCCTGTGACTGTAATCAAACGGATATGATGCTCCTTAAGAGGTTGCAAACTAGAACTAGCACCAACTAGTCTGGTATGCTGATCATCCAATGACAACTGTTTGGCAACCTAAATTTGTTGAGCCTCAGTCAGCCCCGTACCTAAATCAACTCCTGCATCACCTCTCTCATTGATACTCCCAAACAAATCAACAAATAGTAGAACCAGGTCAAGGGCAACCTAAGTTAGTGTCATCTGGGCATCACCCAAAGATAAGGAACGCTATACCAACCAAAATTCCTTCTAAAGGATAGTAAGATCAGCCCTGAGAGTAGCAACTACCTCACTATTCTCTCTCTCCTTAACCGCGGCTAATCTTGGCTCATAATCTCATATTTGAGCATGAAGAGGCTCAAAACTATTCTTAATTGCAACCAGGATGAAATGTGGTATATCAATGATAAGCCGAGCTAGAGTGCTATTGTTTGCAAGGGTCATGGAGTCTACCTTAGCAAATGTAACCACTGAACCATCTCTAAGAAACTGAGTATGTTGAGGATGAGGCTGTGTAGTGATCGAAGGAGGCAGTGCAGAGGTGGATCAATAGCTGGAGTAGTGTCACTAGAAGTCTGCGGGGCATCCAATGAAAGTGAAATCATAGGAGGGGTGCTCATACCCTCAATACTAGGTAGCTTTTCTAAAGATGAACTAGACACCTCAAAAGCTTTCTTCTTTTTCCCTGTAGGGTTGGCATCATCCTGACTTTGAGTGATACCAATAACCTTAGTAAACTTCACTTGTCTATCAACCCAAGGAAATAGAGGAACCTTAGTGGAAAAGTATGATACAAATATGAGAATAGGAAAATGCAATAAAGTCCCAGGTTGTTTTGCTCTTATCTTGATCATGTCGGTAATTATTTCTACCACATTAACATGTATACTACTCATAATGCATCCTACTAGGATGACCCTCTCAATAGTAACGCTTTAATCATTAGTGGAAGGGAGCAACCAGAAACCCACTAAGCTTAACCAATGCTTGGCTTAAATCGAAAAATCACGCCTTTTGATTTGACCTTCACAGTTGACCTATATAGGAATGCCTTTGGCAGTGATTGAAGCAAGCTAAGGGTATTGAGTATGCCCACCATTCACCTACTTTTTACATTCAATGCTGGGCTCAGAAGGATTATCACAGTAAATCTTGTTAATGGCCTTTGGGATGCAAGGCACCTCAACCTTTCTCGCAAGAACACTAGGTAAGCAAGGTTACAAATCCACCACTTATTTATACATGTGTTGCTTATGTCGAATGTGGTAAAAAGCATAGAACTTCTTAACAAGCTCTGGAAAATATATATTAGGCCTTTGTGAAACATTAACATCTGCAAAGATTTGCCATGCATGCTTCTCAATTTTATTGTACAATATCAGAGAAGTATTCGGGGACCCTTTTCAAGCTATTTTTTTTTTCCAAATTGAAACCTCGGGTGCTTATCCAATCATCATAAAGTTTACGTACCCCCTCTACCACAAATTAGATCTTCTCTTCTTTTTCCCTTCTAAGCACCTCAGCATCCTTGTCCAACCCCATAGAAAGATGAATAGCTTTTTGAAGCTCGAGGTCCAAAGAGTCATTATTTTGAGCAGGACTTTTCTCTTTAGAAGTGGTGGATTGAGACTTACCCTTGTCCTTGGATTTCTTTGCAGCATAATGCATTGGTTTTTGGGAAGTCATGTCTGAGGAGAAAATAAAACATCGACCACATTTTGAAAGAAAAAAGGTAAAACAAGGAATTTAGGAAGGGCATCACCAAAAATGACAGAATCTATCCAAGTATGATCAGCCTCAGGTACCGCTAAAGCGGTAAGGTGTCTGCTAAAGTGGTAAGTTAATAATTCAGTCAAGGGCGCTAAAACGGCCCCATGTTCTCATAAGCGGATAGTCAACTAGTTGATCAAGGGAACTAAAGCGGCCTCATGTACACTTAAGCAGACTGTCAAAGGCATTCAAGACTGCTAAAGCGGTCCAAAGTGCCCTTTAACAACTTTCAACCTTCAAAAGCCCCTTAGGAAAGGGCAAATAAGCAAAAAGTGTATAACTCCTAAAAACCAACCTCCATTTCTACATTACTTTTAAATTTGTTCTTCACTTCAAATCTAAGTGCACGAATCTAGGTATGGCTTGTGAACTTTTTCTCTCCTATATATGTAACTCATTGTCATCTTTGTCTTGTTTCTTATTTTACTGCTTAGTGCTTGGTTGGTTTATATCTTTGAATGAAATTAATTGAGAAATTCGTAACTGAGTTGGGTCTTAGTTGGAATTGGTAGTATAACTCTTGTTTATGCAAAATGTTTGAAAAATTGTGTTGTCTACCAAGGGTTTGATATGTGATCTATGAGAATTTTGTGATTTAATGGTGAATTTTTCATGAATTGATAAGTAGATTAGCTTGCAGTTGATCTAATGATTGAGTTATATATGGTGTTATTAGTATTTTGTGTGAAAAAATGATTAAAAATTTAAAAATTTGATGTTGGATTTATGGGGGATGACGGGTTCGCTAAAGCATCCTCCCACAGCTAAAGCGGGGTCTGCTAAAGCAGCCTTTCACTAGTAATGTGGGGTCCACTAAAGTGGACTCTGTAGGGTCTAAAAATTGAATCTTGATATATCAGTCCCTAATGGAGTTTTAACTCATTTCTTTAGCTTCCATCACTCAGATTGCATTGTTTTACATGTTATTCTTATACGTTCATGCTTGTGGGATGTTTTCAGGTTTCCAAATCAAAGATGGAGCAAAATTATGGGTTGATTGATGAAGTGAAGGTTGGAGAGGAGTATGATCAAACCCTCTTCCTCTCTCTTGAGTGTCAGAACACCTACTACACAGACTTGGCTAGAAAGAAGTTATTCCCTGAGAGGGGGATTTCACTTGATCAGGTCCTCGAGACTCTCCCCTACTTCTATCAAAGGTTGGAGACCTCATGTTGGATTGTCTTAGCAGGTGAACCTTACAAATCCAATGAGCATTAGGTGAAAGAGTTCTATGCTAATCTCAAGGACGTCAATATAAATAATTCGATGACAAGAATTATAGAGATTAATTTTAGGGCTGAAGTGATCAGTGGAATCCATGGGTTGCCTAACCCTAACCCCTATGAATTCATGGCAAAAGATTATGCCTCGAGGAGTTTTGTTGGTTTTGAAGCTTTGTTTGGGAAAGAATGTACCTTGGGCATCACAAAAGTAGGGATCACGACCAAAAAGTTCACGATTGAGGCAAGAAATTGGATCTCAATCATTTGTAGCCAAGTTTCGCCATACAGTAACACATTCACTATCCCTTTGATGAGGGACTAGATGGTAGCTTGCATTAAGGACAACATTTGGGTGAATGTTGGTCATATGTTCATTCTAGAGCTAAAGGAGTATAAGGTACAGGATAGCCTGACTTTCATATTTCCTTTATTGATTATTGAGTTATGTAGATAAGCTAGGGTAGATGAGTACCCAAGAGATACTTGGGTTAGGCCAACAATGCTGATATTTTCATTGAATAAGCATGGTGATGGTGTTGTCACCAAAAGCAAGAAGAGAAAGATTGATTTTGGGAAGTCGCCTCAAGTAGAGACAAATTCTTATAGGCCATCGGCTCTAGGGATATTTGAGGTGTTGATAGAGGAGCTGAGGATGGTTAGAGATTTAGTGACTAGACTCCTTACCAAGCCAGGTGAGACATCTGAGGGGCCTACCACTTACTTGCCAAAGAAAGATTTTGATAAGTTTCTGGAGGACCAAAATAGGTAGGAGGCCCATCTATTGAGATTGGAGAAGTCATACACTAATATATCCAAGTCACATGGAGAGTTACGGGAGTCCTACACTAAGATGAAGATGAGAGAGAAGAAGAGAGACAAATTTTTCATACAGATGTGGAAAGATGTGAAATGGTTGTGGAAGGTCCTAAAGCCTAAGGATCCACTTACCTCTTTGAGGCTAAAGAAGGATGATGATGTTCACGCACAGTGGTCTGATAATGATGATGTTGATGCTAAGGGTACGACTGATGATGAGATAGAGAGTGACGAGAGTGTATGATGCAGCTTCAGGGAGCCCACTACCCCCTTCTCTTACTTTATTTTACTTGTATTAGGGACAATACAACATCTTTTAGTTGGGGGTGTAATAGCTTATCTCTCATTTGGGTATGCATTATTGATATATTTTGATATATTTGTTCCTTTGCTAGGTTTTGATTTGTTTTATGTTTATTTTGATACATTTGTACCATAGTCGGGCTTGACTTTGATTATGCCCTTGTTGGGCTTCTTTTTATGATATGGATATCTTGCGCCCTCATCGAGCTTGATTTTTGTGTGGATATGGATGTTGTACGCCCTTGTCGGGCTTGAGCTTTGGTTTTATTATGTTGGATTAGTCGTTTCGTTTGTTTTCATTTTTAGATTAGTTTCTTTAGTGTGTTAGTTTTTTGTAGTTTTTTTGATAGTTGTTTCAGGCGATCTTTTCCTAATGATAGATTGAATGACGACATTCTTAAGGGAAAATCATCATTTTTAGGTGTTGGTGTCATTTGTGTAGGGGAAGTCTGAGTACGCATAGCCATTGTGAATTGGGATTGTGATTATTGTTATGGTAAAATTTGAGTAACCAATTGCTATGGTGAAGTCTTAGTAGCCGTGGCATTATTGCCCTTGTTGGAGTCAAAATGTGGGATTGTGGCTGTTTCCTAATAATAGAATTAGTCATGCATTGTGAAATGTTAAAATGAGCATACTCCTCCGTAAATTTTTGTGAAAACAAGTGCATGGAAGTGAATGATGTTTGTGACAATGCTTTGACTCTTTTCGTGACTCCTTACTTATTAGATGGTGATAATGTGAAAAATAACTCCTTTTGTTCTTGTTTAGGAAATGAAATCAATCCTTATAGAATAGTTTGCATGCCATGTGTGGTGAGTGTTTGTTGAATAATTGTTGTGCTTACTTGTGTCATCTATAACTTGCCCGGTTGGTCTTTCAATGCTAGTTTAATTGTGTTTGGTTAGAGAAATGGTCTTGGGCCTTCTTTGTAATATTTGAAAACCTATTTAGCCTTAAAAGCCTACCTGTGCACAAATTCTATCACTAGTTACCCCATTTGAGCCTATTACCATTTCTTTGGCAACCACATTACAAGCCTCAAATTTGAAATTTTCCCTCTTTTGAACCCTACCATCTTTGAACTTAAAAATTCCAACTTGAGGCTAAAAGCCTAAGTTGGGGATGGTGTAACTTGGAGGAGGTGATCATGCATCATGGTTTTGTAAGTGAGTGCCTTATGAACAAATCAATGATTGAATAAAGCAAAGAAAAGAAAAAGAAAAACAGAAAAGAAAAGAAATTGAGGAAAGAAAAAAAAAAGAAAGTTGTCAATAAGTGGGTAAACTAGAATAAAAAAGGAAGGTACTTGTGTTGTATGGAAATGAAGAGGCAAATGATCAAACTTTGGATTATATTGTGTTTTTATAGTTCAAAGAGGGTGTATTCACTTTTATCCTAAATGTTTATCCTACCCTTCTCCAAGCCTACACTACAAGCTAGAAAAAGTCCTTTGGGATCTCCAACCGATGCTTTTGAGTTGTTAGTGATTGAAAATAAGGGCAAACCTATGGTATGATACTTAATTGCATTGGAAATTCTTTGTGGAGTGTGATTATTTGTGCATTTGTCCCTTGTATAAGTGTTGTAAATAGTGTGAGTTTTGGGACTTTCTTTCTTGTGAGGGCGTGTGAACTAGGAAAGATTGGTGAAGTTGATAAATTTCAAAAATGAGTGAAGGGAGCATGTTTGGTTGACTAGTGGTCTTGAGTCACTTCTTTAGAATTAGTTGTTGTTACTTGACCATACTTAAAATTGCTTTGTGCTCTTGAAAGTGTATTTGATTTTGAGGGAGTTGCTTGGGTAAGACTCATGTGCTTGTCGACTAATTGTTAGTACCAACCAAAGTTATATTCATCGTACCTAATTGATAAATGTGAATTGAAATTGTTGATGTTGGTTTTTGAGTTTAAATTGATAACCTCATTGAGTTTCAATTTTGTGTTGCGTGAGGACAAGCGAAGTCTTTAAGTTGGGGGTGTTGATAAGTGGCAATTTTGACACTTATCTATATATCTTTTCTTATGATTTTGTATCGTTAATCTATAATGTGAGGCTAATTATCTTTTGAATGGTGTTTATTTCAAGTATTTTTGGTTGACAAGGAGTTTTGATGGAAAGAATTGGAAATGAGAAGAAAAAGAGCTGAAAAGAAAAAGTCGAAAACAAATTTCAGAAACTGCCCTCAGGTAAAGTCACCCGAGGAGTGCTTTATCGGTCCAGTCAAAGATCAGTCAAAGTTGCTTTAGCTGCTAGAGTGACTGATTTAGTGGTCCAGTCAAGCTTAGTCAAAGCCACTTTAGCGGTCATGTCAAAGTCAACCAAGTCGCTTTAGCAGTCATAGGGAGGATTTCAGGGGCAAGGATAGAATTTCATATTTTTGGATGCCAAAACACATAAAATCGATCCCCATCCATTCCAAGCACATCTTTGGCATTTTTCTCAAGCTTGGAGGCTAGGGTTTTTGACCTAACACCCTTGAATTTGAAGATTGGAAGCCTTGTAGTGATAAATCTTTACTCATCTCTTTATTTCCTTGCTTTGTATAGAATATTTGGGTGTAGATAAATTCATACTTGGATATTGTTGTTGGACACAATTCAATGTTTATGTTTTGGATTTGGGTTTTGATTCTATCTCATACTTTCGTATTGATTGAATACTTTTGATTTATAAATGGGTTTTGCTTGTCTAAATTGATCTTGTGCGTTATTGATTTCTACTCTAGTTGAGTTTGATAGAGTCGGGTTAGCAAATAACCTTGGAACCTTAATTATCTGCCATGTCTTTCAACCGATTGATGAATATTTCTTGGCTAATTTTTGTTGAGCATTAGCCAAGTGTCAATACGAATAGTTCCAATCTATAGCTATACTAGGATATGACTATGTCTAGCAATAAATTCCATTGGATGGGTCATACGTCCCAAATCGCGCTAAATTAATCTTTCCCAACCTCGATTAACTCTTTCAAGCTTAATCAAGGTAAATGGGCAAATCCTAGTGTAGCTATAGATTGAAACTATTCATGTTAACACTTGGCTAATGTTCGATGGAAATTAGCCAAGAAATATTTATCAATCGGTTGAAAGAGGTGGCAGATACTTGAGATTCCAAGGCTACTTGCTAACCCATGGTTAATGATGTGTGTTTGATTTAAATACTTTGGATCGTTGGTAGAATTGATTCCCCGTTATCATTTCCCTTGTTTCCCATCGTTTGTGAAAGCCATTGATCAACTTGTTCATATTTTAATTGGTTCTATCCATATTTCATTTTTATAGTAAAAAATCCCAAAAACACATGTATCTTTTGTCCGAATTTTAGAGTTGCTTTTATTCCATATTTTCTCAATCGCTAGTCACATTATTCCTCGTGGGATCGACCCCGACTCTAAGTTGGATAAATATACTGCTAACAACCACATACATTCATTTCTAGAGTGTATTTGAGCATTATCAATATGCTTTGCACTAAAAAAAAAAGAGTACAGGTAGTATCTGTACAAAACAACTATGTACTGGTAGGGTCATAGGCCGACTCAAAATAATAAATATGAACACTTAACCAACATTTTGTAAGAAAGTACAACCATGTAACACTTAGCATTTATAAACCGTCACTTAGTCTTTCCTGAAAAATAACCAAATAAATCATTAAAGCATTGAACAAGTACAACGTTCAACCATGTCAATACCATGACTCATAACAATTGACTCAACCTTGCCGCAATTACATTTTCTTGAATTTCAACAAATAATTACTCAAGTTAAGTATATCAATATCCTGTACCACTCATGGATCTAAATAACAACAACATTATAAATCGGTTAACTCAAGGAACCCAAAACAACAATCATAATATAACCCAGTCCACTCATGGAATCATCAAACTCACCAATACCGTATACACACATGCTATAAGTCTTATAAATGTCCACTAGCCAATAACCTGTAGGGGAAAAGCTTAGTCCATTTACCAAATAATCCAGACATCTAGTGTCTACCAACCTTATCCCTAACAAAGTGTCATACCGCCCTTATTACAACATCCCCACCCTTATACTCCCTAAATTCCACAAATTCCATGATGATGACCTTTACCGGTTCATCTCACAATATAAATCCATGTCACAATATGTACAATTACAATATAAGATAACATAACCACACTTGCACTTTAAACAAGTCCTTTTATACAATCTCATTTTAGGTGATTAAATAACTTGTAATATTATCCAACATGTGTTAAACATATGATGCAATACAACAAGTAAACAAGAGGCAGTTAACCTGCACACATTAACTAAATTGAGTAATTAACTATAATTCAACCATCACCTACCTCAATCAAAGCCTTGCACTGATCTAACGAACTTGAGCCTTGTCTTTTCTTGCAATCTTAGCTTGATTGTGGTCTAAAAACAATAATACAATCATAATTCAAGCAATGTCCTAACAAATTTAAGGATTATAACCTAATCCCATAACTCCAAGATCAAAATCATGATCATTCCCTTATTCTAGGGTTTTTCTACCTTCATACCACCTTAATTCTATCAAATTCATGCTTTTAAGAATGAATTCTAAGCATGCAATCATAAACAATCTACCCTTGACCAAAACCCAAGGATTACACCTTATTTTCACTAAATTACACCAAAAAATCAACCTAGGCCAAGTTAAATCCTATCACATAATCAAAACCTAGTGATTCTAAGGATTAATCATCAAAAAACTAGTTAAACGGGTGGATTAACTTACCTCAATGAAGGAATTTGGGTGGAAACTGAGGATTTTCACCCTAAATTGATTTTTTCTGCTCTGGAATGAAAGTAGAATGTAAAATACTTTTTAATTCTAAAGGCTGCATTTAACTGCATGTAGCCCATTTTAGTAGCCTGATTCCCGCTATAGCGGCATCATTATAGCGGGATCTGCCTACTATGTTGGGATTAACTAAGGCTGACTCCCGCTATAGGGGGAAAATTCTCGCTATAGAAAGCTTGTGGTAGCATCCTGCCTCTTGCTATAGAGGCCTAGGTATGGCAGAAAATCCGACAGTCTTGGAATTTTTCCAATTTTGCAACACACTTCCAGATTTTGATATCTCGAACTAACCCCTTTACGTCAAATGCTATATTTGGAGTTCTACTAACCCAAATTCACTTGTAAAAGTTTCTACAAACTCCTTAACCTCTTAAATATCATAATATAGTCTCAAATCATATAAACACTAACCAATCCATTAAGTTATTTATCTATAACATACTACACTTGGAATTCATCTAAGATTAGCCTAGCCTGAAATTTTTAACACTTTATCCAGGGAGAATCTTAACCCAAATTTTGGCATGATAGACTATACTATAATTATGGAAAGGTTTGTTACATTGAATAACAATGTCCTTTGGTCCTTATCACATATAGGGATCATATTTTACAAACTAGCCACTATAATTATTCTTTGCCAAGTCCAACTTCTTATCTTTTGCAAGATTTTGAGGATGTCTTTCCCAAGGAGATTCCAAGTAGATTACCCTCTATTTATCATATTAAACATCAAATTGACTTTGTGTTGGGTTCACAATTACTAAACAAAGCGGCTAATAGGAACAACCCAGAGGGTACAAAGGAACTTTAAAGCCAAGTTGAGGAACTTCTCAACAAAGGCTATGTGAGAGAATGCATGAGCATGTGTACTGTTTCAGTCATATTGGTCCCAAATAAGGATGGAACATGGTGTATATGCATTAATTTCCAGGAAATCAATAAGATTTTGGTAAAATATTGCCACCCTATCCCTGGGCTAGATGATATGCTTGATGAGCTAAATGATTTCTTTGTTTTCTCAAAAATTGATCTTAGGAGTAGGTACCATCAAATCCATATGAACCCCTAGGATAAATGAAAAATCACATTCAAGAGTAAGTTTGGTCTTTATTAATGGATGGTGATGCCCTTTGATCTCACCAATTCTCCTAGTACTTTTATGCTTCTAATGAACAATGTGATGAATCATTTCATAGGGAAATTTCTTATTGTTTATTTTGATGATATCTTGACATATAGCAAAACCATAAATGAGCATGTTGAGAATTTGAGATGTATCTTGATGTGCTTAGGCAATAACAACTTTATGCTAATCTTAAAAAATGTTCTTTTTATGTTGATGAAGTTGTTTTCTTGGGATATATTATGACCTCAAGGGGCATTGAGCTTGATGAATATAGACTCTATTAAAAATTGGCCAATTCCAAAATTCAGAAGCAATGTTAGAAGCTTTCATGGGTTGGCTAGTTTCTATTCATAGGTTAGCTAGTTTCTATAGGCGGGTTGTCAAAGGATTTAGTACTATAGCTGCTCCCTTGATGGAGGTAATTTGAAAGGATAAGCCTTTTAAGTGGGGTAATGAGCAAGCAAGGGCATTTGAGACCTTGAAATCAATGCTTAGCTCTGCTCCTTTGTTACAATTGCTCGATTTTGAGAAGATGTTTGAAGTAGAATGTGATGCTAGTAAAGTAGGCATTGGAGCCATCTTAATGCAAGATCAAAAACCCATTTCTTATTTTAGTGAATATCTTAAAGGTGCAACTTTGAACTTATCTACTTATGATCTTGAATTGTATGCTTCAATTAGAGAATTGGGGAATTGGCAACATCACTTGTGGCCCAAATAATTTGTCATTCGGATCGATCATGAGTCCTTGAAACATCTTTAGATCCAAGGGAAGTTGAACAAAAGGCATGCCAAATAGATTGAGTTCCTTAAAACTTTACCCTATGTAATCCAATACAAGAAGGGAAAGGAAAATATGGTGGCCGATGCCTTATCAAGAAAACATGTCTGTGTTAATACTTTGTCTTCTAAATTAATGGGTTTTGAGTTCTCAAAGACATTGTTTCTCAAGGACCCCTATTATGCAAAAATCTTTGTAGACTATGAAGAATGGGAAAGGGAAAGGTGATCAAGGGATAAGATTTCAATTTCCTTTTCAAAATTTAATGGTTTCTTATTCAAAGGCAAAAGACTTTGTATGGACATGAGATCTTGGAGAGAACTTCTTATGAGAGAGGCAAATGATGGGGGATAAATGGGTCACTTTGGTATTGATAAGACCTAGGGAATTCTTAAAGAGCAATTTTATTGGCCTAAAATGCAATTCAATATTGCTAAGATTTATGGCCAATGTGTTGAGAGCAAAAGTTCCAAATCTAGGATTCTTCCCCAAGACTTGTAAAAACCTCTACCAACCCCTTAAAGACCTTGGTCAGACATTTCCATGGACTTTGTATTGGGCTTACCAAGGACTAATCGAGGGAAAAATAGTATTTTTGTAGTTGTTGAGCACTTCTCTAAAATGGCCCACTTCATTGCTTACAATAAATGTGATGAGGCTTCTCATGTTGCCTCTTTATTTGTAGAGAATGTGGTCAAATTACATGGTATTCCCAATACCATTGTAAGTGACAGGGACTTTAAATTCCTTAGTTACTTTTGGAGGGCTTTGTGGGGCCATCTTAGGATGAGATTATTGTTTTACCTCTTGTCATCCATAAATCGATGGCCAAACCAAAGTTGTGAATAGAACTTTGGGTTCTATACTTATGGCCATGGTAAAGGGGAAATTGACATATCGGGAGAAACATTTTCCTTTGGTTGAGTTTGCATACAATAGAGTTATTCATAGTTCTATTGGCATGACTCCTTTTGAAGTCATCTATGGTTTTAATCCACTAACCCCTTTATATCTCACCCCTTTCTCTCAAGATATTTTTGTGTCTTTCGATGGTGAAAAATGAGCTGAAGCCATGAATAAATTACATGAGAAAGTGAGGCTCCAACTTAAGAAGAAGATCCAAGAAAGTGCTAATAAGGCAAACAAAGAGAGAAAAAGAGTTGTGCTTGAACCGGGAGATTGGGTGTGGATTCACTTTTGCAAGAAGAGGTTCCCAAACAAAAGGAAGGGAAAGTTGATGCCTAGAGGAGATTGTCCATTTTAAGTCCTTGAGAATCTTAATGAAAATGCATACAAGATTAATCTACCTCCTGCGTATCAAGTCTATAATACATTCAACATGTATAATGTCTCTTTTTTTGATGTTCATAATGATGATGCATCTAATTTGAGGACAAATTCTCTTTAAGAAAGAGAGAATGGTATGGCCCAAGTCACCTCTAAGCTATTTACAAGGAGCCAAGCACGGGAATTACAAGTTCTTTAAGGCGTGTTTGTGAGATGGATGTACTTGAGCAGACCTTGATGCCTTACAAAGGGTTCCATGTTATGATGAATAGGTTAAAGACCAAAACGAGGAAAAAAGATGATAGAGGATATGAACAAAATAGTCACTTAATGGGTCGTGGATCGGGTGATGGACTGTCACGTCTTTCATTACTTTGAACTTCAAATTTGAAACCTTCTGCCTTGATTTGACAACTTGGGTAATGGACCGTCATCTCTCTCATAGTCAGTCATTTTGGCATGGTTCTTCGGTAGCTCGCAAATTTTGTCTATTTTTATAATTTCATCTAAGTTCCACTTTTGGGATATTTATGTAATAATTAGCCAAGATTATAAATAGCTACCTTAGTCTTTCATTCCTTAGTTTTGATGAATATTGAACACTTTTCATTATTGAGAGTTGAGTGCTTGGTGAAGCTTCTATTGACACTTGCTTAGAAAATGGGGTTGTGAGTTGAATCAATTTCCCTCGTTGGTATTCATAAGATATTGGTGCTTGTTAGGATTAATTTTATTGAGGTCTTAGGGTTTAATATACCCTTTTAGCTGCTATCAGTTTTCTCTCTTGCGTCTATCTTTCTATCCTTTTTGTTCCTTGTCTTTAATTTTTTCATTTCCTTTTGTTTCTGTTGTGATATTGCATCATAAGTAGTCCTCCCAAAACATATCTATGCTCATACCATACTAAAATTATGCTGGCAATTCTTTGCTCAAAATTGTATCATAAAAATATAATGCCGGTCAGCTTATGCTCACAATTATCTGAAATATATTACTGGTGAGCTTTGGCTCTAAATCTTCTAAAAACATGCTAGTCTTAGTTTCAAGATATAAAAATATTTTTCTTTCAAAATTATCAACCATGCATAAGAGAAGTCTATAAGCTTTCATGAAGTAGACTTTCAAACATAAACTAGTTTTTCATAGAAAGTATAAGATAACTTATGTAAATCATGAGACAAACTTCATAAGATTTGAACTAGACTTCATAAATATGAAAAAGAATATACAATCAAAGGGCAAATTTAATTTGTAAGATTTCTAATAATTTCATGGAGAATTCAAGGAGTATTATCAATAAATTAAGAGAATATTATTTTCAAGACCCGAAATCCCATTCGGGCCGGACTGGCACCCGAAGCCGATATGGATCGAGAGAACCAATCTTTGCTCTTGAACATTCGTATGCATATCTTCATATGAACCTTATTATACCTCAAGCAACTATGCGAAAGACATGAATCATGGAAACATATGCTATAAATATATATATATATATAAAACTTGGCCGTTGGGGACATCACTTCTAACTGAACGTACATATCTCCCATCCATATACCCACATATGTCTACAAAAGCCTCTAACAGATGCATTTACATGACCAACTAAAAGTCGGGACAAGTCCCCGCTTTATACAAAATTTACAACATCAAAACGACTGTACAACTGTGACTCAAAAAGTCCCGAAGCAACTGGGGCTCACCAAAAATCTGCAAATAACTGTCCACCTACTGTGGAGGTCTACTAATGCCTGTACCTGCAACATGTAAGGTAAGTCCCCCGAGGGGGTCAGTACGAAGAATGTACTGAGTATGTAAGGCTTATAAGAAATCATCATACATCATAACAATAATAATGGAGTCAATATGAGAGAAATGGTAAGTGTGAATAAACTATCTTTTTGTATGTGAGGAGATTATTAATATTTCTACTGTTATTGAAATTTACCATCCTCTATATACCCCCTTATTCGAGAGAGAGTTACTTTTACTCAAGAGACTTGCCTCCAAGAGATTCTTTATATGCAATAGATTGTTTCTTGCTTTTACGCTCATCATCATTATTATTCGTCTTCTTGGTTAGCATACATCCATAACTACATCCACTCTCCGGTGAGTAAATTACTACATCCACGCTTTGGTGGGTAAATTACTACATCCACTCTTTGGTGGGTGTTTTTTTCACCCCTGGGCTGCCACCCGAGATTACTCATCGATTATACATCATTTTTGATTTGGGAGAGATTGATTCATTCACTTATGAGAGATTGATATATTGAGGATCCTGATAATATATAATACCGGTCCTCCACCTTCGGTGGGTTAGAAATGACATAGCATAATATTGGGATTATTCCACATTGAACTTATACCCTCTAGAGTGTGATCCATACTCAATGAAACGTATAGCAACCATGCGCATTACCTCTTTATAATCTTATACCCTCTACTTAGTTATGAGAATGACACCCTAAAGATCATGGCATTAAAACACACACTTATATACACATCTCACTTCACTCCTTTACTTCATGAGTTTGACATCCTTACTTATGAGGACTAATTATACTAGCTTGCACATCACCTCTCTTATTACTCTTATGAGATTGGTACAAGGATAATCATCATACTACAGGGCTTTAGAACATGACATGATTGGAAAATTCTTTTCAAGAATAAATAGATTTTCTTACATTATTACCCTCTTGAGATAGTTCTTTTAGGAATTACAACATCATGACATCTTTGGAACTTCAATCAATGAATAAGAGATAAGTGAATCATAATTCATCTAAGAATAGGGAACATATGAATAGAAATATACGTCACCCTGAATTGATATACTTCAAGCCTCTCGAAATTGAAACAAGTCCAATGTCAATAGGAACAATATGTTGTAGAAGGATACGGAAAGAGTAACCTTACATACCTTGTATTCTCAATACGAATACACAATCTAAGACGTGCATACAATATTCCCTCTCCTTCCTTATGTTTCACTCTACAACACAAATACATAGCGGAACCAACATTAACCACCAATTACCTTATAATGGCATACAATAACAATAAGTCACATGTTTAGCTTTAATATGTCATTTCCCCCTTGACAATACCATTTATGACATCATCTTACCAATAATCCCACAATATTCCCAACATTGAACAATACATGATACCCAATAGCATGTCACACTAAGTTCATACTTTACACTTCTCCATCACCACCACATCACAATTATTCCATCAAATTACTTCAATACACCTCACAACAACAAATCGGCCAAAATCCCATAATTTACACTTATAGAAAAATAACAAGTTTAGGACCATAATGACACCATACATGTTGTTATTTCATCCATACGATGCTCTTTCATCAAAACCACAAGTCATAATTCAAGTTACAATCCCATGGATAACACATCTTTTTCACAAAACCAAAAGTGCCATGTCCAACACTTCCAACCATAACCAACATGATATACATAATATCTCATGTTTATAATATGTTAAATTACAAGAATAATCACTTACCCAAGCTTGGAATATGATGATCTTGCTCCAAAATTTGGCTTTGAGCTCTTAGGGTTTGAAGTTGAAAGAAAAGGCTTTTGGGAAATTTCTAGATTGACATGAGATTTTTATGTGATAAAATATGATTTTGGACCCTTTATATAAGCTTAAAATCTGATTTTGGACCCTTTATATAAGCCTTAGGGGTCATACTTAGCCACTCTTGTCATTTAATGCAATGTGTTGCATTAGTCAATGGAAGAATGGGTCATTTGACCCATTCTTGGCCCATGTTTTCTTTCACATTTTGGGTCCTTTTGAGCCCAATTCACTTAACCCAATAAAATCAATAATTTCTCATGTTTAATTAATTTCATATGCGTTACAACAATATTCCCACTCATGAAATTCATACTCGTGGCCTCAATTTCAAAAACAAGCAATTCTAGCCACGTATGGCCTATTTTGACCAAAAGGGTAAAATCGTCATTTTGATGCCAAATTCGTTCTCGAGTAATTTTATCATACCAATATAATAATTCACTCATTTCATGTATATACTCATGATTTTAGAAGAAACGTAGCAAAAATCGGCTCAATACGTCCCCGGGCACCCTTGGGACTTAAGAAAATTTCCAACTTTGAAAAGTGGCCAAAACCAGCGTGGAACGCCCTTGGGCACGCCAGCTTGCTTCCTCTGGACTAAAAATTTTAGCCCAGAGTGGCGTGGCACTCCCTCTGGCGCGCCCCTCCCTTAGGTTTTTTGAAAATTTTGTTTTTCGACTTCTCTTTGCGGGTTTGGTTAGATATTTCAAGTCCTATTCTTTACCTTAATTCTTACCTTTAATATACCTTGTTTGAAGGTCCTCTTAGCCTCATTTTGAACCCCAAAAATGCTCCACAAAAATCACAAAACACCTTCTATGAAGGGTTAATCACATGTACAAGGCCAAATTTCAATTTTCCCATTACTAACATTACAAATTACATACTCATGGCATCTCGACACCTAAGTAACCATTGTTCAACGTTGTCTCATAGGGTTGGGAGTATACGGGGTGTTACATTCTCCCCCCCTTAGAAACATTCGTCATCGAATGTTAACGATGTCGCTTCAATTACAACAAATGCATCGCTATATTAGCCTATACATAAATAGACACTTAAAGCTCATAGATACTTACTTGGTATTGGTCCACTTTCACATTTTAAACCTTTTCTTCCATTTGAAACAATTATGGGTACGTCGATTTTATCATATTTGTTTTTTCCACTTCCTATGCGATTTCTTCGACTTGATGATTTCTCCAAAGAACTTTTACGGAAGTTACGTCTTTATTTATTAACCTTCACGCTTGACGCTTTAGAGTAGCCATAGCTATCTTTTCCTAGTGAGATCCCCCAAACTTTGTATATTTCCAATGGGAACAATATGAAAGGAAACTCTTATACACTTTCAACAATATCACATGGCATGTTGTATAGGGTCAATTTTTCCTTCTTTCTGACTTCCATTATACCTTTCATGAGTAACGCTTTTAAGAGTACTTAATCAGTTATGATCACAACATCTAATATACCATTAAGATATGTTCCTTTGACTATACTAAATTTCCCGACAGATAGAGATGCCCATTGACGTAACTAATAACCCCAGTATCCCATTAGATTCATCGTAGCTGATGGAGTAACATACGATAGAATAGAGCTCAGATCAGTCAATACATATACATCATGTAAAACTATGGTACTATATCTAAATACCTGTACCTTCATCAGGATATGCCTCCGTATCCGGCCGGTCCACCAAAGCATAGGTGCGATTCTGAGTTCCACTGGAACTGGCTGCTCCCTGGCACCTCTACCACGACCAGTAAACTGTACACCAGCTGCCGATGCCACATCGGCTGATCCTGTAGGTCGTGTCATACTACCCGTAGGCCTCTGTGGGCACTCCCTCTTCATGTGTCCTGGCCTACTACACACAAAGCAAACATCCGTATCAAATCGGCATTCGCCTGCATGAAATCTCCCACAGTGTGGGCACAACTGACGAGAAAATCTGGTTGCCTGTGATCCATGAATTCCACTACTCCATTCAGATCGACCACCTCTAGACCCTCGAAATTGAGAATGAGCACCTGCTGTGAAATAAGAGGATGAGGGTCCAGGCGGTAACATTCAAGATCCAGATTCTCCTGGGGACTCCATAGACTGCCCCATAGGTCTAGCCCTTTTTGGTGGCCCTTCCTCAGATTTCTGCATCCTTCTTCTTTTCCTTTGGTCCTCCATTTTCTGTACGAAGGCCTGAATTCTGGTGATGTCCATGCCTCTGTTTAATGCTGTAATAGTACAGTCTTATATCAAGTATGGCTCCAGTCTATCCACGTATCGATGGACTCTATCCTCCATTGTGGCCACCACATATGGAGCATATCGTGCCAAGGAATTAAATTGCAAACTATATTCTCTAACACTCATATTTCCTTGACGCAAATTTAAAAACTGATCCATGCGAGCCTCACGGATCTCATAGGGAAGATAGTGATCCAAAAATGCCATTTTAAATTCTTCCCATGTAGGTGGGTTTACACCAATACCTCGAGCTTTCTTCTAGTCCTCATACCACAATATCGCCTCTCCTTTCAATCTATAAGCTGCTAATTCAACTGTTTCTACACCTGTTACGTGCATCACCTCTAATGCTCTTTGAACTTGGTCCACAAAATCCTGTGGATCCGCTTTTAGGTCTGACTCGGTGAATATAGGAGGGTCCAATTTTAGAAAATCTTGTGTACGCCGACTAGCTGCTCTAGCTGCGTCATCTTCATTTACTATTGGACCGGTTCGTCCTTCTGCTTGTGCAACCACTAACTAAGTCAACATATGTACTACATTTCTCAAATCCTGATCGGTGGTATTCATTGGTGGTTCTGCAGGTACTTCCCTACCTCTTGGCTCTTCTGGAGCTAGAAAGGTAGAAGAAGACCGCGATACGATTTCAGCGTCAGCTCCACCTTGACTAGCTTGGTCAGGTGGTAATCTACTCATTTCTTCATCAGCAGGCACATCCACCTGCTTTCCTTTATCTCTACCTCTTCTCGTGATTGGCATGTTTACTATACCAAAGAAAACAATCACCATGGTCAGATGCAATTAAACTTACAACATTGGCTCTATTGCACGATCTAGAAGTGAAGAAAAGAAACAACATCCTAAATGTCCCGTAGCCTCCTACTTATAAATGTGGTGCACAACACATCGATAAGTAAGACTCTACTCAGACACGACTTTGTAGACACCCTTAGAATGACCTGCTCTGATACCACTTTTGTCAAGACCCGAAATCCCATTCGGGCCGGACTGGCACCCGAAGCCGATATGGCTCGAGAGAACCAATCTTTGCTCTTGAACATTTGTATGCATATCTTCGTATGAACCTTATTATACCTCATGCAACTATGTGAAAGTCATGAATCATGGAAACATGTGCTATAAATATATATATATATATATAAAACTTGGCCGTTGGGGACATCACTTCTAACTGAACGTACATATCTCCCATCCATATACCCACATATGTCTACAAAAGCCTCTAACAGATGCATTTACATGACCAACTAAAAGTCGGGACAAGTCCCCGCTTTATACAAAATTTACAACATCAAAACGACTGTACAACTGTGACTCAAAAAGTCCCGAAGCAACTGGGGCTCACCAAAAATCTGCAAATAATTGTCCACCTACTGTGGAGGTCTACTAATGCCTGTACCTGCAACATGTAAGGTAAGTCCCCCGAGGGGGTCAGTACGAAGAATGTACTGAGTATGTAAGCTCATAAGAAATCATCATACATCATAACAACAATAATGGAGTCAATATGGGAGAAATGGTAAGTGTGAATAAACTCTCATTTTGTATGTGAGGAGATTATGAATATTTCTACTGTTATTGAAATTTACCATCCTCTATATACCCCCTTATTCGAGAGAGAGTTACTTTTACTCAAGAGACTTGCCTCCAAGAGATTCTTTATATGCAATAGATTGTTTCTTGCTTTTACGCTCATCATCATTATTATTCGTCTTCTTGGTTAGCATACATCCATAACTACATCCACTTTTTGGTGGGTTATTAACTACATCCACTCTCCGGTGGGTAAATTACTACATCCACGCTTTGGTGGGTAAATTACTACATCCACTCTTTGGTGGGTAAATTACTACATCCATTCTTTGGTGGGTAAATTGTGGGATCGACCCATGCTAGGTGTTCTTTTCACCCCTGGGCTGCCACCCGAGATTACTCATCGATTATACATCATTTCTGATTTGCGAGAGATTGATTCATTCACTTATGAGAGATTGATATATTAAGGATCATGATAATATATAATACCGGGCCTCCACTTTCGGTGGGTTAGAAATGACATAGCATAATATTGGGATTATTCCACATTGAACTTATACCCTCTAGAGTGTGATCGATTCTCAATGAAACGTATAGTAACTATGCGCATTACCTCTTTACAATCTTATACCCTCTACTTAGTTATGAGAATGACACCCTAAAGATCATGGCATTAAAACAAACACTTATATACACATCTCACTTCACTCCTTTACTTCATGAGTTTGACATCCTTACTTATGAGGACTAATTATACTAGCTTGCACATCACCTCTCTTATTACTCTTATGAGATTGGTACAAGGATAATCATCATACTACAGGGCTTTAGAACATGACATGATTGGAAAATTCTTTTCAAGAATAAATAGATTTTCTTACATTATTACCCTCTTGAGATAGTTCTTTTAGGAATTACAACGTCATGACATCTTTGGAACTTCAATCAATGAATAAGAGATAAGTGAATCATAATTCATCTAAGAATAGGGAACATATGAATAGCAATATACGTCACCCTGAATTGATATACTTCAAGCCTCTCGGAATTGAAACAAGTCCAATGTCAATAGGAACAATATGTTGTAGAAGGATACGGAAAGAGTAACCTTACATACCTTGTATTCTCAATACGAATACACAATCTTAGACGTGCATACAGTATTCCCGCTCCTTCCTTATGTTTCACTCTACAACACAAATACATAGAGGAACCAACATTAACCACCAATTACCTTATAATGGCATATAATAACAATAAGTCACATGTTTAGGTTTAACATGTCATTTCCCCCTTGACAATACCATTTATGACATCATCTTACCAATAATCCCACAATATTCCCAACATTGAACAATACATGATACCCAATACCATGTCACACCAAGTTCATACTTTACACTTCTCCATCACCACCACATCACAATTATTCCATCAAATTACTTCAATACACCTCACAACAACAAATCGGCCAAAATCCCATAATTTACACTTATAGAAAAATAACAAGTTTAGGACCATAATAACACCATACATGTTGTTATTTCATCCATACCATTCTCTTTCATCATAACCACAAGTCATAATTCAAGTTATAATCACATGGATAACACATCTTTTTCACAAAACCAAAAGTTCCATGTCCAACATTTCCAACCATAACCAACATCATATACATAATATATCATGCTTATAATATGTTAAATGACAATAATAATCACTTACCCAAGCTTGGAAGATGATTATCTTGCTCCAAAATTTGGCTTTGAGCTCTTAGGGTTTGAAGTTGAAAGAAAAGGCTTTTGGGAAATTTCTAGTTTGACATGAGATTTTATGTGATAAAATCTGATTTTGGACCCTTTATATAATCCTTAGGGGTCATACTTAGCCACTCTTGTCATTTAATGCAATGTGTTGCATTAGTCAATGGAAGAATGGGTCATTTGACCCATTCTTGGCCCATGTTTTCTTTCACATTTTGGGCCCTTTTGAGCCCAATTCACTTAATCCAATAAAATCAATAATTTCTCATGTTTAATTAATTTTATACGCGTTACAACAATATTCCCACTCATGAAATTCATACTCGTGGCCTCAATTCCAAAAACAAGCAATTCTAGCCACGTATGGTCTATTTTGACCAAAAGGGTAAAATCGTCATTTTGATGCCAAATTAGTTCTCGAGTAATTTTATCATACCAATATAATAATTCAATCATTTCATGTATATGCTCATGATTTTAGAAGAAACGTAGCAAAAATTGGCTCAATACGTCCCCGGGCACCCTTGGGACTTAAGAAAATTTCCAACTTTGAAAAGTGACCAAAACCAGCGTGGCACGCCCTAGGACGCGCCAGCTTGCTTCCTCTGGACTAAAAATTTTAGCCCATGGCAGCATGGCACGCCCTCTGGCGCACCCCTCCCTTAGTTTTTTTGAAGATTTCGTTTTTCGACTTCTCTTCGCTTGTTTGGTTAGATATTTCAAGTCCTATTCTTTACCTTACTTCTTACCTTTAATATACCTTGTTTGAAGGTCCTCTTAGCCTCATTTTGAAACCCACAAATGCTCCACTAAAATCACAAAACACCTTCTACGAAGGGTTAATCACATGTACAAGGCCAAATTTCAATTTTCCCATCACTAACATTACAAATTACATACTCAAGGCATCTCGACACCTAAGTAACCATTGTTCAACGTAATCTCATAGGGTTGGGAGTATATGGGGTGTTACAATTATCTATAAATTAAGAAACTAGATTCTAGTGTTCAATCAAAAAATGCTAGCATTGATTGATGAAATAAACCAAAATTGAGACATGCTTGTGGGTAAGAATAGGGTTACCATACCAAAGTTTAGTCTTACATAACTTTAACACTCCAAAACTATAAGGAGAGACTATATTTTAATTCTTGGGAATTACACCAAAGTTTTCCTGAAGAACCCTAAGATTTTATAATCAGAAATCTTGTTAGAATCCCAACTTTTGGGTAGAATTCATGTAATTAACTTAAAGAATGATGGATAAGACTTACGTAGCCTTAAGAGGGTGGAAGAGAGCACTAGGGACTGATAGGGTCAATTTAGAAGTGCAAAAGTGAGAAAAGAAACGCCCAACACATCTTTGAAAGTTCTGAAATTCTTAACATACGATTTGTTTCATGGACCATGAACTAGGTTTACTGACCATGGTTTGAGCCATAAAATTTTGGTGAGATTTTCTAAATCTCTAGACTATTTTCACTGTTTGTTTCACGGGCCATAGACCAGGTATATCGAAATTGGAGAAAACTTCAAAAATCTCTGGACAATTTTCATGACTCAGTTCACAGACGATGGACAAGGTTCACGGACCATGACCCTAATCATGGAAACCTGGAAATTAGAAATTCTTTTGGTTGGATTTTGTAGTTTTCTTCATGGATCATGCACTTTTTGTATGATCCATACAAATGACTATGAACCCTTTGGGTCCAATATGAGCTAGGCTAAGTATTGTATAACTGTAGGTCCAAAATCTGAGGTGTTAAAAGGAACGCATCCTAAATAATTTCTAATTGATCAAAGAATCAAACAATTTTTTTTTCAATCTCCAAAATGAAAATAGGACAATATGAACGTGAAAGGAATTTACGGGTATTACAATTGAGTTTGTTTGGAAAGACATTTAACATCACAAATATTAACCCGCAACTAATAACTTAGGAAAGCATTTAAACTAGTTAATCGATAAGTCAACTGGATTATCACAATACCACAACCCTGGATTATTATTCATATCTTACGTCACAAAACAACTTACAATTGTTCTAAAGTTTTAGAATCTTAATTAGTTTAATATGTATTAATCTCTGCTAGAATATTGACCCCCTAATTTACCTAAGGAACATGTTATTCAATCTGTTCCTTTGTCGATTACCTAAACTGTGTAAAGTAAAGTAGTAAAGTAATAACACAATATTTTATTATAAAAATCCTCGACTCATAAAGGGTAAAAGACCAAAACCTGCACCTTTGCAGGATTTAACCCAACTCCAATAAAACAATGAGCCTTCAAAATAGTTTAGATTACAATGTTTGAAATCCTAGGAACTAAAATCTAATTCCTATAATTAAACAATCATCCTTGACTGTTGGTCCTAACTTTGAGTTGTCCTCAACTTAAAGTAAGCTCTCAACTATGAAAGCAAGAGATTATAACTCAATAAGAACAATACAATAAAACTTGACTCAAGAACTGTCTATCATAAGCCTATGAAACAGGTTCTTCAATCTTGTTTCTTATATTGGCTGCAGTTGGATCTTCAGTCAGAACTCTCTCAAATATAAACTCCCTTTATTTAATTGTATACTGCTTGTAGCTCTCTATGTAAGTGTGTAGGGTTCTTTGTGAAACCCATTCTCTAATTATATCTCTAGGTCTTCTCCTTCTTACTGTAGACTTCTTTCCTTGTAAGGAATCCCATTCCCTAGTGGACTTTATTTTCTGACCTTCCTTGAGATTTCTTTCCATATAGAATTCCTCTATGAAAGGAAACCTTATTCAAGCTAGAATCTTAAGTTAAACAAGATCCAACCACACAGTTCAAATCCTTTACTTATTTGGACTTTGCTTGGTTGACCTTCTCCTAATCTAATTGGACTCTGCCTGATAGGAACATGTCAAAGTAAATGTTCCCTACATATGTTCCACATATTTTTCAATCATAAAATCTTTCTTGATCCAAAAAAATCCCTCTTTTTTGATGATGACAAACCATTGCTTCTTGTGTGCTGAGTTCAACCTGTGTCATGTCAGTTTTGTTAGGCACAATAACAAAGAAAACACATTGGATGATTAGGTCAGACCAATAGGGTTATAAATATTAGAAAATTATGTATTTCCGCTTTTTAGCATCATAAAACATTATTAAGGCACATATCACACTAAGAGGAACAAATTTGACAATCATTGCTACTGGGTCTATTACCTATACAAACATTTAAAAGCAAGAACTTAGTTAAATATAGAAAATTACTTGCAAAGACACAAGGGATAGAGAAGAACCAAAGACTAATAATAAACACTTCCATTGACCAATAATCATATACACCACAAATTAAATCATGATTAAAAACAAAAACAAGCACTTGTGGTAACAAAAGAAAGGTTTGGGTAGGCTAAGAATAGAGAGGCTAGCTTAGAGTTTAGTACTTTCCTCCCTAAGTGAATTTTTTTCCAAGCCATAATGCACATAAAGCATACCAAGAGATTGAAGGTGATAGGCATGAAGTGCAACAATTTCCTCACCCTTACCAGCCAACATAGCTCTTAAATCTCTGTATCTAATGATTTGACCCTCTCGGAGGAGCAGGTACAACAATTTAGTTTACCAAGACAATTACATACTTGGTGGTTTGATGCTACCAAGTATTGATAGACACCCTATAATTCTCAAAGATAGACCCTAGCCAAAATCCATACCTTAGGGCATGCTTAGTGTTGTCTATCTTGCAGATTCTATGCATATGACATAGTATCAGCCTAGGTAAATTTGTAGGGACCCTAGATGCAAAATATAACATTAGGGTATGGTACATAAGTTTGCCTTAGTACACTATTGTTTCCTTGAAATAATCATTTTATGCACAACATCAAAGAGCAGCTTGTGCAAAGGAAGCATAACATATTTGTCAACTCTAGCATGTTACTGCAAGGTGGGATCATTAATAAACTTCCTAGTGATGTCCAGTGTTGAAGGCAATCCATTTAGTGGAGGCCAATCTTTTTTCACATAATGACACCAGCCATCATTAGGAACACCCAAGACTTGATCTAGTAGTTTAGGGGTGAGAGTAATGGGAATATCTCTGACCACACTAGATATAGAAGAAGAGGAACCAAAAGCATTGATATAAAACTCCCTAGTCTCCTTTCTACCCATTTTCCCTCTTTTATCACCTTGAATGAATAGGTTTGACCAACCCTGTTCCCTAAGAAGAAGCAGTAGTTCACCCATATCCAGCCACCAAACCCAGTAATCACCCTGCCTGTGATAACAGTTTTTTTTCCAAAATTAACAATCATCGTTGTACGAGCATCAAAGGTGTCCTCCACATGAACATAGTTGTCTATGTTATGTTTAGTGTTCCCCATCCACTCCTCATCATCAGTATCATCCTACCTAAAAAATTCAGAGGAAGGTTCTCCCTTATCACTATCCTTAGTATCAGGAGGCTCATCAAATAATTTAGACATGGATGGACCCTTCAGAGGAATAGGTTTCTTGACCAGTTTCTTAGACTGTTTGGAAGGCATCACATTCTTACCCTTCCTTTTTCTCACAACAGTCTTAACCTGCTCATCCAATATTTCAATAGGATCAATAGAAGGAATAAAAGAGGTTTTATTAGGATTAGGTTTCTTTATTGACATAGCAATTAATCCTTCATCAAGGGCCCAGTTGACACTCCTATTCACCCTAACAAAAATAGCTTGGTAAAGAGGGGAAGATCGGTCAGCCATAGGTTTATCATTAGGGATTCACAATGGTTTACCAGTGGCTTTATTTAGGCATGACCTTACCCTTTTAAGGACCAATTAAGCAATTGAAATATGCTCATCACCCTCAGCTTTTGTAGAGGATCAAACAACACTAACCTATTCCTTTGATAGTAAGCTATCTTTATCAACCCCAGACACAGTAACATCAGGTAACAATCCTAGATCTTTATCTAATTAGAGACCAGAAGAAGAACTAGTTCAACTGAGGGGTCCCTAAGTGGTTACCCCTTATTAGATGCACCCAAGTTGAGTCTAACAGATGAAACAAGTTCAGTTGTAAGGTCTTCTAATGGTTCCCCCTCACGAGGTGCATCCTCTATGACTCCCCCAGTCTCTATATTCTCAACATTAACAGATTCCCCCTAAATATCCCTAACAAAAACTTCCAACACAATAAACTCTAACTCATGGACGACTATAATAGAGGTTACATCAATAAGATCAGGTTCATCCAAAATTGAAAAGTGATCATTTATGTTAGCAACCCCAAATTCACCAAGCATGATAATTGGAGGTAACCATAAAATATAGATTAGTTCCTCATAGAGGACCAAGGCAAGACTAGAAGAAGATGAAGCATGGGAAGAAAAAGTGAGATCAGTTGACAGACGGGTGGGTGGGATATCAATTTTTAAGGAGCTTGGAGATGAAGAAGACTTGGAATCCATGGTTTTCAAAGTAGAGAGAAATAGGAATAACAAATTTTTTGGCTAAAGGATTATATAGAAAGAAATGGTTTGAGTTGTGAAAGAGAGAGAATAAGTAGGCTTTAAATAGGACTCTGGGGAAAAATATCCATTTAAAAATAATAAAAGTTCTTTAATAGGAGAGTGTTATCTTGGTAAGAACTCTGATTTGACATGCTGGGAGATTTATCAAAAAAGAGTTTTGCTTGGATTTGATTTCTTCCAAGTTATAGGTGAGGTATGATTCCTTTGGGATATGTGGAAGGGATAGGTGCAAGTTCCTTGAATTTATTTCTAATTACAAAAAATTTTAGTGCACATACATACCTTTGATCTGTGGATAATGCTGAATTTTGCTCCAATTTTCTTTAGCTAATTTCCTGTGACATAGGAAAATATAGGGTTAGAGTGCATGAGTAGCTTTAAATTAAAAATGGCGTAGGGATATACAACTAGATGTACAAGACTGAGCATGAAATTAAAATTAAAGTACACTATGCATAGTGTTCATTAGCTAGGCTTTGAGGGATACTCATGTGATCAATACTAACCTGTTTCTTTCAAAGTGTTCTCTTGCCAGTGCCATAGTGAAATATTAGTAATTTGCTTATCTATGTCACATTAATTCATATAAATCAATCTATTCTCTATATTATCCCTCAAGAAATGGTATCTAATGTCAATATGCTTTGTCCTCTTATGCTGAACTGGATTTTTGGCAATGTTAATAACACTTGTGTTGTCATAAAGATTGGGACATACTCAAGGTTTAAACCAAAATCTTTGAGTTTTTGTTTGATCCAGAGTAATTGTGCATAACATAAGGCAATTGCAACAGATTCAGCCTCTGCAGTTGACAATGCCATAGAATTCTGCTTTTTTGTTGCCCAAAAGATCAAACATGATCCTAAGAAGAATGAAATTCCTGTGGTACTCTTCCTATACACCAAGTAACCTGCACATTTAGCATCTACATATCCTACCAGCTTAAAGTTGAAACCTTTTGAATACCACATCCCCAAGTCAGTTTCTTTCAAGTACCTTAGGATTCTCTTGACTGTATTCAAGTGAGGTTCCTTTGGATTTGCTTTAAATCTAGCACATAGCCTTACACTGAACACTATATTAGGTTTGCTAGCTGTGAGGTACAATAGGGATCTAATCAACCCTCTATAAGTTTCTACTCCACATATGTACCTATTTCATCTAGACATAACTTTGTTGCGGTAGCAATAAGAGTATCTATCACCTTTGAATCTTTTATTTTGAGCCTTTTAAGAAACTCCTTCACATACTTCTACTGATAATCATTGTTCTTGAAGAAGATTGTTTGATTTTGAGATGTAGGAAGAAGTTGAGTTCAGCCATCATGCTGATCTCAAATTCATTGCTCATCAAGATCACAAACTCCTTGGTGAGTGCTTTGCTAGTGGCTTCAAAGATGACATCATCTACATATAACTACACAATGAAGAAATCCTTCCCTTTGTTTTTGAGAAATAAGGTGTTATTAATTTTACCTCTTGCATATAAATGGCTTAGAAGAAACCTTAACAACCTTTTATACCATGCTCTAGGTGCTTGTTTAAGTTCATGAAGGGCTTTATCAAGATTATAGACATGGTCAGGGTAGTTGATGTCGCCCAAGCTACACCTCCAAGAAAGTATAAGTGGTCGCTGAATCAAATATAGAACCCATCTAGGTTGGGGTCGATCCCATAGGGAATAGAATGAACTTCGATCGAGTCCTTGTCTGAGTAAATTGTAAGTAAGTAAACAAGGGGTTTTTTGTAAGCAAATAGTAACAGTAACAATTGTTGATTGTTGGATTTGTAAATAATATGAGTAATACACTAGGACTGTGATCCCCGATGATTCCTTAATTCCATCGGTTACTTGTGCTAGCAAACTATCCCGCCGTGTTGCATGCAAAATCTAACAAGATAGGTTCATCTAAACATCTCTCGACCTTGATTAGATGAATTTCACTCTTCTCCTCTCAGTCTCTGGGTGTCACACTACTAACCCTTATTTTGGATCTCAGATAACTATCCCTGTTACGGCGTAAGGTATTAGATGAAGGTTGATAGCTTCAAATCTCTATTGTTATTCCCTTTTCCGAATCTCTACCTCTCTCTCAAGCAAGTCTAGAATATAGGTAAGTTTCTAACATTTGGAACTGTTAGAAGATCAATTATAATGAAGGAAATAACAATACATGCAGTCACATCGGTTCAGAATTGCTTCACACTTAACCCATTTTGTTAATTCCTCATGGTTCACACAACCCTAGTTATGGGGTTTAGCTACTTATTGCAAGAACACAAGAAGAATTCATGAAAGAAAACGTAAATTGAATCATGCAAAGATGAATAAACTCCAAAATCTCTACTTGAATTAATACCGTAAAAGCAATACTTGTAAAATTCTAATAAAACTGTCTTGGAATCCCATAGAAAAATGCAATAGAATAATAATATTGTTCCCCATGTAAAAATAACCCTAAAAGAGTATTTATAGACTTAGAAATCAAAATCCTAACTAAAATAGGAAACTGATGTCGGCTGCTTCGGATGAGAGGATTGTACGGTCATGCATTGAACATACGATCGTGCCTTCCCTATTGTGCCTTCATACTGATTTTTTTTTGGTTTTCAAATCATCCATACCACGACTACATTGTACGGTTGTGCAATCATCATATGGTCATACAACCTCTCCGCTTGATAAACCACTACACTTGACATCTCTGCTTCAATGTACGATAGCCTAGGCACGATCGTGGTAAGATTTCACGATCGTGGTAAGGCTCGTTTGATGCCACTTTTGTCTAGTTTTCACTTTTTCCTATCTAAGTCCTTCACAGCCTGCAAACACTTAACAAACACATTAAATCCACAAAAAGTACCCTTTGAATAACAATTATTCCTTGTTTTAAGCATCTCAAGTGCCACAAATTCACGGCTTATCAACACCCTCAACTTAGAACATTTGCATGTGTAACACCCCATACATTTACGAACCTAATTGATTACCGTAACATTTATGGAATTATTTAAACATGAGGTGGTTGGTGTAATCCACATTAATTTTAGTGGGCTGAATTAACATGTGCTAATGGGCTCAATAAAGGCCTAAAATTAAGTCACAAGACATGGCCCAAATGGAGAAAATGATCCATTCTACCATTGACCAAGTAAACATAAAATTTATGACTAAGTGTTCATCTAAGGATGACCTTCAGGCACTATAAAAAGGTACAAAAATCAGATTTTTATTCATTACAACACACATGCCATTTCTAGATTTTTCCTTAACATTTTCTCATCTCACAAACCCTAAGCAACTATCTCTTTGGACAAGATCACCCTTTTGCAAGATTTGGTAACTGTTTATTCTTGTGATTTAATATATTATATGCATTATAGGGTGTATAAATCTTGTTGGTTATGTTGAAAAGTGTTGGGCAGTTCACTATGTGTGAAACAGTCTATGTTTGCTTAATCGGTAAAGGGTTTTGCCTTATAAACTTGACAGTGGACTTGTGGTATTGAAGGAAGTGAATTTGATGGATTTAATATCAATATTTAAGATGTAGTTATGTACTTAACTTTCTTTCTCTTTGTGTATAACATTTGGAATTGTTGTTGCAAAATTATGCATGGGATTGGTGACGTATTGAAAGGAAAATGTAGTTTTGGTAATGTTCATGTGTGTTGTGAAACCATGATTATTCGTTGGCGTCCAAGTTGACCTAAAATATGAAAATATAAGCTTAATTATGGACATGGACCATTTATTGTAAAAAAGGACCCTAAAATGACCCTGGAGGCTGAAACGGGCACCCGCCCTGGCGGACGGGGCACCTGCGGGCGCAGATGCCAATGCAGGTGACCCTGGACAGGGCCAAATGGTCACCTGTGGCCGCATCTCATCCACCTGCGGGCACAGGTGTCTCCACAGCCCAGTCTAGAATTTCGTTTTGTTTGTTTTTGCTTCTCTTTGACCCCCCAAGACCCCTATACCCTTTTTGGATGCAATTATCAACTTATGGTACCTTTTGAATGGATTTAAGGGGTTGTTCGGAGGCATGTTCGATTATATCAATTATGGATTGTTGTTAATGTGTTATTGTGAAAGGTATTGAGATGACTTGATAGAGTAATTGTGACGTAGTGTTAATAAGGAAGTGTAAAGGATAAACTTGGTGTGAAATGCTATTGGTTTATGATGTCTTGGTCAATGTGTGGAATGTTGTAGTGTTGTTGGTATGGTGATGCAGTGAGTTGTATTGTAGAAGGATGAAACGACGCTATATAGTAGTCACGTAGCTCATTATCGTTTTATGCACTTGTAATGTAGTTAGTTGTTAACATGAGCTCCGTTATGTACTTTTTTTACAATAGGGTTATCTATTCATATCTGGAAGATAAGGTATGTAAGGTTACTATTTTCAGTATCATTTGGAAGCACCTCTTGTCCTCATTGTTACCGACTTGTTCTCATTTCAAAATGTCTCAAAGTATCTCATGTCAGGTTATCATATATTGTTATTCACATGTCTTTTATTCATTGACTGAAGTTCGAAAGATCCCATAATGTTATGACTACAAAAAGAACTATCTCAAAGAAAGAAATGATGTAAAGAGAATCTGGTTATTCTTGGGTGGCACCCCAGAGGTGGAAGAAACACATAGCATGGGTCAATCCCAATATCATGGGTGGTATCCTAGGGGTTAAAACACCTAGCATGGGTCTATCCCAATAATCAGGGGTGGCATCCCAGGGGTGAAAGAAAAGCCTAGCATGGGTCGATGCTGATTTGTGTATGTATGAGAACCGCATCCCAGGGGTTAAAATACCTAGCACGGGTCATCCTCTTTTACCACTGATCAGCTAGTCATCATTTTATCATATGTGTTACAGTTTCTTAATGCAAAGAAGAATGAAGTAAAGTAATGAATGATGATGAATGAACGTAAAAGCAAAGAAGGTAATGAATGTAATGTACATGGTTCCATATATATACAGAATGGTGGTTTATCCATATTGATTACTCACTCGTATTTAATTCCATTGAAGTACTTATGTATCATGCAATTTCTTACAGCCTTACATACTCAGTACATTCATTCGTACTGACGTCCCTTGGGGGACTTAGCTTACTTGCTGTAGGCACAGGTGCTAGTAGACCTCTACAGTAGGTTGCGGGTCATCTAAGGATTATTGGTGAGCTCCCGATCAGTTCGGGGCTTTTCGAGTCACTATGTACATTGTTTTGGTATTGTATAAAAGTTGTATAAAATGGGGACTTATCCCGACTATAGGTTGGTTATGTCTATGTATCTGTAGAGGCTTTGTAGATGTTGTGGGATAAATAAAGGAAATGTAAGGAATGTATGCTTTTGACGTGGTGTCCCTAATGGCCAAGTTTCATATCTATTGAATATTTTTCCATGATTTCCGCCATTGGCATCTTGTATATATATGTGATAGAGTGTTGTTCATTTAGTGACATGCATATGGGTGTACATGAATGAAGATTAGTTCTCTCGGACCTTAACGGCTTTGGGTGTCAGTCCGCCCGGTTGGAATTCAAGGCGTGACAGCATGTCCTCGGGCAAACAAAATACTTAACCTAACTACGACGTTTAACCTCGAGCAATATAAAGATCACCAGACAGTTGACTTTTCAAAACACGCATGCAAACCATTTCAACACAGTCAAAACCCTCCAATTTTACCAAAAACAACCAATGCAGTGTATGTGCTTTGCAAGTTCTAAAACTTAATGGAATCAGGATATGGCATTACATTGTATCTAGACAATCTGACTCACTGACCAATACACTTACTCAAACAAGCAACAACGAGACTACTGCCCTTATGCCCTTACAACAAAGAAGTCCCCACTTACTCAATGTACGTAATAAAATCTCATACTGGGACTGAATCAAATCTCTCACTCTCAAAAAAAGTCTGGTTGTGTGCGTTTGATACCATAGGATTGCCCTTATTTTCTATGCTTCAATTTTTGGATTATCGGGTTAGGATCACTCTAGGTCTTTCTAGGCTTGTAATACAGGCTCAGGGACAGGTGTGGTACATTTAGGTACAATGAATTATTTCTCCTTGGCAATACACTACTTTTTGTCTCCACTTTTCTTATTTTCCTGTATTTTTCTCCCTTGTCTCCATTTATTTCACTTTTTTTTGGAATCTGGGTGCGGCTTATTTACAACTATTTTTTTCTAGTATATATGTATTTTTTCTGTCTTTTCACTACTTAAACGTCATACCCAACTTTTAGGCACTCCTACACAATAGCCACCCTCAACTTAGGCGATTTGCCTGAGTTGAGGTACACAGTGTTCAAGGAGATACCAGGACCAAAGAAGGTTCATTGTAAAATTGGGAAGGTGTTATGGGTAGTTCCAAGAAATGGTCTAAGGATCCAAATTTTTGGGTTCAAGGGGTATATGATCATTTGGTAGGTCATTTTAGGCTAAGTGGGCTTAATTAAAAACACGGCCTATGATTCTTTCCTAACCTTTAATCCTACGACTTTTAGTAAGACAAACCGGGCAAGTTCTAGATCTCACACACACACCAACTAGGTAAGACCTCACTTACTCGTGGCTCAGGGTTTTCATCTAGGTCACTACCTATTTAGTTCATGAAAGGTTAGTCAGGTTATTCTATTTACAATACTAATGCCATATCTACAACCTACATTGGTTTAAGCACAACACATACACATACTACATCACCAACATCATCATTATTTTTTCGGAGGGGTATTATTTTAAAATATTTTCAAAACAAATACAGGTATGTATGCTCAAATACTCAGACTTCACCAAGTTATCTTTTATTACCCCAAGTTAAACTATAACACTTCAAAACACAAAAACAAAACAAACAACTAAAAAAAACATACGCCTAAATATGCCGGTTCTACTATGATAACGCAACCGATGGAAAAGAAACATGACAACAAAAACCCTCAGTTGTAATATACCCCCACCCCAACCATGAAATCATGCAATGTCTCTATTCAGATAAGACAATGAAAACCAAGGGGAAAATGACATACTTGGGGTGTCCTAGGCAGTGGTGGAAGGTAGTCACGTGGGAGTAAGGCTGGGTCCCCCATAGTGACATCAATAGTAGTGACCTCGATCGCAGTCGAGGTGCTCAAACTCTTATGGGACCTAATGGTGGCAGGGGCACTCAAATCAACGTTGGCCCCAACTGTGGTCGGGGCACTCATTGTAACAAAAGCGGGGGCTGTCTCTGAATCCCTTACAGTAGTCTGACCCTCCGGAATGACTGCCATGGGGTTCTCCTTAGTTGTTTGCTCTCTTCTTCTTCTCTTCTTTCAAGATTTCTTCGTACTAGTCTCCCCAAATTTGCTTACCCTCGTCCTCTTCTTCTTCTCAAGGCCTCTGTCCTCCTCCTCATCAACTTCCTCCAACTGCTCAACAGGAGGAACATAGAATGGAGTAATCAGGGAGCCAATGTCCTTGCTAGGTGATGCCACTGAAGGCATAGATAGTGGCGGAGGCAGAGGAGCCATATCAAGTCTGTCAGCAAGGGACTGAATGGTTGCCTTAAGCTCATCAATGTCTGTCCAGATTGGTTCCAAGTCGGGTACCTGCACTATATCAATGTGGGCGATGAACTGACATTCCATACTATCCATGCGTGTCTGTATCACTCGTAATGCCATACAAATCTGATCATCAATGTGGGGATTTACCCTTCCCTCCAAATTTTAGATTCGGGCATCGTGTAATTTCTGCTTCCAAATAATGTCCGCCAAGTGTGCAGATGAAATCAAAGTATAACCAGCCGAAACCAATGGTCTAGGTTGAGCAGTAGCTGATGGTGCTAAAGAATGGGAAGCCTCGATGTCAGAAGTAGATGGTATATCAGTTGAGGCATCCCCACCTACCTCTGGGATCCCCAAACCTCGAGCTGGCATTGCTGGGTTGTTTGCATCTTTAATCATGGCCATGTCTGCAGTCTTAGTGGGCTAAAGAAATTTGTCCAGTAATGCTACCTGAGGTACCTCTGCATCCTGCAACAGTTGAGTCAGCAAATATGAAAACGGCAGTGTAGAGCTACTCTCAATAGCTCGGTCTTAGATCTCTTATGCAATAATGTGTGGAACATTCATCGCCAACCCCACTAGAAAAGTGGCAACCAGACATGCATTCATTGCACTCAATGTGTTGTCATTTGCTATAGGTTCTAAATGATGTCTCACAATGGACCACCATACCTTGGCGGTAAATTTCAGGCTCTTCTTTGTGATATAAGAACCATTTACCAAAGTAGCCTGTGTACCATCCTCTACAATAATGCCTGCCAGCCAAGTGAAATGCATGGTCTTGTCCACATCAGTCAATATTTTAACCTTTTTCAACTCGATCATTCGATAATCAAACTTTGGGATTTCTGCTGGAAGAGTAAAATCAGCCCCAAATAAAACCTTTGAAATAGCCACCTCAGAAATATCAAGTGCCATCCCTCAAACCATGATTATGTCCAAATAGGGCTACTTCTTCATGTCTCGATCTTTACCAGAAAGAGTCATGTTCTTTATGGTTGCGACATAATCTGTATAGAACTCCCTCACTAGCTCTCTACTATATATGTGGAGTGTCCTAGTCATCCACCTAAGCTGGTACTACTGAAATGCCTGGGAAACCTCCGGCATCTTTACCAAAGACTCATTCAGAATGCGAGCTTCTTCTTGGATGCTCTTTTGCATGTTACCATTTTCCTTGATGGAAATCCAGTCCAAGTAATACTGTTGGGCATTCGAAATGAGCCATCTCCTAAGACCAGGTCCCCTCTGTCTGGACTCTGCCAAAACGTCACTGTTGGAAGGTTTCGAGTATGTCTCAAATAAATGTTGGCCCCTACGGTGGTTGGGGTACTCATAGTAACAAAAGAGGGGGCTGTCTATGAACCCTCTCCAGTAGTCTGACCCTCTGGAATGACTACCATGGGGGTCTCTTCAGTTGTTCACTCTCTTCTTCTTCTCTTCTTTCCATTTTTCTTCGTACTAGGCTTTCTAGATTCACTAACCCTCAACCTTTTCCTTTGCTGAAGGCCTCCGTCCTCCTCCTCATCAACTTTCTCTGACTGCTCAATAGGAGGAACATAGAATGGAGTAATCAGGGAGTCAATGTCCTCCCCAGGTGATGCCACTAAGGGCATAAATGGTGGCGGATACGGAGGAGCCATATCAAGTCTGTCAGCAAGGGACTGAATGGCTGCCTTAAGCTCATCAATGTTTGCCCAGATTGGTTCCAAGTCAGGTGCCTGCACTGTATTAAGGTGGGCCATGAACCTACACTTCATAATATCCATGCGTGTCTGCACTACCCATACTGCAGTATGAATTTCATCATCAACGTGGGGCTTGACACCTACCTCTAAATTTTAGATTTGGGCATCATGTAATTTCTAGTTCCGAATTATGTTCTCTAACTGGAAGGCTAAAATCAAAGTATAACCAGTTGGAACCAATAGTCTAGGCTGAGTAGTAGCAGATAGTGTTAAAGACTAGGAAGTCCCCGCGTCAGAAGAAGACGGTATATCAGTTGGGGCATCCCCACATACCTCTGGGATCCCTAAACCTCAAGATGGCGCTGCTGGGTTGTTTGCATCTTTAATCATGGCCAAGTCTGCATTCTTAGTGGGCTGAGGAAATTTGTCCACTAATGCTATCTGATACACCTCTGCATCTTGCAGCTGCTGAGTAATCAAACACGAAAACGGCAGTGTGGAGCTACTCTCAATAGCTCGGTCTCGAATCTCTTGCGCAAGTAGCTTGTGTACAATTCTCTACAATAATACCTGCTAGCCAAGAAAAATGCATGGTCTTATCCGCAGCGGTCAATATTTTGTCCTTTTTTAACTCGGTCATCCAATAATCAAACTCTGACGTTTCTGTCGGAGGAGTAAAATTATCCCGAAATAAAACCTTTGAAATAGCCACCTAAAAAATGTCAACCGCCATCCCCCAAACCATGATAATGTCCACAAAGGGCTGCTTCTTCATGTCTCAATCTTTGTCTAAAGGAGTCATGTTTTTTATGGTTGCAACATAATTCGCATAGAACTCCCTCACTAGCTCTCTACTATATATGTGGAGTGGCCTAGTATTCCACCCAAGATGGTAATGCTAAAATACCCAAGCCACCTCTGGTATCTTTATCGAAGACTCATTCAGAATAAGAGGTTCTTCTTGGATGCTCCTTTGCATGTTACCATTTTCCTTGTTGGCAACCCAGTTTAAGTAATACTGCTGGGCATTCAGAATGAGCCATATCCTTGGACCAGGTCCCCTCTGATTGGACTCTGACAGAACATCACTGTTGGAAGGTTTCGAGTGTGACTCCTCATTACCCTCCTCCAAAAAAAAAGCATCAGCATCCTCACCCCCTCCTTCGTGGGTCTCCTTTGTTCCCTCTTCAGACTGGGGAACATGGACGGAGGTAGCAACCTCAATAATAGCCTTGGAGGTTGTATCCTTCTTGTCCTTCTTCTGGTTTCTAATCTCCAATATGGTAGCCTGATCAGAAGAAGAGCTAATATCATACTCTTCCTTCGACCCGCTAGCACTATATCCACTCTCTGAGTTACTTTGTGGGGCCTTCTGTTTTGAAATATTCTAGCGGAGAGCCTTCTCAGTAGCTTCCTTAGATTTGGGTGCCATAGTACCTGTATTAGTAACACATTAGTTTATAGATTAAAATAGGCACAGGTGCAGTAAAACAATCAGACGATTACAACCTACGATCGTGCAATGATTGTACGATCATACCTTCTGATCGTAGGTTGGTCTCTTAAAGTATGACTTGCAGTATAACATTCAGACGATCACAACATACAATCGTGAAATGAAGGTATGATCATAAGATCGGATCGTAGGTTGTGTATCTGAAACTAGTCATTTTTAGTCACATCAGATAATCACATACTGTAATCATATAATGATATCACGATCATGGGTTGTGTTCGTCAGATGAGCTCCTGAGACTTAACATCCAGTGTCCTACAACAATCCAACCTACGATCGTAGGTAGAACCCATGATCATGTGCTGTGCCATAATTTCACAAACATAATACATTCGAAGATATTAACATTGGGACCCGTAATTGACACTCTTTTTCTTTTGACCCCACTTTTTACTATATATATATATTGTGCGAAAAAGAAAGAATTTAAAAAAAAATAGCACTACCGGGTACTCAGACTTCCCCTGTGTATGTTAAACCAAACAGTCCCATTACATACTTCTCTTACACAAAGTTAAACAAAACCACTTAAACAATAAAGGAAAAATCATCCTTGTTAAGTTTCAAAGTTTAGGCAAACTTACTAGATGAATTAGAAGTGATAAGATTTTGAACAAATTTAGGGAATCTGACAAATCTTGGAGAATCCTAGTTTATTTTACCTTTGAAAGAGGTAGGTTTTGCTTTGAAAATGGTTTGAAAACATTTGGAGAATGAATGAGATGGTTTCAACATATATTTATACCCTTTCAATTTATTTTAGGTCTGGTCGTGATTTAAAAAATGCCGCTCCTCTCAGACGAAGGGATTGTACGATCGCGATTTAATAGTATGATCGTGTATTTCTTTCGTACATTGATGAAACCAGTAAAATTACCTGGGAACACACGATCAGAAGGTACGATCGTATATTGCATCCATGATCGTGCCTTTGTATCATATGTGTGGTGCCCAGTTTTGGTGGTTTGCAGGAGTATCATCAGATAATGAGGAGACACAATCATACTATCACTGTATAATCGTGGTTCCCAATCATGAGATGAATCCTTGATTTCCACCTTGCAGGACTCCAACCAGGCAACTAAACCCCCGATCGTACAATGTTTGTATGATCATATAATCCCTGTCGTGGGTTTAGTCTGAAGTTCAGTTCAACATCATTCTTTTTCTGTAACTTCCTGCATCCAGAACAAACATTACCCTATAAAAGTAAAGTATAAACAAATTGGGTTGCCTCCCAGTAAGCGCTTGATTTAATGTCGCGGTATGATGAGGCTATGTTGGTTACTCAAACTTCACCAATAAGCCTATGGGTTGCCTCCCATAAAGCGCCTGATTTAACGTTGTGGCATGACCTTGCTCCCTTGACTACTCAGACTTCATCAAGGCTCAACTTCTCACACGTCCTTATTTCTTTCGTAGTTCCCACATAGTGCTTCACATGCTGACCATGACCTTGATTAGGACATCATCATCACCTAACCACAGTGAACGGTCCCGACCATTTGGACCTTAATTTTCTAGGAAATAAACAAAGTCTAGAGTTATAGAGCAATACCTCATCTCCCGGGTGAAATTCTCTTCGTTCAATCTTCCGATCATGATATAACTTTATCTTCTCTTTATACAGCGCTGAACTTTCATAAGCTCGGAGACAAAATTCAACCATCTCATTCATATGCTCTAATCTCAATTTAGCTGCTTCACTCCATTCCAGATTCAACCTCTTCAATGCCCATAATGCCTTATGTTCAAGTTCGACAGGCAAATGGCACGATTTACCAAACACCAACTGATATGGAGATGTATCAATTGGTGTCTTGAATGCAGTTCGATATTCCCATAATGCATCATCCAATCGTCTTTCCCAATTAGTCCTATTAGAATTCACAGTCTTCGCCAAAATAGACTTAATCTCACGATTTGACACCTCAACTTGCCCACTTGTCTGAGGATGGTAAGGTGTTGCCACCTTATGTTTGACACCATATTTTTCAAGTAGGTATTTGAACAGCCGATTATAGAAGTGGGATCCTCCATCACTAATGATAACTCAGGGTGTATTGAATTGTGAAAATATGTTCTTTTTCAAGAACACCGTGACACTCCTTCCTTCATTAATGGGAAGTGCAATTGCCTCCACCCACTTCGAAACATAGTTAACAGCTACCAAAATGTATTTCATCCCATGTGAGATCACAAATGGGCATATAAAGTCAATACCCCACACATCAAACAATTCAAGCTTAAGGATAGTCGTCATTGGAAGTTCGTGTCTATGCGAGATGTTCCCTTGCCTTTGACATTGGTCATAAGCCCTAGCATATTCATGCGCATCTTTATAAATGGTGGGCCAATAGTACCCTCATTATAAGAACTTATGAGCAGTCCATGCACCACCATGATAACCCCCAACTCGAGATGAATGACATGCTTCCAAAATACTCATCATATCGACCTTCGGAACACACCTTCGAATCATACCATCTGCACACACCCTAAATAAATAAGGCTCATCCCAGAAGAATTTTCTCACCTCATACATGAATCTCTTTCTCTGTTGATACAATATATCGTCTGGGACTAGATCACTTTCCAAAAAGTTGACAAAATCTGCAAACCATGGGATTAAGTCTTGTGATGCTGCCAACACTTGCTCATCTAGAAAAGTATCATCAATATCAAGATCATCCCTTAATTTAAGCATGGCCTCCTCCTCAAGGCGTGATAGATGGTCTACAACCTGATTCTCAGTCCCCTTTCGGTCCTTGACCTCAAAATCAAATTCTTGCAATAGAAGCACCCACCGAATCAGTCTTGGCTTGGCGTCCTTATTTGACATAAGATATCTAAGTGCTGCATGGTCAGTATGCACAATCACCTTTTTACCAATCAAGCAAGATCAAAATTTCTAGAAAGTAAAGACCACTGCCAATAAATTTTGCTCGATTATAGTATAATTTTTCTAAGCTGTATTTAGTGCTTTGCTAGCATAATAAATCAGATGTAGAATCTTCTTATGACTTTGGCCAAGGACTGCACCTAAGGCCACACCGCTAGCATCACACATAACCTCAAATGGAATCATCCAATCTTGAGAGACAATGATAAAGGTTGAAATCAATTTGTTTTACAGACACTCGAACGCTTTCAGACATGCCTCATCAAACACAAACTTCATTTCTTTTTCTAAAAACTTGCATAATGGATGTACGATCTTGGAGAAATCATTGATGAATCTTCTATAGAAACCTGCTTGACCTAAGAAACTTTGAATCCCTATCACAGAAATAGGTGGAGGTAACTTTTCAATCACCTTAATCTTTGCTTTGTCGAATTCAATGCCCTCTTTTGAGATCTGATTCCCCAACACGATATCCTTTTTCACCATAAAGTGACACTTTTCCCAATTTAGTACTAAGTTGCACTCTTCACATATTTGTAACACATTAGCAAGGTGGGCCGAAGAAGTCATCAAAAGAGTCTCCCACTACAGAAAAATCATCCATAAAAATCTCAATAGTGTCTTCCACCAATGTAGGAGAAAATGGACATCATGCAACGCTGAAAAGTGGCCGGTGCATTACATAAACTGAAGGGCATCCTTTTAAACACGAACGTCCTATATGGGTAAGTGAAAGCGGTCTTCTCTTGGTCCTCGGGAGCATTGAAAATCAAATTATACCCCAAATAATCGTCAAGAAAATAATACCATCCTCTACCAACAAGACGGTCTAACATATGATCCATGAAAGGCATAGGAAAGTGATCCTTTTTGGTCCAAGAATTCAACTTTCAATAATCCATTCAAACTCTCCATCCAGTAACCAGCTTTATTGGGATTAACTCATTTTTGTTGTTTGGAACCACAGTGATTCCTCTCTTCTTTGGCACACACTGAGCTGGGCTCACCCACTTGCTATCAGCAATGGGGTAAACCACGCCCACATCTAACCACTTAATGATTTCATTCTTCACAACTTCTTGTATAGGTGGGTTTAGACAACGTTGATGCTCAATGTTTGGTGTGCACTCAGGATCAAGCTGAATTTTATGAATGCAAATGTCGGGACTTTTTGAGTCGCAGTTGTACCGTTGTTTTGATGTTGTAAATGTATAAAGCGGGGACTTGTCCCGACTTTAAGTGAATCTTGTAGATGCATCTGGTAGAGGCTTTTGTAGACATATGTGGGTATATGAATGTAAGAGGTGTATATCCATTTTGACAAAATGGCCCTAACGGCCATAATTTCATATAACGTACATGTTTTCCATGTCTTCCGCCAAGGGCATTTTATATTTCATCAGTTACATGAGATAGTATGTTATTCGTAAAGAGGCATGAATATGAATAGACGTGAGTTAATATTGGTTCTCTCGGGATACATCGGCTTCGGGTGACAATCACGCCTCAATGGGGTTTGGGGCGTGACAAAAGTGGTATCAGAGCAGGTCGTTCTAAGGGTGTCTACAAAGCCGTGTCTTAGTAGAGTCTTACTTATCGATGTGTTGTGCACCACATTTATAAGTAGGAGGCTACGGGACATTTAGGATGTTGTTTCTTTTCTTCATTCTAGATCGTGCAATAGAGTCAAGGTGGTAAGTGAAACCGTATCTAACCATTGATGATTAGTTTTGTTTGATATAGAAAACTGTTGATAACAAGAAGAGGTACAGGCAAAGATAAGCAGGTAGGTATGCCTGTCGGTGAGTTTAGTATAGTGGAAAGAACATATCGTGATGGTATAATAGATGTTGTGATCATAGATGAGAAAATACTCTTGACAGTGCCACCAATGAAAAAGGGTAAGTGGATTTGGAAAGAAAGGGTGTGAAATGTGCCGGACGTGCATGAGAGTTTCAGTTCATATTGTTACCCTTGAAAATATACAAGTTACGGAGGATCCCACTAGGAAGAGATAGCTATTTCTATTCTAGACTGATAAGTTCAAAGGTTAGTAAATACAGCTGTAACTTTCGTAAAAGTTCTCTGGAGGAATCAACGAGTCGAGTAGATAACATGAGAAGCTAAAAAACAAATGATGAGACCAAGGTACCCATCATTGTTCCAAACAGAAGCAAAAAGTTCAAAGTACAAAAGTGGAGGAAGACTGAGTAAGGCATTTGATGTACATGAGACAATGTTGTTAACATTCGAGGACGAATGTTCCTAAGAGAGGGGGGGGAGAATGTAACACCATGTACCTACTAAACCCTATGTGACGACGTTGAACAATGGTTATTCAAGTGTCGAGAGTCAAAAGTATGTACTTTGTAAGGTTATTGATGAAATAAATGATATTGGGCCTAGTGCATGGGATTAAACCTTTGTAGGAGGTGAAATACCCGTATGTTGTCGAACCTATACGACTACGTGTACATTTATGGAATTAGTAAAACATGGGAGATTTGATGGATTATACATTAATTTGTGGGTATGAATAAGTCTTGCACCATTGGGCCCAAAGTGAAGCCCAAAATTAACAAGAAGACATGGCCCAACATGGAAATTGAGCCATTCTTCCAATATGTGTCCATTTGACCAATCAACTATGCATTTAATGCCAAGAGATGGATAAGAATGACTTGAGTAAATATATATATATATATATATATATAAGGAATTATACACAAAATTTGGTGGCCTAAAGAAGTCTTGAGCCATTGGGCTCAATGGAGGCCCAAAACTCATATAAATACATGGCCCAAATGAAGGAATGACCCATTCTTGCAAGACCAAGTTGCTATGAAATGATTGGACCAAGTGTTGGGTAAATCAAGGACCATTAGGGGACTATATATATGAGGGAAAATCAGATTTTATTCATTTGTTACCCCTATGCCTTTTCTAGAATTTTCCCAACACATCCTTATCTCATACAAACCCTAGGCCTTCATCCCTTGGACCAAGATCCTCATCTTGAAAGATTTGGTAAGTGTTTATTATGATGGTTTAATATATTTTATGCATGATAGGTGGTGTATATTATGTTGGTTGTGTTGGTGGAGTATTGAGAAGTTCACTATGTGTGTAAAGTTACATGTTTGCTAAATCGGAGAATGGTTTTGCCTTGTAAACTTGAACATAGACTTGTGGTCTTGAAGGAAGTGAACATGATGGAGTTAATATTGACATGTGATATGTGATTATAGTATTTCCTTGTTTTGTCATGGTGTATAATGTTTGGGATTTCTATTGTGAAATTGGTTATGGTTTTGGTGACATATTGACCGTAAAGTGTCGTTTTGGTGATGTTATTGTATGTTGTGAGACCATGGATGATTGTGGGTATTCGAGATGATAAAAAATATGTCTAAATAAGTTTGGTTATGACCATGGACCATTCATTTCATAAAAAGACCCCAAAAAGACCATTTCGGATCAAAACGGGCATCCGCCCCCGCAGACGGAGGCACCTGCGGGCACAGATGCCAATGTAGATGCCTATGGCTGCTGCCAGAGGGCATATGAGCGTGAAACTAAGCTACCTACGGGCTCAGGTGGCAGCGCAGGTCACCCCCAGATCCAGTTTTGTATGTTTTCGTACCTAGTCGACCCCCGAAGGCCCCTATACCCTTTTTGGATGTAATTATCAACTTGTGATGTCATTTTAATGACTTTAAAGTGTCATATGGAGATGTGTTGGACTGTATTAAGTATGGATGGTTGTTTATATGTTGTTATGAAGGAGAAATTATGACGGAATGATATAGAGAAAAGCGTAAAGGGTAAGAGTGGTGTGAAATGCTATCGATGTATGATTTCTTGGTCAATGTGCGTAATGTTATGGTGTTGTTGATATGATAATGACTTGGAGTGTATTGTAAAGAGTGAAATGAAGTTATGTGGCAGTCATATAGCTCATTGTCGTTTGGTACACTTGTACGGTAAATAGTTGTTAACGAGAGTTCCATTATGGATTTGCAATGTAGAGTGAAACATAAGGACGAAGCTGGACCGTTGCGTTCATATATAGACTTGTGTACTCATACTTGGAAGTAAAGGTATGTAAGGTTACTCTTTCCGTATCCTTCTACAATATATTGTTCCTATTGACATTGGGCTTGTTTCAATTCCGAAAGGCTTGGAGTATATCAATTTAGGTTGACATATATTGTTATCCATATGTGTCCTATTCTTAGATGACTTATGAGTCGCTTATCTCTTATTCATTGACTGAGGTTCCAAAGAGGTCTTGACGTTGTAATTTCTAAAAGAACTATCTCAAGAGAGTAAGATATAAAGAGAATTTATCTATGCTTGAAAAGTATTTTCCAACCAAGTCATGTTCCAAAGTTTAATATCATGATTATGTTTGTACCAATCTCTCATATGTGTAAAGGTACCAATCTCGTAAGATCTCATAAGAATAATGAAGAGGTAAGGTGCGAGCTAATATATCTATCCCTCACAATTTAAGATATCAATCTCATGAAGTCAAGGAGTGAAGTAATTTATGTGTGCTTCAAATAATGTTATGATCCTCAATATGTCAATCTATCATAAGTGAACATATCAATCTCTCAAAAGTGATTATGCCAATCTCTCATAAGTGAATGAATCAATCTCTCATAAGTAAAGGTGTGAATCTCTCAAAATTAAAGGAAGAAAGTAATGAGAACCGGGACGACTCAAAGGGGCACATAAGCCTAGCTCGAGCGGACCCTAATACTACACGCAATAAAGTGGATGCCCACCAAATAATGGATGACTACCCACAATAAAGTGGATGCCCACCAAAGAGTGGATGTAGTAATTAACACCAAAGAGTGGATGTAGTTAACCCACCAAAGAGTGGAGTAGTAATTAACCCACCAAAGAGTGGATGTAATTAATTAACCCACCAAAGAGTGGATGTAGTTAACCCACCAAAGAGTGGATGTAGTAATTAACCCACCAAAGAGTGGATGTAGTTATTAACCAAGAAGATGAATAATAATGATGATGAGCATAAAAGCAAGAAAGAATCTATTGCATATAAAGAATCTCTTAGAGGCAAGTCTCTTGAGTAGGAGTAATTCGCTCTTGAATAAAGGGGTGTATAGAGGATGGTAAATTACCATAACAGTAGAAATATTCATGATTTTCTCACATACAAAAAGAGAGTTTATTCACATTCATTAATTCCTTTATATTGATTCCATTATTGTTGTTATTATTATGTATGATGGATCTCTTATGGCCTTACATACTCAGTACATTCTTCGTACTGACCCCCTCGAGGGACTTACCTTACATGTTGCAGGTGCAGGCACTAGTAGACCTCCATAGTAGGTTGACAGTATTTGCAGATTTTTAGTGAGCCCCAATTGCTTCGGGACTTTCCGAGTCGCAGTTGTACCGTTGTTTTGATGTTGTAAATGTATAAAGTGGGGACTTGTCCCAACTTTAAGTGAATCTTGTAGATGTATCTGGTAGAGGCTTTTGTAGACATATGTGGGTATATGAATGTAAGAGGTGTATATCCATTTTGACAAAATGGCCCTAACGGCCATAATTCATATAACGTACATGTTTTCCATGTCTTCCACCAATGGCATTTTATATTTCATCAGTTACGTGAGATAGTATGTTATTTGTAAGGAGGCATGCATATGAATAGACATGAGTAAAGATTGGTTCTCTCGGGATACATCGGCTTCGGGTGACAATCACGCCTCAATGGGGTTTGGGGCGTGACAGATATTTATCGATAACTCTTTTAACATTTAAAATAATTTTTTGGTATTTATCCTCTTCAGCTTTCTTTTTTAACCTTTAAGCAAAGGGTGGAGAAGGTCATGGAATGGGTTTCAGAACTTAAGGAGCCTCCTTCTCCTTCTTCTTTACAGACTTAGTTTCCTTATCAATATTTTGGGGCTTGTGACCTGTGTTGCCATCAACCTCTCTATTTCAGCCTCTTTATCAACTACCACCTACTCATCTTTCCTACCACTATACATAGACATAGATGGGTAAGTTGTTCACTTCCCGCTTCTAGTAGTAATGGCCAAACAATGACCATCATTCTTCAGATTTTGGATGGTATTTCTTGGAAGAGTGCGTGGTTGACCCTGGTTCAACGCCATCAATATCTGTTCGAATTGTTGCTCCAACTATTTTATGGAAGTAGAATGAGATTTTACCTTCTAACTTATTCTTAAAATGTCCGACCTAATCTCTTTCAAGCAACTCTCCTGACTCTCTGACCCCTTAACCAGTTTATTAAGACGGGATTCTATTCTTGAATTTCTGGAATTAGCATCACGGTTCCTCGGTGGAACATATGCACCACTCTTCTCTTTGTAATCATCCTTTCACCTCCAATCACCATTACAATCTCCTTCTCTATCTCTATATCCTGACTTGTTATAATTGGCTCCATAGTAGTTCCAACCTTGATTCTCTTGGAACTCTTCCTAGAGTCTTGATAAGACCCTTGGCCCTTGGCTCGAAAACTTGCCACTGCTCGATCCAAGTACTTAGCGTCCTTATCAGATTCATAATTTTCATGCCTAGGTGTTTTACCTTATGCACCTATGGCATGGATCGTCTCAGCACCTCCAGCCTCAATCTATTTGGCTAGCAAGACAATTTTTATCCTCAATTGTGCGACTTCTTAAGCTATAGATTCATCCAAAGCCCATTGTGCTACCGAGTCTCTAATAGCATACGTCCCAGTAGGTGTATCAGCCTCCCGAGTATGCCATCCTCGATTGGTCTTAGTGATACAATCTAAATTATCTAAAGCTTGTTTCCATCTCAGACTCATAAATCTTCCGCCAATGATAGTATCTGCTACAACCTTGGTATTGGTGTTTAATACTCTCTACAAGATCTCAAGTAAATTTCGACCATTCATCGTATGGTTTGGAATATTTTGCAACTTCTTCTTGAATCGAAGCCAAGTCTCATAAAGTGGTTCAGAATGTAGTTGTCTGAAAGTGTAAATCTCATCCTTCAACAGTAGCATCTTGGAGGGTGGGAAAAATCTCTCTAAAAATTGATTTCTCAATTCATGCCAAGTAGTGATGGAACCTCATGGTAACTTGGCCAATCATAAAGTCGCTTCTCGTGTTAGAGAGAATGGAAACAATCTCAACCAAATAGCCTCTTAGTCAACTTCAGGAAAATTATATGAAGTGCAGACCCCCCAAAAGTTCATCACATGTATGTTCGGATCATCTATAGGAAGACCGGTAAATACACCTTTCAAGTTTAGCAGGTAGATCATGGCACTTGTAATGTCGAACTTAGTGACCTGAGGTAAATCTGGTGGAATAATGGCACCAGTCTCAACCGGCTCAAAATAAGCCAAATCCTCTACTTTGGGATCATCATAAACTGACATAGAAGGTCTTTGTGGTGGTTGTTGCACCCTCAATCTTCTTTGTCTCTCCTCAAGTGCAGCAATACCTATGTTGTTTCTTGCATTCCTTGATGATCTCTATCTGCTTGTCTATGAGCTACTTGTCTTGTATTCTTCCCAGCCGTTAATCGAGAAGTGATTTGCTCCTTAGTTTCATGACCATTCGGATGAATTAGTGGCTGGTTATGAATGCCTCCCACGACTGCGGGATCCTGAACCCCGTTGATGTTCACCATTCTTCAATTTTATCTCATTGTTCTTTCTATCTTAGTATCAAGTGGAATCAGGGGATTGCCTTGATGTAACACCCCATACATTTCCGAACCTATGTTATTACCGTAACATTTATGAAATTATTTAAACATGATATAGTTGGTATATTATAATGGAAGCTATTGGGCTAAACAAACCTTGTGCAAATAGGCTCAATTTAAGGCCCAAAATTAGGTAAAAGACATGGCCCAACAAGAAGGAAATGACCCATTCATCTTTTGACCAAGTCAACATCATATTTATTGATCAAAAGTGTCTATGGATGACCATTAAGGGGCTATAAAAGGCACCAAAATCAGATTTTATTACACAAAAGACACATGCCAAAATCTAGAATTTTCCACAACATTCTCTCATCTCACAAACCCTAAGGCAACTATCTCCTTGGAAAAGATCACTCATTTCCAAGTTTGGGTAAGTGTTTACTCTTATGGTTCAATATATTATATGTTTAATATGGTGTATAAATCATGTTGGTTATGTTGTCAAAGTGTTGGACAGTTCACTATGTGTAAAACAGTGTACTTTTACTTAATCGGTAAAGGGTTTTGCCTTGTAAACTTGGAAGTGGACTTGTGGTCTTGAAGGAAGTGACTTTATGGATTAAATATCAACATGTAATATGTGTTTATGTCCTTAACTTTCTTTCTCTTTGTGTGTAACATTTGGAATTGTTGTTGTGAAATTGTACATGGAACCGGTGGCGTATTGAAAGGAAAATGTAGTTTTGGTGATGTTTATGTGCGTTGTAAAACCATGGATGTTCGTTGGCATCTAATATGATCTAAAATATGTTAAGAGAAGCTTATTTATGATCATGGACCATTCATTGCAAAAAAAGACCCTAAAATGACCCCCGGAGGCTGAAACGGGCATCCGCCCTCGCGGGTGGGGCACCTGCGGGTGTAGATGCCAACGCAGGTGACCCTGTACCAGGACAATGGTCACCATAGGACGTACCTCAATCCACTGAGGGTGCAGGTGGATTCGCAGGTCAGGCTAGAAGTTTGTTTTGCATGTTTTTGTATCTCTTTGACCCCCCAAAGCCCCTATACCCTTTATGGATGCAATTATCAACTTATGGTACCTTTTGAATGACTTTAAAGGAGTATCCCGGAGGTATTTTAAGTGAATCAATTATGGGTTGTCTTCAATATGTTGTTGTGAAAGGTGTTTACATGACGTAGGGAGGTAAATGTGACACAGTGTTGAAGGGGAAGTGTAAAGTATAAACTTGGTGTGAAATGCTATTGGTATATGATGTCTTGGTCAATGTGTGGAATGTTATGAGGTTGTTGGTATGCTAATGCAGTGAATTGTATCGTAAGGGACGAAGTGATGCTATATAGCAGTCACGTGGCTCATTATCATTTGGTGCACTTATAATGTAGTTAGTTGTTAACGTGAGCTCCATTATGAACTTGTGTTGTAGAGTAACATGTAAGGAAAGAGATGGATTATCGTAATCACATATAGGACTGTGTATTCATATTGGGAAGATAAGGTATGTAAGGTTACTCTTTCCGAATCCTTCTACAGGGCATATTGTTCACATTGTCATTGTAGTTGTTCTATTCTGACATATTCAAAGGTATATCATTTCAAGTTGTCATCTATTGTTATTCACATGTTCCTTATTCATTGACCAATTGTCATTCATGTATCACATAAGTATGTACATTACTCCCAAGTTCCAATAATGTTATGTTCTAAAGTTCCAATAATGTCATGATCCCCAATGTATCAATCTCACAAAAGTAAAGGAAAGAAGTAATGCAAAGAAGTAATGAAAGAAGTAATGCATATATAGTTACTCTATGGTTACTTTATGGTTACTTAATGATTATTGAGTACGGGTGACAACCCAAAGGGGCGAAAGCCTAACTGGGGGCGATCCCGATATTGTTGGATCAGGGAGAAAGCTCAGTTGGGTAAAAGCCAAACTTGATGCCGAACCTGCTTCATTGATTTTCGGGTGATAGCAGGGGGGAAGCTCAGTGGGGCAAAAGCCTAGCTTGATGCCGAACCTGACAGGGGGTAGGCCAAAGGGCCGAACCTGCTTTATTTATTTATGGTATATTATATTATTCTCCCACTGATTAGTTGGGCCCGGGTTATATTGACGGTATTATATATTGATAGATATATATATATAATATTGATGGTAATGTACATAAAGGCAAAGAAAGTAATGAATATAAGGTACATGCTCGCACACATATAGAATGGTGGTTTATCCATATTGACTATTCTCTTATCTTGATCTCATTGGAGTTCGTATCTTTTATGCAGTTGCTCATAGCCTTGCATACTCAGTACATTCTTCGTACTGACCCCCTTGGGTGACTTACCTTACTTGCTGTAGGCACAGGTGCTAGTAGACCACCACCATAGGCTACGAGTCATCTGCGGATCATTGGTGAGCTCCAGTTGGTTCGAGGCTTTTCGAGTCACATGTGTACATTATTTTGGTATTGTAATTGTTGTATAAAGCGGGGACTCGTCTCGACTGTAGGTTGGTTATGTACATGTATCTGTTAGAGGTTTTATAGACGTATGTGGGAAGATGAATGTAAGAGATGTATGTCCACTTTGACTTGATGGCCCTAACGGCCAAGTTTCATATATTGTATACGTTTTTCATGACTTCCACCTTTAGTATTTATTAGTTACATAGGATAGAATGATATTCATACGGAAACATGCATATGAGTGTACATGGATAACGATTGGTTCTCTCGGGCCTTAACGGTTTCGGGTGCCAGTCCGCCCCGTTGGAATTTGAGGCGTGACACTTGACTCCTAGTTTGGTCATACACTGGCGTGTGCTCTCAAAAGTATAGAAAAATAAAACCAATCAACTCCAACAAGCAAACTAATCAACTCCGTAATCATATTCCCCGACGACGGCGCCAAAATTTGATGTTGCCCAAACTTCACCTCCAAGAAAGTATAAAGTGGTCACTAAATCAAATATAGAACCCAACTAGGTTGGGGTCGATCCCACATGGAATAGAATGAACTTCGATCGAGTGCTTGTCGGAGTAAATTGCAAGTAAGTAAAAAAGGGGGGGTTTGTAAGCAAATAGTAACAGTAACGATTGTTGATTGTCAGATTTGTAAGCAATATGAGAAATACACTAGGACTGTGATCCTCAATGATTCCTTAACTCCACCGGTTAATTATGCTGGCAAACTGTCCCACTGCGTTGCATGCAAAATCTAACAAGAGAGGTTCATCTAAACATCTCTCGACCTTGATTAGATGAATTTCACTCTTCTCCTCTCAGTATTCGAGTGTCGCACTACTAACCCTTGTTCTGGATCTCAGATAACTATCCCTGTTATGACTCAAGTTATTAGATAAAGATTGATAGCTTCAAATCTCTGTTGTTATTCCCTTTTCCCAATCTCTACCTCTTTCTCGAGTAAGTCTAAAATATAGGTGAGTTTCTAACATTTGCAACCATTAGAAGATCAATTATAATGAAGGAAATAGCAATATATGCAGTCACACCAGTTCAAAATTGCTTAGTACTTAACCTATTTCGTTAATTTCTCATGGTTCACACAACCCTAGTTATGGGTTTTAGCTACACATTATTGCAAGAACACAAGAAGAATTCAAGAAAGAAAACATAAATTGAATCATGCAAAGATGCATAAATTCCAAAATCTCTACTTTAATTAAATTCGTAAAAGCAATACTCGTAAAATTTCAATAAAACTATCTTGGAATCCCACAGAACAATGCAGCAGAATAATAATATTGTTACCCACATAAAAATAACCCTAAAAGATTATTTATAGACTTAGAAGTCCAAATCCTAACAAAAATAGGAAACTGATATTGGCTGCTTCGGACGAGAGGATTGTACGCTCGTGCATTGAACATACGATCGTGCCTTCCCTATCTTGCCTTCATATTGGATTTTTTTTGCTTTTCAAATCATCCATACCACGACCATGTTGTATGATCGTGCAATCATCATACGGTCATACAACCTCTCCGTCTGATGAACCACTACTCTTGACATCTCTGCTTCAATGTACGATCATGGTAAGATTCCATGATCGTGGTAAGGCTCGTCTGATGACACTTTAGTCCAGTTTTCACTTTTTCCTCTCTAAGTCCTTCACAGCCTGCAAACACTTAACAAACACATTAAATCCACAAAAAGTACCCTTTGACTAACAATTATTCCTTGTTTTAAGCGTCTCAAGTGCCGCAAATTCATGGCTCATCAGTAGTCAATGCTTTCAAAGCCAGGAGGTTGTTTGACAAACACCTTTTTCTTTAGCAGCCCATTTAGAAAGGCATTCTTTACATCCATTTGATAAAGTGTGAACTTTATATGAGCAGCAAAAACTATGAGAAGTCTGATTGCCTCCAATCTTGCTACAAGAGCAAATATCTCATCATAGTCTATGCCTTCTTCCTGATTGTATCGTTGGACCACCAATCTTGCCTTGTTCCTTGTAACTATTCCATTCTTATACAACTTGTTTCTAAACGCCCACTTGGTTCTAATGATTGTTCTGCACTTTGGTCTTGGTTCCAAGTGACACATTTAGTTTCTCTCAAACTGATTAAGTTTTTTCGGCATAAAAATTATCCAATTTGCATCCTGTAAGGCTTCATTGTCTTTTTTTGGGCTTAGTGATGGAATAGAAGGCATTGAAAGCACCTAAATTCTTCAATCCAAATATGATAGTTATCCCATAGCTTAGATTAGTGAGGTTGCTCTTAATTGTATGTGATCTTTGATACTTATATCCTCAAAGGACTAAGTCTTGTATTTCTCTAGGTTGATCATCCTTTTCAGTTGGTTGATCCATAATTTCCATATTCTGATTAGCGGAGTGTGCTTCATCTGATTTGTCATTTTTGTCACTGTCAGAATCTGCATTTGCTGGACTTGTTTCTTTCGCATGTTCCTACACAGTTGATTCAGAGATCCTTGGAAGTTAATTACCATACTGTAATCTATGGTTAACCATGACACTACTTTCATCTAAGATAACATGCACACTTTCTTAAACACAGATAGTTCTTTTGTTAAGCACCCTATTAACTTTACTATGTGATGAATATCCAAGAAAAGTTCCCTTATCACTGCTGACATTAAAATTTCCTAAAAAATCCTTTCCATTATTATGAATAACATTTGCATCCAAGGGCTCTTAGATGAGAAATGTTAGGTTTTCTACCTTTAAGTAATTCATTGGGAGTCTTTTCTAGAAGTGGTATAGATATGCTCCTATTAATTATGTAACATTTAGTATTAATGTCTCCAGGCTAAAATTGACAAGCACTATTACTAGCCAATATCATAGTTCTAGCTATTTCCTATGGAGTTTTATTCTTTCTTTCAACCACTCTATTTTATTGAGGGATCTTAGGTGCAGAGAAGCTATGATCAAGATCATGAGAGGAGCAATAATTGATAAATTTAGCATTTTCAAACTCAGTTTCATGGTCAGATTTGATTGCTACTAGTTGGTGGTCAAGTTTCTTTTCCAAATTTCTTACCAAAGTAAAGAATGCTTCAAATGCATCTTCTTTAGAAGCAAGAAAAACTATCCAAGTAAACCTGGTGTAGTCATCAACTAGTACAAAAACATACCTCATGCCACCCCTACTTCTTATCCTCATAGGACCACACAAGTCCATATGGACCAGTTCTAAGGACCTGGTCAAGCTGATTACCTGTTTGGGTTTGAAGGATGATTTCACCTGCTTATTAATGAGTTGGCATTTTGTGACTCATTTATCCTAAAAGCGGTAATAAATCAAGTCCTCAACGACATTTGAGCTAGTTTTAATGTTAGTTTTTTTTGTTTTTCAGGGTTGAAGCAAAAAGATATCCAACTAAGCCTAAGGAAACAAAAAGATGGAGAAAAATAGCTAAGAATAGAAGTAGCATCACCCAAGTAGTAAAGTTCATCGCCAAACTACTTGGCACATTGAAGATAGTAGTACGGTAAGCAACTCTGGAGTTTAGCGTATCACTGACAAGTTTGGTGATGATGAGGTTCCGTCGCCAAACTCAAAAGAATCAAGTAAATGAAGATCAAAGATCTAAGTCAATTCAGCAACACTAGGCATATTTGGTGCATCGCCAATGAGTTCGATGAATCCATCTCTGTCGCCAAAGTAGTGTGGTGATAGTTTTGTAAATATGTTGTCCCAATTTTAATAGTTTTGTAAATATGTTGTCCCAATTTTCTTCAGCTATAAATACATTTTTGTGATTTCAAATCCTATCTTTTGTATAATTTTGAGATTTGAAAAGTTGTAGTCAAACCCTAAAGTTTGGTACTAGATTTTATATTTATTTTCTACATTAGAATTGAAGGATTACTTGTGGATAACTCAATCTAATGGCAAATTTGAATGAGCATGATGGTATAATTTCTTTATCTTCTATTATACTTAGTTAAATTCCCTAACTTGGGGGCATGTGATAAATGTATGGGTAGTAATTATTTGCCTTTCTAATCGATTAAGTGTTATGAGTTTAACTATTATTCTATGTTTTAACTCACAATTGGAGGTTGCAAACTGTAGTCGAGCCTAATTCCTTTATATTTCTTAAGAAAAGGGATAATGGTTAACAATGACTTGATAGTACATATGGGTTTTTGAGAAAATCCACTTGTGATGTTTAGTGCTTAATTGAGAAATTAGCATTAATACCAAAAGTTTAGCCTACTCATAACTCTAATTAAATTAAGGCAAATTGCTTTTTACCCATGCATGATTCTACACTCATTCTAACACTCCCCGTAGTATATTTTATTAGTGATTACACTTTCCAAGTCTTATTTATTGCAATCCAACTCTCTTGATAACTATAATCAAACGTGTTTAAAAGTGATTACAAACCTCCCATTTGCTTTTACTATTTTAAATTAATAAGTGCAAGAATTAAGTGAGCTACTTACACTCTAAAATAAACTTTACAAATTCATTCCCTGTGATTTGACCCCAACCTCAAAGGTGGGTTAAAAATATTGACAATGACCGCATGTACCCATTCGCCTACCACCTATAGTGTGGAGTGTGACCTTTCATATTATATGTACACTGCACCATTCTCTATAAATGAAGGGGTTATTTGGTGGCCAACCATATGAGGATGTAAACAATCACCTCAAGAACTTTATTTATGTTTGTACCCCCTTAAACATAACAAACATTTCTCAAGAGTCTATCAGATAGAGGTTGTTTCCTATTTATTTGACAAGGGGATGCTGTTATTTAGCATAGAAAATTGCCTGAAGGATCAATCACTTCTTGGATCAAACTTATCTAGTCATTCTTTTATAGGTCCTAGATGATCTGTTTGTAGTTGATTTGTCTCAAAATATGCTACAAACATCGAAACTTAATAATATTGATCAATAACATAAGAGAAAATGCATTTTAGAATTGAGTGAAACATACTTGTGGCACTTACGTCTAGGTCATATTAATATAAATAGGATTTCAAGGTTAGTTTTTGATGGACCATTGAGTTCATTGAAAGTGGAGGCACTTCCAATTTGTGAATCCTGTTTAGAAGCAAAAACGACCAAGAGACTTTTTCCTTCCAAAGAAAATAGAGCAGGTAATAAGTTAGAATTAATTCATTCTGATTTATATGGTCCTATGAATATACAAGCAAGAGGTGGTTTTGAGTATTTTGTGATTTTCACAGATGATTACTCGAAATATGGATATATTTATTTGTTGCACTGCAAATCTGAATGCTTTGAAAAATTCAAAGAATTTAAGATAGAAACGAAAAAGCGACATAATAAACATATCAAATCATTACGATCTGATCATGGTGGTGAATACCTTTCTGCAGAATTCATTAAGTACCTATCAAAATCAAGAATTACATTTCAATATTCTGCTCCACGAACACCACAACAGAATGGTGTGGCAGAACAAAGAAATAGAACTCTTATGGAAATGGTTAGATCAATTTAATTTATTCAGATTTCCTTTTTCCTTTTGGGGGTATGAATTAGAAGCTGCAAATTATATTCTGATCTTGGTTCCTTCAAAGTCAGCACTTTCAACCCTATCTAAATTATGGACTGGGTGCAAGCCTAGTCTACGACATATTCGAGTTTGGGGTTGTCCAGCACATGTGCTAAAATGGAAAACTGATAAATTGGAATCTAGGACAGAAGTGTGCATTTTTATTGGATATCCAAAAGGAACTAAAGGCGGTTTATTTTATAGTCCTAAGGAACAAAAGGTAATTGTCTTGAAAAATTTCAAGTTTTTGGAAGAGGATTATTTAATGAACCATTTTCCTAGAAGTAAACTCATTTTACAGGAATTGTGCAATAGAATAACGAATAATAAGACACCAAAACAAATTCCAAAAATCGTTATTGATATACCACTGCCTCCACGTAGTGGGAGCAATGTCAATAGGTAAGAGGTTCCACAAGAGCAAAAACTTGACATCACGCTACCTCAAAGTAGTGGGAGTAATGTCGAGAAACATACAATTATAGAGGAATACATTCAGGGTAATGTCGAGCAACCTACCATTATGCAGGACGACATTCAGGGTGTTCAAAATTTAGTTCCAGATGTAGCGGATCCTGCATTGACAAGTCATTGTAGTGGGAGAATTATTAGAAACCTTTACGTTTATACTCTTGGGAGAATCATACGATAAAATACCTGAGGAGCCTAATAAAAAAACCCTTAATTACGCCAAAGCACTACATGATAAAGATGTTGAAATGTGGATTGTTGCTATGAAATCTGAAATGGAGTCTATATACTCCAATCAAGTCTGGATCTTGTAGAATGTCACGCCTGAAATCCCGTTGGGGCGGACTGGCACCCGAAGCCATTAAATCCCGAGAAAACCAACCTATGAGCATGTACATTCATATGCATGACCCTAAGTGAACAACATTCAGTCATACAGATACAAGATGTCAAAGACGGAAGTCATGGAAAGACATTCAAATAGATGTGAAACTTGGCCGTTAGGGCCACTTCGTCAAAATGGTCATACCTTCCTTCATTTGTCTTACAACATCTACAAAGCCTCTAACAAATACATAACCATGCCAAAATTAGGGACAAGTCCACGCTTTATACAACTGGTACACAGTACCATATCAAATATATACATGTGACTCAGAAAGCCCCGAATCAACCTGAAGCTCATCAATAGTCTGTAGATGACCCAAATCCTACTGCGAAGGTCTACTAGCTCCTGCGTCTACAGAAAGTAAGGTAAGTCCCCCAAGGGACATCAGTACGAAAGAATGTACTGAGTATGTACGGCTATAAGCAACTGCATGAAATATAGGAACTCAAATGGAATCAAATACAAGTGAATAGTCAATATTGATAAACCACCGTTCTGTATGTGTGGAACCATGTACATTGTCTTCATTACTTTCTTTGTTTTTACGCTCATATCAATATCAACATCAATCATATAATTCCCGGGCCCAACTGATCAGTGGGAAATAACATTGGTATCGGCTCGAGCTAGGCTTTTGCCCCCAGAGCTGCCCCCTGATCCAATAATCTCGGGATTGGCTTGAGCTAGGCTTCCACCCCCAAAGCTACCACCCATACTCAAATAACTATGCATTACTTCATTTTTTTACTTTTGTGAGATTGATACATTGGTGGTTGTAACATTGTTGGAGCTTTGGAACATCAGTCAATGAGTAAGAGACACGTGAATAACAATTGCTAACAAACCTGAAATGAGATACTTTGAAACATTTCGAAATAAAGACAAGTGCGGTAACGATGTGAACAATAGGTGCTGCCAAAGGATACAAAAAAGAGTAACCTTACATACCTTATCTTCCCAATATGTGAATACAACAATTCAACTTCTTCCTTATGTGTTACTCTACAACACAAGTACATAACGGAGTTCACATTAACAACTAACTACATCACAAGTGCACAAGACGATAATGAGATACGTGACTACCATATAACGTCATTTCACCCTCCTACAATACAAGTTACTGCATCACCATACCAACAACACCAAAACATTCCACACATCAATCTAGATATCACAAACCAATGGAATTTCATACCAAGTTTATACTCTACACTTCCTCCTTAACATAACGTCACATTTACTCCATCAAATCGCCTAAATACCTTTCACAACAACACATTAAAAATAATCAACAATTGATACAATTCAAAATGCCTTCGGACTACCCCCTTAGAGCCATCCAAAGGGTACCATAAGTTGATGATTGCATCCAAGAAGGGTAGAGGGGCCTTGTAGGGTAAAAGAGAAGCAAAAACAAGCGAAACGAACTTATAGAAGGACCTACGGAGCAACCTGCACCCGTAGGTGATGAGGTGCTACGGCAGGTGACCTCCTGGACCTTTACGGAGGCACCTGCAGTTCCACCTATGCCCGCAGGTGCCTCATCCGCGAGGGCAGATGCCCGATTCGGCTGCTATGGTTGACTTTTGGGTCTATCTTTGTAATAAATGGTCCATGGCCATAAGTAAGCTTCTCTTTTCATATTTCAGGTTAAATTTGATGCAAATGAACAATTATGGTTTCAAAATGCACATGAACACCACAAAACTATATTCTCCTTTCAATACACCACCGGTTCCATGCACAATTTCATGACAACAATTCCACAATTCATACACAAAGAGAAAGAAAGTTAGGGACATAACCACATCCTAATATGTTGAAATTTATTACATCAAATTTACCTCCTTCAAAACCTCAAGTCCCCTTTCAAGTTTGAACCACATAGAAGGCAAGTCCTTTGTTGATTAAGCAAAAGTGGATTGTTTTACATATAGTGGACTGCTCAACACTTTGTTAACATAACCAACATAATTTACACATCCTATTATGCATATAATATATTAAACCATAAGATTAAACACTTACCAAAGCTTTCAAGTGGAAGATCTTGTCCAAAGGGAGTGGTTGCTTAGGGTTTGAAAGAGGAGAGAAATATCTCTTGGAAAAATCTAGAATTTGCAAGTTTGTTGTGGTGAATAAAATCTAATTTTTGAACTTATATAGTCCCTTCAAATCAACTCCCTTAATGGTCATCCTTAGCCAAACTTTTGGTCAATAGATGAGGTGTTTACTTGGTCAACTTTTGGAATGGATCATTTCCTTTTTGGGCCACATCTTTCTTGCTTAATTTTGGGCCTCATTTGAGCCCACTAGCATGGGATTAATTCAGCCCAAGAATTTTAGTAGATGATTCACCTACTATTTTTAGTTTAAATACTTCCGTCACTATTAAGGTAGTCGCATAAGTTCGGAAATACACGGGGTGTTATATCCTCCACCCCTTAGAAACATTCATCCTCGAAGGTTAGTAACAATATCCAATTTAAACAAATTCAAGTATAAGTCCATTCTTCATGTTATCACTTACACATAATGCCTATAGATACTTACTTGTTATTGCTTCAATTTCGCATCCTGATCTTTCTCTTCAGTTTGAAATAAATGCGGGTACTTAAACTTCATCATTTCCTCGGCTTTCCATGTGACTTGTTCTACTTGTTGATTTTTTCAAAGAACTTTTACGGAAGCTACTTCTTTATTTCTTAAACTCTTCACTTGTCGATCCAGAATAGCAATAGGTATTTTTTCATAGGTGAGATCCTCCGTAACTTGTACATCTACAGTATGAGCAATGCGAGATGGATCTCCTATGCACTTTCGAAGCATTGAAACATGAAACACTGGATGAACTGTGGAGAATTCTTGGGGTAGTGCTAATTCATACTCAACATGGCCAAATCTTCGAGTAATCTTATATGGCCCTATATAACGTGGACTCAACTTCCTTTCTTTCCAAATCTCTTTACCCCTTTTATTGGTGACACTTTTAAGAATACCCAATCACCTATGGCAAATTCTATCCCCCTTCTTCTAACATCGGCATATGACTTGTGTCGACTTTGGGCCGTCTGTAGCTGTTGTTGTATCACCTTAACTTTCTCCATAGCTTGATGAACAAGATATGGCCCAAATAAGGCAGTTTCACCTACTTCAAACCATCCAATTGGTGAGCTACACTTTCTTCCATATAAAGCTTCGTAAGGCGCCATTTTGATACTTGAATGATAGCTATTATTGTAGGCAAATTTAATAAGAGGTAGATGATCATCCCAACTGCCTTTAAAATCCAATGTACAAGCTCGTAGCATATCTTCAAGTATTTGGATAGTACATTCTGCTTGTCCATCTGTCTGAGGATGAAAAGCTGTACTTAAATTCATCTGGGTACCCAAACTCTTCTGAATAGACTTCCAAAAATTTGTAGTAAATTGAGCTCCCCTGTCTGATATAATAGAGATTGGAATTCCGTGCAATCGAACTATCTCTTTAATATACAACCGCGCATAATCTTCAGTTGTGTAGGTGGTCTTGACCGGTAGGAAGTGTGCTGACTTGGTAAGCCTGTCAACTATTACCCATATGGAATCAAATTTCCGAAGTATATGAGGAAAACTTGTGATGAAATCCGTGTTAATTATGTCCCACTTCCATATTGGAAGATTTATACATTACATATAGCCTTTAGGCTTCTGATGCTCTACTTTTACTTGTTGACAATTTGGACACTGGGCTATGAATTCTGCAATGTTCTTCTTCATATTACCCCACCAATACATTTCTTCCAAATCATGATACATTTTGGTGGCTCCCGGATGAATAGAATACCGTGAATGATATGCCTCTGTCATAATCCGTTTCCTTAGCTCCTCTACATCAGGTACACACAATCTACTTTGGCACTGAAGCACTCCCTCTTGCGTAAGATCAAATACCTTCGTCAAACCCTGTTGTACAGTCTCTTTTAGCTGCAATAAAATAGGATCCGCATACTATTTCTCTTTCACCTCAGCTACTAATGAAGATTCTGCCTCATTTTGCACAATAACCCCTTCGTTTGGAGATTCAAGAAGGCAAACTCCCAAGCTGGCTAGTTGATGTAGATCCTTGACTATGCCTTGCTTCTCCGTAAGCTGGCCATTAGTGCTTCCTAGTGTTTTGTGGCTTAATGCATCAGCTACCACATTTGCTTTCCCCGGATGATATAAGATATCCATGTCATAATCTTTTAATAGTTTAAGCCACCTCCGCTGCCTCAGATTTAAGTCCTTCTGCTTAAAGATATATTGCAAACTTTTATGATCAGTATATATGTCAACATGAACCCCATACAAGTAGTGGCGTCATATTTTTAAAGAAAATGTCACAGCTGCTATCTCAAGAGTTGGATAATTTCTCTCATGTGGTCGCAACTGTCTTGAGGAATAAGCTATTACATTATCGTGTTGCATCAATACACATCCTAGGCCGACTCCTGAAGCATCACAATATACAGCATACCCTTCTGTGCCTTCTATAAGTACCAATATAGGTGCAGAAGTCAACTTGTCCTTAAGATCTTGGAAACTCTTCTCACATGCATCATTCCACTGAAACTTAGTTGCCTTGTGTGTTAGTTTTGTTAAAGGCGCAGAGATGAAAGAAAACCCTTCGACAAACCTTCTATAATAACCTGCTAATCCAAGAAAACTACGAATCTCTATGGGTGTCATAGGCCTTGGCCAATTCTTCACAGCTTCTATCTTTTGAGTATCAACCCTTATTCCTTCATCCAACGCAATATGACCCAAGAATGCCACAAATTTTAACCAAAATTCACATTTAGAGAACTTTGTATATAACTTATGATCACGAAAAATTTGTAACACCTGTCGTAAGTGATTAGCATGGTCCTCTTGTGATCTTGAATAAACCAAAATATCATGTATAAACAGTCATGAACACATCGAAGAATGGCTTGAACATCCTATTCATCAAATCTATAAGAACTGCTGGTGCATTTGTTAGCCCAAATGACATAACTAAAAATTCATAATGACCATACCGTGTTTGGAAAGCTGTCTTGGGTATATCTTTTTCTCTAACCCTTACCTGATGATAACCCGATCTCAGGTCAATCTTTGAGAAGCATTTGGCACCCTGTAATTGGTCAAAAAAATCATCAATTCAGGGGAGGGGATATTTATTCTTGACTGTTACCTTATTCAGTTGTCGATAATCAATACACATTCTCAACGTGCCATCTTTCTTTCGTACAAATAACATTGGTGTACCCCAAGGGGATATACTAGGCCTTATGAATCCCTTGTCCAGCAAGTCTTTTAATTGCTCCTTCAATTCTCGTAACTCCGCTGGGGCCATTATATACGGAGGAATAGAGATAGGCTGAGTTCTTGGAATCACATCATTACCAAACTCTATTTCCCTTTTTGGAGGCAAACCTGGAAGATCTTCAGGAAACACATCAAGGAATTCATTTACCACTGGAACCGATTGAAGAGTTGGTGGCTTCACATCAATATCTTGCACTCTTACTAAGTGAAATATGTACCCTTTGGATATCATTTTCCTTACCTTAAGATAAGAAATAAATTTACCTCTTGGTGCTCCAATATTACCCCTCCATTCAAGGACGGTCTTGTGTGCAAAATGGAATTGTACCTTTTTAGCTCGGCAATCTACCGTGGCATAACAAGAAGCCAACCAGTTCATACCCATTATAACATCAAAATCTACCATTTCCAGCTCAATAAGATCAGCCAACGTGTCATGATCACAAATAGTTACTATACAATTACGATGGACTCTCTTAACTATAATAGACTCACCAACGGGTGTAGATACTTCAAATGGCTTAACTAATAATTCTGGTGTTCTTTTGAATTTTCCAGCAACCAATGGAGTAACATATGATAGTGTGGATCCCGAATCAATCAATGCATATACATTATGTTAAAAGACAAATAATGTACTTGTAACCACATCAGGAGAAGCCTTCGAATTCTGACGATCCGCTAAGGCATAACTACAGTTTTGGACTCCACTAGAACTGGATGATCCTCTAACACCTCTACCACGACCAGTAGGCTGTACACCCAAAGATGATGATGTAACGGCTGACCCAGTAGGTAGCTCCATACTACCCGTGCCCCTTCGTGAGCATTCTCTCATCATGTGCCCCGACATACCACACCAAAAGCAAACATTTATTCCAATCGACATTCACCTAAATGAAAATTCTCGCAGCGTTGACACGGCTGATCAGAAAACCTTGATTGGCTTATACTTCCTTGTTCTTGATACCCCGCTATCTGTGAACCTCAAATCCCACTACTTTGCCCGACGTGACTGCCTCTAAACCCTTGGAATTAGGATGGAGTACCTATTGTAGGATAATAAAATGATGGTATCAATGGCCTATTAAAAACTCGAGGCCTAAATTCTCCTTGGGACGCTATGAACTGTCCCATAGGTTTAGCCTTCTTTGACGGGCCCCTTTCAAATTCTTATGCCCTTCTTCTTTGCCTCTGTTCCTCCATCTTCTGTGCAAAAGCTTGTATCCTGGCTATATCTATATCTCTATTCAACACAGCAATAGTACAATCTCTAACTAAATATGTATCCAATCTATCCACATACCGATGAACTCTGTCAGCCATAGTAGCTACCACATTAGGAGTATACCTGGCCAAAGAGTTAAATCGAAGACTGTACTCTCTGACGCTCATATTCCCCTGACGAAGATTTAAGAACTGGTCTGCACAAGCCTCTCAGATCTTATATGGAAGGTTGTGATCAAGGAAAGCAACTTTGAATTCTTCCCAACTAGCTGGAAGTGCACCGATACCCCTAGATCGTTTCCAATCTTCGTACCATAATATAGCCTCTCCTTTTAATCTATACGCTGCAAGTTAAACTGTTTCTATACCCGACACATGCATAACATCTAAAGCCCTTTTAATTTGGTCCATGAAGTCTTATGGGTCTTCATTAAGATCTGACCCGGTGAATGTGGGAGGATCTAATTTAAGAAAATCCTGTGTCTGCCGACTAGCTGCCCTGGCATCACTGTCATTACTTGTCATTGGACCAACTCGTCCTTGATTTTGTGCAGCAACTATATGAGTCAACATTTACATCGCATTCCTTATATCCTGCTCAGTGGCATTAACAGGTGGTTCTGGGGATACTCCTCTCCTTTGTGGCCCCCCTGGAAATGGGAGAGGAGAAGATGCCCGCGATGCAAACTCAGTTTCAGCCCCACCTTGACTAGCTTGGTCAGGTGGTGATTTATTAGTTCCTTTTCTGGCAAGCATGTCTACCTTCTTACCTTTGCCCCTACCTCGTCTTGTAATCGGCATTTTACTATAACGAAAGAAAAATAATTTCAATGGTCAGATATGATTCCACCTACAACTTTGGCTCTATTGCACGATCTAAGAAATGAAGATAAGAAACAACTCCTAAGTGTCCCATAGCCTCCTACTTACAAATTTGGTGTACAACACATTCATAAGCAAGACTCTACCCGGACACGACTTTGTATACACCCTAGGACAGCCCGCTCTGATACCACTTTTGTCATGCCTCAAATCCCATTGGGTCGGACTGGCACCCGAAGCCGTTAAAACTCGAGAGAACTAACCTATGATCATGTACATTCATATGCATGTCCCTAAGTGAACAATATTCAGTCATACAGATACAAGATGTCAAAGACGAAAGTCATGGAAAGACATTCAAATAGATGTGAAACTTGGCTGTTAGGGCCACTTCGTCAAAATGGTCATACCTTCCTTCGTTTGGCTTACAACGTCTACAAAGCCTCTAACAAATACATAACCATGCCTAAAGTTGGGACAAGTCCCCGCTTTATAAAATTGGTACACAGTACCAAAACAAATATATACATGTGACTCGAAAAGCCCCGAATCAACCTGGAGCTCACCAATAGTCTGCAGATGACCCGAATCCTGCTGCGAAGGTCTACTAGCTCATGCGCCTATAGCAGGGAACGTCAGTACGAAAGAATGTACTGAGTATGTACGGCTATAAGCAACTGCATGAAATATAGGAACTCAAATGGAATCAAATATAAGTGAATAGTCAATATTGATAAACCACCGTTCTGTATGTGTGGAACCATGTACATTGCCTTCATTACTTTCTTTGTTTTTACGCTCATATCAATATTAACATCAATCATATAATTCTCGGGCCCAACAGATCAGTGGGAAATAACATTGGTATCGGCTCGAGCTAGGCTTATGCCCCAAGAGCTACCACCCATAAATCAATATATCAGGTTCGGCTCAAGCTAGGTTTTCACCCAGAGCTGCCCCCTGTTAGGTTCGGCTCGAGCTAGGCTTTTGCCCTCAGAGCTGCCCCCTGATCCAATAATCTTGGGATTGGCTTGAGCTAGGCTTTCTCCCCCAAAGCTACCACCCGTACTAAAAAAACTATGCATTACTTCATTTTTTTACTTTTGTGAGATTGATACATTGGTGGTTGTACCATTATTGGAGCTTTGGAACATCAGTCAATGAATAAGAGACACGTGAATAACAATTGCTAACAAACCTGAAATGAGATACTTTGAAATATTTTGAAATGAAGACAAGTGCAGTAATGATGTGAACAATAGGTGATGCCAAAGGATATGGAAAAGAGTAACCTTACATACCTTATCTTCCCAATATGTGAATACAACAATTCAACTCCTTCCTTACGTGTTACTCTACAACACAAGTACATAACGGAGTTCACATTAACAACTAACTACATCACAAGTGCACAAGACGATAATGAGATACGTGACTACCATATAACGTCATTGAACCCTCCTACAATACAAGTTACTGCATCACCATACCAACAACACCAAAACATTCCACACATCAATCTAGATATCACAAACCAATGGAATTTCATACCAAGTTTATACTCTACACTTCCTCCTTAACATAACGTCACATTTACTCCATCAAGTCACCTAAATACCTTTCACAACAACACATTAAAAATAATCAACAATTGACACAATTCAAAATGCCTTCGGACTACCCCTTAGAGCCATCCAAAGGGTACCATAAGTTGATGATTGCATCCAAGAAAGGTAGAGGGGCCTTGGAGGGTCAAAGAGAAGCAAAAACAAGCAAAACGAACTTATAGAAGGACCTACGGAGCAACCTGTGCCCGTAGGTGATAAGGTGCTGCTGCAGGTACCCTTCTGGACTTGTCCAGATCAACCTGCGATGCCACCTGTGCCCGCAGGTGCCTCATCCGCGAGGGCGGATGCCCGGTTCGGCTGCTATGGTTCACTTTTGGGTCCATCTTTGTAATAAATGGTCCATGGCCATAAGTAAGCTTTTATTTTCATATTTTAGGTTAACTTTTATGCCAACGAACAATTATGGTTTCAAAATGCACATGAACAGCACAAAACTATATTCTCCTTTCAATACACCACCGGTTCCATGCATAATTTCATAACAACAATTCCACAAGTCATACACAAAGAGAAATCAAGTTGGGGACATTAAAACATCCTAACATGTTGATAGTTAATCCATCAAATTCACCGCCTTCAAAACCTTAAGTCCCCTTTCAAGTTTGAACCACATAGAAGGCAAGTCTTTTGCCGATTAAGCAAAAGTGGACTGGTTTACATATAGTTGACTGCTCAACACTTCGTTAACATAACCAACATTATTTACACACCCTCTTATGCATATAATATATTGAAAGATAATATTAAACACTTACCAAAGCTTGCAAGTGAAAGATCTTGTCCAAAAGGAGTGGCTGCTTAGGGTTTGAAAGAGGAGAGAAATATCTCTTGGAAAAATCTAGAATTTGCAAGTGTGTTGTGGTGAATAAAATCTGATTTTTGAAATTATATAGTCCCTTCAAATCACCTCCATTAATGGTCATCCTTATCCAAACTTTTGGTCAATAGATGAGGTGTTTACTTGGTCACCTTTTGGAATGGATCATTTCCTTTTTGGGATATGTCTTTCTTGCTTAATTTTGGGCCTCATTTGAGCCCATTAGATTGGGATTAATTCAGCCCAAGAATTTTAGTAGATGATTCACTTACTATTTCTAGTTTAAATACTTCCGTCACTGTTAAGGTAGTCGCATAAGTTCATAAATGCACGGGGTGTTACATAGAACCACCTACGGGAGTCAAACCAATTGGTTGTAGATGGATCTATAAGAAAAAGAGAGGTGTGGATGGAAAAGTGCAAACTTTTAAGGCTAGGTTTGTTGCGAAAGGGTTCATTCAAAAAGAAGGAATCGATTATGAGGAAACTTTTTTGCCGGTAGCTATGCTTAAATCCATTAGGATCCTCTTATCCTTGATACTCACTATGATTATGAGATTTGGCAAATGGATGTTAAGACGGATTTTATAAATGGAAGTCTTGATGAGTGCATTTATATGGCACAACCATAAGGTTTCATGGAAAGTGGCAATGAACATAAGTTTAGACTTAAGAAATTCATTTATGGATTAAAACAAGCATCTAGCCTTTGGAATACTTGTTTTGAGAGTTTGATTAAGACTTTTGGTTTTGATCAATGTGAAAACAAGGTATGCATTTATAAAAAGTGGGATGGAGACAAAGTAGCATTTTTGGTTTTGTATGTAGATGACATCTTGCTCATAGGAAATAATGTGAGCATGTTGAGTTCTATTAAAGAGTGGTTGTCCTCGCTTTTTGATATGAAAGACTTGGGAGAAGCGGCTCATATCCTTGGGATCAAGCTTATGCGAGATTGCAAACAAAGGATATTAGGTTTATCTCAAGAACTTTACATTGATACTATTCTTAAAAGGTTTAGAATGCAAAATTCCAAAAAGGGATTTCTTCCTTTTAGGCATGGAATTACTTTATCAAAGAATCAGTCGCCCAAAACGACCGATGAGATACAGAGAATGAAGGCGATTTCTTATGCTTCTTCTGTAGGGAGTCTCATGTTTTCTATGTTATGCTCTAGACCTGATATTTTCTTTGCTATAGGCATGGTTAGAAGATTTCAGTCTAATCCTGGTCAAGAACATTAGACTGCGGTTAAGCATATAATCAAGTACCTGAAAAGGACTAGGGATTACATGCTTGTTTCTCACTCTAGCGATCTTGTACCTATTGGGTATACAGATTCGGACTTTCAGTCAGATAAGGATTCTAGAAAACCTACCTTAGGATATGTGTTTACTTTAAGAGGTCGAGCCATAGTTTGGAGGAGTATCAAGCAATCATGTGTTGCCGATTCTACCATGGAGGCTGAATATGTAGCTGCCTCTAAGGCAGCTAAAGAGGTTGTTTGGCTCAGAAACTTTCTGAAAGAGCTTGTTGTGGTTCCTTCGGTTCAAGCACCACTCACACTTTATTGTGACAATAGTGGCACGGTTGTAAACTCAAAAGAACCACAAATCCATAAAAGAAGGAAGCATATTGAGAGAAACTATCACTTGATTCTGGATATAACTCAAAGATGTGATGTGAAAGTATTGAAGATTGAGTCGAAGAACAATCTGGTGGACCCGTTTACAAAGAGATTGACACAGAAGGCTTTTGATAAGCATGTGGACGAAATGGGTGTTAGAGTTGTGAATGTATGGTTATAAGTCTAAGTGGGAGATTGATAGAATGTACTATTAACCATGCGGTTTATGTTATAGTATTATATTTTTTCTCATGTAAAGACTATTTATATTATTTATGTAAATTAATAAATTCTTTATTTTGAATAGATCATTGTCTTAACATGTGTGTCCTTTGCTTATATAGTAGATAATTTTGTGTATGGAGTTATTTAACTCATGCACGGAGGATTAAAATTGTCGGTTCTTATAAGTTATAAACTAATGTTTACAATCAAAGATAAAGTAGGACAAACATTTTGATGATTGTAGCACAAGATTAAATATAATTTGATCTAAATTATGAGAGTGGTAATATTTCAACTTCTTGTGCTAGTACATTTCGTATGTATTGAATGGACCAAGTAGAGATGTTCGTTTATATTCTGAATATTTAATAAACAACTTCTCTAGTCCATTACATGTACTTATACTCTTAATCTTGATATAATTATTATGATCTATGTAGTTTGATTTATTATTTTAATCTATTAAAAGGTGAGACTCTTTTATGAATCAATATATTCCTAATAGATTAGATAATGGCAAATCACTTAGTGAAATAATAATTAGTTGATAGAACCATGGCTCGGACTTGAGATAGAAGACACCCCTTTATGGTTGCTTATAAGTTCTCACGTGTAAACCCTGCAGGTGAATTTAATTTTCGTCATGTGAAATAAGTTGAGCATAATAATAAAGGATTAAGTTAGTCGATAAATTAAATTTTCAGAAAATTTGATTTAATTGATTGGTGTCGGTATATCTAACATCGGGAGTTAAATAAGATGTAATGGTATATTTTGAAATTAAATCGAGGAGTGCAATTACAGATTTTTAGTGGAATAATTTGTAATTTATTATGATATGGTAATTCATTCATTTGAGAATCAACATCATAATTGGAAGCCTCAATTAATAAATTTGCGGTCCTGATTATGCCTGATTAACTAATTAAATTTGGAAAAGAAAAGGAGTCTTCTAGAAAAAGTAGTATTATTTTTATGTACTATTCTTCTATAAGGAATAAAGGTCTGATATTAAAACTAATAAATGTTGTTTTAAAAGCATTGGTTTAAAGAGCTAAAAAATATTTTGCTCTTAAAGGGGATTTTAAGACTGAAAAACGTTTTTGGCTCATTATGGTGCTTTTAAAGGTAAAAACATTTTTTTTGCCTCTTCCCTTCCCTTCTTCAACAAAAAATTGGGAATAAATAGAGGCAGAGATTTCATAAAACAAACATCCTTTTATTCAGAAAATAAGTCACTTGTCCACACAAGTTTTTGATTAAAGTTAGTCAGGAAATAGTAGAAGGCTGCAGACCTGGATTCCGTAGCTGAATACGAGTTTTGTGAAAGCTTCAACAGGTAAGTAGCTTTCTGATTTTCGTTTAGGTTATATTATCTAAATTTTATGTAAGTTAGATTGATCCATGAGAATTGCTTCTGTTATGCATGTTCTAACAGTTTCGAGCTCTTGTAAACAGTCCCCAACTCCCTTTCCCCTTTTACATTATTTTTGCTTCGTCTTTCAGGTCATAACCCCGACGAACAAGGTCTACACCAACACCTCCCCATATCCTTCTTCTCCACCATTTCTAACTCCGTTGACGAATAGATCTGGTTAGACCTTGTATGAAAAGCCGATGAACAACCACAAACCAACAACTTCAATGAGCTCAATAGCTCTGACCTGCCCCACATTTTGCCGTTCCGGAAAAACCACAGCAACAAACAGTCCACCATTAATGGACCACAACAACCACGAATCTGTGAACTCAGAGCAACAACGAACTCCAGCGAACAACTCCACATCCGGTGACCCTCTACCCTTTTTGTATTCTAGCCTATTTATATTTGTTTATTTAATCAACAGTTGATCCCCGTTATTTGGATTGTTCTCTTTACATTTTTACTGTTTTGGTGTTGGATTTTTTTTTTTTTTTTTTTTTTTTTGGTTTATTGCTCAATTGCACTCTATAGTGTTTTTATATTGACAAACTTTTTCTATTGTTTCCCGTGATCTATAATTGCTTGGTTTGTCAAGTTACAATTTTCATGATTTACAATTTTAGTACTTTACTGTAATGTTCTTATTTAACATGTCATTATTATTTTGATTCTCAAATATTTCTTAGCTTTTTTTACTCCTCGTCATCTCATTATTTATTGGTTGTTGTTTCCTTGAGCTTTTCTTATAATAGTGTTTTCATTTTTACTTTGTTGATACTATTGTAGTTAAATATTGAATAGTATTAATACATGGCCAATGATAAAATTTCTTCGTCGAATTTTCGAGGCCTCCCCATGACAAATGATAGATTTTTTTTTTAAGTTCAACTATTTTATTCAAGTTTTAATACTTGGCCAGTAAAAAAATTTTCATTGGTTTCTAAAGTCTCCCATGTATATAAGATTGGTTCTACTTTTGTTCATTATTTCTTTAATTTATTTTGATTTATGTTTGTTCATTACTAACACTTTTACCAAGTATGTTTACAGGTACATGAAGTTTCTTCCCGAAAAAGATATTCTAATTCAAATTCGAAGACCATTTTAAATTACTCACCGTATTTATTCATTTTGTTTGTCGATAGGAAAATAGTAGGCCGTCTTCGTTATTCATGCTTTGCTTTATTTTTTTGTGTATATTTTATATTTATTATACTTGTGCAAATAATTATTTATCTCCACCTCAATTGAAAAAATGAGTTCAGTCGGGACCCACCTTTGTGGATTCCGAAGAGTGCCTAAAACCTTCCCTTCAGAATTACTTGGACCCTTACCTAGAATATAATTAGTTTCGTAGACTATTTTCCTTTAATTTAATTAATTGGTTTCCTAGTTTTCCTAAAATTAGGTGGCGATTCTCAAATATTTTTTTAACCAATTATTAAATTATTTTAGAGTCCTAAAATTTCCTTAAGAAAATAGGGATGTGACAGAATAGTGACTCTGCTGGGGATATAATGGTTCTAACCATTATGAATTTATTTTTTCAATTGAGGAGTTTTTACATTTACATGTTTTTATATTGCCTTGTATATTTTGTTCATTTTTGTATCATGTATGTTCTTTACATTATTGAGTTATTTATTCATTACCTGTTTAATTTTATGTACGCTATCATTGCATTCATTGCATATCGATTTCGCCAAATGGCAAAAAATAGATTGCAATAGGTACCAGTGATTACGCATCTTTTTGCTGTTATTTTCTTCATTAAAAAATCAAATTTCTTGAGACGATACAATAATTAGCCAGGTCATCCGGCACTTGTTATCGTCTCAGCCTGGGCTCCCAGTCTCGCTTCAAAGTCCACTGTAGTACAACTAGGATAGAGCTAAACCAACTCCCTTGTATTAGGCATACTGACCTAAGAGACCCAGTACCCCAGAGGTATCGAGACCATTAGAAGACCACCTTAAGTCTACTGACCACGAGTCAATAACAGACGATCATTTTTTATGTGTTTAATTGAAGGATGTAATATCGAATTGTACAACTCATTATCCCTCGGGGTTGTTAATTTATTATTTTATACAGATCTTCATTCAAAAATGTTTGAAAATTTCAAGAAGTTCGAGAATGAAGGACTTCTAGGTGGATTAGTCCAAGATTGTACCTCTGCGCGAGACTGATTTTATTCTACATCCCTTTTCTTTATTTTGTATCCCTATTCAATTTAATCAATTTGTATATAATATATATTTTTTTTGGGGGGGGGGGGGGTAGTGAGACGTTTTATAATCGGCATATACATCCTTCAATCGTTAGACTTACCTTTGGCTCAAAAATGTCACATGTATATTAGGACACATTATACATTATTTGTGTTATATGCTTCATATTTTCATCCATTTTTATCTGGTTTTGTGTTAGTACACATGCTTTATTTTAAACATTATTTGTCCATCATTTCATTCTAAAAGTTTTTTGAACTACGTTTGACCTGATTCCTGGCTCAACGGGATACACAGACACCACAATGGCTCGGTCATATTCCCCATAAGCTTTCTATCTTCCTTTTTCAATGGAAACTGGGGCAGAATTTGTGAGATGGTCTCAAAAATTCTGTAAAAGAATACATTTTGTTACAGATTTAACACAAGACTTTGTTGAAGTTGAAACAGGGGCTGAATTTTGAGAAGGTCCCAAAAATTTCACTCAAAGCAGCTTCAAAAAGTGCAAGAAAGTTCTTTTGTGTTCTAAACTAGGGAAGGATATTTGAGGAAGGTCATCAAAAATTCCACCAATGTCACACCCCGAATCCCAACGAGGCGTGATTGGCACCCGAAGCCGATAAGGCCCGAGAGAACCAATCTTTGCTTATGTTCCTTCATATGCATGCCATAAGAAATATCATTACCACATGAGAATTTACCATGCTAATAACAACATTCATGAAATATGTGCAAAATATATATATATACATATGTGAAACTTGGCCGACAGGGCCATCAAGTCAGCATAGACATACACCTCTTACATTTGTCTTCCCACAACTGTCTACAAAGCCTCTACACATACATGACCATGTACATATAATATATACATAATACCAAAACCTAGTGTTCACGTGTGACTTGGGAAGCCCCGAAGCAACTGGAGCTCACCAGAGACCTGTATAAAATTCGCAGCCTACTGTGGAGGTCTACTAATGCCTGCACCTGCAGCATGTAAGGTAAGTCCCCAAAAGGGATCAGTACGAAGAATGTACTGAGTATGTAAGGTCGTAAACAAACTGTATCAATGCACAAGAATTTCAATGGAAATGATTATAAGAGAAGATTTCATTTATGGAACCATGTACCTTTCTTTCTTTGTTATCATCTCCAATGAGTCATACATAACAACAACAATACTGAATTCAACATAAAAGAATTAAAGTAATGTGAATAATTTCTCTTTCTGTAGGTGGGATACCATGTACATTACGTTCTTTCTTTCCTTTGCCGTTACTTACATTACTTTTACAATGCTCATGATTAATATGATTAATCATTCAACATACATCCACTCTTCGGGTGGGTTAACATACATCTACTCCATGGGTAGGCCAACATACATCCACTCTATGGTGGGTTAACATACATCTACTCCATGGGTAGGCCAACATACATCCACTCTATGGTGGGCAATAACATACATCCACTCTTTGGTGGGCAATGACATACATCTACTCCATGGGTAGGCCAACATACATCCACTCTATGGTGGGCAATAACATACATCTACTCCATGGGTAGAGTTAACATTAGATAACATTGCTTCCTTTTCTTTCATTATTCATTACTTTATTTCTTTTCTTTCGTACAATGAGTGATACCTTGATGATAGAAACATTCTTGAAACTTGAAACACAAATATACATTACGTCACATCTTTACACTTGTAAGACTGACATCTCAACTCGTGATGGATAGGTATATTGATTGTTCATTACTTCTTTCATTACTTGTGAGAGATTGGTATTTTAGTAGTTACAATGTGATAGAACTTTGGAACATGATTGGAACATTAATCAATGAGTGAGAATGATCAATTGGAAACATAGCCTTCATGAAAACATAACACTGTTAGAACCATTGGACAATGATCAATGAACAAGATACATGAGTATAACCATAATTGAAACCTTGGAACATACCTTATCGGACTTTTGGAACATTGCTAATGAATATGAGACATGTATATAACTCTATTGGAACTTAGACCATGACATGATGGGAACAAGGTTATTCAACTCCACAAGCTCTCTTGACCTCCTTACTCTCGTTGCGATAGTTCTTGTAAACTTTACAACATATGACAACATGAAGAACTTCCATCCATGAATAAGAACTAAGTGGGTCATGATTCGTCTAGGAGTAAAACACATATGAATAACATTACATCAACCTTAGTTGGAATACGATAGAACCCCCTTGGAATAGAACACTTTTGGAACCTTAGGACAATGAGTACTAAATAAAACACATGAACATAACCACTATTGAGCTTTTGGAACCTTATCAATCCATATGAGACATGTGATTCACAAGTGAGCAATGTGGAAGAAATATGAGACCATTACCCTTGGTAACCGGAAAGAGGATAGCTTAGAACATTTGGAACTTTTGACATGTTAGCCAGTGAACACAATTCAACCAATGGTCCTGAGTCATATGATTCACCATTGACCAATGAATAAGGAACATATGAGTAGCTCTAGCCAATTCTCGAATACGGAATACCTTAGGGTATTTCGGAATCAACTGAGTACCATGACAATGTGAACACCATATGTTGCAGAAGGAAATAGAAGAATAACCTTACATACCTTTGCTTCCAAGTACAAGTACACAAGCCGAAATATGAACACAACAGTCCAGCTCTTTCTTTACGTCTCACTCTACATCATAAGTACATAGCGAAGCTTATATTAGCAATCAACTACCTTACAAGTGCACAAGATGACCGTGACTCACATAGTTACTTTAGAACGTTATTTCGCCTTATTATAATGTCATTTATCGCATCAACATGCCAACACTACCATAACATTCCACTCATTGACCAAGAGTTCATTCAACAATATCATTTCGCATCACACTTACCCTTTATGCCTTCCCATTATCATTCCGTCACATTTACGCTTCTCAATTTGACTCACCACAACATATGAACAACCATCCACATTTAATACAGTCCAACATGCCTTCATATGACACTTTAAAGTCATTAAAACGACATCACAAGTTGCTATTTACATCCATAAAAGGTATCGGGGCTTTCGGGGATCAACTGGGTACGAAAACATACGAAACTGAGATCTGGAAGTGACCTGTGCTTCCACCTGCGCCCGCAGGTGGCAAGGTGCGTGCGCAGATGGCCTTTGGCAGCAGCCAGAGCCATCTGCGTTTGCATCTGCGCCCGCAGATGCCTCCGTCTGCGGGGGCGGATGCCCGTTTGGTCCGAAATGGCTTCTTTTTGGGTCTTTTAATGCCATGAATGGTCCATGATCATAACCAAACATATTCGATCATATTTTTGATCATACAATATGCCAACAATCAGCCATGGTCTCACAACACACATACAACACCCAAAATGACACTCTACGGCCAATATGCCACCAATACCATAACCAATTTCACAATAATCATTCCAAATGTTAAACACCATGAAACATCAAGGAAATACTATAATCACATCTCATATGTCAATATTTACTCCATCATGTTCACTTCCTTCAAGACCACAAGTGCATAATCAAGTTTACAGGACAATACCATCCTCCGATTTAGTAAACACAATTTGTTTTGCACATAGGGAGTTTCTGCCACTTCACCAACATAACTAACATAATATACAACATCTCTCATGCATAAAATATATTAAACCATCATAATAAACACTTACCAAGTCTTACCACTTGATGATCTTGGCCAAAGGAGTGATGAGGGTTCTTGAGAGCAAAGGAGTTTTTGTTGGAAAATTCTAGAAAAGTTATGAGAGTTCAATGCCAATAAATCTGATTTTTACCCCATTATATAGCCTCCTAATGGTGCCTATTAACTACCCACTTGGTCCAATCCTCTTAATTTAAATTGGTCAATGGAAGACTAAACAAGAATGGATCAAAATTCTCTTTTGGGCCATGTCTTCCTCATAAATTTGGGCTTACTTAAAGGCCCAATTTGCACAAGATTTTTACATGTCCAATATTTAATACATCAAGCCCACAATTTAATACATAATTAATCAAATCTCTCCTGTTGCCATATTTTCCATAAACGTACATATAGTCGTATAGGTTTGACAACATACGGGTATTTCACCTCCTATAAAGGTCTAATCTCATGTATTAGGCCCAGTAGCATTTATTTCATCAATAACCTTACAAAGTGAATACTTTTGCCTCTTGACACTTGAGAAACCATTGTTTAGCGTCGTCTCATAGGGTGTTAGTAGGTACGGGGTGTTACAACCAAGCTCGCACATTAAGAATCAGACTACATTTAACCTCGGACTCCAGGAGGCACCAATATATGATGTGGAAGACAAAGCAGGGGAGTATTCTACTATGTAACCACTCTCTCTCATTTTTTTATCTTTTCATGACTTCCCTTCTTTCACTCTTTTCTAATCTCTTTGTAGGAAAACTGTCCTTGCCAATAATCTGAGATGGTCACAATAATGTGCTACTCCTGTAGATAATTGGGTAATCTCACAATCCCTGAGAGCACCCTGGAAAAGAGTACAAGAACAATTTCCTTTGGTAACAATCAAGGAGACCACAATATGTCGTCCCTGCAAACAATTGGGAGATGTTGTTTAGATAAAGACATCAGTTGACACCGGACAATAGGCATCACTCCAAGTTCATCTATATCTTTACATTCATTATTTTTATGCATATAGCGTATATCATATCTGTATGAACTACGTACACCTAATTCTCATCCTTCGAATTGAGATACGTAGGCAGCCCTCTTCGAGTTCGGTATCCCTTATTTAAAAAAAAAATAAATTAAAATTATGACTTTGAATTGGTTGGTGCCAACATAATTAGAAGCATGCAAATAATTAACATGATTGAGAAGGTCGACTTTGTGATGAACCTTAGGTTCTTTTGGTACCTCTCATTTTCACTTTGTGACACTTGAAAATATTCTCTTGCATGCATTCGAGGTAAGAATAAAACCAACCTCATTGTTTCATGTACATTGTGTGGTACGTTTTAGATTAAATTCAATTGCATTGCACTATTGATCTAGGACTTGGCTTGAATGTTTGTAGAGGAGAAATCCTGAGTAATGTTTGATTTGGGAAAGGACAGTAGGCCTTGTTTGACCCGTTTGTGCCTTTCAATGCCTACCAAATGACATTAATCCCTATTATGTCCCCCTTTGAGCCTGAAGCCTCTTCTTTGGACAGCCACATCCTAACTTTTACCCTTCTGAGTGCTTATAAGCACTATCCCTCTCTTGGCCCGACCTTCTTGAGAGCACTGAACATGTGCAAATTTTAGAAGAAGATTCAAGTTTGAAGCTACCAAAGGCAAAAGTTTCGAAGTCCCTAAAAATCAAGGATACAAAAATGACTTCAAAGAAAAGAAAGATAATAAAAAACTCTCCCACAAGATCAAATCAAGTCAAAGATAAATCCCAAATAAAGAAGGAAGAACACTCCAAACAAAAGAGAAGAAAACAACAGAATTCTCCGTCAAGCAAAAAGATAAAAAAGAAGTCGAAACAAAAGAACGGGACAATAAATAAAAATCAAGCTTCAATGAAATGATAAATGTCAAAACCACAAGTTCAGTTCAATACTCAGGGAGGGATTAAGTCACTTTTATCCCAAATTAATATTCTACCCGTCCCTTAGCCTACATTACGAGCTTGTACCAAGCCCTACATGATCCCATTTCAAATGTTCTCACATTAGTGATGGCTTACATAAAGTCCAAGCCTATGGTATCACAGTTTCATGCTTTGAATATTCTTCTGAGTGTGAGAGTGTTTTTCACAATGTCCTCAAATTAAAACATACTTCAAATATGAGAAAGTGAGGAAGTTCCTTGTGGTGATGTCACTTGAAACATGAGGTTAGGTTTAGTTCAAAACCTTTATTTTAAGCAAGAAGTACATCTTGTCGATACATAGCTATGTTTGAGGTACCGGTTGAAGCTACAGGAATTATCTCCAAGTCGATCTCAATTAGAAGAGAAATAAAAGAGAAATTTCTATGCTAGGCTAATTGTTGGTGCCAACTACAAGCAGGACTTGATTAAAAAATGAAATTAGGGCAAGCACCCACCTTTAAATACCTTTCTAAGTGACTCCTTGTTCCTTTCATTGGTAAGATTCATTTTCTTAATTCATTCCATTCATTTGTCAAAGTGACACGTTGTGTTTTGTTAGATCGTCTCTCCTATATTTGTGACAAGTTATGTTGGATCGTCACCTCTTGTTTATGACATGTTATGTTGGATCGTCACCTCCTTCATTGTGACATATTTCATTTGCTACTAATATATTTAGTACAGGTGATTATAAAACATGTTGGGAAGTCACCCCGTTCAAAGTAACATGTTACATGTTGAATAAGGTATGCATAATTCTTAGTTTCCCTTTTAGTTCATTTGCTACTATTAAGTTTAGTGCAGGTGATTATAATACATGTTGGGAAGTCACCCCGTTTAAAGTGGCATAAGGTATGCACAATTCTTAGTTGCCCATATATTTCATTTGCTACTAATAAGTTTAGTGCAGGTGATTATGTCACATTTTGGGAAGTCACCCGTTCAAAGTGGCATATTAGATCATCCACCTTTCAATGAGACATGTTGTGAAGTCACCCCGTTCAAAGTAGTATGTGGCATTTAAATCGGCATCAAAGTGACTCTACTTTCAATACTGTCATCAAGGTGATGACAACTAATTCAGATCGGCATCAAAGTGATGTCAACTAGTTTAGAATGGTATCAAGGTGACCCCATTTTTTAGACAGTCGTCAAGGTGACGACCACTTGTTCAGAAGGGTATCAAGGTGATTCTATTTATCCAAACAGTCGTCAAAGTGATATCCACTTGTTCATAATGGTATCAAGGTGATCTTATTTTTCAGACTTTCGTCAAGGTGACGACCACTTGTTCAGAATGGTATCAATATGATCCCATTTATCTAGGTTGTCGTCAAGGTGATGACCATTTTCTTAGAATGGTATCAAGATGATCCTATTTTTCAGACCTTCGTTAAGGTGACGTCCACTTGTTCATAATGGTATCAAGGTCATACCATTTATCCAGACCATTATCAAGGTGATGACCACTGATTCAGATCAGCATCAACTGTGATTCCATTTATTGATTGGCATCAAAGTGACTCCACTTCCCAGACCGTCATCAAGGTGATGACCATTTATTTAGATCGTCAAGGTGATGATTATTTTTTCAGACCGTCATCAAGGTGATTCTGGTCATTGATTGGTGTCAAATCGGTATCAAGTGTGATTCTGGTCATTGATTGGTGTCAAAGTGACAATCAATTATCCAAAATGGCATCAAGGAAATTCCATTTGTCCGGACTGGCATCAAAATGACTCCAGTTATTTAGATTGTGGTCAAAGTAACAACCATTTATTTAGAATGGCATCAAGGTGATTCCATTCATCCAGACCGTCGTCAAAGTAACGATCAATTACCCATACCGTCATTAAGGTGATCTTATTTATCTAGACCGTCATCAAGGTGAAAACTACTTATTCAGAATGACATCAAGGTAATTCTATTTATTCGAACTGGTGTCAAGGTGACTCCATCTATTCAGATCGTTGTCAAGGTGATAACCAATTATCAAAATGGCGTCAAGGTACGCAACCTTGCATCCCCAACGTTTCATAAACTCAACACTGGAGTACGCTTCGAAGTAAAGTCGAAGGTACGGGAATATCTTATCTTCGAACAACTCTTCTCCTTTCATAAAAAGGCAATCCATCCCTTTCAACGGACGAAGAGTATTGTCAAAATTTTATCAACGTTTGACATTATTTTGTGCACATGTCATTTTTTTTCTTCTTCGTCTAGCCAAAATTGGCTACACGTCAACGTTTTCGTCCAAAGACTCTTTCATCCTCTATGAATAAAATGGGCAGTTGTTAACACCCAATTTTGGACCGACATTTTCAAATAAACACTTTTGTGCTTTTTATTTGTTAAAGAGCATAAAATTAGATTTTTACATATTTTGGTTCAATTTAGCACAAGCTATTGGTAATTATCCTTTTTCTTAAAAATATTAGGACATTTATTAATTTATTACAAATTTTAATTATTGACTTTCACTGATCTTTTTACACAGTCGTTTTTATAAACAAATATTTTTTGAGTTTTATTAAATCATCTATTTTATTTTAAACTCAAATCATATTCTTATTTGGCATTAAATATATTTGTAAATTTATTTTTATCACAATCCATTATTTGATAAAAGACGGAGAAGATATTTTTGCATAGACAAGTTGAATATTTATAATTTTAGATAAGATTAAATAATCATTATTTTGGATAACTCATAGTTTTGGATAGCCCATGATTTTCTAAAACTATGATATTGATTACACAATTTTGCTCTTGAATGATTTTATTTTCTCTATAAAATTAATTCACTCTCTTTATAATTAATGGTGGTAAAAATTTTCAAATTAGGATAATCAAATTATCTTCTCTCTTTTTATTTTTGGCTTAAGTCAGTGGCCTCTCTTTTTTCAGTAAGTCACCACCACCGAAATACCACCCTTCACTTCATTTTTTCTGCGAACTCTTACCGCCACGACACCGCAGTCCGCTATTCTCTGTCTCTTTGTTCTCCTCTTTCACAAAAATAGAAACCCATACACCACCAGTCCACAACTAACAACCAATAGTGACCCACCATCACTGGCTGCCAAAACTCTTCATCGTCGGAGCTTCGAGCTCCAGTAAACAGTCCCCAACCCCTATCCCCTTTTACATTATTTTTGCTTCATTTTTCAGGTCATAACGCTGATGAACAAGGTCTACACCAACACCTCCCCGTCTCCGTCTTCTCCACCGTTTCAAACTCTGTCGACGAATAGATCTAGCCGTAACGTGTATGAAACGCCGATGAACAACAATAAACCAACAACTCCGACGAGCTCAATAACTCCGACCAGCCCAACAAGTTGTCGTTCTGGCAAAACCACAACAACAAACAGTCCACCATTAACGGACCTCAACAACCACGAATTTGTGAACTCCGAACAATAACAAACTCCAGCGAACAACTCGACATCCGGTGACCCTCTTCCCTTTTTGTTTTCTCGCCTATATTTATGTTTGTTTCTTTAATCTTCAGTTGCTCCACAGTATTTGGATTGTTCTCTTTACATTTTTACTGATTTGGTGTTGGATTTATTATTTTTTTTTAATTTTTGTGTATTGCTCAATTGCACTATAATGTTTTTATTTTGACAAACGTTTCCTATTGTTTCCCGTGATCTACAATTGCTTGTTTTGTCAAGTTACAATTTTCATGATTTGATTTTTTATTATTTTACTGTAATGTTCTTATTTAACATGACATTATTATTTTGATTCTCAAATATTTTGTAGCATTTTCTATTCCTTGTCATCTCATTATTTATTTGTTGTTGTTGCCTTCAGCTTTTCTTATAATAGTGTTGTCATTTTTACTTTGTTGATGCTATTGTAGTTAAATATTAAACAGTATTAATACATGACCAATGATAAAATCTCTCCGTCGGCTTTTCGAGGCTTCCCCGTTACAAATGATGAATTTTATTTTAAGTTCAACCATTTTATTCAAGTTTCAATACTTGGCCGTTGAAGAAATTTCTATCGATTTGCAAGGCCTCCCATATATATAAGATAACTTCTACTTTTTTTTTAAATTATTTCTTTAATTTATTTTGATTTATATTTGTTCAGTACTAACACTTTTACTAAGTGTTTTTACAGATACATGAAATTTCTTCCCGAAGAAGATATTCGAATTCAAATTCGAAGACCATTTTAAATTACTCACTGTATTTATTCATTTTATTTGGCGATAGGTAAATAGTAGGCCTTCTTCGTTATTCATGCTTTACTTTATTTTTTTTATGTATATTTTATATTTATTATACTTGAGCAAATAATTTTTTATCTTCTCCTTAATTGAAAAAATGAGTTCAGCCGGGACCCACCTTTGTGAATTTCGAAGGGTGCCTAATACCTTCCCTTCGTAATAACCTGAACCCTTACCTAGAATGTAATTGTTTTCGTAGACTATTTTTCTTTAATTTAATTCATTGGTTTCCTAAAATTAGGTGGCGATTCTTAAATATTGTTTAAACTAATTATTAAATTATTTTAGAGTCCCGAAGTTGCGCCTTATGAAAATAGGGATGCGACAACCTCCACCATCAAAACTGTCAGCCTCGAACCAGTCCCGCCAGTATTAATCACCTTCCATCTCCTTTGTTTTCAGTCTTGTTGGTTGTCGTCAAGATTTTCGGTTAAGCTCCCATCGAAAAATTTCTATTTGGTTTATTAATCTATTTCAAATGTTGTACTTATTATGCAGATTCAATATTTGAAAGTTTCTCTAAAGGTCAATCTTGTGCCTTGATTTTATTTCCGTGAAATTGCTTGAATCGTCGTGATACAAGTCTAATTTGATGTTATTTTTAATTTCCTTTTCTTGTTACTGCATGGTTAGGTTATTGACATGGAATGGTTTGTTTTTATTTAATTTTCTATTATATTAATTTAATCATTGTTTTATACGGATCATCTGAATGAGAAACCAATATTTACTTGGTTTAAAAATGGAAGTCCATTGTTATTGTTTTTGTGTTGACAATTACATGCATTGTAGTAGAAACAAAATTTAAGAACCTTGAAGCTTATTCAAACGTATGGATAATAGACTTTTTTTGTTAGCTACTGTTTAAAATTCCATGTTCACTTTAAATGATTGGGCAGCCTCATAATTGCTATTCCTGTATTTGTTTTGGTAATTAGTTAGTTTTGATACTAATATATAAATATCAAAATATCTGATCTCTTGTTAAAAGTTTAAGGTCCGAGATACAAATAAATAATTCGTGGTAAGGTTAAAAAGCGGTGCATCAGTACACCACACACTAATAAAATGAGACAGTTTAAACAAGTTTGAAACAAATCAAAGAAGGGGGTATATAAGCAGTTTTGAAGCTCATAAGCATAAGATGTCAAAAATAAAGTTAAGCCAAATATAAGTCAATAAAAAGAACGTGCTAGAACCACGGGACTCGAGGGGTGCCTCACAACTTTCCCTCGGTTCAACAGAATTTCTTGTCTGAATTTCTAGTTCGCAGACCAAGAAAAAAGAGTCTGTATGGGGTAAAATAGACTCGATAAGGAATGGACCGATTTGTGTGGGGTAGGATTTGATCTAGCCCACAATATGCACCAACCGGGGATGAAACCAAGTTGAGGGAGACAAGCAGCGCTGGTGGCCTTGCACAAAAGGACAAATAAAAGGATGATGTGTATTGGAGTAACATATCTCTAATATAGATTGGACCAACTCGGGTTGAGGGAGAATGGAACCGGCCCACAACGATGTTATCTTTGGAATGAAATCGAGAAAAAATAATGCCGACTTGGGCAAGAGCAAAGGAACATTAGACCAGCAGAGATGGCGACGACATGCTAAAAGACAAATAAAAGGACAGTGTGTTAGGGGTCTCAGGTGCACAGGCTACCAGCAAATGAACAACGTCAGACCCGTGATATTGGGCTGACATTCTTCAACGGCTTAAGGGAAAATGCTATCATCCATTGGTTGTTGTACTGTAGGGTTGAAGTGACACTCTCCCATTAGTCATAGGCAGTTCTTGTATCCTATAAATAGTTTGACCTTTCCCATTATAAAGGGATCAAATTTCTCTCCTCTCCACTCTCAAGCAATAATATCTTCTAACTTTGCTCTTAAGTTTTCTCTACTGCTTCATCTGTTTATTACTCTTTTCTTATTATTATGTTCTCTCACATTATATTTGGGCCAGTACTCATTGGTGGTTAAAGTGTTACGGGTTACGCTTCCATTCAGATTTGCTCTTGATCTCTATTTTGTTTATTATTTGTGTTGTTTATTTTGCTTGTTTACTGTTTTGCAAACTCATGCTACTAACAGGAATCTAAAATCGTAACGCATGCTCTTGAATCACCTATAAATCTAACTTTCCTAAATTAATGGTAAATAGTTTGGCACCCACCATGGGTCCAAATCAACTGTGTGGATTTTAGCTTCTCTTTCTTTTGCCATTTTCTTGTTGTATTTCTATTTTGTAGAAAGGTAGGTTATGGCCGACGACAATAATAATTGTAGGGAAGATGTCGCTCCACATCAAATGCCAGGGACTGGGCTTTCAAACTCCTCAGGCTCAGGATGGGGGACTACTCTTAATGGCGAGAAGACACCATTCACATTGAACATGATGAACATGAATATACAGAAAAGAAAAAAAGAACCTATTGACCTCTATGATTAGGAGCCAGAAGCGTGCGACTTGTAAGGTTTGCAAGGAATCTAGAAGGAGTTCACTGCTTCCCACAGGGAGATAATAGCTTAGATGAAGGCGCAGGACATAAGGTTTGACAAACTGCAAGGCAGTGCATCACAGGTGACCCCGAGCACTTTAAGAAGGAATGAGCAAGAATATCTAAAGTATCATGAACAGAAGGATTGGATGGAAGGAATAACAATGGTGAACGATGAGACCAGATTAAAAAACGTGACCCCATAGATGGCCATACTAGAGTTGCTGAGGAAAGAGATGAAGGCATAATATTTTAATCTTCAGTCTTGGATGAATTGCATACTGAGGGTCCTACCAGTAGTAAAGGGACCTAACTCTAAGAGTTACACTAATGTACCCTATACAGCCGCTGCAGTGACTAGTCCAATTCAAATAAGGTTTAATGTAATGACCCAAACCATCGTTACGCTGAAATAGAGAGTAAAATCTTTGCCTAGTTTTCCCTTTTCATGCCTGGCCTAGATTTAGGCATAATTTGAGTATGTGGTGGTCTAGAGAAATTTGGTAGTTATTGGATTTTTGATTGGTATTTTTGAATTGATTTTGTGTTAGAGGACAAGTTTAGAAAGACATAGAATTTTTTAATACATAGAACGAGTTAGTAGAACTATTGTTATAGTGATTACAATGAAAGAGTCAGTTTGTAATGTCGAAAATCAAAAAGTGTATTCTGAAATGGCCAGAACTGGGGCCAAATTCCGAGCTACTGGTTTGGTGTCATTGCAGCAACAGAAGTGCTGCAACAACAATAGTCCCTTTTGTCCTATGTGCCGCTGTAACGGCAGATCCTTCGCTACAACAACAAAAATGCTGTTGCAGAAGCAAAAATGCAGAAAATCAGTTTTAAGTCAGAAAACATCATTTTTCCTTCCCATTTTTCTAAAACTCATTCAAGGGCTATGCTAAGGCGATTTTTCATCAATTCGGGGGTTTTCCATCTTTGAGGTAAAGTTCCTTTACTCTAAAACTTGAATTTACTCTTTTAGTTTCTTAAGATTGTAATAATCGTAGACTTGGTTGAATTGGGAGTTAGCCCTAAGTTCATGAACTGGAGGGAATTGGTAGGCAATGACTTGATTTTTAGTTATTATTGATCCTAGGGTGTTGGAAAAAACTTTTTAGGATAGAATTCTTCTATGTAATCTTAAAATATAAAGAATTTGAAGAGATTAAAGGGTAGAAAACCCTAGAATGATGAACTCTGACAAGTTCATAGGTTGAATTTGATGGATATGTGTTATAATGCGTAGATGGGTGAATTGTTGTGTTGAAATTTATGTATTGTTATTGTTTATAGATCAAGAACATGTAGAAATTGAAAGAAAGGGAAAGACTATGGTGTAAATTAATTTTGGGCAAGTAATCGAGTTAGGTTATAGTTTAATAGTAGTATATACTTGCTTGACTCTGTGCTTATATATGAGTTGGGTGTTTGTGATTTGCTCTCAAGCATTACTTGTGATTATTGACTATATCATGCATTGAGCATTACATTTTGAGATGATATTGAGATATTGTTGGATCGGGTGTCACACCGACACTATTATTTGGATCGGGTATCACGTCTACACTATTATTAGATTGGGTACCACACCAGTACTGCTACATGGAATGAGCTCATCCCTTGCAGGTCTTAGCTGAGAATCCCTGCTGACTCTAGTATGTGTGTACATTTTTCATGCATATTTTAATGACCTATTCTATCGTTACTAAAAATATTTGTGATAAAGGCATAAGAACCTCATTAGTCATAAGTTATAGGATCAATTCTTAGTATGAGAGTGCTTTAGGCAGTAACTAAGGTCATACAATACCTCTAGCACAAAGTAAAGTTGGAAGTGTTCTTACCGATTGAGTTTTGAGCTAAGTTTAAACTAGGGTAAACTTTAAGCGAGCACTACTCTTAGAATATAAAGAGTTATAGGGCCTATACCCACCAAATAAAAGATATTTGAGTCTTCTTTCCGGCGCCTCTGATCATTTGTTAATCCACCTTTGGAGAAAAGGTTATGGCCATTTTACTGAACATTATTTGGATTAAAAAGTTGGCCACCACAGTGGTACCGCTGTAGTGGTAATCGGGCTGCTGTAGCAACAATCGGGGAGTACATAAGCTGATTTTTGACATTTTTAGGGCTTTTAACTCAAAAGCTTTGTTCCAAAGCCCTAGGGGGAGTGATTTTCCAAGCATTTAGGTGAAAATTCTTTGTTGAGGTGAGTTCTTCCATCATCTTCTTCGTTTTTCAATTCAATAAATCCTAGAATCATTAGAACACTCTTTAATGGTGGAATTATTGGGATTTTGAACCCTAAGTTCATGATATTTTTGGGAAAACCTATGGGTTGGGTTTATATCACCTAGAATTACTTCTAGACTGTTGACTAATGATTCCTAGCATGAATTAGTGATTCTAAAATATGAAATTGGTAGTTGGGGACCTTGAATTCTTAAAAATAGAATCTTTAGCATTGAAACTCCATTTACAGAGATGGGTTGAATATGATAGAGCTAGTTAATAGGTAATCGACCCATGAGTAATGTTTTAGACCATGAATAAGAATAGAATTAGTGGGTTGAATTCTCAAAGAAGTTATTCGAAGAGTAATTACTTAATTATTCTTATAATTGTGTGAAATCTAGATGATTGGGCTAATGGGGGTATGAAGGAAAATAAAGAGCAACCTTGGTGTGGCTTGCTTGTTCCAAGATCTTCGGTTTAGGTAGGTTATGGTTTAATGTGTAGTAGACTTGGATTAGTTGTTTGTAATAACTATAGTTGACAAGAGATTTCATGTCTAGGACTACGGGCATGAAGTTTCGATAGATAAAACATGGAATTAATGTGATAATGATGTAATTATGCATTGTTGTGATTTTTGTAGATCCCTTGATGTGTGTGTATTGTGTGACTTACATGATGATACTAGCACAGATGGCATGAACGACCCTAGCATGGTTGGTATGGACGACACATATGATGTTCATAGGAGTTAAGTGGATGAAGAAAAGGGGTTATTTGTCCAAGTGGCTACCTCCTAAATTCAAGATTTGACAAGGAAGGCAACCAAACAAGGCCCTTGTCTCATTAAGGGAAATATTGTATAAAGCCAATGTCTTCTTTGTTTCTTAGTATAAATAAGATATTTTTTATTTGGAAGAAGAGACTTTGATGAATATTAAATATTGAGCTTTGAAGCTTGTAATTTCTAGGTGAAGCCTAACATTTAGTTGTAGTTCTAGGTGAAGCCTAGCATTAGTGTAGTTTATAGTTTGTAATTAGTGAGTATTTAGTAGCGGGATCTTGGAATTGATGGTTGAACTTATTTTTCTTGATTATTCGAAGGTTGCCCATTTTTGTTTATTTTGGTTTTCCTTTGATTTGTTGAGTAGGGTTGATTTTAAGTTGTTGAAATCAATTGAGAGGTGAGGGTTTTAGCCCCTTGTTGCCCATAATTTCAAGAGTTTGAGTATTAACCCACATATCCTTTTTTCTTATTTTTCTTCTTGTATTTGACTCTTATGGTAGCAATACCCTAGGCTTAGGTTTGTTTTCACAAATCTAAATCTTGGGATTTTGATCTATTCAAAAATCTAAAACATAAAAACATCAGGGAATTTTTTTATTTTTATTTGTTATTTTTGACACTCGATCTTGATTCCTTAGTGTCTTGTGAGTCTAGATTTCAAATTCCATTCAAATCGGAGTTGTAGAAGTGAAGTTACTGTTAAAGAGTTTTCAAGCTTTTATGTTTTTGAAACTTGAAAAGTGGGTTTGTTGATTAAGGAGAAATTGGGGCTTAAAATTCATTGGGGTTTGTTCCCTATGTCGTGGGTAAGCTACTCCTAAACTTTGAGTCAATTCTGAGTTGATTTGGGTGAATTCTGAGTTGATTTGGGTGTGTTAGGATTTGGTGTGTGTTTTCGGTGTTCTTGAACTTCTTCATCTTTTTTTTTTGAATAAGAAGATCCAAATTTTTCAAGTCAAAGTTTGTCAAAGGTGTTCGTGGATCCAAGTGGCAATTAGTTTGAAATATTTTTTGAAATCTGGAAAAAAAATCGAAATTACCACATCAGCAGTCATCTGCTACGTCAATAGTCAACTGCCCAGTCAGCACACTAGCACCAGACCACTCACGCCAGCTGACACTTGGAACCCACTTCCAGAGACTTCAACATGCAGTTTTTGCAACACTTAGTTTTTTTCGGGGGTCCTAAAAGTTTTTGGGACCCAAAATTTTTTCTAAGTGTCCAAACTTCTTGATTTTTTAAAAAAACTTTTTCTTCTTCGATTTCTCAACTATTTAACAAGTAATTAATATATTTAATCACTTGTTAACTAGTTTTAAAACGTCAAATCATCTCTTTGATTCATAAAGTTAAGCAACAACAAGTAATTTTTCTACTTTTGTTACTTAGTTTTTTTTTTTAGTCCGTTTTCTTTCGTGCTTCTTTTCTTCGATTTTTCCCATCTTAATTGGTAGACAAACTTCTTGATTCAAGTCCTTTTAACCTCAATTGAGTCTTCCTTTTTTCAAGTGTCACAAAAATCCACTCCACCATAAAGGATAGGTGAACTTGAATTAATCAAGCGAAACTAGTTCACTACCGATTTTGAGAAGATGCTATAGGAGGTGAGTTGAGAGTTTACATATGAGTGACGTGGGGATTTTAACACTAAAGTTACAATGACTAATCATTTTCCTTGTAACCATAGAGGACGGATCTTGGTAAACAACATCGGGACATATGCCAATATGTCAAGGAGAGTGACCAATGTGAATGGAAGGGCAGTTGAAATAAATGGAAGGTTAGGAGGTATGGAAGAAAGGGTAAGAAGGATGGATAGTATGATTGAAAAGAGGTTCCCTATGAAAAGTCAAAGTGAAGAAACAAGAAGGACCTTGGGTCAAGAATCTAACCTATACTACCCCCACCCAAATTGGAACAAAACCTACCCTCAAGCTACACTCTTAATGAACCCGAGCTATGTTAGGCAAGTCACCCCATATCCAAATACACAACCATATCATCAACCACAAAGGAGTCCTTCTTTTGTGGAAACCCAAGTTAGAAGTAAAGAACCTCCACGAAATGTATCACATGCACCCTTGCATGTACCCTATATTCCAACCCAACAATACTACCTACAAGTAACCTACCAAGATATCTATTATCAAAACCCTCTGTATGATGAAATGTATGAAGAGGATAACCCAAATGAATGGTGGGAAAGACCCAAAGGCTTTGGTACAAACCAAGATATGGGATGCCAAAGGAAATTGGGTAATGTAGCTAGGTATAGGGATGAAGGAGAAAGGTGTTAAGACTGAAGCGATTGATATAGTGATTAAAGTGTTTCGGATTAAGGGATGGGTGATAATATGGTGAGTCTTCTAATGTTCCAAGATGGTAGTCAAGCTATTCAATCTAACTACAACATAATAAGGAAAGATCAAGCCTATGGAGGTAAGAATGATATACCTCAATCTTCTTCTCCTTCTATCATTTGATGTTATAAATGTCAAGGCAAAAGACATATTGCTAGAGAATGTCCACAAAGTAGGTCAAATGTGATATTATGTGATGGACCTTGTGCTAAAAATGTGATAGAGTATGAGGTTGGGAATGGTTGTGATGAGCCTAAGGTTAGGATTGATGAAGCAACCTCAGATGTAGATGATGAGCAATTGGAGAAAGGTTTGAACTCATCTTGTAATCTAAAGAAAATCATGGGGGATCTTTCTAAAGAGGAACTTGATCAAAGTGTGAACCTATTTCATACAAGGTTCAAGATGATGGATCAGATATGTTACTTGGTCATTGATGGTAGGAGTAGTACTAATGTGGCGAGTTGCACTATGGTTGATAGAATGAAGCTTCCTACACAAAGGCACCCCAAACCATACAAACATCAATGGCTCATTGAAAATGATGAAGTATGCTACATGGGAATTATGCTACAGTCACTAATCCAACAATAAAAACCAAACTAATTCCTAACAAAGTAGAAGTAGCCCTAATCCCCATGAAGAATATTGATTATATTGATGGGATGCTTGTAGTAAAATGGACGAAGTAGGAAGTGCATCGTATGAACATAATGGAGAATTCATAATATGCTATTATTGGTAAATTCTCGTATGGCTGGCCAGAGATAGCAAAATTAAGAGAACAAATACCATCACAATGTCGTATTAAAATAGATTGTAAAATAGGTTTCTTAAAAAATAGATATGTGTTAATAAGGTTGGAATTAATGGAGGATTTCATTAATTTAATGGTTAAGAGCGCTTATTACATCACTGCTAAGAATGGAGAATCTTATCAAATGTGCCCATTAATTTATGATGCTAACTTCAAGCCAAGCAAAGAAACTACTCAAGCAATAGCCTGGATCTCATTCCCAGATTTTCTTCCAACTTTCTTTGTCAAGGAGTCACTGTTTTCTCTAGCCTCTATTATTGGTAAGCCCCTGCATTTAGATGGTGCACCTGTTCATAAAACTTATCCATGTTGTGCAAGAGTCAAAGTTCAAATAGACCTACTACCATAAAGACATGAATTTGTGATGATGCAAATAGAGAATAAAGTAACAAAGGAGTCCAGGAGCATAAAATTGAAAATAAAGTATGACATGGTACCACCCTATTGAAAGAAATATAGATTACAAAGACTTGAGGAATATGATTGTAGGGTACTACATCTTGAATTGAGGAAGGATGCACCAACACCTGAAGAAGATATATATCAAGGTTAAAACATGCAGAAATATGTGTTGTTGAAGCAGCAATAAAGGACATGGAGATATGGAATAGGAAGGGAGAGATGGAATCCCACTAGTAGGTTGTACACAATAGATAAAACTGCAGAGGAGTTTTTGAGTGACAAACTAGTGTCAATAGAAATAAGTATTACCATAGCTAATCCTTTTGATATCTTAAAAGAAGGTAACCATAATAAAGATAGGGAGACAGAAGTAGCAATTGCAACTAAGACACCAACACATAACATAAAAGATTAGGTTGAGAAAGCTTTGATTCACACAAAGTAAGAGAAGTAATAACAAGGTAATATCAGAAATCAAAGGAGAAAGCACTGGAAGCAGGAAATATTAGGGAAACATCTCCAATACAGCAGCAAAATTCAGATCCATATCAGCAAGGGAACAAAAAGATGAGTAATACAAAGAAGAATAGAGAGAGTAGTACCACATAAAGAGATAGAAAGGAGATGGAATGAGACTTGGAAGATGAAGAAATAGAGAAAATATCTCAACATCAAAAGACCCATATTTGTCATGATCAAGAAACTACTAGTCTATTAGCAATTGTTATAAATGATAAGTTGGAAAATCTACAACAAGCCAATAATTTTACAGAAGGTAACAAGGAGAACTCTGAAGAAAAGCTGCTAGAGTTGGCATCTAACACTAATCAGAAGAGTACATCCAGGACTCTTCATAATTGAGTGTCACACCAGGTGGATGAAGTTCCTGTAACTACAAAAAAATTAGGGGAATAGATTAGTAGTGATAATGGAGAGATGATAGCTCAAACTAGTGAACAGGGATCAACTAAAGATCTGTCTATAGTGGTTACCCATGATCAAGAGCCTTTACAAACACTGAGTTTTGAGCAATTACAAGAGACTATGACTGCAGATAATGGGAGGTGTTAGAAGCTACCCCACAAGCAATATTACCTACTATAAATGAGTCACCAATGAAGGTATTACATGATATTATTACTCATCAGAAGCAAGATGAAAGCATGTTCATCAAGGAGGTAGATAAGAAGAGTAAAATATAGACGATGAAGAAGAAACTAATAATGCAAAAATCATGGAACAAGTAACAACAAATGCAGGTATATCTCTAAAAATAGTTAACAAAACAAAGAAGATCAGGAATAAAATAGATGTCACCAAGCCTACCAGGGTGACACCTATGAGGGTAGTGAAATCCAATTTAAAATGAGACAGAACACTTTTGGAATACTGGATCTGTGAAAACTCATCATTCATTTCATAGGATGCAAATGCCTCACAGACATTATAATTTCTTCCTTATTGCTTTGATGGAACCTTTCCAAGATACAAGACACATTCAGAGATAAAAAAGAAAACTGGGAATGCCTTATGCTAACTATAATAAGAATGGGAAAATTTGGGTTTTTATATGGGAGAATATTCAAGTTGGGGTTGTTGCAGATTTATACCAAGACCTAACTTTACAGTTAACCTTTCAAGACTCTAGAAGAACAATTTTAGCTACTATTGTTTATGCTAAATGTGATGCAGTTGAAAAATTGAGGTTGTGGGATGAAATATATGTATTGAGGAAAAATTGGACCCTCCCTTGGTTGGTAGGGGGAGACTTCAATGTGATCATGAATGATGAAGAAAAGTAGGGGGTCTTCCTATTACACCTAGAGAGTATGAAAATTTTGTTTTCTGTATCAACTCATGTGAACATTTTGATATTAGTTTCAGAGGAAGCCCTTTCACCTGGTGAAATAGAAGAAATGATGTTGATTGTACTTTTAAAAGGTTGGATAGATTGATTATGGATCAGTCTTACATGGAATTATTTGGAACTATAGAGATGCATCATTTGGCTAGAACAGGATTAGACCATGCACTACTATTGCTATCTTATGGGGGGGCAAACACCAAAATTTTGCAAACCTTTTAGGTTTCTAAATTTTTTGACAGAAAAAGAGGATTTTAAAGAGGTGGTTAAAGAAAACTGGATAGCAGATGACTCTCTTAATATTTTGAAGCTTTGAAATTGAAGATGAAGAAGACAAAACTTTCCCTTTCCATCTAGAGCAAAGAAAGATTTGGAGATATCTTTAAACAATTAAGCATCAGGGAGGATATAGTTAGAATTAAACAAGATCTCTTTGAAGAATTCTCTACTACTAAAAAGAGGGAAGTACTCTAAAGGGCTCAGGCAGAGCTGAAATAGTATCTTCATTTTGAGTAGGAATTTTGGAAGCAAAAAGCTGGTTATCAGTGGTTTAATGAATGTGATAGGAATACTAGGTTTTTCCATAGCCTTGTAAAGGAATGGAGAAATAAGTTATTCATCACTAGAAAGCAGAAAGAAGATGGTAATTGGGCAGAAGGGACTGAACAAGTTGTAGCTTAGGCAATCAATTTTTTTTAGGAATAATTTTTTGGTGGAGTTAATTACGAAGAATTGTCTTGTTAAAACATATTCCTACTATGGTTAATGAAGATGATAATGCATTCATTAATAATTTTCTAAAAGAAGATGAAATTAGGAGAGTGATTTTTGAACTTAATGGGGATAACTCAAGTGGACATAATGCTTTTACAAGTCCTTTCTTTCAAACTTGCTGGGATATAGTTGGTGGAGATATTGTGCAGGTGGATGGGGTATTGTTTAGAGGTTGCACCTTAACAAAATCTATCACTCATACTAATTTGGTCTTAATCCCCAAAAAGAGATGTTGCAATTTTTTTTAGATATAAGACCAATTAGCTTGAGTAATTTTTTGAATAAGGTAATTTATAGTTTACTTCAAGATAGATTTGAAGGACTGTTAACAAAAATTATTTCTCAGAATCAATCAAGCTTTGTTAAAGGGAGATGTATTTATGAGAACGTGTTACTGGCTCAGGAAATTATCATTGGCATCAGGATGAGAGGTAACCGTGCCAATGTTGTTATTTAGATAGATTTGAGAAGGTCTTATGATAGGGTTGACTGGAGTTTTTTAATCAGGGTGTTAGAGAAGATAGTTTTTAATAGTAGTACAGTTGACAAGATTTGGAGATTAATTGCAAATAATTGGTATTCTCTCCTCATTAATGGAGAGATACATGAGCTTTTCATTCTTCAAGAAGGGTAAAATAGGGTGACCCTCTATCTCCTGCTCTCTTTATATTATCTACAGAGGCATTATCTAGAAGCCTGAATAATTTGTTTTATAATAAGGATTTTAGAGTTTTTGGAATGCCTAAATGGAGTGATAATCTGAACCACCTAGCCTATGCTGATGATACTATCATCTTTATATATGTTGATAAAAATTTTCTTTAGTTAATCATGAATACTTTAGGGTAATATGAGAGTCAATCAGGCAAGAAAATTAACAAGGAGAAAAGCTCTTTCTATGTGTTCCACAAGACTGCTGGGTCACTTATTCAAGATGTGGAAGATTGTACTGGTTTTTCTAGGGGTAAATTCCCTTTGACATATTTAGGATGCACGATAGGTCATGCTAGAAAAAGGATGTCTCATTTTGCTGAACTCCTGAAGAAGGTCCAAAATAAATTGTAGGCCTGGAAAGGGAAACTCTTATCATTTGTGGGGAAATTAGTGTTGATTAATAATGTTATTTAGGGTATTCCTATATACTAGTTATTAGTATTAATTCCACCAAAATGTGTTATGCATGACTTACACAGAATTTTTGCCAAATTCTTGTGGAGTTTTAAAGAAGAGGGTAGGAGTAAGCATTGGGTGGCATGGTCTGATATATGTTTACCTAAAGAATAAGAAGGACTGGGGTTTAGATCTCTTTTTGATATGTCAAAAGCCATAAATGCTAAACTGTGGTGGATATTTAGGACCAAAAAGTCCTTATGGACTCAATTCATGTGGAATAAATATTGTAACAGGCATAGCCCTCAATTGGTGGAATGGAAGGGGGTTTATATTTTTGGAAGCATATGTTAGAAGCTAGGGAAATTTTGATCAGGATATCTCGTGGGAACCTAAATGTTGTCACTCTAGCATTTGGTTTGATAATTGGACCCAATTGGGTGCTCTTTACTATTATCTTCCTATTACTAATGCTAACAATTATGAAATGGATGAGATAAGTAATTTTATGGTGCAAGGTTCTTGTAATGAAGAATTACTTCAGCAAATATTTCCTGAACAAGTTTGTTTGCATATTCAGAATAATTTGGGAATGGTTGAAGAAATTAAAGACAGGGATATGCCCAGGTGGATGTTAAGTAGCATCGGTAATTTTTTAGTAAAAAGTGTCTGGGAGCTGATTAGGCAAAAAGGGGAAATTTAAGAGGAATTTAAAATCATTTGGGAGAAATTAATGCCTTTTAAGGTGTCCTTTTTCTTCTGGAGATGATGTAAAAAGAGGATACCTATTGGAGAAGTTTTAATGAATTTTAGAAAGTCTGATACAATACATTATTGTTGTTGTGAAGGTAGTTGTAACGACTGAATCCCTTGTTATTAAAAATCACCTCGGGGTTAGTGTGGAGTCCTAAAATTATTAGGGCATTAATTAAAATTTACGTGGGGCCATGAGCATTAAAATTAGGGGACTTACACTTTTGGGTTGGGCTGATGTCATTTCGCTATAGCGGTATGGCTATGGCGGTAGACCCACCACTATAGCAATGTGATGCCACCAGTATATGTTGTAGTCAGGTTTTATTTTCTTTCTTCTTATTAACTGATGTAGAAATATGGGGAGGCTTCAAATAACCTTAAAGGCTGCTTCCCAAGCCTTAGAGCTACAAAATAAGGAGAAAGCAGTGCGTGTGGGTTCAAACCCATGGATTTCTGAGGACTAACGCATTCGTGAGATCGACTACAGGCTAAGATTTCACTTGGTTTGTCCTTCCTTCAGCTAGATGACATCTAGGTAAGATAAGGTTTAATTAAGTAGCACATACTCAGATTTAAAAGCATGATTATAATGTAGATTAACTGGAGATTACATGTTTAGGTCTTTGGGCATGGGGTTATGGTGGTTAGTATCGGTTAGAGTCCAAGTAGTGTTCGTTTGGGGACTGTTTAAGTATTAAGCGACATGCTGAGTTATGCGTATACCATGAATTGATGTTCCCCATCCTATGTGCGTGATTGAGGGGTAATGTATGGGTAAACTTTGGGTCATGGGCAATATTCCTTCAGAGGAGTCATAAACATAGGTGAGGTAGGGTAGGTTACTTAGTACTTAAGGTGGTATAAATTGATATGGTCCTCAGGGCTCATATTTGTAGGTGCAAGGTTGTGAGGTTCCTAACTAGTGGGGTAAGTGATAGTGGTGTAATTAATCAAACTTGTATTATATGTACATATTAACAACTTTGTAGTATGATTGTTTAATGTATGATTATGGGTGTGATCCATGCTTTATTTACTTGCTTTATGACTTGGCCTGCCTTATATTGTGAATTGTGGAATGTTTTGGTACTTGGGACGTTCTCACAGGCTATGGTTGGATTAAGTATTACAGATATTCATGTCTGGGGTTTTAGTACATGGACTGTAATTATCGTTTGTAGGTCATGTCTAGAGGGTGGATGCATCACCCATAGCGTGTATGTACGAAGGTATGTATAAGTTTGATGTTCTATGAGTGAACCAGAGATTATTCTTACATGTTGGATATATGTTTGTTGAGATCCTTGTGTGGTTCAGGTACTTGTAATATCCTTGGATGTTTTGTTGTTAGTGTCATGGTATGTTGACTCTGAAGTTATTGAGGTCCAACTCCTTGATTGATTAGGGTTGGGCTTGGCTTGTTCGGTGTGTGTCTTAAGGTGTAATTGCGTATGCTTGATATTATTATTAATGTTTGACTCGATTTGGTGAACATTGTTGATTTATTGCTCATGAGTGTTCACAGGTTTCTTATCGTATAACTCTTAAGGGTAGGTTGTTTGGGTCTTGGTAGCTTTGGATGTCATATTACTTTAGGATTAGTGAATACCCAACTCAAGCCCTCTTCTTTGTCATTGCTATCATGTTACTGTTCTGGGTGACCGGGTATTAGTGTGAAAAGGATTTCTTAAGAAAAATGAGGATAGTAAATAAAGGGACAAAAATTGGCTTAGGGTAGGCCAGGCTGGTTAACGAAAATTCGGGAGGCAAGCCTTGTGCCAAATGGGTTTTTACAGGGTATATTAGGTGGCTGGCTAGACTCTTAGCTTAGGTTTAGGGTGTGTTCGTGTGGTAGTATTCTCCTTAGGGGTGATGTTAGCTTTTATTGTGAGGTCAGGCTCGGTGGTTTAGGGATAGAGAGAAAGCTTTGGGAAGGAATAACAAGTTGTATAAGTATGTATGTATTCTTTTAATTATTTATATTATAATTGTGTAAATCGATTCGGTTCGACCGATGAGGATTCCCATTGTGTGTGAATGTACTGATGCTACTCTTGCTACACCCATTTTGGGGTATAGTCTTTTGCCGGTTTCAGTTTGGTTTCTTGACTATTGCAGTAGAGATCATCCAGCAGCTCCTACTTTCTCCTTCACGGTGGAAGCTGTGTCTCGGGCATTCCTATCATTATAAGATCTTGTACCCATTTAGACGAGATCCTAGGGTAGTTTATTTCTGCATATAACTTTATAAGAATTGTGTTTCGGTTTGATTAATGTGTTAGTAAAGGCTTCAGTATATTATTAAGGGATTCTCCTGTCTAGATGGATTAGAGTAGGTGCCCTCATGATCAGGCAATTGGGGTCGTGACAGTAGTAATGTTGAAATCTTTGAACAATTATTTCTGAATTTTCCTACATCAATGAAGATTTGGTTTGTGTTTGCCAATGCAACATGTATTCATGGCCAATTCGTTCAACTTAAAGAAACCATAAATAAATGGTGGCATTTTGAGGACATTCCTAAGCTGAAACCATTACTTAGAGCTATGCCTGCATCTATTTTGTGGGTAGTTTTGAAGATAAGAAATATAATAAAGCATGGGGGTAGAATGACTTAAAATGGGATGATACTTGAAGTTAACAGAAATATTCATATGTTTAAGAAATACAAATATCCTTAGTTAAAGTTCATTCCTAATACCTGGCCATTAATTGTGAGATTCTTTGAGGCATACATTCCAACAATTGGTTGCAAAATTGTTCACTGGAATCCTCCTGAGGCTGGATCTTACAAATGTAATTTAGATGGATCCTCTAAAGGTAACGCAAGTCAATGTTCAGCTGCTTATTATATTGGGGATAGTCATGGGGACCTAATATTTGCTGAATCAACAAGAATAGGGTAGGGGACAAGTCTAAAGGCCAAAACTGTAGCATTGAGAAGGGGATTGGAGTGCTGGATTTCCCCAAAATCTAATGCCAATAGCGCTGGAAACAGGTTCTTTGATCTTATCAAAAGTTTTGGATGGGATCTGGGAAATCCTTTGGGACAATGTGATAGAGATGAAGAAAATAAGGAATCTCAAAGCTGAGAAGAATGTAAGGATTATACATACGTTCAGAGAAGGGAACATGCTAGCGGATTATTTTTCTAACCTAATTGCAGCCAACTCCAGCGAGTCAGCTTAGTTATCCTCATCAAACCACTTACTTGATGTCTAGCTTCCCAATTTTGTCTTTTGCAGGTACATATAACATTTCATATAAGTCATTACAAGAAGTACCCTCTGAAGGAAGGACAATAATAAGGTTACAAAAAAGAAAGATTCCAAATCTTAGAATCAGAAGGTACCAAAACAACAATTTTTCAGTGGAATAAAAGCAGCAACAATAATTTAGTCAATGCTTAATCTATAGTGACAATAACGACTATAGTGAGTTTGACTTTAGCTCAAGGCTTACAGATTTAACAGACAAGACTAAGAATTAGACAAACCTTTTGTTGTTGGCTACTTTAGCAGTGGTATTAGCTCCCATGAAGCTCAATCTGCTAATTGGACAAAGATCATAGGTAGTTGGATTTTTAGTCCAAATTTCAAAGAAAGTGAGGTAGAAAAGATAGTGCCTTACCAATGGTTGATTGGAGTCATGCACCGGAGTGTAAAAAGTTTTCATTGAAGTGGAGGTCACAACACTTGTGAGAGTTTAAGTGTCTATTGTGGAATCCTATTGAACTTTGGTTGTCTCTGACCTTTGTATCAATGATTTGAGGGGTATTGTTGATTCTCCCTCATTTGGAGCTCATCAATGGAGGAACAAGTCATGTTCAAGGCAATTCAATCTTATCGACGAGCTCTCTGATGGTGGATAAAGAGCTTTTAGACTCTCCACCTACTTTCCTTTTTTTCTTTTTAGATTTTAGCTTTATTTCTAGATTTAGCTTAGATTTTTTTTTCTTAGATTAGGTCTTGGGCCTGGTTTCGTTTATTTCTAATGTTGGTAGCCGCTTTTGGGCTGCTAACTGTACATATTACATATGTTTTTTTTAATCAATAAATGGCCATTTATGGCTACTTTTAATTTTTAAAAAAAGAATTATGAAGTAGAGGTAACCAAGCAAGTGGTTGTGAATTTTACCATTGGCAAGTATCGAGATGAAGTGTTATGTGATGTTTTGCCTATGCAATCTTGTCATATGTTGTTTGGTGCAACTTGGCTAGTCGGTAGGGATGTTCGATATCAAGTGGAGTCCAACAAATACTCACTGGTATTTGGAGGTCAAAAGCACACTCTTATTCCCTTAACACCCTATCAAGTGAGTGAGGATTACAAGATAATGAGGGAGCTTCTTGAAGTACTAAAGAGAGAAGAACTTGAGAAAGAATTGGCTCAAGAAGGAAAGTTGTATGAGATTGATGAGCCAAGAAGTGGCTTGAAAGAGGTGGACAAGGAATACTTAATTATGGGACTTGCCAATACCAATCCATTGTTTCCTACTAACCATGGTGCTAGAATTTTGCCTAGTCCATTCCTTCTCTTTTACAGGTTCATGGACAATTACTTCTAAAGAAGAATCCGAACAAAGTCCCTCACGAACAAAGGGTTGAAGGCCTAAGGATGGAGCTACCTACTAAGGCAACTCCTAAGAAGAGACAAATGGACCAAGTCTATAGAGAGAGCTTTGGAAAACCAAGTATGGTGGGCAAGAATGCAAGCTCAATGGCTCGTGTTTGAGGTATGCATCCTTTCCCTCTTATTCCAAGAAATCCTTGGAGTCATGATGAAATTTTCCCTATGGTAGGTAGGTTTTTGAAATTGTATGATCTCATACCCTACTATGAGATTGATGATATAGCTCTAATATATTTATGGTTGGTTTTGGCTATGCTTAAGTGTGTGAGCTTCATATTTTGGATGCCAACTATACTTGTTGTTTGGGAAAGAATCCATGGTGCATCCTTGATACCCAATTTATGTATTCTATTCTTTGTCACACTTATGTGGTTAGACAAGTAGAGGTGTTAGGAAGAATTCTTAGGATCATGTTAAGATTATTGAACATAGAAAGTGCATCCTATAGTTCCTTGAATCTCTCAAGAAGCATGACTCCACTTGTTGATCCACTCCTTATGGGAGTTTGTTTTAGAAAGAACAATGAAGTGTACTTGAAATATCTAATTTTTCTCCCTTGGGATCCATATTGTGAATACCATCTTGCTAACATTCTAGCCTCAAAGTGTGTATTTTTAATTTATAACCCTCAGTATGAGTTGTATGCACTTCATTCCTTTCTTTATTACTTGTTTGCATATGATGACCCTTTACTCAAATGTGGTCTCATGATTGTGAACCCCAAGACAAATGTGTCATTGCCTATTTTGGGAATTTCCTATGTTCTTGCATCCTTGCTTAACATACTTGTGCTTAAGTTTTGTGGACCACAACTAATTGGTGCTAAGTTGCTTATTTGTTGTTAGGAGAGTCCATGGATATCAAAAGCTCCTTGTCACCTTCATAGGGTTGGACAAGTTGAAGTTTCAAATGGAACTATTGGAAGTATGTTTGGTGCTATGATAGGAGGAATCCTAACTCCTTAGGAGTATTATTTGACATGGAGTGATTTGACTCCTAATAGATCCCTTAACTATCCTAGTAGCATGGATTTGTTGGTGCACTTCCTTTCTCTGGGAAGTTGCTTGATAGAGAGGGTTGTTTTGTGCTTAAAATGGCTCTTCTTATCTACCGGTGTCCTTATCTTTTGGAATGCCCTAGATGAGAATAGTAAGCTTAGAACCTTCCTCTACTACCTCTTTGCTTATGATGATACCCATGATGGTATGCTATTTGTTTTATATGGAGGTAGAGATGTATGGGTCTTTTACTTCTTTGACCCGAAAGAACCCTTATGGGTGATTGCACCACTTTTGATGTGGTCTTCTTGTGAGATAATAAAACAATTGTGCCTTATGGCTCCAAAATTAAATGTGATACAACCTTTTGGAATTCTTGATGCCACAAAGACCTTTATGTTTTTCTTGTATCTTGATGTTTATCTTAATCAAAACCTTTACACGTTGTATGATGAGTTTCTTTTATTTGAAGAAAAGGATATTTGGTTATATTTCAAATTTGTGCCTCATTGGCATAATGATATTATTTCTAACCCTTGTGCTAACCCTCATACTTTGAGGATATTTTGGTTGTTTTTCCTTCTTATGTGTTTTCAAGATTTGGATTTGAGGGAGAATCCTTTTCAAAAAGAGGAGGATGATAATTGCACGAATGAGATAGATGAACCTAGCATGGATGTCATGGACGACACGTATGATGTTCATGAAAAATAAAGCTTGGGAGTTCATGGGAGTAAATTCGATAAAGAAAAGGGGCCATTTGTCCAAGTGGCTACCTCCTAAATTCAAGAATTAACAAGGAAGGCAACCAAACAAGGCCCTTGTCTCACTAAGGGCAATATTGTAAAAAGTCAATGTCTTTTTTGTTTTCTTAGTATAAATAGGATCTTTCTCATTTGGAAGAGAAGACTTTGATGAATATTGAATTTTGAGATTTGAAGCTTGTAGTTTCTAGGTGAAGCCTAGCATTTAACTTCTAGTTCTAGGTGAAGCCTAGCATTAGTGTAGTTCATAGTTGGTAATTAGTGAGCCATTAGTAGTGGGATCTCAGAATTGTTTGTTGAACTTATTTTGCTAGATTAATCAAAGGTTGCCCAATTATGGTTATTTTGGTTTTCCGTTGATTTGTTGGGCAGGGATGATTTTAAGTTGTCAAAATCAATTGGGAGGTGAGGGTTTTAGCCCCTAGTTGCCCATAATTTTAAGAACTTGAGTATTAACCCATATATCGTTTTCTTTCTTATTTTTCTTCTTGTCTTTGATTCTTATCATTTGATGATTTACAAAGTTTAATATGTGAATATGGGTAATAATAGAAGGAGTAGGAGAACTTGTAATCCATAGAACTAGTCTTTAATACCTTAAAAAATGATGAACCCTATATTGTGTATGTTTACAGTATGAGATATTCTTGCTAGAAGATAGTTAGGAGGATTGCTTTTATGATAAAAAGAGGTGATGTTATAACTTAAGAACCTAAAGTCAAGTTTGTCTTAGTACTAGGAAATAAGATGTGCAACGATGTAGGACTCTAGCTAGAATTGTAAGTTGAATAGAGCAGAGTGGTTGAATGATAGACTAAAGGGGATAATGCCTTGAAATTAGTAATGACCTAAGTGTAAGGGTTACTAGTTAGTAACTGAATTTATTAGTTTTAATAGGAATAAAAAGGGGTTAGATTTGTGAATGAAACAGGATGATGAATTAGAGTGTAGATATCAATCTTGGTGGAATATGCACTCCTAAAATGGATACTTTATTGATTGGTCTTCATACATATTTGTGATTAATGATTGGGTTTGAAAATGCTCATTTGAATAAGTGATGAATTGACTTTCGGGCATACTTGTGATTTCATGTGTTAGTAGATATTCGTTTTTTACTTGAAATGATGAACTTGTTGACTTTTGACTGCATTTACTTGATTGTAATTAACTTTATGTTTTGTTTGGATCGCTGTTACTTGCATCTGATTTGAATTAGGTGTTTGTGATTCTCTTTCAGACATTACTTGTAATTATTGACTACATCCTGCATTTGCATTTATATTGATGTTGATGATGAATATTGTGATACTTCTGGGATGAGTTGATGATATTGAGATCATGATGATGATGTTGAGAATGTTATCGATGATGATGCTGAGATGATATTGATGATGATATTGAGATCATAATGAAATGATAGATAATGATAATGTTGAGATAAGAAAGAGATGATACGTACATCTTGTATACATACATTCATCATATTCATTTGAATATACATTTATAAATATATATGTTGTGGTGAACCTTGTTGAAGAATCTGCCTAAGTGTAGGTGGTTTCTTGTATAGACCGATTAGTTAATGATATATTATGGTTCCTTGAGTGAACCAGTTATGTTAATGGTTGTGATTGTGCATTGCAGTAAAGTGTGAATACAAGATATGTTCTGGATTGTGTAAATCTTATTCCCCTGGGTATATAGTTATATACGTGATGTATCTTTAGTGTCCCTTCTTGCAAAGTTGTTGATGTTATTAATTTTCTAGGTTGTTGCAATCTCGATAGTTAATGGTAGTATAATAGGGAGCAAGTGTTGTCATGAAAGAGTATTAATGAGAGAGAGAAGTATATAGAATAATTATAATAAGGGTAAGTGTGTAAGAACTATGGGTTAGATTAATTCATGGAATATAGTTATTTAGTCATGCCCTGAGGGTAAATTAATATTGCTTAAAAAAGGAAAGGCAGTAAGGTTAGAAGTTGAAGTAAGTTAAGTGTGTTAAGATATTAAGTTTGTATGCCTGTTATGATTTCTTCTTCTTTGTTATATGTTGTTATATGTTTCTAACCCTAGTCGACCGATGATACCTACCAGTATATGTGGTTGTACTTATAATACAATTACTTTATCTCCATTTGGGGGTATTGCCATGTTGCAGGTCAGATGAAGTTTTTATTGGTACAACGATGATTATTCTTCAACAACTCCTACCATCGTTCTTATACATGGATGATGTGTCTCGGATTTTCATTCTAATTATTTAGTGCTTTTGTACTAGTTTAGATTAGATTTTGGGAAGTTGTTTAGTGGAATTCTGCAATGTATTTTTGTAATAAAGCCTTGCTTTGAATAGAAGGTTTATTATTTACTAATGATTAAGGTTTAATAATCTTTTCTGCAATGATTTAAGGTTTGGTGGTAAGGGTTTTCCTATCTAGGGTAGAGTTGGATAGGTACCCGTATGATCCGTGATTTGGGTTGTGAAAAAATGGTATCAGAGCCCAGGTTACCGGTCTCTCAGTACAAGAGAAAATGCTGAGTAGATTACTATGGATTGGTGTGTTGACATCCATCCTAAATCTATAGTTAGTTACAAAGTATTTCGAAATCGATCTCGCTTTCTTCTCTCCTATTATGCTATTTCAGTGTTGTCTCACCGAGTTGAGTCCAATTGGTATCTAGTAGATTCCAATTGATATCTCAATAATCACAATTGGGATTACTAGGTCCCAATTTGTATCTTGGTAACATTCAAAAGGTTGGAATAGTGTTATTCTAACCATTAGAGTTCAATATGTGGCGTAGGACTTGTATACTAATATTGTGAATTATGTTTTGAATGAGTGATATGTGCACCTTTTAGGTGGTTATGTTGTTTAATGTAGTGAATATTGTAGTTTTCAATGCATTTTGAAAGCATAACTCTTTCATTAATTGTTTGCTTATACTTACTGGAAAAATATTTGTGTTTTAATATGTGTGTTATGTTGTGATAAAATTCTACGTGTATTCCTTATGTGGATTATTATTACATTGACTATATTATTGCTTTACTGTTTGATGTATGAATTCCTTAAGTGTAAATGTTCATTATGTTGGTTATGAGATGAGTTGTTATAAAAGAATATCCATGAATCGTAAAGGTTGGGTGTGATTTTGAGATATGTATTGATTTCCATGATTGGAGGTATATCTTTATTTCTATTTGGTCTTTGACGATATACTTAGGATCCTTGTTTTGTCCGAAACTTTGATGATTATAGTTGTAATCCTTGTGTGGTCCAATTTTTGACTGTTATAGCTGGTCCTGATGGACTATTGGGTCATCCTTGTGTTAATAATCCAGTTAATGAGTTGACTTGCTAATGGTGCCTTAATAAATAATTGGTTAAACTGAGATGAACTTAGTTTTTTTGAACAACCTTGGTGACTTGAACGTAAGGTGAGTTGTATAGTTGATACCACTGATGCAAGGTAAAGTGACTAGAATATACAATCGGTTATTTCCTGTAATATGATAAGTAGAGATGGTAATAATGGTTTTACTTGATATTGGTAAGTTGAACCTTAATGGTGTGATTGACAATTATGTAGCTTATTTGGTTAAGTGAATTGAATGATTTTATGAAGGTAAAGGCGATGATGTCCTTAAGGTAGACTAACCAGTTGTACAAAACACATGATGAAAATAAATGAATAAAATGGGTTAAGATTTAAGGATGTGAATAAGGTGATAGTTGAATAATGTTCATAGGCTTAGTGAGAAGGCGGGGCTTCTAGACTGGCCTTATAGTTGGCTTATTATGGTTTTATATTGCGTAAATGCTTACTGTATGAGAATAATTATCGGTTAATAATATCCCTTGAATGTGGTGTAGTTTAGTTGATAAGGTTGGTCAAATAAGTTAGCTTGATTTTGGTTGATGGTCCATAGTAGAGGGTTGATTGAGGAAGTAGAGTTACGTCACGCCTCAAATCTCATTGGGAAGGACAGACACCCGATTCCCTAAAGGCCCAAGAGATCCAACTTATAATTTGTGCTTACCGTGTATGTAACGCTGATAATTATAAAGCTTAGTGAGTAAAGGTAAGATACCCTAATAAAAAGACCACTATAGATAGGCCCAAATAGATGTGCATGGCTTGGTCGTAGAGGCCTTAATTACTAGGAAACAAGACACAATTACTCTTTACTTTAACATTAATCTACAAAGCCTCTAAGATATAGACAACTTAGTATAGGTCGGGACAAGACCCCACCATACCCTTAACTATAATATCATATCAAAATATATTCTAAAGACTCGGCAAGCCCTGAATCAACCTAGAGCTCACCAAAAACTGATGAGTATCATGTGCTTCTATTGGGGAGATCTATTAGCTAGAGTACCTGTACCTATGACATGAAACATAGTGCCCCCATAAGGGGCATGAGTACAAAAGAATGTACTGAATATGTAAGACATAAAGTAAACATGTGTAACATATGAGATTAAGTGAAATTGAGTAAAAATGTATAAATAAGGATTAAAGACCACCTTTTCTTATATTTGTGGAATCATTTACATTACATTCTTTTCTTTACTTTTCTCTTCTTTGCTTTGTAAACTTTGTAGTGCATGTGATGCAATGACCAGCTGATCAGTGGTAGAAGAAAATGACCCATGCTAGGCATTTTAACCCATGGGATACGGTCCTCATAAATATACAAATTGTGATTGACCCATTCTAGGTATTATAACCCCCGGGATACCACCCATAAATATGTAACTTGAGATCGACTCATGCTAGGTATTATAACGTATGAGAAACTACCCATAAATATGTAATTTGGGATCGACCCATACTAGGTATTATAACCCCTGGGATACTACCATAAATATTTAATTTGGGATCGACCCATGCAAGGTATTATAACCCCTGGGATACAACCCATAAATATGTAACTTGGGATTGATCCATGCTAGGAATTATAACCCCCTAGGACACCACCCATAAATACACAAATTAGGATTGACCCATGCTAGGCTTTCGCCCCTGGTATACCACCCATAAATACATTAATTCACTTTACCTTAATTCTTTAATCTTTGAGATTGTTCTTTTGGTGATCATAACAGTTTTCAGCTTTGGAACTATAGACATGTGAACAATATACTTGGAGTAGTAACAGTGACGTAAGGAACAAATGTAACATCAATGTAATAATTAGGAACTCATACAACATAAAAAACCTAGTTTGACCTAGGGAATAACTCATAGAACTTGTTGTTTAGAATAAATTTGTCACACCAGTACTTAGAAGAATAAATAGGAAGATATAGAGTAATGAACACATATGGACTTACTTTAACATACTTAAGAGACCATGGGCAGATCCAAATCAGGGACAAGTGTACATTCCATGTAAGGACTATTCCAGTCGTTATAAGATGTGATCTTATAGAGGAAATTCATCACTTTGTTAGTGATATATATATATACATATATATATATATATATATAGAGAGAGAGAGAGAGAGAGAAAGAGAGAGAGAGAGACAGAGAGACAGAGAGAGGGAGAGAGAGAGAGAGATAGAGAGATAGAGACAGAGAGAATCTTTAGGCATGTATTAAAGATAGAGGTGGTTGAACTAGCTCTGTGTTAGTTAAAAGATTTAGCAATAGTATAGTTTGGTAAATGAACTCAATGGTATTGTCTAGAGATACTCTTGTTGGTCGATAGATCTCATGTTCTTAGACATCATCTTGGGTCCATTGGTAGTTGGAATTATAAGATATGTTCATATGACTACCCTAAATAGGTTAACATGTGCGATCATTTTTGTGGTTAGAAAACTTAGAGGATAAGTGTTTCAATTATTCCATATAAGAATATATGTATAATAGTGTCCTATTATGATCCATGTTTTGGTTATAAAAGAGAATTCAACTAAATATTCAGGTTGAATATGTTGAGGGGTTAGACATAAGCTATGATCTATTAGAATATTCAGAGTAGAGGAAGGCATAGTGTTGATTAATCACTAGTGGGAGAGTATTTGGTTATATATGAAAAGGAGAATGACATTTGAATACAATAGAATGGAGAGATGAGTGGAGTAAAGTTTCTTGATAGTATAAGAAGACGACATATATGAGTATTAGAAGAAAAGGTGGCGTAGGTTGTGCCCTTATTATAAAGAATGATTATTAAGCATTTGTTGTAAGAGAGAGATATCGACTCTTTAACTTTAACCAGTTGCAAAGGCGTACCTAAGAATGTTCCCGGAGTGACTTTTTCAGCTTTTGTTAGATGGAGAATTCATTTTAGTATCAATCTGAATTTTGGTATCTAGTATTAATAGCTACAAGAACAGAGAGCTCAATTGAAGGGTCACTTTGATAGAAGATACATTTTACCTAGTGTGGTACCCAGAAATGAACTGCGTCATTTGTATGAAACAAAGATGGGTCTTACACCTACATAGTGACTACTATCAATGGAGTAAATTTATTATAAGGTATATGTACACCTGTTCATTTGATTCCCTACTACCAAGATCCACTTGATTATATGTTATGATGCCCTCAAGGTTCACTTATTCATTTGCTTATTTGAACCTTAAGAAGGTATCAGACATCGATTGTTATGATGTATCGCTAGCCAATAATAAAAATAGAGTCCACATCAACCTCTTACCCGTATAGACAAATTGTAGAGGATTTCCCCTCTATCTTTGCCCCATTATTTATATTGACTTAGAAAGTAACAAGTTTCAATGGTTGGAAAACATATAAGAAGAATTCTCAGGGCTAAAAGACAACATGGGAAAAATGCATATCCTTTAAGATGAGTAAAGAAACACAAGAAGAACTACACCACCTATGATATAGAACTAGCGATGGTATAGATGCACTTACTATATGGCAGAGTGGTTCTATATGATGTCTCCTAGTTTGCAAAGGCTCTGGTTGCTTATATAATTATACATGCTACATGTCCTATAACTCATCTATATGATGGTCATATGCCCTTTGTGGAATATTTTCTTAGATAATACATATGTCACAGAACACTTCCATGTAGGCATTATCTGTTTCATAAAACCCTTGTTTATTGCTATATGTTCCATAGGACCTTCCCCTATACATTGTATATTTCATCGATTATTTTCCATAGATTACTTTTCCATATTTTATATGCATCATAGATTAATAGCTCATATGTTATAGGCATTATCAATTACTTGCTCATGTGTTATATGTACCATAAGTCACACATGTTATACGTTTTATATCTTTAGTGTTCATATGTTATCTACCTATGTGTCACATACCTCGTAACATAGTTGTTTAAGAATTACAAGCCACGTGCCCATGTAGCATATGTTGTCATAACCTTAAAGTTGAGGTCATGATGGCACTTTCCTCTGGACTAGCCTTAGTAAGTAAGCCAACACCCACAAGATAGAAAACAGACAACCCAATATGCAAGATTCCTAGAATGGAGTCGAGCCAAATGTATAGATAACATAAAACTTCGGATGAAACAACAAGTCCCAAAATACATGTGTCATAAGTACAGAGCATCTAATAAAAGGTCTGAAAACTAAATATACAATAATCTGTCTCCAAATGAAAATAAATACATGATACGTCTAAGAAGAGGTCTAGAGGCTGCCCAAACTCTGGAATCAATCACCAACCCTAATAGCACGAATCAGCTACCGTGAGTCATACTCAAACTAGGATCTACACCAAAAGTGTACAGTAGGAGTGAGTAAAGTCCAGTTGTACTCAGTAGGTATCATAGGCCGACTGATTAAAGTACAAAATAATACAAGTAAAAGATACTATGAGCACGTCACCTGCAAATAAAAAAATTCTCAAACGGTAGCTCACACCATCTCCACTAACAGTTTTACAATATACAATCTAAAGGGCAACATACATGCAATAAATATGCGTAAAGGAATACAATACACATCGATAAGTACAATAAAGGGAACACAAAAGATGGAAGTTTAATGAAATACAATGATGTAGTATGGTGGAACTTACGTATACACCTTCCAAGCCTCAGCTCTTCAGACAGGACCCATGGGGGTTCGCAACCCATATACTTTCATAATCTCAACAAACCCTATCGATAATGACTTCGGCCTAGATTTTCCAATACCTCACAATCCCCTTGGTTGGCAATGACCTCGGCCAAGGTTTCCAATAGCTTACCATATACCTTGCTGGCAATGACCTCGACTAAGGGTTTTATAAAGAGGATTTCCATTTTCTTTTAAAAATCATAATGTCTCAAAGGTATCAAGTCTCATGAATATTTATAGATGATGTGAGGATGTAATGCTCATAACCAATGAGTATGAAGATAAACATCAATTCAATACAGGCATGAATGAGCTCAAAATCTACTCCATATGACAATGATTCATGATATAAGCCATCATAGGGCACCTTTGGTATGTATAATTATGCAAGACATCAATAAACTCATTTAAATCATCATTCAGGTATAAAACATGTGATAAAGGAAACTAAATGCTCAAATAAGGCCAATAATATCCAATCAACCCCCCACTCGAGTGACACAACAATAAATATGACAAGTAATTCACAAGTAAGGCCTGAAATCATCAAATAAAGCCCCTACACAGGCGTCATGTAAAATATGATATCTTAAGTTAACAATAATAAGAATACAAACCCCCTCACGGGCACAATGAAATAATAAACAATCACGAAATGCTACTCCCATGGCTAATCTTTCGAACTCATAGCATGCTTTTCTTGCTTATTAACTACCCAACCTAGTCTGAAGAAAGTTAAGTCATAACCTACATCAATTCATTGAAATCCAAGCCTAAGGCCTTCAACACGAAGCCTTTCCCTTTCAAACAATCTTGAAATCAACTAAAATATTCAAATATAACATCTATGCATTAAAAGAAGGCTGATGATAAGCATATAAACTATATTTAAGACGGGTCCAAATAGGTTCGAAAAATGAGTTAAAAATCAAGAGGTGTAAAATCTGAGTTTTATTTTAGAAACATGTTTTTCAAGGTTATAGGAGTTTACAATTGAAAACAAACTGAAACGAGGCTCAAATCAAAGAAAAACCAATTTAAGAGATTACCGGTAAAACCCCCAATCTCTAGTTTGAAATCAAGATTAAAAGGTTCTTTCGAAGATATAATCAATAGAAAATGATGGGAATATGGATTAGGACCTTACCCAAGCAAGAATGGTGAGAAATACTATAGAAATCGCCTATTCCCAAAGCTTGAAGGTCCAAAAGTGAAAGAAAATTGTGAAATTGGACTATATATACTGATCCAGCGATGGCCGCTGAAGCAGGTAAATGACCGCTAAATTGGTCACCATTTAAGCGGCTGGGGTCTCTAAAGCGGCCTGGCCTCTGTGGCTTGACTCTGCTAAAGTGGTCCACCACCGCTAAAGTTGTAAAGTGCCTGTTTTAGTGGCTGGGCGACATTCAGCTGAGCTGCGCTAAAGTGGTGCCTTGCCGCTAATGTGGTCTTTGGCCGCTAAAGCGGCTGCACTAGCTTTTAGCTGCATCAATAACTTTTCTAAGTTGCAAAGTTGTCAATCGACCCCTTAGGATACGTTTGGAATCCCGTGAATGCAAATGAACTATTCTACTAGGCTATTTTCAGTGTTCCGGACTCAATGGAAACGTTGGATTTTCGTAAAAGGATTGTTTTCAACAAATTAGCCCTCGGGATCCCCTTTAAGCTTAATTTAACTAGTTTTCAAAATAAGGGTTGAAACGCAAAATAAAGGATCCGAGCCTAAACTACCCACACTACCAACCCAAAATCAATGTTCCAAATCTAATGAAACTGTCCAAATCTCCATCCAACACTCAAAACACAAAATATTGACCGAAGTCAAACTAATAGCTTTTAAATCAAATTTAAAAGCCTCGAGAAGCGTGCCAACCATCCCCACACCTCAAAATCAACATATAGATACTACGGGGAAGGGCAAATTGGTCAAAACACTTAAAAAAAAAACATTTCACCTAACAAGCTGTTACATTATCCACCTCTAAACCACTAGTTCGTCCTCTAACAAAAAGCAAATAAGGTACCTGGAGCGGTGAAAAGCTAGGGGTATCTACGATGCATGTCAGACTCGACCTCCTAAGTAAGCTCCTCAATAGGGCGATGTCTTCACTGGACTGTCACTGAATAGATACTCTTAGACCTCAACTTTCTAGTCTGCCTATTTAGAATAGCAATAGGCTCTTCCTCAGAGGTCAAATCGGGATCTAACATAACAAAATCCCATTGAATCACATGGGTATAGTCAGGACGGTACCTCTTCAACATGGGGACATGAAAAATAGGATAAACAACCGATAGATATGGAGGCAAAGCTAGCCTAAATACCACATCACCATACTTCTCAAGGATCTCGAAAGGGCTAATGAATCTCGAACTGAGCTTCCCTTTCTTCCTGAATCTCATCACACCCTTCTTGGGTGAAACTTTCAATAGAACTCAATCTCCAATCACATATGATACATCACGGGCTCGATGGTTGGTATAACTTTTCTATCTACTCTAGGCAGTATATAGCCTCTACTGAATTAGTCTTACATGATCCATCAAATCACTCAACAAATTTGTACTCCAAGGTCTCACCCCAAATAAATTGAACCATCCCACAGGGGATCTACACCTCCATCCATATAAAGCCTCAAAAGGCGCCATCTGAATACTGGAATGATAACTATTGTTGTAGGCAAACTCCGCTATGGGCAAACACTGGTCCTAATGACCTCCAAAATCCATGACACATGCTCGTAGCATGTCTTCTGGCACCTGAATAGTCCTCTCGAACTGACCATCCGTCTGAGGGTGGAAAGCTATGGTCAAATCAAGCTGAGTCCCCAACTCACACTAAATGATACTCTAAATACCCGAGGTAAACACCATACCTCTATCGAACACAATGTAAATAGTGACACCATGTAATTGAGCAATCTCTTTAATGTAGATCTTGGCCAGTTTCTCTGCATTAAAACTCGCTCTCACAGGAATGAAATGTGCTGATTTAGTCAATCGATCCACAATCACCCAACTTGAATCAAACTTTCCCAAGGTTAGAGGTAGACCATCTATGAAATCCATGGTGATTCTCTCCCACTTCCACTCGAGAATGGGCATCCTCTGCATCGTACCACCCAATCGCTGATGCTCATACTTAACCTGCTGGCAATTCAAATATTTAGCCACAAACTCCACCATATCCTTCTTCATACCATCCCACCAATAATACGGGTTCAGGTAATGATATATTTTAGTCGCTCTAGGATGAATGGAGTACTTGGAACAATGAGCCTCCTCCAAGATCAATCTAACCCATCCACCAACTCTAGGCACACAAACTCGGTGACTAATCCTCAAAACACCATCAGAATCAAGAGATGTCGCCTTAGCCTTACCACTCAACTCCTTATCATGAATCATTCTCAACATATCATTATTATAATGATGAGATCAAATCTTCTCCATCAAAGAAAATCTAGCCTCCAAGAAGGCTAACACATGCACAGGTGTCAAAATATCCAGCCTAACAAAGTGGTTAGCTAAGGGATGAACCTCCAAGGCCAAAGGTCACACCCGAGTCAAGAGATGAGCTAGACTCCCCATATTAGTCAACTTTTGGCTTAAAGTATCCGCAACCATATTTGCCTTACCCGAACGGTAATAAATAGTGAGATAATAATCCTTAAGCAACTCAAGATAACGTCGATGTCTCATATTAAGATCCCACTGGGTAAAGAAGTACTGAAGACTATGATGATCTGAGAAAATCTCACAATGGACTCCATATAGGTAACGTCGCCATAATTTCAACATGAAAACAACCGCGACCAACTTTAAATCATGGGTAGGATAATTCTTCTTGTGGGACTTCAACTAATGAGAAACATATACAATCACCTTACCCTCATGCATCAACACTGCACCCAAACCAACACCAGAAGCATCACAAAACACGGTGAAACCTAAGCCCTCCTTGGGCAAGGTCAAGATAGGAGCCAAAGTCAACAACTCCTTGAGCTTTTGAAAGCTCACCTCACAAAAATCTGACCACTAAAATACCACCTTCTTCTGAGTTAACTCGGTCAAAAAGGCCACAATAGTAGAGAAACCCTCCACAAAATGTCGATAGTAACCCGCTAAGACAATGAAACTCCGAATCTTGGTGGGTCTAGCCCAATAACGAATGGCCGCTATCTTGGCAAGATCAACCATAATACCATCCTTGGTCACCACATGACCTAAGAAAGAATTAGAATCCAACCAAAACTCACACTTGGAAAACTTAGCATATAACTTCTCATCACGCAAACTCTAAAGCACAGTAGTGTCTCATATGATTGGCCTCATTCTTGGAATAAACCAAGATATCATCTATAAATACAATTACAAAGGAGTCAAGATACAGTCAAAATACTCAGTTCATGAACTCCATGAATGCTGCTAGGGCATTGGTCAACCCGTAGGACATGATCAAAAACTCAATGACTATATTGAGTCTAAAAAGACTTTTTTAGAACATCCGAAGCTCTAATCCTCAACTGGTAATACCCAGACCTCAAATCAATCTTGGAAAATATAGAAGCACCCTAAAGCTAGTCAAATAAATCATCAATGCGCGAGGAAGAGGATACTTATTCTTGACAGTCACCTTGTTCAACTGTCGATAGCCAATACACATACATATCGAATAAGATAGGAGAACCCTAAGGAGATACACTAGGTCGAATAAAACCCTTGCCTTATAGATCCTGCAATCACTCCTTTAATTTCTTCAACTCAACCAAGGGAATCCTATTAGGAGGAATGGAAAGGGGATTGGTGCCTGACTCAACATTAATAGCAAAATCAAATCACAGTCCAGAGGCATACCAGGCTAATCTGTAGGAAACACATCCATGAACTTGCGAACAACCCAAACAGATTCCAAAGAAGGTGGGGAGGCAACACTAGTATTGCGAACATAGGCCAAATAAGACAAATACCTCTTTTCTACCATGCGATAAACACATAAAAAAGATATAACCCCCTTCAGGCTTGAATTAAGAGTACCTTTACAAGATAACCTTGGCATACCCGGAGTATCTAAAGTCACAGTCTTAGAATAATTCAAAATAGCATGATAAGGAGCTAACCAATCAATACCTAAAATAATATCAAAATCAACTATGTCTAGGATAATCATGTCTACCTAAGTCTCACGCGCCTCATAGGTAATAACACAAGATTGGTACATCCGATCAACTATTAAAGAATCTCTTATGGGTGTAGAAACATGAAGAGGCTCAGCAAGAGACTCATATGAAGCATCAAAACCAGTAGTAAAATATGTAGACGTATAAGAGAATGTAGACCTAGGTTAGAATAACAAGAAAGTAGATCGGTAGCAAACTGGGATGACACCTATAATAACTATATCATAGGCCTCCACTTCGGGTCTCCTAGGTATAGAATAACACTATACATGCTCGTTCCCAAACTAAGCAACCCTACATCCACCACCACGAGCTCTCTAATTTCCACCCCGAGCACCTCTAGTACCACCCCTATAACTTTGTGAACCACCTCTAACTACAGAAATAGGAGTAGGGCAAAGCTGAAGTTGAGAACCTTATCGGGTAGGGCCCAATGCTTGTCGAGGGAAGTCCCTCACATAATGTCCAATTTCATTACATATGAAACACTCCTTGCTACTAGCATTATGCTGAGAGGGTCTAGAAGAATCAAAGTGGCCTCCCTGTCCTGAAGAACTATAACCAAAACCTCTATTGGCATGACTTAAACCCTGGCTAACTGGAGCCACAAAAACCATAGACCTACTACTCAAACTCTATAAGGCTACTTGAACTGGTCTACCATGATAACTACGAGGGCGTCTGCCGGAGAAATCTCAACCCCATGATATATGTCCACTAAACTCACCCTGTCGGTACACCTTCTTGGCACTAACCTGAGTAGCCTAACTAATCGACTCAATCAACTTAGCATGCTCTACAATACTCTGGAAAAAAGCTATTGACACTACTATCTGAGTGGTAACTAATTGATAAGAACCATCCAATCCCTTGACAAACTTCCTAATCCTCTCTAACTTAGTGGATATACTGGCAGCTAAAAATCTAGATAGAGCATGAAAACATGCCTTATACTCAGCAATAGACATGGGTCACTACTCCAGGTGATCAAACTCATGTCTCATCTGATCCCTCAAACTGTAAGGCACGAACCTCTCCAGAAAAGCCTAAAAACACTGGGTCCATGTCATTGCAGGCAAACCCAATGGTCTATAACTAGAAAGAGATCTCCACCACTGTTTGGCTATGTCAGTCAATTGATAAGTAGTATAAGCAACTCCACGGGACTCAAGGGACCTCATAACGCTCAATTACACCACTAAAACCAATTAGACAGTGTATGCGGTCGTTATCAATAAATTTACCTAACTCAATGAGTTGGGGTCGATCCCATAGAGAATAATATAAGCGGGGATGGAGAAAATTAGGAATTAAAAATCACTCATTCTAATCCTAACAATTGATACAAATATATATATATATATATTTTTTTTGGGGGGGGGGGTTCGATTAAAAAGAAACATACAAAGATAGAATTAATAAAAAGAAGGATAGAGCGATCAATGGCCTACACAAAGTAGGATAACCAGGAATATGGGAACATGAAATTGATTAATATCAATGATCCATTGAATTTAACTAATTACTCACTAATTAATCACGATTTAGCAATTAGCCTTGGATTCAAAATTACCCACTAATGTTTGTTTACCAATTGTGGGTTTATCTTCACTTGTTCTTTCGAATCAAGCTAAGAAACATTAATCACAAATCAAAGTAAATGGGTAATTCCCACTCTAATATCCACTTTCAAGTCAATTAAAGTAGAAATCAAATAAAGCTCAAGATTAATTAGATAAGCAAAAACCCAATCATAAATTAGTAAGAATTTAATAATATAAACGCATAAGATAAAATCAAAATCAAAATTCAAAATATAAATATTGCATTATATCTAACTACAATATCAAGTATGAATTTAACAACTACACCCAAAATTAGTCACGGCAAAGCAAGGTATTGAAGAAAGGGTTAAGAATTTCTCAATAAAGTGCTCCAATCTTCTCTTCCAAGGGTGTTGGTTGAAGAACCCTAGCCTCCAAGCTTGAGAAATAAGCCAAAGATCATGAAAAATGTTCCCAAGTCTTTCTTTTATAATCCCCAATTTTCAAATTAAAAAAATGACCAAAATAGCCCCTAAATCTTATGATTTACAAATCTGGCCATTTTTGCACTTCTAGTCACTTTTTCTATTTTCTTCAGTTTGACCTCTTTTTGACTTGTTTTTCACTTGGTTTCTTCAAATCCTCTTCTCAACCATATAAAACCTGTAAAATAGAAGTAAACCATAGTAAATGTACTCTTTCTTAAATAAACATGACAAAAATCTAAGCTTAGAGATAAGATCAGTTGGTGGAAATAGCAACTTATCAACACCCCCAAACTTAAATTATTGCTTGTCCTCAAGCAATTCAAATCAATTAATTCTCTTCAAGGGACAAAATTCAAAAGTGCACCAAGATAATACCAAGTCAAAGAAAATACAATTTAAGCACACACACATGACTTTGATTGGTACCAACAATTAATCCAAGACATATGAATCACCAACTCTTCTAAAAAAATTCACTTTCTTTTCAAGTCCACAAATAATACCATACAAATCAAAGTAACACCCAAGTCATGACACTAGAGCTTCAAAATTTGTCTCTTTGTCACAAAACATATTTCTTTTGTTCTTTTCTCTCAATTGGAAAATGGAATAAATTCACAACTCAAATAATCTTGTGCCCTCACAAACAAGAGAGTATCCCACACTTCAACAATGAAATACAAAACACACTTGGGATATCAAATGGAAAGAATTGACCCTCTCTCTCACAAAGAAGTTAAAATGCATTCAAGTAGTGTCATAGGCTTTCCCTTCATGTACTTCGCCAGTAATGTAGACACACTTGGCTCAAAATCAACTAGGACATAAGGGTTGTAATGTAGGCTTTTGATTGAGGTAGGGACATATTTTGGAAAGAGTGACTCAAAACCTCCCTAAGCACTACACTTTGCAACAATAAACACATTTCCATCATAATTTTCCATCCTTATTCTCCCTTTTTTTTTCTTTTTTTTCTTCAATTCAATGCCTAGTCTTCCCTTTGCGCTCAAACTTTATTTTTCCTTCATTTTCTTTCTTTTTGTTCTTTTCTTCAAAACATCAAGAAAGATTTCATTTTTTTTATCTCTTCTTTAAAATGACTACCACATCACTACTTTTTCAACCATCACCCCCAAACTTAGGCTTTTTAGCCCATATATTACTTGCAAAGAACTTAGGGAGGTAGGGTATCAAAAGATGGATTAATTTAAGAATAAAATGGTAAAGTTTGTAACATTGGTTGCCAAAGAAAAGGTTAAAGGTTCGAAGGGGTTAACTAGGGAAAATATGCAAGGGTAGGAATTTTAAGGCACAAAATGGTCCAAGGAAGGCTTAATATCAATTTTCAAGCCAAGTGTAGTCTACAATTTCGCCTTGAAAATATTTCGGGCAAGTTCTAGACCACAAGATAATATGCAAAAAGAACTAACAAAACAAGCTTACCACTTATAGAACATAAAAATTCAAGTAGAAAATGTTTCCAAGACCCAATGAAAACAAATGAACTCAAAAAGTTACTTCTAGCCTAAAAAGACTATTAGTGAACAAAAGACCCAAAAATTGAGTCTAAACATCATAACAAGAGTGTTCACTTCAATCATTTTTCTCCTTTTCAAAAAATCAAGAACTCACATGCCAAGGTTTTAATATGTTGGTACCAAGCAAGCCACACATGAGCCAAGGAGAAAAAATCATAAGAAAACACCACTATACTACTACACTAACTAAAAGTACACCCAAATGAGACTAGTTCCCCTAAGAAAGTTTTCAAGCTATCCATCATTTGGAAAAACCACTAAAAACATACTTAAAAATACCAGGTTCAAAAGAAAACTAGCATTCTTAGGAAAAGAACGGAGCACAAAGAAAAGCCAAGGATATTGTTAATATAAAAATAAATAAAGAAGCTAGTAATTTAAAAAAAAAAATTTAAAAAAAATCATACTAATATAATGTCTCAAACAAAACAAAAATATCAAAACACAAGAGCTAATCTACCAGTTCCATACTCAACATGAATATCATTTAACATTTAAGGTTAATATGCAAGTAGCAGTCACGCAATGAACTCGTACTCTTTGTAACACTCCAAAAACACATTTTAAACACCCGAGATAGTCACATATTCAGTCCAATTCACTGATCAAACTCAGTTAAGAAATGACACAGTTAGACAGAAGCTTAGATACAATTCGACGCCAAGGTTGCGTATCTCGTGTGTAAAAAAAAATTCAACTCAAGCAATCTATCCAAGCAGTGGAAAACCTATATGAATACCCAAAAATAAATCACAATCAACTTCTAATGGTAGTCAATTACTCAGACTTCACTGGTGAATAAAATTGTCTTTCAGGCATTCTGTCAAACAGGTTACGGGCGTCACTTTGCTAGCTTAATTTCAGTAATAATGGTAAGTTAAAAGCCCTCCCAAAATGTTGGAAATTATAGTTTGATGAATCACACCTCAATAACAATTAGCCAATAACCACAATTGCACAATTTTAGATTTCAATTCAACACAAAATGAGCCATATAGTAAAAGAAGCAAAAAGAATGTTTATGCTTTTAAGCAAATGGTGAAATAAAATATAAGGGGAAGGGGTTAGTATATAAAACTACTCACTCGTACTAACACTTGAGCATGCCATTTTACTCAATGCACCACCATTTATACATTTAATCTTTGTCACACATGAACCACTGCTTGTTTTTTGCACTATTTTGTTGCTGCTCCAACCATTTAACCTGTCAAAACAATGCCAAAATTTGTGAACTTGACATCAAATAGCAAAAAACTGGGTAGCTCACTAGTTTGGGCTGCTCCGTTACCTCAACCTGCTCAAATCAACAACAAAAAATTTGAAATTTTGCAGATTAGTCAAAATAAAACAAACTATTTTAAAAAAGAAAATTTTAAAAAAAAACGACCTTAAAATTAAAAACGATGGGTTGCCTCCCACCAAGCACTTGATTTAACATCGCGGTACGAGTAAAGCAACTTTACCACTCATCTCTCTACTTGGAGGATATGAATCTTCTCCCCAACTTTGAATCACGATCATGACAATGCTCGTGGGGTGGTGGTATAAAAGCAAATAGGCTACTTTCTCAATGTCTCATCTTACACTTTTTGGCCTTTAAGTGAGGGATGCCATTTTTGTCGCCTCGGTATGGCAAACATCATAATGGAAAAGCTTTGGCCCTCATCTCCAAAATCCCCCATAGGCTCGATTATTTCAATTTCCATATATTTAACCAAGCACAATGTCGAGAAGTGGTTTGAATGTGGTTTAAGCCTCTTCATTTCCCAATTTTCTCCTAGCTTGACATCCTCACCTCCAAATGAACTAGAGTCTTTAAAAATGATTTGAGTTTTTCTTTCCAACTCTAGTGTCATTGCTTCAAGTTTGGCATCGAGAGTTATATTTGGATCTGATGGTATGCAATTCCCTAATAATTCTTCAAATTTACTTTCAACCCCTTAATCTCCCAACTCGTATTGAGGCATAGACAATTCCATGGCATATAAAGGGTTGAAAAGTACTTCACATGAATCCTTTTCACCTTCAAAATCTTTGATAAGTACCGCCATGATTTGTTTAAGGAGTTTCAACTCCTCCTCCAAACTTGATTCCTGCTCAAAGCTAGTTCGAAGCATCACTTGAATTCCTCCAAATCTGGCAATTTGTTCTTTCTTTGCCATGCCATTGGTCCTATCAAACTCAAAAGTACAACTACAAAATTCATTAGAACTTGGGGAAGGAGAAAAATCATTATCACAATAATCACAATGTCCACTTTGACCACCACGTTCACAACAAGTAGACCCAATATAGAATTAAGATGGTGCACATACCTCTGTCCTGGGGGGCATTATCAAAATTTTGTCAAAAGTGGGATCATTCACAATAAGGACATGGGTAATCAACATATGACTTGCAACCACCAAAGTCATTTTCATCCAAAGATGCCATAGTAACAAGTATAACAAAATAAAAATCTACTAACACAATAAACAAAATAAAATAACAAACACATATTCACAAGTTTAAATTAAAGCTAGTAAACTCAATTTCCAAACAAACTCAATACGCCAAATTGTTCCCCAGCAACGGCGCCATTTTTGATAACGCTCAATTACACCCCTAGAACTAATTAGAAAGTGTACGCAGTCGCTAGCAATATATTTACCCAACTCAATGAGTCGGGGTCGATCCCACAGGGAACAATATAAATGACAATTGAGAAAATTAGGAATTAAAAATCACTCACTCTAATCCAAACAATTGATACAAATATTTTATTTTGGGAGGGGGAGGGTTTCGATTAAAAATAAACACACAAAGATAGAATTAATAAAAAGAAGGATAGAGCGATCAATGGCCTACACAAAGTGGGAAAACAAGGAATATGGGAATGGGAAATTGATTAATATCAATGATCCATTGTATTTAACTAATTAATCACGATTTAGAAATTAGCCTTGGATTCAAAATTACCCACTAATGTCTGTTGACCAATTGTGGGTTTATCTTCACTTGTTCTCTCGAATCAAGCTAAGAAACATTAATCACAAATCCATTAGATAGGGATTTTTCCTATCTCTAGCTCAAATCCATTAGATAGGGATTAAAGCCCCAAATCACGCTAATTAATCTTTCTCAACCTCAATTAACTCTCTCAAGCTTAATCAAAGTAAATAGGCAACTCCCACTCTGATATCCTCTTTCAAGTCAATTAAAGTAGAAATCAAATAAAGCTCAAGATTAATTAGATAATAAAAAACCCAATCATAAACTAGTAAGAATTTAATAATAAAAAAGCATAAGATAAAATCAAAATTCAAATTAAAAATATAAATATTGCATTATCTCTAAATACAATATCAAGTATGAATTTAAAAACTACACCAAAAATTAGTCACTACAATGCAAGGAATTGAAGAAAGGGTTAAGAATTTCTCAATAAAGTGCTCCAATCTTCTCTTCCAAGGGTGTTGGTTGAAGAACCCTAGCCTCCAAACGTGAGAAATAAGCCAAAGATCATGAAAAATTCTCTCAAGTCTTGCTTTTATAATCCCCAATTTTCCAATTAAAAAAAATGATGAAAACAATCCCTAAATCTTCAGATTTACAAATCTGGCCATTTTTGCACTTCTAGCCACTTTTTCCATTTTCTTCAATTTGACCTCTTTTTGACTTGTTTTTCACTTGGTTTATTCAAATCCTCTTCTCAGCCATATAAAACCTATAAAATATAAGTAAAACATAGTAAATACACTTTTTCTTAAAGATAAGATAAGTTGGTGAAAATACCAACTTATCAGGACCCGAAGTTGTGCAACCTCTCCTGATAATCAAGCAAAAGCTCATAGGCATCCTCTCCAATAGCACCACAAAACTAGGGAGGAGCTAGGTGAATGGACCTCTCAAACCTCTTCTGATCATCAAAAGACATTGTAGGGGCTGAAGCAATAGGAGGAATAATACGTCTAGTAGGTAATGAATCCAAACGTGGGTGTACTACAATAGATGGCTTTATGCCTGAAGTCGGAATACCATAAGAAGAAGCCGATACTAACGGCGGAATATCACTCAAAGTCTGAGCAATACCTAGTACACTCCAAGGAATACCATCCAAACGACCCAAGAGACGAATCAATAGATCCTGTAGCACTGGGGTGTCAATCGAACCTCGTGGAACCTGAACTAGTCCCGCACCTCCTTACTGATAATCACCCTCAACATACTCAACCTCAGGCTTAGGAAAGCCATCTCTAGAACGTCCTCTGACTAGGGCAGTTTCTCGTGCCCATCCTCTACCTTTAGGTCGTCCACGAACCCTACCTCATCCCCTAACTGGGATTCAAACATTGGGTGCTAACTCAGTATGCCAAGCATCTCTGGACCTAGTCCTCACAATCAGCATAGAAAAGAATGAAATACAAGTTTAGAATATAGGGTACGAATAACCCACACGATAAGGAATCAAATTAGAGAAGTTTTTCCTAAATACATCTTATATCCTCTCAAAGGTAGATACGAACGTCTACGTACCTATACGCGAGACTCTACTAGGCATCCTACTCATACACTTATGAGACTAGTAAACTTTTCTATGATACTAATTTATCACGACCCAAAAGTTGAGTTCATGATGGCACTTACCTCGCGACTAGCCTTAGTAATTAAGCCAACACCCACAAGAATAGACAACCCAATATCCAAGAATACTAGAACAGAGTCGAGCCAAATATGTAATTAATATAAAACTCTAGATGAAACAATAAGCCTAAAATACTGGTGTCATATTAAAGAGCATCTAATATAAGGTTTGAAAACTGAATATACAATAATCTGTCTCCAAATGAAAATAAAGACATAATATGACTAAGAAAAGGTCTGGAGGCTGCCCCAAACTCTGGAGATCACCCATACCTCGACCACCAACCTTCATAGCGTGAATCAACTATCGCGAGTCGTACTCGAACTAGGATTTGCATCAAAAAGGCATAGTAGGAGTGAGTATGGTCTAATTGTACACAGTAGGTATCATAGGCTGACTAAGCATAGTATAAAATAATACAAGTAAAAGATATTAAGAGCACGTCACCTACAAATAGAAAAGTTCCCAAATGGTAGCTCACATCGTCTTCACTAACAGTTCTATAATGTACAGTCTAAAGGGAAACATAAACATAATAAATATACATAAAGGAATAAAGTACACATCGACAGGTACAAAAAAGGGAACACAAAAGATGCAAGTGCAATGAAATGCAATGATGTAGTATGGTGAAACTTACGTATACACCTTCCAATACTCAATGCTTTGGACAGGACCCATGGGGGATTCGCAACCCATATACTTTCATAATCTCAATAAACTTTATCGGCAATGACAACGACTTAGGTTTTCTAATCCCTCCTAATCCACCTAACCAGCAATGACTTCGGCCAAGGTTTTCAAAACCTCACCACCTTGCCGACAATACCCTCGGCCAAGGATTTTATAAAAAGGATTTTCATATTCTTTCAAAAATCATAATGTCTCAGAGGTATCAAGTCTCATGAATATGTAAAGATGATATGAGGATGTAATGCTGATAACCAATGAGTATGAAGATAAACATCAATTTAATACAGGCATGAATGAGCTTAGAATCTAGTCTATATATTGATGATTCATGATATAAGCCATTATAGGGAACCTCTAGTATATATAATCATGTAAGACATCAATAAACTCATTTAAATTATCATTCAGGTATCAAACATGTAATAAAGGCAGTTAAATGCTCAAATAAGGTCTATAATATCCAGAAAAAAACCCACTCGGGTGACACAATAATAAATATGACAAGTAATGCATAAGTAAGGCCTAAAATTATCAAATAAATCCCCCACACGAGCGTCATGTAATATATGATATCTCAAGTCAACAATAATAAGCATGTAAGCCACCTCACGGGTACACAACAATAATAACCATTATGAAATGATACTCCCATGGCTAATCTCTCAAAATCATGGCATACTTTACTCACTTATTAACTGTCCATCCCATTCTGAAGAAAGTTAAGCCATAACATAGCTCAAAGCGTCGAATCCAAGCCTAAGGACTTCAACACAGATCCTTCCCTTTCAAACAGTTTGAGAATCAACTAAAACATTCAAATATAACATCTACGTATTAAAAGAAGTCTAATGATACCCATATAGACTATATTTAAGATGGGTTCAAAATGGGTTCGAAAAATAAGTTAAAAACTGAGAGGGGTAAAATTAGAGTGTTATTTCAAAAACTTGTTTCCCAAGGTTATAATACTTTATGGTTGAAAACCCAAGTAAAAACGAGCTGAAAACGAGGCTCAAATTGAAGAAAAATTAATTTAAGAGGTTACAGGCAAAACCCCTAATCTCTAGTTTGAAATCAAGATTAAAAGGTGTTTTCAAAGATATAATTAATATAAAATAATGGGAATATGGTTTAGGAGCTTACCCAAGCAAGAATGGTGAGAAAAACCCTAGAAATTGCCTATTCCCAAAGCTTGAAGGTCCAAAAATAGAGGAAAATAGCAAAATTAGACTATATATACTGATCCAGCGATGGCCACTTAAACAACTAAACGATCGCTAAAGCGGTCACCGCTTAAGTGGCTGGGGGTCACTAAAGTAGCCTAGCCTCCATGGATTGACTCCGCTCAATTGATCCACCACCGCTAAAGCAGTAAAGTGCCTGCTTTAATAGCTAGGCGACAGCCAACTGAGCTCCACTAAAGTGGTGCCTTACCACTAAATCAGCTATTGCTAAAGCAGTCTTTGGCCGCTAAAGTGGCTGCACCAGATTTCAGCTGCATCAACAACTTTGCTAAGTTGCAAAGTTGCTAATCGACCCCTTGGGATTCATTCAAAATCCCGTGAATGAAAATGAACTATGCTACTAGGCTATTTTCGATGTTCCAAACTCAATGGCAATGATGGATTTTTGAAAAAGGATTGTTTTCAATAAATTAGCCCCTGGGACCCCCTTTAAGCTTAATTTAACTAGTTTTTAAAATAAGGGTCGAAACGCAAAATAAAGCCTCCATACCAAAAATAACCATGCTACTAACCTACAATTGATCTTTCAAATCTAATGGGACTATCCAAATCACCATCCTACACTCGAAACACAAAATGTTGATTGAAGTCAAACTAATGGGTTTTAATGCCTCAAATAGTTCTGAACTCTACCAAATTAATTCTAAAAGACTCGAGAAGCTTTCCAATCATCCCCACACCTCAAAATCAACATGTAGCAAATACGGCGAATGGGAAAATAGTCAAAACACTTAAAAGGAACATTTCACATAATAGGTTCTTACATATGCTTACTTGCTCACATTTCATAAAGTATACTTATTCATGTTAACGTCCACTTACTCAGGTGATATAGTCTACCTACCCACCTGATTCATATGTCATATTTCCCTTTATTATATGACTACATGTCTAGTCCACTTGCTTATATGTTATATGATTTTGTAGATTTAGTGCTTAAATGTTATGTACTCATCTAGTCCATTTACACAATGTGTTTTATAGTCTACTTGCTCATGTACAATACATTTTGTAATTCATCTTCCCACATGCTACATGTCTTATAGTTTATTTCTCATATGCTACCTAGTTCACATGCTCAGATACGATAAACTCTTACAATTATGGATACACAGATCATATGTCCCTATAGTTCAAATGTCTATGTATTGTATGCTTCTTGTGTACACTAGTTCATATGCTAAATACACTTCTTTGTGGCTTATTATTCATATATTAGGTAATCTTTTCTGACCGCTTGCTTATATGCCATATACTCTACGTAACTTAATTGTTCATAAGCTATATTCCCCCTTTATGCTTATTTATTTAAGTATTAAATATATTGGGATAAAGTTCTCTTATTTCATAGTGAAGTAGGTATTTCACCAGGAAATATTGGGCATATACGTGAATTTTAGCACAACCCATGCCTTTAGATGGATGGATAAGCATAGTACCCTATTAAGATACGAGGAACACAAATTTTCACATAGGCAATTGTGTGTTCTTACAAAATTCACCTATTAAAGGCCTCATGAGATTTGGAAAGAAGGAAAAGTTGAGCCCTTAATATGTTGGGCCTTAACATACAAAGAATTAACTAGGAAGCACATCTAGTATTTCACATATCTATACAACGTTATTATTTAGGGGAACCATAACTTATTACAACCACTAAGAGCATTGAATTCATAGAGGGCTTATCACTAGAGTAAGTTATAATGTCTCTCCTTAACCAATAGATGAGAAAGTTGAGAGCTAAGAATATAGTCTCATTTAGAGTATTGTGTAGGAGTCGGAGAGCTAAAACAAGCCACTTAGGAATATGAGAACACTATGATGTCCAAGTATCCATACTGTTCTAAGAAACCATATGAGATTTCAACATCACTTGTCTTTCATACCCTATTATGAGTTTAACATGCATCTATTTACTTGTTCATAGGATCACTTCATTACTTGTTAGCATGTTCACTTTCTCATCAGTTCACTTGTTATCTTACTCATGTGTCATATGTTCACATGTGTCATTCATATTTAGGTTTCCTGAAGTCTAAGTGTTTCACATCAAGCTGGTGTATAAAAAAAGAGGGAAAGGCAAGTTACACTATACAAAATTGTTTCGCTTGATTATATATGGCCAAGAGGAGCCTTACTTACCTTTCAATTATTTAATATGCTTCATTTGTTGAAACATCGTGCAAGACATGTATATGTGCTTTTTAGTCAGCTAAAATGTCTTGTATAACCTTGTTTACATGGGAAATTCTGGTAAATGTTTTGGAGAAATTCTAGAGTCAATATTGTTTTGAGTTACACCTCTCATTTGAGGACAAATGATCCAAAGGGGGGGATGATAAAACACCTCATACATTTCAACATGTATACGACTAAGTTAGTAGCGATGAAAGTATTTAAACTTGAGATAGTAAAAGGTGGTAGTTAGTCTTAAAATTTAAAGTGGCAAAGTGTATATTTGAGTTAATTAAAGTAAAGGGATTGAGATTTGGAAAAATGGGATAAAATAAGTGAGGTTCTTGCTTGACTATATTAAGCTAGTAGGTGGCAAGTAAGTGCATCAGCTACTTAGACTATTTGACCAAGTTAAAAGGCTCAAGTAGGTGTATCACCTACTTAGAATAATGGACCTATTTGTGGCCCATATTATGTGAAAGAAATGGAAAAGGGAAATGAGAGGAATGAGCAGCACAAGGTCCAATCTATCCAAGCCCACAAAGAAGTAAATAAAATGGCCAAGTAGGTGCCTACCTACTTAGCATTTGTGGCCCAAATAAAGCCAAATGGTGGCTAGAAATAAGGAGGAGAAAGAGTCAACAAGGAGAGGCCTTTAAAATCCAAAAATCAGATGAATATTCTCATTTTTTCCACATCCAATATTAAGTCTCTCAAGTCTCTTAATGTATCACCTCCCTCTTCCAAATAGCTGCCCTAATTTTCCATTAGGGTTCTAAATACTTTTCAACTTATTTAGAACAAAACAGCCCACAAGATCACATTATCCCCTCCTTGGCTTTATATAAATTGTAGAGTTTTTCAAGAAGAGTGAAGTGGATAGAGTTATGGGTGTTGGAAGCAAAGGTGTTGTCACTCTCTTCCTAGGATTAAGGTAAGAATTTCATGTTATAATCTTGGTTATTTTCCCTATTTTCATGTGATGTTCATGCTAATTTTCCTCTCCTTTTTAGTGGATTGGAAAAGGGTTACAAGGGCAATAATTAAAGGAAAACAGCATGTTAAGACAACCAAGGTAAGGTGCTGGCCCCACCTCGAATTAAAAGATTATTTGAGCATCTAAGCATACTTGTTAATTTGAACTCATGGGACGGTGATCGAAAGTCATGAGTTTAAGTTTACTAGTTTTATTGATATGTTTGGGGGATGAATTATTTTTTTTTTAGTATGAGGGTTGTGGATGACCCTAGAAAATGTATAGGTAAAAGTGGTCATGGGGCGGATTTGTAGGGTGTGGCGATACACCATTAATTTTGTAGTTTTATAAGCTCACTGCCCGTCCCTTATTAGGTACTATTTATACATATATTATGAATCCCAGGGAGATCGGGGGACCCCATGGGAAGTTCATTTCATGTAAATAACTATAGCGGGCATAATGTGTTAAAGAACACCCTTAATTGGAAGAAATATTGGCATACTGCCCAGCTACTATTTTGACAAATTAAAATACCCCGAGTTGGTTGGTTATATGCTAATATCATTCTTATTACTTTACATTTGTTGTAGATGAAGATTATCCCATGAAAGGACATGTTGGCACTTCATAAATTATACAAATTGGGAATTGAGGTATGTAAGGCTATTTGATTCCATATTCTTTGGCATGAAATCTTATACTTATGTTATTACCAGCAAAGTGATCTTCCTAATAAAGGAAACAAACTGATGGTATTCAATCTCTAATGTGGTTAATGACCTTCTTCCTACGGTCCATGGTTTCATAAATGTGTCAAAATGACTCTATATGTGTTCATTATCCTATATCGGTGTGTTTATACTTCCAAGTACTAGTATGAAAAAGGTTATCTAAGTGGAAAGTTTCATGGGACATCGTCTAAGTCAAATTAGGTTCATTAAGTCAATAGGATCCTACATTACACTTGTTATGATTGTTTATATGTCGAATACATATTTTGTCCATTATATATTTTATTTATGTCCATCTTGAGGAAATCTCAAACTCAAGAATCATTCACAGCCTCTTAAAAAGATGTATTAGGAAATGTTGCAGCCCCATCTCAATGACTAGGTAACCATTTACTGTATAACCTAATAATGACACTGTTATATCCTGCTAAAATGAACCAAGATTATAAAATTGGTACAAATGCAACTGTAGATGCAAGTAACACAAAACCTCTACAAGCCTTTCTCTGAATTTTGAAAACATGAAACCTTCCTCTGAAGGTTACCTCTTGGACAATACTGGTCTAAGACTTTTCCACCTTTGACCTTAAGAATAATAGGCATAATCTGTATGACATAGATTATAGTATGAATGGGAATACTCTTCTTAACTTACCTCTATCACGCAATTTAGATTACGAAAGAAGGTCATATTTCCTAAATGTCCAAGAAGCCCTCTAATTATAAATATGGCAACACATTAATAAGTAAGGCTCTACTAGACATGACTTTGTAGACTCCCTAGGATGAACTGCTCTGATACCACTTCTTTTACGCCTCAAATCCTATTGAGACGGATAGGCACTCGATGCCCTAAAGGCCCGAGAGAACTAATTTATTACTTATGCTTACCGTGTATGTAACTATGATAAATATAAATCTTGATAAGTATAGGTAAGATGACCTAATAAAAATACCAACATACATGACTTGCCCATTGAGGCTTTAATTACTAGGAAACAAGACTCAATTGCTCTTTACATTAACATTAGTCTACAAAGCCTCTAAGAGATAGACAACTTAGTATAGGTCGGGACAAGACCCATCCTTACCCTTAACAATAATATAATATCAAAATACATGCTAAAGACTCGATAAGCCACAAATCAACATGGAGCTCATCAAAATCCAATGAGTATCATTTGCTTCTATTGGGGAGATCTATTAGCTGGAGTACCTGTACCTATGACATGAAACACAGTGCCCCCCATAAGAGGTATCAGTACAAAAGAATGTACTGAATATATCAAACATAAAGTAAACACGTGTAACATAAGAGCTCAAGTGAGATTGAGTACAAAAGTATAAATAAGTATAAAAGACCACCATTGCTTATACTTGTAGAATCATTTACATTACATTCTTTTCTTTTCTTTACTCTGCTTTGCTTCGTAAACTTTGTAATGCATGTGATGTAATGACCATCTGATCAGTGGTAGAAGAGGATGAACCATGCTAGCCATTTTAACCCCTGAGATACGGTCCTCATAAATATACAAATTGGGATCGACCCATGCTATGTATTGTAACCCCTGGGATACCACCCATAAATATGTAACTTAGGATCGACCGATGGTAGGTATTATGACCCATGGGATATCACCCATAAATATGTAATTTGGGATCCACCCATGCTAGGTACTATAACCCCAGGGATACAACCCATAAGTATATAACTTGGGATTGACCCATGCTAGGTATTATAACCCCGAGGATACCACCCATAAATATTTAACTTAAGATAGACCCATGCTAGGTGTTATAACCCCTAAGATACCATCCATAAATACACAAATTGAGATCATGCTAGGCTTTTGCCCCTGGGATACCACCCATAAATATATTAATTCACTATACCTTGTTTCTTTAATCTTTGAGATTGTTCTTATGGTGGTCATAACATTTTTGAACTTTGGAACTATAGACATGTGAACAATATACTTAGGGTAGTAACAATGACGGAAGAAACAAATGTAACATCACTATAATAATTAAGAACTCATACAACATAATGAACCTTATATGACCTAGGGAATAGCTCATAGAATTTGTTGTTTTGAATAACATTGTCACGCCAATACTTGAAAGAATAAATAGACATATATAGAGTAATGAACACATATGGACTTACTTTAACACACTTAAGAGACCATGGGCAGATCAAAATCCCGGACAAGTGTACATTCCACGTAAGGACATATATAAAATATATAATGGACAAAATATATATCCGACATATAAAAACTTGTAAAATGTGTAATGTAGGATCCTATTGACTCAATAAACCTCATTTGACTTAGAGGAGGACGCGTGAAACTTGCCTCTTAAAGCACCATTGTCATACTTGTACTTGGATGTATAAACCCACCAGTATAGTGAACACATAGAGAATTACTGTGACATATTTGTGAAACCATGGGCCATATGAAGAAGACCATTAACCATGTTAGAGAATGTATACCATCAGTATGTGTCCTTTACCAGGATGATCACTTTGATAGTAATAACATATGTATAAGATTTCATGCCAAAGAATATGGAATCAAATGGCCTTTCATACCTCAATTCCCAATTTGTATAGTTTATGAAGTGCCAACATGTCCTTTAATGTACTGATCATCTTTAGCAACAACAATGTCAAGTAGTAAGGCTAATATTAGTAGCTAACCAACCAACTCATGCTGTTTCAATTTGTTAAAATAGTAGTCGGGCAGTACACCCATATTTCATCCAATTAAAAGTGTTCTTTAGTACATTTTACCCACTATGGTTATTTACATGAAATGACATTCCCATGAGGTCCCACGGTACTCCCTGCTTATAAAACTACAAAATTAATGGTGTATCGCCACACCCTATAAATTCGCCCCATGACCGCTTTTGCCAAACCATATTCTAAGGCCATCCACAACTCTCATACTCCACAACAAATAATACAACACCCAAACATATCAACATAACAAGAAAACATGAACTCACGACTTTCGTTCACCATCCCATGAGTTCTAATTAACAAGTGTGCTTAGATGCTCAAATAATTTTTTAAGTAGAGCTAGGAGCAACACCTTATCTTGACTGTCTTAATATGCTATTTTCCTTCAATTACTGCCCCTGTAACCCTTTTCTAATCCACTAAAATAGGAGAGGAAAACTAGCATGAGTATCATATGAAAATAGGGAAAAGAACTAAGATAATAAAATGAAATTATTACATTAATCCTAAGAAGAGAGTGACAACACGTTTGCTTCCAACACCCATAACTCTATCCACTTCACTCTTCTTGAAAAACTATATAATTTATATGAAGCCAAGAAGGGGAGAATATGATCTTGTGCTACTTTGTAAGAAATAAGTTGAAGAGTACTTACAACCCTAATAGAAAATTAGGGTGGCTGTTTAGAGGAGGGAGGAGAGATATTAATAGGCTTAAGATACTTAATATTGGATGAGGAAAAATTGAGAATATGCATTTGATTTTTTGACTTTAAAGGTCTCTCCTTGTTGACTCTTTCTCCTCGTTATTTTAGCTACCATTTGGCTTTATTTGGGCCACAAATGCTATGTATGTGATGCACCTACTTGTCTATTTTATTTACTTTTTTATGGCATTGGACAGATTGGGCCTTGTGTTGCTCATTCCTCTCATTGTCCTTTTCCATTTCTTTCACATAATAGGTCCATTAGTCTAAGTAGGTGATACATCTACTTGGTCCTTTTAACTTGGTCAAATAGTCTAAGTAGGTGATACACCTACTTGTCACCTACTAGCTTAATATAGTTAAGCAAACACCTCAGTTATTTTATTCTATTTTTCCAAATCTTAATCCCTTTACTTTAACTTAACATAAATATACACTTTTCCACTTTAAAGTTTAAGACCAACTACCACCTTTTACTATCTCGAGTTTAAATACTTTCATCGATTCTAACTTAGTCGTATACATGTTGAAATATATGGGGTGTTACAAGTTATTAGATATGTTTTGGCATTTTCATATTCCTCTCATTGTTACATGATAATACATGGTTGGTATTACTCCTTGAATGGCTCAAGTATGTTGTAGGGTCGAATAGACTATATGAGTTATGGTATTGGTTAGAAATCTGGTGTTGAGTGGTTTAGTGTTGAATTTTGGGTCATGGTGTGTTGATTTGTCTATTTGAGTAGTTAATGTGTTAGAGGATGAGTTTAGGAAGTTGTAGAAACTTCTGGTATGTAAAACAGGTTAATAGAACTCTAGTTATAGCGATTATTGTGAAAGGGTTAGTTTGTGAAGTCAGATCTCGAGAGGTGTGTTGTGAAATGGCCTGAACTGGTACCAAGTCCTAAGTTACTATCTTAGGGAACCTATAGCAGATAGAAGTGCCGTTGAGTTGTAAAGTGTTGATATGATGGCAACCCAACTTAGACTACAGGTTACTGCATCGGCAGATTCATAGCTACAACAGTAAAAATGTAGGTTTCAATTTTTAAAAATTAGAAAACATCATCTGTCATTCCCTATTATTTCCATTTTTGCCTCAAATTTTCATGAATCATAATATTGTGTGGTTTTCTGATATTTTGGATGGCCCGTTATAAAATTTTTGTTGCGTATCATATTCCTTAGTTATAGTGACAAAGATGGCGCCTAAAGCTTGGTGTCCGAGGTGCGTAGGCTGGTTGGGTAGCTATTTTGCATTATTTATGGGATGAAAATTTAGTAAGTGTTATCAAAGTGTTCTAGAAGTGGATGGGAGGTTGTGTTACTTTCTTAACCATTTTGTATGCTAAATTTCGAGAATCATGCTAAAAACTCTCTTCTTCGCCAATGACCGTTTGGGGATGAATGGTCAGTAAATAGGTATCTATTGAACGAACCATTTTGTCGTTACTGAAAATATATATGGTAAGGCATAAGAACCTCATTGATCATAAGTTATAGGATCAATTCTTAGTATGGAAGTGTATTAGGCATGAACTATGGTCATACAATACCCCTAGCACAAAGTTAAGTTGGAAATGTTCTTACCAATTGAGTTTCGAGTTAAACTTAAACTAGGGTAAACTTAAGACAAACACTACTCTTAGAATATAAAGAGTTATAATTCCCAAAACCCACAAAATAAAAGATATTTGAGTCTTCTTTGCAACAACTTCAACCATTTGTTAATATACTTTTGGAGTAAAAAGTTATGGCCATTTTACTAAATAGTGTCCGGGCTGAAAAGTTGGCCACCGCTGCAGAGGCAATTGGGTAGTACATAAGTTGATTTTTGATATTTTTGGGGCTTTTAACTCAAAATATTTATTCCAAAGCCGTAGGGTCGATTTTCCAAGTCTTTCGATGAAAATTCTTCATTGAGGTAAGTTCTTCCGTAATCTTGTTTGTCTTTCAACCCAATAACATCTTAGAATAATTAGAACAATATTTAATGGTAGAATTTTTGGGCATTTGAACCCTAAGTTCATGATATTTTGGGGAAAACCTATGGGTTGGGATAATATCACCTAGAATTACTCCTAGATTGTTAACTACTGATTTCTAGCATGAGTTAGTGATTCTAAAACATAAAATTGGTGGTTGGGGGGACCTTGGATTCTTAAAAATGGAATCTTTAGACTTGAAACTCCATTAATGGAGATGGGTTGAATATGATAGAACTAGTTAATGGGTAATTGACCCTTGAATAATATTTTAGACAATGAATGAGGAGATAATAAGTGGGTTGAATTTCCAAAGTAGTTATTTGAAGAGTAATTGCTTAATTACTCCTATAATTGTTAGATTTCTAGATGATTGGACTAATTGAGGCATGACGGAGAGGAAAAAGCAACCTTGGTGTGGCTTGCTTGTGTTAAAATCATTGATTGAGGTAACTTAAAGTGTAATCTGTAGTAGACTTGGATTAGTTGCGTATAATAACTATAGTTGACGACAGATTTCATGTCTAGGCCTACCTACGTGGTTCCTTGTGTGGACCGGTTATTTGATGAGATATTATGGTTCCTTGAGTGAACTAGTTATGTTGATGGTTGTGATTGTAAATTGCAGCAAAGTCTGAATACAAGGTATGGTTTGGATTGTGTAAACCTTATTCCCCTGCAACCCCAATTGTTAATAGTAGTGTAATAGGGAGAGAGGGTTATCATGAAAGAGGATTAATAAAAGAGAGAGAGAGAATTATATAGAATTGTTGTAATAAGGTAAGTGCGTAAGAATTGTGGGTTAGATTAATTCATGAAATATAGTTAGTTAGTCATGCCCTATGGGTAAATAAATATTACTTAAATAAAGGAAAGGTGATAAGGTTGAAAGTTGTACTAATTTAAGTGCGTTCAAATATTAAGTTTGTATGCCTGTCATGGTTTTTCTTATTTGCTATATGTTGTTATATGTTTCTAACCCTTGTCGGCAGATGATACCTACCAATACATGTAGTTGTACTGATACTGCACTTACTATATCTCCATTTAGGGATATAACCATATTACAGGTCAGTTGGAGTTTCTATAGGTACAACAGTGATTATTCTTCAGCAGCTCCTATCATCCTATTCATACATGGATGTTGTCTCTCGAGTCATCCTTCTAATTAGTTAATGCTACTGTATAGATTTAGATTAGGTTCTGGGAAATTATTTAGTAGAATTCCACAATGTATTTTGCAATAAAGCTTTTCTATGGATAGAAGGTTTATTATATAATAGTGCTTAATATTTAATAATGCTTTCTGCAATGATTTAAGGCTGGGTGGTAAGGGTTCTCCAATCTAGGGTAGAGTTGGGTAGGTGCCCGCACCATCCATGATTTGAGTCGTAATTGATGTACTCGTATGGCTATATCCCGATGAGATGAATTATTGTTACTGTACTTTCTTGTCAACTAATTGTGAGTTGTGTTTTGATTGCTTTTTACCTGCATTTAACTTACCTATTTGTATAGTATTGAGTTTAGTCGACTGATGATACCTACCAGTACTTAGTTGTTGTAATGACACTATATATACTCTTCTTTTTTATTGAGTGCAGAGCGTGTTCTAGCATTTTAGATGATACCTTGGCTCTAGTTCATGACTCAGACATCGATTCAAGGGTGAACTCCATGTCGGGGCAGCTATTGGATCATCTTTTTGTTGTTCATGTCCTTTGTTTCGGAACAGAGACATTACTTTATTTCTATAATCTGGATAATGTTTAGATCTTGTTTTGGATATCATTAGAGTTCTTGTACGGTGGCTTTTTAGTCTCGGGGGTTGTAATAATTAGAGATACATCCACACTCTCTTTTGTTTGATAATGACTATGTTAGTACTGAACTATTTTGTTTATTAATGTGTTTGGTAAGTCAGATAGTAGTAAACTGATAAAGGTGATTTAGGTGAGTTTTTTTATTGTTTGTTAAAGGTTGGGTTCTATGGTTCTCCTACCGTAGAGTAAGGGTGGGTGCCACTCTTGACTGATTGAGTTGTGACAAAGATGGTATCAAAGAACTAGGTTCATCAATCTTGTCATAGAAGAACATGTATAGTAGAGTGTTGCGGAATAGTACAAAGATATCTATACTTTCTTTCAAGAGGCTATAGGACTTTAGGAAACAATTTTCACTTCTTTCTTACTTTCGTGTTAGTACTTCATTCCAATTGGTATATGATTATCATAATTAGTAATTAATCCCCTTCACTCTTATTTTCAAAGATAGTGAACACTCATTCAACCAAAGCAGCAGAGTAGCACCAACACCGTCCACTAAGGCCGCAGTTTGGGACAGACCATAAGATAGAGGTAGGATGAGAAGGGGAGGATGAGGGGCAACACCTATAAGGGGTGGAGCCCAAACAGTTGGAGGATAAGCTAGGCAAAGATCAGTATTCGCTCCCCCATAAAAGAATGCATTGGATTTTGTTTAGAATGAAGAGGTGATGGTTGAGGAGGAGGAAGTGGTAGTTCTCAAGAATGTGGTACCTATACAGAATGGTTCAGCTCAGGTGTCTATGTCCACAGAGTAGATCCAACAGGTGTTGGGGTTTCTGAGTAGTTTGGCTGACACCAAACTACTTTGGGCGGTTTTGCTATTTTCTTCCCAAGGCGTGCAGCATGTCGCTGCTGTAGCGCCTCAGATAGACGAGGGCTCTGAGATAAATGTAGTTCACTGATAGGTATTGGGATTGGTAATGACTGATAATGAGTATGGATTGTTTTGTAAGTTCATGAAGATGAAACCTCCAGTGTTTTAGGGTGCTAAGTCAGAGGATGCATTTGAGTTCTATCACGAGCATCTGTATAAAATAGACATTGCTGAGAGCTACGGTATAGAGTTTGTGATATTTTAATTATAGGGACAAGCCAAGATATGGTGGAGGTCTTTTATTACGTGTAAAATCGCCTTACCTCATCTTACTTGGGCTTAATTTCAGAATGTGTTCCTTTCAATGTATGTTCCTCTTACTTACTAGGATATGAAGAAAGATGAGCTCCTAAGACTAGAGCAGGGTTATATATTTGTGGTGGCCTATAAGGCCAAGTTTCATGCCTTGTATCGCCATTCATTGCAGTTGATTACTTTAGAGGAGGAAAGGATCAAGTATTTTGTAAAGGGTTAGAATACAGGCCTTAAGATGGCTGAACTACAAGTGGTCACATCCGAAAAGACTTTTCAAAAAATGGTGAAGTTTATGAAGAAGGTGGAAAGGGTTAAGAATAAAAGAGAGGTAAAGGAAGACTAATAAAGGCCCAAAAATCTGGTTATTTCAATGGTACTTATTCAAGGGTCCATGATTCGTAGGGTTACACATCTCAACCATTCAATCAGCTATGCATGTGTCCGCAATATGCCCATAAGGGGTCAGTTATCAGCCCTCCTAGACAAATAGTTATACACCTTCAGCATCTTCAATCCATCATTCTACCTTAGACATCATATCCCATGAGTTTGGGAGATTGGGTCATATTCAGAGGTTTTGTCCTAACTACTTATGTGTAGGTCAGTTGACTCAGCAGCCAACTTTTAGTGCCTAAGTCCCAGTAGGTCATGGTGGTAGAGGATATGGTAGGGGTCGTCCACATGATAGGCATAATGGTCATGCTGCATGGAGGGGTATCTACCAAGCCAACCATGGTGGAGGATATATTGGTCGAGATGGCGCACAGACTGGTAGAAGTGTTGGTTAGGGTGGTGATAAGGCCTATCTTTATGTTGTTCTGCCCTGTCCTGAAGCTAAAGCTTTTGATATTGTGATCATAGGTACTATTCTTATTTGTGATCATATAGCTTATGTGTTATTTTTTCTAGGATCTACTTTCTCTTATGTGTCTGTGAAATTTTCCTTGGTTTAGGAGTTAAAATGTGAAATTTATCTACACCAATTGGGGTTTCTATGTTGATTAGGTTTACCGAGAATGTTCTGTGATATTTGTAGGGTATAGAACTTTGGTAAACTTAATGATCTTAGATATGGAGAAGTGTGATATTATTTTTTGTATGAGTTGGTTTTCTCTTCGTCATGCTATTCTTGATTGCTATGCCAAGACTGTCACTATAGCTATGCCTGAGATGGAAAGGTTAGAGTATGTAGGTACTCTTAGGCCTACTCTTTTGAGAATCTTATTAGCTTTTCATTCCCAAAAGTTAGTTAAATAGGGGTATGGGGTGTTCCTAGATTATTTTTAGGATGATAGTTTGGCAGCCCTTCCTATTGCATTGGTTTTAGTAGTGTGTGAATTCTTAGAGGCGTTCCCTGATGATCTCCCGAGTATGCCACACAATCGTGATTTTGACTTTTGTATAGACTTAGAGCAAGTAACTCGCCCTATAACTATCCCTCCTTATATGATGGCACTGACAGAGTTAAGAGAATTGAAATCCTAGTTGCAAGAGTTGTTGGGGAATGATTTTCTTCATCCGAGCATTTCGCCTTGGGGTGCTCCTGTATATTTTCTTAAAAAGAAGGATGGCAGTATGTAGATGTACATAGACTACCGTCAGTTGAATGATGTGACGATTTGTAACAAGTATCCTTTGCCTAGTATAGATGACTTATTCGACCAATTATAGGGAGCCTCGATATTCTAAAAGATTGATTTGAGGTCAGGTTACCATCAGCTTAAGATCAGGGCAGAGGACATCCCATAGAAGGCGTCCCAAAGACTGCCTTCTAGACTTGTTATGGATATTACGAGTTCTTGATTATGTCTTTTGGTTTGATCAATTGAGTATTCAGGTCGTATTTGGATTCGTTTGTTATCATTTTCATTGATGATATTTTGGTTTACTCTAAGAGTAAGGAGGAGCATGAAGATCACTTGCATACAGTGTTGACATTACTTAAGGAGAAGAAAATTTATGCTAAGTATTTGAAGAGTGAATTCTTGTTATCTTCAGTGTCCTTTTTGGGGCATATGGTATCTAACGAAGGTGTTATGGTTGACCCACAGAAGGTTGAAACTATAAAGAACTGAGCCAGACTGACTAATGTTATAGAGGTTCATAGTTTCATAGGATTGGCCAGTTACTATCGTTAGTTTGTTAAGGGGTTTGCTTTCATTACCTCGTATATGACCCACCTGGCTCAAAGAGAGATACCTTTAGTGTGGGATGATAAATATGAGTAGATCTTTCAAAAGCACAAGACTTTGTTAAATTCAGCTCCTATTCTCACTTTACCTCTTTCATGTAAGGATTTTATTATGTATTGTGATGTTTCACGGTGTGGTTTAGGTGATGTTTTGAGGTAGGATTAGAATGTAATTGCTTATGCTTCAAGGCAGCTGAAGCCATATGAAAAGAACTACCCCACCTATAATCTGGAATTGATAGCTGTGATTTGTGCTTTGATGATTTGGAGACATTACCTCTATGGGGTGAAGTGTAAGGTTTTCATAGACCACCACAGTTTACAACATATACTTACTCAGTGAGATCTAAATTTGAGGTAGAGAAGGTAGATGGAGTTGATCAAAGATTATGACATCTCAATTCTGTATCATTCGGGGCAAGGCTAACGTGGTGGAAGATGCATTAAGTCGAAAGACGACAAGCATGAGAAGTTTGGCATGGTTGGAGGTGTTGAGATGCCTATTGGCTAGAGAATTGCAAACTCTAAGTAATGTTTATATAAGGTTGCAGATGACTAGCAAGGGAGAAGTGTTAGCCCATGTGGAGGCTATGTCTACCTTCTTTAAAAAGATTAAAGATATGTAGTTTGAAGACAAGAAGTGGAACAAACATAGAGAAAAAATGTTATAAGGCGAGGCCAAGGAGGCCATTCTTGATTAAGAGGGAATGCTGAGGATTCGGGGGCATATGTGTATGCTTTGTGTGGGAAACTTGATTCCTAACATCCTAGCAGAGTCTCACAAGTCTAAGTACTCTATACATTCGGGTGCAACCAAAATGTATAGGGATTTGAGACAACACTATTGGTGGCGTACAATAAAGTGAGACATTGTGGATTTTGTGACCAAGTGTCAAAACTGTTAATAGGTTAGGTATGATCTTAGAAAACCTTGTGGAACTTTTTAGAGGATGCCTATTCCAGAGTGGAAGTGAGAGAGAATAACCATGGACTTTGTCGTGGCCCTTCCTAAGACCCTAAGGAAATGTGACTCCATATGGGTGATCATCGATCGGTTGACCAAGTCTGCAAACTTTATTCCGATAAGCGTGGACTATAATATAGCCAAGTTGGCTAATTATTATGTGATGGAGATTGTGAAACTTAATGGGGTACCTATTTATATAGTGTCGGATAGGGGTACACAGTTTACCTCCAACTTGTTTGAGAAATTCTAATCTAAATCAGGTACGAGGTTGGACCTAAGTACAACCTTTCATCTGCAGACCAATGGGCAGTCAGAATGGATGATTTAGGTACTTGAGGATATGCTCCAAGCTTGTGTGATGGACTTTGATGGTTAGTGGGACTAATAGCTGCCTCTGTGTGAATTTTTTTACAACAATAGCTACCACTTCAGAATTGACATGGCTCTTTTTGAAGCTTTGTATGAAAGAAGTTATAGATCGTCGATTGGATGGTTTGATGCATTTAACGTAATACCTTGGGGCACAAATATGCTAAATGAGTTGATGGAGAAAGTGAGGTTCATCCAGGAGAAATTAGTATTGGCACAGAGTACACATAAAGAGTATGCAGACAATAAGTTAAGGGATGAACAATTTGAGAGAGGTGAGAAAGTGTTATTGAAAGTGTCACCCATGAAGGGTGTGATGCGGTTCGAAAAGAAGGGGAAGTTGGGTCTGAGATACATTATACCCTTGGAGGTTTTTAATTTAGTAGGTTTAGTGGCTTATAGAGTGGCTCTACCTCTTATCTTGTCAAGATTTCATCCAGTGGTCCATGGGTCAATGCTCAAAAAGTACCACAGAGATGGAGACTACATCATTCGTTGGGATTCAGAATAGTTTGAGAAGGAGCACTCTTATGAAGAGGATCCAATTGCTATCTTAGGTAGATATGTAAGAAAGTAGAGGACAAAATTCATTCCATTTGTAAAGGTCCAGTGTAGAAACTATCCAGTTGAGGATACCACATAAAAGACGGAGGCAGATATGCGCAAGCGCTATCCATACTTGATCATTGATTCAGGTAATCTTTTATTCATCATTTTCATTGTTTTGGTTGGTTATCATTCAAGGATGAACAAGGTATATATTGTTATATAATTCAACAACCTAAATCGTTGTTACGCTGAAATAGAGAGTAAATTCTTCACCTAGTTTACCCTTAGACCTAAATTTAGAAATTTAGAGCTGCCCAAGTTTTAGGGCTTATTTTTAGTATTTGGTGGTCTAGGGAAATATGGTAGTTATTATAGTGTGTACTAGTATTTTTGAATAGCTTATGTGTTAGAGGAAAAGTTTAGGAAGCCGTAGAATCTTTCAGTGCGTAGAACCGGTTACTAGAACTCCAGCTGTAGTGATTACCGTAAAAGGGTCAGTTCGTAATGTCGAAAATTGAGAAGTGTGTTGTGAAATGGATAGAGATGGGACTAAATGCCAAGCAACTAGTTTGGTGTCGCTACAAAAATAAAACTTCCACCACAGCAATAGTCCCTTATAGCTTAGGTGCCGCTGCAGTGCCAAATCTTCCGCTGCAGCAACAAAAACACAGAAAATCAGTTTTGTAGTCAGAAAACATCATTTTTCATTCCCATATTTCTAAAACTCATTCAAGGGATAATCTAAGGTCATTTTTCATCAATTTGGGGGGTTTTCCATCTTTGAGGCAAGGTTCTTTTACTCTTAAAACTTGAATTAACTCCTTTAGATTCTTAGGTTTGTAAGAATCTTAGCCTTGGTTGAATTGGGAGTTAGCACTAAGTTGATGAACTGGTGGGAATTGGTAGGGAATGACTTGGTTTTTATTTGTTATTGATCCTAGGGTGTTAGAAAACTCTTCCCAGGGTAGAATTCTTCCTTGTAATCATAAAATATGAAGAATTCAAAGAGATTAAAGGGTAGAAAACCATAGAATGATAATCTAGGTCAAGTTCATAGGTTGAATTTGATGGATATGTGTTATAACTTATGTATTGTTGTTGTTTAGTGATCAAGAATGGGCAGAATCGAAAGAAAAGGCAAGACTGTGGTGCAATATTATTTTCGAGCAAGGAATCATGATAGATTAAGGTTTAATAGTAGTATAAACTTGCTTTACTCTATGCTTATATATGAGTTGGATGTATGTGATTTGCTTTTGGGCATTACTTGTGATTATTAACTATGTCATGCATTAAGCATTGGATTTTGAGATATCATTAAGATGTTGTTGAATTGGGTGTCACACCTACATTGTTATTTTGATTGGGTGTCACACCTACATTGTTATTTTGATTGGGTGTCATGCTGACACTGTTATTGGATCGGGTACCACGGCAGTACTACTACATAATCTAAGCTCGTCCCCTACATGACATAGCTAAGAGTCCCTGCTGACTCTTGTATGTGTGTACATCCTGCATGCATGTAATTATCATTTTCATTGTACATATATTTTGATGACCATTGTTGAAAGAATTTGCCTAAATGTAATTAATGTACTTGTATGACTGCATCCTGACGAGATTAAGGGTTATGACTATCCTTTCTTGTCAACTAATTGTGAGTTGTGTTTTTATTGTTGTTTCCTTGTATTTCACTTACCTATTTGTATGGTGTTGGGTTAAGTTGGCCGATGATGCCTACCCGTACTTAGTTGTTGTACTAATACTAATTATAATCTTCTTTTTGTTGAGTGTATAGTGTGTTACAATATTTGAGATGAGACCACGACTCTAGTTCATGACTCAGACATCAATTCAAGGGTGAGCTCTATGTCCAGACAGCCACTGGCTCATCTTTATGTTGTTCATGTTCTTTGTTTTGGGACAAAGACATTCCTCTATTTTCGTATTCTGGATAATGTTTAGACCCTGTTTTGGATATATTTAGAGTTCTTGTAGGGTGGTTTTTAGGTCCCGGGGGTTGTAATAATTAGCTATACTTTTGCACTCTCTTTTGTTTGGTAATGACTAAGTTGGTAATGAACTATTTTGTTTATTAATGTGTTTAGTATGTCAGATAGTAGTAAATTGATAGAGATTATTTAGGTGAGTTCTTATGTAATTGGTTAAGGGTTGGATTCAATGGTTCTCCCACCGTAAAGTTAGGGTAGGTGCCACTCACGAAAAATTGAGTCGTGACATTCGAGATGCCAGACATCCCGAAATATGATAGGAACTCAGACCATCAGGAGCATTTGCTATTTTTACCAGGGTGGTCAATGGTAACTTTCTGACCAAGAAGGAAGATGAGTCAGCCATGGTGGATAAGTTCAGAGAAACACTCTCAGGAGGGGCACTGGTATGGTATTATTTTTTCTAAGAAAACTCTTATCATTTAACTTGTTGGCTGGCAATTTCATAAGGTCCCATGCCGGGGCCAAGAATGTCCAACCCCGATAAGAGGATATTTACAATATTGAGCTAGGGTACACAGAGTTGCTTTGGGAGTTTGTTTTTAGATTTTGGAAAGAGATAATACAACTATCCATGGTGCAAGATGATTGGGCAATAGAGGCTTTCACCAAAGGGCTGAACCCAAATAGTTCTGTCGCTTTGTTCAAACTCAAAGAAAGTTTGACCAAGTTTGAAGCAATGACCTGGGCTAAAGTACAAAACCATTATAAGTCAAAGATTTAGATCAAAGATGTTTGTAGGCAAGTCACTGGGAAAGCTCCCCAATTATTGAATGAAGCAAGGACCTTGAAGAACTCATGGAGTATTGGGGATAGGTCTGCTCAGAATCTCCAGAGATGGATCGACTCAAAGGGGCAACCCAAGGGTGCTATACCTTTTACTCTATTGAGACAAAGGCCAGTGGCAGCAAGGAAAATGGTTTTTGGGATTCATGTTAGGATTGGTAGGACCAAAGGACAAAAAGGGAATCCTCGCAAAAGAAAACACGAGAGGCAATAAAACCCATGGTGTACCCCATTAATGATGCACCCAATTTCTCGATATATTACTTTAATATCAGCCCAGAGCGGCTAGTCTCAACAATCTAGGACATCAAGGGAACAAAGTCCCCAATACCCCTCTATTTTTTTATTGACTTCCTTTGCAAGCATGTTTTTAGGTAGAGTTCGAACGTATAAACCAAGCACCCAGAAGGACAAGCTAAATTTTTTTCCTTCGACTAGTCTTTATCAAAAGAAAGAGTTTTTTGATAAGTTTCTAACGAGGTAGTAGTAGGGACTTTCGGGGGGTGAGGAATTAGGAAAAATCTTTTGTTTTCTATTTTGTTGTAAAAGACAATTATCGATAACGGTTGAATGAATAGAAAATTTGTTTCAATTAACAAGAGTGTATGCATTTTGTTTGGAACTTTTTCTCTGTTCTTAAAGCAAATCGCTTAGTCGAATCACAAACTAATTACAAAAATGTAGGGCCTTTGAGCTGTGAATCCCCGCTCTTCAAGATCCAAAATTAGGATAGCCTAAGGGAAATCTTCCCAAACCATAATAGCGGAAGAGGCTAAGACTTCAGAACACGTATAAAGTGCTGATGGGGAAGTCTACACATCCTGATATGACACTACAAGAAACAGGACTTATTGTGGCAACATTTAGTGGCGACCTTAATTACTGCAGCAAAAAATACATTTATAGTGGCGACAAACATTATTGCTACAAAAGTAAAACATTCAGTGGCAAGTTAGTTTTGCTCGCCACTAATAGATGTCACTAATTCTAAATTATCAGATTCCTGCTAATACTAAAATTTTGGCTCCAGATTTTTAGTGGCAACTAGGAAATAGTCGCCTCTGAATATCCTCTGTGGCGACATTGATCGCCTCTAATAATGTAATTTATTTAAATTTAAAGTTTAAAAAAATAAAAAGAAAGTAATAATTAAAAGAAAATAGTAAACATATGGTCATTCACTTTCTTTTCACTACTAGGTTTCTTCCTCCATTCTCTCTGCAAAGTTTTCTCCTCTCTTGAGAAATTTTCAACTTCTCACTGCTAAAATCTCTTAAATATTTCTAGTTATACCACAAAATGTGAGACATATTTTAGAGGCCTAAAAGCCTTAATTATAAATTGTGATTCATGAGGTATGTGCTTAAATTCCTTTTCAGTTCTATAAAAAAAAATTCAGATTGCACCTCAAATTTGTTTAACCCATTTGAAATCTATAAGAATCGAAGTTCTCTAAACTCCAAGGAGGAAGGTAGAGGGTTCAAAGTTCGAAAATCACTACTAGGGTTTCAAGTTATTCAAATTTCGTAGTTTTGAGTTGTTAAAATTTTTAAAGGTACAACTCATGCTTATTCCTATTTTTATTTTTTGAATTTTGTCGATTGTCGGGATTGACAGTCTTCTCTGAGTTATAGCTTTGTTTGGGTAAGCTGAATTTTTCCTTATAAAATTCTAGACCTTTTGGTGCTTTAATTGTGATGTTCATATTACACTAGATATCTAGATTCAGCAATTTGTTCAGAGAAAAGAGCTTCTTTTAGGTTAAATTTACATGGGTTTTTAGTTTTGAAGATGTATTCTATTGGTTTTGAAGTATTGAGTTTCATTATTACCTAAACATCTATGTTTAATAAACATCTATGTTCAATGGAATTTAATTTCTTCTTTTGTATTCTCATCTCAAAGAAATTAAAACAAAACTTAAGAAAAGAGAGTAAAGAAAACAATATAAAACACTTGAATCCAGCTTCAAATCTTATTGTTGGGATTCGATATCTATATTCTTTGTGAACTATCTTTTGTGAATAACTGGTGTGTGCCATCGTCTTTCAATTTTGCTACTTTGTACTGGTAATTGGTTTTGTATCTTCCATTGATGCAATCTTGATATTAATTACTAGCATGAAATGAATGTGATGGATCATAAGTAGATGACAAAGGGATCGAAGAGGGCACCATCTGGTAACTTTAAAGCACGCCATGTATCATAAACATTTAGACATGAGTTATTCATTTTAATGTGTTCATCAGAAGGGAGAGTTGTGCATGAAGTCTAAGAAACTTATTAAAGAATTTAATTTGCTGAAAATGAGCATTTTTCTTGAAAGAGAGATGGATAAATCTAGTTTAGTTTGCTGCTTTATTCAGTGTTGAGTTATCGGAGTACGTTGATCTGTGCGTTTATTTTGGAAACTAAGCTTAAATTTTTTATGTTTATAATTGACGTTAATGTGTGGTTTTCTTTATTGTATATAAAGTCTTTTTTCCAAGTGAATGAACATATATGTTCTGGTCTATTGTGTGTTATGTATATTAGAGGAAATTGGATATATACTCCACTGTTTTTTATCTCTTCGTAATTACTGGTTGTTATTTTTTTTAATTGAAAAAGCAGTACAAAGAGAAGGGGGAAAACCTGATATCCATTGTACATAATTCTAGGCATTTGACCCTTGTCTAATTGAAAAAGGGTATTTAATGTCCTTAAGTAAATAGTAGTATGATCAATTTTTCAGTTGTTGCAGCTCTCTTAGCCACTAGATCTTCCACATAATCGACATCTTAAAGCAGTAAGTTATTTGCACTTCATCTTGGTTTAGAATCTATTTTGTTGGTTTATAACATTCTTCAAATTGAGGTTGTTTGCATTGCTTGTTGTCAACATGTTCGTCACTATTTGTGAGTCCAACTTATTGTGTAGGTCATCTTAAAATAAGAGATGACCTACACAATAAGCTGTCCCAATTTTATACATTTCTATAAGATAGACAAAGCTTAATGTATTAAGTAAAAACAAATTAACCTTTAGCATGCCTAATCCTAAGACATGGATGATTCGTTTGATCATTCTTCAATAAATTGAAATTTCCTTCGGCTGCTTCTGTTAAGATTTGTTCTATAATAGTGACAGCTTGCAAGAGGATTTGATCTCTTTATTGGTCATATTGATGACAGTAAGAGAGTCAGATTCAATTGTAGCTAGATTAAAGTTGTTTCCTGAGCACCATTGAATTCCGTTAAGGATAGCTTTTGCTTCAGAGATTGTGTTACTACAAAATCCCTATAATTCAGCATAGGATATGTTCATGTTCCATCCTAGTCATGAAGAATTCCACATTTACCAGCTTGGCCAGTAATACCTTTGAATCATCCTTACACATTTAGCTTGAATGCACCCTCGTTAGGTTTTATACATTGTACTTATGTACCAACTTTACCATTTATTGGATGTTAGATTGTTCTTGTATGATTTTCAATGTGCTTCATTTTCACTAATTTTCTCAAGATTTCTCTTTCTTGTAACTCTTAGCTGTATCTTTTAAGAGTTCCTATTTCAAGAATTAGTCACTGTGTGCCTATGACTTCATGGAATCAATTGAAATATTTCTGATTCGGATCACTCTAACAACCCTCAATTTTAATTGATTTAATACTTTGATATATGAATTGATATCTCCTTTGGAATGTAGATATATATTTTATCATCCTAAATTTCTAATTATGATACTTCTCTTTTTCCTATTTTTATCTAATGTTATAGGAAACAAAAGGAATTGGACGAGGAAATGAAAGGAAATGAACAAATGGTTAAAGGAATATGGAACAAGATTTGCAACAAAAAAAAATTGATAAAGAAGGGTGTACACATGAAAGGAGAAGTAGACAAGATGTTCGGAGAACAAATGGTTGCTATCATGACTTAGAATGCAACATGTGCTTGCTTGCTCCTTCTTAAAAAGTCTTCTCTCTTACTTTTTGTCAATTATTTTGTGACTTGCTACATATAAGTTGTTGGATTTCTCTTTTATATCTGATTTTCTTAATGAAGCATACAAAGTGGCTTTCACAAAGTTGATTGCTAGTAATTTCAAGAACTTGTGTCTTGAATTTTGATCTTGATTAATTATCTGTTCGGAGCTGTGGAGGTGATTGGAGGCTAGAGGTGTACCTATGGCGTACGCTAGGTTGATTCAAGATATGCACGATGGAGCAAAGACTCGTGTGAGGATGGTAGGAGGAGATTCAGAGGACTTTCCTGTTTTGACAGGTTGCATTAGGGATCGACATTTAGTCCATTTTTATTTGTCTTGGTGATGGATGTATTGACGCGGTGCATTCAAGGAGAGGTGCCTTGGTGTATGTTATTTTCTAATTATATAGTGCTAATTAACGAGACCTGGGAGGAGTTAATGATAAGTTGAATGTTTGGAGATAGACCTTGGAGTGCAAATGGTTTAGATTGAGCAGGATCAAGACGGAGTACTTGGAATGTAAGTTCAGTGATTTTAAGCATGAGGCTGACTTGGTTGTCAGGCCATTCAGAAGAGAGATAGTTTCAAGTATCTTGGGTCTATGATTCAGGGGAGTAGAGAGATTGATGAGGATTTCACGCACCATATTGGTGTAGGGTGGTTGAATTGGAGGCTCGTTTTGGGAGTCTTGTGTGATAAGAAGGTGCCTCCTAAGCTTAAGGTAAGTTCTATAGAGTGGCAGTCCGACCGACTATCACTACAACATTTTAGTCTTTTGTCCACCCTTGTAAAGTGTGGCCTAAAGTAGCAAAAAGTGTGGCCTTTGATCAAAGGCTACGCTTTTACGGGGGTGGACTAAAAGGGCGTAACCATTGACTTTAGACCACACTTTTTAAGTCTGGCCATAGCAGCTACGCTTAAAAAGCGTGGTCTATGAGTTACAAAGGCCACGTTTTGTAGCATTTCATTGGCAATAGTTTCATTTGATAATTCTACACTTGGAAAGTGTGGCCTTAGCTTTGTTACTGGCCACACTTTAAAAGTGCAGCCTTCTATACCTCTCTTACAACAACACTTATAAAGTGTAACCTTTTCTTATGTACATACACACAATTGACATTCCTATAGCCACACTTTTGAAGTGTGGCAACATTGTATAAATAGAAAATAATGATTTTGGTTTGCATATATATAGTCAGAAATATATATATTTATATGCATACATATATAAATGATCTCAAACACAAATTATCTAATAAATATTCAAATGTATAGATCATTTGCAACAAAATTCAAAAATAACAATGTATTCAAAATGTACTAACATACACATTGTTAGATTATATAATACTAAAGAAAAATTTCATTACACAAAACAAAATGTATTCGAACATATATCAAAATAGTTCAAAAATTGTTTATCATTCACTTCAATAGGTCGAGTTGACTTGTGACCACCATTCAAATTCGATCTCCGGCATTTCCCTACAAATTCATAATAAAATAAAAGTTAGAAAAAAGTCATGTTCAATGCAACAAGACCAACTAGTGATAACATGAAAATTATAATTCCTAGATTTTGGTTTCTACTTCCTAACCAACTAGTGATAACATGACATTCTCTAATCCAAACCAAAACCAAAGCTTGTGCACCTCCTCCAATCCCATTTACAAATCAAAACCAAAACCAACTTGATGTTGTAGTAACTAACAAGCTTGCTGGAAAAAAAAGAAGAGAATTGGTTGTGAACTTTCATTTAGTGACTTTTAAACAGTCACTGGACATATTTTATACAAGTGACTTTGTGCAGTCTCTTAGCATTCAATAGATAAGATCTTTATCTTTTAAGAGGATACACCAGTACAACAAGGCCTTATGCATACAGTAGAGAGTAAGATATGAAAGCCATGAGGTTCTATTTTACAAATACAAGATATTGTAGAGTTCTAGCAAAACCTCACAATTCACTCAATAGACTAGGTTGCCTTGTGCCCACTCAAGCTACTAAACCTCAATAGATCTTTTGACAGTAAGATTGTATTATTAATGGGGATCCTTATAATCGATATAATACATGTAAATCATGAATCACTATCAACCCCCCCAAAAAAGCCCTCATGGCATCAAGAAGTCCCTCGGGATATAATTTTTATACAACCATATTTTTTCAAGAGATCTAGAGCTTATACAGTTGTCCTAGTTGTAAAGGAAATAGTTTATGAACTAGTCCTTTTTTTGTGAGAAGACAGGTGATTGGTGTATTATTAAAAATACAAGCTTTAGCATTTACCACAAAATTCAAGAAAAGAAAGGGATTACTTTTGGCTAATTACTTGCAACAAGCTGAGATAGAAAGCTTGTGCACCTCCTCCAGTCCCCATTTACAAATCAAAACCAAAATCAAAGCTTCCTCCAGTTCACTCTACAATCCCAAACCAGAGGCCCCGATCATAAAGCCTAAGCCTCCTCCAGTTCCCGTCTACAAGCCTAAATCAGAGCTCCAGTTTAAAAGTCATGCCCCCATTAGTTCCAAATCAAATTTTTTAAAAAAGTAATTAAGCAGTAGTCCAGGAAAGAAACCAACTTGTGAATGTGAAATATAAAGTACCTTTTCAGAAACTGAAGCATTAGCTGAGCCAGAACAATTTGGTAGATTTTGCCCTCTTAAAATTTGTGCACTGCTTGCATCAACAGGTGAAGGAAGGTTAGATCCGCCACATCCTGGTATATCTTCAACATTTAATCCAGGGTTGTTTTGCACCAATTGGCTAAAAAATGTCGCATTTCTTCTCTCATTTCATGTAGTTCTTCCTTAAGAGAAGTGACTTCATTGGCATGCTTTTGTTTAAGCTTATTGATTTCCTCATCTTTTTTCAGAGAACTAGCTGTCACTGATCTACCATAGCATCTAAGTCGACCAGGCTGCTCCTTTCCAAACACTGCCCTGAATGCATCATCCGCTGTTTCCCCAGAATTTTGATGATTCTGAAGTTCAGTCTGTCAAAAAGAAGTTCTGTAAATAGCATATACAAACATAAAAGGATCTTGGGACCAACAATTGATATCTAAAGATTAACTCAAAGAGGACCTTCTTTGATTCAATTTCCAGTAAATGGATTTTATTAAAAAAGACCCTTTGCTATTTAATCTCCATCTAAATCTGTCAGGGCAATCAGATAATCCACCAAAAGATTCCAGTAATTGCAGCATTGTTAAAAGTCTCAATTTCCCAATCATTTAGAGCTCTTTCAGTATTTAGATTCCAACTAAAAAAAAAGTCAGTGAAACAAACAGAAAACTCAGTTCATAATCAATTGTATTTTCCTCCACTGTTGTTTCATCCTTCCCACTTTGATTTTTGTCTGACTGCTCATTCAATTCCTTTATAACAGAACAATGACATCAGGGATCCTAACTCAGTTCACAAAATTTCAAACAAACTTAACACGATAGCCTTGTACAATTTTTTTGGATCCTAAGTACGCTTAACAGAGGCGTTACCTTGAAAAAATTGTCATAATATTCCATAGAGATTTTAAAACCTTTTAATTGGATACAAAAGAATAACTTGGTACAAAAATATTCGACTTCCTTAAGTATTAGTAAGATATAGACAGCAAATGGAATCTAGAACAAGAAAAAAGGAACTTAACAGTAACATAACAGCAATTCATGATGTCAAATTTCAGAATTGATGTTAGATACAAGTTACTGGAATTTCTTGCCATAACATGTGATACAAACAATGTAGTTACATGAGCCCTATATCTTCTAGATTACAACCAATCTATAGTTGTGTTAATAGCTTCTGACTGATCTAAGACTATCTGTTTACACCAAAAAAATACGGAGCCAGATAATTAAACTTAAATCTTTGAATGTTGCTCTGTTTCCATGAAAAATTTAGGGCCCAATTATTAACTAATGTACTTAAGCAAGGAACTGAACATTTTATGAGCTACTTATCTTATTAAATCTGTACACAAGAGACTCTATTGACTTTTGTATCCTAAATTTAGATTCCAACTAGGACTCTATCATGTGGTTAGGTCTATTGTTCCATTGTGGTGAAGTCTATAGTTTATCCACTTCCAAATCAGCTAGTCCTTTAAATGAGACAACTTCTCATGCTTTTGAACACACACACATTATGTTGCTGAAATATACATGTAAAGCAGAATTTGTTAAAGAGAATAGGCTGCTTTAAAGAAAGAATAGAATTGGCTTTAAGGTTGGCAACTTAAGAGGAAGACATAAATGCACTGTTTTAGTCTCACTTGAACATTTGAATGTTTCCAATACTCGATCAACTGGCGCAATTGAACTTCAGGAATGTCATCAGGACGTTTTGCTAGCATTTGTTCATCAGTGAGTTCCTTATTAAAACATTTTCGTTTAACACTTCTCTTGTGTTGCCTCCACCTATCACGAAGACCATCCATCACCCACTTCTCTCCTTCTGTTGGAATTAGGAATTTTGACTATACAAAACAAAATATATTTAGCTTAAGTTAGAAATAACAAACAATAAATATACAATCTAAAATATTTATTTTTCTTACATTGACATAGTCCCACATGCGTTTTTTGTTTTCCTTTGGCACAGCATGCCAACTAGTGTACATCAAGGTGACAAATCTAGGATTCCTTGCAATTGTTCCTATGAAGCTGCTTAAATTTGAAACTGTCTTTCCAGTTGGCCCCACTGCTTGTCCTTTGTAAAATATCACCTCCTCTCTTTCATCTAAATTTCTTGTGTGAATATTCTTACATGTTGTTTGTCCTCGAACTTTTTTCTTCTCCGATATCCCTAGATTGATGTAATAGTCAAAAAATAAGAAAAAAATTAAAATGAGTAATAAACTTAAAAAGCTTAAGACATACCATTTGTCCTGCAATCAATGTCCATATCCTCATCTCTAGCACACCCATCCTCGCCAATTTCTTCTTGTTCCGCAAGATCATCCAATCCTTTATTATGTTCATCAACAAAAGAAGCCGGCAGATCAGTTGTTGTGTGAATATCATGTTGTTTTTCACCACCTACGTATATCTCTTGTTTTTCTAGAAACTGATCAAGACTAGTCGCTGGAAGGACTGACTTCCTCTTCACTTGTTTACAGTTTTGAAGCCCTTGAATAATGTACTGTTTCTTTTCTTCATCTTGTGCTCTTCCAATGATATGTGAAGTATTAACATCTACCTTTGAAGACGCTTGGAACATGAGGTTGTGCATAGGTAATTCCATTCCTTTCTTTTGAATGGACTCTCCAATTTGAGATTGAATTATTGGCTTGTGCCCAGATAAGTTACTCTTTCCTTGTTGTGGAACGAATGAGTCAGGATTCTTTCTTTTAAGAATCATTTGTGCCTGCACTTTCCTATTTTTATCCTTGTGTTCATTTGCAACTTTTTCTCTCTTAATCTTATATTGCTGGGCCAATTCCATACTTGATCGGTATTGAACATTAGAATTCATATTCTTCATAGGACTTTAAGCTTTATTCGGATTTGAGACTTTTTTCTTTACAGCTGCTGCCTGATCCATTCTTCTTACCTTCTTCTAATCTCTCTATTTTCTTCTCTTTCAGTGACTTCAACTTTGCAACAGAAACAGAAAACACGTCAAATTATAGCAAAAATCTAACAAAATCCGCAATGCAATTATTTAATTTCCAAGGCTTAATATACCTTTAGCACCTCTAGCAATTTTTGTAACATACAAGTTCAGAAAATTTCTGATCAGCAGGGTCTATCACCTAGAGGCAATAAAAAGGTGTCAAAGGCCAACAAAAATTCTACTTCTAGCATATCTGGCAGATCTCTCACTAGATTCCAGTCTCAAAATTTTACAACTTGCATATTGCAATCTACCACTAGGATGAATAAAATTTGTGTACAGTTGTATAGGAAAAAAAACTATGGAATAATTCTTATGAAAGTATAAGGAAATAATCCCTATGTCATTTGGTCTATATGACACTGAAATACGATAGTATTAACCTGCAAATTGTCTTGGAACCTTTCTACGTGCCGCTGGCAATAAATCGAGGTACAAACACATCAAAGAGGCAACCACACCAAATACAAATGTGTTTGAAGAAGCACTAAAAAAGAGGTGCACAAGAAATAATGTGAGAGCATTAAAACATACCGAGCTTTTAAGCTTCCCTTTCCTCAAAAAAAGCAATTTCTAACCAAAGAGATTTTACTTCTACAGCAGTTAAAACTACCTGCAAAGTCATGACAAACTTAGTGTTCACTTCACTGATATTTAATAAAGTGATGGGATACCTGTTTAGTATCACTATACTGCCTGAAATATTGTAAGTCGGTACACCTCTTAGGATGACCACTACCTGAAAAATAGAAAAAATAGATATTTAAGTAACAAGTGCAGTTTGTAAATCAGAATAATAATCAGGCACGCAAAAGACTAAGCTTGAATTATGGGTCAAAATCAGAAAAATAATCAGACACAAGAAAGAAGCCAACAAATACATAAACATTGCCAATCTCATATGTGTTTCTACATATTAGATACCTAAGAGTTTATGTACCAGCAAACATCAAATAACAGAAAGAGAAAGCTAACACTATGGGTCAACAACAAAATAATAAAGTCATGGTTCATCATCAAAATCATTTTCGGACTCGTCTTCAGACTCATCTTCACACTCATCTTCAAAATCATCTCCAAACTCATCTTCTGACTCGACTTCAGATTCGTCATCATACTCAACTTCAAGTGGTTGAGAAAGAAATCCTTCAGCAGCCACATCATCCATATCAATAATTGTTTCTGGTAGATCATTCCTTATTAAGACAACTTCACCATCAACATCTGGTATAGATGGGCCTATCAAATGTTCAGAAGGCTCATTTTCATAACTTTGTTCAACCTCATCACTTACATTAAACAAGTCTCTCGGAACAGTCTTCATAACATAATGTCTATCTTGATCATATGGATCTTGAACATAGAAGCACTGGTGCACTTGAGATGCTAGTACAAAAGGCTCTTCTAAAGAGCATTTCTTGTTGAAGTAGACATAAGTAAGACCATACATATCTTTTTCAACCTCATACCAGTCACACTTAAATAAAACAATCTTAAAATGGCCATAATAGTCTAACTCAACTATATCAACTATTCTTCCATAATAAGCCAAATCTGCATCAACTGGATTTTTATCCTTTGAGCTTGCAAAGCTTGTGGTGGAGGCAACTAATGTAACACCACTATTTTGGGTTTTAAGCCTTGCATCACGATACCTAGTACGGAATCTATATCCATTAATAAGATACCCAGAATATCTTTTAGCAACTGAATTTGGTCCTCTAGCCAATTCTTTTATAATATCTGGCACATCCTCTTGCAAAGCACGAATTTCAAACCATTGAGAAAAGTTGGACTATGATTCTTAGCCTTGCTCCATTTAGATCTTCGCGGCTGATTATTCACCTCAAGTTCATGCTGTCTACACACAAGTATTTTTATTTGTTAGAACAATAAATAAAATAAGTTGAAAACTATATGTAAAAAAGAAATACTATAAGTGATTAAAGTACCTAATATACTCTTGAACATCATCACAATTGGCCAGTAAGTATGCATGCGCCTGATTTAATGACTGGTTATCTAAAATAGTACCAGCAACTTTCTTTGCTCCTAAAGGACAACCATTTTTAGGAAACAAACCGCAAGTTTGAGCATCACCCGATCCACGTTCATCATCATTTCGGGGTCTTCTATTAAATCTGGTGCGTACGCCCTCATGAAAATATCTAGAGCATAAAGTTAAGCACTCTTCAACCAGATATGCCTCTGCTATAGATCCTTCTGCACAATTTCTATTGCGGACATACGATTTGAATGTACACATATCTCTTTTAGAGGGATACATCCATCGATTCTGAACTGGACCTCCTAATCTTACCTCATTCGCCAAATGAATAGGCAAATGAATCATTATATCAAAAAATGTAGGAGGAAAAATTCGCTCCAACTGATTTATTGTTTCTTTGATCTCTACTTCTAAGCAATCTATTTCCTCCAGTGTGATAACTTTTTGACATAAACGACGGAAGAATGAACTCAAACGAATGAAAGCAATTGCAACAGGATCAGGAAGGATGCTTTTAATTGGTATTGGCAGCAAGTAATGTAGCATGAAGTGAGAATCATGTGTCTTATAACCAGATATTTTTCTTTCATCTAGTTGCACACACCTAGATATGTTAGAGGCACTACCATCAGGCAACTTTGCTGTCTTTAGAACTCCACAAAAAACTGATTTTTCTCCATTAGTCATTGAGAAGCACACTTTTTCCATCTTTGCTCTCTTGCCATCCGTTGCATCTTTTGGATGAAGGTTCTTTCTAATTCCCATCTCTTTCAAATCATAACGAGCCTTTGAATGATCCTTTGTTTTGCCAAAAATATCCAAAAGAGTTCCAATTACATTGTCAACTATGTTCTTCTCTATGTGCATTACATCAAGGTTATGGGGTAAGGGATTGTCCGGCCAATAAGGTAATTCAAAAAAGATTGACCTTTTTTTCCACGGGCCATCATTTGATTTCTTTCTCGCCTTTCCAAACACATTGTTCATGTTTTGTAAGCTATTCAGCACATCAGTTCCATTTAACAGAGGCGGAGGAGGCCTAAATTCTGTTTTTCCATTGAAAGATCTTTTGTTAGATCTCCACGGATGATCCATGGGCAGAAAAACACGATGACCATATAACACATCTGCCTACTATGTTTCAGATAGCAGGAATTAGTGCCATATTTACAACAAGGGCAGGCCATCTTTCCTTTTGTACTCCAACCAGATAGCATAGCATATGCAGGGAAGTCACTGATCGTCCACATAAGAGTTGCTCGCATTTGAAAGGTTTGATTTCTTGAAGCATCATATGTTTCAACTCCAGAATTCCATAACAAATTTAATTCATCTATCAACGGTTGTAAATAAATATCAATGTCATTTCCAGGTGATCGAGGCCCAGGAATAAGTAAAGACAACATAGAGTATTCTGGTTTCATGCACATCCAAGGCGGAAAATTATAAACCATTAACATAACTGGCCATGTGCTATGAGATATACTCATGGTCCGAAATGGATTGAATCCATCACTTGACAAGCCAAGCCTCAAATTATGACAATCTCGTGCAAAATCCAGATACAACCTATCAAAGTCTTTCCATGCTTGGCCATCAGCGGGATGCCTTAGCTTTCCATCTTTACAACGCTCCTAGTCATGCCACCTCAATAAATCTGCTGTCTTTGAGCACATAAACATCCTTTTAAGTCTAGGAATTAAGGGAAAGTGTCTCAAAATTTTTGCTGGAACACGATGAGGTCTTTTAGAAGGCTCAACAACCTCACTGTCCACTTCAACAGGTTTAATATATCTAGAAGCTCCGCAAATATGGCAAAATTCATCAGCCTTATGATCATTCCTAAACAACATGCAATCATTGGGACATGCATGAATTTTTTCATAGTCAAGACCGAGATCCTTAACCATAGACTTGGCTTTATTGTAGGACGGAGGAATGTTCAACTTGGGCATGACCTCTTTTAATAACTCTAAAAGAGAAGTGAATGATTCATTGCTCCATCCATGTAGACACTTCAACAAATATAAACGGATTGTGAATGATAATCTAGAGAATCCTTTACAATCGGGATATAGTTCTTGGCTAGCCTCTTCAACTAAGTTATAGAATTTCTTGGCATCTTCAGTTGGACCTTCATAAACTCCTTCAGCTTGTGCAACATGTCTAAATTGATCATTCAACAACCCATCAATATCATCACATGGGTCATCCATATGATTATCAACATCCAACTGGATTTCCCATTCCCCGTGATTGATCCATCTTTTATAATTTTTAACAAATCCACGGTCTATTAGATGATTATGCACTACACTCCTTTCCCTCCAACAGACATTGCCACAACGATCACATGGACACTGAATTTGTTTGCATTGAGGCTCTCCATAAGTGTAAGCAAAATCTAAGAAAGATCCAACACCATTAATATACTCTTGGGAATACCTAGGTAAATCCATCCAATCCTTGGATGGAATATTTGAGTTCCTAAAAACCCAACATTAATGTTAGATTTTCCAATATACAAAAACATTAATTACTACACACTTTAATTCTAAAAGTCACAAACAAGTTATCAGAATCATGTATTAGCATGTGCTGACAGATGATAAAAAAAAATTACCTAGTCATGGCCTTTATGCTAAGCCAAATCCAAGTTTATATCTGCAGCAGATCCAATTCCCCTTCTCCTACATATAAAAAAATTAAGTACGCATGCTACATATTTTAAACAGCTTAACAACTTTAGATACTTAACTACTTCCCTTTAATTAACTAACTATTCTTACCAAGTACTTTAAATTTACACCAAACTTATACAAGGAAATTATAAGTTTAAACAGTTTAACAACTTCAGATACCTATCAACACAAACACACAGGGACACCAAAATAAAATCACAATATAGGTCTTATGGGCATGCTTTCTAAGGATAACTGCAGATGAGATGGGTGACAAGAGATCTCCTACCCACAGAATCATGTACAATTCATTCAAACTTGAGAGCATAATTGCTATGTCTTTAGACAAGATAGAAAGACATCAACAGATTCTAGAGATTTCAACTTGTATATAATTGTAATCTATAAGCATGTCTTCAAATAGTAATCTAAGTCCAATGACTTGGACGTGATAGAAAAGAAAAATAAATCGCAAAACAGATCCTAAGAGTTTTAATATTCCTTAGAAAGAAACACACAATAAATGTTGGAGACTGGATACTAATTACTCGCGAATCTTGCTTCACACAGATTTTGAATAAACTCTCAAGTTGTTCAAGTTAAGGTTGAGTTGAGGAATAATTTGGCCTATACGCATAAAATGTAGGTACTGGATTAAGCATAAATTTTTAGAATGAGTAAAGGTCCATGCAGACTTGATTAGGTGAGAAGGTTCCCACAGATTCAACAATCTAAGAAACTAATACGCTTATTGAATAACATAACAAGTAGATGAAATCTGAGAAACAAAAGAAATAAAAATAAAGTAGTGACATGTGAGTTCCCAGTATTCGTACAAGGCTACACAACTACTGGACATAGAGGGAATCAAAATGCTTAGGTGAGATGTTAATCTATTAAGCGGATCAAAAGGATACATATATAATAGACTAGTGCAAGATAATAAAAATTCTAAAAATTCTATCTGAGTCAATACTGTAAAGTGTATACCAGTAATACACTAGTGCGAGAGGGCCAATTTCAGAAGAAGAAAAAAAGGAAATACGCAAGTGTAAGCAGTATATATCACCAATCTAATTTAGTACCATCACATACTATCAGATTTAACTAAATAATACATACTAATTTATACACTCCAGGAAGCAACATTAGAGTAGATTTCTTACAAATGTAAAACAAGGTGAGAAAGCTCCAGCAGTTCCCCAAAAATCAGAAGTTCCAGCAATTTCCACAGTTCCCCGAAAATCAGAAGTTTCAGCAGTTCCAACTTTCCTAAATAATCTCCTCTGGTTGGAAAATGATTAGGTTGAATAAAGCAACAGCCTGCAACATCATTTATAGTTTATAAGATATCATTGAGAAATAATTTTTTTAAAAAAATACCTGTCTATTGAAATATAGAAAATAGAAATAATTCAACATATAGTATGTATTCATTTAGTATATATAGACTAGCATAGACATTCATTAATTCTGTTACAACTGAACAACCAATTAACAACATACATTTTTAATCTAACACTTCATTTGTACTGGAAAAGAATAAATGCCTAACTGGATCTATGAAACTAAAACTAACCTTCAGAACAACCTCGCAGTAGCAATCTCAATCAAGCTACCTCAACAGGAAAAGGAACTCTATTACAATAAATTAGAAACAAAAGAAAATAATATTAGGACTTTCCAAAATATTACTCTATAGTAAGTTGTACGCCATTTTATTTCTTACTCTCTCAATTCCAACTCATTCAATATTAGGACGTTCCGAAATACTCTTCTTTCAAATACTCCTAGCCAAGACTCAATCAATATTGACACAATGTCTTCTTTTTTTTAATGAAATAGAAGCATTGCTTAAAAAACTCCTAGCATTGCTTTTTTTAATTAGGGATGGGAGCACAAGAGGAGATAACCAACCTGTAGTAGGAAATTTAAGAAAGAGTTGTACAATAGTGAATCAATTACACAAGAAAGAACCTATCGATGATATCCAAGTTTACTTGGCAAAATCCACAAACTAACGCTTTTGAAAGTCATATTTCAATCTAAAATTACTTCAGACAGAATCAGCGGAGAGAGACACCAAAGAAGAAAAGGAATAACACGAAGAAACATAAAAGGTCCTGATGAACGACAATCACCTGTTTGTACATCTGTATACATAGAAGATTCACATTCTTTCACTACTGGACTCCTAATATATTCAATTCAGATATGTTCAATAACAGAACTTGGTATTGATTCTTAGCCTTAGTGAGAACAGAAGAATTTTAACATCAATCAGCGCATTTATTTGAAAATTACTGTCACAAAGTTTGAAAATGGGAGAGATGGAGGAAGGAGGAGAGAAGCAAACTGAAATATCAATAACAGTTTCCCAATTGTTTGAACATCTTGTGTTACATTAACTTGTTTATTCGGGTGAAGTTCCTTAGGTCTATCCATAATCTTTTTTCTACAAACTACAATAGTCTATTCCATACCATCTTCTTTGTACAAAGAAGCTTATAAAGCTTAAACTACAACCACTTTATACATCATTCAACACATTTATTTGAAAAATGCTACAAAGACAGTAGGAAATTGAAAAAATCAGATAATTAAAGAAAAAAATTTACTCAGATACAAAGTACCCATATTACACTTTGGGCACAATATATTTTGTGAAAGACCGAGCAGATAATCAGGTTAACTTTCCATTGCTTTTGCAAAAATCACAATGCAAAGTTGACATGTAATAAGCCCACAAGCAATAAACCCAGATGCAAAAGAGACATGCAATAAACCCACAAGCAATAAACCAAGATGCAAAATAAACATGCAATAAACCCAGATGGAAAATAAAAATGCAATAAACCCAGATGTAAAATAAACATGCAATCAACCCAGATGCAAAATATAAGCCAGATGCTCTTAAAAGGAAGCTTAAAAGATGAAAATTTCTACCTTTTTTAGCTCACACAACTGAAATCTCCACTGAAATTAGCAAAATTAGAAGAAATTTGAGCTGAGTTGAGCTGAAATTAGGTGAAATTAGAAGAAATTTGACGGATTTGAGCTGAAATTAGTCTCACATTTGACGGATTTGAGCTTAGACAGTTGTAGAATTTTGACAGTGAAATGGGAGCTTCGACAGATTTGAGAGTTCTGAGTTTTCTAATTTGAGAGTGAGAATATTTGGTAGGTTTGAGTAAAAATATCTACTTTCCAAATATTTATTTTTTGATTTATTTTTTCGGCCAATTAGAAATTGGAGGGAGAGTAATATATTTTGGAGGGAGAGTTAAATTTTTTAATGAAAATTTTAGGCCACACTTCTAAAGTGTTGTATTTAGAATTATAAAAATGGCACACTTAAAAGTGTAGCTGTATGTATAAATAAGTGTTGCCAATTATATCATTATTTGGCAACGCTTATAAAGTGTGGCCTATACAATTAAAGACCACGCTTTAAAAGCGTTGCCAATATTAATGTGGCTAGAAGCTAAAAACTATAGCTACGCTTTAAAAGCGTAACCAAATATGTTTTAGGAAACACTTTACAAGCGTGGTCCAGATTTAGTGTGGCCAAAAGACTAAAATGTTGTAGTGTATGTTGTATGGAGCGGAATGTTGCCCAATTAAGAACTCGCATATCCAAAAGTTGAAGGTGACGGAGATGAGGATGTTGAGATGGATGTGTGGACTTACTAGGAGAGATAGGGTTAGAAATAAAATAATCCGAGAGAAGGTGAGAGTGGCTTCAGTGGAAGAAAAGATACGGGAAGTAAGGTTGAGATGGTTTGGGCATGTGATAAGGAGGTGCACGGATGCTCCAGTATGGAGGTGTGAGAGGCTGACTATGGATGGTTTCAGGTGGGGTAGAGGTAGGCCGAAGAAATGTTTGAGGGAGGTAATTAGGCATGACATGGAGCAGTTACAGCTTACAGAGGATATGACCCTTGATAGAAAGGTGTGGAGGACGCTAATTAGGGTAAAGGATTAGTGGGTAGGGGTGAGTCCTTACTAGTAGGGAGGAGCTATGTTGCTCGAAATCTTCAAATATGTCATCAGGTGCGTGTCGGATCCTTCAAAAATAGTGCATTTTTGGAGGCTCCTACATGGAAACGACAATATTTTTGAAGATCCGAGCAACTTAGGGGAGGAGTGCGTATTACTCGGTGGCTGTTGTTTCTTTTATTATCTAGTGGTGTGTTATATCATTTTATTATTTCAGCTATGAAAATATAGACAATGGAGAATGGTATAGAAAATGGTGAGATTAGTTTTTGTAGTCAACCAATTAAGATTGGGAAGATCACCAATCTCATTTGGTGAAGAAAATAAACCAGTAAACTACTTTTCATAAGAGTTAGAAATTGCTGCCTTAACTTGCGAAGGTGATGAAAGACTAAACAACAAGAAATGACATGCAACCACCAAGAGGACAAGTGTAGTACTAGTAGTCATGGCAAAAGCGAAAACGCAAACGGCCCTGAGAACCTAAGAGAGTTAAAGATTTAGAAAGAAAAAAATAAAACTACTTATGAAAGATAGTAAATCAAGAAGCCAAGTGATTATATTAAGTTAAGAAAACACACAAAAAGACTAGCTAATATGGGTATGTTAAAAAAGAAGACCAAATCAATTATGTTGTTATGAAGTTACTAATCAATTCATTAGCAAGACGTTTAAGTAATGTACTGTGGTAATAGGTTACAAAATTCTGCATTCATGTGATATATATCTACATAATTTACTTCTCAGTAAATGGAAAGGTTGAAAATTTTGTCTAGAGCTTATTATTGTGTGGTTTATCTGGTACTCTTAATGTTTACAAATTCTTGCTAAAGCTTTTTCCATACAAGCACATGTTGTATGTAGCATCTTTGAATTTGTTTGATATCTAATTAACTTGTTGTGATACCATAACATTATCTATTATGGAGAGGAGGTGGAACTAATACAAGATACAAGAAAAGAAAAAGACAGGATGTTTAAAATTTGCTAGTTTCATTATACATGACAAATTTACACCTTGAAATTAGTTGGTAACTCTTTGTGGTGATAGATGTTATGTGAACTTAAGATTTTTACATGCTGAGTTGGGGTTACTGAATTCAGTTCATAAAGAATTATGTAGGTCAATCATGCCCCATAAAACTGCAAAGATGTGTTAACATTTGCAGTAGTAATTGTTTCACTCTGAATAGTTTTGTAGGCTCTCTGAAGCTTCTGAACTATTATTTCATTGATTTTTAAACTTTGAATTGCTCTGTCACCTTTCTTATTATTAGTATTAGATTATGAGAATTTTAAATGTGATTCTCAATTTTTTTAATAACAGGGATGTGGTTCTTAAACAGTGGGACCGACCAAGGAAGAGCTTCAAGGTGTACACTGAGATTTTTTTTATCATACGTATATACATACAATGTCACTTATGGACTATGCAATATGCAATTGACTTTCTAGTAATGGAAGTACTTATAATATTCAGCTTGAGAATTCTTTTGTAGTTTGTGAAATACTATTGGATGCTTTTAATAGCAAGGTAATAATTTTAGAAAATTCGGTTGCACTGAAAATTTACTATTATTTTGGTTCATTGTATTGTGGTTGAACAAAAACAATTTAATGGTGATGAATTCAATAGTTTTTGTTGCGACTACTGTCATTGCTAAATGTTGTTCTTTAGTAACAAGGTGAAACTTGCCATAGATGGTATACTAGTTTTTGTGGCAAACATTTTCGCTACTAAAATTCCTTTTTTAGTAGCGGCAAGGAAGTTGCTACTGATCGCTTATTGGTTTTGTGGCGACAAGTGCTGCTACTAATATTATTTTTAGTGGCAAGAAAGAAGTTTCCACTAATTAGTTTCAGCTTTGTGTGGCAACTATGTCGCCACTAAACCCTTCCTTTCAGCAGCGACTTGGCTAAAATTTGTGTTGTCCATATTTTTAGTGACGTACAATGTGACTTATTGTGGTGGTTAATGTCACCACTAATACCCGTTAATTATGGTGACTCTTAGTTGTCGCCACAAATAAGCTTTAGCTATGGAAGGACTTGCCATGAACCAATTGTCGCTACTATAGACCTTTAGTGGCGACTTCTGGGGCTTTTTTCGCAACATTTGTCGCCACTATAAGCCAGAATTCTTGTAGTGATGAGGACTTAGTACTTTCTTCTACAAATGTAAGCGTATATTATGTGGCCTTCCTTGAAAGGATTAAGTCTCATAAATCACATAGACTGATCATCTGATAGCTAAAAAACTCAAGACCATAGCATGATTGGGCCGAGGATGCCTGAATAAGAGGCATAATTTAATACTTACCCGTGCAAGAACATTAGGAGATAGTAATTGCTTTAGTAAATTTTACTCACGCTAATACGAAGGGCAATAATTGCTCTCATTCTACGTGTTAAATTGGTTAGGAGACAACAAGACTTAGACGCATAGCGAAATAAAAAATAACAGGGATCTCTCTTGATATTTTGAGGTACATGAGGCCAAAACTTTAAACCAAAATTGAGTTAAATGATGCAAGCGGCACACAAATTAAAAAATCAATTAGTGAATGCCTTTAATCGTTAATCTAAAAAACTCAAAACTTACTCACTCGGCATGGATTGTATGAGCCACAATGAGCATACCACTATCTGAGAGGCCCTCATAAAAAAGGCAATCATCGCCACAACAAAATGGCTTCAACAAAAAATTGTTATAAAAAAAATATACATATGCAAAAAACATGTTTCAGAGTTAACAAGTACATAGTTTATTATAGAAAGGAAATTAGTACAAAGCTTTCATACAATAAATGGTAGATATGACCAAAACCACAAAAAAGGCACCAGGGCACCATATGATTTCCTTCTCTGGCATTAGGGAGTTGCCCATATTTACCTCATTGACGAGCTCATGTCAGGAATGTGTTCATACCATAACCCACTATAAAACAAGAAGGCTCAAGTCAGACTGCCCTTTCTCTCAATGGCGACCTATTCACTCTGGCTTTGAATAAATATCTTCCATTAATAAAATAGAGGGCAAGGCTTTTCTACACCAAAAGTATAAATTGAGCAGAACTGAGGGATTCCAGCAAAAATTCTCTCTCATACATAAAAGGTAGAGGATCATAGATGACCACCATATGATTGGCTCAATCAATAGGGATGGGACTCGCAACGATGGTACTTAGAAATTGAGGCATCAAAATCATCCCATCTTAAGATTTGATGATTCAGAACTCGAGGTAGGAAGAGTCCCTTATACTCCTTTTCTTATCCAAAAAATGAAGAGGAAGGAAGTCAACCAAGTCTAATCGATTGACATAAAACTCAGTACAAGGGTTTACCCTGAAGATATAAGGCATAAGGATCGAGCCAAATGTAAAAGATCATATTGGGTTAGACTAACGGTGTTGACCCCTCTCTTCACTTCTATTGTCCCAATCTGTTGAGAATATTAAGGTAATATGGATGAAAAAAGCCACACCTCTAGGAGGAAAAAGTTTGTCTGCATTGTAAGAGGCTAATCAAATTGTAAATTGGCTTAGGGTTGGGACTCGGCAAGGTTTTGATTTTAACCAAGTTAGGGTTTTTGTAAAGGCCCCCTTAAGTCATCAAGGAAAATAGGGAAGGAAACATGTACATAAAGTCCCGAACCCTCGTGTCATAGCCAAAATTCCATACCATGTGTGTAATCCCATGCCATGTATGTGTGAGTTGTATTACCTATTTCCTAGTTTTTTTGTACAATCTAGAACTTTACCGATTAGTTTAGCTAATGTCGTAGGATAGTTAGTTAGGAAAGAATCATAGGCTATTTTTGAATAAAGTCCACTTAGCCTAAATGAATGACCAAATGATGGAATAATACTTCGATCCCAATTTTGAAACAAACATATCCTTTTATTTGATTAGCCTATTCACCTTTCCAATTTTGTTTTAAACCTATGCTTTGGCCCTAGTCTCTCCTTGGACACTAGGCCTCAACTCAGGCAAATCACCTAAGTTAAAGGTGTCTACCATAGGGGTAGATGAAAAATAAGGTTGGGAATGAAAAGAAAAGACTGGATATTTAAAGGAAAATGGGAGTGGAGTGTGTTGATAAAAAATGAAAGAAAAAAAAGAGTTTAAAGTTGTAAAAGAAAAAAAATAAGGAAAGAAGAACAGAAAAGTCGAGTTAGAAATAAAACTGCACCCATAACTGAAAAAAGGAATAAATAAGAGAAAAGGGAGGAATAGAAAAAAGTTAAAGTGGAATAAATTTATTTAAGTGCCAAGGAGGGTTGAGTCATTTTTTCCAAATCTACTATACCCATCCTCAAGACTATGGTACAAGCCAATTAAAAATCTATAGTGATCCTAATTAGACTGACTTAGAGCAAAAGTGTTGAAAATACGGGCAAGAATATTGTATATGTACATGCATTGTTTGATTTTCTTTGTGAAAGTAGGCAAATTTGTTTTAATCTTAGTTTCATTGAATCATATATGTGTGGGACTTCTTTGTCATGAGGGCACTAGGGTAGCATTGTCTAATGGTTGGTTGTGGGGTTGTGTGTCACTTGTTTATCTATGATTTTCCATTGATAATGTGGTGCCATTCATAGATCTTGTTCTGTCAGTTTGATGTATTTTGATTATGCACATCTATTTTGATTTGAAAAACTGGGGGAGTTTGAAACTTGTAAAATACGGTTGCCAAATGCCATGTGACTACCATAAATTTCCTAGATTTCTTTTACTTAAGCGTCGTGTTAGTATAAGTTTTGTTTTTGTTTCTAGAGGACAAACAAATATTCTAAATTAAGGGTGTTGATGTACTATGATTTTATGGTACTTTCGACGATCAAAACATGGAAATTTTGTATGTTCTTAAGTTTGTTTTGATACATATGATGTGCTTTTGTGTGTTTATGCACGAAAATAGGTTCTGAAAGTAATAGTGAAAAAAGGAGTTGAAAATTGCTAAGTATGACTTGTGAACACCAGACTACGACTCATTGGGTGAAGTATGAACCGTACTCAGCCCCATATTGATGACCAGAGATGGTGTGAATTTGAAGTTGATAGCACGACTCCTCCAATAACTTATGAACACATAGTACGAATCATACTCTTGTCCATAATTGGGTTTTCTGAGGAAGTGAAATAAGTGCCAACATGATAAGTCATACTATGATTCCTACGACTCGTGACATCAACAGTACGGGTCCGTAGTGTGGACTCATGGGTGGATAACCACAAGTGTGCAAAATTGAGCTCAAGAGCATGATTAGACTATAAGTCATAGTCCTAGATCATGAATCGTGGAATGATCTGTAGTAACTTGAAGAATTTTAATGAATTTTGGAAAACCACGAGTCATACCTTCAATGTACGAGTCAAAAATTGCTGATGAGCCTACAATTGTAAGACACAATTTATTTTGTTTATAAATACTTTTCATATGTTTTATTTATAATTTACGGACCTAAAGCATATTGTTACGTTTTGTATTGCTTGAGAACATAACTATCTTCATTTTTTGAGAAAGAACATACACTGATTCTTGATTATTTACTTTGTTCTTATAATTCAAGATTTTGGATTTCATCTATTCTTCTTGTTAGTTCATAATCATGTTATCTACCATAAATTGTCTTATTCTTTCAAACTTGAGTAGTTAAATCACATAACTAGGGTTGTGGGAACCATGATAAATTAATAAAGTAGGTTAAAGTAGTTATTGATTCTTGAACGGTGTTTATACATGTATTATAATTCTGTTTGTATTGGATTTTTTTAGCAGTTGCAAACATTAGAATTCACCTTAAAAATGGAGATTTGATGCTACTAACCCTCATCTAAAAGCTTAAGCCTTAACCGAGAAAGATAATATGAGAATAAGGATAAGGGTCATGATTCAAACACCCATAAAATCAGAGGTATTTTTTTTAATTAAATACATAATGGGTCAGATTTTATTAGAAACGAACATATGTACAAAAAAGATCTAGCCCAAAATTCCAAGGCCCATGAAAAATATAATTCAAAATGGGAAAAAAAACTGGAAACAACAAAAGGAAATAAAAAAAATCAAATATAGAAGTGGAAAAACCAGTGAAGCTTCTTGAAAGCTGAAGAGCTTCAAACTCTCTCAAAGATGATATAGATGGTGAACTTCTCTTTGATCAGTCATAGCTGAGCTATGATCTGAGCTTAATTTTGTAATATAGACCAGAACTAGTTATCTTTTTTTAGATCTACCCTTCATGGATGGAATATCTCAAGAAAGATTGATACCACCATCTAAATAATGGATCTTTAAAATAAACTAATAGATCTTGTTTTGTTCTTTATATACTAAAATTCTGTAGAACCTTTAACCAAAAGTTCACTCGAAGACCTATTCCATCAAATCTCTTTGTGCAAACCTAAGACCACTGCAATATCATTCACTGGAGTTTCTAAAATTAACATCAATGATGAAGGTAAGTGAGATATCTAATTTTACTTATAATGGTTACTACCATGTAGAATACAATTCATAAATCTGGACTAATCGACCGCTTCTGACTTCTTAACAAAGGAGTTAATTCACTTGCTTTTACTGAAACCAGTGTAGCTGAAAAAGTTAAAGCAATTTTATATTTCATTACCTATTTTTCAGTGTATTTAATACCACAAAGATAATTAGTACCACCATAAAAAGACAAGATATTTTAATTGATTATTACTTCTGAACTAGTTTGAGCAAAAGGAACTTGAGACAGAAATAACCAAGGTTGGGTTAGGTGAAAATGTATTTGATACCTATAATCCCTGATTTAGTACCCATTGAAAACCTCTATACAGTCACCAGTTGTAGGTACTGTCAACCAAATGAAATTGCTTCAGGCTAACTAACTCACCAAAATCCTCTCTTGTAAATCAATTAAATAGCTTGTAAAGCTATGCTTGTAAACTCTTAACTGTACATATCTGTTATGCTTGTCTACTGAAATCTTAAGATTGGTGTGCTTCTTTTATCTAGAAGAATAATTCTCCTTCTTACACATGGACCCTCTTGGTTTGTATTAAATTCATATCTATCTGCAAAACTAAAAATCAAGTTAGCAAAAAAATCATCAAGAGCATTTCCCTCCTTTAAGGAGTGTTGTACTCTCACTGTGATTAGACTTCTGATTCTATGAATGGAATTGACCTCCGTACTCACAATCCAAAGGATCTCCCAAACCCTATTAATGATGTTAATCATAACCAATGAATTTGATTCAATGATATACTGGTGAACTCTTTTTCTAGATAATATTCCAGCCCTTCACTTATAGCCCTAGCCTTAGCCACTAAATTAGTAGAATCAACAATCTTTAAACCTTTAGTACCCACAAGGGAACCTTCATGATCTCACAAACAAATACAGCAGCACTGGGACCAGGATTACCTCTAGAAGCCCCATCAGTATTACATTTCAACAAACTAATAGGAAGTGGTACGCATCTAAAAGTTTGAAACTTACAGGTATGTGCTTTTCCAGCATGGCTACCTTTTGTGGCAAAGTAGCAGGAACAAGTTGTATGAAGTATGTACTTTTCCAACATGTCCACCATTTGTGGAAAAGTAGGAGGACAAGTTGTATGAAACTTTAACCAAATAAACTTAGAAATGGTAGTAGCATTGATATCCCACATCACCTTATTTCTAGTATAAGATCCTCCATGTAAGACTGTTTTCCTTCTCTTCCATAAGAACCATAAAATAAAATTAGGCATAGCTTTGAGAACCACTCTCATCCGAGCATTTCCTTATGCATGCCACCATTTTTTCATAGTGTGTCTACCCTGTATCCAGGGGCCTAAAATCCCAGCAGCCCTAGCATAAAAATTCCAAACAAAAGCTACCACTTCCTTAGATAGAAAAATGTGATCAATAGTTTCCCTAACAGGAACCCTCTAGCACTGACACAAATGTGAAATGTTAGGATTTCAAGAAGATATAATAGCAAAAATAGGAACTCTATAGGTCCAGAAGCTCCAACCAAAAAAATAAATTTTGAAAGGTAACCCTGAACCCAAATCTTCTTATAATCTACTAAGTAATTAACCCTACATCTAAGACCTTCCCCGACTGATTTAACTATAAACTTGCCTTTACTAGACTTTATCCACCATTATTTGTCCACCTAACTAGTTTGACATAAATGACCCATAGTTAGTCTAACATGCTCCATAATATTATTAGGCAAATGGTCCTGCATTAGATCAAGATCCCAACTATCTTCTTTGTGAAAGGTATCAATATCAGCTAAAGAATGACAACCCAGTACTTCTGTAGGATGAGAAAATAGAGGACCAAGAGTGGTCCAATTATCAAACCATATACTAGAAGATCCTCTTTTTGGTTCCCACTAATAACACTTAAGTTATACCGCAAGAGTATAAGTGATCATTGTCAATATAATTACCCAACTTAGAGTCGGGGTCAAATCCACAAGGAATGAATGCGATAGTTTTCACCTCTAAGTTTCAAAAGAAACTAGTACTAACATGTTATGCTATAATAATGATGCATAAAAGTAAATGGGGGTTTAGTTTATCAATTTGTTATAATCAAAGTAATCGTAGTTTGAATTCACAATTCAAATATTAGATAAATAGCGTTGAAATCGGAACATTGGGTTATGCTATTGTAAGAGTGAAAGGGTGTACGAGTGATTGAATATTTGTCTAGATTTAGCTAAGAGTTATAGGTAATCTAGATTATGAGTATTTAGTGTTGATTTGTCAATCAAACACCAAGAGACACAAGTGGTCACAAGTGTGTGTATAAAATCAATCTAATACCTCAATTAGCGTCCTTATGTCTAAGGGATGCTATTAAATGATAAATATCAAGTTATTGTTCACTCCTATTCCTCACCCTCATCCCCTTTATCAAGGATGATAAGAGTTCTAGAGTTAATTAGAGTTGCAACCTCTAATTTTAGATCAAAAACATGGAATAGGAATAAAACCCACAATAGTTATCTAACTAAGAAGACAAATAAACAACACCCATACAATCATCACATCTTACTCAAGCATAACCCCTAGCAAAGAAATTAGCTACTCATAGAAAGAGAATGAGGAAAATTATCCAAGTTCTCCTCCCATTTTTCCATTGAATCAAAGATTATCACAAGATTTAAGATCCAAATTCAATAGAAAGCAAAAGAAAGTAACTAATTTCACTCTTAGGGTTTCACTCTATGTTATCAAGCTTCAAAAAGTGCAAAAGATAAAGTTCTAGAGCTGAAAACCCCCCTTTAAAGTCCCAAATTCACGCTTCTCAAAATTATGAGATTGCCACCACACTGGTCACCTGCTGGCGCAAGTACCAGCATAGGTGGATGGCCTGCGCACGCAGAACCCTCAACGTAAATGCCACTGCCTCGGCTAACTCTTGCCACCTGCGTGCGCAGCTCATGATATGCATGCGAATGTGGCTTTAAAACTTCCAATATGTTAGTTTTAAGCTCCTTTTCTCCACTTCTCGCATCCCAATTGACTCGTATGGATAGCTTGACCTCATATTCACTCATTACCTGTACAAAAGAGATATATAACATGAGAATTACATCTAATCAATGCAAAATAAGAGATAATTCAAGCTTAAACATGTTAAGAAGCTAGTATATTGCCAACTTATCAACCCCCCAAACTTAAACTATTGCTTGTCCTCAAGTAATCAAGAATGTTCACAATGAAAAATGGTGCTCTTAACTATAAAACAACCACAAGAGACTACACTAGGCAACTTAGGCTACAAAGTTCAATCGGTTCCTCCAACAAGTCATGACAAACAAGTAAATCACGTTTTTCCTTTCACAAGCCAATTTTCATCAAGCAATGGTGTAAGAAATCAACAAGTAAGAGCTTCAAATCGAGATGTTTCTCGAGGTGTGACACAAAATTTTCAATGATTGCCTCAATTTTAATTTATGGTTTGTCATGCTCATTTTCTCTAATTGAAAGTAAGGCTTCACTCTCTATTTTAAGGTATAAATGCCTCTCACTTGCAAAAGTTTGCTCCACAGACACAAAACAAAGTAATTCACAAGGAGCATAAAGATAGAAAGAACTTTCGCTCACTCTCTCTCACACCATAGGCTTGCCCTTTGTGTTATACGCCACTAATGGAGACCTACAAGGTTTGAATTCATCAAGGACTTGTGGGAATTGATGAAAGTTGGGGTGAGGGAAAGTATTTATGGATCAAGTGACTAGAAGATCTCCCTAAACACAATCACTTTATCACTTCTTAGGCCCACTTCTTTCAAATTTTCCACATTATTCGCCCTAGTTTGTTTTGCCTTTGCTAGTTTTGATCTCTAACCTCCTTTTGTTAAACATCAGTAAGAACTTCCCTCCTTATTTGCTTTTTCGGTTCTTTAAAGAGACTTTCTACTCCTTAGCCATTTATGCCCCTGTTTTCTTCTTGGAAGCCTTTTTACTTTTCTCGAATCACTTCTAAGGGCTAGGCTCTATGCTCTTATTTGCGAGCATAGTTATTGTCTTATGAAGCATTTAATGAGACAACCAACCATACACCTCTCTTAACAATCTTGCACATCTCCTTTCCCCCAAACTTAGGTCTTGAGTCCATCTTAATCATTCTCACAATCATGCATCTCCAAACTTAGGCATTGGCCTATATTGACCCACATTAGAACCATGCGATGTGTTTACAGAGGTTGGGTGGCAAAAGAGGGGTTTGGAAAAGACAAAAATAGGGTGTCATAGTATGGTTATCTCTAAGAAAAAAATTTGAGAAGAGGTTTAAATGGGTTAACTAGGGAAAAATTTCAAGGTGGGATTTAGGTTATGTGACGGTTCAAGAATGGCCTCGAGTCATCCTCCAAACCAATCTTGGTCTCAGATTTCGCCTTGAATACACGTGGGGCATGTTCTAGACTACCATGTATGCATAAGAATTGATCAAAAACCTTACCACACAAGGCACCCTATTTCTTAAAATAGAAAGCTAGTCTTCCAACCAATTTGAGCAAATGAACTTGACAAACTACTCCGAGTCGGAAACTCTTCTTTTGTGAAGAAAGAGCAAAAAACTGAATTAAAAGGTCACAACTCAAGAGAAAGCTTGAAATCACTTTGCTCTTCCTTTTCAAAAACCATTTTCAAAGACTATTTTGCTTTTCACAAATAATTTTGCTTGCCATGACAAATTTTGGAGGGTACTTTTAGAACACTTTCAACCATCACTTGACTCTAACTTAAGAAAATGGGCAATTCCCCTAAGAATGTCGCCCAATCCATCTATCATGGGGGAGTACCACTCGGTTCGACAAAGAAACTAAAATGACAAAAAGAAGATGCTCCTTGGGAAAGAATCAAGTTTTGAAGAAAACCCTTGGAGTTTATTTGACACGTATAGACACAAGACGGATAGAACGATATGCATGTTTAAAATAGACATTGCCCAAATAAGAATCAATATGAGAACACTGACATCTGGGTTTCAACTAATAACAAGTGCATAATACGGGCCTGAAAAGAGCAGTATCCAAATCAAAATCATAAAGAAGGTCCGACGAGGGCTATAACAGAATAAAAATTATAAAGAAGGCCTGGCGAGGGCAATATCTGAATTAACAACACACAGAAGGCCCGTCAAGGGCAATATCTGAGTCAACAACTCATAGAAGGCCCAGCGAGGGCAATACCTAAATAACATCATGAAGTAATTTTACAGACCATCAAATAAAATGCCCCACCCCCCAACTAAAGAACATTAAATTGTCCCCAATGCAACAAAGTAGAATGAGAAAAGAGGAGGGTAAAGACTCCTTGAGGTGTACTAGGTGTGTGGATCCATATCATGTGATGACTTTAACTGCACTGCGGCTGTAATATGAGGAGCCTTCTCAAACTGGGCTCCTGTAACTACAAATGAAGGAATATGTACCTCCTCGAAAGGCTGAGAGCTAGAACTAGCACCAACCATCCTCATATGTTGCTCCTCAATACATTGTCACTTAGCCATCTCTACCTGTTGGTCCTCAGAAAGCCCTGCGCTAAAATCAATCCCTGTCTCCTCTTCCACAGTAGAATACCTGAACAAGTAGATAAATGGTAAGACTGGACCAGTAGAAACCTGTAGGATGGAAACCTGGGCATCATTAAGAGTGAAAGAGAGTTGGATCAACTGCAAATTCGAACACAGGCAATCAATGTCAGTCCTCAAAGTAGAAACTGCCTCGCTATCCTCTCTGGCCTCAAATGTGGATAATCTCCACTCATAGTCTGACATTTGAGCACGTAGATACTCAAGACTCCTCTCAATAGCCACCTGAATGAAATGGGGGATATCAGCTATCAACCGAGATATGAAACTGTCATTTACCAAGGTCATGGCAGCAATCTTAGCAAATGTCAAAGTAGAAATTTATGGAGGCTGGGTAGACTGAGTAGTGCTCGAAGGAGGCAGTGCCTAAGGTGGATCAATAATCGAAGTAGTACCACTAAAGATCAGTGGAGCATCAGATGCTTATGAAGTTAGAGGAGAGGTACTAGTGCCCTCAACAATAGGTATATCTCCCAAGGATGAATCGAAGATCTTACCAATCTTTCTTTTTATTCCCACCGGATTTTCATCATCTTGACTAGTCCGAATATCAATAACTCTTGTGCATTTTATTTTCTTATCTATCTTGGGGAATAAAGAAACCTTGTGAACAGTGCATAATGCAGAGATAATGTCACGCCCCGAATCCCATCGAGACATGATTGGCACCCGTAGCCGATAGGGCCCGAGAGAACCAACCTTTGCCTATGCTCAATCATATGCATATAATCTTCATAACCACCATTGCATAATATTACGAAATACGAATAAAGGAGAACATGGGACATATTTAGGCATACATATGAAACTTGGCCGTTGAGGCCATCCAATCAAAACAACATGTGTCTTTTACACTATTACACCCACATCGGTCTACAAAAGCCTCTAACAAGAGCATTGACCAAAATGAACCATAAGTCGGGACAAGTCCCCTCTTTACACATTATGTACAATACCAAAACATATATACATTCTGACTCGGAGAAGACCCGAATGAGCTGGAGCTCACCAAAGAACCGCTAACACTGGCAATCTACTGAGGAGGCCTACTGGGACCTGCGCCTGCAGCAAGTAAGGTAAATTCCCCGAGAGGGGTCAGTACGAAATAAGTACTGAGTATGCAAGGCTCAGATGAAACTATACAACACGTGAATATTTCAATGAATATGTCAATGAACTCAAAACATATGAATACTCAATGTGAATAAGTCACCATGTTACGCTTTGGAAACCATGTGGATTGCTTTCATTATTTTCATTACTTTCTTTATCTCAATGCTCACATGTCATTACATATCACAATGTACCCGGGCCCCGACTGATCAGTGGGTCTTTCATATCATCATATAGGGATCGAGTCGAGCTAGGCTTATGCCCCTAGACTTGCCACCCTCGGGATCGAGTCGAGCTAGGCTTACGCCCCTAGACTTGCCACCCATAAATCCAAATCTCGGGATCGAGTCGAGCTAGGCTTACGCCCCTAGACTTGCCACCCGTACTTGATCATTGACCACATTTGCATTACTTTGTTCATTACTTTGAGATTGATACTTTGATAATCATAACATCACTTTGGAACTTTGGAACACAACATTGTTGGAAACTTTGAATCATTGACCAATAAAGGACATAAGAATAAATATCAAGGAGAAATATAATATAACTAGCACCATGATATCATTGGAACCATTGGACAATAATCCATGAACAAGAGACACAAGTATAGGCACTATTGGAATATTGGAATATAGCCTTATTTGAACTTTCGGAAAGTTAACCATGAATATGATAAATGAGATTTACAATTGATCAATGAGTAGGAAATATATGACAATGACCATAGATAAGTGCATATGGGATACCTTAGTACATTTCGGAATAGAACTAGAGAAATGTCAATGTGAACACTATTGGCCGTAGAAAGATACGGACAAAGTAACCTTGCATACCTTGGATTCGCAATACGAATATACAACTTTAGATGCGTATACAATAAGCCCGCTCCTTCTTTATGTGTCACTCTACAAATATATAACGAAATTCACATTAACCACCAATTACTTTACAAATGCATACCATGTCAATGAATTACATGTTTGGCTTTAAACATGTCATTTCCCCTTGACAAAACCATTGATCATACTATTATTCCAAAAATTCCATAATATTCCCAACATTGACCAATCCATAAAAATCAACACATTTCACCACAATACTTCTCCTTTACACTTTCTTATCCTTAACACATCCCAAATAAGCCATCAAAGCACCTTAATTCAACTCATAACACATATCGGCCAAAATCCCATAATTTCCACTTTTTGACAAGAACAAATTTAATGCCAAAAATAACACCATACATGTTCATATTTTGTCCATACCATGCTTTTTCATCAAAGGCACAAGGCCTAATTCAAGTTCAATTCACCAAGATAGTATATCTTACACCAAAAGCAAAATACTCTATTCATCACTTTGCCAACACCACTAGCATAATATACATAATCTCCCATGCATATAATATGTTAATCCATGAGGAGAAATACTTACCAAGGCTTGGAATATGTTGATCTTGTCCAAGGAGTCCAAAGGGATTATTTGCCTTAGGGTTTGGAAAAGAGAGAAATGTTTTAAGAAAATATCCAAAAGTTATGAGAGCTTTTGATAATAAAATCTGATGTTGGGGACTTTATATAGACCCAAGGTCATTCTTAGTTCCATGTGGCATTAAGGGATATGTTCAATTGGTCAATTATTGCAAGAATGGGTCATTTCCTCTTTGGGCCAAGTCTTTTAATCCCATTTGGGCCTAATTTTGGGCCCAATAATACATATCCATGCAACCCAAAGATTTCATGTATTATTCACCATATATCTCATGTTTGCATATTTCTATAATGTCACGACAACATCCTCTTAAAAGATTCTCATTCGTCGCCTCGATCGCAAAAATTGGAATTCTAGTCACCCTTGGCTTCATTGAACATTTTGGATCACTATTCACATTTTATGATTTGATCATGTAGGAGTATGTAGGAGTGTATTGAAGTGTTTGAAGCTTTAACAACGCTCAATTAACTCCAAAGAACCAAAAGAAACCATCGAGAAATCGTCGTAGAATTGCATTACGAAACGACGCCGGAAAGGGCATACTTTTGTGCCTTGTGCCACACACCCTGAAACAGGGTAGTGGCGCAAGTTTTGGGCCTTCTCTGAATTTTCTTCAGGCTGGTGGCTTGCGCCACACCCCTGAAACAGGGTAGTGGCGCAAGTCTCAGCATTTTGCTGAAATTGCCGGCCACTAATCCGACGTTTACGTATCGTCCAATCCTTTATCCAAACACTACAAAATACTTACTTAGTGATCTTAACCATCAAGTAAACATGACTTAAAGTCACCAAATGAGGTTATAATGTGTACGAGTTCTTGCCCAAATTCTCCACGAAATCACAACACACCTCCTACGACGATCTAATCGCACATGTTACATCCGATATCAAATGTTTCACCAATGACACTATAAATCACATATGCATGGCATCTCAACACCTATGTAGATATGATCCCAAGGTATCAAGTGAGGTTATAAAGTACGGGGTGTTACAGATAAGAGCGGGAAAAGGTAACAAAGTGCCCGATTATTTTGATCTGAGCTTGATCACTTCAGCTATAATCTCCCCCAGATTAATATCTAATTTATCCATGATGCACCAAAAAATGATAGCCCTTTCAATGGTGACATCTTGATCATTGGTATAGGGAAGAAACTGATTACCCATAAAGCCAAGCCAATGCTTGGCTTGAATAGAAAGGTCCCGCCTTTTGATTTGTCCTAATCCATTGGCCCAAAGAGGAAGGCCCTTTGTGATTATCCGGGCAAGCCAAGGAAAATGAACATGCTAACCTAGCACCCGCTTCTTACATTCAATCCCGAGTGCATACTCAACACCAAAGTAGAGCTTGTTTATTGCAGAGGCGGAGCAAGGTACCTCAACCCCTCTAACAAGCGCACTACGCAAACAAGGTTGGTCCGCCACCGGCAGTTTGTTCCTGTGTTGGTTGTGTCGGATGACATAAGAGGCATAGAATTCTATAAAGAGATCATTATAGTAAAAATCGAGAGGAGATTCAGTATCCAGATCTGTGAAGACTTCCCACCAACACTTGTTGACTTGCCTTATGATATCCGGGAAGTGATCATGAATAACTTTCAAGCTAAACACTTTTTTGGGATTGAAACCCCGAGTGTCAACCTATTCATCATATAATTCATGCATTTCCTTGATTCCAAATCGGATTTCGTCTACATCCTTAGGTAATCCCTTTGAAAGATCAAGTGCGGTTTGAACATCGGGGATACTAGGAGCTTCTTGTTGTATCAGTTCCTTTTTCTTGGAAGTAGTAGCTATAGCCTTGCCTTTGTCTTTGGTGTGATCCTTTTTTTCACCCCTCGGCATCAATTTTCGTGGAGTCATCCCTAAAAAGAACACAAAAGAACCAAACAAAACAAAAAGAAAAAGGTAAAGCATGTTTTTGAATTTTTTTTAGTATATATCATAAAAGAAAATAAAACTATGCTAAATGAGGTGAATGCAAAGAAAAATGTTATATGAAAATGCATGGGAGTAAATAAGCGTGACTAACCATCAAATATTACCTACATAGACTTGAAGTTCAGAATCAACTCATGACCCTCACATGAACAAAAATGACGATTAGCCCTTAAGAATGGCGTCACCAGATCTATCATAGGGCAAAGCATATATTTTTGTCAATGGGTTTACTTATATTTCCCCCTCGAGTTCTACATAAGATAATCAAAGCACACACTATACCCACTTGAACTATCACACTCCTTGAAATACTATGTGACTCACATTATAACTCAAGAATTAACCAAATGAATGCCCCAAATTTTAATTCATCAACTAATAGAAAAAATCATGCCAACAACCCCTCATGGGAATTTCATCAAACACTTGTTGCACATTACAAAATGGACTTGATAAATAAGGGAGATGACACCTTAAAAACATTCCAATGTACACTTCTCAACCACAAGAATTTTAAAACGATCATTCAATGATGGAATAGCACTCAAAATATGCACAAGAAACCTCAACTAGCTCTCTTAGATCACCCACAAAGAGAAAATACAAAGAAAAGTTCACATGGGAATTTTATCAAACATATGGGGATGCATAAGGTTGGGTACTCAAGAATTCCCCAATTTGCATATAAAAAATAACACCCATTCCAAATAATCCTCAAAAATATCAATGTTACTCCAAAAGTAATTAAAATAAACCAAATCATCACAACAAACTAGCATAGGATATGTTTCACCATTTTAACCCAAGAGAAATTGAGTAAAAATTATAAAAAGTGAGCTTACCAAACCAAGTCAAGATGCAAGATAATGACAAGAGAATTAAAGGATTAAGGTCCCTGGAGTTGCAGTTGATGATGTGTGAGTGTTCTCTTGAAAGAAATTTTGAGAATTTTTGAAGTGTGATGAAAGAGAAAATTTTAGAATAGAGAGAAGGAGAATCAGGTTTGTGTGTTTGTGTGTGGGGTGGAAGTTGAAATTATATGGGTATAAGTGAGGGTAGTATTTTTTTTAAAAAAAATAATAGGTCAGCCCGGGTCGGGTTGACCCAACCAATTAAGTGGAAGATGGTTGGAGCACCGAACCTCACTTGCGCCCCACCCTGTCCATGCATGTGGGGAGATGCGCACGCAAGTGAGCAAAAGTGGGCTGGGTAGATTACCTGGGTGTGCTTTATTTGTCACTTATGTTGGCCAGCCTGTGCCTGCATGTGCCTGGCCTGCGCCACAAGGTGGCGATTTCCCCCAAACCAGTGTGTCACCTTCACCTGGTAGCCACATGCGCCTTGACATGCGTGGGCATGTGGGCATGTGCACTAGAAGGTGCCTGATTTAGGCCAAAACAGTGTGTCACAGCTCCCATACTTAGAATTTTTCACCTGCATTCACCAAAATAACCTAAATTTAGTAATCAAACAAATAGAAAATGACAATAAGTAGCTTGGGTTGCCTCCCAAGAAGTGCCTTTGTTATCTTCATGGCACAACGTTGTTCCACATCATCAGGCATCTTTAAAATGGAGAAACTAAACCTTAGCAGCTCTAGGTTCACCCACATATAAATGTTTTAGCCTTTAACCATTCACCGTAAACCTCCTCTTCTCGTGGTCCCACTAGGATACACATTAACCACCATAAAAGGACCCGACCACTTGGATTTTTTCTTACCCGCAAAGAGTTTTAACCTTGAATTAAAGAGTAGTACTTCATCTCCCATATGAAACTCTCTTTTCAAGATCTTATCATCATGTCACTTCTTTATTTTCTCCTTGTATAACGCTGAGCTCTTATATTCCTTAAGTCAGAACTCCTCTAACTCATGAATTTGCTCTACTCTTGGCTTGGAGGCATCCTCCTAATTCATATTCAACACAAACAAGGCCCACAACACTTTGTGCTCTAATTCAATAGGAAGGTGACAAGCCTTTCTGAACACCAATTGATAGGGCGACATACCAATAGAAGTCTTGAATGCAGTCCTATATGCCCAAAGAGCATCATCAAGTTATTTTTCCCAATTTTTGGGTCCGACATTTACGATTTTCTCCAAGATCGACTTTATCTCCTGATTGAAAACCTCCACCTGACCACTCATTTGAGGATGATACAGGGTAACCACCTTATGCTTCACCCCGTACTTATCAAGCAAAGCACTGAATATGCAGTTACAAAAATGAGAGCCACCGTCACTAATGATGGATCGGGGAGTCCCAAACCTCGTAAAGATGTATTTCTTTAAGAAAAATATGTCACTTTTACTCTCGTTGGTCAGAAAGGCAATGGCCTCCACCCATTTGGACACATAATCAACGACCACCAATATATACTTATTACCATATGAGCTCACAAAAGGACCCATAAAATCAATGCCCCACACATCAAATAACTCCACCTCTATGTTAGACCTCAAGGGCATGTAATCCCTCCTCAAGAAACCACCATGCATTTGACATTGCGTATAAGTTTTCACCCATTCGTAAGCATCACAGTGGATGGTAGGCCAATAATACCCACTCTGAAGAACTTTATCGATAGTTCTCACACCACCATGTTGTCCACCAAATAGAGAAGAATGGCAAGCTTCAAGAATGGATTTCATCTTTTCTTCCATAACACAAGGACGTATAACTCCATCCGTACATTTCCTTAAGAGATAGGGTTCATCCCTAAAGTATCTTTTCACGTCATGGAGAAATCTTTTCCTTTAGTAGTAGCTCAACTCATTGGGAAGCATTCCACTCACTATAGTTTGTAAATTCGGCATACCATGGTGGTGTGCTCCCCTTGAAGCTCATGACAAGCTCATCGGAAAACGTATCGTCAATTTCAAAATTGCCCCAATTTTCTTTATTTCTTTTGAGACGTGATAGGTGGTCTGCTACTTGCTTTTCAAAACCCTTTCGATCCTTCACTTCAAAATCAAATTCTTGAAGTAGTAGAATCCACCTTATCAATCGAGGTTTTGCTTCTTTATTGGCCATTAGATACAGCAAGGTGGCATGATCGGTTTGCACAACAACTTTGATGCCTAATAATATGCCTGAAACTTTTTGAACCCATAGACCACGGCTAGTAATTCTTGCTCCGTAATGGTGTAGTTCTTTTGTGCATCATTTAATGATTTACTAGCATAGTAGATAGGATAAAAAAGTTTCTCCTTTCTTTGGCTAAGCACGGCCCCCAAGGCAAGTCCACTAGCATCACACATAAGTTCGAATGGTTGTGACCAATTTGGAGCCACAATAATAAGGGCGGAGACAAGTTTCTCCTTGAGGCAATTAAATTCCTTCAAACACCAACCATCAAACTCGAACTTGGCTTCCTTCTCAAGAATATTGCACATAGTATGAGTAATATTGGAAAAGTCTTTAATAAACCTCCTATAAAAACCTGCATGGCTAAGAAAGCTTCTCACACCTTTTATGGATATTAGAGGAGACAATTTTAAAATAACCTCCACTTTTGCTTGATCAACTTGGATTCCTTTGCCCAAGATTTCGTGCCCAAGGACAATCCCTTCTCTCACCATAAAGTGGCACTTTTCCTAATTCAAGACAAGATTATTTTCCACACACCTTTCAAGCACCTTCTCCAAATATTCAAGTCAATCCTCAAATGTATCACCAACAATCAAAAAATCATCCATAAATACCTCCATAGAATCCTCCACCAAGTCTGAAAAGATAGAACGCATACACCGTTTAAAGGTAGCCGGTGAATTGCATAGCCCGAAGGGCATGCGCTTGAAAGCGAAAGTTCCATAAGGAAAAGTGAAGGTCATTTTTTCTTGATCTTTGTAGCCCGAGTATCCATCGAGGAAGAAATACCATCCCCTTCCCGCTAGCCTATCAAGCATTTGGTCCATGAAGGGCACGGGGAAATGATCCTTCTCGGTCCATGAATTCAATTTCCTATAATCAATACACACTCTCCAACCCATGATCGAAGGAACGGGTATAAGATCATTATTATTGTTTGGGACCACCGTGATACCACCTTTCTTGGGAATACATTGAACGGGACTTACCCACGTACTATCCAAAATAGAATAGAATACACCTGCATTAAGCCACTTGATGATTTCTTTCTTCACAACTTCTTGCATCGGAGGGATTAATCTTCTTTGGTGTTCTACACTTGCGACAAACTCCGGCTCAAGTTTGATCTTGTAGGTACATATACTGGGTGGAATTCCAACAATATCGGCTATGGTCTATCCAAGAGCCCTAATATACCATATAACCATCGATTTCAATACCTTGATTTGACAAGATGTCAAGTCTCCCATAATCATAATAGGTAGAGTCTCACCTTCTCTCAAGAGCACATAACAGAGGTGAGGTTGCGTGAGGAGTTTCTCAATTTTTTGAGTCAAAGTCCAACTTGCAAGGATTTTTTGTGTAGAACCCAAGGCCTTTCAAAGATGTAACTACTTCATCATATCCTTCAATCCTCTCGCTTTCAATATTCCACAAGACTACCACCAAAGGTTCACTAACAAAGTCAATTTCCATAGTAGTAGCCACTTTGTCATCAATTACATCTATTACGGAGACAACTTGCAAATCCATAGGTTGTTTCATGGACTTGCAAATGCTAAATGACACCTCTTCATTGTTTACTCAAAATTTCATTTCACCGCATTTCTAAACAAAAGGTCAACACAAGATTTTCTAAGCTCTCATGCTTTCTCAAGACACATAAATTCAATATTCATCACAAAATTCCTAAAAATAAAGAAGAAGCTACTATTTATAGCCATGGGCTACTTATTACAAAAATGGGCCCAAAAGTGACCCAATTAGCAAAATATGCCGCATAGGCCACATGCCCTTGCAGATGGGAATGCAGGTGGCATGTGTTGGGGTACAGATGACCACACAGAATCCATCTGCGGCCGCAGGTGAGGTCACAATACATTCCATAATATCCTCTAGCTCCTCTTTGCTTCACAACGACCTCTCAAAGGATACTAGAGCCCTTACGATAGCCAAGAATGGCCTACCAAGAATAATGGGGACTTCATAGTCAATTTCACAATCCAAGATCACAAAATCGGCCGAAAAGATAAAACAGTCCACCTTCACAAGTATATTATACAACACACCCATGGTTTTTTTATAGAATGGTCGGCCATTAACAACCTCATTGTTGTTGGCTTTGAAGCACCCATGACTAACTTTTGAAACACGACTAATGGCTTCAAATTAATACTTTCCCCAAGATCACATAAAGCTTTCTCTAATTTATACACTCCAATAGTACATGGGATGGTGAATTCCCTCGGGTCATCCTTCTTCCCAACCATTCTGCTAGACATGATAGCACTACAATTATGTGTCACTTCAATTGTTTTGAAGTCCATGATTTGATTTTTGTTAGCAAGTCCTTCATAAATTTAGCATACCCGGGCATATATTGTAGGGATTTCGACAATGGTATATTTACCAAAAGGTTGCTAAATTTAGATAGGCACTTCTTGAACTTTGAATTATCTTCCTTCTTCTTAAGACTTTGTGGGAATGGAGGAGGGATTTTGACTTGTGGCCTTGAGACAACCGAGTTTTCATCAAATTTTGAATTACTACCATCAACCACTTGTGGTTCTACGTCACTTTAAACCTTCTCTTCTACTTTTTCAGGCTTCTCAACACTTTGCTCTTTTGACATTCAGAGTTTCATCTTTTGAATTATCAAGCCACTTTCTCTTTTTGATCATTTGTCCTCCAATACTTATTGCTAAGGTCATTATCAATATTTTCAACATCATTCTCAAGAGTTCTCCCACTTCTAGTGATGATTACCATGATGTGAGCATCATTTTTTGGGTTTATAACCTTATCACTAGGAAGGCCTACTCTTTGTCTTTGGTTCATTTGGGAGGAAAGTTGACCCATTTGGGTTTCAAGTTGCTTTCAAGGCTGAGTGTGAGGTGACGGTTTGATTGAGATGTGATAAATCACCTTTCATTTCTCTTAACATATTATCGCTTCCTTCAACACCCAAAGGATATGAGCAAGCGCATCTTTATTCTTATACTTTCTCCGGATCAATAGAAGTTGTTTCTTTACCCTTAGCCCGATCATATGGAGGAACATACCTATCATAATCTTGATTTTTATCTTGCCAATCATGGTCCCTATCCTTATATATCCATTCTTGGTCTCTATCACGATTCTTCCACTCACGATCTTTCCAATCGCGGTCTTTATCCATCCAACCTTGACTCCCGCCTTTCCTTTAATAGGTTGGGTGGGAACCCCCTATTTGATTTGACATAAAATGAATTTCTTCATCATTATCATAGGTCTTAGCACCCTTGGAAGCAATGGTGTTAACCGCCTTTAGTGTTGACCCCGTTACATGTTTGGTGAAGAGTTCTAATTTTGTCATCATTTTAGCCATACTCTCATCTCTCTCCTCGTCCTTGTTTCTTTGCTTTTGGCTCAGAAAATATATGGAGGGAGTCCCCACGGCCACCTCAGAATCTCTTGTATGCCAACCACGACTTTGTTTAGTAACTTGGTCCAATAATGCCGATGCAACACTATAAGTTTGTTTCACCAAAGATCCCCCAGCTGCATTGTCTACAACCGTTTTGTTCAATTGATCTAATGCTCGATAAAATATTTGGAAGAGCAGCTTATCCAGAACCTCGTAAGTTGGACATTGCATCAACTTCTTGTTAAACCTTTGCCAAACCTCATGTAATGGTTCGCTATTCAATTGGCGGAAGTTAATAATCTCATCTCTCAATTTTAATATTTGGGATGGTGGAAAGAATCTATCCAAGAATGCTTTTGTCAATTTCACCCATGTAGTTATTGAACCTGCAGGCAATTTCCTCAACCACAAAATGGCTTAGCCAGTCAATGAAAAGGGGAAGAGTCTCAATTAGATGGACTCTTGTGATATGTGGGTGATATCAAATGGCATGCATACATCAATGAAATTTGGTTTGCGTCTTCATGTGCTTGACCCCATATAATCCCTTCATTTGAAGGAGATGGAGCATTACACTAGTAACATGAAACACTCTGTTGCCTTCCGAGAATGGGATGCGGATGACACTAGCTCTCCCGACATCTCCCAAATGGTCTTCATCCTCTAAATGTCCATCGAATGAAGTGGTATGACTACCATTTTGACTCATTGATTCATGAAGACTTTGGTTATCACCTGAAGAGAACAAAAACAACAAATAAAGTAAACTTACACCACGAAAAATGCATGTGACTTAAAACACTAAAAAGAATGAATGCTACATTTCATTCCTCGGCAACAACGCCATTTTTGATAACGCTCAAGTTATACCTCAAGAGTATAAGCGATTGTTGTCAATATAATAACCCAACTTAGAGTCGGGGTCGAATCCACAAGGAATGAATGCAATAGCTTTCACCTCTAAGTGTCAAAATCAACTAGTACTAACACGTGATGCTATAATAATGATGCGTAAAAGTAAATGGGGGGGTTTAGTTTATCGATTTGTAATTATCAAAGTAATTGTAGTTTGAAATGCACAATTCAAAAATTAGAGAAATATCTTTGAAATCGAGTGTAATACGGGACTTAAGGTTATGCTATTGTAAGAGTGAAAGGATGTACGGGTGATTGAATATTTGTCTAGATTTAGCTAAGAGTTATGGGTAAGCTAGATTATGAGTACTTGGTGTGGATTTGTCAATCAAACACCAAGAGTCACAAGTAGGTTCTTGCAGACACCTCACAAGTGTGTCTATATAATTAATCTAATACCTCAATTAGAATTTTATGTTTAAGAGACCCTATTAAATAATAAATACAAAGTTATTGCTCACTCCTATTCCTCACCCTCATCCCCTTTGTAATGGATGATAAGAGTTCTAGAGTTAATTAGAGTTTGCAACCTCTAATTTTAGATCGAAAATATGGAATACGAATAAAACCCATAACAATAATCTAACTAGGAAAACAAATAAACAAAACCCACACAATTATCACATCTTACTCAAGTATAACCCCAAGCAAAGAAATTAGCTACTCATAAAAAGAGAAAGAGGAATTACCCAAGTTCTCCTCCCATTGTTCCATTGAATCAAATATTATCACAAGATTTAAGTTCCAAATTCAGTACAAAGCAAAAGAAAGTAACTAATTTCACTCTTAGGGTTTCACTCTATGTTATCAAGCTTCAAAAAGTGAAAAAGATAAAGTTCTAGAGCTGAAAACCCCCTTTTAAAGCCCCAAATTCACGCTCCTCAAAATTACGAGATTGCCACTGCACTGGTCACCTGCCAGTGTAGGTGGATGGCCTGCGCATGCAAAACACTCGAGACACAGACGCCACTTCCTCGGCTCACTCTTGCCACGTGCGTGCGCAGCTCATGATATGCGTGTACAGGTGACTTCAAAACTTTCAATATGTTGGTTTTATGCTCCTTTTCTCCAGCTCTCTCATCCCAATTGACTTGAATGGATTGCTCAACCTCATATTTACTCATTACTTGCATAAAAGAGCTATATTACATGAGAATTACATCAAATCAATGCAAAATAAGAGAGAATTTAAGCTTAAACATGTTAAAAAGCTGGTAGATTGCCAACTTATCACCCACCAGAAATTCTATTCTAACACTTCTCTATTGTCTAACATCTAATTCCACACTTGTGATCCACCTTTCCCATTCAACAAGGCTAGGGATTTGTTTCTTACAATACTTATTCCACATGAAGTTTTCCCATAAGGAACTTTGAATTCTAAATTTCCACCACTTTCTAGCATACATTACTTTATAAATATCAATCATAGATCTAAAATCCAAACCACCTTCAGTCTTTGGTAAAAAAACCTTCTTCTATGTAGCCCAATGTTTGCTCCTACCATTTAGCTTATTACTCCAAAAGAATTTTGCAAAATTTCTATGGAGCTCTTTCAACACACACTTAGGAAGAACAATGGCAGATAAAACATACACAGAAATGTTTCGTAAAACATAGGAAAATAACACTTCTTTACCCCAAAAGAAAGCATATTACCTTTCAAGATCTATAGCTTATCCTTCACCCTCCTAATGAGATCTTCATAGTGTTTCTTTCGTTTCCTAGCATAAGTAATGGAACTTTCTAAATATTTTAAGGGGAACTGACCACTGGAAATACCTGTACATTCCTCCACCAAGCTTCTCATGTATGTAGCTGCACATTAATGAATAAAGAAAACAAACTTTTCTCTTTATTAATTTGTTGGCCTGACTGAGCTTCACAATCCTGCAATGTAGATAATATCTTGTTCAATGAATTTATTTCATATGAAGCAAAAGTTATAGTATCATATAGATTGGCAAGAATAAATAAGGCAGGAGAAAGGGGATCGAGATAAAACCTCAGCTAAAAGAATACACAAGGCAGGACAAAGGGAATCTCGTTGCTTTACTCCCTGGTTGAATGAAAAAAACCTGTGATTTCCCATTAACCAATAGTAGTACTAATTATTAGAGACAAGTCACCATATCATGTCAATAAACTCATTTGAGAACCCCATCTTTCTAAGAACCCTCATCTGAATTAATTACCACATTAGCAGGCTTGCCCCTCTTTCTAAAATCTATAACAATTTCCTAAGTTAGAAGATTATTTTCAATAATTCTTCTCCCTTTTATAAAACAAAACTGATTACTTGAGATCAAATTAGAAAGATAAGACTCAATTCTACCATGAACAATTCTGGAAATAATCTTATTAATGAAATTACTCAAATAATAGGTCTCAAATCTGAGAAAGATTGAACAATTTCTTTCTTAGGTAAGAGAACCAAGTTAGTATCAATAATACATTTAGGTAAAGAGCTACCTACAAAGAAATCCTACACTATGGATATGGTATCATTCCCCATAATATCCCAAAAAATTTGGTAAAATCTCCCTATCAAATCATCAGGACCACTGACATTGCCTCCATTAAGATTAAAAATAGTAATCATTACCTCCTATAATTCTGACATCTTACATAATACTGAGTTTTCCTTTACATTAATATAAATAGGAATATGCCTTAGTATAGAAAAATCAGTAGCATCCTTATCTTGAGTGAACTACTTCTGATAAAATTTAATAGATTAAAAAACTATATTTCCTTCTTCCTCTAACCAGATCCCCTGCCTATTTTAAATTCTCTTTAGATGAAGTCTTTTTCTTATACCCTTCACAATGCTATGAAATATCTTATATTTCTGTCCATATTTTCAAACCAATCATAACCAGCTTTTTGTTGCGAAAAGATTTCTTCAAAGTGGAGATATTTCTTACATCTAGCTTGAGCCTTTTTTAATCCTACTCTATTCATGGCACTTGGTACTTTTTCAAACAATTTTTCTTTAATCCTTACAATATCCTCCCTAATGGCTAGTTATTTGAAAATGTCCACATATGTATCCTTGCTCCATTTGGTCAATGTGGTCTGAACCCTTTTAATATTCTTCTTGAAGGCTGTAAAATGATTACCAGAACTACAAATGACCTAATTCTGATTAACAATCTCCTTAAAATTCTCATTCTCAGTCTTGAATTTTAATAACATAAATGGTTTCAAATGCCTTGAACTATTTTCTTCACAATTAAGTAACAAGGGAGCATGATTAGATTCAATCCAAGGTAAGTTTTCCACATTAGTATGATTGAACCAATTGACCATCTCCTAATTGATCAGAATTCTATACAACCTCTCAAAAATACAATTATCCCTAGCTCTACCATTACACAATGTAAAAGAACTCCCTTTGTAGTAAACTTCTGTTAACTTACAAGCTGAAATACAACATTCAATATCTTCATGATCTGCATCTACAACACGTAGTTTCCCTATCTTTTGTTCAGAATTCATCACAATATTAAAATATCCCCCAACTAACCAAGGACCATTTATATCCTTTCCACATGATAAATATCATCCCACAAGGATAGTATTTCATCTATACTACACTTAGCATATACAATAGTGATGGTAAAGTTGTGTTGTAGAATATGATGTTGTAGATTTAAGGTTAGATGCTATTTAGTATTACTAACTACAATAATGTAAAAATTATGATATGTAAAAACCCATATTTTTCCATTACAAATGGAAGTAGCAATAGGCATTCTTACTTTCCTTCTATACATGTTGATGTATCTACTGTATTTAAAAGATTTCAATAAAGCAATAAAGGAAAACTTATGGAACTTGTGCAATATTTATATCCTTTGGAAAGCTTTTAGTGACTTCACAGACCAAATGTTCCATATAAATGACTTCGTCATGTACAACTAACTGATATATTTTTCATAGGTTGTATTATGATAGGTTGATCACTTTCTCCATCCCCTTGTTTCTTTCCTTTTTTAGCAGCCATTATGACCCTTGGAGATAGGTCTTCCTCTTTAGATAGGTGAGCTAATCTTTCTTCATTTACTTCTATCTCCAAAACTACATTAGTCATTTGATCAAGTCCCTCTATCTCCAAAATTGCTTCCTCCTCCACATTTTGAGATATCATATCATGTAGAACTTTGTTAGGAGATTCACTCTGTATAGGCATCACCTATAACAGTATGTAATAATACTACTTTCATACTGTCATTGCTACCATGCTCCACCAAATCATCTTTATGGCTTTCCTTGGCTTCCATAATATTTAAAAATTGTTTGTTTTCCATGTTGTTATCACCACTATTATCATCAACTTTATTTTTTTGATGTTTGTCTTCCATGTTGATCTTAGAAGTACCCTTATGAATGATATGCTTTTGTTGTTGGTTATTATCTATGTTCTCTGTACTTTTGATAGACTTGCTTATTTCTTGTTTATTCCCTTCACTTCTATCACTGTGTTGATTATATTTGTTATGTGTAGGTACTATTGAAGAAGAAGTTGGGTCACCTATTTGCAATATCTGACCAAAAGATCTTGACACTCACTCCTTAGCTGACATTGGATTCTCCCGCCCATTCCATTCCTTTTGAGTTGTAATATTATCACATTTATTACAATTGTTCCCTACTGTAGTTATGTTTATATCTATTTCCTACATATCCTCCGGCCAACTCTCATATTATGCATGGGCATTAAATTAGTTCTTGACTGAGCTAGTTAATGGGCCCTTTTTAGAATACATGTCCCTCACAATGTTCCACTGTCCTAGGTCCCCAACCACTTTACCTCTAGATAAAATTCTAGCTTGACCTTTTTATAATTTTTGAATAGGTGGGCAATATTCCAGCTCCTTTTTCCTTTTGTCCTGCTGCTCATTGTTCTCTTGATTGTGCTTTGATATATTATTGTTTCTACAATCCTCCTTACTATGACCTTGTATCTTGTATTCACAATAATACTTTGGAACATAGTCATATTTGATAGCAATCAAATTTGACCTCACTTCTCTAGTAGCTGCCTTTTTTATTTGCATCTGGACTGCTTTGGGAAAATTAAATTTTGATTCCACTAAACCATCAAACGTTCACAACTAGGTATAGTCTTTTTAATATTGGCTTGATCTAGTTGAATAGGTTTACCCCCAACAAGTGCCAAATAAAATAAGCATTCTTTGACCAAATAAAGGTTGGAAGAAGAAATCCAAGCTATGGCCATAAATGTTTCTTCATTAACATTAAACCTATTATCATATATCAGTGTGTGCATTAGGTATGAATAACTATCTTTTCATGTAATGAAGAACACACCCTTGAAACAAGATTAATGAAATCTTCTTGTTGTGTCAAATGAATAATGATATGTTTACTACGATGCAATCCAATTTGACATCCACCCTTTATATCACATTGTTGAGGCATAATCCTCCTTAATTCCTCCATGTTTTCTTGTTTTATGTAAATTTTCCTACCACTTCCAAATGGAGATCTTTATGTGATTCATTTTATCAACTTTTTCCTCTGTCCTTTTGGTTTGTGGGATACCTTCCACCATGGTAATTTTCTTTTGCAGATCATCATATGAATGTTGAATCGACTAATTTGGAGTACTGGCAAAAGTGTTCTCCTTAGTCAAACTTGGGTTCATAAATGTGGGCTCATTATTAGAAAAAGAAGGTAGATATGGGAAATTAGAAGTGGATAACTAGAGACCAGCAACCGGAGGTAGTTAGCCGCCGGCAGGTTGTGACATATGTTAGGGTTATGTATTCATTTTAGGAGAGAGAAAAGAGGACAAATTTTTTTTGACATCTACTCCTCTAGACATGTCTTCCACCTCCATATAATCGTATTCTATTCTTAGGTCACACAAGTACTGGTTTATCTTAGAAAGAATAAAAGATCACATAAACAAGATGATAACAAATAGAAAAGTCCTAAAAAATTAAAAAATAGTGATAATTTTAAAAATATATACCGAGAGGTAATTGGAGTGATATTCATCTTATTAGGGTGGAGATACGTTTAGGTGAACCAATCTTACCAATTTTTCATGCTCAACACCGAGGTAGATCACTAGTAACTATGTTAACTAAGTTACGATATCATGGGGAACAATGTTCTCATCAATTATCATTTATTGAGACAAATAATATTCTGTTATTTGATTACTAATGTTTTCAAACAGTTAATTGTCACATTACAACCCCCCTTCAAAAATAACAGACAACTAGTTTAAATAACTGCATTGGCATAGTTTCTAGCCACATTCCCTGTGGGGTCTACCCAAACCTAGTTGAGTTATATATTTGATCAACAATTTAGTTATACTTCATTGTGAGGTGTAATTTGAGCGACATCACCATCTCTTTGGAGATGAAGGGCTTCACTCATCTATAACTGAGTGCCCAACTAGCTGCATAAAACTTTAGAAATGTAATGTAAACTAAGTACCTCGATTTGTAATTATGAAAATGGGAACACCATGCAAATGAATAACCTCTCGAATGTACATCTTAGCCAACATCTCTGCATTGTAATTAGTCTTGACTGGTACAAAATGAGCTAATTTTTTCAACCTATCCACAATCACCCAAATGAAATTAAACTTTCCCAAAGTTTGAGGCAAGCCAAACCATGAAGTCCATAGTAATACGATCCAACTTATATTCAGGTACAGGCAACCCCTGAGTCATACCACCTAGTCTCAAGTGTTCATATTTCACTTGCTGACAATTCAAACACTTAGGCATGAACTCCTTGATGTCCTTCTTTATCCTACATAACTAATAAAGTTGTTTCAAGTCATGATGCATCTTGGTTGTATCCGAATGAAGAGAATACCTCAAACTATGAGCTTTATGTAAGATCAATCTAGCCAAGACACCATCTCAAGAAAAACAAATCCGTCCCTCGATCTTTAAAATGGTCAAAAATCACTTCATTAGCCTCACCTTTCAACACTTCCCATCTTCAAACTGTCTATCCTTAAAATACTCCACCAAAAGTGACTATGATTCAACACAAGCAATAAATCTACCACTTTCATAAATGTCAAGTCTCACAAATCTATTGATCAAACTCTAAACATCCATGGTCGAAGGTTTCTAATCAGCTAACAATAAAGCAAGGCTACTCAGACTCACTATTGCATCCAACAGCACACATAAATCTACGTGTCTGGTTGTATAAGTAATATAGTGTCTCTTTCATGCCAGGTGTCGAACCTACAGGGACATGTCATTTAGCAATCTATCTAATTCAATTAGTACGACAATGTTAAGCAAGTGAATGAATAACCAAATAAGTTATTGTTTATACAATTTTATAACTAGTAATAAAACAATAAGATAAATAAAGGTGTTGTAATCAATATTGAGAAGATATCCCAGGGTTAAGGCATTTCTTGCAATCATGTATAGCATTTATTTTCCATCGGTCAAGTTATCTTTCTGCTTGTTGGTTTACGGGGTTGATATTATGATTATGGTCTTTCAATCCTCTATTCATCTACATAAATTGACTTCATAAATACATCATTGAGCGGGGAGGTGATGACCCTATTTATATGTATGAAGATCTCCTCCCATTTTGTAACTAAATAAGGCGTTCTAGGTATATTCCTATCTTAGATGCAAATCTATTGTTTATTTTAGGAAAGAAGAGATCTCGCTCCCTATACTCTTTAATCTATCTTAATGATTCTCCTTTTAGGTTCACACTAAGATTATAAATGTATTTTAATACTTCCCAAATATCAACATAGTAAGAGCAATAACATAGGAACAACAAATACGATAGATAAAGCTTTACCAAATAAAAAGTATGCTACATAATTATGAGTTTAGGCTTAACCCCAGAACAAGGGTTTTTAGCATCTCATGTTAAAAAAACAAACATGTAAATTCAAATTTATTCATGCAAGAATAAAAGTGAATAGGAAAGTAGTAAAAACCCTAGGTAGAATACTCCTCATACTTTTTCTCCTCTAAGAGTCGTGAATCGTCTTTTAATTTTCATAAGTTTCCTAATTATAAAAAGGCTTGAAATTTACAAACAAACAACCCTCTTTCCATGACATGGTATGTAATATGCCATACATGCAGTATGGCACGGCCTAGATGCAGAGGTTACCTAGTATAGAACATCCTCAATGCAAAGGCACACTATTTTGTGGCTTGGGGGCTTAAGCCTCCTTAGCTTGGCATTGCCCCAACATAGCAGTTGCCTAGCATGGCACGGCCTGGTCGTACAGGTACACTTCTTTAGGTCTCCTCAATCCTTCAAACTTACACCATTGCTCCGTGACAGGACATGAAATGCATTGGAATTTACATATCGAATAAATCAATCTATTTACACTGGATTTTAATTATATAACGTCCATTGATCCCACCTTTTCCATTCCTCATGAATTTTGCTCGCTGCATTTTTACCCAGTAAATAGCCTAATTATATGTACTAGCCCCTTGACACAATTTATTCAAAACATATGAGAATATAAATGAATTAGTTCTCTAACTAATCTCAAATATGGTAGAAAACGGTATTTGGATGTATAAATACACCCAAGATTACCGCCCTACACTTAAAGTTTGTTTCGTCCTCAAACAACCCTTTTATATATCCTTACATAGTCTAAGCCTTAACATTACAAACTGAACTAGATCACTCACACTCAGATTAGCTAAACAAAATTAATCATGGCATGTAATCTATTCAATCAAGCAAATTTTTCAACTTGAAGTATCCCCAAATAGAACCAGAAAGCTTCTAAAACTGACCCTTCAAGGCAAAAAATATTAGGCCAACATGGTTGCGAGCTAGTAATGAGGTTGTTTTCTTATCAAGTTCTCACCATTATGTGCCCTCACTTTTAAGTAGTGCCCGTAATCTCACATCAAATACTTATGTTATCATATTGCATTCACAATAATTTCACTCATGCTCAAACGAAAGTCTCAAACACACGTAACATACCATAGGATTTCCCGAGGTGTGCTAATCAATCAAACAAAGCATTGACTCATAGGATCAAAAGGACTTTTCATGGTTGTAATGTCGGCTAAAGGACGTGTAGGATCTATTTGGCTAATAGTGACAACTATCCCTATGCACTTTAAGACAATTATGTTCTTCCTTCTTATTGACACTATTCTTCATTGCCTCAATCTCCCACATTATTCCATACTTTCCACAACTAACAAAATTCTTTCATCCCCTCTTTGATTTAGTGTGCACCCTTTCATTGCCCTTAGCACAATTGCTAGCTAAGCAACTCACATTTACTTTCTTTTATCTTCTTTCTTTTGTTCAGATTTTTTTGAAATATATCATGTAACCTGGCCCACACATGCTATTTTTTTTCTTTCCACATTAGTCACTCTCCTCTGTGATCTCCTATTTTTGACAGCACATCATCAATAAAGTGCATTAGGACCTATTTGGATCAAATTAATCATGATGTCATTTGAACAAAAGGGATTAGTCTACATAGTGTGGTTTTTTCAACGGAAAAAGCTTAAAGGCACAAAGGGATTTATTAAGGATATTGCAAGGGTAGGTTTAAATAATGGTTAAAAATCCAGCTCACAAAAAAATGCCTTGATCATGTCCTATGATGTCAACACCAAGTTTAAATCTTTCACACACACGTAGAATGTTTTAGATGTCTAGTATGCAAGAAACACAACAAGTACTCACCACACATGGAAACATGGTTCAAAAATGGCTCACTTAGACATTAATCCACACAACACACCCAAATTGAGTGACCTGCACAATTAAGCCTTCTTTTTAATTTTGAGTCATGTTTAAGAGATTTATGTGATTCAAAGGAGTTTTCAACTTTTTATGCTTTTTTGAATAAATTTCTCATGAAGCGTAGCATATATCTAGGTGAAATAACTACTGTCCAATCAGCGAAGTGTTTTACTTCATACGTATCATCTATGACTAATTTTCTCTTAAGACGGTCATCATTCATCCATCTATCATAGGGAAAAATTCCTAACTATGACTAGCATGAGCAACAAAATCCTAAAAATAAATTATAAAAAAGGAAACTAAAAATTATAATCCTAAAAAAAACCTTAACAAATAACATTCTATTATTAAAAAGAGGAATTCTATTCGGTTCAAAAGGACTATCCTTCGGAAAAGCACCGAAAACAAAATCCAAGGAACCCAAATGCAAAATAAACAAAAAACAAAAATAAACAAGCAATATCACAAAATATACTACAAAAACAAAATAAGAAGAAATTACTAACTATTACAGGTCAAATAATTATTTAGAATCCACAAACTAAGAATCCACAAACCATCATTCCACTTACTAACTATTACATGCCAACTAAAAGTCTTCTAATTTAACCAACTAATAGTTGTGCATAAAAAATGAGTTTCAGATCCATAAACGAATCAACCAACAAGGGATTTTTCCCCCCACATCACACTTAGCATAAGCATTATCCCTAATTATTAAAAGGAGAGAAGAAAGAACAAAAGTGAGGTTTCAAAACTACATGTTTACTCCTCGGTACCATCATCAACATCCGGCCTATAAGCCTCATCACCCATGTCAAAATCTTCCTCCTCAGACTCATCCAACTCGATGTTCTAGTTTATCCTGTATTGCTCCTCATCGGTAGGGACATCATCATCAAGAGGCTCCTCAAACGCTGGCCCCATACGGCATATTGCTTTGGCATTGGCATTTTGGGGGTAATACCTTTTAACTTGCCACAACTCCTCCTCTATATGGCAACTGGCCATAAATTTTTACCTCATGGTTTTAGAGCTTGGGGTCCCAGTTTGCATAAAAATCTCTGATTATGTGAAGATTGCATTCCTTGAGATCATTAAAAATAAATTCCATCCCAAGAGTGTGTATCCATTTGATGATATGTGGGAACTCTCTCGCCAAACAATTTTAATCAAACTTTTTGTTTGGGCAATAATTTGATTCCTTGTTAGCTTGGTACCATTTTCTGCCTTCTTCTATCACCCATCTAGAGCCAAACCTCCTCTTTCCCCCTTAGTAACTTGTGGGGCTAGCATAACAAGTGCACCTACATGGATTCACTTTCTTCCTCTACATGAAAAAGCTACTCCCTTTCCTTTGCTTGGGTTTCAAGGTATGGTACATATCAGATCCATTTACAAGAGTTCAATTAGTGTAACATTCAAGTCAGATAGAAGAACTAAGTGCGGACGGCTTTAGGGGCCACCCCATACTTGATTGTTAGTATGGATTCACTAGTCTTAGTTGTTAGGTACTCAGCCTTCCCCAACTCACAAGTTTCATTAACTAGTTACTCCTACAAATAAGGATAAAAACTTTTTTACATTCCAAGGTATAGGTACATATACATATACATTCCCTTTGCTTTCAACAACTTTAATCAATTTGCTACTCGAAACATCAATTCCAATCCACAATTGATAAAACAATACTATGTTCGAAACTTGACTCAGTCAATTCTTCTAATAATATGAACACCATGGGATTTCTTCCAAATTTCACGCTTGAATTAAATATCATATTATCATAATTTAGTCCGAATAATTCATATAACTTTACAAGAATTCACAAGCTTTACTTTCAAAAACACACAAACTAAAACTGGCCTACTACCCAAAGGATGAACACATTCAAATAGTAGGTAAGCTTATACTCATTTTGTAGTATTTGAACAGTGCAAAAGTCACACCAAAAGCACAAAAATTAACACAAAAGTATGCTTACAAAGTTTTAATTCCATTTTCCCCATGATTTTGTTCTAACAGTGATTATTAACATATTCAAGTACCAAGAAAAATAAGGATGAATAATAAGACAAAGAACACTTACCTTTAAAATGTGATTGAGTGAAGAGAGAAGAGGATTTGAGGAAGAAAAGGGGTGTCACGTTGTTTTTATAGGGGAAACAGATGTGTGGCAAGACTAGGGTTGTAAATGGGGGAAAAGATTAGGGATTTGATATTTAAAAAGTTGTTTTAGGTTAGGTTGACCTATGGATTAAAAGGATTTTCTCCCAAAATGGGCCTTACCGTGCAGCATGCTTAATGTGGAATAGGGGCAGCGCGGGAGCTCACTGTTTTGTCCTTGAAAGTTCATGTCACACCCCAAATTCCAACGAGGCGTGATTGGAACCCGTAGCCGATAAGGACCGAGAGAACCAAACTGTACTTATGTTCATTTATATGCATGCCATCAGAAACACCCTTATCACGGAGGATCTTATAATGCCAACAACGAAATTCATGGAACATGTGACATATATACATATATGAAACTTGGCCGTTGAGGCCATCAAGTCAAAAACGACATGTACCCTTTACATTTATACACCCACATCTGTCTACAAAAGCCTCTAACAAGTGCATTGACCAAAATGTACTAAAAGTCGGGACAAGTCCCCGCTTTATACAACATGTACAACACCAAAACATATGTACAATTGTGACTCGAAGAAGCCCTGAACTAACTGCAGCTCACCAATGATCTGCAACAACTGTCAACCTACTGTGGAGGCCTACTAGAACCTGCGCCTGCAGCAAGTAAGGTAAATCCCCCAAGAGGGGTCAGTACAAAGAATGTACTGAGTATGTAAGGCTCATATAAAACTACATGAGATAGAAATACTGTAATGGAAACAAATATAAGTGAATAATCAATGTGAATAGGTCACCATTCTGTATATGTAGGGAACCATGTACATTACGTTCTTTCTTTCTCTTGCCTTTACTTTTCTTCTCTTTTACATCACTCGTATATTGTCTGGGCCCTCATCATGCAGGTATTTTTTTCACCCCATGGATAAAGTATCATCGTCATGCAGGTATTATTTTCACCTCATGGATAAGATCATATCATCATGCGGGTGTTCTTACACCCCATGGATAAATTAACATCATCATGCGGGTGTTTGCACCCCATGGATAAAACATCATTGTCATGCAGGTGTTTGCACCCCATGGATAACACCCATGAACACAATCAATATGCATTACTTTATTCTTACTTCATTTCTTTACTTCTATGAGGTTAACACATTAGTGATTACACCTTATTAGATCTTTTTGGAACATAACAATGTTGGAACATTAACCAAAAAGCATGTGAGTTATAATAATTAATGACTGGAAATGGGATACCTCTATACATTTTGTAATGGAACAAGTATAACGACAAGGTGGACACTATGTGCTGCAGAAGGATACGGAAAGAATAACCTTACATACCTTCACTTTCAAGTATGAACACAATAGTCCAGCTTCTTCCTCACGTCTTACTCTACAATACAAGTTCATATCTTAACTTACATTAGCAACTAGTCACCATACAGGCGTACAAAACGACAATGAACTATGTGACTACCATATAATGTCATGTCATCCCTTACAATACAATCCACTGCATTTCCATATCATCAACACCATAAAATTACACACATTGACCAAAAGATCATACATCGATAGCATTTCACATCACACTTACCCTTTACGCTTTTCACTTTACCATTCCGTCACAATTACTCCTTTATAACAACATATGAACAACCATACATACTTAATACAGTCCAACACGCCTCCTTACGACACTTTAAAGTCATTAAAACGACATCACAAGTTGATAATTACATCCAAAAAGGGTATAGGGGCCTTCGGGAGTCGACTAGGTACGAAAACATACAAAACCAGATCTGGGGGTGACCTGCGCTGCCACCTTCACCCACAGGTGGCTGAGGTGCACACGCAGATGCACTTTGGCAGCAGCCATAGGCATCTGCGCCCGCAGGTGCCTCCGTCTGCGGGGGCGGATGCCCGTTTTGGTCCGAAATGGTTTCTTTTGGGTATTTTAATGCCATGATTGGTCCATGATCATAACCAAACTTATTTTGACATATTTTTGATCATATTAAACACCAACATTCATCCATGGTCTCACAACACACATAACAACACCCAAAACTACACTTTACGATCAATACGTCACCAAATCCGTAACCAATATCGCAACAATAATTCCAAACGTTATACACAAGGATTAAACAAAGTAAGACTATAATAACATCTCACATGTCAATATTTACTCCACCAAGTTCATTTCCTTCAAAACCACAAGTGTATATTCAAGTTCACAAGACAAACCATTCTCTGATTTAGCAAACATGTAATATTTAACACATAGTGAACTTCTCAATAATCCACCAACATAACCAACACAATATACACCATATATTATACATAAAATATATTAATCCATCATAATAAACACTTACCAAGCCTTGTACAAAGATGATCTTGGCTCAAAGAATGACTTAGGGTTCTTGAGAGACGAAAAAGCAATTTTGGTAAAGTCTAGAAAGGCATGAGAGTCCAAGTGCAATAAAAATCTGATTTTTCTCTCTTTATATAGTCCCTCAAGTCACTCTTATCTCTTCTTTAACATTAAATGCAAAGGTTGATTGGTCAAATGGAGCAAATTGGAAGAATGGGTCAAAAATCTCATGTTGGGCCATGTCTTCCCTTATGATTTTGGGCTTCATTTTGGGCCCAATTGTATAGGACTTATTAATGCCCACATGAATTAATACATAATTCATCAATTCTCTCATGTTTCCATTTTCCCATAATTGTTACGGTAGTCAGCTAGACTCGGGAACGTACGGGGTGTTACAGTTCAGGCCTCCTAAGTTTGGTACGATGCCTTGAGCGGAGGCGATATAGAATGGCACACCTCTAAAGTGCAGGCTCAATATTTTGTGCCTCAAGATTCCCTTGTGCAAACCTTGTCCATCTTAATCTAAACAACTAACCTTGGCACTTTTGTGCCTAATTTAGCTTCCTATACTCCATTTTACCCTGAGTTACCCTAAACAACTTTCATTCGTTCCATTCGAACTACAAATCACTATAAATTAAAACAACAGAATAAGTTAGAAATGTGGGTTTCCTCACACCAAGTGCCTTAGTTTATGTCGTGTCACAATACTTATTTTTGTATTTTTATTTTTTCAATCTATTTTTTTTTTCTTGATATCCTAAACTATTACATTATAATCATGAGTTTTCTCCTGAGTAGTGATCGATTTAATATCATGGCACGATGCATCTTAAATCAATTATCTAACAGTATGATGGAAGTCTTTTCTCAGTCTTCATCCTCAGCCCAATAGTGCTTTACTCTTTTCTCAATTTGCCAAAAATGTCTCATTTTTATCTGCTGTCCAAAACTAAACTACTCCATACAGAGTCATCTTCAAAACTTCAAATAGACCCGACCATTTTGATCTAAGCTTTCCCGCAAAAAGCCTCAGTCTTGAATTAAATAGTAGCACTTTCTGGCTCGGCTTATGTGAATGAGGTACGATGTGCTATTTGTTTTATCCCTTGGTCTTCTCGTTGAACAAATTTGCATTCTCATATGCGTGCAAGCTAAAGTCCTCAACCTCTTTCAACTGAAACATTCATTTCTGCCCATCTAATTATTTATATTTTTTACTGCCCAATAGGATTTATTCTCCATCTCCACTAGCAGATGGGATGCCTTCCCAAAAACCTACCGGTAAGATGAGGTTCCAACAGGAATTTTGTAGGCAGTTCTATAAGCCCACAATGCATCATCTAGCTTAATGGACCAATCCTTTTTCTATGCATTAATTATCATCTAGAGAATTTGCTTTAACTCATGATTAAACACTTCAACTCTATAGTAGTTTGGGGAGGAAAAGTTGTGCTGACCTTTTTCTCACCCCATACTTAGCTAACAAAATTTTGAACCAATTATCGATGAAGTGTGACTCTCGATCGCTAATGATTGCTCTTGAAGTTCCAAACCTTGTGAAAATGTGCTTATTTACAAATTTGCCACCACTTTTGCTCATTGGTTGGAAGATCCACTACTTCCACCCTGTTTGAAACATAATCTACTATAACAAAAATATATGTATTACCAAACGATGGTAGTAAGGGCCCCATGAAATCTATCACCCACACATAAAAGATCTCTACCTCTAAGATGTTGTTTGAAGGCATATTATGCCTCCTAAAAATGGTGTCCATTCTGTGACATTGGTCACACTCTTTAATTGAATAAGGTGGGCCAAAAGAACCTCAAGAATAACACTTTATAAGATATCCACTCTCCTCCATGATGTCTTTCGTACAGAGATGAATGACAAATTTCAAGTATATGCTTCACTTGAAATTATGGAATGCATCTCTAAATCACCTGATCCGAACCTTGTTTTAACAAATATGGTTCATCCCATATCTAGAAATGAGAATCAGAGTAAAGCATTTTCTTCTGGTGACTATTATCTTTGGGAGGATACTCTCCATTCACCAACAAATTCATAATTGTCACGACCCAATCGGTTATGAGTAGCACCCATTCTAACACAACCCTTAACCAATTGACAAGAATTGACCTAAACCAACTTCTTCAATCACTATTATTTAGCTCACTAAACATAATAAAAGCAAAATGAGTTCTTTATTAACTAACTGAATACTCGAAAACAAGAGAGTGTGGAATGTATATCTACTTATTACAACCCCCGAGACCCAAAAGTCATCGTACAAGAACAACTAAAATAGTGTCCAGAACCAAGTTTAAACAATACCTAGAATACCAAGTAAAAGGAATGTATTTGTCATGAAACAAAGGACACAACCAACATAAAGATAATCCAATTGTCGCCCGGACATAGTGCTCACCATTGAATCGATGTCTGAATTATAAACTAGAGTCTAGGTCTCATCTTAAATGCTGGAACAGGATCTGCACTCAACAATAAAAAGAGTGCAAGTAGTATCAATACATCAACTATTTACTGGTAGGTATCATCATCCGACTCTACCCAACACCATAAAAATAGGAAAGTTAAATACAAGTAACAACAATCAAACCACAACTCACAATTAGTTGAAAAGTAATAACAGTTATAACACTTCATCTCATTAGGACACGGGTATTCAATTACATCAATCACACTTAGGTAGATTTCTTTAACAATTGTCATCATAATTATCAATACAAATGAAATGATAATTGCATGAATGCAAGATTTAAACACATACTAGAGTCAGTAAGGACTCTCAGCTAAGACCTACAGGGGACAAGCTAGTTCATGTGCCAGTACCGATGTGGTAACCGATCTAATAATAGTGTCGGTGCGACACTTAATCCATATAACAATGTTGGCATGACAATCGATAAATATATTATCTCAATACCATCTAAAAACCATATGTTCAATGCATGAAATGGTCAATAGCCAAAAGCAATGCTAGAAAGCTAATCACAAGCATCTAACTCACATATAAGCATAGAGTCAAGCAAGTCTTTACTACTGTTAAAGCATAACCTACCTCGATTTCTTGCTCATAAACACTATATAGCCACAAACATTCCCTTCCTTTTGATTTTGACCCATTCTTAATCCATCTACAATAATTACACAGACTTTAACATAACAAATAACCCTTCCTATGCATTAGGAACTCACATTTAACAAATTAACTTAGGAACTTAACCTATTTCATCATCTTAGGGTTTTCTACCCTTTAAACTCTTTGAAATATTCATCATTCAACTAACAATTTTGAATTCTACCTTAGGAAGTGTTTTCTAACACCTTAGGATCAACAATAACTGATAATGACATCATTACCTGCCAATTCCCAACAGTTCCTAAAATTAAAGCTAAATTCCCAAATCCCACAATAGTTATGATTCCTAAAATCTTATGAATCTAGAGGAGTAATTCAAGTTTGAAGTGTAAAAGGACCTTACCTCAAAAATGGAAAACCCCAAAAGTTGATGAAAATTGACTTTGAAGATTTTTTAGAAAAGTGGAAATGAAAACTAGGTTTTTTGATTTAAAAATAGGAAAACTGCTCCTGCAACGGCACCCCTACAGAGGAGGATCTGCCACTGCAGCTCCTCTAAGGCCAAATAGGGTTTGCGCTGTAGCAATACTTCTGCCACTGTAGTAATACGTAAGTCGCTGCAGCAACCCCAAACCAGTAGCTCAGGACCTGGTCTCAGTCTAGCCATTTCAAAACACACTTCTAAGAATTTAACACTTCAAATTGACCCTTGCACGATAATCGCTATTACTGGAGTTTTACTAACCCATTTTATGCAGTGAAAGTTTCTACAACTTTCTAATCTCGTCTTCTAACACAAAATAAAATCAAAAACACCAGTTTACACTCTAATAATTCCCACATTTTCTTAGACCACCACAGCCTTACAATATGCCTAAAACTAGGCCATCCCTGAATTTTCAATTTTTGGTCTAAGAAGAAACTAGGCGAAGGTTTTACTCTCTATTTCAGTATAACGATGATTTGGGTCATTACATTAGATACAAATTTACCCCTCATTCATCCTCGAATGAAAACTAACCAAAAATATGCGACAAATAATCAAATGAATTACTTGAGTCGATAAACAAGTATGGATAGCACTTGCACATATCTGCCTCCATCTTCCATGGGCTTCCTCAACCGGATGGTTTCTCCGCTAAACCTTTACAGATGGAATGCATTTAGTTCTCATATTTCTAATATCACTATCCAGGATCGCAATTGGATCCTTTTCATAACAAAGCTCCTTGTCAAATAATTCTGAATCCCAATGAATGATATAGTCACCATTGTAGACACGTGATTTTTGACCCTCCCCGAGCTTTAACCTATTTTTGCATTAAATATTTAATTTACGTCTAATTATTATTTTAGCTTTTATCTCATTTTCATAGGTTTTATTTGTATAAAAATTTCAATAAATGAGTCACATTTTAGGATAAGTTGTGTTCTTACATTTTAAAAGGAAAAAAAAAAATCAAAAAATATGTTTTCTTTTAGTTTTTTTATATAAATAAGCTAGTAGTTTTATTATATTTTTCCTTTTCTTAGCCATATATTTTTAGGACTAGCTATTTAACTTTTCAATATTTTTTAATTGTTAGCTAGTACTACTTTTTACTACTATATCTTTATTTACTTCTTTAACTAAAAAAAAAAAAAATGAAAAATCCTAAAATCTAACACACACACGTCCACTCCCCCAATTCCCTCACCCCACAATCTAACACACACACACGTCCCATTCCCCACTCCCCACACACACGGCACTACATACATGCACACACCCTACTACAAACACTATATATACATGCACAGGGAGATTAGGATAGGACTTGGAAAAAAAAAGGGAAAAACAACAAAAACATTTAGGGAAAGAAAAAAAAAGAGACGGACAGAGAGAAAGAAAAAAGGCAGAAAGTTAGAAAGTAGAAAAAGATAGAGAAAGAGGAGAAAAACAACAACAATAGACATAGAGAAAGATAGAAAAAAAAATATAGAAAGGGGGAAGGAAAAAAAAAAGTAAGAGGAGAGCAAAAGAAGACAGTAGAAAAAAAAAAGAAAGGAGAAAAATAGTAGGATACAAAAAGAAATAGTGAGGTACGAGAGTGGAAAAAAATAATAATAGAGTGTTTCTTTCAAAAAGTTCGTGGATTGGAGTTGAGTTCGGGTTCCGTTCGAGTTTTCGTTGACGGCGTTCTTGCTTCTACACTCGGTTTAATTCGTCACACAGGTTCTTATCTGATTATGTATTATTATGTTATAAGTTTTAATGTGAATCAAGCATGAATAAAATTATTCAAATGGCTCCATGCATTATTTAGTATTAAAAGTTGATTATCTACATGAGGCTAGTATCATGAATTGTATACTTAGTTATCCGATTATTTATTTATGCTTAGTTTTGTAGTTTAACGTGATCTTATATTTTAATGTGTTTTTTTTATATAACATGCATGCATGTTAAATTGTCTCCAAGTAGTTGTTGTATGCATGCAAAACCATGTAAAATGTTTTGTTAATCATGTATTTGTTAAGTATAATATAGAGAGAGATAGAGGAGAAAACAAAAAAGAAAAGATAGAAAAAGAGAGAGAACACGAAAAAAAGAAGAGAGAAACAGAAAGTTAAAATAAATAAATAATAATAATTAAAAAAATAAAAAAATAATAAAAGGACTTGGAGAGTTAAAAAAAAACGAACAGATACACTTTAAAAAAAAAAAAAGAAAAAAGCAACAACACTTGAGAAAAAAAAAAAAAAAGAGAAAACACACACACAAAAAGGCAGAGATTATTCTTGAAAGCTTGTGGGTTAGAGTTGAGTTTTGGTCCTTGTTCCGAGTTTTTGGTGACGGCATTCTGGCTTCCATACTCGATTTAGTTTATTACACAGGTTCTTATTCAGTTCCTTTCCATGTATTTGTATAAGTTTTATTGTGAATTAAAGCATGAGCGAAATTTTAAATGATTCCATGTATAATTTAATATGTGAAGTTTAATATTTATGTGAAGTTTTTTTTTTCTCTACGTCTTTATTTTTTATTTGTTTAATGTACTGAATCGAAAAAAAAAAAAAGATAATCTTAAGCAGTTTGTCAGTGATTTTCAATTGCTAGGTAGTGAGTTTTTTTTCTTACTCTTCTTCGTGATTGATTTTGTTAATTATAAATGTTAAAGTTCTTGGTCCTTTGTAATTTAATCACTTTGAAGATATAATGATTAAGTGAACCATGATGTAACGTTTTATTTATTTATTTTTTATTTTATTTTTTTCTTCCAAAAAAAAAATGCCAACTTGTTGTGTTGTCATTGTTTAGTTGTTGTTTTAGTGGATTATGGAAGCTTGATATTTTAATGAAGAAATAGTGTAAAATTAATTATTTTTATGCTTTTTCTCATGATTAATTATGTTATTGTCTTTACTGACAATAGTTGGAAATACTTCAGATTGCTTTTTCTTTTACGTTTGTGGAGTATTTTTAGCCATGTTTCAATCATGAATTTTATTTATAGCTTTTGTCATTAGTTTTATAAAGGTTAAATCCTTAAGTTGCTATAGCAAATGTCAACTAGTTATATAATAGTCTACTTAGTCAAAAAAATGGGTCGATCTTTCTTTATTAGTTTATTTAATACCAATGAAAGAATGTTACCTTAGTTTTTTTTTCTGGATACATTATCATTTCAGCCTATATTTTAAAAATTTAATTGCTTGTGTGTTTTATGGATAATATGTAACTAGTTTTGGACTACACAGTTTTTAAATTGTTATTGGTGTATGATTATGGACGGTGCAATTCTTTTTTTTTTTCAAATGGGTTCTCTTAATGATTTATTTTCTTGTCCATGACTTTGTTTCCTTGGTTATATTTAATGTTTTGGGATTATAATGTTTAAATATTTGTTGGGCCTAGAGCAGTTCCTAAGGCCTAATCATTATTTAGTGTGAGGTAAAATAAGATGGGTTGCGAATTTATTCAAGACCCGTCGTGATAAGAAAAAGAAATGAGAGAAAAAAATTTATTCGTAAGGGAGCGGGTTGAGTTGCGGATTAATCCAAGACTCAATACAAATTTGAAAGAAAAGAGTGCAAAGAGAACACAAAAAATAATAATAAATAATGAATAAGAAAATGGGTCTCGAATTTTTAAGAGACGAACAAATGCCTTTAACGCTAGATAAGCTTTAGGCACGATAAATTTTGTCTTGAGTAAGAATGCAGTTATGCATCTTTCTCGTTACACTTAATAACAAATATGAAACTTAAGGATGCAAAATTACACCTTGGAAAAGATCGTCTTATTAATTAATTAAAACTGAGACTTGTAGACGAAACCTCATAGATATGGTGCATTCGAGTGAAGAAGATTGTCTGTCAAGACTTAGAATGCAATTATGCATCTAAGTCGAGACCAATGAAAATTAGACATTAAAAATGAGTGAATCAAGGCCTACGGACACAATTTACCCAAAATAGTTTAAGCTAAGTATAAGTTGATAAAAGCGACCGTGCTAGAACCACGGGACTCGAGGGATGCCTCACACCTTCCCCTCGTTCAATAGAATTCCTTACCCGATCTTCTGTTTTCACAGACCAATATTAAAGAGTCAACTTTCTTTTGATTAGGGATTCAAAAAGGTGACTTGGAACACCATAACTCAATTCAAGTGGCGACTCTGAAAATAAAAATAATCCCTATTCAATACCGTCACTTTAATTGGAAAAACCCTTCGACACAAACGAAAGAAAAAGGGGTGTGACAACCATCTCCTGATACTTCTTGAGCATTGACACATGAAACATAAGATGAACTCCTAACAAGCTAGGAGGAAAATCCAACCAATATGCCACTAACCCCACTCTATTCAAAACCTTAAAGGGTCTGATGTGCCTCAAACTCATCTTTCCCTTCTTTCTGAATTGCATTACACCCTTCATGGATGCCATTTTCAGCAACACTTTCTCACATTTCTCAAAATGCACTTCCCTTACCTTATTGTCTGTATATTATTTCTGTCGACTTTGGGATGCTATAAACTTCTCATAGATGAACCTCACTTTCTCCATCGACTCATTCAGCATATCAGTGCCCCAAGGTCTCACCTCGAAAGCATCAAACCATCCAATGTTGGTGGTGCTGTTGCTCGTTCTACTACCGATCTGGTTGAATGAGTGTTCACTATCTGTAAAAATAAGAGTGAAAGAGGATAGATACCAATTTGGATTACCAAATACCAATTTGGATTACCAAATACCAATTTGAATCAAGTACTAGCACAAAAGGATGAAAGAATTTAAAATTGTTTCCTAAAGCCCTGTAGCCTATTGAAGAAAAATACAGACATCTCTGTACCATTCCGTAACACTCTACTAGACGTGTTCTTGTACGACATGATCAATGAACCCAGTGCTCTAATACCATATTGTCATGACCCAATCGGTCATGAGTGGCACCCACCCTAACACTACAGTCGGAGAACCATCTAACCCAACCCTTAACCAATTAACAAGAATTCACCTAAACTAACATCATCAATTCACTACTATTTAGTTCACTAAAGACAATAAAAGCAAAATGAGTTCTTTATAAACTAACTGAATACTCGAAAATAAGAGAGTGTGGAATGTGTCTCTACTTATTACAACCCTCAGGATCCGAAAGTCACCATATAAAAACATCTAGAACAGTGTCCAGAACCAAGTCTAAACAATATCCAGAAAACTAAGTAAAAGCAATGTATATGTCCTTGAACAAAGGACATAACTAACATAAAGATGATCCAATGGCTACTCGGACATGGTGCCCACCCTTGAATTGATGTCTGAATCACAAACTAGAGTCGAGGTTTCGTCTCTAAAACTGGAACATGATCTGTACATGACAAACAAAAGAGTGCAGTTAGTATCATTACATCAACTATGTATTGGTAGGTATCATCAACCGACTCAACTCAACACCATACAAATATGCAAGTTAAATGCAAGTAACAACATTCAAAACACCACTCATAATTAGTTGAAAAATAATTACAGTTATAACACTTCATCTCATCAGGACAATCAACAATAGTCATCAAAATTATGAATACAAATGAAATGATGATTGTATGCATGCAAAATGAACACACATACTAAAGTCAGAAGGGACTCTCGGCTATGACCTATAGGGTGAGCTCAGTCCATGTACCAGTACCGACATGGTACCTCATCAAATAACAGTGTCGGGGTGACACCTTATCTATACCACAATGTTGGTATGACACTCGATCCATATATCAGAATAATATAATCTCAAAATCATATATTTGATGCATTATACAGTCAATATTCACAGGTAATGTCGAAAGCTAATCACAAACATCTAACTCACATATAAGCACAGAATCAAGCAAATCTTTACTACTATTAAACCATTACCTACCTCGATTTCTTATTCATAAACACTATATAGCCACAAACTTGACCTTTCAATTTTGGCATGTTCTTGATATATAACAACAATTACACAAACTTTAACACAACAAATCACCCTTCTTAAGCATTAGGATTTCACATTTAACAAACTAACTCATGAACTTAACTTAGTTCATCTTCTTAGAGGTTTCTACCCTTTAAACTCTTTGAAATATTCATTATTCAACTAACAATTTTGAATTCTACATTAAGAAGTATTTTCTAACACCCTAGGATCAACAATAACTGATAATAACATCATTCCTTACCAACTCCCACCCGTTCATAAAATTAGGGCTAAATTCCCGAATTCCACCATAGTTAGGATTCCTAAAATCCTACGAATCTGGAGGAGTAATTCAAGTTTGAAGTGTAAAAGGACCATACCTCAAAGATGAAAAACACCAAAATTTGATGAAAATCAGCATTGCTAAGCCCTTGAATGTTTTTTTTTTAGTAAATTGGGAATGAAAAATGGATGTTTTGATTTAAAAATTAGAAAACTACGCTTAGCCGCTGCACCTAAGGATCTTCCACTGCAACGACTCTTATGCCAAATAAGGTTGCAGATACAACGACCCCAAACTAGTAGCTAAGGGCTTAGTCCCAGCTATGGCCATTTCACAGCACACCTCTCGAAATTTGACACTACAAACTGACCCTTTCATAGTAATCGCTATAATTGAAGTTCTACTAACCCATTCTATGCACCAGAAGTTTCTACAACTTCCTAAAATAGTCATATAATATAAAAGAAAATCAAAAACACCAATTGAAACTCTAATAATTCCCATATTTCCCTGCCTAAAACTAGGACATCCCTGAATTTTTAAATTATTGTCTAAGGGAAAACTAGGCAAAAGTTTTAATCTCTACTTCAGCGTAACAATGATTTGGGTCGTTACAATAATATCTACATAGCACAGTAGCTCTAAAATGCTCAAGGGGAGTAGTTTTTCATCTAGAAACTCCTCATGAATCAGACCATCTTTGGTCATATGGGACCAAATCTTTCAGTCTAGATTGGTGATCTACTACTTGGTTCTAGGACCCTATTGTATTTTAAATTTCAAGATCGAACTCTTGTAACATCAAAATCCACCTAATAAGCCTCAATTTTACATATTTTTTGCTAAATATATAACGAATGTCAGGATGATCTATATGAACAATCACCTTCATGCCTATATGATAGGACAAGAATTCATCAAAGGCATAGACAAGTGCTAGCATCTCTTACTCTAGCACAGTATAGTTCTTCTAGGCTACATCAAGCGTGTTGCTAATATAGTAAATAAAATGAAACAACCTCTCTTTTTATTTCCCCAAAATAGCCCCTACAACTACATCACTTGCATCACATATTAATTCAAAGGGCAATTCCCAATTAGTAGCAATCAATATTGGAGCTTCAATTAACTTTTCTTTCAATGCCTCAAAGGCTTTTACACAATCACCATAAAACTAAAATTTTTACCTCCTTCTCTAGAAGCTTGTACATGGGCCTAGAGATTTTTGATAAGTCTTTGATGAACCTCCGGTAAAAACTCACATGCCCAAGAAAACTGTGAACACCCTTCATAGATACTAGCAGTGGAAACCACTTTATCACTTTAATTTTGGCATGATCTATTTCTAAACCTTTTCATGACACCTTATGACCAAGAAAATTCCTTTGTTGATCAAAAAATGGTACTTCTCCCAGTTCAATACCAAATTCACCTCGTTGCATCAAAGAAATTATGTAAGCAAACTTTGAAAGAGTTACAAAATATAGAAAAGTCATCCATGAATACCTCTATGAAGTCCTCCACCATGTCATAAAATATCACTATTATGCAATATTGGAAAGTGGCTGGTGTATTAAAAAGTCTAAAAGGCATACTCTTGATGGTATAACTACTATAAGGACAAGTAAATATTGTCTTCTCCTGATCTTCCAAAGAAATGGCTAACAAATTGTAGCTATAATACCCATCCAGGAAGCAATAGTACATTTGGCCAGCCAATTTGTCCAACATATGATCTATAAATAGAATAGGATAATGATCCTTACGAGTGGACTAGTCCAACTTCCTATAGTCCATGCAAATTCGCCATCCAGTAAAAGTATGTGTTGGAATCAGTTCATTCATCTCATCAACAACCACCATCATCCTTTTCTTTTTAGGGAAACATTACACAAGACTGACCTACTTGCTATCAGAAGTGGGGTACATAGTACCTAGATAAAGCCACTTGTTTACTTTTTTTCACACCACATTATTTATCACTGGATTCAACCTTCTTTGATGCTGGACACTAGGCTTAAATTCCTTCTTAATAATGATCTTACGCATACAAAATGCAAGACTAATTACATGGATGTCAGATATATTCCAGTCGATAGCTTTTTTCCTTTTTTTTAGCACTGCCAAAGCCTCTATAACCTACACATCAGATAACCCTGTGGATAAAATAACTGGTAAGGTGTTATCATCCCCTAAGAATACATACTTGAGATGTGGGGGTAACACCTTCAACTCTAACTAGGGAGCTTCCTCAATAGAAGGGTTGAGAGGTGGCCCAAGTGGTCTATGAGAGGCTCAAAGATGCCACTATGAAACTGAATAGCTACAATATCTAATATCTAAGCCATTTCATGAGCATCTGCATTACCAAAAATATCATGACCCACAAGTTCTCTCTCTAGAGTGTCCTTGATGTGATGAGGGGGAGTTCTGACTTAATGTCAATTACACTGATATCAGACAACTTCTCATACATTATCGGTAGCTTCATGGATTTGTACATATCAAACACCTTAACTTTATCATGAGTTGTCATTGTTAGCCGTCCTGTAGGCTGCAACTACATCTATCAATGCATGTCTGGTTGCCAAAATGGGATGTCCCAAAATAAATAGAACTTCTGGGTCTTGCTCAAAGTCTATAATAATAAAATCCACCAAAAAGATAAGAAAACCCACTTGCACCAACATATTTTCAACTATAACATTCGGTATTACACGAGAACAATCAACTAACTTCATAATAATAGTGGTGGGCCTTGGACTCCCCAAGCCCATCTTTTTGAAAATAAACATGGGCATAAAATTAATACTTTACTCAAGATCACACTATCCATGAGCAATGATGGACTGCCCAATTGTAATATGAATGGTGAAGCTGCCCAAATCCTTCAGCTTTCTTGGCATCTTATTTTGTATCCTTGAAGTGTGATAAAGCTCAAATACACCTTAGAAATGAATGTACACGGTGACTACAAGTCTGCACACAATGCTTAAAACAATGTAGAAAAGTAAAAATGAGGGGCTTAATGTAACAAGATTTCATATTTAAATTATCAATTTCAATGTTTTTTTGCCAAAATGAATGCTAAAGGAAGTAATCAATAAGTAGAAGTACTTAGGGTTATGCCTTCTTAAGAGTGATTGTAAGTGTGGGTAAGTGAAACTTCACCTAAAGTTCAATTAATAGTCATGACTAGGCTTGGTGTTAGGTATTGGAGGTAATCTTTCCATCTACCACCAAATTTTGTAAGGGTTTCTTTCAAACACCCATACATACACAATACCAAGCAACTAATGGCCTCAAATTAGTTAGTTTATTTCTAGAACAAGCTATTAAATGAGAACTTTTCAAGCCTTTGTCAACTAAATCTTTCCACCCTTGCCTTTTCTTTCAAGCAAGAAAAGGGATCTAACCATGAATGAAGTTTGTAACCTCAATTCTTTAAGTTGAAACATACAAATTTAGCTAAAATCACAACATTAAATCAAATATAAAGGTAAATAATCACTACCCACACAATAATCCACACTCAATAATGCATACCCCCAAGCTTGGCAAATTAGCTATTCACAATAAGAGAAAAAGGAAATATACCTATATTTTCATTCAGAGCTGCCATGGTATCCAAATGGTTCTGAAGAAAAATTCAAATTCATAAGTAAGAATTTAGTAATAATAAACTAAAAATCCCAACTAGGGTTCAATTACAAGTTATAGATTAAAACAATGACAAAAGATAGGGTTTTAATCAGCCAAAAAGGCTTAAATAGCTTAAGCAAAAATGGGAATCAAAATTACATAAATGCCACCACGTCCAATTTGACCTAGCAATATTCCATACTGAAGGGGTTGGTGATGCACTGAATTATCAAAGGCTCACTGATTTGACTTTGAATTTAAACTCCAATGGTTGGAATTAGTCATCTTTTGCGATGGATCTTGGCCTCACCGACCGGTTCGGCGATGACCCGAATTGTATCCTTCCTCGTTGTTTTGTCAAAAGTTAACCTGGCCCTGACTATTGGAATTAGCGATGGAACCACCATTTTGGCGATGTGCTGAAGGGTTTGATGATGCGCCAATTGTCCCTTGCAATGCTCTTGTGCATTTTTATCTCCAATCCTCCATATTTTTGCTTCTGTTTGCTATTTCAACCACTTCTTGGCCTTAACCCCAAAATTAACATTAAAACGCATTCAAATTAGGATTGAGGACATGATTTCTTACCATTTTTAGGCTAAATGAGTCACAATTTCCTGACTCGTCAATACCCCCAACTTAAAATTTTTGCTCGTCCTCAAGTAAATCAATGCATACACAATAAAATCAACAATGCCTACAAATGGTACTAATAAGGAGATTAGACACCTATTTTTTTTGTGAAAACCCTTTGCCCTGTCGATTTTAAAAACAATGGAACATGTCTCACTTATGAAACACTTATAATGTGAATGACGAGCCTCGAATGTTGACTAAATGCTACCATACCTTGCACATGCTTATAGACTCCAACCATGATCAAAGAGAAAACTAGTAATGCAAACAAGTACCCCACACAAAGAAGTCCTTTCCCAAAAGAACAAATCATTATTAAAACAAAGGACTATCACGAATCACTCAACTTCTAAAAATAATCATGCACATGAGAACCATTCCATTAGCTTGCCTATAAGCTCCATTTCACCACATACAAGCGTGCAACTTTGGAGATCACTAAGGCCTTGCTTCGGCTTATAATATAGGCATCAGGCACCATAGGGAAGGTTAGGTTATAGTGACTCTACCTTGTCGAAGCATCTAAGGAGACCTCAATTATACTTATTTCCCAAAGCTTAGGACTAAAATCATTCCAAGGACCAATTCTCAAAGGTTTTCAAGCTATCTTTCCCCTTCTATCCTTTCAACACAACTTCTTATTAACACACTAAAACAATTTGACACGCCTTTTCAAATCTTTTTCAATAAGGGTTAGGTTCAAAAGAGTGGGTGTTGAAGAATGGGTTTTGGTTTGTAATAAGGTTATCCAAGAAAAAGGAGTCCAAGGCTCGAATTTGGGACAAAATTTGTCACTCAACTCACAATGGGGTATCTATTTTGGTCAAATTAGAGGTTCATTCTCAATTAATAGCCTAAGATCACTTCTCCAACATCACACACTCTTTACTTTAGACATAGAGCAATGGGGCAAGTTTTAGGTGGACTCAATCAGAAAGATCAAGATCAATTCTCACCCACACACAGCACTCAATTGCATACTCGAAGCACTCTTCCTCAATTGACATACCATATTCATAGAATATATCAATAAAGGTAATCAAGTTGTTAAAATATGATGCAGACATTCACAATAGATAAATGACTAACTTGTCAAATAAGCCAAGGAAATTTTTTTGAAAGGGACACATTTTGAAAAATGGAGCAATGCATAACGATTTATCATTTTTAATAGTTGAGCATGTGAACATCTCCCCAGGAGTACTATCTGAGTCAAAGTGTTCTATTTCGAGTACACTTTTCTCTTAAATAGCATGCTAAAAAGAACTTTATTTACAACTAATTATGAGCTACAAAGCTAAAAATAAAAAGTAAAGAAATAAAACTAAAGAATCACACACCACACACTCAAATATTACAAACCAAATAAAATGTCAAAATAATATCCAAATCCCTATCATCACCACACACAAAAATAAATATCCAAAAATATCCTGAGTAATTTATCAAAAGAACAAAGTATCAAGAGCCAAATATTATAGATCCAAAATAAACACCCCACCCCCAACTCAAAAAATATGTATTATCTTTAATGTAATAGGACTAGAATATGTATATGAGAGTGAGAGTAAGGGTCCCCCTAAACTGACTAAGCCTGACGTGCTAACTGGCTCACAAAAGTGGCCACTGTCTAGGCATCAGTGCCCGACTCGAATCCAAGAATCTGTTGATGGGGTGGATTTGGTATAGTATCCTCGGTCTCTATATTGGCAGTTGAATTGGAGGTCTTAATCTGTGTCGTCTTGACCATTGACCTATCCAATGTGGCAGCAAGTATTGTATCATCTGTCTCCTGCCTATCAGCCTACTCATCAACTTGTGCAGCAACCTAAGACTTGACTTGTATCCCAATCTAGCCCTGCTCCTTAATGTAACCCTCAATCTCAGCATTATCAACATCTTCATCTAATGCACGGTCATCCTCATCTATATCCTCCTCAGCTGATAGGTCATCATCACAAATAGGCGTAGTAGATAGAGTCGATGTCTTAGATGCATCTCCCCATAAATGTTTCAGATCGGGGAAATAGAGCTCATCAACATGCTTTTGAAGGAAAGCCAGCTCCTCATGCATCATAGTCACTACCTCAGGTAAATCAGGCTGTGGAGGAGTACTCAAATCATCTAATATCCTGCCAAAAAGCTACAGGGTCTCACGAACACCCCATAGCTCCTTATGTAATATATCTATGGTGACTTTCACTGCATCAGCAATCATCCCAGGTATCTCCTTCTCCAATCAAGTTGACCTCATATCACCTGAATAAGCTAACTACCCTATCTATATAAAGTCAGCCTGAGTTAATATGGCTCTCAAAGAACCCAAAATAGTAGGGCACTAGGTCGAGGTGGCTATGATGATGTACTTGATGATGGAATTAGTGGAAGAGGAGTGGTAATTGACCCAGGAGGGGCTGGGCTATAGTAGTATTGGGAGTAGGCCGGCTGGCACCACTATCAAAAGAACTAAAATCAACTACATGGGAATCATCCATCCATATTTTCTTCTTCTTTACTTCCTGAATGAGCTCAATTCTGGTAATGTCCACTGTAAAGGTAGAGGTATACTCAAAATCCTTTTTCTTATTAAAAAAACCTTGGCACGCCGACATAACTCGATAATCAAACATGAGAATGCAAGTGAGGTTTGATTCAGATGGGCCCAGCAAGCAATGACTAGGGCAATAATTGAATGCAAGTTCAAACCCTCATTCACAATAATAGTACCTACAAGTACTTTCCTAGAGTGCACAATTACTACCTATGAAACTCAACCAATATCGAGCCTCTAAATGAATATCCCTCTTTTGAATTTGTACCTCCAGTGCAAGCCACGAAGGTGTGCTATCACTCAGCAAAAGACCCAACCAAGCCCTACCTCAGCCTCTGGATTCCCAATTCTAGTATCAAAGTAATGAATATTTATTTTACAACCCAAAACCTCATTGATTATTGTCTCATCACAATGAACATCTACACCTCTCACTCTAACAACTCTCTCATCTCTTGTGGTCATCTTTTTATTTTTTTTGGCAATAATTTCCCATAAGCCGCATAAAACTTCCTTACCTAATTTTCAACATACGATTATGGGTGTTTGAGTAATACCTAAAAATTGTGGTATCTCAATGCGGTCAACACTCTTGGATGCTTGTCTTCTAAATCGTTCAGACTTAATTATTTCTCTTCAATGATGGTGCACTGATTTGGCACCAAAAGATGGCTTAGGACATGATGGCCCCAGTGAGGTTGGGGTGGAGGCTTTGCTGCAACAATTGATGGTTGTTCCACTATTTTCTTCATTAGAGGAGCAGCCTCATGAGTACGCATTGGCTCATGAATAGGTGTTGTATCCCCTACTTCGAGGAATAAATATTGTACCTCTCAGAGTTTGAGCTATGCTTAGAGATTTTATCCTCATTTATTGGTGCCTTAGAACGACTATCTTCAACACTTTTCCTTTTGTACACCTTTTCCTATTTAGACCCATTCTTAATTGTTAACATTTTTGAAAGCTTTGACTTAGGAGGAGGAGATCCTTTTTGTTTCTTTTCCACATGCTTGTTATGAGTCATGTCTATGCATAAGAGTAGTAATGGGCTTGGCCAAAGTTAGAAAAACAACACATAATAATTTCTCAGATTATCATCGTAGAACCAATCAATGCATCACCAATCAATTCGGCAATGCGAATGACTAGTACCAATAAGCATAAAAGTAAATGGGGGTAATCGGAGATGGAAGATGAGGGTTTGAAAATATGCCAAAAGATTCTGCAATACTCTCTGAGCATTGCCAAATCACTAGGGTATCGCCAAATCTCACCTTAACATAGCCTGATTCATTGTGACTATTGGCAATATGGGGAGCACTTCACCAATATGCCACATGGTTCGGCGTATTGCCGAAGTTCTCAACCCATCACCGATGGTCGTCTTCCCTAAGCTGAACATCACAATTTTTGATCCTTCAATGGCAATTTCAATTCCCAACACCATGGGTACTCAGACTTCCCTAGGTTTCAATTATTTAAACCACAATATGATAAGTTTTCCCTTAAGAACGTCATCACTCAATCTATCATTAGCTAAATCATTTGTTTTTAAATTCTATCAACTAAACTCAATATTTTCAACACCCATTTAATTTATAATCAATCCACGAAGAAAGCATAACTAATAATTACACATTTAAGGACCAAAAGTCAACACATAAACTTCAATTTAACAATAATTCTATTTCAAAGTTATAATTCCAACACAAATTCCAATAATTCGCATAATAAACATCACCCATAACAAACCCAGCATAAAAATTTAATTCCAACCATGGGAAATAATGTCTATAAGTATACTTAAATGAAACTTGAATCTAACCTTCAAATCTTAGGGAGATAATTGACGAGCACGAGTGGTAGGTGTGCAACTCTGACAACTGTGGTGCTCATATAGCGGTGGTGACTTGCAAAAAAACAATGAGTGTCTGTGTGTTTGAGTTTGTGCAAGTGTGTGTTGATTAGAGAGAGTGAAAGAGAAGACAAACATGGGGAATAGAATAAGTTTAAATAATATCAAGAGTCAAAAGTTAATAGAAGGTCAAGGGTCAAAAAAGTCAAACCGTCATTCATTAAACATGGATCTTTTGGAGATGCACTAATGTGCTATATTATTTCTGATCTTAACAGTTTATGACCTTTAGGATTACTCAAATAGCAAACCACTTCGGCGATGGATGGCCCTGCCCCAAATTGTTAGGCGATGCGTTGAATGGTACTTCCATCGTTGAATGTGATAGTTCATATGAATTTGGGAGACATTGTATAACACCCCGTATTCTATAGATACAACTCTTAATTATATGGAAAATGGTACGGACTTGTGGCAATAGGTAATGGACTAACTAGTTCTTTGATTCAAGTACAGCACCCCGTACGTTTTTGAAACTTGTGAGACCAACCTAACATGGGTAAAAGTATTTAAAATTGAGAGAATACGGATGTACCTAAGTGTAAAAATTAAAGTTAAGTGGAAAATTAAGGTAGAAGGATTAAGACGTTCGAAAAAGGGGAGAACATAAACGAGGTGCTTCCGTGACTTAATTAAGATAGTAGGTGTATCACCTAATTAAACTATTGGGCTGCATTTGGATATAAGTTAATGGACTCAATTGAGGCCCAATGTAAGTACATAAAAATGGAAAGATGACCATCCCAACACCTACTATTAATTCAGGCCCAACAAGACATGATCCAAGTAGAAATAAAGTAAGTAAATGGACTGTTTTGGACAGCTTATATAGCCAAGTAGGTGCATCACCTACTTGGACTATTTTTGACCAAAAATTGGATAATAATGAGATAAATGATGTGGCTAAGAGGGGGTATAAATATCTTAAATTCATCTCATTTATCCATTCACTTCACTTGCAAATTCCAGCTTTAAACAAACATTCCCAACCCCAAAAAATTCAGCCGCCCCTAATTTCTCTTTAGGGTTCTTGGGTTAATCCTCCTCTTTGCAAGCCTTGTTAAGTGTTTAACCTTGTATATTAATATAATATATGTATAATAAGGTGTGTAAATCATGTTGGTTGTGTTTAAAATGTATAGGGCAGTGCCTTAATTAGTTGGCAGTCCACTTGTATTAGTTTTGATGAATTTGTCTTCCTTGTGGTTTGGACTTGTATAGGGGCTTAAGGTGTTGAAGAAATTAAGTTAGGAGGATAAATTTTCAGTATATTAAAGTGTGTTTCTTCCCCTAAATCGTTCCTTTTATGTATGGCTTGATGGGAATGTTTATACGTGTTTGTAAATGGAACGTTTGGTGTAGTGAAAAGAGAATACTCTCTTGGTATGTTAAACTGAATTTTGGAACTATTGTGGACTGTTTTTGGTATATTTTTGAGCAATTTATTTATGTGACTTGATAGAATAAATATGTGGAGTTGTATTTAGGCGGAAATGTAAAGTAGAAACTTGGTGTAAAATCCTATCGGTTAGCGATGTCTACGTTGATGTGTGGATTGTTTTGGCGGTGTGTGGACTGATTTGGTGGTGTTGTTTTGCAAAAGCAGTAAGTTATAGTGTAATGTGGTGGAATAATGTTATTTGGTAGTATAATTAAGGGGGGAGTGATGCACCATGTGTTTTGGAGGTTGGACGGTTTTTACTTTCCGTTAAGCACCTACTTACCGTCTTGTGAACTTGTAATGTAGCTAGCCGTTAATGTTCGCTCCATTATGTACTTGTGTTGTAGAGGAACACATAAGGAAGGATCTGAATCATTGTAGTTACGTGTTGTTAAGATAAGGTATGTAAGGTTATTCTTTTCCGCATTCTTCTGCAGCATCTATTGTTCATATTATCATAACACTTGTCCTATCCCCAAAGGGCTGTATAGTGTCTCCTTCCTCTAAATGGTTTAGAGTATCTCATTTCAGAGTTAGTAGTACTTGTTATTCACTTATATCTTATTCATTGAACATGGTTCTAACGTTCCAATAATGTTACGTTCTAAAGTTCTAAAGTTCCAATAAAGCACAGTTATCAATGTATCACTCTTATAGCTAAAGAATGAAGTAATGTGAGTAATTGTGTAATGGTTAATGTTGATATTGGGTGGTATCTCATGGGATAAAAGTAATATCTGCATGAATGTCGATCTTGATTATTATAACATGGGTGGTATCTCATGAAGTGAAAGAAACACTCGCATGAATGACGATCCCATTATTATGGGTGGTATCCCATGGGATGAAAGGAACATCTGCATGGATGACGATCCCGATTATTATGTTATTTCCCACTGATCAGTTGGGCCCGGGAATAATATGATTGATAATTGATGATGTACAGTTTAGTAAAGTAAAGTAAAGTAAAGTACAATAAAGTAAAGAAAGCAATGTACATGATTTCACACATATGGTAGTTTATTTATATTGTTCGTTCACTTGTACTTAATTCCATTAAAGTTCTTATATCTCATACAATTATTCATAGCCTTACATACTCAGTACATTCTTTCGTACTGACGTCCTTTGGGGGACTTACCTTACTTGCTGCCGGCATAGGTACTAGTAGACCTCCACAGTAAGTTGTGGGTTATCTGCGAATTATTGGTGAGCTCCAGTTCGTTCGGGGCTTTTCGAGTCGTATGTACATGTTGATTTTGATATTGTATTATAGATGTATAAATAGGGGACTCGTCCCGACTGTAGGTTTGGTTATGTATCTGTTAGAGGCTTTGTAGACGTTGTACAATTAAAAGAAGGAACGTTGTACTTTTTTGACCATATGGCTCTAACGGCCATGTCTCATGTTTATAAAATGTTCTTATTTGATTTCAATTATTGATATGTTGTGACCATAAGTGACTAAATGCTAGCCCATTGACGACAAGTATGTGAACGTATAGAATGGTTCTCTCGGGCCTTAACGGCTTCGGGTGCCATGTCTGCCCCAATGGGATTTGAGGCGTGACAAAAAGTGGTATAAGAGCGAGGTTGTCCTAGGGTGTCTACAAAGCCGTGTCTGAGTAGACTATTATTTATGGACGTGTTGTGCACCACATCTATATGTAGGAGGCTACGGGACATTTAGGAATTGTCTCTTTTCTTTATCTCCTAGATCGTACAATAGAGCTAAAAGTTGTAGGTGGAATCATATCTGATCACTGAATTTGTTTTATGTTTTTGTTCCTTAATATAGCAAAATGTCGTTTACAAGGAGAAACAAAGGTAAAAGTAAGAAAGTAGACATGGCTGCCGAAAAAGGAACCAGTAAATCACTACCTAAACAATCTAATCAAGGTGAAGTTGAAAATGAGTTTGCATCACAGGCTTTTTCCACTCTTTCATTGTCAGAAGAGTCAAGAGGAAGAGAAGTACCTGCAGAACCACCAATAAGTACTAATGACTAGTATTTAAAGAATGCAGTGCAAATGTTGACCCAAATAGTTACTACACAAGTTCAGGGACAAGGTGGTCCAACAACAAGTGATGATAGTGCAGCTAGAGCAGCTAGTCGATGGACACAGGATTTTCTGAAGTTAGATCCTCCCACATTCACTGGATCAGATCCATATGAGGACCCTCAAGATTTTATAGATCAAATTCAAAGGGATTTGGAGGTTATGCATGTTTCCGGTGTGGAAACGGTTGAGCTTGCGGCCTATAGATTGAAGGGCGAGGCAATTTTATGGTATGAAGATTGGAAACGGTCGAGGGGTATTGATGCACTCCCAGCTAGTTGGGAAGAATTTAAAATGGCATTCCTTGATCACTATCTCCCATATGAGATCCGAGAGGCTCGTGCGGATCAATTCTTAAATCTCCGCCAAGGGAATCTGAGCATCAGAGAATACAGTCTGCAATTTAATTCCTTGGCTCGATAGGCTCCGAATGTAATGGCCACAATGACAGACAGAGTACATCGATATGTGGACAGATTGGAGCCATATTTGGTAAGAGACTGCACTATTGCCTCTTTAAATCGAGATATGGATATACCTAGAATTTAGGCCTTCGCACAAATGATGGAGGACCAAAGGCAAAGGAGAAGGGTACATGAATCTGAACGAGGACAATCCAAAAGAGCTAGACCTATGGGACAATCTATGGTGTCCTAAGGAGAATCTAGACCTCGGATATTTCCTAGACCTCCTAGACCGTCATTCTCTTATTCCACAGCAGGCACTCAAGCTCAATTCCGAGGGTTTAGAGGTAGCAATATTGGGCAGAGTAGTGGGATTCGAGGTTCGCAGGCTGCAGGGTTTTATCGACCGCCGTGTCAGCATTGCAGACGATATCATTTAGGTGAATGTCGGCTGGGGATGAATGTTTGTTATTGGTGTGGCATTACGGGGCACATGATGAGGGAATACCCACGAAGAGGCTCGGGGAGCATGGTACGACCTGCGGGATCTACTGTGGCATCATCATCATTGGTACCTTCCTTAGGTATAGGAGTACAGCCTATTGGACGCGGTAGAGGTGCTAGAGGAGAAGCTAGTTCCAGCGGAACTCAAAATCGTATTTATGCTCTAGCAGACCGTCAGAATTCGGAAGCATCTCCTGATGTAGTTACAGGTATCTTGTCCATATTAACGCATAATGTATATGTGTTGATTGATTTGGGTTCTACATTATCATATGTTACTCCTTTGATTGCTGAAAAATTCAAAAGAACGCCGAAATTATTAGTTAAATCAATTGAAGTAGCTACACCAGTTGGTGAATCTATTATAGCAAAGAGAATTTATCGTGATTACATAGTCACTGTTGGTGGTCATGATACGTTGGTTGATCTTGTTGAGCTAGACATGATAGATTTTGATGTTATAATAGCAATGGATTGGCTACCTTCTTGTTATGCCACGGTAGATTGTCGAGCCAAGAGGGTACAATTCCATTTTCCACAAAAGGATGTTCTTGAATGAAAGGGTAATGTAGGAGCACCGAGAGGCAATTTTATTTTCTACCTGAAGGCTAGGAAAATGATATCCAAGGGATATATATTCCACTTAGTGAGAGTGCATGATATTGATGTGAAACCACCAACTCCTCAATCGGTTCCAGTGGTCAATGAATTTCTTGAAGTATTTCCAGAGGATCTTCCAGGTTTACCTCCAGAACGGGAAATCGAGTTTGGTATCGATGTAAATCCAGGCACTCAGCCTATCTCTATTCCCCCATATAGAATGGCTCCAGCAGAATTGCGTGAATTGAAGGAGCAATTGAAAGATTTGCTGGACAAGGGCTTCATCAGTCCTAGTATGTCCCCGTGGGGTACACCGGTATTATTTGTATGGAAGAAAGATGGCACATTGATAATGTGTATTGACTATCGGCAATTGAATAAGGTAACGATCAAGAACAAATATCCCCTTCCCAGAATTGATGATTAGTTTGATCAGTTACAGGGCGCCAAGTGTTTTTCAAATATAAACTTGAGGTCGGGTTACCATCAAGTTAGAGATAGAGAAAAAGATGTACCCAAAATAGCTTTTCGAACATGGTATGGCCAATATGAATTTTTAGTTATGTCATTTGGACTAACAAATGCACCAGCTGTGTTCATGGATTTGATGAATAGGGTGTTTAAGCCATTTCTAGACGTGTTCGTGACGGTATTTATAGATGACATCCTGGTTTATTCAAGATCACAAGAGGACCATGCTAATCACTTGCGGCAAGTGTTATAAATCCTCCGTGAGCGTAAATTGTATGCAAAGTTCTCATTTGATTTTGGTTGAAGTCTGTGGCACTCTTGGGTCACATTGTATCAGATGAAGGGATAAGGGTTGATACGCAAAATATTGAAGCGGTGAAAAATTGGCCAAGGCCTACGACACCTATGGAAATTCGTAGCTTCCTTGGGTTGGCAGGTTATTATCGAAGGTTTGTTGAAGGGTTTTCTTCCATTGTTGCACCTTTAACGAAGCGTACACACAAGGCAGTCAAATTTCAGTGGAATGATGCATGTTAGAAAAGTTTTCAAGAGCTGAAAGATAAATTGACTTCTACACCGGTGTTAGTACTTTCGAAAGGCACCGAAGGTTACGAAGTATATTGTGATGCTTCCGGAATTGGCCTAGGGTGTGTATTGATGTAGCACGTTAATGTAATAGCATATGTCTCATGACAGTTATGGCCACACGAGAGAAACTTTCCCACGCATGATCTTGAATTAGTAGCAGTGGTATTTGCTTTAAAGATATGGCGTTATTATTTGTATGGAGTTCATGTTGACATCAATATTGATCACAAAAGTTTACAGTATATCTTTAAGCAGAAGGAACTCAATTTGAGGCAACGAAGGTGGCTTGAGCTATTGAAAGAGTATGATATTGATATTCTATATCATCTAGGAAAAGCAATTGTGGTAGCTGATGCATTGAGCCACAAGGAAATAGGAGGCACTAGTGGACACTTGACAGAAAAGCAAGATTTAGTCAAAGATCTACATCAATTAGCCAGCTTGGGGGTTCGTCTTCTCGAATCCTCAGATGAAGGGGTTATTGTACAAAATGCAGCTGAATCTTTATTGATAGCTGAGGTGAAAGAGAAGCAGTTTGCGGATCCTATGTTATTGCATCTAAAGGAAAATGTACAACAGGGTCTGACTAAGGTTTTTGATCTTACACAAGAAGGGGTACTTCAATGCCAATGTAGATTATGTGCACCGGATGTAGATGAGCTAAGGAGACGAATTATGACAGAGGCACATTATTCACGATATTCTATTCATCCGGGAGCTACCAAAATGTACCATGATTTGAAAGAAGTGTATTGGTGGAGAAATATGAAGAAGAACATTGCAAAATTTGTAGCTCAATGCCCAAATTGCCAACAAGTTAAAGTGGAGCATCAGAAACCTGGAGGTTATATGCAATGTATCAATCTTCCAGTTTGGAAATGGGATATGATTAATATGGACTTCCTCACAGGTTTGCCTCGTACACTGCAGAAATTTGATTCTATATGGGTCATAGTTGACAGGCTTACCAAGTCAGCACATTTCCTACCAGTCAAGACCACCTATATAGCGAAAGATTATGCAAGATTGTATGTTAAAGAGATAGTGCGATTACATGGAATTTTGGTCTCCATTATATCAGACAGGGGAGCACAATTTACTGCACATTTTTGGAGATTGTTTCAGAAGAGCTTGGGTACACAGGTAAATTTGAGTACGGCTTTCCATCCTCAGACAAATGGACAAGCAGAACGTACTATCCAGACGCTTAAAGATATGCTACGAGCTTGCACGTTAGATTTCCAAGGCAGTTGGGATGACCATTTGCCTCTTATTGAATTTGCGTACAACAATAGCTATCATTCAAGTATTAAAATGGCACCTTATGAAGCTTTGTACGGAAGGAAATGTAGATCACCAATCGGATGGTTTGAAGCAGGCGAAACTGCTTTACTTGGGCCAGATCTTGTTCATCAGGCTACAGAGAAAGTTAAAGTGATCCAGCAGCGGCTACAAATGGCCCAAAGTTGACACAAGTCATATGCTGATGTTAGAAGACAAGGGCTCGAATTTGCCATAGGTGATTGGGTATTTTTAATGGTGTCACCGATGAAAGGGGTAATGCGATTCGGAAAGAAAGGAAAATTGAGTCCACGTAATATAGTCCCATATGAAATTATTAAAAGATTTGGGCAAGTTGCGTATGAGTTGGCACTACCCCAAGAACTCTCCATAGTTCATCCAGTATTTCATATTTCAATGCTTTGAAAGTGCATAGGAGATCCATATCATTTTACTCCCATTGAATATGTGCAAGTTATGGCGGATCTTACCTATGAAGAGATACCTATTGCTATTCTGGATCGACAAGTTAAAAAGTTAAGAAATAAAGAAGTAGCTTTCGTAAAGGTACTTTGGAGAAATCAGCAAGTGGAAGAAATCACATGGGAAGCCGAGGAAATGATGAAGTCTAAGTACCCACAATTATTTCAAACTAAATAGAAAGTTCAAGATGCGGAATTGGAGCAGTAACAAGTAAGTATATATAAGTATTAAGTGATAGCATAAAGATTAAATTTAGACTTGAACTTGTTTAAGTTTTATAGTGAAGGTACTAACATTCGAGGACGAATGTTCTTAAGGGGGGAAGGATGTAACGCCACGTATTCTATAGATACAACTCTTAATTATATGGAAAATGGTACGTACTTCTGGCAATAGGTAATGGACTAAATAGTTCTTTGATTCAAGTACAACACCCCGTACGTTTTTGAAACTTGTGCGACTAACCTAACATGGGTAAAAGTATTTAAACTTGAGAGAATAAGGATGTACCTAAGTGTAAAAATTAAAGTTAAGTGGCAAATTAAGGTAGAAGGATTAAGACGTTCGAAAATGGGGAGGACATAAACGAGGTGCTTCCGTGACTTAATTAAGATAGTAGGTCTATCACCTAATTAAACTATTGGGCTGCATTTGGATATAAGTTAATGGACTCAATTGAGGCCCAATTTAAGTACATAAAAATGGAAAGATGACCATCCCAACACCTACTATTAATTCAGGCCCAACAAGACATGATCCAAGTAGAAATAAAGTAAGTAAATGGACTGTTTTGGACAGCTTATATAGCCAAGTAGGTGCATCACCTACTTGGACTAATTTTTGACCAAAAATTGGATAAGAATGAGATAAATGAGGTGGCTAAGAGGGAGTATAAATAGCTGAAATTCAGCTGATTTATCCATTCACTTCACTTGCAAATTCCAGTTTTAAACAAAACACTCCCAACCCAAAAAAAATCAGCCGCCCCTAATTTCTCTTTAGGGTTCTTGGGTGAATCCTCCACTTTGCAAGCCTTGGTAAGTTTTTAAACTTGTAGATTAATTTAATATATGTATAATAAGGTTTGGAAATCATGTTTTTTGTGTTTAAAATGTATAGGGCAGTCCCTTAATTAGTTGGCAGTCCACTTGTGTTAGTTTTGATGAATTTGTCTTCCTTGTGGTTTGGACTTGTATAGGGGCTTAATGTGTTGAAGAAATTAAGTTAGGAGGATAAAATTCCAGTATATTAAAGTTTGATTCTTCCCCTAAATCGTTCCTTTTATGTATGGCTTGATGGGAATGTTTATACGTGTTTGTAAATGGAGCGTTTGGTGTAGTGAAAAGAGAATACTCTCTTGGTATGTTAAACTGAATTTTGGAACTATTGTGGACTGTTTTTGGTATATTTTTGAGAAAGGTATTTATGTTACTTTATGGAATAAATATGTGGAGTTGTATTTAGGCGGAAATGTAAAGTAGAAACTTGGTGTAAAATCCTATCGGTTTATGATGTCTACGTTGATGTGTGGACTATTTTGGCGGTGTGCGTACTGATTTGGTGGTGTTGTTTTGTAAAAGTAGTAAGTTATAGTGTAATGTGGTGTAATAATGTTATTTGGTAGTATGATGAAGGGGGGAGTGATGCACCATGTGTTTTGGAGGTTGGACGGTTTTTACTTTCCGTTAAGCACCTACTTACCGTCTTGTGAACTTGTAATGTAGCTAGCCGTTAATGTTCGCTCCATTTTGTACTTGTATTGTAGAGTAACACATAAGGAAGGAGCTGAATCATTGTAGTTATGTGTTGGGAAGATAAGGTATGTAAGGTTATTCTTTTCCTCATTCTTCTGCAGCATCTATTGTTCATATTAACATAACACATGTCCTAACCCCGAAGGGTTGTATAGTGTCTCCTTCCTCTAAATGGTTTAGAGTATCTCATTTCAGAGTTAGTATCACTTGTTATTCACTTATCTCTCATTCATTGAACATGGTTCTAACGTTCCAATAATGTTACGTTCTAAAGTTTTAAAGTTCCAATAAAGCACAGTTATCAATGTATCACTCTTATAGCTAAAGAATGAAGTAATATGAGTAATTGTGTAATGGTTAATGTTGAGAATGGGTGGTATCTCATGGGATTAAAGGAACATCTGCATGAATGTCAATCCCGATTATTATAACATGGGTGGTATCTCATGGAGTGAATGAAACACTCACATGAATAACAATCCCATTATTACGGGTGGTATTCCATGGGATGAAAGGAACATCCGCATGGATGACGATCCCGATTATTATATTATTTCCCACTGATCAGTTGGGCCCGGGCATGATATGATTGATGATTGATGATGTACAATATAGTAAAGTAAAGTAAAGTAAAGTACAATAAAGTAAAGAAAGCAATGTACAAATAAAGTAAAGAAAGGAATGTACATGATTCCACACATATACCATATGGTAGTTTATTTATATTGTTCGTTCACTTGTACTTAATTCCATTAAAGTTCTTATATCTCATATAGTTACTTATAGCCTTACATACTCAGTACATTCTTTCGTACTGACGTCCCTTGGGGGAATAACCTTACTTGCTGCAGACACAGGTACTAGTAGACCTCCACAGTAAGCTGCGGGTTATCTGCGAATTATTGGTGAGCTCCAATTCATTCGGGGCTTTTCGATTCGTATGTACATGTTGATTTTGGTATTGTATTACAAATGTATAAAAGAGGCGACTCATCCCAACTGTAGGTTTGGTTATGTATCTGTTAGAGTCTTTATAGACGTTGTACAGTTAAAAGAAGGAATGTTGTACTTTTTTGACCATATGGCTCTAACGGCCATGTCTCATGTTTATAAAATGTTCTTATTTGATTTCAATTATTGATATGCTGTGACCATAAGTGACTGAATGCTAGCCCATTGACGACAAGTATGTGAAAATATAGAATGGTTCTCTCGGCCTTAACGACTTCGGGTGCCATGTCCGCCCCAATGGGATTTGAGGCGTGACACCTTGTTCGGTTAGGGACTTTGGCGATGTGCTGATAGGGCCAGTGCATCACCAAAGCCTCCTCACTGGAAATTTGTGCATGGTCTCTTAAATTCTTTTCTTTTCTGACTTGCATTATGCCATGTTTCCCACATTCCAAAGCCATCATACACCTACACAAATCAACACACGTTATTTAAAGAAACAAAAATAAACTTGGATTGCCTCCCAAGAAGCGCCTTAGTTATCATCATGGCATGATGTTGTTCTTCATCAGTCATGCATTATCGGGGTAGATCACCTCTAAGAATTCTACTTTAGATGACATCCCATGATAATATTTAACTCATTGGTCATTCACCATGAATTGGAATCCTGTATCATCTTCTAATTCTATAGATCCAGTAGGAAAACATTGAACTACCTTGAAGGTGCCCGACCATATAGTTTTGAACTTACTCATAAATAATTTGAACCTCAAGTTAAATACTAAAACCTCATCACTACTCCTGAATTCCTTTTTGAGAATTTTGGAATCATGCCATCTCTTCATACGTTCCTTATAAAGAGTAAAAGTCTCATAGCTCTCAAAACAGAATTCATTGATCTCTTGAAGTTTTCCCACCCTTGATTTTAAGGTATTCTCCCAATTCATATTAACCTTATGCAAGGCCCACAATGCCTTATGTTCTAATTCAATGTAGAGGTGACAAGCTTTGCCAAAGACCAATTGATATGGTGGCATGCCAATGGGAGTTTTGAACACAGCTCTATATGCCCACAAATTACCTTCATGCTTTTTGACCCAATCAATCCTACTCGCTTTCACGATTTTAGCCGCAATGCCTTTTATCTCCTAGTTGGACACATCCACTAGCCCATTGTCTTGAGGGTGGTATGGAAAAGTCACCTTATGCTTCACTCCATATTTAGCAAGCAAATAACCAAAAGATCAATTACAAAAATAAGGACCCACATCACATATGATAGCATGAGGTGTCCTAAACCGAGTGAAAATTTACCTCTTCAAAAATTGGGTAACACTCTTAGCTTTATTATTTTTCTTGGCGACGACCTTGAACCATTTGGAAACATAATCAACCGCTATCAAGATGTAGCGATTTCTATACGAGCTCACAAAGGGTCCCCTAAAGTTCAACCACCCCATACATCAAATTACTCTATATCCACACTCAGCTTCAAGGTCATTTCATGTCTTCTTGATATCCCACCTTGCCTTTGGAATTACTCACATGCTTGCACTAACTCATGGGAATCATGATACAAAGTTGTCCAATAAAATCCACTTTGGAGAACCTTGGTAGCTGTGCACACACCACCACGATGACAACCAATTGGTGATGAAAAACATGCTTCAAGGTGTGACCACCATAATGAGCTCAACGAGAAACGTGTCATCAATCTCAACTTCACCCCACTTTTATTTGTTATACTCAAAGCATGATAGGTGATTCGCTACTTAGTTTTCACATCCTTTCCAATCCATAACCTTAAAATTGAACTCTTTAAGTTCCAAGATCCCCCTAATCAACTGAGGCTTGCCTTTTTTTTTTAGCCATCAAGTACCTAAGGGTTGTATGATCAGTATGCATAATGATTTTCGTGCCCAACAAGTATGCATGGAATTTCTCAGAAGCATAGACTACGACAAGCAACTATTGCTCTACAACCGTATAGTTTTGTTGTGCATCATTCAACGAATTTCTAGTATAGTGTATGGGATGAAAAAGCTTATCCTTTCTTTATCCTAACACCGCTCCTAAGGCAAGTCCACTTGCATCACACATCAATTCAAATAGTTGTGACCAATGTGGGGCCATAATGATAGGATCCGACACAAGACTCTCCATAAGGTAATTGAATGCCTTCTCACAATCACCATCAAACTCAATTTTTTTTCCTTTTCAAGAAGCTTACACATTGGATGCTCCATCTTGGAGGAATCTTTGATGAACCGTCTATAGAAACTGACATGCCCAAGAAAACTTTGAACACCTTTCACAGAGATCGGAGGGGGTATCTTGGAAATGACTTCAACTTTAGCTTGGTCAACTTGAATTCCTTGACTTGAGATTTTATGCCTAAACATGATTCCCTCCTTTACCATAAAATGGCTCTTTTCCCAATTCAACAAAAGATTAGTTTCCACACATCATTCAAGTACCTTGCCCAAGTGTTCAAGACATGATTCAAAAGTATCACCAACAATAAAAAAATCATCCATAAAAACCTCCATAGTATCCTCCACTATATTCGATAAGACTTATAACATGCACCTTTGAAATTTTGCGACTATTTGGAGCATTTTTGGCGTGGAAAGCAAGGCTTGGAGAAGCTACAAGCAAAGGATATTGATGATAAGAGGAAGGCCAAAGAGTTGAACTTGAAGAATCATGCCAAATCCGCAAAGAAAAGTCGACGAAAGAAGAAAATCAAAAATTAAGGGCCTAGCGCGCCAAGGGGCGTACCAGGCCGCTTTTGTCCAAAATTTTGTTTTCAGAGGCAGCAATGGGAAGCGATTCAGGGCGTGCCAGGCCGCCTGGAGCACACCTTTGCAGAGGCAAAATTCGCCTAAGTGCCAGGCGCACCCAAGGGCGTGCCGGGCTGCTTTTTGGCTAATTTTTGCCTCAAAATTCACTCTATAAATAGGGATTTTGAGTTATTGTATCATATTCCATATTGACAAGGATACTTTGGGCCTTTTGGGGCATTGAAATTAGGTTTCATACCTCATCTTTTCAGTTTTTATTTATTTTTATGGTATTTTATTACTTTTGGATGTTGAATAACATTATGAGTGGCTAAAATCCCTCATTCTTGGGGTTAATGCCAAGAACATGAATCTCTTGGGTTAATTTTAGTGGGTTTTGCTGAAGTTTATCATAAATTTGTTATTCATATATTCTTAATTTCATTATTTTGATGCTTGATCACCATTGAAATACATTCCTTGTCTTGAAGTGAGCTCGAGAGAGAAACTAAGAGATAGAACGTGGAATATAAGAAGTGTGGTCTTTCTCGGGGAAGGAATTCTAAGGGATTGACATGTGGTTAGGACCGAGAGGTACCTAATCCATCACACTTGGTTAATTACGAGAAGAAAACTTAAATGCACTAGAATTGGTTAAGCTTATCAGGATATAGTTAGGTTTCCAATTTCTAGTAGAAGATTATATTTTGGAGACGAATATAATTGTAAAATTAACCTCGGGATCAATAACCAAGATAAACAACTCAAATCGCTTAAACCAAAAATAATTATGCTCAAGAGATGACGTTCGGAGTGCCTTAGCCCTGGGAATTCACTTTTTATTGATTTTTCAAACACATTTGCGAAAACCAAAGTTACGGTAGAGAAGATAGGAGTTCATAGTCCACAATCATTTAATTTTTAGCACCAAATCCCTTTTCATCTTCGCAACACTAGTTTTTAATTATTGTTTGACGTCTAGAATTGAGTTCTATTGACGAAAGTCTCTTGGGTTCGATATCCGGCTCTTTTAAAGGAGCCACTTTATTACTTGAACTATCACTTACACTTGCGTGTATAGCTGGGTCGCAACAAGTTTTTGGCGCCATTGCCGGGGACTTTCAAATAGATAGATTTCAATTATTGACGTTTGTACTTTAATTTTCAGCTATGTGTTGACAACTTGATCTTAAATGTTCAATTTTGCAGGCTTACTTCATCGGAACACTGGCAAGGAACAAAGATTTGGTAGCCCCGCAGTCTGAACCTAAAAGATATTTTAATAGATTGAGGAGACAGGTTGCAGATTACCCAATCCCACAAGTCGAACTGGCTGGCGAAGGAATACGGGGTAATCCCATAAGAATTGAAGAACCAGTTACGGAGAGACGTGAGCCAAAAGTAATGGTAGCTAGAACAGTTCGCGATGTGGCAATCCAACTTGCCACTAATGTGACCTCCAGTATTCTCAAACCGACGGCTGTAGGTAGATTTGAGCTTAAACAGAATATGGTGCAACTCTTGCACTCAAGTGGACATTTTACAGGTCTTGCTCATGAGGACCCGTAGAGGCATATCCGTAATTTTCTGGAGATCAGTGACACATATATTCCTGCGGGTGTGTCTTCGGATTATGTGAGACTTACTTTGTTCCCTTTTTCTCTGTTGGGGGAAGCAAGGAGGTGGTTAGATGCAGAGCCGACTAATTCTATCACTACTTGGGATGATCTTGCTCGAAAATTCTTGATAAGGTTCTTTCCATCTGGACAGACAGCAAAGCTGAGGAGTGAGATACTGAGTTTCAGACAGACAGATGATGAGAATTTGTACCAAGCGTGGAACTGATTCAAATCCATGTTGAGGGATTGTCCTTACCACCACCAAGCTAATGAAGTGTTGGTGCATACTTTCATTAAGGCTCTCGACCCCAACACTAAAATTCTACTTGATTCAGCTGCAGGTGGACAAGCTTTAGAAAAGACTTATGATGAATTATATGCTTTGTTGAATCATATTTCACAGGGAAATCCAGACTGGCATAGTGATAATTTGAGGAATTCAACAAAGAACGTTGCTGGGAAACTAGATGTGGATGCAGTCACAGTATTATTTGCCCAAATTTCAGCTATGCAAAACATGATGAACAATCACTTCAGTAGTTTGAATTTGGGGCAGCAACCAGCTCCCGTAAATGCAGTACAACAACAAGTTTCTGTGATGTGTAGTGTATGTGGAAACAGGGACCATACCAGCGAGTTGTGTAGTACAAATCCTGATTCTGTGAATTTTGTTGGTAATGCCTAAAGAGGAGTTGGAGCCCAGAATTACGGAAATACTTATAATGCTGGGTGGAAAAATCACCCGAACTTATCTTGGGGGGAAATCAAAATCAATATAGGCCTCAAGGATATGCACCACAGTACAACCAACAGCAAGGTCAAGGAAATCAAGTGGCTGCTAAGCCTGGAGATATGAGCGTGGAGGATATGTTAACGTAGATTATGGCAGAGCAAGCTAAGCTGGCAGCAGATATGAGGAACAATCAGTTGGCTACTCAGAATTTGGATAATCAAATTGGGCCGTTAGCTAATGCATAGAATACAAGGCGCCAAGGAGGTCTTCCAGGTGATACTGAGCCTAATCCAAAGCAGGTGAATGCTATTGTTACTCGTAGTGGTAATCAGTTAGAGGATACAGTTGCACCAGCGAAAGAATTGGAGCCGAAAGTAGTGGTGATTGAAGATGAACAAGTGGAGTCTACCAAAAGCTCCAAAGATGATAAAGTGATACATAGTGTGAAGTTGCCTCCTCCTGTCCCTCAGAAGTTCAAGAAGAATAAGGAAGATGAATGCTTTGGAAAGTTCATTGAACTACTTAAACAAGTGCACATTAATTTGCCTCTTGTGGATATCTTGCAGGGTATTCCAAAGTACGCCAAGTTTGTGAAAGATATTGTGGCAAACAAGAGTAGATTGACATAGTATGCCACAGTTGCATTCACTGAGGAGTGTAGTTCTCGCATTCAAAATTGGTTACCTACCAAGCTGAAGGATCCTGGAAGCTTCACTATGAAAATTACTCTGGGAGATCGTGTCTGCGCTCGTGGATTGTGTGATTTGGGGGCTAGTATAAATTTGATGCCCACTTCGGTGTTCAAGGAGTTGGGTTTGGGTCATCCTAAGCCTACTACTATTAGTTTACAGCTTGCAGACCGATCCGTGACTAGACCCGATGGTATTGTTGAGGATATTCTAGTTCAAGTGGGTTCGTTGATCTTTTCGATTGACTTTGTGGTGCTAAATTTTGAGCCGGACCCGAAAGTCCCATTTATTTTGGGGCATCCATTTCTGGCCACTGGAGGTGCGATCATTGATGTAGCAGCTGGGAAACTAACTATGCGAGCTCATGATAAGGTTGAGGTCTTTGATGTATATAGGGCTTTGAAGCTCCCAGAAATTTATGAGAACTTGTCAGCTATTACAGCTATAGATTTGGCGGTTGAAAGCATCCACACTTTGTCTACTGATCCGTTGGCAAAAGTTTTGATGGGGCAAGATGTTTTTGGTGATGTGGAAGCTAGTGAAATGGTGCAGATTCTTGATCTTATGGGTATATGCTAAAGAGGGTAGATGGGAACCTTTCAATCGTCCACTCGGTCCTCCAACCAAGCCCTCAATTGAGGAGGCACCGAAGCTTGAATTGAAACAACTTCTATCTCACCTTCAATATGCTTTGTTAGGTGACAATAAGACCCTACCTATTATTCTTGCAGCAAATTTGTCAAAGGAACAAGTTGATGCGGCATTGTTGATACTCAAAAAAAGAAAGAAGGCTATTGGTTGGCAGATGTCTGACATCCATGGTATTAATCCGGTCTTATGCATCGATAAAATCTACATGGAGGAAGGGCATAAGTCGAGTGTGCAACACCAATGACGCTTGAATCCGGTGATGAAAGAAGTAGTAAGGAAGAGGTAATTAAGTGGTTAGATTCGGGCATTGTTTACCCTATATCTGATAGTATGTGGGTGAGCCAAGTACAATGTGTTCCAAAAAAAGGTGGTATGACGGTGATCACGAATGATAATAATGAATTGATTCCTACAAGAACTGTGATTGGGTGGCGTATTTGCATGGACTACCGAAAACTCAATGATGATACGAGGAAAGACCATTATCCAATCCCTTTTATTGATCAGATATTGGATTGTTTAGCCGGGCAGGAGTATTATTGCTTTCTTGATGGGTATTTCGGCTACAATCAAATTGCTATAGATCCTCAAGATCAGGAGAAGACTACATTCACATGTCTTTACGGCACATACGCTTTCAAGCGTATGCCATTTGGATTGTGTAATGCACCGGCTACCTTTCAGCGGTGCATGATGGCTATTTTTAATGACATGGTGGAGGAGTTCGTAGAGATTTTTATGGATGATTTTTCAGTCTTTGGTAACTCTTTTGAGGTATGCTTGGAAAACCTTGATAGAGTCCTTGCTCGGTGTGAAGAAACTAATCTTGTTCTCAATTGGGAGAAGTGCCATTTCCTTGTGATGGAAGGAATAGTTCTTGGGCATAAAGTGTCAAAGCAGGGGCTCAAAGTCGATAGGGCAAAGATTAAAGTTATTGAAAAATTACCTCCACCTGTATCGGTGAAAGGGGTGCGTAGTTTCTTGGGACATGCTGGGTTTTACTAAAGGTTTATTCAAGATTTTCCAAAATTGCACGCCCCATGTGTGCACTCTTAAAAAAAGATGTGAAATTTGTATTTTGTGAATCATGTATGAAGGCATTTGAGGTTTTGAAAAAGAAGTTGGTAGAGGCACTTATCCTTATTGCTCCTGACTGGGCTTTGCCATTTGAGCTCATGTGTGATGCAAGTGATGTTACAGTGGGTGCAGTTCTTGGTCAGCGGAAGAATAAGGTATTTCACTCTATTTATTATGTGAGCAAGACCCTTGATGCAGCCCAAGTGAATTACACAGTGACTAAAAAAGAGATGTTAGCGTTGGTGTACACATTTGATAAATTTAGATCGTATTTGGTGGGCACGAGCGTCATTGTATACACGAATCATGCTGCAATACGGTATTTGTTCAATAAAAAGGATGCTAAGCCGTGGTTGATTAGATGGATCTTATTGCTACAGGAGTTTGACTTAGAGATTAAAGATAGAAAGGGGACAGAAAATCAAATTGCTAACCATCTTTCTAGACTTGAAAGCTCGACACATATAGTTGATGATGGGCGTATTTGTGAGGAATTTCCAGATGAGCAATTGTTAGTTTTGGGAGTTGATGAGTTTCCATGGTATGCAGACATTGTGAATCTATTCGTAAGTGGGTTATTTCCTCCTGATTCAAGTCCTCAACAGAAGAAGAAGCTGGCATATGAGGCACGCTCTTATATATGGGATGAGCCTTATTTATTCAAGCAAGGGCCTGATCAAATAGTAAGAAGATGTATTCCGGATGCGGAGGTGAAGCAAGTGTTAGAGAGATGCCACGCATCACCTTATGGTGGTCATCATGGTGGTGAACGCACAGCCCAAAAAATTCTGCAATCAAGTTTCTTCTGGCCTTCTATATTTAAAGATGCCCATGCATTTGTGAAGAGTTGTGATCAATGTCAACGTATGGGGACGATTGTAAAGCGACATGAGATGTCTCTTAACAACATCCTAGAAGCTGAAATCTTTGATGTATGGGGGATTGATTTTATGGGCCCAGGCCCTTTCCCAAAGTCGAATGGGAATCAATACATACTTGTAGCAGTAGATTATGTGTCTAAATGGGTAGAGGCTGCAACTCTCCCTACAAATGACTCCAAGGTCATGGTAAAGTTCCTTCAAAAGCACATCTTCACTAGATTCGGAACTCCAAGAGTTATTATTAGCAATGGAGGTTCACACTTCATTAATTATTGGGTGAAGAGTGTATTGGCAAAGTATGGTGTGAAACACAAGGTCTCAACAGTGTATTATCCCCAAACAAGTGGCCAAGTGGAAGTGTCTAATCGCGAGATAAAACAAATCTTGCAGAAGACGGTGAACACTCAAAGGAAAGATTGGTCACTCAAGCTGGATGATGCTCTTTGGACTTATCGAACAGCGTATAAGACTCCTATAGGGACTTCTCCCTATCATTTGGTCTTTGGGAAAGCATGTCACCTCCCCGTTGAACTTGAGCACTGAGCCTATTGGGCGGTAAAGAAGTTGAATCTAGATCCGGGGTTGGATGGTAATAGGAGGTTGTTGCAACTCCATGAGTTGGAAGAATTTCTTTTCCATGCATATGAAAATGCAAAGATCTACAAGGAGAAAATGAAGCGGTGGCATGACAAGCATATTCTCCCCCGCACTTTCGAGCCAGGCCAGTTGGTACTTTTGTTTAACTCAAGACTTAGGTTGTTCCCGGGCAAGCTAAGATCTAAGTGGTGTGGGCCTTTTGAAGTAAGTCGCACGACGCCTCATGGTGCGGTGGAAATTTTGAACAAAGCAGATGAGACGAGATTTATGGTAAATGGCCAGAGATTGAAGCATTATTATGGTGAAGAAGAGAAGCAGAAGGAGGACGTCTTTCACCTTGATGATAACTGAGCTAAGTATGGTCGAGCCGCGACATTAAACCAGGCGCTACATGGGAGGCAACCCATGAATGTGTTGTAATAGTTAGGATTTATAAAGTAAAAATATAACAAAAAAAAATCGTGCCCCGACCAAAACTAAGGCGCTTGATGGGAGGCAGCCCATCTCTTTTAAAATTTTTCTTTTCTAACTTAGTTCTAGGATCTTGTATTTATGTAGAGTCACGGAGTATTTTGACATGGAAATCCACAAGAAAAAGGTAAAATTGGCGGATAGATGATTATTTGAAGGTGCTGGGCAGGTAGGACATGTTTTGGAGCGAAGTTTTGAGTCTTGGGACTTGTAAAAGCCCCAAGATTATGTGAAAAATATGGAAAATTGCTCAGGTATAATGTTAAGTGTTGGGCGCGCTACAGGACGTGCCAGGACGCACCTGGGAATTTTTTTTTATCGTGTGGCAATGCCCTGGCGCGACACAAGGCGTGCCAGGCCGCCTGTGTCAAAAAAATTTTATCGCCTGGCAGTGACCAGGCGTGACACAAGGCGTGTCAGGCCGCCTGTGTCCAATTTTTTTACGCGATGAGCAGTGGGGTAGCGCGCTAGGCAGCTTGCCAGGCCGCTACCCCCTTATATTTTTGGCATAATTTTTTATTTTTAAGTTTTTTGCTCAATAAACCCGACCCACCCCCACCCCTTCTCTTTTAAATCCCTAATTTTCCTTATTCTTCACCAATATTCCCAACTCCATAACCAAACACACGATTTTACTCCCAAAAGAATCACAAATTCTCTCTTCCTTTTCTCTCCTCTTGCCCTCACGTTGCTCGAATTCTTGCCTTCTCCTCTTGGGATTGTGTTTACAAGACTCCATTCAAGCTATCAAGGTATGTTTTCCTTAGTTTTCTCTCTCTAGATTGCTATGAGGATGATGTGAATTTTGGGTATTCTTGGATTTCGTTTGTGATGCCCAATATGTTCGTGGTATGTTAACTTGATTCTTATGATATGGTTGGAGTTTATGGGGTGTCATTACAATGAACTTAAAAGGTATGTGAAATTGTGTTTAATAATCTTGTTTTAGTTGAAATTCATCGAAGTGGGTTTATCTTTATTGGTGATAATTGAGCAAGTTGGTAGTTGATATCACTTGATACAACTTACATGTTGTTGAATATGTATGAGTCTTGTTTGAATTCTTGAGTAAAACAAGTACGTCATTCTAATATGTATGGGCTTATTGAACTTGTGTTGGGAATATGAAATTTTTCTATGATTTGGACTTGGTAATTGGGATTTAAGTGATAAGGGGAAGTTTGAGTACCCTATACCCATATATTTTAAATGGTTCTAAGTAACTAGGTATGGGGTAGCCCTTAAAGACAACACCCATTGAGTTGTTTAGCTCTCTTTACGTGGGAAATTGACTTGTTTGTGGATCTTTGCTACAGGTACAATGTCGGATGCTAATGTGGCTGCCTCTAGCTCTCACAAGCGACGTCGGTCAGGAAGTAAGGTCCCCGTGGCTCCCCTAGTCCCGAAAGGCCAGAAACGCAAGTATGGGATTCATGTTGTATCTAGTGCTGGCAAGAGTTGGTACAAAAGCCACACTGAAGCTAAATACTTTGCCGATGAATGTATTGATAGGGCAAGTCTAGCTCAGACTTACCCTAGGATATTGGCTCGGATTGTGCAATTGGGAATGGAGTTCATCTTTGACAGACCTACAGATTGTAACCTCCACCTGGTAAGGGAATTATATGCAAAATGGAGCCCGGATGCACCAACCAGCTTGGTGGTTGTACGAGGGACAAATTTTATACTCGATTCCTTGGGTATTACGGGATTATTGGGAGTCCACACTCGGGCTAGTACCCACGACCTCCTCAGGCTAAATGCTAGGACCCCTTATGCTGAGATTAGACACACTCTTTGTAGCCAGCGTTCAACAGTAAGATGTTGCGCCATCATAAAAGAGGGTACCTCTTGAGTCTACCCTGTGCTCATTTGAATAAGGAGGCGCGAATCTGGTTGAAGATTGTGTGTTGTTGCCTGATTCCGGGTAACCACATAACGGAGGTCACGCGGGATAGCGTCTGTCGGGTGTATGCTCTCATGAGAGATGTGGAGATTGATGTAGGGTCTGTAGTGCTGTTGGCAATGCGCCGAGCTCGTTTGCAAGGAGGTCTTCGTTATGCTTTAGGTGGGTTGTTGACTAAATTGATGCGAGCATTCGAAGTGCTTGAGGAGACATTTGATTATCATCCTCCTATGGTGCAGACTCCTGTAGATGTTACCCAAACCAGGGCACCGAATGCACTCGGCCCCACTCTCACCTTAGCAGAGTGTCACGCTCGAGACGACGGGATTTTAGCCCGTATGTATGGGTTGGAGATGCTCCGCCACAGGACTGGGGGTAGGCATTATTCTCTTAACGAGCTTGCCATGGCCTTATTGAGAATTGGTCCTGATTTTGTTGAGCCTGTGGATGATGATGTCCCTACAGATGAAAATGACCACCAAACCGATTCTGATGATGACGAGGTGGAGGCGGATGATACACTGCTAGAGGTCCGTGGGCCGGAGGACGACGACTTCCTTGACTGACCAGGGAGCTCCTTACACCCTACTCTTGCATTGTTTATTTTTGTAGCATTGGGGAGAGTGCTAATCTTTTATGTATGGGGTGGGGTGTGATGGGATTCCTTTGTATGTATGTCTATGTGTGCTTCTGTATTCTTTTATTTTGGGTTCCTTAGCCTTTGTTTTTGGTTCTTTTACTAAGGAGAGTCCCTTTGAACCGTAGAAAACCACAAAAATATTTTAATTTTTTTTTATGTTGTTTTTGGTGTTTATTACTTTTGAGTCGCCCTTAGTCATAGGACTAAGGGATTTTCTCTATGATGGATGGATGACGACCGTCTTAAGAGCGAATTAGTCATGTAGTGTCGAGTGTTCTTGCTTGCTATACAATTGTGCATACACTTGTGAAACATGCTAGGATATACAATAGCAAGTGTTGAGACGCCTAATTCTCACTTAGTTGACTGGCTATGTTCCTTAATGTTGAACTTATGCATGATGTCGGATATTTTATGGTGAACCTGCTGAGTTGAACATGTGCCATGTGTGAGTGAGGTTTTTGGTGATATTCCATGTGCATAATGATGTCTAGAACTTGCCCGGTGTGTCTGCGAAGCGAAATAAAAGATGTTGAGTTTAGGAGTTGATGTAGGCATTTCTTTGATAGCCATGTTTTAGACCTACTTTAACTACCCTCTCTGCATGATATTATTTACCCCGTTGAGCCTATAGCCTATTCATTGGTAGCTTTACATGCAGCTTGATCCTTTTCTTTCAATGAACCATAATTTGATCCAAAATTCCTAAGCGCTTTAATTGAGAGATTAAGATGTGAAGGAGTAAAGAAAAAAATAATAATAAATTGATGAAGGAAAGAGTTAAGTTAAAGCCCCAAGTATATATCCTTTGGGTGAGTGAAAAAGTTTGTGTGTGTTGGTAGGGAGTATGGTAGAAAAAGAGAAAAAAAAATATATTATTTGAATCAATGGTTGATAGCAGTCACTCCCTACCTAATATGCTTAAGCTAGATCAAAAAAAAATGTGGGGGGCACAACAAAAGAGAGTTGGGAAGATAAAAGTGGTGGAAAATAGGTTGGTTGAAGGTGGTCTTAATGTAATTTGTAATGCATTAAAGCGCTTAGGGAAGATAGTCACTATTCTTGACCAAATGGTTCCTACCCGTCCCTTAGCCTACATTACAACCCCTAAAGTCCTACATGATCTTGAGCTTTAACATTTTGAAATTAGTGGAGTACTACACTAAGGGCAAGCTTATGGTTCATCTTGTGTTGTATGTGAATTCTTTCCGAGAGTGAGTGAACTTTTACTCATGCACCTATTTAATAATTACTTTTGTGTGAAATATTGGGTGATTCTCTTGTGGTGAGGGCGCATGTTTAGCGAAGTGTGGTGATCTATGGGTAACATGTCATGTATGAATTTGCATCTAGTAAAGTTGTTATGTGAGGATAGGTTGTTTCAATTTGCTATTCACTCTTTGGTGATACTAGTATGTTGGTGCATAATTTGATAAGTGTGGTTGTGCAGCTGTGCAAGAATGCCTATTGTGTGTCAATTGTCTAAAGTCACCCGGATTTGAGTGTGGTTATTGTTCGAGGAAAAACAAAGGTTCAAGTGTGGGGTGGTGATCTAAGGCATATTTATATGCCTTAGTAGCGACTTTAACCCATGTTTACCTTCGTTTTGAGAACAATATGTATATGTTTTTGTATGGTTTTGATGGATTATGTGATATTGTGCTAACCAATGTGATTAGACCCTTGTAGGTGGAATTTGCGACTATTTGGAGCATTTTTGGCATGGAAAGCAAGGCTTGGAGAAGCTACGAGCAAAGGCTATTGATGATAAGAGGCAAACCAAAGAGTTGAACTTGAAGAATCATGCCAAATCCGCAAAGAAAAGTCGACGAAAGAAGAAAATCAAAAATTAAGGGTGGCGCGCCAAGGGGCGTGCCAGGCCGCTTTTGTGCAAAATTTTGTTTTAAGAGGCAGTAGCGGGGCGCGATTTAGGGCGTGCCAGGCCGCCTGGAGTACACCTTTGCAGGGGCAAAATTTGCCTAAGTGCCAGGCGCGCCCAAGGGCATGCCGGGCCGCTTTTTGGCTAATTTTTGCCTCGAAATTCACTCTATAAATAGGGATTTTGAGTTATTGTATCATATTCCATCTTGAAAAGGATACTTTGGGCATTTTTGGGTATTGAAATTAGGTTTCATCCCTCATCTTTTCAGTTTTTATTTATTTTTATGGTATTTTATTACTTTTGGATGTTGATTAACATTGTGAGTGGCTAAAATCCCTCATTCTTGGGGTTAAAGCCAAGAACATGAATCTTTTGGGTTAATTTTAGTGGATTTTGCCGAAGTTTATCATAAATTAGTTATTCATGTATTCTTAATTTCATTATTTTGATGCCTGATCACCATTGAAATACATTCCTTGTCTTGAAGTGGACTCGAAGAGAAACTAAGAGATAGAATGTGGAATATAAGAAGTGTGGTCTTTCTCGGGGAAGGAATTCTAAGGGATTGACATGTGGTTAGGACCGAGAGGTACCTAATCCATCACACTTGGTCAATTATGAGAAGAAAACTTAAATGCACTAGAATTGGTTAAGCTTATCACCGCTCACGGATGTAGTTAGGTTTCCAATTTCTAGTAGAAAATTATATTTTGGAGACGAATATAATTGTAAAATTAACCTCGGGATCAATAACCAAGATAAACAACTCAAATTGCTTAAACCAAAAACAATTATGCTCAAGAGATGACGTTCGGAGTGGCTTAGCCCTGGGAATTCACTTTTTATTGATTTTTCAAACACATTTGCAAAAACCAAAGTTACGGTAGCGAAGATAGGAGTTCATAGTCCGCAATCATTTAATTTTTAGCACCAAATCCCTTTTCATCTTCGCAACACTAGTTTTTAATTATTGTTTGACGTCTAGAATTGAGTTCTATTGACGAAAGTCCCTTGGGTTCAATATCCGGCTCTTTTAAAGGAGCCACTTTATTACTTAAACGATCATGTACACTTGCGTGTATAGCTGGGTCACAACAGCGAGTGCATTGCATAACCCAAAGGGCATGTGCTTGAAGGCAAACCTCTCATATGGACATGTGAAGGTAGTTTTTTTATCTTTGGGTGTGATGCAAATTTGGTTATAACCGAGTATCTGTCTAAGAAACAATACCACCCTTATCCCACCAAGCGATCATCTTTCTGGTAGTCCATCCTTATCTGTCTAAGAAACAATACCACCCTTATCCATCTTTCTCTATCCATGAATTCTACTTCTGTTAGTCCATGCATACTCTCGAACCTGTCATCGATCTCATAGAGATAAGCTTATTGTTTTTATTAGGACCTACCATGATTCCTCCTTTTTTTGAATGTATTAAACTGGGCATACCCACGTGTTAACCGATATTGGATACACAACGCCCTCGTCCAACCACTTGATTATCTTATTTTTCACCACTTCTTGCATCAGAGGGTTAAGCCTCCATCGATGTTCAACACTCGATACTCAATCGGGCTCTAACTTTATCTTGTGAGTACAAATGCCCGGAGTAATCCCAATAATATCCGCAATAGTCCATTCGATGTCCCGAATGAATTTTCTCACAATCGACTTCAATTCTTCCACTTGCCATGGCAACAAATCTCCCGCGATAATAATCGGTAAGGTATTACCTTTCCCCAAAAATACATAGCAAAGGTGTGGTGGCAATGGTTTGAGCTCAAGTTGTGGTGGGGCCAAAATAGAAAGCTTCGCAGGAGGCTTCTCCCAATTTTTCAAGTCAAGATCTAATTTACATGGGTTCTTGGTGTAAGAGCCAAGACCCATCAATGAAGCTACAACTTCATCATACTCTTCAACCTCTTTACTTCTATAATTCCACAACTTCCCGCTAATGTCTCGCTAATGAAATCCACTTCTATAGCATCGGCCACCTCATCATCAATCACGGAGATCACTTGCAAGTCCTTTGGTTGCTTCATGAACTTACACACATTGAAAGTCACCTATTCATTATTTACTCTAAACTTCATCTATCCATATTCCACATCAACTAATGCCCTCCCGGAAATAAGGAAAGGCCTACTAAGTATAATAGGGACTTTATAGTCTATCTCATAATCTTGGATAAAAAAATTAGTAGGAAATATGAATTTGTCAACCCGAACAAGAACATCATATAAAATTATAACCGGTCTTTTGATGTACCGATCTGCCATTAGGAGCCTCATGTTTGTTGGTCTTAGAGCACCCAACCCCAACTTCTTTAATATAGCTACAAGCATCATGTTTATACTTTCCCCTAAATCACATAAAGCTTTGCCAAATTGTTACACCCCAATGGTGCAAGGAATAATTAATGCACCGGGGTCTTCTTTCTTGACGACCATATGGCTAGACATGATACCGCTATAACTATGTGTGATCTTCATCATTTTGAAGTCCATTGTCCTTTTCTTTGTCACCAAGTCCTTCATGAACTTGGCATACCCGGGCATCTCTTGCAAGGCTTCCAACAAAGGATTGTTCACTGATAAGTTTCTAAATTTTGAGAGGAACTTCTTAAACTTTATATCATCCTCCTTATTCTTGATCCTTTGATGGAATGGTGGAGGGATCTTGATTTTTGGCTTTGAAAAAACTGGACTTTCCTCTGGTTTTAAGACATTATCATCAACTGCTTGAGGTATCTCTTCACTTTTGACCTTCTCTTCTACTTCATCTGTCTTGTCAATATTTGGCTCATTCAGAATAGGGATTTTATCATTCAACTTGTCAAGCCACTTTCTTTTTTCGCTCACTTGATCTTCATTATTAAGATTCTCAACATCATTACCGAGAGTCTCACCACTCCTAGTGACAATTGCCATGATATGAGCATAATTTTTTGGATTCACCACGGTGTCACTAGGTAAACCACCCTTTTGCCTTGTGTTAAGATGAGCCGAGGTTTGGCCCAATTGCATTTCAAGTTGCTTGATAGAAGTAGAATGTGAAGTAACCATTTGATTGAGTTGCAAAAAGTTTCTCTTCATTTCCCTTAATATTTTTTCAGTCCCTTTAACTCCCATAAGGATACACAAGCACATTTTCTTTTTTTATAACTTTTTGAATCTACAGTGGTAGATTCTTTACCTTTTTGCCTAATCGTGAGGAGGGATGTATCTATCATGGTCCCAATCTCTCTCCTTATCCCTCCAATTTGCATCACAATCTCAGTCCCTCTAATCACTTTCTTTCCAATCACGGTCCCTTTTCTTCCAGCCTTAATTCCCAAATTGCCTTTTATAGATAGTTTGGGAACCCCCAGTTTGGTTCGACAAGTATCGAATTTCTTCATCAAGAGACTCCACATCATCATCTTCATATGATTTATTCCCCTTTGTAACTATGGAATTGACCTCCTTTAGAGTTTAACCTATTACGTGTTTCGTGAGGAGATCTAATTTTGTCATCATTTTGGCCATATTTTCATCTCTTTCCTCATCATTTTTCATTTGCTCTTTTCTCACATATGATGTGGAAGGATCCCCCAAGGCCATCTCAGTATCTCTTATGTTTCATGCTCTACTTTGCTTTTTTACTTGATCCAATAATACCAAGGAAACTCTAAAAGATTAGTTTATCAAAGATCCTCTGGCCGCATTATCCGATACCATCTTGTTCAATTGATCCAATGCTCTATAAAAGATTTGTAGAAGTAACTTATCTAGAATCTCATGGTTTGGAAATTGTAATAACTTCTTTTTGAAACTCAACTATGCTTTATGCAATGGTTCACCACTCAATTGCCAGAAGTTTGTGATCTCATCCCTCAATTGGAGCATGCGAGATGGTGGGAAGAATCAGTCTGAAAAAACTTTCGTCAACTCAAACCAAGATGCTATAGAGCCCTAGGGAAATTCTCGTAACCACAATACCACATCACCTGTTAATGAAAATAGAAAGAGCCTCAACTAGATGGACTCTTGTGATATGTGAGCAATGTCGAATGGGAGGCAAGCATCTATAATGTTTTTCAAGTGGAGTTTTGCATCCTCATTAGCTTGACCACCAAGTAAGCCCTTCATTTGGAGTAAGTGGAGCATCACACTAGTGACGTGAAATACTCCATTACCCTCCACGAGTGGAATACAAATTGCACTTGCCATTTCGGCATCCCCTAGGTGATCATCATCACCAAGATGTCCATCAAAGAAAGCGTCTTCGCTACCATGTAGACTCATTGCATCGTGAAAACTCAGATTATCCTCTAAACAAAACAAAAACAACAAATAAAGCAAAGTTTTCACTAGGGCTAACAAAAGTAACTTATAACACTACAATGAATGAATGCTATGTTTCATTTCCTGGCTACAACACCATTTTTGATAATGCTCAAATACACCCAAGAAATGAATGTACGTCGTCGTTAGCAATACTTTTACCCAACTTAGGAGTTGGGGTCAAATCCACTGGAAATAAGAACAATAGCTTCACACTCAAGTGTCATAAGTGATTATAAGTTGTCACATAATGCTTAAAATAATACAAAAAAAAAAGTAAAAATGGGGGGTTTAATGTAACGAGATTTGGTATTCAAATCATCAATTTCAATATTTGTTTGCCAAAGTAAAATGCTAAAAGATGTAATCAATAAGTAGAAGTACTTGGGGTTGTGCCTTCTTAAGAGTGATTATGAGTGTGGGTATATGAAAATTCACCAAATTTCAATTGATGGTCATTACTAAGCTTGGTCTTAGGTATTGGAGGTAATCTTTCAATCAACCACCAAATTTTGTAAGGGTTTCTTTCAAACACCCATACGTACACAATACCAAGCAATGAATAGGCTCAAATTAGTTAGTCTATTTCTAGCACTAGCTATCTAATAAGAACTTCTTAAGTCTTTGTAAACTAAATTTCTCTGCCCTTGCCTTCTCTTTCAAGTAATACAAGGGATTTAAGCATGAATGGAGTTTGCAACATAAATTTTTTAAGTTAAAACATAGAGATTTAGCTAAAATCACATCATTTAATCCAATATAAAGGTAACTAATCACTACCCACATAATAATCCACACTCAATAACTCATAACCCCAATCTTGGGAAATTATCTATTCATAACAAGAGAAAAAGGAAGTATACCTATATTCTCATTCAAAACTACCAAGGAATCCAAATGGTTCCAAAGAAAAATCCAAATTCACAAGCAAGAATTTAGTAATAAGCAACTAAAAATCCCAACTAGGGTTCAGTTACAAGTTTTATCTTCGAACAATGACAAAAGATAGGGTTCCAATCAGGCAAAAATGCTTAAATAGCATTAGCAAAAATGGGCCTCAAAATTATAGAAATACCACAATGTCTAATTTGGTTGAGAAATATTCCATCGCCGAATGGGTCTGCGATGCGCTGAATTGTCTAAGGCTTACCGATTTGACTTTGAATTTAAACTCCAATGGTTGGAATCTGTCATCTTTTACAATGGATCTTGGCCTCGCCGACCGGTTCAACGATGCACCAAATTGCATCCTTCATCTCTATTTCATCAAAAGTTAACCTGGCCCTAACTATTGAAATTAGCAACGGAACCATTATTTTGGTGATGCGTATAAGGGTTTGGAGATGCACCAATTGTCCCTTGCGATGCTCTTATGCATTTTAAGCTCCAATCTTTCATCTTTCTGCTTTTTTTTGTTTCAACGACTTCTTCGCATTAACCTTGAAATTAAACCAAATAAATATTAAAATACATTTAAATTATCATTGAGGACATAATTTCTTACCATTTTTAGGCTAAATGGGTAGCAATTTGTCGTCTCATCAAAGTGCACTCCTTAGTAAGTGCAACTATAGCTTATTATGTCAACATGCTCTTGTTTTTGACTATGTCTTTAATACACTTTGCATATTTTGAAATTCTTGTAAAATATTTAAGGAAGGTTAATATGCACCTATTTAAATAAATCAATGAACTTGTTAGAACATGTTTTCTCTTTTTGCTTTATCAGATTTTATGGGAATGGGGGTAGTGGTTTTACATTTTCTAATGCACTTCCACACTTAGCATTTTTCTTAGGCTCATCCTGCTCATAATTAAACCCAACAGCCTTCTGGCTACTTTCTTCAGAACCAACTTTTTTAACTGTCTACCACTCTGAGTATTGGGTGCATTTACTTGCTTGGTAATAGGGTCTGTATTACTTGGTAAGCTTCCTTGAGGCCTTGTGTTCATTGCTCTCACTAATTTACCCATCTGCACCACTAATGTTTTCGTAGCTAGCTGCTGGTTTTTTTTGTCTGTATCCATTTGCACCTATTTAGCAATGATTTTCTTCAACATCTCTTCAATATTGCTCAATTAAGGAGTAGATTGATTTCCTTGAGACTTCTGCTGATAATTCTGATTTCCCCTTGGTTCCAATACTAATTTTGATTTGCATTTTTCCCTTGGTTACGACCATATGAGAAGTTGGGTTAATTTTGCCAGTTAGGATTATAGGTGTTTTGATTTCTACTTTTCTATGCATTACCCATAAAGTTAACTGAATTTGGATTGGCACCACATGTCTCTGCAGAATGATCACTACCATCACAAGTCTCACACTAAGATTAAGTTTGTTAAACAACATTAATTGGGGTTTAATGTTGTCCTAAACTCAGATTACTAAAGTGAGAGTTCATCTAATTTTGAATAGAATCTAGCTGTGCAGCTATCGCTGTCAAGACATCTACTTCTAAAATCTTTGGAACCTTTTTCACCAAACCTCTAGATGTATCATCATTCCACTATGAATTACCCTTTGTTATTCAACTTTAAAAAATGTATAATTCAACATAAGTTTTTTCTAGCGCTTGACCACGTGCTGTTGAATCTAATAAGATCTTTGTACATGGTTCAAGACTCTCTAGAAAAGTGTGTGCTAGTATTTCATTTGCCTGATGATTATAAGGACAATCTCTGAGAAGTGATTTAAACCTCCCTAAGCTTGATATAAATATTCATGTACCCTCTGTTTGAAACTCAAGATTTTACTCTGCAACTTTGCAGTATTTCCAGATGATAAGAAATGGATCAAGAACTTTCTTGAAGGTCATTCCATGGTGGTGATGGAGTTCGGTGGCTCTACTTCCAACCACCTCTTTTCTTCCCCCAAAAGACAAAATGAGAACAGAGTGAGTCTCACATTGTCTTCAGAGACGCCTGCGGGAATGGATGTGTAAATGATCTCCAAGAAGTTCTAAATATGCTACGATGGATCCTCATATGGGAGACATATGAATTGCCTACTAGTTTTAAAAAATTGCACCATGTTTTGTTTCAACTTAAATCTTCCTCCTATTTTCGGCTTGTGAATGTTTGAGGTTACATTTCCAGCAAGTGGGATTGCCACTTCGCAAAATAATCTTGATTCCATTTCTACAAGAACAATCTCATCCTACTAAGAAGGCTGGATTTGCTAAATTGGATAAATAAGCGTTGCCTACCTTCTTTTCTATTGAAAGTGTCATTCAGGTTCAGGATGTGGCTCAACCAACTCTCTATTCCATGCTAGCTTGTTATTGAGACAAGTTTGTACCTACAAAATTAGTGACTAAGATTAAGTTGTCAACACTTGCTTAGTGAAATAGTACAACTAAAACTAGAAATTTTCTACTAAGTTCCAGGTAATGGCGCCAAAAACTTAATGCATCCAACCACACATGCACGTGTGGTTGTACAACCAATATAGCAGTTCTTTCGAGCCCGATGTCAAACCCACAAGAAGTTGTGATTTAGCAATCTATCTAATTCAATCAATATTGGAGTGTTAAGAAAGTGAATGAGTTACTAAATAAGTTGTTTTTTTAGGATTATATAACTAATAATAAAACAACAAGATAATTAAAGGTGATGTAATCAATACTGAGGAGATATTCCTGGGTTAAGGAATTTCTTTCAATCATATATATTATTTGTTTTTAACTTGTCTAAATAGTTGTTGGCTTATGGGGTTGATATTATGACCATGTTCTTCTGAGCCTTTAATCATACACATAAATTAACTTCACAACTACATCATTGAGCGGGGATGAGATGACCCAATTTAGTTGCATGAGGATATCCTCCGACTTTGTAACCAAATGAGGTGTTCTAGGTATATTCCTATCCTATATGAAAATCTAGTTGTTATTTTAGTAAAGAAGAGATATCGCTCCCTATACTCTTCATTCTATCTTAATGATTCTCCTTCTGAGTTCATGCAAAGATTATAAATATATTTAATGCTAGCCAAACATCAAAATAGTAAGAGCAGTAGCATAGGAACAACTAATACAATAGATTGACCTTTACCAAATCAATATTATGCTACACAATCATGTGTTTAGACTCAACCCAAAAGAAGGGGTTTTAAACACTCATGTTCAAAAACAAACTTACAAATTTGAAGTTGTTGATGCAAGAATAAAAAGTGAAGAAGAAAGTAGTGAAAAACATAGGTGGAAGTCTCCTCCTCCTTTTTCATCTCCAAGAAAGGTGAATTCTCTTTTAATTTGCCTAAGTGTCCTATTTTTACCAAGGCTTGAAATTTGTAGATGAACAACACTCTTACTATGGAACGGTATGTAACATGCCACTCTTGCAGTGTGGCACGGCCCTAACACAGCAGTTGCCTAGAATGGCATGGCTTGGGTGCGCAGGCACACTCCTTTAGGCCTCTTCAATGCTTCAAACTTATGCCATTGCTCCATGATATGGTATGAAATCCATTGTAATGTCTCCATGGAACAAATTTATCTTCTTACATAGCATTTCAATTATATAACGTCCATTGATCTCTTCTTTTGCATTCGTCATAAATTTTTGCTTGTTCTAGCTACATTTTCACCCTACAAATAGACTAATCATATATATTAGTCCCTTGATATAATTTATTAAAAACATACGAGAATATAAATGAATTAGTTCTCGAACTAAGCTAAACTATGGGTAATAAGAAGTATTTAGACGTATAAATATTCCCAAGATCACTCACCTCCTTTCTACTCAAGGTATCAGCCACTTTATTGGTCTTTCCAAGGTGATAAAGAATAGTCATGTCATAGTCCTTCAAAAACTCCAAATATCCGTCTTGTCTCATAGTCAAACCCTTCTTGTTTAATATGTACTATAGGCTGCAATGATTATTAAACACCTCACAATGAACTCTATACAAAGAGTACCTCCACAATGTCAAAGTAAAAACTACCGTTTTAAACTCTACGTCATGCATAGGGTAGTTCTTCTCATGAGTCTTTAACTACCTCAAACATAGGCTATAACCTTTCCTTTATGCATCAAAACTCAACCAAGGTCAACTCCTCAAGAATCACAATATACGATAAAACCTCTGCCTTCCATAAGTAAGGTCAAGATAGGTGTTGAAGTCAATAAAGCTTTGAGTTTTTAAAGCATTACTCATACTCATGGACCACTAAAAAGTAATATTCTTCTGAGTCAATCTGGTCAAAGGAGCTTCTATAGAAGAGAAACCCTCTACAAACCATCTGTAGTACCAAGCCAAATTAACAAAACTCCAAATTTTAGTAGGTAAAGTAGGCCTAGATCAATTCCAAACCACCTTAACCTTATCCAGATCGAGCATAATACCCTTCTTAAACATTACATGTCCCAAGAATGTCAGTGAATAAAGACAAAATAACTTTAAAAGCATAGCGTATAGGCGCTCATCCCTCAACATCTTACTCACAACCCTCAAATGTTGCATATACTCCCCATCACTCTTAGAATAAACTAGAATATCATTATTAAACACAATAATGAAAGAAATAAGATAAAACCAAAGCATTTCATTCATCAACTCTATAAATTCCATAAAAGCATCGATCAACCTGAATGACATAACTTGAAACTCATAGTGGCCATACCATCCTAAAAGTTGTCTTACGGATATCTGAAGCCCTAATATTTAATTGTTAGTGTTGACACCCAATTTTGACCCTCCTTTCTTCTAAATTATTTTCCTCGGGGCTTCTAAACTAATAACATATCAATTAACTTTATTTTACTACTATTTCTATAATTACTAATAAAAAATACATATTTTTATTATCGAAAGTCGCTACGAACATTTTTACATCATCTTTTTCTTAAATAATTGTTTGTTGTCGTTTGTACTTATTTATAAGTCGATATTTTATATTTATATTTTTTATTAAATCTATAGCGGAAAGTTATAATATTAACACTTTATTTTCTACATAACATATTTTATATTAGTTATTAAGTTAGAAGCCCAAATAATTTAAATGAAAGAAGGAAAAGGCCCATGTTTTTCGGCCTATTTACAGCCCAAAACCAATTTATCAGCCAACCCACATATAATTTTAGACCTAATTTAGCATTCTTTTTCCCTAAAGCTCTCGAAATTACCATATTAGCCCGATTTTAAATAGCTAAATCCATTTAGGGTTCGAATCTTTTTCTCTTTCCCTTTAGCAGCGCATCTCCTTCCCCTTTCTTGTCTTCTTGGCTATTTTCAGAGACGTTCCAAGCTTTACCATCTCAAAATCAGAGCAATTTTCCCCATTTCAAGGTAAGGTCTGAAGCTTTATGACCAACTCACGTGAAGATCAAGTGGAGCCAGCCTTAACGTTTGAATTTCAAACGGTTCAAAATCAAGAAAGATCCCGCTCAAATGCCCAATTCTTAACCCTAACTCGTCACTATAAATAATACCTCTTTGCACTCATTTTGAGGGAGCTTTTCAGCCGCCTCCACTCTTTTAAAACTCGTTGTTATAGTAGTGTTTGCATCTCTGCCTTTAAGGTTTTTTGCCGCTTCACAGTACCATACCCTCTTGCTTTAAAATCTTACCTTTTACATTCTTTTTCGATCTCTGGCCTTAAGTGTGTTCAACCTCTTCATAGTTCGAGTTCGAGCCTAGACCGGTAACCGAAGAACCCCATTCACTGCCCCACAACCGGTAATATTCACATCCTTTCCCTCTGTTTCATCACTATAGTAAGAATATTATGTTTGTTCTAACAAGTTTATGTGTTAATATTTATTTTCTGCTTGGTTCAGATATTATAAAAAATGTATTTTAGTTTAGTTCGAGGCCTGTTGAAATATGAAGTCATGTTTCTTTCGTGTTCTTTGTTTGTTTATAGAGCCCTCTGTTAAGAGTAAAAATAATCAAAGGATGTGTTTTCTTGCTTTAGTTTAGAAACATTATGGTTCTAGGATACTACTATGCTACTGCTTGCAACTCCACTCCATTCCCGTAGGCACATTTTTTAGTCTTCCTGTATGATTTGTTAAAAGGAGTATGTACATAAGTTTTCTTTTTCTTAAACAATATATCATACAATGCCTTATGCTCATGAATCACTGTAGTTTTCATTTTTCATGCTTAAAAGAAATGATTTCACTGTAGTTTTAAAACGAATGATTTTGAGGTTTAGTTTGTTCTTAAAAGACACGTATTATAGTTCTACCCTCTTGGGTTTGTTTGTAATTTATCTTGTCATGTCTCGTCTTTGGACATTATATTCAATATGTGACTTTTACTCGGTTCTATTCCTAATTTATTCAATATTGCTTAAAGTTGAATTGTCTTTCTAATTTTGTTACTCTTTTTATTGCATGAACACTTCGGGAGCAAAAATGGAGTCTCTATTAGGGACTCTCGCAAAACCGAGTCTCATCGACTCACTACCATCATACCCGCATATGGAGTCGTCATGACATCTTAGACCACTCGGATAGCAAGCAAAACTAGAGAAACTCGTTTGGGGTCACTTATGTCTACTTATTATTTTAGCATTTATTATTTACTTATTTTTCTTTATATGTTAAACTTGCTTGTATGATTTGAAGGTGTTTTATTCTTGACTCACAATAGTTAAAATGGAATAGATGATTGGGTTTGGGTATTTTTACTTTAGTTAGAAATAATTTCTTATCATAATAGTAGCTTTTCATTTTTTAAAATGAAACCAGTCTTTGTTTAAACTCAATTTGTTCAAAAAATGTTTTCAAAGTTTTCTGTTAAACCCATGAGCAAATTTGGTTTTAATTCATTTTTAAGATCTTGAATTTTGGATCAGCAATTCAATCCAAATGCAAAGGAGTTTTCAAGTGTTATTTCAAAATCAAAAAATGTTTTCCTTAGCACTCTACCTTTAAACTTTCTTAGCACTTATTTTTAGTTTTAACTAATTAACCAGAGTTTGGCCGGTAAACCCTTTTTTAATGGATCTTAAAGGGTGCCTAATACCTTCCCTTTAGGATAATTAGATCCCTTACCTAGAATTACATAGGTTAAATTGACCTTAATTGCATGACCTTAGCATTATAGGTATCCTAATTTACCTTAAAAATAATTAGGTGGCGACTCTTTTAAATTGGCATAAGAATCTCCAATATGTTGTATGTCGTTTGGCCTCGGTTAAAATGGGGTATGGTAGTTAGTACCTTGATCTCGAATAAATTTCAACTCAATCTTCAAAAATACCGAGTCATCCTGAATTTGATCAAAAAATTCATTAATGTGTGAAAGTGGATACTTGTTCTTAATGGTCACTTTGTTCAACTATCAGTAATCGATACAAGTCAGCATAGACTTATCATTCTTCTTCACAAACAACCTTGGAGCATCCTTAAGGTGAAATAGTTGGCCTAATGAATCATGTATTCAACAAATCATGTAAATAATCCTTTAACTCATTCAGTTCTGCAGGATCCATCCTATAATGTGGAATGAAAATGGACTTTGTGCCCGGCTTTAAATGATGCCAAACTCAATATCTTTATCTAATAGAACACCTAGAAGAACTATAGGAAACACACAATGAAACTCTCTAGCCTCCCTCACTGACTACAAAAGGGGTGTGTTAGCACTAGATCGCGAACATAAGCCAAATAAGAGAGACACCCCTTCTCAACAGCTGCTAAGACTTAAGGAAATAAATTACCCTCTTATGTTATGAACCCTAGGTACCCTTCCACTGTAAGCTCAATGCACCTGGCATGACTAAGATGATTGTCTTGGCATGACAATCTAAAATAGTATGATATGGAGAAAGCTTATCCATCTCAAAAATTAAATCAAAATCTATCGGATCAAAAATAATCAAATCTACCCAAGTGTCATAGCCTAAAATAGTCATAATATTGGATAGGTACACCCCATCCACTACTAAAGAATCACCCACTAGGGTAGTAACACAAATAGGCACAGAAAGAAACTCACACATGTGAAATATATAGACATATAGAAGAAAGTAGAACTAAAATCAAATAATATTGAAGAAGGTCAACGGCATACTGGGATGTTACATATGATAATAACATCGGAGGCCTCTGTCTCCGGTCTCCCGATAAAGCTTAACACTGAGCCCTGTCACCACCTGCCTATATGTCTCCTCTACTACCTCTTTATCTAACTAGTGGGGTGCCTCTACGTATCTGGGGCCTACCACGACTCCTAGTTGGTGGTGCTGATATACTACAAGGAGCCTGAAAACTTTAATGTGGACCCTTCTTTCTGAGTTATGGACAATCCCTCCTATAGTGCTTAGAATCCCCACATGTGAATTAGCCTGAACGAGTAAACATCTACTGGGATGAACCCAAAAAACTAGAATGGCCACCATAGCTTGAAACCCTCAAGAATAACCATGAGAAGTATGCCCCAAACTGAAGGAGTATCATCCAAAATACTCATCCTCAAACACCTAAATAGCAGTATGAACTGCTCTACTAAACTAAGGATAAAACCTCTCCTAAATAAAACCTTACCTTACGAATGAGGTACTAGTAAACTGGCCAAATATGTGGGACCTCTTATATCTCAAGTCCCTAAACTTCTCATTATGCATGAGCTTGAACTCCTTGGCTTCCTCGACCATTCTGTAAAAGAAAGCCATGTCTAAGCTATCTGAAAAACAACTACTCAAATACAAAAAGTCAAACCCCTCATAAACCTGCTAATCTTCTCAGTCTTATATTGAAAAATTACTAAGGTATGTTGAGATAATGCATTGAATTTGGTCTCATACACGGTTACATAAATCCTTTCTCGAGTCAAATGCTCAAACTGATGCCTTCACTCCTCTCTCAAGCTAGTAGGAACAAACCGATCTAGAAAAGACTGAGCAAAACACTTCTAAGGCATGGACGGAGATCCTGTGGGTCTAGAATCAAGATCAGAATGCCACCACAGCTTGGTAGGGCCATACATCTAAAGAGACATATAGTAAATCCTATGGGACTCTATCAACTCCATGCCCTAAAGCCTCTCATGAAAACTCACTATGAACTTATAAGCATAATCAATTTGATCACCCTGAAACTAAGGTAGATTCATCATCCCAAATTTCTCAAACCTCATTTGCTCCTCATTAGACATCAAAATTCTAATAACACCTATGGTTCCTACACCTAACGAAGGTATACCATCATACCTAGCATATGTAATTATTATTGGCTAGCTCGCTGGACACTGGATCATTGGAATAGGCTGCTGATCTGGAGTTTGAGCACTAACTCAGGTTTGTGAACCCTCTAAAGTACTAGTCAAACCATTGCTCTGAGCCATGCCGTCTAATAGGCCCAATATAAGGACCAAGGTGTACTAAAGTTCTAGAGTAGCTAGAAACCCATATGGAGCCTAAATTAGGCACACCTCCTCAACCTGAATCTAGTTGTACTTAACCACAAACTTACCCTCAGGAGACTCTACCCTAGTTGGGACCTTAGTATCTACCTATGTTCTATCACTAGACTAACCTTTACCTCGACCCCAACCACATCCCTGTTGAAGATAGCTTGCCTCAGCATGGTCAGTAGGCACGAGTGCTGGGATGGGCTTCTACTATTTTATGATCGCAAGAGTCCTCACCAGCTATGAGAGAATAAAGCAAAGAATTTTAGTAACTGATGAAATAAATTTTGCATGATAAGAAAGAAATTTTTCCCTAAAGTCCTATAGCTTCTAAAAGATAAATAACAGATGTCTCCACATCAATCTGCAAAACTCTATTAGACTCGATTTGTACTTGTGAGACTAATGAACCTAGCGCTCCCAAAACTTGAGGTCATGATGATACCTATTACACCTCCGTGATAGGTAAACTAACCCAAAAATATACAATAAATCACAAAGTAAATTTGCAAAAAAAGAATAATATCAAGTCTCAAAATTGAACCATATAAAATCAACTCATAAGAAAGTATGAATGTCAACAAAACTATACAAGAATCTGGAAATCACAAAGTATAAGCCTATATGGGTAACAAAGTATAATAGAGAGTTTAGAATATCTCGATACAAGGGAATACAACATAAATAATATACGGAAGATTCGGTAGGAACTGGGGTCAATTAGTATCTACCTATGAATCTCTATGTAGTAATCCAAAACATAATCTCTAAATCAAGGACCGAGGTGTAACACCCCGTACCTACTAACACCCTATGAGACGACGCTGAACAATGGTTTTTCAAGTGTCAAGAGACAAAAGTATTTACTTTGTAAGGTTATTGATGAAATAACTGCTACTGGGCCTAATGCATGAGATTAGACCTTTATAGGAGGTGAAATACCCGTATGTTGTCAAACCTATACGACTACGTGTACAATTATGGAAATATTTAAACATGAGAGAATTTGTGAATTATCCATTAAATTGTTGGGTATTAATGAGTCATGAGTCATTGGGCCAAATAAGGCCCAAATTAATAAGAAGTCATGGCCCAAATGAAAAAGTGACCCATGCTTTTATTGCTCTTTCATTGACCAAGTGTACCACTAAGTGTATGGGATAAGGATCATTAGTGAGGGGCTATAAATAGAGCCAAAATCAGATTTTAGTTCATTTTGGAACTCTCATGCTTTTCTAGAAATTTCCCAATTATTTCTCTCTACACACACAAACCCTAGGCCTTCATCCCTTTAGCCAAGATCAACTCTTTTCAAGCCTTGGTAAGTATTTCTTCTCATGGTTTAATATATTATGTTCATGAGAGGGTGCATATGTGATGTTGGTTAAGTTGGTGATGTATTGAGAAATCATTATGTGTGAAATAATACATGTTGGCTCAAATCGGAGGATGGTTTTCCTTTGTAAACTTGAACATAGACTTGTGATTGTGAAGGAAGTGAACTTGATGGACTCAATATTAATATATGAGATGTGATTATAGTCTTGACTTGTTTTATACTTGTGTTTAGTGTTTGGAATTTCTATTGAGAAATTGGTTACGGTTTTGGTAGCATATTGGTCGTAAATTGTAGTTTTGGGTGTTGTATGTGCGTTGTGAGACCATGGATGGTTTTTGGAATGTTAATGGATCAAAAATATGTTAAAACAAGTTGGGTTATGATCTTGTACCATTCATTGCATTAAAAGACCCCAAAAAGACCATTTCGGACCAAAACGGGCACCCGCCCCCACAGACGAGGCCACCTGCGGGCACAGGTGCAACGCAGATGGACCTGGAATTTTCCAGGAAGCCACCTGCGCGCGCACCTTTCCACCTGCATGCGCAGGTGGCAGCGCAGGTCAGCCCCCAGGCCCGGTTTGTATGTTTTCGTCTCCCGTTGGTTCCCCGAAGCCCCCGTACCCTTCATGGATGTAATTATCAACTTGTGATGTTATTTTAATGACTTTAAAGTATCGTATGGAGGTGTGTTGGACTGTAGTAAGTATGGAAGGTTGTTCATATGTTATTATAAAGGAGTAAATGTGACGGAATGATAAAGAGAAAAGCGTAAAGGGTAAGTGAGGTGTGAAATGCTATCGATATATGATTTCTTGGTCAATGTGCATAGTGTTGTGGTGTTGTTGATATGATAAGGCCTTGGATTGTATATTAAGGGGTGACATGACGTTATACGGCAGTCATATAGTTCATACTCGCCTTGAACGCCTATGTAGTGACTAGTTGCTAATGTAAGCTCCGATATGAACTTGTATTGTAGAGTGAAACTTAAAGAAGGAGCTGGACTATCGTTCTCACATATAGACTTGTGTATTCATACTTGGGAACAAAGGTATGTATAGTTATTCTTCTATTTCCTTCTGCAACATATGGTGTTCACATTGTCATAATACTCATTCGATTCCGAAATACTCTAAGGTATTCCGTATCCGAGAGTTGGCTAGAGTTACTCATATGTTCCTTATTCATTGGTCAATGGTGAATCATATGACCCATGTTCATTGGTTGACTTATGTTCATTAATTGATTCATGTCTATTGATTGACTCACGTTCATTGGCTAATATGTCAAGAGTTCCAAATGTTGTAAGATGTTGCATCTCGGGTTGTGAACAGTTGACATCCACAGGTATCGTGTTTAGTGATCATTATCCTAAGGTTCCAAAAGTGCCTCTATTCCAAAGGGGTTCTATAGTATTCTACCTAAGGTTGATATATATATGGTTATTCATATGTGTTTTACTCCTAGACGAATCATGACCCACTAGGTTCTTATTTATGAACAGAAATTCTTAAGTTGTCATAGGTTGTTAAGTCTAAGAGAACTATCCCAACAAGGGTGATGAGGTGAAGAGGGATTGTATAGCTTGAATAGCATTATTCCCGTCATGGCATGATCCAAAGTTCCAATAAAGTTATACATATGCCTCATATTCATTAGCGATGTTCCAAAAGTCTAATGAGCTTATGTTTCAAGGTTTCAATAGTGGTTATACTCATGCATCTTGTTCATTGATCATTGTCCAATAGTTCCAACAATGTTATGTTTCCATATTGTTCACATGTTTCTCACTCATTGGTTATTGGTCCAAGGATTCAAAGAAAGTTGTGACTATCATTGTATTAATCTCTCATAAGCAAAAGTATCAATCTATCACAAGTGAATGAATCAATCTCCCTCACATGAATGACTCAATCTCTCACAAGTAGTTGTACCAATCTCTCAAAAGTAATGAAAGAAGTAATGTGCAAGTTAAGATATCTATCCCTCACAAGTAAGCATACCAATACAAGTGTAAAGATGTGACGTAATGTATATTTGTGTTTCAAGTTTCAAGAATGTTTCTATCATCAAGGTATCACTCATTGTATGAAAGAAAGAGAAATGAAGTAATGAATAATGAAAGAAAAGGAAGCAATGTTATGTAATGTTAACCCTACCCATAGAGTAGATGTATGTTATTGCCCACCATAGAGTGGATGTATGTTGGCCTACCCATGGAGTAGATGTATGTCATTGCCCACCAAAGAGTGGATGTATGTTATTGCCCACCATAGACTGGATGTATGTTGGCCTACCCATAGAGTAGATGTATGTTAGCCCACCATAGGGTGGATGTATGTTGGCCTACCCATGGAGTAGATGTATGTTAACCCACCCAAAGAGTGGATGTATGTTGAATGATTAATCATAATGATCATGAGCATTGTAAAAGTAATATAAGTAAAGGCAAAGGAAAGAAAGAACGTAATGTACATGGTATCCCACATATAGAAAGAGAAATTATTCACATTTCTTTAATTCTTTTATGTTGAATTCATTATTGTTGTTGTTATGTATGACTCATTGGAGATGATAGAAAAGAAAGAAAGGTACATGGTTCCATATATGAAATTATCTCTTATAATCATTTCCATTGAAATTCTTGTGCATTGATACAGTTTGTTTACGACCTTACATACTCAGTACATTCTTCGTACTGACCCCTTTTGGGGACTTACCTTACATGTTGCAGGTGCAGGTATTAGTGGACCTCCTCAATAGGCTGCAGATCATATACAGATCTTTGGTGAGCTCCAGTTGCTTCGGGGCTTCCCAAGTCACATGTGTACACTAGGTTTTGGTATTATGTAAATATTGTATAGACATGGTCAGGCATCTGTAGAGGTTTTGTAGACAGTTGTGGGAAGACAAAGTGTATGTTCATAATGACTTGATGGCCCCGTCCGCCAAGATTCACATATATATATATATATATATATTTAGCACATGTTTCATAAATGCTACTATTAGCATGATAAGTTCTTACGTGATAATGGTGTTTCTTATAGTATGCATACGAAGGTTCATGAGCAAAGATTGGTTCTCTCGGGCCATATCATCTTTGAGTGCCAATCACGCCTCAATGGGATTTGGGGCGTGACAAAAGTGGTATCAGAGCAGGTCGTTCTAAGGGTGTCTACAAAGCCGTGTTTGAGTAGAGTCTTACTTATCGATGTGTTGTGCACCACATTTATAAGTAGGAGGCTACGGGACATTTAGGATGTTGTTTCTTTTCTTCATTCTAGATCGTGCAATAGAGCCAGTGTTATAAGTTGAATTGTGTCTGACCATGGTAAATGTTTCTCTTTGATATAGTAACAATGCCGAACACTAGAAGAGGAAGAGGTAAAGGTAAGTAGGTTGATATGCCTGCTGGAGAAGGAATGAGAAGATTCCCACCTGACCAAATTAGTCGAGGTGGAGCAGATGTTGATATTGCATCACAGTCTTCCTCTACTTTACCATCTCCAGAAGAATCAAAAGGTAGAGAAGTACCTGTAGAACCGCCAGTGAATGCCACTGATCAGGACTTAAGAAATGTAGTGCATATGTTGACTAAATTAGTGGCTGCACAAGCAGCAGGACAAACTGGTCCAATGGTAAATGAAGATGACGCGGCTAGGGCAGCTAGTCGGCGTACGCAGGACTTTCTAAAATTGGACCCTCCTATATTCACAGGGTCAGATTTGAAAGCAGATCCACAGGATTTTGTGGACCAGGTTCAAAGAGCACTAGAAGTAATGCACGTGACAGGTGTAGAAACAGTTGAATTGGCAGTCTATAGATTGAAGGGTGAGGCCATATTATGGTATGAGGACTGGAAAAGATCAAGAGGCATTGATGCACTCCCAGCTGGTTGGGAAGAATTTAAAATGGCATTTCTGGATCACTATCTTCCCTATGAGATCCGTGAGGCTCGCGCGGATCAGTTTTTAAATTTGCGTCAAGGAAATATGAGTGTTAGAGAATACAGTTTGCAATTTAATTCCTTGGCTCGATATGCGCCAAATGTTGTGGCCACGATGAAAGATAGAATCCATAGATATGTGGATAGACTGGAGCCGTATTTGGTACGAGACTGTACTATTGTCGCTTTGAACAAAGATATGGACATTGCTAGAATTCAAGCATTCGCATAGAAAATGGAGGACCAAAGGCAAAGACAAAGAACACAGGAATCTGAGGAAGGGCCATCAAAAAGGGCCAGGCCTATGGGGCAGTCTATGGCGTCCCAAGGAGAATCAAGGATTTTGATGACTTCTAGACCATCACTCTCCCATTCCATAGCAGGCACACACTCTCAATCCCGAGGGTTTAGGGGTAGCCAATCCGGACAGAATAGTGGACTTCCTGGATCACAGGCAACAAGATTATCTCGTCAGCGGTGCCAACGTTGTGGGAGATTCCATGCAGGTGAATGCCGATTTGATACGAATGTTTGTTTTGTGTGTGGTAGACCAGGACACATGATGAGAAAGTGCCCACAGAGGCCCACGGATCGTAGGATACGACCTACAGGATCAGCCGTTGTGGCATCGGCGGCTGAGGTACAGTCTGCTGGTCGTGGTAGAGGTGGTAGAGGAGCAGCCAGTTCCAGTGGAACTCAAAATCGCACCTATGCTTTAGTTGATCGACATAATTTGGAAATTTCTCCTGACGTGGGCACAGGTACAATATTTGTCTTGTCACAGAATATATACATATGCATTAATTAATTCATATTTTACCTTGTTATGCGATACCCGTAGTTTGTTGTAAAGTTTTGAAGAACATCAGAAGTATTGATTAAGCCAATGGAAACGTCCACACTAGTTGGTAAGTTGTTAGAGCTAAAAGAGTATGTCGTAATGGTATAGTCAATGATTGTAATCATGATATGAGGGTTGACCTTATGGAGATGGAAGTGGAACATTGTGATATTGAGATGTGTATGTGGTGGTTGGCTTCTTTTTATGTCACATAGATCCCTAAGCTACGGAGGTATATTTGGTTTCCATAAAAGCTTCCACAAAAGATTATTCTTGAATGGATAAATTTATTTCCTATCCCTATCCCGAGATAAGAAAAGCGATGTCCACGGTATACACATGTCAGCTAGTAAGGCATAGTGTGTCCCTGTAGGGTACACCAATGTTGTTTGAATACATATAGAAAGTTTGGATACACACAAGTGAAGTTGGGTACAGTTTTCCATTATTGAATGTGTTTATAATCATAGCTATTATTTAAGTATCACAATAGTATCTCACAAGGGGTTAAAGAGAAGCAAGTTTAACTCGTCAATTGATTTGGAGCAAGTGAAAGAAGGTTAAGATGGTACGATCGTAGTTACAAGCTAACACAAGTCATACGTCAATGTACAAAATAATGAGAAGCTGACAACAAAGTGATGAGACTAAGGTGCTCATAGTTGCTTCAAAAGAAAGGGAAAGTTCAAAAGTGCGAAGATGGAGAAAGATTACGTCAGTCTCTATATGAGTAAATGTATATAAGTGTATTGGTTACACATGAGACAACGATGTTAACATTCGAGGACGAATGTTCCTAAGGGGGGAAGAATGTAACACCCCGTACCTACTAACACCCTATGAGACGACGCTGAACAATGGTTTTTCAAGTGTCAAGAGACAAAAGTATTTACTTTGTAAGGTTATTGATGAAATAACTGTTACTGGGCCTAATGCATGAGATTAGACCTTTGTAGGATGTGAAATACCCGTATGTTTTCAAACCTATATGACTACGTGTACAATTATGGAAATATTAAAACATGAGAGAATTGGTGAATTATCCATTAAATTGTTGGGTATTAATGAGTCATGAGTCATTGGGCCAAATGAGGCCCAAATTAATAAGAAGTCATGGCCCAAATGAAAAAGTGACCCATGCTTTTATTGCTCTTTCATTGACCAAGTGTACCACTAAGTGTATGGGATAAGGATCATTAGTGAGGGGATATAAATAGATCCAAAATCAGATTTTAGTTCATTTTGTAACTCTCATGCTTTTCTAGAAATTTCCCAATTATTTCTCTCTACACACACAAACCCTAGGCCTTCATCCCTTTGGCCAAGATCAACTCTTTTCAAGCCTTGGTAAGTATTTCTTCTCATGGTTTAATATATTATGTGCATGAGAGGGTGCATATGTGATGTTGGTTAAGTTGGTGATGTATTGAGAAATCACTATGTGTGAAATAATACATGTTGGCTCAAATCGGAGGATGGTTTTCCTTTGTAAACTTGAACATAGATTTGTGATTGTGAAGGAAGTGAACTTGATGGACTCAATATTGATATATGAGATGTTATTATAGTCTTGACTTGTTTTATACTTGTGTTTAGTGTTTGGAATTTCTATTGAGAAATTGGTTATGGTTTTGGTAGCATATTGGCCGTAAAGTGTAGTTTTGGGTGTTGTATGTGCGTTGTGAGACCATGGCTGGTTGTTGGCATGTTAAGGGATCAAAAATATGTTAAAACAAGTTGGGTTATGATCTTGGACCATTCATTGCATTAAAAGACCCCAAAAAGACCATTTCGGACCAAAACGGGCACCCTCCCCCACAGACGAGGCCACCTGCGGGCGCAGGTGCAACGCAGATGGCCCTGGAATTTTCCAGGAAGCCACCTGCGCATGCACCTTTCCACCTGCGTGCGCAGGTGGCAGCGCAGGTCAGCCCCCAGGCCCGGTTTGTATGTTTTCGTCTCCCGTTGGTTCCCCGAAGCCCCCGTACCCTTCATGGATGTAATTATCAACTTGTGATGTTGTTTTAATGACTTTAAAGTATCGTATGGAGGTGTTTTGGACTGTAGTAAGTATGGAAGGTTGTTCATATGTTATTATAAAGGAGTAAATGTGACGGAATGATAAAGAGGAAACCGTAAAGGGTAAGTGAGGTGTGAAATGTTATCGATATATGATTTCTTGGTCAATGTGCATAGTGTTGTGGTGTTGTTGATATGATAAGGCCTTGGATTGTATTTTAAGGGGTGACATGACGTTATACGGCAGTCATATAGTTCATACTCGCCTTGAACGCCTATGTAGTGACTAGTTGCTAATGTAAGCTCCGATATGAACTTGTATTGTAGAGTGAAACTTAAAGAAGGAGCTGGACTATCGTTCTCACATATAGACTTGTGTATTCATACTTGGGAACAAAGGTATGTATAGTTATTCTTCTATTTCCTTCTGCAACATATGGTGTTCACATTGTCATAATACTCATTCGATTCCGAAATACTCTAAGGTATTCCGTATCCGAGAGTTGGCTAGAGTTACTCATATGTTCCTTATTCATTGGTCAATGGTGAATCATATGACCCATGTTCATTGGTTGACTTATGTTCATTAATTGATTCATGTCTATTGATTGACTCACGTTCATTGGCTAATATGTCAAGAGTTCCAAATGTTGTAAGATGTTGCATCTCGGGTTGTGAACAGTTGACATCCACAGGTATCGTGTTTAGTGATCATTATCCTAAGGTTCCAAAAGTGCCTCTATTCCAAAGGGGTTCTATAGTATTCTACCTAAGGTTGATATATATATGGTTATTCATATGTGTTTTACTCCTAGACGAATCATGACCCACTAGGTTCTTATTTATGAACAGAAATTCTTAAGTTGTCATAGGTTGTTAAGTCTAAGAGAACTATCCCAACAAGGGCGATGAGGTGAAGAGGGATTGTATAGCTTGAATAGCATTATTCCCGTCATGGCATGATCCAAAGTTCCAATAAAGTTATACATATGCCTCATATTCATTAGCGATGTTCCAAAAGTCTAATGAGCTTATGTTTCAAGGTTTCAATAGTGGTTATACTCATGCATCTTGTTCATTGATCATTGTCCAATAGTTCCAACAATGTTATGTTTCCATATTGTTCACATGTTTCTCACTCATTGGTTATTGGTCCAAGGATTCAAAGAAAGTTGTGACTATCATTGTATTAATCTCTCATAAGCAAAAGTATCAATCTATCACAAGTGAATGAATCAATCTCCCTCACATGAATGACTCAATCTCTCACAAGTAGTTGTACCAATCTCTCAAAAGTAATGAAAGAAGTAATGTGCAAGTTAAGATATCTATCCCTCACAAGTAAGCATACCAATACAAGTGTAAAGATGTGACGTAATGTATATTTGTGTTTCAAGTTTCAAGAATGTTTCTATCATCAAGGTATCACTCATTGTATGAAAGAAAGAGAAATGAAGTAATGAATAATGAAAGAAAAGGAAGCAATGTTATGTAATGTTAACCCTACCCATAGAGTAGATGTATGTTATTGCCCACCATAGAGTGGATGTATGTTGGCCTACCCATGGAGTAGATGTATGTCATTGCCCACCAAAGAGTGGATGTATGTTATTGCCCACCATAGAGTGGATGTATGTTGGCCTACCCATAGAGTAGATGTATGTTAGCCCACCATAGGGTGGATGTATGTTGGCCTACCCATGGAGTAGATGTATGTTAACCCACCCAAAGAGTGGATGTATGTTGAATGATTAATCATAATGATCATGAGCATTGTAAAAGTAATATAAGTAAAGGCAAAGGAAAGAAAGAACGTAATGTACATGGTATCCCACATACAGAAAGAGAAATTATTCACATTTCTTTAATTCTTTTATGTTGAATTCATTATTGTTGTTGTTATGTATGACTCATTGGAGATGATAGAAAAGAAAGAAAGGTACATGGTTCCATATATGAAATTATCTCTTATAATCATTTCCATTGAAATTCTTGTGCATTGATACAGTTTGTTTACGACCTTACATACTCAGTACATTCTTCGTACTGACCCCTTTTGGGGACTTACCTTACATGTTGCAGGTGCAGGTATTAGTGGACCTCCTCAATAGGCTGCAGATCATATACAGATCTTTGGTGAGCTCCAGTTGCTTCGGGGCTTCCCAAGTCACATGTGTACACTAGGTTTTGGTATTATGTAAATATTGTATAGACATGGTCAGGCATCTGTAGAGGTTTTGTAGACAGTTGTGGGAAGACAAAGTGTATGTTCATAATGACTTGATGGCCCCGTCCGCCAAGATTCACATATATATATATATATATATATTTAGCACATGTTTCATAAATGCTACTATTAGCATGATAAGTTCTTACGTGATAATGGTGTTTCTTATAGTATGCATACGAAGGTTCATGAGCAAAGATTGGTTCTCTCGGGCCATATCATCTTCGAGTGCCAATCACGCCTCAATGGGATTTGGGGCGTGACAAAAGTGGTATCAGAGCAGGTCGTTCTAAGGGTGTCTACAAAGCCGTGTTTGAGTAGAGTCTTACTTATCGATGTGTTGTGCACCACATTTATAAGTAGGAGGCTACGGGACATTTAGGATGTTGTTTCTTTTCTTCATTCTAGATCGTGCAATAGAGCCAGTGTTATAAGTTGAATTGTGTCTGACCATGGTAAATGTTTCTCTTTGATATAGTAACAATGCCGAACACTAGAAGAGGAAGAGGTAAAGGTAAGCAGGTTGATATGCCTGCTGAAGAAGAAATGAGAAGATTCCCAACTGACCAAATTAGTCGAGGTGGAGCAGATGTTGATATTGCATCACAGTCTTCCTCTACTTTACCATCTCCAGAAGAATCAAAAGGTAGAGAAGTACCTGTAGAACCGCCAGTGAATGCCACTGATCAGGACTTAAGAAATGTAGTGCATATGTTGACTAAATTAGTGGCTGCACAAGCAGCAGGACAAACTGGTCCAATGGTAAATGAAGATGACGCGGCTAGGGCAGCTAGTCGGCGTACGCAGGACTTTCTAAAATTGGACCCTCCTATATTCACAGGGTCAGATTTGAAAGCAGATCCACAGGATTTTGTGGACCAGGTTCAAAGAGCACTAGAAGTAATGCACGTGACAGGTGTAGAAACAGTTGAATTGGCAGTCTATAGATTGAAGGGTGAGGCCATATTATGGTATGAGGACTGGAAAAGATCAAGAGGCATTGATGCACTCCCAGCTGGTTGGGAAGAATTTAAAATGGCATTTCTGGATCACTATCTTCCCTATGAGATCCGTGAGGCTCGCGCGGATCAGTTTTTAAATTTGCGTCAAGGAAATATGAGTGTTAGAGAATACAGTTTGCAATTTAATTCCTTGGCTCGATATGCGCCAAATGTTGTGGCCACGATGAAAGATAGAATCCATAGATATGTGGATAGACTGGAGCCGTATTTGGTACGAGACTGTACTATTGTCGCTTTGAACAAAGATATGGACATTGCTAGAATTCAAGCATTCGCATAGAAAATGGAGGACCAAAGGCAAAGACAAAGAACACAGGAATCTGAGGAAGGGCCATCAAAAAGGGCCAGGCCTATGGGGCAGTCTATGGCGTCCCAAGGAGAATCAAGGATTTTGATGACTTCTAGACCATCACTCTCCCATTCCATAGCAGGCACACACTCTCAATCCCGAGGGTTTAGGGGTAGCCAATCCGGACAGAATAGTGGACTTCCTGGATCACAGGCAACAAGATTATCTCGTCAGCGGTGCCAACGTTGTGGGAGATTCCATGCAGGTGAATGCCGATTTGATACGAATGTTTGTTTTGTGTGTGGTAGACCAGGACACATGATGAGAAAGTGCCCACAGAGGCCCACGGATCGTAGGACACGACCTACAGGATCAGCCGTTGTGGCATCGGCGGCTGAGGTACAGTCTGCTGGTCGTGGTAGAGGTGGTAGAGGAGCAGCCAGTTCCAGTGGAACTCAAAATCGCACCTATGCTTTAGTTGATCGACATAATTTGGAAATTTCTCCTGACGTGGGCACAGGTACAATATTTGTCTTGTCACAGAATATATACATATGCATTAATTAATTCATATTTTACCTTGTTATGCGATACCCGTAGTTTGTTGTAAAGTTTTGAAGAACATCAGAAGTATTGATTAAGCCAATGGAAACGTCCACACTAGTTGGTAAGTTGTTAGAGCTAAAAGAGTATGTCGTAATGGTATAGTCAATGATTGTAATCATGATATGAGGGTTGACCTTATGGAGATGGAAGTGGAACATTGTGATATTGAGATGTGTATGTGGTGGTTGGCTTCTTTTTATGTCACATAGATCCCTAAGCTACGGAGGTATATTTGGTTTCCATAAAAGCTTCCACAAAAGATTATTCTTGAATGGATAAATTTATTTCCTATCCCTATCCCGAGATAAGAAAAGCGATGTCCACGGTATACACATGTCAGCTAGTAAGGCATAGTGTGTCCCTGTAGGGTACACCAATGTTGTTTGAATACATATAGAAAGTTTGGATACACACAAGTGAAGTTGGGTACAGTTTTCCATTATTGAATGTGTTTATAATCATAGCTATTATTTAAGTATCACAATAGTATCTCACAAGGGGTTAAAGAGAAGCAAGTTTAACTCGTCAATTGATTTGGAGCAAGTGAAAGAAGGTTAAGATGGTACGATCGTAGTTACAAGCTAACACAAGTCATACGTCAATGTACAAAATAATGAGAAGCTGACAACAAAGTGATGAGACTAAGGTGCTCATAGTTGCTTCAAAAGAAAGGGAAAGTTCAAAAGTGCGAAGATGGAGAAAGATTACGTCAGTCTCTATATGAGTAAATGTATATAAGTGTATTGGTTACACATGAGACAACGATGTTAACATTCGAGGACGAATGTTCCTAAGGGGGGAAGAATGTAACACCCCGTACCTACTAACACCCTATGAGACGACGCTGAACAATGGTTTTTCAAGTGTCAAGAGACAAAAGTATTTACTTTGTAAGGTTATTGATGAAATAACTGTTACTGGGCCTAATGCATGAGATTAGACCTTTGTAGGATGTGAAATACCCGTATGTTTTCAAACCTATATGACTACGTGTACAATTATGGAAATATTAAAACATGAGAGAATTGGTGAATTATCCATTAAATTGTTGGGTATTAATGAGTCATGAGTCATTGGGCCAAATGAGGCCCAAATTAATAAGAAGTCATGGCCCAAATGAAAAAGTGACCCATGCTTTTATTGCTCTTTCATTGACCAAGTGTACCACTAAGTGTATGGGATAAGGATCATTAGTGAGGGGATATAAATAGATCCAAAATCAGATTTTAGTTCATTTTGTAACTCTCATGCTTTTCTAGAAATTTCCCAATTATTTCTCTCTACACACACAAACCCTAGGCCTTCATCCCTTTGGCCAAGATCAACTCTTTTCAAGCCTTGGTAAGTATTTCTTCTCATGGTTTAATATATTATGTGCATGAGAGGGTGCATATGTGATGTTGGTTAAGTTGGTGATGTATTGAGAAATCACTATGTGTGAAATAATACATGTTGGCTCAAATCGGAGGATGGTTTTCCTTTGTAAACTTGAACATAGATTTGTGATTGTGAAGGAAGTGAACTTGATGGACTCAATATTGATATATGAGATGTTATTATAGTCTTGACTTGTTTTATACTTGTGTTTAGTGTTTGGAATTTCTATTGAGAAATTGGTTATGGTTTTGGTAGCATATTGGCCGTAAAGTGTAGTTTTGGGTGTTGTATGTGCGTTGTGAGACCATGGCTGGTTGTTGGCATGTTAAGGGATCAAAAATATGTTAAAACAAGTTGGGTTATGATCTTGGACCATTCATTGCATTAAAAGACCCCAAAAAGACCATTTCGGACCAAAACGGGCACCCTCCCCCACAGACGAGGCCACCTGCGGGCGCAGGTGCAACGCAGATGGCCCTGGAATTTTCCAGGAAGCCACCTGCGCATGCACCTTTCCACCTGCGTGCGCAGGTGGCAGCGCAGGTCAGCCCCCAGGCCCGGTTTGTATGTTTTCGTCTCCCGTTGGTTCCCCGAAGCCCCCGTACCCTTCATGGATGTAATTATCAACTTGTGATGTTGTTTTAATGACTTTAAAGTATCGTATGGAGGTGTTTTGGACTGTAGTAAGTATGGAAGGTTGTTCATATGTTATTATAAAGGAGTAAATGTGACGGAATGATAAAGAGGAAACCGTAAAGGGTAAGTGAGGTGTGAAATGCTATCGATATATGATTTCTTGGTCAATGTGCATAGTGTTGTGGTGTTGTTGATATGATAAGGCCTTGGATTGTATTTTAAGGGGTGACATGATGTTATACGGCAGTCATATAGTTCATACTCGCCTTGAACGCCTATGTAGTGACTAGTTGCTAATGTAAGCTCCGATATGAACTTGTATTGTAGAGTGAAACTTAAAGAAGGAGCTGGACTATCGTTCTCACATATAGACTTGCGTATTCATACTTGGTAACAAAGGTATGTAAGGTTATTCTTCTATTTCCTTTTGCAACATATGGTGTTCACATTGTCATAATACTCATTCGATTCCGAAATACTCTAAGGTATTCCGTATCCGAGAGTTGGCTAGAGTTACTCATATGTTCCTTATTCATTGGTCAATGGTGAATCATATGACCCATGTTCATTGGTTGACTTATGTTCATTAATTGATTCATGTCTATTGATTGACTCACGTTCATTGGCTAATATGTCAAGAGTTCCAAATGTTGTAAGATGTTGCATCTCGGGTTGTGAACAGTTGACATCCACAGGTATCGTGTTTAGTGATCATTATCCTAAGGTTCCAAAAGTGCCTCTATTCCAAAGGGGTTCTATAGTATTCTACCTAAGGTTGATATATATATGGTTATTCATATGTGTTTTACTCCTAGACGAATCATGACCCACTAGGTTCTTATTTATGAACAGAAATTCTTAAGTTGTCATAGGTTGTTAAGTCTAAGAGAACTATCCCAACAAGGGTGATGAGGTGAAGAGGGATTGTATAGCTTGAATAGCATTATTCCCGTCATGGCATGATCCAAAGTTCCAATAAAGTTATACATATGCCTCATATTTATTAGCGATGTTCCAAAAGTCTAATGAGCTTATGTTTCAAGGTTTCAATAGTGGTTATACTCATGCATCTTGTTCATTGATCATTGTCCAATAGTTCCAACAATGTTATGTTTCCATATTGTTCACATGTTTCTCACTCATTGGTTATTGGTCCAAGGATTCAAAGAAAGTTGTGACTATCATTGTATTAATCTCTCATAAGCAAAAGTATCAATCTATCACAAGTGAATGAATCAATCTCCCTCACATGAATGACTCAATCTCTCACAAGTAGTTGTACCAATCTCTCAAAAGTAATGAAAGAAGTAATGTGCAAGTTAAGATATCTATCCCTCACAAGTAAGCATACCAATACAAGTGTAAAGATGTGACGTAATGTATATTTGTGTTTCAAGTTTCAAGAATGTTTCTATCATCAAGGTATCACTCATTGTATGAAAGAAAGAGAAATGAAGTAATGAATAATGAAAGAAAAGGAAGCAATGTTATGTAATGTTAACCCTACCCATAGAGTAGATGTATGTTATTGCCCACCATAGAGTGGATGTATGTTGGCCTACCCATGGAGTAGATGTATGTCATTGCCCACCAAAGAGTGGATGTATGTTATTGCCCACCATAGACTGGATGTATGTTGGCCTACCCATAGAGTAGATGTATGTTAGCCCACCATAGGGTGGATGTATGTTGGCCTACCCATGGAGTAGATGTATGTTAACCCACCCAAAGAGTGGATGTATGTTGAATGATTAATCATAATGATCATGAGCATTGTAAAAGTAATATAAGTAAAGGCAAAGGAAAGAAAGAACGTAATGTACATGGTATCCCACATACAGAAAGAGAAATTATTCACATTTCTTTAATTCTTTTATGTTGAATTCATTATTGTTGTTGTTATGTATGACTCATTAGAGATGATAGAAAAGAAAGAAAGGTACATGGTTCCATATATGAAATTATCTCTTATAATCATTTCCATTGAAATTCTTGTGCATTGATACAGTTTGTTTACGACCTTACATACTCAGTACATTCTTCGTACTGACCCCTTTTGGGGACTTACCTTACATGTTGCAGGTGCAGGTATTAGTGGACCTTCTCAATAGGCTGCAGATCATATACAGATCTTTGGTGAGCTCCAGTTGCTTCGGGGCTTCCCAAGTCACATGTGTACACTAGGTTTTGGTATTATGTAAATATTGTATAGACATGGTCAGGCATCTGTAGAGGTTTTGTAGACAGTTGTGGGAAGACAAAGTGTATGTTCATAATGACTTGATGGCCCCGTCCGCCAAGATTCACATATATATATATATATTTAGCACATGTTTCATAAATGCTACTATTAGCATGGTAAGTTCTTACGTGATAATGGTGTTTCTTATAGTATGCATACGAAGGTTCATGAGCAAAGATTGGTTCTCTCGGGCCATATCGGCTTCGAGTGCCAATCACGCCTCAATGGGATTTGGGGCGTGACAAAAGTGGTATCAGAGCAGGTCGTTCTAAGGGTGTCTACAAAGCCGTGTTTGAGTAGAGTCTTACTTATCGATGTGTTGTGCACCACATTTATAAGTAGGAGGCTACGGGACATTTAGGATGTTGTTTCTTTTCTTCATTCTAGATCGTGCAATAGAGCCAGTGTTATAAGTTGAATTGTGTCTGACCATGGTAAATGTTTCTCTTTGATATAGTAACAATGCCGAACACTAGAAGAGGAAGAGGTAAAGGTAAGCAGGTTGATATACCTGCTGAAGAAGGAATGAGAAGATTCCCAACTGACCAAATTAGTCGAGGTGGAGCAGATGTTGATATTGCATCACAGTCTTCCTCTACTTTACCATCTCCAGAAGAATCAAAAGGTAGAGAAGTACCTGCAGAACCGCCAGTGAATGCCACTGATCAGGACTTAAGAAATGCAGTGCATATGTTGACTAAATTAGTGGCTGCACAAGCAGCAGGACAAACTGGTCCAATGGTAAATGAAGATGACGCGGCTAGGGCAGCTAGTCGGCGTACGCAGGACTTTCTAAAATTGGACCCTCCTATATTCACAGGGTCAGATTTGAAAGCAGATCCACAGGATTTTGTGGACCAGGTTCAAAGAGCACTAGAAGTAATGCACGTGACAGGTGTAGAAACAGTTGAATTGGCAGCCTATAGATTGAAGGGTGAGGCCATATTATGGTATGAGGACTGGAAAAGATCAAGAGGCATTGATGCACTCCCAGCTGGTTGGGAAGAATTTAAAATGGCATTTCTGGATCACTATCTTCCCTATGAGATCCGTGAGGCTCGCGCGGATCAGTTTTTAAATTTGCGTCAAGGAAATATGAGTGTTAGAGAATACAGTTTGCAATTTAATTCCTTGGCTCGATATGCGCCAAATGTTGTGGCCACGATGGAAGATAGAATCCATAGATATGTGGATAGACTGGAGCCGTATTTGGTACGAGACTGTACTATTGCCGCTTTGAACAAAGATATGGACATTGCTAGAATTCAAACCTTCACACAGAAAATGGAGGACCAAAGGCAAAGACAAAGAACACAGGAATCTGAGGAAGGGCCATCAAAAAGGGCCAGGCCTATGGGGCAGTCTATGGCGTCCCAAGGAGAATCAAGGATTTTGATGACTTCTAGACCATCACTCTCCCATTCCACAGCAGACACACACTCTCAATCCCGAGGGTTTAGGGGTAGCCAATCCGGACAGAATAGTGGACTTCGTGGATCACAGGCAACAAGATTATCTCGTCAGCGGTGCCAACGCTGTGGGAGATTCCATGCAGGTGAATGTCGGTTTGATATGAGTGTTTGTTTTGTGTGTGGTAGACCAGGACACATGATGAGAGAGTGCCCACAGAGGCCCACGGATCGTAGGACACGACCTACAGGATCAGCCGTTATGGCATCGGCGGCTGAGGTACAGTCTGCTGGTCGTGGTAGAGGTGGTAGAGGAGCAGCCAGTTCCAGTGGAACTCAAAATCGCACCTATGCTTTAGTTGATCGACATAATTTGGAAATTTCTCCTAACGTGGGCACAGGTACAATATTTGTCTTGTCACAGAATATATACATATGCATTAATTAATTCACATTTTACCTTGTTATGCGATACCCGTAGTTTGTTGTAAAGTTTTGAAGAACATCAGAAGTATTGATTAAGCCAATGAAAACGTCCACACTAGTTGGTAAGTTGTTAGAGCTAAAAGAGTATGTCGTAATGGTATAGTCAATGATTGTAATCATGATATGAGGCTTGACCTTATGGAGATGGAAGTGGAACATTGTGATATTGAGATGTGTATGGGGTGGTTGGCTTCTTTTTATGTCACATAGATCCCCAAGCTACGGAGGTATATTTGGTTTCCACAAAAGCTTCCACAAAAGATTATTCTTGAATGGATAAATTTATTTCCTATCCCTATCCCGAGATAAGAAAAGCGATGTCCACGGTATACACATGTCAGCTAGTAAGGCATAGTGTGTCCCTGTAGGGTACACCAATGTTGTTTGAATACATATAGAAAGTTTGGATACACACAAGTGAAGTTGGGTACAGTTTTCCATTATTGAATGTGTTTATAATCATAGCTATTATTTAAGTATCACAATAGTATCTCACAAGGGGTTAAAGAGAAGCAAGTTTAACTCGTCAATTGATTTGGAGCAAGTGAAAGAAGGTTAAGATGGTACGATCGTAGTTACAAGCTAACACAAGTCATACGTCAATGTACAAAATAATGAGAAGCTGACAACAAAGTGATGAGACTAAGGTGCTCATAGTTGCTTCAAAAGAAAGGGAAATTTCAAAAGTGCGAAGATGGAGAAAGATTACGTCAGTCTCTATATGAGTAAATGTATATAAGTGCATTGGTTACACATGATACAACGATGTTAACATTCGAGGACGAATGTTCCTAAGGGGGGAAGAATGTAACACCCCGTACCTACTAACACCCTATGAGACGACGCTGAACAATGGTTTTTCAAGTGTCAAGAGACAAAAGTATTTACTTTGTAAGGTTATTGATGAAATAACTGCTACTGGGCCTAATGCATGAGATTAGACCTTTGTAGGATGTGAAATACCCGTATGTTTTCAAACCTATACGACTACGTGTACAATTATGGAAATATTAAAACATGAGAGAATTGGTGAATTATCCATTAAATTGTTGGGTATTAATGAGTCATGAGTCATTGGGCCAAATGAGGCCCAAATTAATAAGAAGTCATGGCCCAAATGAAAAAGTGACCCATGCTTTTATTGCTCTTTCATTGACCAAGTGTACCACTAAGTGTATGGGATAAGGATCATTAGTGACGGGCTATAAATAGATCCAAAATCAGATTTTAGTTCATTTTGGAACTCTCATGCTTTTCTAGAAATTTCCCAATTATTTCTCTCTACACACACAAACCCTAGGCCTTCATCCCTTTGGCCAAGATCAACTCTTTTCAGGCCTTGGTAAGTATTTCTTCTCATGGTTTAATATATTATGTGCATGAGAGGGTGCATATGTGATGTTGGTTAAGTTGGTGATGTATTGAGAAATCACTATGTGTGAAATAATACATGTTGGCTCAAATCGGAGGATGGTTTTGCTTTGTAAACTTGAACATAGACTTGTGATTGTGAAGGAAGTGAACTTGATGGACTCAATATTGATATATGAAATGTGATTATAGTCTTGACTTGTTTTATACTTGTGTTTAGTGTTTGGAATTTCTATTGAGAAATTGGTTACGGTTTTGGTAGCATATTGGCCGTAAAGTGTAGTTTTGGGTGTTGTATGTGCGTTGTGAGACCATGGATGGTTGTTGGCATGTTAAGGGATCAAAAATATGTTAAAACAAGTTGGGTTATGATCTTGGACCATTCATTGCATTAAAAGACCCCAAAAAGACCATTTCGGACCAAAACGGGCACCCTCCCCCACAGACGAGGCCACCTGCGGGTGCAGGTGCAACGCAGATGGCCCTGGAATTTTCCAGGAAGCCACCTGCGCATGCACCTTGCCACCTGCGTGCGCAGGTGGCAGCGCAGGTCAGCCCCCAGGCCCGGTTTGTATGTTTTCGTCTCCCGTTGGTTCCCCGAAGCCCCCGTACCCTTCATGGATGTAATTATCAACTTGTGATGTTGTTTTAATGACTTTAAAGTATCGTATGGAGGTGTTTTGGACTGTAGTAAGTATGGAAGGTTGTTCATATGTTATTATAAAGGAGTAAATATGACGGAATGATAAAGAGAAAAGCGTAAAGGGTAAGTGAGGTGTGAAATGCTATCGATATATGATTTCTTGGTCAATGTGCATAATGTTGTGGTGTTGTTGATATGATAAGGCCTTGGATTGTATTTTAAGGGGTGACATGATGTTATACGGCAGTCATATAGTTCATACTCGCCTTGAACGCCTATGTAGTGACTAGTTGCTAATGTAAGCTCCGATATGAACTTGTATTGTAGAGTGAAACTTAAAGAAGGAGCTGGACTATCGTTCTCACATATAGACTTGCGTATTCATACTTGGTAACAAAGGTATGTAAGGTTATTCTTCTATTTCCTTTTGCAACATATGGTGTTCACATTGTCATAATACTCATTCGATTCCGAAATACTCTAAGGTATTCCGTATCCGAGAGTTGGCTAGAGTTACTCATATGTTCCTTATTCATTGGTCAATGGCGAATCATATGACCCATGTTAATTGGTTGACTTATGTTCATTAATTGATTCATGTCTATTGATTGACTCACGTTCATTGGCTAATATGTCAAGAGTTCCAAATGTTGTAAGATATTACATCTCGGGTTGTGAACAGTTGACATCCACAGGTATCGTGTTTAGTGATCATTATCCTAAGGTTCCAAAAGTGCCTCTATTCCAAAGGGGTTCTATAGTATTCTACCTAAGGTTGATATATAGATGGTTATTCATATGTGTTTTACTCCTAGACGAATCATGACCCACTAGGTTCTTATTTATGAACAGAAATTCTTAAGTTGTCATAGGTTGTTAAGTCTAAGAGAACTATCCCAACAAGGGTGATGAGGTGAAGAGGGATTGTATAGCTTGAATAGCATTATTCCCGTCATGGCATGATCCAAAGTTCCAATAAAGTTATACATATGCCTCATATTCATTAGCGATGTTCCAAAAGTCTAATGAGCTTATGTTTCAAGGTTTCAATAGTGGTACTCATGCATCTTGTTCATTGATCATTGTCCAATAGTTCCAACAATGTTATGTTTCCATATTGTTCACATGTTTCTCACTCATTGGTTATTGGTCCAAGGATTCAAAGAAAGTTGTGACTATCATTGTATTAATCTCTCATAAGCAAAAGTATCAATCTATCACAAGTGAATGAATCAATCTCCCTCACATGAATGACTCAATCTCTCACAAGTAGTTGTACCAATCTCTCAAAAGTAATGAAAGAAGTAATGTGTAAGTTAAGATATCTATCCCTCACAAGTAAGCATACCAATACAAGTGTAAAGATGTGACGTAATGTATATTTGTGTTTCAAGTTTCAAGAATGTTTCTATCATCAAGGTATCACTCATTGTATGAAAGAAAGAGAAATGAAGTAATGAATAATGTAAGAAAAGGAAGCAATGTTATGTAATGTTAACCCTACCCATAGAGTAGATGTATGTTATTGCCCACCATAGAGTGGATGTATGTTGGCCTACCCATGGAGTAGATGTATGTCATTGCCCACCAAAGAGTGGATGTATGTTATTGCCCACCATAGAGTGGATGTATGTTGGCCTACCCATAGAGTAGATGTATGTTAGCCCACCATAGGGTGGATGTATGTTGGCCTACCCATGGAGTAGATGTATGTTAACCCACCCAAAGAGTGGATGTATGTTGAATGATTAATCATAATGATCATGAGCATTGTAAAAGTAATATAAGTAAAGGCAAAGGAAAGAAAGAACGTAATGTACATGGTATCCCACATACAGAAAGAGAAATTATTCACATTTCTTTAATTCTTTTATGTTGAATTCATTATTGTTGTTGTTATGTATGACTCATTGGAGATGATAGCAAAGAAAGAAAGGTACATGGTTCCATATATGAAATTTTCTCTTATAATCATTTCCATTGAAATTCTTGTGCATTGATACAGTTTGTTTACGACCTTACATACTCAGTACATTCTTCGTACTGACCCCTTTTAGGGACTTACCTTACATGTTGCAGGTGCAGGCATTAGTAGACCTCCTCGATAGGCTGCAGATCATATACAGATCTTTGGTGAGCTCCAGTTGCTTCGGGGCTTCCCAAGTCATATGTGTACACTAGGTTTTGGTATTATGTAAATATTGTATAGACATGGTCAGGCATCTGTAGAGGCTTTGTAGACAGTTGTGGGAAGACAAAGTGTATGTTCATAATGACTTGATGGCCCCGTCGGCCAAGATTCACATATATATATATATATATATATATTTAGCACATGTTTCATAAATGCTACTATTAGCATGATAAGTTCTTACGTGATAATGGTGTTTCTTATAGTATGCATACGAAGGTTCATGAGCAAAGATTGGTTCTCTCGGGCCATATCGGCTTCGAGTGCCAATCACGCCTCAATGGGATTTGGGGCGTGACACGAGGATCACTGGCTTGATACCTGCACGTAAGGTGCGTAACTGAAGAAACATGAGAACCAATCTGCATGTACTTAGTAACATCATCGACTGACCCTAATTCAAAGTGATAGCAAGAACCACCTAATTTTTCACTATCCAACATATTTCATATAATCCTGCCAAATCATGAGAGCCAGACACTGTCTAATAGTCAAAAGCAGTAACCACAACTATGTATCACAGTACAAGTAGCTTTTCAAAGAAAATCAGACTAGAATAAGGTAGCAAATCTCTCAATCACACTCCAATATCCAATACAATGTAAGTCAAGAATATGAGGATAACAAGATGAATGCAAATGATGCATATAAATGTACCTTTATACACCCGTAGCCCTTAATAGCTAGCTAGGACCCATGGAGGACTAATGATGTGCATGTAATAGGAATGCATGTTCTCCATTCCCAAAATATGACTAACAATACTGGCACTACAACAAATTTGGCCTTCGGCCACACTAGTTCTAGAAAACGCTTGAAAAGTGTTGCCAAAGATATTTAAGGGCACACTTTCAAAGTGTTGCCTTTGCGTAGGGATTTCAGCCATGAAAACTTTGGCAACAATTATAAAGAGTGGTCTATAAAATTATAGACTACATGTTTTAAGCATTGACAAATCATAAAATAATTGACAACACTTATTTATACATATGACCACACTTTAAAGTGTGCTATAATCATAATTCAAAAGACAACACTTTACAAATGTATCCTATTAGTTCTCATAAACTTTTGACTAAAATAATAATTTTCCCTCCGTATATCAATTTTCCGCCAATTAGTTCTCAACCCTAAGTTTCATCCATAAGGGTTCTTGGCTTCTCACTGTACCTCTCAATTCCATTGTGCACCTGAAGAGACTAGCTCAAGAACTTCAATAGCTACAATGATTTTGCTCATCTTATTGAGAATAGTGAAATACTAAATGATTCAGATTGGAACAAGTGACAAAATTACTGCACCTGTAAAAATTTTTGGCGATTCACAAGTGATGAAATTGCTTCATCTGTATTTATGTTTTTTTATTTTAGAAGCAATAGGGGCATTGGGATTCCCTATCGTATGTATTGGTGGAGGAAGAATCGATGGAGAAAGTGAAATTGACTAAGGTGGCGACGAAGGAAAATATGGCATTGTAAAATAGGTATCCGGCGAATATTACTAATAATAAGTTCTCTCCTCGTTCATCTATTGCGGTAGGTAATATGTTTTATTAGTACAACATATTTGTTGCATTGTAAATTTGGTTCCTTTCTGATTCTGTTTTCCCCTCTTAATTGTTGCCTGTTTAAGCCATCAATTTTCTTGCTTGTCTCCATATTTTAAAAGAAATTATGATATTCCTTGAAGTTTATAACAGAGAAATATTTTTCAAGCATGAAAACTGGAAAAATGTTGTTATTTATGGTAAAAATATCCTTGGTGCACAATAGGGTTGCTCATTAGTTTTATTGTTTGGGAGCCATTTATTGTGATATAATTAAATATCTCCTAACAATTGTGCTTTGCTAACCTATTTCTTTCTAGTCTCTCGATGTTGGAATCAGTATTTATGTTCAATCATAGTTCAACGGAAGATTAATTATATGTTTTTCAGTTCCACCATCTACTCCAAGCAATGTCATTTCCCTTATGTTTATTTTGTTGTAAAAACATATGATAAAGGGGTCTCAGAAGTTCAATGGATGCAATAGATTTAAGAGCTTCACGTTATAGGAAACCCTATAAGCCAATAACAATAATCTCATTTGTTGTGAATTACTGGGGATCTTAAACTTTCTATGAGTTGAAGAGCTAGAAATAATGTCTAATTAAATGTTGAGTACTTGTTCCTTGCCCTTATTCTTATTTATCTTGTACATAGTGCATAATGGAATAAAGGAAAGGCGTCCTTGTTACCCCATGTAATAACTCAACCTTTGTTGGGGCAATGCCGTATATGGTGGCTTACTCCCTGATCCCTTTTGAGTTGCGTTGGGGTTGCGACATACTTCATTTAAATGTTAAATCAAAAGATGGGCAAAAAGAGAGTCTACTTTCACTTAAATACACAAAAATATATTCATTGAATGGGCTGAAAATTGTTTTGCTCGACTTATTTCAAGAAGAATGCAGAAAGTAGTCAAGGTGCGCGCAAGATGGCTTAGACACCACGGTTATTAAAAAAATAGAATGCAGAAAGTAGTGGTTCATCTGGTGTACCTTTCCAGTTGGAGTGAGCACGAAGCCATCCTTCTCCCCTTTCATCTAAGTTAGCTTTTCTGTTATTTTAACTAAAATACTACATTGTTCTTCAACATAGGTTAAGAAACCACGTAGTGATGAAATATTTTAGTGCATTTTCTTAGTTGCTTCAATCTTGCTTTACTATGTGTTTTCATCAGCTACAATATTTACATGTTCTTTTATATTTATAAATACCCCCCAAATGAGGGGTGGTGGATTAGAGGGAAAAGCACTAGCATTTGGAAACTCTTCAGAGAAGCTCAACAGAGTATGTTATTGTTGATGCACTTTGTTTGCCCGAGTTCACTTATTACCTGCGTAATACATCTTCTTATTGTGTTTTACTGAGTTCCTTTAACCTAGATATCTTTTACTTGAACAAACAATGCATCATGGCTATGGAAGAGCTTGATAGAGTAAAAAGAGAGAAAAGTTCATTGCTTGATGGAATCGAGAAACTTCAGAGAACAAAGCAGATTAATACAAGAAAAATTAGTGGTAGTATTCCTGCATTCTTCTTTTATCTTTTGTAGGACCAATCAGAGAGTTTCCTTAATGAAAAATAGACTATCCTACACGTGAACAACTAAAGAAACCCACAAAAAGGAGGCACTCTCACTTAACTGAGATCAAATTATGAAACTAAAATCACAATAACATTTGTGTGGATTTTAGGTGTGGTCGACTGTCTATTATAGGATCATTGTAATGTTTGATTGAATGTTTGAACATAGTAGTAGATATTTGATACTAACCTATAGTCTTGTTTACTTTTGGAAGTTGGTTTTGGAGCACTTTCTTGGAGAATTAAGTATATCTTATCTCTCTGGTGCTCCTTGAAATGAGTGTCTTTAAGGCATTTATTCTGTCAATTCAGCATTCTCTGCGTTAATGCACTGCTTACAGCTTAAACATCAAGGGAGAGCCTGTCAAGATTTGGGTGGTCTTCTTTTTTCTGTCCACGTGCTATAATGTTGTGGTTGTATGGATCTTCTTACAATTTGTAAATACTGTACAAATGTTTTTGGTTTAATAGTAGACACTGCGAACCAATATGGAATTATAAGATGAGATGAGAAATTCAGAGAACTAACACTTACAAAGTAGGAACATAACTCTTCATTAAAAAAGAGTAGGAACCTGTCATGTTGAATTGTCTTGTTTTAACCATGTTATTTGTTTACTAAGGTATGCACTTTTTGAGGAGCTTTCAAATTTAAAGCGTACTGCATTTCTTCCCTTCCCCCTTCCTTTAAATTTTAATCATGAATGTTTTCTATTTCTTTATAGGTTACTCCACTTTCTACAAGTTGTTCAACCATATTTATTCAGTTAAGTAGTTTGTTTCATATGGCATCTAGAATTTCTTAAATCAACATGCATAAATAAAGTAAGAGAAGAAATGCGACTTTTTTTTTTTTAGTCAATTGGTGCAAAACAACCCTACATTGAATGTTCAAGATATACCAGGGTGCACCAGATCTAACCTCCCTTCACCTGTTGATGCAAGCAGTGCACAAGCTGTAAGAGGCCAACATCTTCCACATTCTTCCAGCTTAACTCATGCTTCGATTCTTGAAAAGGTATTTTATATTTTACATTTGCAAGAAACTTAAATGCTGAATTTTTAAATGTGAAATAGGCTTTCTGATATTCTTTGTTTAGCATCTGTGAGTTTGCTTCCGTGATTGCTCTTGTTTTGGGTTTGATATTGCCTCTTTATCGAATTTGGTCATTGATGGTTTCTATTTTGATGCTAGTAGATACTGATGGTACTTTGAAAAAAGTTTACTTTTACATTCACCTTTCTATTCTGAAATGATATAGTTAATCTTAATGGACTGGTGATTTATAGCCAATGTAGAATCTGGCTGGTACATATCAAAGATCCTATTTTAATAGGAAATCTTCTGCATATGTTGAACAAAAGATTGGATTATTTTCTTGTTGTATACATCTGAGAAATGTGTATGTTATTGTCGTCCCAATATAATTTAGCAATGTCTGATCTCTTATGCTTATAGATGAACCAAGTTTGTCTTCTGTTTCGTCACCATTATTATCTCGAACCCCGGACAGATCTATGTGAAAAATACAAAGAAAGTATTAATTTAGATAAAACAATAATAAAAAATTTAGCATGTTGCAAGAATAAGACAGCACCACAATTTGGATGCACAGATAAATATTATAATAAAAGAAAAAAGAGATATAATAAATATAAATATAAACCATACAAGTCTAGATATAAATATAAAAAACCACGAAGAAGATATTATGTAAAAAATTACAATACTAAAAAATCATATAAGAAAAAGAAAACATTAGCAGAATGTACATGTTACAACTGTGTAGTTCGGGTATACCGGATAATTCGTCACCACTGTATGTGTATACGGTATTAAGTAGTCCATAATAATAACATGATTTGATTATATTTGCATTGGTTTTTGGTTGTGCAATTAGCTTGTTGTATCCTTGCAGTTTCTGGGTTATATAAGGAAGAAAATTATATTACACGAAAATTAATAACAGAAGACGAAATAATAATAGATGAACTATCAAACCAGTGGTAAAAGCCTGATTTACAATCAAATTTACTAAAATAATTATATCCTTGTATTTGTCGTATTTTTAATATCTTATTTGGTAATGGATAATTATAGGTTTTTGTTTTAGCATGCTGGAATAATCAATAATGAAGTAAAGAAGATAGAAGACCCTTCTTACCTATCATCTTACTACTTTATGGGACTGCTGCTACTTTGTCTTCTTGAACCATTGGCTATTTAGATAATTCTGTCCCAACAACCTATTCATCAATCATCATCGTCTATCACATGATTCTTTTTCTTCGACTTTTCCACCACCACCGCCATCACACTGCTTGGAAGATTCAAGAGACACTCTTCTTCCCGGCATGTAGACTTCTTTCTCCCTATCGAATTTTACTTCTCATTTCTACTGATTGCACTAGTCCAAGAACAATTCAAGAAATATCAAACCTTCAAATCCCTGATTCCAAATTAAGAAAACAAAATATAATTATACACATAGATGAATTAATCTAAGTTTATCAGAAGAGATACACTATAATATTATGTAGGCAATGGCTAATTGTAAAGCTTGATCCCAAGACAACTTTAGCGTTACTTCAAGCCTCCCTTCCGGTAGGGAGGTCACTATATGAATTTTCTCTATCCATTCCATTTTCAAGCAATATAAATTATTTGATATGAAGATTAAACGTGGAGCTGAATCATCTCACTTTGCATGTTAAAACTCCATCTGCCTAAGAAAATGTGAATCACCCTGAGATCTCTTTATTTAGTTTTAGAGACCTCAACAACTCAATCATTGTCAACTAAGTTGGTAGTTATTTTATTTGTCCTAATTTTGTTTCTGTCTCCTCGTAGGCAACATTATTGTAATATCACTTGTTGCTTAATACTAATGTGTTCTAGATTTTGACATATTGTTGAATGTCCTGTTGAGAGTTAGCAAGGTGAAAACTCTCCTAGTTGTCTCCTTTCGTATTGATCTCTTAGTTGTTTGTTTGTCTCATTTTTCACATCATATACTTCATTATTACCAAATCTCTGCATATCATTGGCAAGACTGTTCTGAAAATTGGAAAGGGATTTACTGCCACTTTTTTAGACCTTAAGAGCCAATTTTTTTTTAAAACATTACGTGTTCTACTAGATAATGGTACTAAACTAGTTAGAAATGGTAGCAGAAAGCTATTTTGATAGAATTATATAATAATAGCATTGGGTGCATAATTTGAACTTTATTGGCTTGGTGTTCAAAATTAATCGGCAAAGAAGTACAGAGCTCGTAAAAAAAGAGATATGATTGATAACTAAGGGTTGTAACCAAGTACACCATATTGGGCCGTCTTTGCCAGTGATGTTTTGTTAAATGATGCTCATGCTGATTCATCTCGAGTTCTACTCTATAAATTAGTAGTACTCTCTCTTACGGCTATAACAAACTTTAATCCATATGTTATTCAAAAGTGTGGCCATAGGGACATCAATTGTGTGGCGACACTAGAAAAGATAACACTTCAGAAGTGTTGTTGTAGAGGAGGTAGAAAATGCTACACTTAAAGAAGTGTGGCCAATAAGGAAGCAAAGGCCATGCTTGAAAGTGTAGTTGTATGAAACAAAAGTTTTGTTATATGAGATACTGCCAAGCGTGGCCTTTGTCCCTCATTGGCCACACTTTTGAAGCGTAGCTACTAAGGCAACACTTCAAAAGTGTGGCCTAAATTCAAAGGTTACGCCTCTTTAGTCCAGCCCCGAAAAAGTGTTACCTAAAGTTAAAAAGTGTGGCCTTTGATCAAAAGCCACACTTTTTGCTAATTTATGCCACTTTACAGGGGTGGCTAAAAGCATAAAATGTTGTAGTATGGGAAAATGATCCCTTCAATCCATGTGATTTCAATAATGATGCTGGGCATGGGTGCCCTCCAATCCATATAATATTGGATAGGTGTGCCATTCAATCCATATGAAATGCAATGTATGATGTGTAGACATGAAACTCCAGTTCAATAAACAAGAAGTACTTCTTAGCAATGCATTTCACCATAATCAAATCAATTATTAATTCAAGTTAATCTAATTCAGATCTTTTTCATACCATAAATAACAAAATCTCAATTTTTTATCGAATATCGCTATAAATTGACTCAATTCCACAATTATAAGTAAAATCAACTAGCATGATCAAATAGGTCACATTCAATTACAATTCACAATACCCATGCTAAAAATAGAGGAATCAGTCCAAACAAATTGATTAATTATTTTAACTCTTCACAAAATATCGGTACCCTTATAGATTCTCGTTATCTCTCCTATATGGACCCCCATATTCTCGTTATTCCATTTCGAAATGATTAGCACATAAACACTTTAAAAAAGTCAAAGAATGTCGCAACTTACCTTAAAGAAAGTTTGAAAAGGTAAATTGAAGCTTTACCTTTCTATAGAGCCTCTAAATGAGTCAAATCTAACTAAATATACATTTACATAAGAAAACAAAAGCATAAACACCCATATTGCTATACTTTAATTTTGGATCCAAAAAGTCAGCCCAAAGCACACGAGGGAAAACTTGAATTTATTTAAAAATCATGTTATCCATAACTAAACAGACTCAAATATGAAATTTCATTAAAAAGAATGGAGTTAAAATAAACCTTCAAAACATCAAAATACCATTTCTTAAATTTAGCTCCAACATCTCCATATCTCCCAATTTGAAATGAAGATTTGGAGATGAAATCTTAGATAAATCAATGAAGAATGGTCAAAAAAATAGTATAGTTATCATACCCAAAGAAGACTCCTTAAAAAAAATACCTTTTTAATCTCGCAAAAATGAGTTCCCTAGTTTCAAAAATTGAGTTATGAGATTTATGTTTGAAATTTAATTTTTAAATATGTCAAGGTGAAACCTTCATAGCGATCGCAGTCAACATCCTCATAATCGTGACACTACATGACACATGTCCATTCACAATTCACATTGACAAATCGCATTTGCATAGACCTAATCGAATCCGATCCAGACCCAACAAAAATAACCTTACGTGATCATAGACCCTCAATCATGATCACAATGGCCAAGCCCATCAGCTCTTCATGATCACAAAAGGTACTTCACAAATGCAAATTTGAAAATAGGCCTCCACTAGATTCAGCTATGAGAACTAAAATGTACGAGTCCAAACTTTAATTAGACCATCAGAATTTGTTTGGAACCCTGTGAATACAAACTATAATGACTTTCTAGGTCATTTATTGCATTTTAATGATTTTTTCATATTTAGAGCTTTCTTATAGCTGTCCCAAGTCATTTATGACTCTCTAGGACTGACAGTTTGGTTACCGGGTCGTTTGTTTGATTTTTAGAGTCATTTCTCCATTTTAGAGTTTTTGGTATTAGGAATAGGGGCTCGGCCTAATCTTTTAGTAAACAGACTCATATGGCACTTTTGACAGTCTCATTAGCTCCAGAATGTAAATTTTAGGTAAGGGGGGTCTTTGGTCCAGGTCCTGAGGCTTTCAAACTCATTTTGGGCTATTGGGTGGATTTTGGCTAAAACGAAACTTTGGGTGTAGGACCCATATGGATGGAAATTTTGATGGCGTTGTTGAGTCCAGAATGCCAAATTTGGTAGGGTAGCATAGCTCATTTGCATTCTTGGGATTCCAAATAAATCCTGAGGGCTCTGTTTAAATAATTGCAACTTGCCAAAGTTGTTGGTGTATCAGCACTTGTGCAGGCCATGAATGGCCTTTATTTTCGTGTGGCCTAGGCCTCGATCACGAGGGTCAAGGATTTTGACCTCTATGTTCATAAGCCAGCCTTCGTATTCATGAAGAAGAGGCCGGCCAGGCTGGTCCAACCTTCTTCTTTGTGATCGCGGTGTCCCGTGAATGTGATGAATGTACCCCTAGCAGTATATAAATGCTTCTCTTCATTTTTCTAGCCATTTATTCTAAGTGTAAACACCATTATAGACCATTGTAAGCTCTGAAATTATGAAGGATCAAGTGTTTGGAGCTAGGATTAGTTTGGGGGTGGATTCTCGAGGATTTTATCATCGTTATTCCCATAAGTTCCGCTTAAATTCTAGTTCAATTCTCCAATTTAATTCCTAATTTTCGAATATTATTGGGGTTGATTGTAGACTGAATTAAGCACTGATTTTGCCCAATTATGAGGAGCAAAATGATCCTTGAGCTGAGGGATGCTGTGATGATTTCAATTTTATGATTTTGCAAGTGGGACCCACATGGGATTTTTAGGTCTGATTTTTGACCCCGAAAATAAATACACAATATGGGTAACGTTATTCTCATCTTAATGCATAGACCATTATTTTTATAGCGTGGCACCGGTCGGAGGATTCTCCAAAGTGAAAAGCTTCAGAGTAAAGGATTTTGCGAGCTTTCAGCAGCGTCCAGGTAAGCTAGGCTTACGTTACTTGTAGACTATGCTTAATTATAGTATTAGTGCTAGGCTTGTAGACTATGCTTAATTATAGTATTAGTGCTAGGCTTACCTTACTTATAGACTATGCTTAATTATAGTATTAGTTTAGTATTGTGCTAGCTATGGGTGGGTACTTATAGCTCGGTGATTATTTTAGCATTTAGTGCTTTATTTAGCCAGTTAGTGGCCCTTTTTGGTAGAATTTGGGCTCGTTCTCCCTTAGATTAGTATACCATCATCGTTTAGAATTAGACTTAGTGCTTGTAGTACCTTATGATGGGATCGGGAAACTTAGCCTAGGTTCGGGTAGATGCTTCCTTAGGTTGGGTTTTTGGGGTTTGGTAGTGGGCCCCACTGCTCTTTTAGACCAAATGATTAAGATATAGCACATTGTGACCTTGGCGATGAACTTAACTGCTTCTTTAGGATATTACCAGGGTTTTGTAGGCTGACTTAGGCATTGTTTTATGCTCTTTTGGCTCAATTACCTCGGGTAGTGTAGTATTTGACCGTAGACTACACCTTCAACCTAAATAATCAGAATTCGCTATACCTTAGAGGATCTGAAAGATTAAAATAGGATTATATCAACCAAATGATTTAGGAATAGTAGGTTAAAACTTTGGATGCTGCCATGTGTCTTATGCTATTTAGTTTCGGTTCGAGTCTAATGATTTCTATATTACTATCGTGTATCCGTTTCTGTTCGAGTCCATCATATGTTATATTATTATCACTTATGAGTTCTAGTTCGAGTCCGGCATCCTTTATATTGATTATTATTTGCTAGTTCTGATTTGAGTCCGGCATTTATTATCATCCTTATTACTAATTTAGGTTGGAAAACTGGTAAAAGTTGTTAGACAAGTGGTTATGACTGGGAAAGGAGCATCAGGTATGCATGGACTATAGTCTGGATTATCTTACACATGATATTGACATGTTTCATCTTTACTTTACTGTTATCTTTTGTTTGTACCCTCCAGGCTTATAAGGGCTCGATTGGTTTTATTCTTCCTTGTTTGTGTCTTCTGGGCTTATGGGGGACTAGATAGGTTATTGTTAGACTTTATTTTCACATTGGTGCACTTATTTTACCTTTATATCGCTTTCACTCGGTATGTTCTACTATTTGCAATTTTGCCCCTTTGTTGTTGACTCTGGATACCTTCTCACACTTTATTTATACTTTAATTATATTTTAGCTCAGTTGGCCTTTTATTTCATACTAAGTACCTGTTGTTTTTTGTATTCATACTACACTTCTATATCTTTTCTCTGATGCAGATTCAAGTACGAGTCACTGCCACTGACGTTATCCTCAGGCTTGCTGCTAATTTTGTGATACGATGAACTTTTATAGTCTAGAGCTGATCCTCCTCCAACTATTGTTTTTCCATTGTCTTTTGTACATTGCGAGACTATAATGTGTATATTGACACTATTTAGTACTCTATATTGGTCTAGTAGCTCTTTTACCGACCTTGCCAGGTCGTGAGGGGATTCATTTAATATATTTTGTCTTTCTCCCTCTGTTGTACAATACATTTGTATCTATTTACCATTGCTTTTAGTTGCTTCATGTTTTTTTGCCTGTTTTTATCCTTTATTTTCTTATCTTCTACCGATTAGTCCATTACTTGCCATCTTGGATATAGTTTGACTTACCTACTGATGGGTTAAAGTAGGTTCCATCATGACTCAAGAAATTGGATCGTAATAGTTTGGTATCAGAGCCTAGGTTCACCAGGACTGTTGGTATAAGAGCTAATATCTCGTAGAGTCCCGTAGATCGGTACGATGACGTCTGTATCCTATCTTCAGGAGGTTACAGGACATTTGTTTAGGAAAATCTCACCTTTTGGTTCATTTTCATATGTTGAGTATATATTGGTTTCTATATTCTTATTCGCTTCACTCTTTCATAGATGCGTAGGATGCGAGCCACGATAGCCGGGGATGGGGACCCCGAGCCTGCAGCCAGAGCACCCGTTAGAAGTTGAGGCTAGGCTATCACTGTAGCACCAGCTAGGAGTTAAAACAGGGAGCCTTTGCCAGACCCTTTTATTACTCCTGAGCCAGAGATAGCTCCAGAGGTTCAGCCACCCCAACAGTAGGTGGGCCAGGGGTAGCAGAAGTCCCACCTTGGTTCATATGTTCCTTGGTACTCAGAGATGCTTTGGTTCAGCTGTTGGGATTAGTAGGTGGTCAGCCGATGGACGGGGCTTAGATAACAGCCTAAGGTGGTATTGATTTAGGAGCTTAGCCTATAGTTGCGGCCTTTAGAGTTGAGGTTCCCTCGGCACCGATAGTTCTGCAGACGGTAGTAGCATAGCCAGTTATAATTGTGGAGGAGCAGAAGATGCTGGGGTGATTTATGAGATTGGCTCCTCCCAGGTTTGCAGGGGCCTTACGCGAGGATGCATTTGAGTTTCTGACCAATTGTAAGGAGAGGCTTTGTAATTTGGGAATTGTTGACAGGGTAGTGAGACAGTGGTGGAGGGGTTATTTTGATTCTAGGCCAGCTGGATCTCTTCCTATGACTTGGACTTAGTTCTCCGAGACTTTCTTAGAGAAGTTCATACCTTGCAGCATGGGCGAACGCCTGAGGGATAAGTTTACTGGGTTTAGATAGGGTACCCCCTATCCAGGGATGCCACCATGATTCTGCATATAGCGTAGAGAGGATTTTGTGTTTTGTCAAAGGGATAAGACTATCGCTCTGCAAGGCTACTCAGAGTTTGGTGACTTTAGGGAGGTCTTTTACTGACATTGTTGATCATGCCTTCACTATAGAGGAGATAGATCGCAAGGCCCAAGGGGGCAGCGATAAGAGGCTGCGACAATAGGGTAGTTATAGTGGGAGCCGTAACGGCCCATAGTTTAGAGACTAAGGTTCTTAGGGTAGGTACTCCCAACATCAGTCTTATTAGTATCAGGGTTAGTCTAGTAGGCCATTTAACTAACACTTCAACTTTTAGATAGGGGTTAACTCAATTATAATGCTGGCCATTTAACTAGCCATAGTGGAGTTTATCTATAATAATAGCTACCATTCAAGTATTTAGATGGCACCATTTGAGAGATTATATGGTAGGCGTTGTCGATCTCTGATTGGTTCGTTTGATATTTTAGAGATTAGGCCTTGTGATACTAATATGCTCTGTGAGACTTTGGACATGGTTTTGGTGATTCAGGATAGGCTATGGGTAGATCAGAGTAGACAAAAGAGTTATGTTGACCGTAAGCTTCATTCCTTGAGGTTCAAAGTTTGTGACCACATCTTTCATCGGGTATGGCCCGTGAAGGGCGTGATGAGGTTCGGGAAGATGGGCAAGCTCAGCCCTAGGTATGCTGACCCTTTTGAGATACTTCACACTGTTTAGGAGGTAGCCTATGAATTAACTTTGCCTCCAGCCTTTTTGTCCATCCATCAAATTTTTCATATATCTAGGTTGTGGGGTTATATTCTAGATCTGCTTTGTTGGGACTCGGTTCAGTTGGATGAGAGGTTGACCTTTGTTGATGAGCTAGTATCTATCTTGGTCAGAGATATTAGATGGTTGCATTCTAGAGACATTCCTTTGGTTAAGGTTCAACGGAGACACCGTCCAGTCGAGGAGTCTACCTGAGAGATCAAGCGTGAGAAGCGGACCCAATATCCCTACCTATTCGAGCCCTTAGGTACTTACTAATCCCTTACTTTCATTGACGAAAATCCTTTTAGTAGTGGATGTTGTAATGACCCACCAGGTCATTTACTACATTTTCATGCTTTTTTATGCATTTAGTGCTTTCCTATTACGACCCTAGGCATTTATGACTAGTTGGGACTGACAGTTCAGGTACATGGCAGTTCATTTGGTTTTTAAAGCCATTTCCTTATTTTAGAGCTTTTGCTGTTAAAAATAGGGTCTTGGGCCTAAACATCAGGTAAACAGCCTCGGATGCCAATTCTGACAATTAGCTCTAGAATGTTGATTTTAGGCTAGGGGGACCCTTGGTTCGGGTTCTGAGGCTTCCGAACTCGTTTTGAGCTATTAGATGGTTTTTGTCTAAAACGACCCTTTGTATATCAGACCCAATTTTTATTGAAACAACTTCGGATGGATATTCCAATGATGTCGTTGAGTCCAGAATGTCAAATTTGGTTGGATAACATAGCTCGTTTTACATTCTCAAGATTCTGAACAAATCCCAAGGGCCTAGTCGGAATAATTACAACTTGCCAAAATTATTGGTGCATCAGCACCTGATGCAGGCCAAGAATGGCCTTCACGTTCGAGTGGCCCTGGCCGTGATCGCGAGGGTCAAGGATTTTGATACCTACATTCGCCAGTCCAGCCTTTATCTTTGTGATTGTGGTAGGCCAGCTGCATTCACAGAGGAATAGGTCCCGCAATCTCTATGAAGGGTCCCCAGGCAGTATATAAGTGCTACTGTTTGTTTTTCAAGACATTTATTTTAAGTGTAAATACCATTATAGACCACCGTGAGCTTTGAAAATTGTGAGGGATCTAGGGTTTGGAGATGGGATTAGCTAGGAGGGGGTTCTCGACCATTTTATCGTCGATATTCCCATAAGTTCTGCTTAAATTCTAGTTCAATTCTCAAGTTTAATTCTTGATTTTAAAATATTGTTGGGTCTGATTGTAGGCTGAATAGAGTTCGGACTTTGCCTAATTGTGGGGCAGAATGATCCTTAAGATGAGAGGGATGTTGTGACACCTTAAATTTTATGATTCTGCAAGTGGGCACAATGTGGGATTTTTAAGTTTGATTTCTAACCCGGAGTGTGTATCGTTACTCTCATCTTGATGCATATACCATTGTTTTGATAGCATGGCAGTGGTTGGAGGCTTCTTGGATAGGAAAAGCTCCAGAGTAGAGTATTTTGCGAGCTTACAACGGCGTCCAAGTAGGCTAGTCATACCTTACTTGTAGGCTATGATTAATTATTGTATTAATATAGAATTGTACTAGCTATGGGTGGGTACTTATGGCTCGATGATTATATTAGCATTTAGCGCTTTATTTAGCTGATTAGGGGCCGTTTTCGATAGAATTCGAGTCGTTCCCCTTTAGATTAGTATACCATCATCCTTTAGGATTAGACTTAGTGTTTGTAGTACCTTGGGATGGGATTGGAATGCCTTAACCTAGTTTTGGGTAGATGCTTGCCTTAGGTCGGGTTTTTGGGGTTTGATAGTGCGCCCCATTGACATTTTTGTAGATAAAATGATTAAGATAACGCCCCTTGTGACCTTGGCGACCACCTTAGCTGTTTCTTTAGGATATTACCGAGGGTTTGGAGACTAACTTAGGCATTTTTTATGCTCTTTTAGCTCAGTTACCTCGAATAGTGTAGTATTTTACCTTAGACCACACTTTCGGCCTAAATAATCGAAATTTGCTATACCTTAAAGGATGTGGCAGCTTAAAATTGGATTATATCAACTAAATGATTTTAGAATAGTACGTTAAAACTTTGGATGTTGCCATGGGTCTTATGCTATTCAATTCCGGTTCGAGTCCAGTAAGCTCTATATTACTATCGTGTATCAGTTCCGGTTCGTGTCCAACATATATTATATTATTATCACTTATAAGTTCTGGTTTGAGTTTGGCAACCTCTATGTTGATTATTATTTACTAGTTCCAGTTCGAGTCCAGCATTTATTAGCATCCTTATTACTAATCTAGGGTCGAAAAACTAGTAAAAGTTGATAGAAAGGTAATTATGACTGGGAAAGGAGCATCAGGTATGCATGGACTATAATCTAGATTATCTTACGCACGATATTTCCATGTTTCATCTTTAATTTACTGTTATCCTTTGTTTGTACCCTCCGGGCTTGTGAGGGCTCGGTTGGGTTATATTCTTCCTTATTTGTGCCTTCTAGGCTTATGGGGGGCCAGTTAGGTTATAGTTTGACTTTATTTATGCATTTGTGCACTTATTTTATCCTTATAGCGCTTTCTCTTATTATGTTCTACTATTTCCATTTTTGCCTCTTTATTGCTGACTTTGATTACCTTCTCGTACTTTATTTGTACTTTCACTGTATTTTAGCTCAGTCGTCCTATGATGCCTATTGAGTACCCATTTTCTTGGTACTCATACTACACTTCTGCATCTTTTCTCTTTTGCAAATCTGAGTACGAGCCACCGCCACCGAAGTTATCTTTGGGCTTCTTGCTGATTTAGAGATAGGGTGGGTCTTTGCAGTTCGGAGCTATCCTCCTCCTTCTATAATTTTTGGATAGTCTTCTGTACATTCTGAGACTATGTTGTGTATATTGACACTGTTGAGTACTCTATTTTGGTCTGTGGATCTTGTACCAACCTTACCAGGTCATGGGGGGATTCATTTTGCACATTTTGTACTTCTCCCTCTGTTGTACAGTACATGTGTATCTATTTACTGTTTCTTTTACTTGCTTCGTGTTTTCTTTACATGTCCTTATTCTTTATTTTCTTATCTTCCACCGGTTAGCCTGTTACTTGCCATTATGGGCTATGGTTTGGTTTACCTACTGTCGGGTTAAAGTAGGTGCCATCATGATTCGAGAAATTGGGTCGTGACACAAACCCAATATGTTATTTGACTAAAAATGACACACCACACTCAATGATACCATCAAAACACCAAACAAAGACCGTCTGAACCAAATGTTGACCGAAGTCAAATCTTGTCCTTAAACTTTCAACTTTTCAACCAACTACTCAAAAACAATCTGAACGCCTTTGGACTAGAACCAAAGGTTCTACTAACCCAAATAGTACATTCTGGAGCTAATCAAACATTGACAATTCCCATACGACCTCATTATCACCAAATATTAACTTTGGTAAACCATACGAACTTCCAAACCTTCCTAAATGAAAAACTTGTGTAATTCTGATCCAACCACCTCAAGGATCGTTCCATCCACACCTGCAAGCCACAAATACCATAAAACAACTTCAGGAAAGGATAAAATGGTCTAAATGCTCTAAAATTAAAAATCACTATAAGGATTGTTACATTTGTGTTGTAAAATGTTAGTAATTTACAACTTCTAAAAAGGTTTTGTTTACATTAAAACCCCTTAAATATCATAACTTATGAAATGTAACTAAGAAAATAGTAAAATTAGTAGCTTATTTATTAAAATCTAAACTACAAGAAAATATTTTTTTTGTAGATCTTCTTTTCTTTAGAAAAAAATGAAACAAAACTTATTCTAAAATGTGACTCTATTTTTTAATTTTTAATTTTTTATAATAAAAACTACTAAATATAAAGTAAAAGTTAAAATAATGATTAGGCTTAAAACAAAGCTTAAAATTGGTTAAAAATTAGGAAAGTTCAAAAATGAGGTATCTAGAGTTTACCTCTCTTTGATGGAAAAATGAAGAGTTTTTAGACAAAGAAGTAGAGAACTAGACAAGTTTTGACCCGATCATTATTTAAAATGGAGAACGATGGAAGTAGTGGATGCAACTGAGCCATGGTTTTAGACATTCTATATATCCTGAGTTGTAAGAAAATCATGTCACGTGTAGTTCAAAAAGAGGAAAAAGTGATGGTATGATGAGTTGGAGGTCGAATATGTGATGTAAAATGAGATACAAGATAGAGGGGAGATAGAGAAGAAAGAAAGAAACAATCCCACAATTGAAGTAAATTAGAGACAAATATAGATTTGTAATTGCCTAATTTAAACAAACAATTACATGATTGAATTTAATGAAGAAGAGAATTGAACTCATACATGAATAATCTTACTAAAAGATATTCAAGAGAGATCCAATGAAGAGACAAAGGGATTCAACCCATAAACTCACCAGGAGTGTTTTTCCTAAAAATATTATTTCTCTACAATAATATCTATCCTATTCTATTTATATTACTAGGGTTCACTAAGATCAGAAAAGTCACAAATTCCCCTTGAGTACATATACATCATACTATGAACAATATGACCCTAAAATATAATGTTAAGCTATTCTTTTATTGGTTCTTGGATTCCATACTCCCTTGAAACACTCCAACCTTTTGTTGTCAAGTTGAAATCCTTTCATGTAATAAGTACTTCCCACATTTGCATCATTCTCTCCTTTTTGGAAAGAATTCGACCTCTAATTTGTACCTTGAAAATCGTAGAGGGAAATTAGCACCCAAGTGAAAAACAATCTTTCAAATAAGTTACATGCCGCTCCCAAAAATACATACTTTTGTGATAAAACCAAGCATCATAAAATCACATAAAAGTCCTTTTCAAGCATAGTATCAAGATCTTGACTCAAAAGTATATTGTAATCATAAAATAGATTAAAGAAATCAATAATTCTACACATTAAAACATTCAAGTCAAAATTAGATTCTTCAACAACTTGGACCAAATAGTTCCCCAATTCAAAATTTGATTGTACTCTTATAACCACAAGATTAAGAGAACTAACAATATCATTCACAAACCTTAAACACGAGTATGTATTCTCGGGATCAAACACAAACATCAATCCCAAAACTTCCTTGAATTTCTCACTTTCTAACTCATAACATGAATCAAAAATAACAACATTAAATAATATTTACCAATCATAATAAAGTTACTATTTTATAGGTCAAAGACATAAAAATTTACCTTCATGACTTTAGAAAGCCCAGAAATAAGCACTAGCCATTCCAACAAATCATTATTGGCTTTAAAAGATAAAGCTACCTCAAATCTTTTTATAGACCAAGAAGATGCTTCCAAATGTCTTACCTCTTTTGTAGATCCTCTCTTGATGGTGTTTCACAAATAGATCAAAAAAGTTAGTAAACTCATCAAAGAAGGATTGTAACATTTATGCCTATAGAGTTTTGGCAATGCTTCAAATAGATCATGTTTATATTTATTTCTAGAAGCATTCAAAAATTCAACCCAAAAATTATCATCAAGATACAGATTAGAGTAGGTTAATAAATTGATACAAAAATTAGCATCTATCCATTTACTATTACTATCCTATTTGCCTTCCTCATTCTTTAGAAGATGTTCTTTAATTTTAGGAGACTTTCCAACACAATAAATGCTTTCAATAAATAATTTGGGAGTTAGCTTTCTAACATCTAAACAATTAGCACTCTCAGTCAAACCACAAAAATCATTTTTACAAGTTGTGTACTCTTTTTATTTTGGATAATCAAGTGCACATAAGTCAACACAGAATGATTCATTAAATTGGACTTCATCAATAGTGCTTACATCAATAGTGCTTACACCTTTAAACTTATTTTTCAAATCATGATTAATATCAATCACATAATCAATAATAGGACAACACAAAGAGTGACTCACATTCTCAACACAAAGATCACGTTCTAAACTTTCTTGAATACTTTCACCAAATAAAGGATTGTCAAATATTTTGAAATGTTGACATCTTTATGCTCAAAAAGGATATCATCACACTTTTCATGCATATTCATGTCCTTACAAGATAAAGAATTGTTACAATCAAATTCATTTGCAAAGAGACATTCATCATCAATCATATTTATTGTGTTCCTAGTAACTAAAGAAGAAATATATTCATCTTCATCACAAGAAATCAATGAAATACTTTGTATCTCAGGTTTTCCATAGTTTATATAACACTAGCTTGAAACCCTTTAAGATCACAATCAATAAAAGTTTTTGCTACACAATTATATTCAACTAGTGTATGGTCATATTCCATTGGCGTATTAACACAGAGTAAAGAATCATCAACCTTACCAAAAGATGGTCTAGTATTCACACTCAAGTCACTATCAAGTTAATTTGAAGTAACTAGAGAGTTAGGATTAGCCTTTTTACCTTGTTGAGCACTTTAAAAACCTTCTTTACCTTGATTTTCTAAAATTAAGCTCGTTTGCTCACTTGAAGAAGTAGTCCCAACTTGACTTGCTTCTTTCAAGTGTTGAATCTCTTTTTATGTTGAGACATTCTTTTTTTTCTCTTCTTCAAGAATACCTACAAAAGAAGTGGAAACACTAGAAGAACAAGAATTCAATAGGGTAGAGTTAGAATAAGAAAACTTCTCACTCACACTCTCTTGTTTTTCTCTTATCTCATTTTCTTTTCTCTCACTTGGTTCACTTTTCTTCTTTTCTTCTTGTGATAATTCACTCTTACTTTTCAACTCTCTTTTCTTCTATGCTTGTAACCACTCACTCATTTCATTCCAAATATCCTTTCTTTTTCTCTTTTGAGTTGTCATTATTCACTCCCTGACTCTTGTTTTTCTTTTCTCTCTCACTCATTTCACTAAGAATACAATAGGCTCGAAGAATCCCTTTTGAGTCATTGGGATGACCCTTCACATCTATTTTCAACTTAGCATCACTAGAAGCCTCACATCTACTTGAATTATTGGAATGCCCTTGTACATCAAATTTCAAGGTAGTAGTATTCACTTTCACTTTCTTGACTTCCTCATTTGTTGTTGAAGATTCTTTAATGACCATAGGAGTTAAGACATGCTTTTGCTCCATTGAATCTACAACAACAAACCTTTCCAAATTTTTGTCAAACTAAAATTTATTATCTTTGAACCAAGGAGCTCCTAAACATACCAAACAAGTAGACAAAGGATAGAAATCACACCAAATCCCCCCTTGATAGCGTCCATGGTAAATAATGATCTTCACATCTTTGTCAACCAACCATCCACCAAATTTATGTGGTGAACTTTTGTATGATAAGGTATGTCCAACCACTCAACCAAATAAGGATTAATGAAGTTGGTATAACACAATTTATCTACATCTAAAGTGCAATCAAATGTTCAACCACCCTCATATCCCTCCATAATGACATCAAATTTAATTAAAATTCCATTAGACCGATCCTCTCTTTTTCTCAAAGAATGACTACTATAATAATCATGAAAAATATCACAATAATTGTCACGAGAAGTAGACCTATAAGATGAAATTCTCCTTTCTTCATTGTTATCCAAACCCCCATTGTAACTCCTTGTACCTATGTAAGACATAATTTAGACAAGAACAATGGTTAGTAAAGATAATAGATCTCACAAGGCACTCCCTCACGTGTATCACTCAAATGATTGCACACAATTTTCTTTCTACTCGTGTATACACTCAAAGGTCATAGGCTTTTAGGACAACACTCAAATGATCTCACGAACACTCAAGGGTATCCCTTAGTCTCTTCACGATTCTACAATCTCAAATAAGCTCAAAGCAATCTTTCAAGATTTGGTTCGGAATGGAGTTTATGACACTAGCAAAGAAGGACAAAACATACTAATAGACTAGGAATGAAATAAATAGACAACGGAACTAAAAAGAGAAAAGTATGAAAGAAATTGACACGAAATGAAATACGAACACAAAATAACTAGATAACACAAGTAGAACTAATACTCAATGGAATCTAGCTAAAAATTTTGATACAGAATATGATTTACCCATAAACCAAACAACTCAAATCTATGAGTTGGGGTAAAAGATCACTCAAAATCAGCTCAAACACCATATTCATCAAATCTATCAAGAACCAACTGAAATTCAGTTTACCTAATCAATATGGAACATTTTTAAGCATCACCAATTGTTTTTGAAGGAAGGAATCAATTCAAACTCTAAAATTTTCAAGAAAATACGAACTAGGAAAAATAGCTCAATTTCGAATACAAAGTTGACCATAAATTCATCCTTAGATCCCAAAATTGGAACCTAATAGAGTTTATCCAAGATGAAAATAACTTGGATAAAAAAGATAGTGCCAAAATTTGCACAAAAGAGGTCAAAAACTCAATTTTTCGTACTTTAAAAAGTGCAGAAATTTTAGGTGTGAAAGTGGAGAAAAATGGACAAAATCAACTCCAAATAACCTTTAAATGATCTCAAAATCGATATTCAATCACCTTGCATCATTTCCAACAAAGCCCAACAATATTTATATGAAAAAAGCTCTAATTTCAAATTCATTTTTTTTTTGGATTTTGAAATCTTTTTATATTTTCAAAAAAGGTAATAAAGTCAAGGATTAAGAATTATAAGAACATAGCCTTGATCTGATACCAATTGATGTAAAACGAGATACAAGATAGAGAGAATCAAGAAATAGAGGGGAGATAGAGAAGAAAGAAAGAAATAATCCCATAATTAAAGTAAATTAGAGACAAATATAGATTTGTAATTCCCTTATTTGAATAAACAATTACATGATTGAATTCAAGGGAGAACAGAATTGAAATCATAAATGAATAATATTACCCAAAAATATTCAAGAGAGATCTAGTGTAGAGACAAAGAGATTCAACCCATAAACTCACCAAGAGTGCTTTTCCTAAAAATATTGTCTACCTAGAGTAATTTGTATCCTATTCTATTTATAGTACTAGGGTTTACTAAGATAAGAAAAGACACAAACGCCCCTTGATTACATATACATCATACTAAGAACAAAATAACTGATGTACCATGAAAGTATCGCACTTGAGATGCTTAAAATGGTGAATATTTTTAAGTACAAGGGTCATTATATGTGGATATAATGGGTTTTTGGGTGTCTGCAGGTCAAACAGGTCCAGAATATTGGAGTGCTATATTTTGGACAAAACATGGTGATCATATGGAAGCTCCCATAATCGTACATGGATCATACAATCGTACCACCTGATCGTGGGAAGGACCTCCTAAAAATATACCTACAAGGGCAACATATTAAGAGGATCAGACAATAAGATCCGACGACCATACCTAGATATAACGGTCGTACCATGAGGTCGTGGGATTGAAGACCGAAAATGAAGTTTGCAGGAGTTGAAGTGTAGGATGATAAGACGACCACATGGTACGGTCGTGAAAAGATGTCATGGAGTCATACTGAGGGTTTTACCATTGAAGAACTGAAGAGGATAAAGAACACCTCATTTTTATTTTTCTATATTACTTTCAGCATTATGTTCCATCTTATAGTCACGTGTGACACTTGAGAGTGAAGTTATTGCTCTCATTCTCTGTAGATTTGACCTCGACTACTAAGTTAGGAAAAAGTATAGCTAACGACTGTATACATTAATTTCTAGGGTGTATTTGAGCGTTATTAGTGGGAAAATTCCCAGTATAGCAGAAGTTAACATTGGTCAATCTTGCCATAGCCGGCGTATTCTACTATAGAGAGGCTGTTTTAGAGGGATAGGGCCGCTATAGCAGGATATATGTTGATTTCTATAGAAAGTTACCCAAAATTTTTTATTTTTTCAAAACTCGTTCTAGGAATGAACTTATATGCAAAACTTATTGATTTTACAAGTGTTAATTTCTAGGGTGTATCTGAGGTTTTACAAGTGTTATTTGATAACCTAAGTGTTAATCAGATGCAATAAACTTATATGAAAAACTTGTTGGTTTTACAAGGTTATTGTTAGTATCATTGATTGTTGTGATTTATGTGATATCTATTGATTATTGTGAGATGTACCAGTATTTGAATATCTTAATAGAAAGGTTGGTATAAAGTTGGTAGACACTTGATGTCTGAGATTTTGATACATGGAAAAGAGCTTATCCCCTGCAGCTCATGTCTTGTGGGCGATCATATGACCCTTAACATGTATGTAAAAGCTAAAGGTGAGTATGATAGTTCCTTGAGTGAACCAAGGATTATGTGTTTACTTGAGATATTGCTTCCTTGAGTGAACCGAGCTTAAGTATTGACTTGTTATGTTGGTTCCTTGAGTTAACCAGGCTTATGTTGTTACTTGTTGTATTTGAATTCTTTATGTAAACCAGGATTCATGATTATTGCCATAGTTGTTGTTGGAATGGATCCTTGAATGGTCTGGGTTTACTTGCAAAATTGGCATAACTCTATATTGTCTATTTACTTGTGTAATTGAGACATGGTTGATAAAATTGCTTGAGTCATGGTTGTTAACTTGGAGTCTTGTTGGTAGTCATGGTCTTGAATTGACCTATTATCCATGTTGACTTATATTGACTAAACTCCATAATGATATTAAATAAGGTTAAGTGTTCTGAACTTATGGTAAGGTTACATGGTAGGTGTTCCTGGTTGTTCATTCTTTACTGTGCGATGGTTACTCATTCATATTTCTCATTTTGGGTTGGCCGATGACCCTACCAGTACACCATTGTTTTTTGTGTACTGATACTACATGTTCTCTTCTTTTTGTTGAGTGCAGACCATTTTCCGAAGACTGTTTCAAGACTTCAGATGTAGAGCAGATATCATTAAAATCAAGGGTGAGCTACATCTTCCAGGTTGCCATGAGTTCTTCATTCAGTTTCTTGACCATTGTTTTACACTTAGACATTTTAGTTGTTTTGGATTAAACCATTTATTGACATTACAATAGTTTTTGTACAAAGACTTTAACGTTCTATGGGGTTGGTAGTTTTGTTATTTCCATATTATTTATGTTGGATTATGGATTTCAGTTTTATTTAATGGAAAACAACAAGTTTACCTCATTTTGGCTAAGTGTTGGGTTTGCATGTTTGGGGTTAGATAGTTCTCCCACCGGGGGTTAGTATGGGTGCCACTCACATCAAGTTTGGTCGTGACAAAGATCATCCCTCTCTTTGTATTGAAGATAGATACATCAACCAATTTCATTGATGGTGGATGTCAGCTAAAGATCTTTAAATTTTAAAACTACTCTATCGGGATCCCAAAATTTCAGTAGGGTCTTGATCAAATAATGGTTAGGTGCGACATATATCAAAGAGGTCAAAAATCCCAGCTATCGATGAACTTCTTCACCATGTTCTCTTTTGATATCCTCCTATCATCTTCTAACTTGTGGGGAACTCCCACAACCATTCAGGTTTTGGCGAAATTTGATGAACCTTCCATTTGCAAGTCTAAAAATAAGACAAGAAAACAAAATTTCTAAAACTCCATTTTTCATAAATTGGCTTGGATTAGTTTATCATGATCACTTAGCACATAATATGTAGTCTTGTCTATGGGTGGTAGGAACCCTTTCTACAAGAGGAGGTTACTAACTTTGTGGGTTAGCCTCAATAGACCCCACCGATGGCAAATACATGTGCGACTTAAACACAAGAGGTGGACATGGTGCTATCTTAAGTTTTCTAATATTTTTGTAGACACAGACTCAAGGTTTTCTTATGCGAGAAGGAACGTGGTCACACAGTAGAAAAACTATACACTAACCACACATATATGCTAACTCTCTAAATAGGATATTTGAAAGAATTTGGAGAAGTCCAAAGGCACAACATCCGAGCATAGTGTATAGTGTGTGAAAGTGTGAAGTTCTCAAGTGGGGCAAGTATGAACGGAATGCCAATCATATAAAGCAGTAACAAGTAACATATAGTGAAGATAACAATAAGTCAAATTGGCATTATTACGTGCACAAGTAAGGAAATAAGGTAATGAAGATAACAAATACGAGGGATGTTTGTAGCAATCCTCATGGTAGTTTTTAGCTTTTTCTATATTTTGACCATTTTGTCCTTTTTTTTAGTTGCTTTATGTCATTTATGTATTGTGGGGATGGTTGGCATAGTCCCCGAAGCACTTGGAAGTGATTTATATCAATTTGAGGTTTTGAGTAGCGTTTAAAGTGATATAGTTGACTTTGGTCAATATTTTATAATTTAAGCGTCAGATGGTCATTCTATTAGTTCCATTAGCTCTAGCACATCAAAATTTAGTTGGTAGTATGGTTTGTTTAAGTCCCAAGGATATTGGAGTAATTTTGAGCATTTGGACGAGAAGTTAGAATTTTACGTTTAATATTGACTTTGGTCAACATCCGCTGATAATGACCTCCATTGGAAATTCTGTCTGCACTGCTGAGTATGGAATGTTGTTTGTAAGCTATTTGCATATTTGGTTTGTGCTCTTGAGGATTCGGATGAGTTATGGGTGAGTTTTTGAACATTTTGGGTGCTTTGGCCCTGTTTATGTAAAATCCATCGACAAAAAGGTTCGTTAAAGTCGAGATCGAGCTTTTATTGCGAAACATGAAAAAATTCTTTACAGAGCAAAAAAAATATCTGACTAGGAAAACGAGCATGAAATTGAGTTTCGATTGAACACTTATGACAATATCATTATTTAAGAACTATAGGAAAAACAATTGGGTTATATCTCTATCGTATAAGAAATTTTAGGCCTTTTTAGTGAAAAATAATGTTGCTGGTGCAAAAAATATGGTGCATAAATAGCTGGTGCAGATTTTCTTGAATGGTGTATTTAAATTTCAGATTGTGTTTATTGGTATTTTGAGCATATTAGGAATTCTAGAGATCAAAATTAAGTGATTCTCGCAGCTTTTTTATCGATTTATCAAGGGGGAAAGTATGTAATGCTTCGGTTGGTATTCTTTCATGATTTATTTAGCTGGTTTTCTTTCTTTATCCGTGAATTTATTATAGAAAAATTGAGAATTTACTGATTCAGATTTGGTTTTTGATGAAATTTCATATTTAGGATACTCATCTTATAGATAGATGAATTTTGACAAAAATTTATTGATTCGTCAATCGTTTTTTCGTTTTTAAACCTTTTCTGAATATGAAAATTTAAGGGTTTCCAAGTAAAGTCAAATATTGATATTTTGATGATTTCTATCTCAATTTCAATTTCATTTTCATTTTCGATGGAATTTTATATTTGAAACCCTTAGATTATGGGTAAAGTGATTTTTCTACTAAACTTCCAGTTTTACCTTTTATTTTCAGGATTGATTTTTGAGGTAATTTTTAGACTTGAAACCAAAATATATCAATATGGTTATCATTGGTCTTGTATTTACGTGTAGATGTCATATTTTACTAGATTAGATGCATTTAGTGGTGATTCGGGGGAGTAGAACTTCTGTTTGATTGTTCGGGTTGTTATATGACTTTGCGGGTCTTCTTTAAGGTAAGGTGAAATCTACCTTGACTCTTTTCTGGAGTGTTTATATGTTATGTGCTTATTTCTTGTGCTTTGTGAATGCCTAAGGGTTTTTGAGTTTAGTCTAGACATGATGACGAGCATCTCCTCTGGTACCATAGTCTATTAATAGGAAAAAATAATAAAATGAAAATTTTGATTGTTCTCTCTACTTGTTGACATGCATATGGTAATTATGGATAGATGACTTATTGATCTTGAGTAAATTGATAGTGGGTATCTATTTAAGAGCTTGAATCATGTTTAGTGGATTTTGATGGAATGATTGGGGTTTAGTACAGCTTAGGGGATAAATATGTTTGTAGTTATTTGATGGAATGATTGGGGTTTAGTAACAACTTTGGGTATAAATTGATTTTTATACTTATTTTATGGAATGATTGGGGTTTAGTATACACTTTGGGTATAAATTGATTTTTGTAGTTATTTTATGAAATGATTGAGGTTTAGTAATCACTTAGAATATAAATAGATTATTTTATAATTAAGTAGTTAAAAAGAGGAATCTTGGCTTGGTTATAAGGTAAGTGAATGATGGTGAACTTTAGGACATGTTTGTTAACTAATATAGTTCCCCATTTAGTATTTGAGTCTAGTGGTGTCATCATTGGGAAAGGTGGAAACTTATCGTGTAAAACACGCTATGGTTTGTGTAAATTTTCTATGTTTACGTTATTTGGATTGGTTATCATTATTGTAATTCCCGAGTAGGGGCTTGTGTCGACTATATTATTGACTTGAGAGCTTATTATTATTGTGATTCCTTAGTTGGGTCTTGTGATGATCCTATTATGGGTGTCTATATGATTTCTTTACCTTTGCATTGCCATAAGGGGCTTGTATCGCGATTATTGAGGTTTGTGGTGACTTGAACTTATTTATACCATTATTGAGTTGATTATAATATATTGTTGAGCTAGTTATAAGTATGAATACTCATTCATTAATTCCTATTCATGGAACTGGTACCACTGAGAAATACTAATTTTTAAAGAAAATGAGATACTTTATATGACGCCTTAGCCAAGGGATGTGCTGGTAAGATTGATTGATGAGATTGTGATAGTATATAGGTTGCGAACCTTGCATGGATACTCTCCTAATAGCTTAAATCTCGGAGGTGTATACGAGGTAAAACATATGATCCTTGCATACACGTCACACCATCATATAGCACTGCATTGCATTCATTTATGTGATTGATATTGTGTTTGATTATTTCCATTCGTGTTGCATTATCATGATTGAAAAACACTTAGACAAGTGTTCTTGTTATGATATTAATGGATTTCTAAGGTATTTCCATGTTATGAAATGAAATTGGCTTGGTCCACACAATAGTTTTCCGATTGCTTCTTACTTTATCAAAAACACATAAATATGATATTGGGTAGAGACTTGTTTTGTGGACTGTTGAGGGTGCTAAAGGCCAGGGAGAGTAGCAAAAATCCCATGTATGTCAAATACGGAAGAGTTACGCTACCAAAATACTAAAGATTTGTTGTGTTTTAAGACTGGCAAAGTCAAGCCATCCCGTTACGGGTTGAGAAGACTTAGTTCCATGGAAAACCGTCCTTTAGAGTAAAGGATGTGAAGCCCCAGTCATGAGAAAACTCTTGTGGTGTTGATGAAATCTTTGATTTCATATGGCTGCCACCTATATAGACGTGAGTAGCCTTTCATGTTGGAAAATTAGAAAGACTATGATCTTGCTTGAAGCTAATATTGCCTGTGTATCTTCTCGTGCCTATTTCACCCCCTCATATTGGCAAAGTCAAGCCATCCCATTGAGGGTTGAGAAGTCTTTGTTTCATGGAAAACCATCCTTTAGAGTAGATAATGTGAAGCCCCAGTCGTAAGAAAGCTCTTGTGGTGTTGATAAAAGCTTTGAATTCGTATGGCTGCTACCTATATGGACGTGAATCACCTTTCATGTTGGAATGTTAGAAAGCCTATGATCTTGCTTGGAGCTAATATTGCATGTGTATCTTCCCGTGCCCCATTCACCCCCTCACATTAGTATCAGATCCAGCCCACTCTCTTCGGAGGGAGGAAACAAGTGTTTGCATAAGATCTATCTCCGTTGTCATTAGCGCCAACTTTACATTTTGAGCCTTTACTTTTAGTTTGTTTGAGTCTCTAGTTATAAACCAATTCAGAGTCTTTCATTATCAGTTTCAGAGTCCTGTACATATTTATGTCTTAGTTATTGTCCTTAGATTTTAGAACAAATAGTGTCCGAGTCTTTTTCCTTAGTTTTTAGAACAAATACTTCAAGTCTTTATTGTCCAAAAAACACAAAAATGTATTGATTTCAAAGTCTATATCATCTTCCTCGTCTGCATCTAGTCCATATAAGTCTTTACAAAATTACATTTGTCTCCTACTTTTAGTAAAACTTTGTCATGTAAATATGACTACCTCTATGAAGTAGATGTGTTGCCACCAGAAAAAAAAATATCTTCCACATATCTACTTCTACTAAATCCATACTCAGCCTTTGTCAAGAAGGCATGTAACCCGTGGCTGCAAATCCGATCTTTGGTCCAACAAAATGCAAAAGGAGTTAAAGAATATGTTGCTACATCAAAATTTGACCAACATCCTATTCTTGCGACTCAGGAGTAATAGTTCATTATTCTGCAGATGACGAAGAATTTTTCGCGATAGTGGAAAAGCCAAGGCTTTACCCATATCCATTTTGGTACCGTAAGAGTTGCGTTGACAGAAGAAAAGACCAGGCCATCTTGGCACGTCTTTCCTTTCTCTATACTAGATACAACGAGTACCAACATGCATACTTAGGTACGTCAGAGATTACACTGAATGTCTAGACAATCTTTGTCATCATATTTCCCAACTTTAATCTGTCCCTCTCTGCTCCATATCTAACGAAGGCATTGAAGATCCAGGTTTAAATCCTTGGATATCCTCAACCTAGAGATGCCATATAGGCAACACTACACTACCAGATAGCTTGTGTCACACCCCGAATCCCATTTGAGACGGACTGGCACCTGAAGCCGTTGAGGCCCGAGAGAACCAATCTTTGCTCATGTACATTTATATGCATGTCTCTATATGAATGGCATTCTATCTCATGCAACTTATGAAATACCCATTACAGGAGTCATGGAAAACATATACTATATATGAAACTTGGCCATTAGGGCCATCAAGTCAAAATAGACATTCATCTCTTACATTCGACTTTCCACATCCGTCTACAAAGCCTCTACAGATACCTGTACATAATCAACCTACAGTCGGGACAAGACCCCGCTTTATACAACATTTACAATGAAAAAACCAAAATCAATGTACACATGAGACTCGAAAAGCCCCGAACCAATTGGAGCTCACCAATGATCCGCGGATGACTCGTAGCCTACAGTGGGGGTCTACTAGTACCTATGCCTGCAGCAAGTAAGGTAAGTTCCCCCAAGGGAGTCAGTACGAAGAATGTACTGAGTATGTAAGGCTATAAGAAACTACATCATACATAAGAATGTCAATGGAATCAATATAAGAGAAATAGTCAATATGGATAAACCGTCTTTTTGAATGTGAGGAACCATGTTCATTATGTTTATTACGTTCTTTGCCTTTACGTTCTTTCCTTCATTCGTCACTTACTCCTTCATTCATTACTCATCCTTCCATTCATATAATTACCGGGCCCCAAGCTGATCAGTGGGTAATCAACAGTTTTTGGGATCGACCCATGCTAGGCTTTTCTTTTGCCCCTGGGATACCACCCGTAGTAGTGGGATTGACCCATGCTAGGTGTTCTTTTCACCCCTGGGATTACACCCAAGATATTAGGATCGACCCATGCTAGGTATTTTAACCCCTAGGATACCATCCAAGAATAGAGACTTCCTTACCTCACTTCCTCAATCTTAGAAATACTTCATTCGATGATCAAGTCATTATTGGAACTTTTGAATATAATATTATTGGAAATTGGAACCATGTTCATAATTATGTGACACATGAATGACAATAGATCAGGAATAAGGTATATATGATTAACAATAGATGATAACCTGAAATGAGATACCTTGGAACATTTCGGAAATGAGTAAGTACCATAACAAGGTGAATACTATATGCTGCAGAAGGATACAGAAAGAGTAACCTTACATACCTTATCTTTCCAATATGAATACAACAATTCTATATGTGAAGACAATAATCCATCTCCTTCCTTACGTCTTACTCTACAACATAAGTACATAACGGAACCAACATTAACCACAAGCTACCTTCCAAGTGCATAAGACGACAATGAGTTACATGACTGCCATATAACGTCATTTCACTCTTTACAATACCATTTACTGCATTACCATACCAATAAAACCACAACATGCCACATATCAACCATGACATCATAAACCAATAGTATTTCACACCAAGTTTATACTTTACACTTCCTCATTAACACCACGTCGCATTTACTCTATCAAGTCGTCTCCATAGCTTTCACAATAATACATTAAAGACCATCCATAATTGATACAATTAAAAATACCTCCGGGACACTCCTTTAAAGTTATTTAAAAGGTACCATAAGTTGATAATTGCATCCATAAAGGGTATAGGGGTTTCGGGGGGTCAAAGAGATGCAAACAAATCCAAAACAGGGTTCTGGGCTGACCTGCGAAGCCACCTGCGCCCATAGGTGGTTGAGTTGCATCCGCAGGTGCCCCTTGGCAGTTTCTAGGGTCAACTGCGTTGGCATCTGCGCCCGCAGGTGCCCCACCCGCGAGGGCAGATGCCCGTTTCAGCCTCCGGGGGTCATTTTAGGGTCCTTTTTCGCAATGAATGGTCCATGATAATAACTAAACTTCTCTTAACATATTTAAGATCATATTATATTCCAACGAACATACATGGTTTCACAACGCACATAAACATCACCAAAACTACATTTTTCCCTTCAATACGCCACCGGTTCCATGTACAGTTTCACAACAACAATTCCAAATGTTATACACAGTAACAAAGTAAGTTAAGGACATAAACACATCATACATGTTAATATGTAATCCATCAAATTCATTTCCTTCAAGACCACAAGTCTATTTTCAAGTTTACAGGGCAAAACCCTTCACCGATTAAGCAAACATAAATTGTTTCGCACATAGTGAACTTCTCACACTTCACCAACATAACCAAAATGATCTACACCATATTCCATGCATATAATATATTAAACCATGAGAGTATACACTTACCCAAGCTTTCAAAGGAGTGATCTTTCCCAAAGAGGATGATAGATTAGGGTTTGAGTTGAGAGAATGTTGTGGAAAATTCTAGATTTTGGCATGTGTAATGAAATGAATAAAAATCAGATTTTTGGTGCATTTTATAGACCCTTAATAGTCATCCTTATCCATATTTTGGTCAATAATTAATGTGTTGATTTGGTCAAAACAAGAATGGATCATTTCCTTCTTGTTGGGCCATGTCTTTTACCTAATTTTGAGCCTTAACTTGAGCCCATTTGCACAAGGTTTGTTTAGCCCAATAACTTCCATGAATAATATACCATTTATCACAACTCAATTAATTCCATGAACATTAGGGTAGTCGCATGAGTTTCGAAAGGTACGGGGTGTTACAGCTTGGTGAGTTTAGAACCATGCCATGGACCTATCTCTTCCAGATGGCAAAATTGGTTTATTCTTAAACATAGATGCCACTTATGGAACCATACAATGCACCGAGATCCCGATGCAAATCTCTAGGGAAGAACTTGTCAAAAGTTTTCTAGACTCATGGGTCATAAATTATGAGAAATTGAGAGACCTTTATCAGCCTCTCTGGTCCACTAAACCCACTTTTAAAAGAAAAAATGATGACATAGTCTAAGTTTCGACCACTCCCATATCAATAAGCCTCACAAAACAACCTTCTCTATACATATGTACCAACCCACTGATGACCTTCCGGATTAGAAGAACCCAGATGCCATATCTTAGTTCCTTAATAACTTCATGAGTGATTATGATTGGATGAAATATTTCAATAATGAGAGTTGTACTAAAATGTAGAACAAATGTCCTTTCACGTGACACTACCCATGGAATGTTAATTGTGACAAAAATATATGCCAGGAGGTTGATGTAAAACCTACCACATCAAAAACTAAAACCTCCCAAACCAGCAAAGAGCCTGAGCATCAAATGTTTATTACCCATGGAATGTTATTGCTCCAGTCACACAAATGATTTCCCACCAAACAAAAACTTTGAAAAGGATAACCTAAGCCATGCTCCAAAAATACCACAAAATAATGTTATCCTACCTATAGGGAAAAAATGTCTCTCAGTGACACATAAGCAACTCTCAACTGGCAATCTGAAAATGCCATGTGCCAGAACAAGATGTTAACCAATATCAGTAAATCCCTTAGAAGTATTGCTCATACACAGAGTAAGTTGGTGAATAAGGTTGAAATAAGAACAAACAAGAAGAACAAACATCTACTCAACATGATTGACTTATCCGAGGCCTAGAACTATGGCTCAAAACCTTATAATATGATATATGTCCACCACGCACCTCACTATCCCACTTTTTTGACCAATAACAAAAAGAGATGGCTTCTCTAAAGGAACAAATACAATACCTGAAATATGGCAACTTTGAACAGAAGAGAACCCAAAGCTTACTACCAAAGCCAATAAATCAATGGTGGTATTAAATGAGCTAAAATCTCTTTAAATCTCAATAAACCATGATATAACCATCACATCGTACCACAGTAATGAAAAGTCATGTAAGACATCAATAATATCATTTCAATCCCCCACACAAACATCACAATAAAGATAGATGTCAAATAATACTCAAACAAGACCATTATAAACCCCCCCTCAGGTATCACAACAATAATCATTTCTCAAGTCAAATATGATACTCACATAATCCCCCATATGGGCATCACAACAATAATAATCTCTCAGGTCAATAATAGCACTCATATAGTCCCCCACAAAAGCAATACAATAAAAAAAACTATCTCAAAATATGAATCTAGTGATAAAATACCCAACCCATAGCATACTTCACATAAATGGTTAACTTCCAGCCTAGTCTGAAGAAAGTTAAGCCATAACCTACCTTAAAAAGTTGAAACTCAAGCCTGGATATTTCAACAGGATGCCTTTCCCTTTTGTGTAGCCTCAGAATAAACCAAATCTATCAAAAACATAATCTACATATCAAAAGGAGTCTAATGATACCCATATTAGCTACTTTTATTTCAGGTCCAAAAATATTTTATAAATTGACCTAAAAGGAGAAAGTGTAAAATTAGAATTTTATTTAAGAATCAGGTTTCCCATTATTCAAGGACTAAAAATATGAAAACCCACTGAAAAAGAAGTTGAAATCAAGGCTGAAATCATCGAAAATCCATTTTTCTCACTTTACCAAGGAAGACCCTAAAATTCAAGTTTAAAGTCCTGGTTTTAAAGAGAAAATCAATGGGAAATGATTGAAATAAGGTTTAGGAATTTACTAATGATTAATGAAGAATAATCCTCTTGAAATCACCAGTAATTGAGGTCTCAAAGTCCAACAATGGAGAAAAATACAGATATAGGGTTTATCTACTATTTTGTGAACATCAAACTATGACTGCAATTAGCCTCTCACGTTCGTGAAGGCAAATAAATTAGACCTACTGATGTACCATGGTTTCACAACAATTTTGACGCTTAAAATAATGAAACTATACAAGAAATTTGGTGTATTTATGGATATGATGTGTTTATTTAATTGTTTTACAGGAAAACAGGTCATAGTAGTGAACAAAAAACAAAAGAGCTAAAATTAACTAAGTACAGACTTCTGGTTCTAGGTCATGACTCGTTGCATCACACTACGAGTCGTGGTATGGCCTGTACTGAGAAGAATGAAAACTCTTGAAAAGTTGCAATCCAATGCATTGGCAATGACCCTCACTATGAGTCGTCACCTGACTCATCCTAAAGAAACTATCCAAAAGTCCCGCAGATGTGAAACTCAAGACAGTGGCAATGACTCTTCCCTATGAGTCATCATGATAGGGGATGAGTCGTTGCTTGACTTATCCTGAGCAAAGATGGCAAAAGTTCTTAAAGTTGACAAAGTGAGATTCAGTGGCAATAGATCACACAATAACCCGTCAAAAGTCACTACAAGTCATCACAGTGATGCATCACCAGCCAACATGAAGCCAACCAATGAGCCATTGACACGCACAATAAGTGGTAGCATGACCCTATGACTCGTTGCCACTGTCGATGATCTTGTTCTCCTACATTGTTTAGGATAAAATTTCTTTTGTATCTATAAATACTCCTTTTAGGTTTTATGTTTAAGGCTATGTACTTTTACCTTTTTTGAGTGCATAAACTTGTTCATAAGAGTTGTGAAACATATTTTGGTGATTAATCACAGTTGAGATTCTTGGTATTATTATATTCTTCTTGTAAGTACATGGTTATGTCTTCTTCTTTGAATTATTATCGTGTTCTTGTAATTATTAGTAGCTAAACCCCAAAACTAGGGTTGTGGGAACCATGATTGAATAATCAAGTAGGGTTCAAGTACAAAGTGATTCTAGATCGGTGTGTGTGCATGTGTTGTTATTTCATTCACATTGATTGCTTTTGAACGAGTGCATGCATTAAAACTCGCTTGTATTCTTTATTCGCTTGAACCTAGAGAGGAAGAGATTAGGAAAAGGGAGTCAACAATGGAGACTTAGAGCTAGCAACCTTTACTCAGTAGCTTGAGAAACGAATGTGGGAATGCTAATCTGGAATCAGGGATAAGGGTTAGATCACTAAACTCATGAGACTTGGATGGGTAATTGGGGATAGGCATTTAACAAGGGATAACCAGCCATTTAGGTGAACTTACCTTATAAATTCTACATGCTAAGCACCTGGATAGATCACCAGTATGGAGAACGTAAGGAGTTATAAGATCATGGGTAACACAATCCTAGTGTCTCACCATTATTGATCACAACACAACTCAATTCAACAATTGTTACTTCATTACATACTGTCTTCAAAGATTACATCAAAAACTCCCCTTTTGGGAAATAACTAATTAATAGATTAAATAACTTAATTGACTAAGCTCCTAGCCATATTCCTTATAGGATTAACCCCAACCTTGGTTGGGTTCCATATTTGATTCAACGAACACTTTATACTTCATTATGAGGTGTAATTTAGACGACATCAAATTTTGGCGTGTTGCTGGGAAATACAATTTAGGATTAGAGTAATTATGTTTATTTAATTTTTAGTCCTTACTTTTTGATTTGCTTTTTCTATTATTTTTAGGGTGCATGCCCTGTACTTGGAGTCAAGACAATCCTCTGATTCCACTTAAGCTTAAAATTGAAAGGACACTGAGAAAGTTGAGAAGAATGGTTATTGATGGAGAGCACGAACCACCTGCACAAGCCACGACCAATATGATAGCTAAGAAATAGTCTAGACTAGATGAACTAGCTCGACAAGCTCAATTGGAAGAAGAAGCTAGACCAGAAGAATTTGCCCATCGGGATGCAGTGGATGAAAAAACTATACAAAGAAGGAGTTGGGGTCTTACTCACCAAACTCATTGTTATGTCCCCCGATTTGATGATAAAGATGATGGCACTAACCAAGATGGCGTAGGTGAAATAAGTGTTATTGTTCCACCCCTATTGCCATCTAGGACTATGTTTGACATCACCAGCATGATGAAATAATTGTTAAACTTGAAAACGGTATTCACTGGCCACGCTACTACTGATGTAAACATACATATAACAAAATTTGTAAGGATTTGAAAATCCTACAAGATACCTAGTATGAAACAAGATTCTATCAGACTACTGTTTTACCTTGTCATTGGCTGGTAAAGATACTCTATGGTTGATGGATCACTACCTGGCAGAAGTTGAAGATGGCTTTCTTGGAATGGGTTTTCCCATCGTTCTGAATGTTGTATCTAAAAAATGAGATTTATAACATCAAACAACTAAATTTTGAGGCATTGTATGAGACATAGTTGAGGTTCAAGAAGAAGCTACAACAAGTCCAAAAACACAGAATACATTAGCATAGTTTTCTTGATATCTTCTACTGATCTTTGAATTCTAATAACAAGGATGTAGTGGAAACTATAATAGGCGGTACATTTATGAGTATAAATTGGGTAGAGGCATCAGTGATACTTAATAGAATCACTAAAACTAATAGAGGTTGGCACGTATGGGATTCTGAGGTTCCCATAGTCACTTATTCAATAGGAGCATATGCAGAGTAACAAAGAGTAGATGATAGGCTCTCTTAAGAAGTAGTGCAAATAAGAACCAAATTAAGCTTGATTGCAAAGCAGTTCACAGAAATAGGTGCAGAAAAGGTCCATGTAGTCGGTTCTTAAAGTAAAGTGCCTATAGATGATTACTCTAATTCTGATGAGGAGGTGAATTATTAAGATGATCAGATGGCATGTTTTTGGGCCAAAGACTAAGCGACTAACAAATACACTTGGCGCCAGGTCAAAGGAATCAAGGTTGGAAACATTATAAGGACAATAACTATAACCAATCAGGGTATAGAGATAGAAGTAGAGGTAGAGATGGTTATTGAAAGAATAAAGATGGTGAAAATAACAACAAAATTAGGTTGTAAGTCCCTCCAAGAGTTCGTGAAACTGAGTCTAGTAATGCTAGGGTGGAGCAACTGCTTTCTAAAGTGTTAAAAGGGGTAGAGAAAGCTGATGATAGCCTTAAGGATATTTGAGTGGATATTTCAGGGATAAGTCAGAAGGTAGAGTAACATTCTACTGCTATTAAGTAACTTAAGTAGCAGTTCAGCCAGATTTCTATACCTTTGAACCAACACCAGAAAGGTACACTTCTAAGATACACTGTCCAAAAATCTGAAGAAAGATAGACACTATATGGCTGTGACCACTAGAAGTGGTAAGATGACTGATAATCCTACTATGTCAATAGTTGTTGATGATGAGTTTGAGCCTATGATGATTGACATTGAAAAGGTAGCCAAATTGGAGGATCAAGTTGTTGAGGAAAAGTCATCTGGAAAGCTATCTCTAGTTGCTGAAAATGAGAGAGAGGGTAGAAAGGGGAAGGAAGATGAGGTCCCATAAATTTTGACTACCATTCCATGAACTCCTCCATCTTTTCCATTGAGATTAAAGAAGAGAGCTGAAGAAGGAAAATATCATAAGTTTATTTCGATGTTGAAGTAATTGTCTGTGAACATCCCTTTACCTAAGGCACTTAAGAAAATACTTGGATATGCAAAGTTTATAAAGGATCTTGCACTGAAAAAAAGGACCGTTAGTTTCAATCCTGTTAATAATTTGCACCATTATAGTGTAATAGCTTCCCGATATCTTGTGCAGAAAAGGAAGATCCTGGAGCATTCATGATTCCATGTACCATTGGGGCTTTTAATATTGCAAAGGCTTTATGTGAATTGAGTGCTAGCATTAATTTGATGCCGCTTGTAGTATTTAGACAGTAGGGGTTGGGATGGCCCAACTTTGATGAGACTTCTTATGGCGGATTGCATTGTAAAGAAGCATGCAGGTGTTTTATATGATGTTTTGGTGAAGGTTGAGTCATTCATCTTTCTAGATAGTTTTGTCATCCTCTATTGTGAAGTGGATTTTGAGGTTCCCATCATCTTGGGGAGACTATTCCTTATGACTGAACGAATATTAGTTGATATGGAATCTAGTCAGTTGAAGTTTTAGTTTAACAATAAAGAAGTGACTTTCAATGTTTGCCAATCTTCAAAGCAACCAAACGACATGCGTATGGTCTCATTTAGTGATATAATTAATAAAGAGTCCTTGATAATTCCTATTAAGGAGAGGCTTGGTGTTGAGGCACTAGCGGCAGTGATCATGACCTTTAAGGCTGTTGGTATTGAAGAGTATGATAAAATGGTAAGCACACTTGATGGTATGGGTTCCTACTCTTATGCTTCGAAAAAGTTAGAATTAGATTTGAAGAATAGGGTAACTCCACTAGCCAAGCTTTCTATTGAGGAGACTCCTGTCTTAGAGCTCAAAGCTCTACCATCCCATGTTTACTATACTTTATTGGGAGCCAACAACACTTTGCTATTCATTATGGCTCCACCATCCCATGTTTACTGTTCAAGAGGACTGTCGAATTGTCCATTGCATACATTATTGGTATTCCGCCTGGAATCTGTACTCATAAAATCCAACTCGAGCAAGGTAGTATTCCTTTAATTAAGCATCAATATAGTCTTAATCCGCCTATGAAATAGATAGGCGTGAAGAAGATCATGAAGTGGTTGGATGCAAGTGTGGTTTACCCTATTAGAGACAGCATATGGGTAAGCCCGATTCAATGTGTACCAAAAAAGGGTGGAATCATTGTGGTTCCAAATGCTAAGAATGAACTTATTCCGATGAGACTGGTCACCGATTGGCGTGTGTGCATGGATTATAGGAAGCTGAATGTATGGACCAGAAAAACATTTTCTAATGCCATTTATGGACCAAATATTACACCGTCTTGCTGGTAGAGGATTGTATAATTTTCTTGATGGTTAATCAGGATACAATCATATTTCGGTTACTCCCAAAGACCAAGAGTATACCACTTTTACTTATCCATATAAGACATTTTCTTTCAAGAGGATGCCTTTCAGATTATGTAATATGCCAGAAGCCTTTCAGCTATTTATGATATCTATCTTCTCATACATGGTGGAGGACACTATCGAGGTATTCATGGATGATTTTTCTGGGTTTTTTGACTCTTTTGAAGATCGCTTAGCCCATCTGGCTAGTGTTATAAGGAAGTGAAAAGACTGTAATTTGGTGCTTAATTGAGAAAAGTGCCACTTCCTGGAAAAAAAGAGATAGTGCTCCATCATAAGAATTCAAAAAAAGGGATCGAGGTTGATAATGTAAAGATTGAGGTGATTGAAAAATTACATCCACTAGTTTATGTGAAGGGTATTCAAAACCTTTTTAGGGCATGATGGATTTTATCATAGGTTCATCAAGGATTTTGCTAAAACTGCCCATCCCTTGTGCAAGTTATTAGAGACGGAAGTGAAGTTTAATTTTGATGATAGATGTCTAAAGGCATTTGAGTGCCTTAAGGAAAAATTGACATCGACCCTTATCATTGTTTCACCTAAATTGTCCATGCCTTTTGAGATTATGTGCAACTCTAGTAGAGTGGCACTAGGATCGGTCCTAGGCCAAGAGTATAGGAAGATGCTCCATCCATCTATTATGCTAGCAAGGCACTTAACCCAGCTCAGAATAATTATACTATGACGGAACAAGCTTTGATAAATTTTGATCTTTTTTGCTTGGCATGAAAGTGATTATACATACTGACCATTCAGCTCTTAGGTATCTTATAGACAAAAAGGATACAAAGACTAGATTGATTCATTGGGTACTTCTGTTGTAAGAATTTGACTTTGAGGTTAAAGATCGAAAGGGGACCAAAAATAGTGGCTGACCACTTGTCATGACATGAAAAAGAGGCAATGTTGAAGTTGAAGTGAGCTTGACATTGATGACACATTTCCAAATGAGTAGGTATTAGCTGCATCATAAGATGAGTAGGTATTGACGAGTAGGTTAGCAGATTTTGCCAGATGTGTAGTTATTGACGAGTAGGTTAGAGGATTTTATCCAATTATTTGGTAAGTAATGTGGTGCCTAAGGACTTATCCTTTCATCAGTGGAGGAAGTTTATGTTTGATGTGCTGAAATTTTTCTTGGATGAGCCATAGTTGTTCCAAATTATTGTGGATGGAATGATTTGTTGATGTGTCCGAGAGATTGAGATGATGAGTATTCTAGAGGCATGTCACTCATCCCCAATTGGTTGCCATCATAGTGGTGTGTGTGCAACTCATAATATTTGTCCAATATGGGTACTATTGGCCCACCATTCATCAAGACACTCATGATTATACAAAGTCTTATGATCAATGCCAAAGACAAGGGAATATCTCATGGATGTATGTGCTACCATTGACCCCAATACTAGAGAATATGCTATTTGATATGTAGGGTATTGATTTTATGTGCCCATTTGTGAGATTATATGGTATGAATTACATCTTGATTGCCATTGACTATATCTCAAAGTGAGTGGAGACACTGGCACTTTCAAATAATAAGGGGAAGAGTGTGACAACATTTCTAAGGAGGAATGTATTTTGTAGATTTGGTACACCGAGAGCCATCATCAGTGATGGGGGTTATCTCTTTTGTAATCTTTTGTTCAAACACTTACTTGAGAAATATTGTATGAAGCATAAGGTGGCAATACATTACCATCCTTAGTCTAGCGGGAAAGTAGAGGTCTATAATTGTGAAATCAAGACCATCTTGTGAGTACTATAAATGCAAATAGAATGGACTAGTCTAGAAAGATGGGTGATGCATTATAGGCTTATCAGAAAACATTTAAGACTCGTATTAGTGCTTCTCCATATCAACTCGTGTTTGGCAAATCATGTCACTTGCTTTTCAAACTTAAGCATAAGGCACCGTAGACACTCATGAGGTTAAATCTGGCATGGAGTAATAATGCAAAGCTGAGAGTTCAACTTTGAACAAATAAAAGATAAAATGGTACCGTGAATAAAATATTTAGAAGAGAGAATTCACTGTTGGCATCGCTTATTTCCTGGCTAGTTAAAGTCAATATGGATGGGACCATGTTGAGTGGTGATGGTTTTTCCTTATGGTGCCATTGAGCTTGAGAACAATGATTGAAATAGATTTAAATTCAATGTCCAAAGGGTGAAACAATACCTTAGGATTGTTATATAGGTCAAGGTGGTATCTGAGGTATATCTTGATGAAGTCTGAGTAATCAAGATACCCGAGTCATGCCGTGATGTTAAATTAGGCGCTACATGGGAGGTAACCCATGGGTTGGTTTGGTGAAGTCTGAGTAGCCAAATTATCCACATCGTTCCGCATTATTAAATCAAGTGCTGGTTGAGAGGCAACCCAAGGATTTTGTTTTTATTTTCATTGATTTTTAGTTTGTAGGGTAGAACTAATAAGTGTTGAAGTATGCAGGTGGTTGTTGGGGTGAAGCTAAAAATCGGATAAAAATCTGGTGCACATACATCACAAGTCTCGTAGTGAGTCCTACCCAATGGCAGTGACTCGTGAGGTCATCCATCGCATCTGGGAGTGAAAATTAAGTTTGAAAGATTGCAGGAACTTCATCTCACAACTGTCAAAATGAGTCAAAGTGATTCGTAGGGTCTCATGACGAGACATGAGGACTAGAGCAGGTAAGTGCTTTGAACTCTTATGCGATGGGTATTGATGACTAGTCGTATTGTTAGTCATGGTCACTGGTTCAGAGTTAGTAAATAATTTAAAATACCAAAGCCGACCGACCCAATTTGAAAGGAATAGAACCTAAAATCAACACTCGATTAGCCCCATTTGCTCATAAATTGAAATGACTAACTCCCTACACTACCAAAACCGACTCCTCCCATTAAATTTTTCTCATAATTCACTCTCAATCATTGACCAAATATGAAAATAGTGACCCAACTAGTACTAGTCACAACTTTCATACTAGTCGTAACTTCGAATTCCAGTGCTTATTTTTCAAGTGTTCTTCCTTCAAGCATCAATTTCCAGGATAAAAGTAAGCTAAGTTGCTTTACTTTTTTTCTTTGAGATTCTTCTATGGCTATTTGTTCATTGTTTTAAATTTATACAACCTTAGATGAACATGATTGAGTATGGAAAGGGGAGTTTCTTAAACAAAAAATCAATTACTCATAAAATTGGTCTTGGAATATTGGGATTCATACTGTGTTTTTACATTGTTATGTGCCATAACCTCTAATAATTTTTATCTGGAGTAAAGTCTGAGTTAGGCCGATGCATGGCTAGATAAGTTGAATGTAAGGAATTGGTATTCTCTACCATTCCAGTGATTGTAATAGTTGGTGTCGGTCCTATGTTTTTAAAGAAATTTAGATTAAATAACATGTATGCAAAAACTACCTCAGTGCAGTCCTCATGACTCATACACAAAGGCTACAAGTCGTTGTGATCACTGGCATTGTGGTACAAAATTGTAATGTTTCTGAAGTTCATAAATCTACTCAGTACTAATCTCATGATGACTCATAGGGAGACATGACGACTCATAGTGATGACACATTTTGAAAACCTGCATTTGACTAATTATAGGAGTTGGCCACTACGAATCATCCAACGAGTTGTACCCTCTAGTAATGACTCATTCCCTGATTTGTAGTGACTGACAGAGACCCTAATACTTTTCTTTTGTTTCTTCATCTATTTATTTCAAATGTTTACCCTCCAAAGGTACGATGGTACCCAAAAATGGAACAAACAAATGAGTGAAGAAAGGGGAAAACCCACCCCCACCAAAGCCCAAGCTAAGGCTCGGTCTACTAAATAATTGGTAGACTAGCTTACTGCTGAAGAATCTAGTAGCTCAGTGGAGGATTATCCACTAACCACTCCACTTAAGAAACGTTAAAGGTTAAATTGGATAAGGAATTTGGGGCCCAGAACAAAGAATCCATGGGTGACCACACCCTTAAATGTTACACAATGACCTGAACGAACTCCCCAATCTAAATAGGGAGGAAATTTAGGGTTTGAGGAAGGAAATGATGAGAGAGAATCCTGAAACCAAGAAGCGATGACATCTGGTAGTCCCTTAAAGAATAAAGAAGGGATGGGGTCCAGTACTTAAGTCTCAAATAAGGATGATGATGAGATCTCCGTAGAGAGTCCTCTACCATAAGATCAGCCAACACCATAGGTTCAGGTATCTATACTAGTTGAAAGATGGGGTGTTTTAGGTATGAAGTACATCTATGATCGGAACTTAGCAGTTCTGACAAGGTTCAATCGAAGAGAGGTTTCTATGAGGGACCTAGTTTGGTGACCACAAGTATGTCTGAGACACCCGAGTTTGAAAGGTTGTTCAACAAATGCACGTTTGGGTGGATTACTGAGCAGTCCGACTATTACAGTCTTGAGCCAGTTTGGGAATTTTATTCTACATATCAGGCCACATTGAAGGTACAGGCTCCACAGGGTATGCTTTGGAAGGGTCAGCCTCTACTTCCCACCATGTTGATTCATGGTACACATATGGATATTTCAGAGTGTACTATTTCACGCTTCCTATATGGTCGGGACTTTGAGCCTCTAACCAAAATGGTTGAGATAGATCATTAGATAGATGAGATAAGGAAGGTAAAACCGAAACAGATTAACATTGAGGATAAAAGAGTGCATTACAGATAGATGGTAAATATATTGCTACGCAGCGGAAAGAAGTTGAGTGGGTGGCTCGTGGTGAGTATCGAATCAAGAAGGGAACATTGAGCTTTCCCTCTAAATCTGGTGGTCTTTGGTTCATCATAGATTAGGGCCCATGGCTGGAAATAATGTATTGATCCCAGATCGAGCGGCCTTGGTGGTAGGTATTTTGGGGAGCTATGAGATTAATATCGCCAGACTGATTGCCTGAGAAATCTGGTATAGAGCTGTAGAGGATGTGATGAGCATACTAGTCTCATGATGGTTACTCAGATGTGTTTTGAGGTTAGTGTTCTAGATCTTCCCGAGATTGATTCCGTTATAGAGGTTTGTCGTATTACAAATCTTGGGCTGATTTGGGATTTGATGAATCCCAAATCCAAAAATTCTATTATCAAGAACAAATTATCAATGTATGTAGAATCTCCAAAAACCAAGAACAATGTTTAATACTTTAGAACAAAAATGTTTCTAAGGTTATAGAGTGCGTAAACTTAAATAAAATGCAGAACAAGTTCTAAACTAAGATGCAAAACATGCTTTATATGCAAATAACCTCACCACACATGGCACAAGTTCCAATCAAGATTGATCAATTACACTTCCATGACAGACAAGGTCATAATAAATAAAAAATTAAAATAAGCTATATACAAAATTACAACCATGAGTCTAGATTTCAAAAATTATTCTATTTTATTTATACTCAATCACTCAAAGAAAAGTACTACTTAAGATCAGCCCTAAATTAATAATATCAAACAAATCAAAAAAGTCTTTCCTTTCTCTCCTAAAAATAAAATTAAAAAATTATTAAAATTACTCCTAGAAATAAAAATCAAACATAAAAATAAAAATTTACTCCTAAAAAATAACTACTTGGTTCAAAGGTCCCTCTCATAGGAAAAGAACAGTAAAGAAAAAACAAGGGGTGGCGAAGTATGATTTTCTAATGACTAAAAAGCTAAAAATCAACAAAAACTATTCTAATCTATAGAACAAAAGAAAAATCTTTATTTTTTGACTTTTTCAATCTTTCCCCTTTTTTCAATTAAAAATAAATAAATAAATAAATGAAAATCCAATAGCATATTTCACCCTTAACACATATTGAAAGATATCCCACCCCATACTTAAAATTATGCTTTGTCTCCAAATCAATAAATAAAGTACAAGGAGGGTTAAATAAACTCCCCAAGGACCTTTAGGACTTAAATAGCAACATGTTTGTTCAATTTTCATCAAGGGTCGTATGCACCCCACATTTAAGCTCAAACGTGCTCCTTAGCTTCAAATTTTGGTACTCAGACTTTCTCTAAATCTGCAAAAACAATTTTTTTTAAAAAAAATGTGACATTGAAAAAATAAAAATAATAAAAATAAGAAGCTACACTACTACACTACTAAAAAAGGAAAATTGTTTTTTTCCAAATGTGACAGACTGCGGGATTTGTTTTGTTAAAAAAAAAAAAAAAGTGACGCAGTCACTTGTGTTGTAAAATGGCCCTTTGTTTTTTGAAAAGCAATGGACAACATTGATTATTTATGACAGAAAACCTCGCTTTTTAAAAAAAATATTAAATTTTACCCAGAAAAGTGACGATGTCCATTGCAATGTTCTTTATATGAAGCGTCACTGTCCGTTGTTTTTCTGAGAAAACAACAACAAAATTTTCCAGCAAAGCGACCGACTAAAGCTACCATGTCCATCACTTTACTGCATTTTTTGGATGCAAAAATCTATATTTTCATATGCAATTCAATATACAAGCCCAAGCAACATGCATTATTGCTAAAACAATTATATAACAAACACATAATACACAATATCTCATTCTAATCAATTAAAACACATAAACAATCAGAAAAAGACCTAAAAGGTTTTCCCAAAGTTAAACTGAAGTTCAAGAGATGTCTAAAAAGAATCTACAAAGTATCAAATATTTCATAAATCAAACAACTCTAAGGAGTAGCCCCCACAAAATCCTCTTCACTCTCAGTTTCTTCTTCACTACTTGAATCAGGAGATGGACAATGACTGCGATGATGAGTCGTGCTAACCATTTGTTATACGAGTAAAGTTAGCTTGGAGTACATTAGGAGGGACTTCCACATAAGGATGATAGTTTGGAGCCCGGAGGAAGACATGAAACAAAAAATACACAGGGCTATGGACGATCAAGATTCCATTTGGGTAATCAAGAAGGGACCTTGCAGGTTATTTCCTAAATAGCCACTTTTGGCCTATTTTTATAATAGGCTATTTGTGCAAAGGCAAGAACTATAAATAGTTGCCTTAGCCATTTTCATTATTAGACTTTGATGATTTGAGAATATAACACTTGAAGTGTGTTTAAGGGTGAAATCCCTTTAGGCTAGTTTAGTGTAGCTAATCTAGGTTAGTGATGGGTGGATTCCTATTGTTGATTTAGAACACTTTTGCTTGATTGTTCATACTGAGTCACTCATTTGTGGATTCAAGTTTGTTTCTCACTGTATAGATAATCAAGTTTTCTTTCTCCCTTGGTTTAACTGAGTCTTTCTTTCTACTATTTCTCATCTCCATTTCTTCTATTCTAATCTCTTGTTTCTCAATTATCCATTAATTTTGTTGTTTAATTTCATGTTTTTTATATCGATTCTAGTTTTTTGATTAGGATTGTTATGATTTTGGTATCAGATCTTAGGTTTTAAGACTTGTTCCATTAATTCTTAAATTGTAGGTTCATAAATTCAAAATTTCAAAAAACAAAATTAGGTCAAAAAATTGAAAATCAAAAAAATTATTCAAATCGTGTTTTTGTTTTAGGTTCCAACACTATATTCGTGTTTCTCTAGTGTTTAGGAGTCTAGATCTAAAATTTGGGTTAATTGGAAGTGTTTGATAATTTTACCATTGTTGAAGGTTAAAAAGTTTGAAGAAGAAGAAAGTGGGTTTTTTTATCTTGGTGAAATTGGAGGTTTATTTGTATTGTGCTTTGTTTTCCTCATCATAAAGAGTACGAATCTCAAATTTGTTTTGAATTTCAAGTTGTATTTGATAAGTTTCAAGTTTTAAAGTTCATGCTCATTCATGGTGTTCTTCATAGCTTGAATATTGAATAAATGGGTTTATATTCGGCTTGGAATTAAAGGCTAAATTTATTCATGGTGTTGAATGGTGCTTGTGCTTAAAATTTCATGAAAATCAAAGTTAAATTGAGTGAGTTACGAATTGTTGAAGTTCATCAATGATCATAGTGTTCTTCATGAAATTCATATGTTTTTGAGGAAGAATCTTCAAAAGGGTGTTGTTTAATCCAAAAAGAAATAAAGTAGAAAGTGTTAAGGTGTTTTTGGGCCCAAGGGAGTACAAAAGTGTGGAAAGAAATTCTGAAAATTGAAAAAAAGGGAGTAGTCAGTGCCCAAAGGGACACTGCCAGCTGTACATGGTACCCAATATACGTCATATGCATAAGACAACAACAGAAGACCACGTTAGTATGAGCCAGCTTTTCCCAGTCAACATACGAGCCAAATTTGCTTCTGCATTGAGCGGCCTATAATTCAACTTCCACATCCAGCCAGGTCCTACAATGACTCAAGTTGTTGTGTTATCAGCTCCCGCCATTCCCAGCTAGTGGTCTCTACGATGGATCAGAGGCTTTAGAGCCTAGCCATCTCATTTTTAAAGAATTTTCAAGTTTTTTTTTTTTTGAATCTTCGAGCATTTCTCCACAAATTTCAACCATATTTCTTCCCAAATAATTTTTCTAGTCAAAATCTTGATAAATTATTTTCTTTTTCATTAATTCTGCTTTATCTTAGGTTCATAACTTGATTTTAATTAGTAGATTACCTTAGTAAATATTATCAAGTTCTTTGAGTACAATTTTTTTCTTGTGCTTTTCCTTTTGTACTTTTCTAGTTTTATTTCATTGTTAATTTCTTGATTCAAGTTCGTTAGTTCTAATTGAGTCGTCCGTTCTTCTTTGAACAAAAATTCATTCTTCTACAAAGAAGAAGTGACCTTATGAATTGATTGGACAAAAGTAGTTCTCTATTAATTTTTGGAAGACACTTTAGGTGAGTTGAGGGTTTCCACATACGAGAGGCATGAGAAATTTTGCTACCAACTTGTTTATTGAGTTTTACAGGTAGGATGGAAGGATAACTTGTCCATCAAAGTAAACTGAACTCAAAGTTTCAAATTATCATGTTCCTAAAAGACATGTTTTGGAAACAAAAATGATCATTTGTGCGAAAGCAGAGCTTGAAGTTGTCATGAATGATTATAGTGTTCTCAACTCTATAACCCCCTTAATTGTTAGCATGCTCGGATTGCCTTTCTTTCTAAAGAAAAATCCTTTTGTTACTCAAATGTGATATTCGATTGATAAGAGAGTTAAGGTACCTATTTTACTTAGGAATTATCAAGATGAGGTTTGGTGTGATGTAGTGCCCATGGATTCTTGTCAAATGTGTTTGGGAATTTTATGGACCCTAAGTCATGGACTGCCAAATACACAAGATTAGTACTATTACATTATAGTCTTCTTCCGATTCAGTTATACTAGTATCTGAAAAGTCATATATGCTATCGTTACTATCCAAATCATAATCTATATAGTCAATTTGTATATATTCGTCATTATCTATTGTTACTTCCGATATTTGTTTTTTCTTTGGGTCTTTAGGTATTTTTCAATCTTTTGCTAAGTGACCAAACTTTGACGAAAATCTGAAAAACTAAATTACTGTGCGACTCTTACTATTTGCACAGTGACTTGACTCTTTCTATTCACAGATCACATCCTACTTTACTTTACATATAAAACAAAAGACTTTAAGAAAAGTAATTACATATCTTTTTCTTTTGGCTGTCTTTGTCTTATCTTCTTTTCTTTATCTTGTCTGCTGTATTATTGATTGCTTACTCCAGCTGGACGTCTGGCATATCAATACTATCTCCTCCATTGCATTTGGTACATTTGTGGTCTGGATATTTAGTAACTAATTTGCAATATCTGGTTAATATATTTTGAGAAATAAAGTTATTTTTTAATGCTCTTGTCAATGGTTGTTCTTCTGGTTTAAGTAAGGACAATACCCATTTCTGGACTTCTTCCATATCTCTTTGGCATATTTCTCTCGAATTTGAATAAATCATCACCTGGTTTCTGACATAATAACTCCATATGGCATTACCATTTAAATAGTTGTTAGCTAATTCTTGGATAATTATTGCTATGCCAATAGCTCTTTTGTTTGCATAAAAACTTGGTATATCGTTCTCTGGTATCTCTGGCTGTTTTTCTATTTCTTCTGGGATAATCATTTCCCTTGTCATTCCTATCTTTATCACCTGTATGACTGGTTTTACTTCGTTGTATAATATCTCTGCCGGTGCTGTATAAAATAAAATAGATCTCCCTTCGTAATTCGCTTATATCTTGTGAATGCACTTTGTAGGTCGGGTATACCGGATAATTCCTCTCCACTGTATGTGTATATGGTATTAATTAATCCGTATGCGTAGCATGATTTGATTAAATTTGCACTGGTTTTGGGTTGTGAAATTAACTTGTTGTATCCTTGTAATTTTTGGGTAATATAATTTTGGGTTGGTTCTTGTGTTGTTGTAGATCTTGGGTGTTGGTTTAGGTGTGTTTGTATCTCGTGGATATTTCTGATGTAGTTTTGAGAAATATGGTTGTAAATCCTTTTTTCACTATTTAAACTTTCTGCATAGGTAAAAGTTTGTGGTGTTGTGGTACTTTGGGTAGTATATATTTTTGGTGTGAAAGGCTTTGCAAATATTCTATTTAGGTTGGTGTTTATATATGGTTTCTTCGTAGCTGGTTCACTGGTACCTGCAATATTAACAGAATTGTTATGGGTTTTACGGAGTTTCCCAACGTCTCCTTCTACCTCTGGATGTTTAGAGTCTTCCGATCGACTTATCTCAGCAGATTTATAGTCATGCGGCTGACTTGTGCTGGCTGATTTCAACCTAGCTTCATTGATTTATAACTTTTGTCTATGTATTTCAATGTCCTTCTCTAAAGCATGCTTTTATTAATATTTCTGTTCCTCCTAAGTGTACATACTTTATTGGGATTTTTGATTTTATATTTTGTATTTCCTTATTTACTAATTTTTTGTTTAGTATGGGGATTTTTGCTTTTCCTTTTATATATTTGCAATCTATAATATGCTCTTTTTGACTAATTACATAATATTCTTCTTTTGGTGGTTTAAACCATTGTTTAATTATCGGTACATCTAAAATAGAAGAACGAAGAAATCGATAGAAAATATGAGATTGACAAAATAAAAACACAAGCAAAAGAAGAACTACAACACCTAGAGGAAACAAAAAATAACAAAATATTAGAATTAGAAATGTTAAAAAAACTATACACTGACAAACAAAAAGAAAAAGAAAAGAAACGTGAATATGAACAAGAATTAGTGCTAACAAAAGAAATAGAAAAATTTAAGGCCAAAATACAAATGGAAGAAGCAGAAAACATTAGCAGAATGCACATGCTATAACTGTGGAAAGTTAGGTCACTTAGCAAAAGATTGCAAAATACCTAAAGACCTAAAGAAAACGAAGAAATCGATAGAAAATATGAGATTGACAAAATAAAAACACAAGCAAAAGAAGAACTACAACACCTAGAGGAAACAAAAAATAACAAAATATTAGAATTAGAAATGTTAAAAAAACTATACACTGACAAACAAAAAGAAAAAGAAAAGAAGTTGAGGATATATTGTACTGTAATATTGTGCTTTATTGAAAGAGAAGATGAATGATTGCTCTCTGAAAAGTCCAAGTCAATATTTAAAAAGACGCAAATTACACATCATGAAGTTGAACCTAAGGATTTTCCTTTGGAGGTAAAGCAAGCTACTCCTTGTGAGGTTAGTGCTAGGGAGTTGAACATGCAAGTCAACACATCTACTCCTTATGCACCAAAGTGGAAGCTAGAGTTGAAGGGATCTTCAAACCCTTCACAAGGGATCCTTGGCACTTGTCCAAACTCTAATAAAATTAAGATACAAAAGATTAAGAGGAGTAAGGGTGTGATATGTGACAACTCTCTATTAGAAAAATGAGAGGTTATATGGAGTGATGTGAGTGAGTTGTCACAACCTATACTAACTTTTGTAACCTCTCTTCCTTTTCTAGTTGTCTTGATTTTTGTGCAAGTATTCTTGGAAACAAGCCTAGTGAAGTACCTCAAGCAATGAAGAATCATAAGGTGATAAAAATCTTCCCAAAGGAGAAAATGTATGCCAATGTTGAATACCAAGGTGAATGGAATCCTTCCTATGAGATATAAAGTGACAAAGCTAGACCTTACACTTTGTCAAAACTAGAAGATCCTTTTGTGTCTTGTAGCCAATATAGTATAAGTGATGGCTTGTATATGTGTGAGCTTAAAGATCCTTTTCCTTGTGATGATCTTGATGACACCTTGTTGCATGAAGATAATGTCATTGTCGTGAGTGCCCAAACACTAGTCAATCCTATAGATGACCGGGTTGATTCTTCTATTAAGATTGATTTAAGTCCACCTAGTGTTAGCACTTATAACTTGAGTGAAAATGCATTGTCGTGTGAGAGGGGTAGTCAAATGCTAGTTGGCTATAATGGTGGTAATAATTTGCATGATTCTTTTGAGCTTGACATGCTACCATCTAATGTTAATTGTGGTGATGACCAATTTTCTTGTAGAGATGACCTACTAATTGTGGAATTGCATGATGTGTTAAATGAACCTCAATTTAGTGATGACAATGATATAGTTGGTCATATAGTTAGGCAAGTAGGATCTTTACTTAGAGGTGATGATTTCTTAAGTGTTGATTCTATTTCTTATTCTTGTCATGAGGATCTTGAAGTGGAGTATGAATTTAGGGATAATCTCTTATTTAATGATGAATTGAGTAATGTGAATGATAAACATAGTGGTGTGTCTTCTACTATTGGAAGTGTATCCACTCTTGAAGGTTACCAATTATTTGAAAATCCACTATGGTGTGATGACATACTTTTCAATGGCGGAAATTGCTTCTTAGAAGATAACAATTAGTTTATTGGAAGGGATGGTGTTCAAAAGAAAGGTGAGGTATATGATACAATAATCCATTCATCTTTATGTAACCCATTCTTGGGCAAACCCTTAATGTGCTTAAATCAATGAGTAAACCTTTTTATGAGAATACATTAGATGAAGTTGACTTGTGTGACAACTTTATATATTATTTATTTGCATATGATGATACTTATACCTTTAAATGGAGTATGTTGTGTGATAATACAAGTGTAAATGGGGAATATGGGTGTTTCCTTAATCCATTTTTATGGAATCTACTTCCATTTATCCCAGTAATTAGATAGAATATGGGACTTGTGATGTGCTGCTTGGTCAAGATGACAAGCGAGTTGTGACTTGGAAGAGTTTGAGGATGTTCAAGAATTCTTATCACCTTTATAGTTAGACAATTTGAAGCATCGAATGGGACTCTTGGGAGGATGCTTAATACCATGAATAAAGGGAACCCAACTTCCTGGGAGGACTATTTGTTTTGGATTTAATTGGTTTCTAATCGATTTCTCGAAACCTCTAGTGGCATGACTCCATTTGTGAACTCACTTCCCATGGGATTTTGTCTTGATAGGAAGGGTAATGTGTAACTAAATGTCATGATTCCATTCATGGGTGTTCCAACTTGAAGTGATTTGCTTGCTAGCTCTCTTGAGCATGTTGGTACTCTTGTATATGGTAACACCTTGGATGAGGCTCATATTATTGTGTCCTTTCACTACTACCTCTTTCCATATGATGTTGTCCATATTTGTATTGGATTTGTTTGTTTAGAGGTAGGGATTTCTTGGGTTGGTCCATTTGCTTTTGTGACCAAACTATATGGGTCTTTCATATCTTTGACCCTAATAAACCCTTATGGGTGTTTGAACCAATGGAAACACCACCTTTTATATGGTTTTATAGTGGAAGAGGGAAACAATTTTATCTTATGCCCTTTGTTGTTTCTTTGTTCCATGATATTTCTCATAGGCGGATCCTTTGTACGTTGTACAATGCATTTCTCTCATTGAACATAAAATATTCTTGGTTATATTTCAATTTTTTGACTCCTTGGTATGATAATATTATTATTTACACTTGTGCTAACCCTCATACTATGAGGATTTCTTGGTTGCTTGTCCTTGTTATGTTTTTACATTGTTCAGTTCCAAGGTCGAATCCTTTTGAAGAAGGGGAGGATGATACGAGAATGGTTAGCTTGGAGTACATTAGGAGGGGCTTCCATTTAAAGATGAAAGCTTGGAGCCTAGAAAAAGCCATGGAGCAACAAATAGACAGGGCCATGGGCAATTAAGATACAATTTGGTCAATCAAGAAGGATCCTTTAATTTATTCTATTTCTTCTATTCTCATCTCTTATTTCTCAACTATCCTTTAATTTCTTCCATTTCTTCTATTCTCATCTCTTATTTCTCAACTATCCTTTAATTTTGTTGTTTAATTCCGTGTTTTTGATATCAATTCTAGTTGTTCGATTAGGATTGTTATCAATTAATTCCTTAAGTTTCTCGACGGTCATGCACATGCTATCATTTTGAGCAATTTGTTGTGCCTCAGACTATGCCAAGGTAAGAGTAAGTTGTGCAATCTGTAGCGATATAGAAGCAATATGACTGCCATCAACCACCTCGGCCTAGCGTGAGGATCCAATACATTGCAGTTCTGAATTGATATGTTGCAATTCATTCAAAGAGCCGACCCCATTGACTCTCCCCTTTTATCTTACACCCACCTCTTTTTTGGTGCAAATTTGAGTAGCATGCTACTGGTAGGGTGGACTAGGTCGAAATCAGATAAGTAGAATTCATAATCATCTTGTATATTAAACTTACATAGGCATTTTGAGCCCTTAGCTCAAGCCATACATCTGATTCCGACTCTATCATCTTCTTCCTTACATGTGTTTGTCGAAAGATCTCATCTTAAGTCACTTTACGATGCTAAAATAATTAAACATAATCAAGTAATATTTAATGAAATTTATATAAATATATAAATTAAAGGCTAGGGTTATTACTTATCATTTCTCGAATTATGGTCCGATGCCCTTTGCACCCCCTGTGTGCAACGAGCCACCTTTTGAACTGTTTTTGGCTTTCCTATTTTCTTTAGACAATACCTTGAATTTAGCTGAATCCCAATATACATGCAACTGGTCATACACTTCATTCAGAATCCATTGTCCAACATTTTCCATATGCCTAGCACATTCAAGCCAGCTAGATAGCCTTGAACCAGCCTTCTTCTCAGAAGTAGTGGAAATGACAAAATTGTACTTTCTCTTCCAAGTACACATTGTCTGAAAATCAATTGACTATCGTTAGATGATATATATATATATATAGAGACACATTGTCTGAATATATATATTAAATTTAACTAAATAATAATTAAATAAAATATACCTTAAACTCATCAAACATAGCCTGTCAGTAAGTGTCTGGAATCTCACACCAGGAGTGATAAGTATAGGTATAAAGCCCCCTAATGCTATCCTTTAGAGCCCTAGTAGCATCTTTTAAGGGATACCATCTGTAAGAACATAATAAACATGTTAAGTCATAAATTATTAATTAATGAATATAAAAAAAAATAAACTTATCAATTAAGAAACCAAACTTACGATGATCCACTAGGCTCAATCGTTACTCTGCCAATCTTATCCATATTGCCAAGTAGTAGATCAATTAGATTTGCATCAAAATCATCCTCTACAAGTGTAGGTACAGGTTTAGATGGAGGAACAAATCTAGATACATATGCTAGTATTAAGACTACATAATGCTGAGTTAATAGGGGAGTAGCATATCTCTAAGCCACAACCTGAGAGGTGGGGGATGAATCCCAGGGGATGGAGTACTAGATGATTATCTCATAGTCCCTATGTCTCAAGGCCGAGCCACATTGTGTGTAGGCATGAAAGTATAGGAAGTAGAAGTGTGTAGAAGTAGTGAATGGTATCTGCAACCATGAAAATTTGCGGGATGCCTAGTGCCATAGGGGACATAAGACCACCCGGTGGAGAAGTGTGCATCCGTGGCTGGGATGAAAGCCAACCTAGAATATCGTCAGGATGTATAGGCCTCTTATATTTATTCCTTCCAAATAACTTAGAACTCTTACTAGTATAAGGTCGATCACCATCACCACCTGACGACATCTGTATTTATGTTTGCATTAATATAAAAAATCATAAGTAATAACAAATAATTAGTGGTACAAAAATAAATTAACATGCTAGTCTATGTCCTCCCTTTCTTCCTCCCCGCTTGTTTCATTTCCATCATTCTCCCATTCTTCCTCCCCAGTTGTTTCATTTCCATTGTCCTATTCATCCTTCAAAAATGATTTATTTCCCTCATCCATTCCATTCTCAATATTTGCGATGGCAATTATCTCATCATCAGAAACTTCTTTTAATATACGTTGAGGATGTTGTAGATTGTTTTCCAACTCAGCATACATTGTTTGATCAATAACTGTGACTTTATTCTGGTATACCATATGTAACACATTCTCAATCTCAATCCTACCCATATGCTTAGTCTTTATGATGACTGGCTTTATCTCTACGCAATGGATATGTAGTGTAATACACCTGCCTGACATTTTGTTCAATGATAAAAGGATCATAGCAAACAAATTGTCTCATGTGTTTAACTTCAATTGTATTATGTTATTGATTCACCTTTTTACCTCTATCTGATAGATCAAACCACTTGTACTGAAATAGTACTATCTTCTTTTTTGTCCAACCAGGGTACCCGACTTCAATAATCTATTGTATTTCACAAAAATATTCAATAATTTGGCCATTACCATAAACATCACCTTGAGCGTACACTCCGCTGTTCTTAGTTTTATTATTCTAAAAAACTTCTTCAGTTTGAAACTTGAAACCATTCACACAGTACTTATTCATTGTCTAAATTTGATTTTTCGGCCTAAATGCAACTTCTCTCACCAATTGCAAATGTTCGATGGTACTATATTCATCAAAACCTACACATCGTTAGTCCGAAATTCAAAATTTTTATTAAATGAGATTACTTACTATGTATACATATAGAATTTTAGTAAATGAACATGTAACAATCCAAAATGTCGTTATGTCAAAAACCATCCTAGAAAAACTTTGCGACAAGGAAAATACTCTTTCTGGACTTGATAGAAATTATTTCATGGGAAAAAATGGGGCCCAACATTAATTGGGTTGAAAAATTAAAAATATTGGGCCAAGCCTACTGCCAACTGCTGCAGCAGTAGATTCACCGCTGCAACGATACTTCAACTGTTGTAGTGATAGTTAGGCAGTAGCCAGCCCGAGTTTTATTAAATACCCTCTTTTCAGCTGAGCCTCTTTAGGTCGTCCTATTCCTACAAAAACACCCATAACAAATCTAACACTGAGAATAATGAGATTTTAGAGGCCACACCATATGAGGGAAATCTCAAGCCATACCCGATGGGATTTCAACGTGAGAAGAGGCCAGGTGCACGTGGGACAACTCTCCACTCTCCATAGCAGTGTAATTTTTCTACGAGGTAGGTTATGGTTAAATTATAGTAGACTTGGGCTAGATTCATGTAACAATGATAGTAATGTCGGTAGTCTTCGGCCACAGAATTTGGATGGACAGAATGATAATAACCGGATTAGGGTTAAATATGTGATTTGAATTGTTATATTATTAAGCTGTTGAGTTCCTTTGTGTATTAAAAGTATAGTTCAGTATGAGTTAGACTTTGTCAGAGGATTACAAGGGTATTAATGAGTTTGTAAGATAGTAAGAGTGACCGACGAACAAAGGCCAAGTAAATTAGGGTTAATGTAGGTTGCTTGTGGGATTCAAGAAATCTAGTGAAGTCATTTTGTAAAGGGGAAAGAGCGTAATTAAGGGCCATAAGTAAAATGGTAGATTTGTGGTGTCACGACCTAATTTCTCGAGTCATGATGGAACATACTTTAACCCCACCAGTAGATAAACCAAGCCATAGCCCGAAAAGGCTAGTAATAGGCTAACAGACGGAAGATAATAAGACATAAGAATGAAATCAACAAAGACAAAAAATAAGCGGAAGCAAAATAGACATACATATATTACATACTATACAAGAGAGAGAAGAGGACAAATATACAAATCAAATCCATCCCAAGACCTGGTAAGGTTGGTACAAGAGCCACTATACCCAAAAGAAGAGTACTAGACAGTATCCAAAATATACATATATATATATATATATATATATATATATATATATATATACACACACACACACAATAGTCTTGGTAATACAAAAGACTATCACTGAAGAAGAAGGAGGATTAACTCTAGACTCTAGAAAGCTCACCCCATCTCCAGATCATTAGCAAGGCCCAAGGATAACGTAAATGGAGGTGGCTCGTACTAAAATTTGCATTAAGAAAAAGATGCAGAAGTGCAGTATGTGTACCAAAGCAATGAGTACTCAGTAGGCATCATCAACCGACTGAGCTCAAATATAGTAAAAGCAAATAAGCTATGCTAGGCAAATGTGATAAAGGAAGTAAGTAACTCGAGAATGAAAGTAAAGGCCTAAATATAACCTAAATGTACCCCCATAAGTAAAAAAGGCACACACAAGAAGACAATTAACCCTACCAAGCCCCCATAAGCCCAGTGGATGCAAACAAGCAAAAATCTAAAGTAAGAATCATAAATAACAGTAATAAACTTATAAGAAGCCATGAAGGATAATATGCACATTGTATACTACCCTCTTAGCTATAACCCTTAACCATACCAGTCTCAATAACTTTCAAATACCAGATCCATAATGAAACTATATACCAGACTTGAACTAGAATTAGTGGGTAATAAAAAGAGGCTAGACATCGGGATCGATCCAAAAATAGAGAATAATAACAAGAGGCCAAATGATCCACACACAACTATTGAAACTTTAAGACTAAAACCATGTGCAACTGCCAGAACTCCCAAACAATAACCACAGATCGATGTCGGATTCAAACCAGAACTCATAAGTAGAAAACCATAACAACAACAGGTGATTCCATAAGAAGCAAAACATAACCATAAACCAATGCTAGACTCATACCGAAACTCATAATGAAAGCAATAGAGCATATGCCGGACTCGAATCGAAACAAATATATATATATATATATATAGAGAGAGAGAGACATACATAAACATGAACAAGCTATGAGAAATCCAGAGATTTCAATCCTATATCCAATCCATTTATCCATAAAGTTTAACCACGGGCGGTTGAATCCACCAAGGCCAGGCGGGCTCCAATTACTAGCTCAAAGAGGTGCGGTTAAGGATAAGTTACTATCTTACCATGAGAAAAGGAACTAAACAAGTGTGTAATTAAGTATAAGTCAACCCAACTCAAGGTAATAGCCTAAGGTAGTAGTCATGAGTCCAACTACGCCTAAAGGAACATTATTCACGATATTTTATCTAAAAAGGGCAGTAGGGCCCACTACTAGATCCCGACAACCAAACCTAAGGTAAACACCTACCTGAATCTAGGATTAGGCTTCCCAATCCCGCCCTAAGGTATAATAATCACTGATTCTAGTCCTAAAGGATGATAGTATACTAGTCTAAGGGAGAACAGGTCCAAATTCTACTAAAAAAGCCCCAAACCAGCTACATAAAGCTTAAAATGGTAAAATAATAATCTGGACATAACTACCAACACAAAACTATCACAATACTATATTCGTACCATAATTATGCATAATCTAGAAGAAAAGTAAGGCTAGTCTACCTGGACACAACAGAAAGCTAGGCCAAATCCTCTATACCAGAGCCTTTCCATTTTGATAAGCCTCCTAACACTGCCAGGCTATCAAGATAATGATATATGGATTAAGAGTAGAAAATCAATACCCATATTGCATATTTATGATTCAGGTCAGAAATCGAACTAAAAATTCCATATGGGGCTCGCCTACAGAATCACTAAATTCAAAGTGTCACAATATCCCTCTCAGCTCAAGGATTGTACTACCCTAAAATTGGTTGAAATTCGAGCCCAATTTACCCTCAAAGCAATCCCACACCAAGCGAAGAGAAAAAGAACTAAATAGGAGAATTAATCAAGAAATTAAATGGAAACTTACAAGAATAAAACGATAACATGGCCACCAATACGCTCCCTCGCTAATCCCAGAACTTGAATACAATTTCCCTCATTGATTTTAAGTTCACTATGGTTTCCACTGGTGGTTTACACTTAGGACATAAGATGGAAAAAGAGTGGAATGGAATGTCTATATGTACTAGCGATGGCTGCTGCTAAATGACCGTTAAAGCAATATCTTGGCCGTTAAAGAGGCTGCACCAGATAATTTGGCATCAACCATATTTGATAAGTTCCAACAAACTCTAACCAGGTGTTCAAGATTGGTTTGGAAACTCGTGCATAAAAATAAACTATGATACACTACAAAATTCAGTATTCCAGACTCAATGGCACCATTAAAATTTCTATCCGAGATTGTTTTGATATAATATGGGTCCCACACCCAAGGGGCCATTTTAGCTAAAATCCACGTAATAACCCTAAACAAGTCTGGAAACCTCGAGAACCAGAACAAGGGTCCCCCTATCCTAAAATCGGTATTCCAGAGCTGATGAGACTATTAGAAATGGAATTCAAAGCCATTTACCTTAGGTTTTGGCCCGAGACCCATTCCTTAACTTCAAAATCTCCAAAACAGGGAAATGACTCTAAAAACTAAATGAACTACCTGGTAACCAAACTGTCAGTCCCAGTAAGTCATTAAAAACATGGGGAAGCTGTAGGAAAGCTCTAAATACAGAAAAAGCAGGAAAAGGCTATAATGACTAGGAAGGTCATTACAACATCCACTTCTAAAAGGACTTTTATCTGTAAAAATAAAGGATCAAGATGTACCTGAAGGCCCAAACAGGTATAGATACTGGGTATGCATATAATTCTTGGTCTCCCAGGTGATGTGCTATAGATTTAAGTCACATGAGATGCTTAAAATGAGGGATATTTGCAAGTTTAAGGGTAGTTTTTGTGGATTTACTGTGTTTGTTGAGTGTTTGCAGGCCTTAAGGATTCAGAGAAGAATATTGTTAAAACTGGACAAAAAGGGGCATAAAACAAGCCATTCTATGATCATGGGTTCAAACCACGATCATGGGTATGCTATCATAGGTTGATTCAGAGATGCCATACTCAGGAGTCTATTAGACTACAGGTTATACGATCGTGGAATGATGTCATGATCGTACCTTGATATTGTGACATGTGAGTGAAATTAAACCTAAAGGAGTTAAGTGTGGCATGATAAGATGATGGACTAAGCACTATCATGGGATCAACCCACGATCGTATGTTCTTCTCATTCGAGAAAGCCGATATCAGTTTTGTATTTTTTTTAGGATAGGATTTATTAAGTCTATAAATACTCTTTTAGGGTTATTTCTATGCATTAGACATTATTATTATTCTATAACACTATTTTGTGGGATTCCAAGGCACTTTCTTGGGATTTTATGAATATCGGTCTTTAGGGTTTTAATTAAAGTTGAGATTTCAGAGTTTATTCATTCTTGTATGCTTCAATTAATGTTTTCATCCATGAATGATTATTTTGTTCACGCAATTGTGAGTAACTAAACCCCATAGCTAGGGTTGTGGGAACCATAGAATATTAACAAAGTAGAGTTTGAAGTACAAGGTGTTTCTCGAAGGGTATTAGGGCAAGTATTGTTGTTTCTTATGAATATATTACTTTCTGATGAGAGAACGCATTGGGAATCATCCTGTCTCTACCCTGGACTATAGAAAGGGTAATAGGATAGAACTAGCTATGCAACAACAAGACTCAGAGTTATCTTCATTTAATCAGCTTTGAGCCGTGATACGGGAAAGGCTGTATTGGGATCATAGATAGGGGGCAACATAGAAACATTCATGGTGAATTAAACTTTGTGCTTGATGATATTTTTCTACAAGGGGTGTAATATAGTCGGTTAGATGATACGTAACTTATCGAGTATGCTTGCTAGATACCTGAAGAGATCACTAAGTGTGGAGAACCTATAGAGTTATGAAGTTATTAGGTAACACAGTCCTAGTTCTTTTCTCATCTTGATTTCAAACTCAACATACGATTACTAGTTTACTTTATAAAACCCCCTTTTTTACTTATTTACCAAGTAACTTAAACAAACAAAGTTGATTGGATTTCAACCTATTCCTCATGGGATCGACCCCAACCTCAGTTGGGTTCTATATTTGAATAGCGACCGCTTTATACTTTCTTAGAGGTGTAATTTGGGCTACATCAAATTTTGGCGCGCCGTGACTGGGAAAAACGGTTATGGAGTTGATTGATTTTTCTTGTTGGAGTTGATTTGTTGCGATTACTTCAGTTATTTTTTTGATATTCTAAGGGCACTCACTGGTGTATGCCCAATATTTGGAGTCAAGGTAATCCCCTTATTCCACTTGACCAAGAAATTTAAAGAACTCTAAGGAATAATCAAAGAATGGTGAATAATGACAAAGTTCAAGATACCGCAGCTGTGGGTGACATTCATAATCAGCCACCACTTAATTCGGCTGGTTAGGAGACTGCAGAACAAATAACTACTAGGTTGATGGCTGATGAGAATGTGAGACAAGTAGCTGCTAGACAAACAGACAGAGACCATTGAGCAATGTAAGAGGCAACGCAACATCTTGCTGTACTTGAGAAAAGATAGAGAAGACCTAGAGTGAAACAACCCCTGATCTATGAGAAGCTAGAAGAAGATTTAGCCTATTTGGAGCCGATGGAGACTGGTGCCATTATTCTACCCGAACTGCCTGAAGGAACTATGTTTGATATTACGAGTGCTATGATTCACCTATTGAACTTAAAAAGGGTGTTTGCTGGCCTTCCTACTGATGATGAAAACATGCACGTGATGAATTTCATGGGAATCTACCCTTCATACAATCTGCCTGAAGTGAGTCAAGAGGCAATTTGATTGAGGCTACTTCTGTTCTCTCTTACAGGGGAAGCGACTTTATGGTTGGCTGAATTACCATGAGGTTCTATTACCAATTGGAAAAGTTGAGAAATCAATTTTTGGAATGATCCTTTCCACCTTCTAAGAAGTTGCAATTGAAAGATGAGATCTATAACTTTAGACAGCCACATTCCGAGGCACTTGATGAAACATGGCTGAGGTTCACAAAAAAGTTGCAGAATGTTCTAAACCATAGGATAAGTGGTAGGAATCTACTTTAGATCTTCTAAAGATCTTTGAATGCAAATACTAATGTTGTAGCAAACAGAATCACTGGAGGTGAATTTATGAGTTTGCATTGGGAGCATGCATCGGAGATTCTAGATGGGATAACTAAAAACAACTGAGGTTGGCATACTCGGGAAGCATACATACCCGTGGGTACATATGCTATAGGATTTTTGGCAGAACAAAGGGCTTTGGATTAATCTGTGGCTCAAGAGGTAGTAAAACTGAGAATGGAAATTGGCTTGCTAGCCAAACAGATTTCAGCTGGAGGTGCGGAAAAGGTTAATGTTGTAGGTGCACAAGGTAGATCACCTAGGTATTAGGAATCCAATTCTGAAGAGGAGGCTAAGTACTTGGATAGAGTAGTGGAGGGTTTTCGAGCCAAAGTCCAAGGCTCTAATCAAGATAATTAGAACTCGAGGCATGGGAATTAAGGTTGAAACTATTATGGAGACAACTATAACAAGTCCGGGTATAGAGATAGAGACAGGGATCATGATGGTGATTGGAGGCAAAAATATGATTATAAGGACAAGAGTGGCTTGTATGTTCCACCAGGAAACTGTGATACTTAGTCTAGAAATTCAAGGATGGAAACCATTCTTGCAAAACTTGTTAAGGGGTCGGAGAATCAAGAAAATTCCCTTAAGGAGATTAGAGCAGACATTTCAGGGATAAACCAAAAGATGGAATATCATGCAACCACCATTAAATAATTGGAGCAGCAATTTGGGCAGATGTCTACCGTATTAAATCAGCGTCAACCAGGTACTCTTCCAAGTAACACTATCCAAAATCCCAAAAACGACGGTCATTGCTTAGCTATAACTACTTGAAGTACTAATACTAGTGTTGATCTACCTATGCCTGTAGTACTTGATGGTGAGCCTGTAGTACTTGATGATGAGAATGAGAATGAAACTAAAAAATTAATGGTTGAAGACAAGGCAGTTCAAGAGCCTTGAGTTGCTGAAAAAGAGGTTAAGTCAGATAAAGGTGTAACACCCCGTACCTTCCCAACCCTATGTGATGACGTTGAATAATGGTTACCTAGGTGTCAAGATGCCATGAGTATGTATTTGGTAATGTTAGTGATGAGAAAAATTGAAATTCGGCCTCGTACATGTGCTTAGCCCTTCGTAAGAGGTATTTTGTGATTTTTGTGGAGCATTTGTGAGGTTGAAAATGAGGCTTGGAGGACCTCTAAACAAAGGATATTAAATTTAATAAGTAAGTTAAAGAATAGGACTTGAAGTATCTAACCAAACCCGCGAAGAAAAGTCGAAAAATGAAATTTTCAAAAAAATTAAGTGTGGGGCGCGCTAGAGGGCGTGCCAGTGTAACACCCCGTACTTTTATAACCTCACTTGATGCCTTGGGGTCATATCTACCTAGGTGCTTATATGCCATGGGTATGTGTTTTATAGTGTCATTGGTGAAACATTTGATATCGGACCTAATATGTGCGATTAGACCTTCGTAGGAGGTGTTTCGTGATTTCGTGGAGCATTTGGGTAATACCCCGTACACATTCTAACCTCATTTGGTGACTTGGAGTCATGTTTAATTGATGATTAAGATCACTATGTAAGTATTTTGTAGTGTTTTGATAAGGTATTGGATGATATGCTAGTATTTGCAAAAGAGGGAAAAAAATTCAGCAAAGGATGGAAACTTGTGCCAGTCTCTGTTTCAGGGGGTATGGCGCAAGCCCCTGATTCAGAGGGCAGTGATTTCTTGCGCCACTGCCTTGCTTTGCAGCAGTGGCGCAAGGCATAAAAAATGTGCCCTTCCGTGCCCGTTTTGCAACGCAATGCTACGTCGATTCTTTTATGGTTTCTTTTGGTTCCTTGGAGTTATTTAAGCATTGTTAAAGCTTCTAATACCTTAATACACTTTCACATACTTCTACATTATCAAGCCATGAAACACAAGTAGTTATCAAAAATGTTCAAGGAAGCCATGGGCGACTAGAATTTCTATTTTTGCGATTGAGACGATGAATGAGAATCTCGTAAGAGAATATTGTCATGACATTATGGAATTATTTAAAAATGAGAAATGTGGTGAATTATACATGAAATTTGGTGGGATAAGTTGAGATATGTTATTGGGACCAATTTAAAGCCCAAAATGGGCCAAAATAAGAGGCCCAAAAGGGTCAAATGACCCATTCTTGTGTTTGACAAGTAAACACAACATTTTTGACTAATTGGATGGATAGAGATGAGAATGAGGGACTATATAAAGCCACCACAAATCAGATTTTTATTTCATAAAACACACATGCCTTTTTGGAGATATTTCCGACATATTTCTCTCAAACTCTCAAACCCTAAATCCTCTTCTTGGGAAAGATCATCATCCTACAAGTATTGGTAAGTGTTTATTCTTGTGATTTAATAAATTATGTACATGAGAGTTTATGTAAATCATGTTGGTTATGTTGGCAAGGTGTTGAATAGTGAACTCTTGGCTTTTTGATAAAAGATGTGCATCCTTGTGAATTAAACTTGAAATATGACTTGTGGGTTTGATGAAAAGGCATGGTAAGGATGAAATACCAACATGTATGGTGTGATTATGTTATTAAACTTGTTATTTTCATATAAGTGTAAATTATGGGATTTTGGCCGATTTGTTATTGTGAGGTGTATTGAAGTAATTTGATGGCATAATTGTGATGTTGTGGTGATGGAGAAGTGTAAAGTATGAACTTGGTGTGACATGATCTTGGTTATCATGTATTGGTCAATGCATGGAATATTGTGGGATTATTGGGATAATAAATTCATAAATGATATTTTGGTCAATGTTGGGCATGTTGTGGTATTATTGATATGACCATGCCGTAAATGGTATTGTAGAGAAAGAAATGACATGTTTAAAGGCAAACATGTAACTCATTGATGTTATATGCATTTGTAAAGAAGTTGATGGTTAATGTGAATCCCGTTATATATTTTTTTTGTAGAGTGACACATAAAGAAGGAGCGGGACTATTGTATGCACCTCTAGGATTGTATATTCATATTGAGAATACAAGGTATATAAGGTTACTCTGTCCATATTTTTCTATGGCAAATAGTATTCACATTGACATTACGCTTGTCCCATCCCGAAATGTGCTAAGGTATTCTATATCCGGTTATCAATAGTCATTATCATATGTTTCCTACTTATTGATCAATTGTGAATCTCATGTCTCTTATTCATGAATAAGGTTCCAAAAGCTCAACAATGTTATATTCCAAAGTTCCAATAGTGGTTATACTTATATATATTGTTCATTGATTATTGTCTAATGGTTCTAATGGTGATATGTTTCCAATAAGGTTATGTTTCCAACAATGTTTATTCACATGTCTCTCACTCATTGGTTAATGATCCAAAGCTTCAAGTAAAGTTGTGACTATCATGGTACCAATCTCAAAGTAATAAACAAAGTAATGCATATGTGGTCAATGATCAAGTATGGGTGGCAAATTTGGGGGCTAAATATCTAGCTCAAGCCGATCCCGAGGTTATTGGATCAGGGGGCAGTCCTGTGGGCATAAGCCCAGCTCGAACCGATCCTGACAGGGGGTAGCTCTAGGGGTAATAACCTAGCTCGAGCCGAACCTGAAATGTTGTATGGGTGGAAGCTCTAGAGGTACTAACCTAGCTCGAGCCGATCCCGATATATACATTGATTCATAGGGTGGCAACTCTAGGGGCATAAGCCTAGCTCGAGCCGATCCCAACATAACGCTATGTTATGTTTAAAACCCACTGTTAAGTCGGGGCCCGGGTATCACAGTTCAAAGGCAAAGATGAATAATCATGGAAGGAAAGATACAAAGAATGTAATGAAACCAACATACATGGTTTCCAAAGTACAGAATAGTGACTCATCTACATTGTGAATTATCTATATTAGTTATGCATTTGAACTTGAGTTTCTTGATATATTTTCATATCTTACAAGTTTCATATGGCCTTACATACTCAGTACATTCTTCGTACTGACCCCTCTTGGGGAATTTACCTTACTTGCTGCAGGCGCAGGTACTAGTAGGCCTCCACAGTAGGTTGCCAGTGTTGCAGATCTTTGGTGAGCTCCAGTTAGTTCAGAGCTTCTCCGAGTCATAGTTGTACATATGTTTTGGTGTTGTACATGTTGTATAAAGCGGGGACTTGTCCCGACTTTTTGTTCGTTTTGGTCAATGCATTTGTTAGAGGCTTTTGTAGACGGATGTGGGTGTATAAATGTAAAAGGGATATGTCGTTCTTGACTTGGTGGCCTCAACAACCAAGTTTTGTATATGTATATATATATCATTTTCCATGAATTCCATTGTTGGTATCTAAAGCCATTATGTGATTATGGGTTTCTTATGGCATGCATATGATTGAATAGAGAAAAGCTTGGTTATCACGGGCCTTGACGGCTATGAGTGCCAATCCGTCTCGATGGGATTCGGGGTGTGACAAAAGGACCTATGGGATAAATTTTTTATCCCACAGTCAGCAAGGTGGAGCGCCCAAGGGCGTGCCAGGCTAGTTTTGGCCACTTTTTTAAAAGTTGGAAATTGTCTAAGTCCCAAGGGTGCCCGGGGACGTACCGAGCTGATTTTTTCCATGTTTATTCTACAACCATGAGAATATACATGAAATGAGTGAAGTATTATATTGGTATGGTAAAATTACTCGTCAACGAATTTGGCATCAAAATGACGATTTTACCCTTTTGGTCAAAATAGGCCATACGTGGCTAGAATTGCTTGTTTTTGGGATTGAGGCCACAAATATAAATACCCTGAGTGGGAATATCATCGTAACACATATGAAATGAGTTAAACATGAGAAATTGTTGATTTTATTGGGTTAAGCGAATTGGGCTCAAAAAGGGCCCAAAATGAGAAAAAGACATGGGCCAAAAATGGGTCAAATGTCCCATTCTTGCCTTGACCTTCTAGACCAAACATTTAATGCCATAAGAGTGGATAAGGATGGAAATTGAAGGCCTATATAAAGGGGCAAAAATCTTATTTTTAATCACTTGCAACTCTTATGCTTTCTAGATATTTCTCAACTTATTTTCTCTCAAACCTTAAGAGTTCAAGGCCAACTTTTGGAGAAAGATCATCATTTTTCAAGCTTGGGTAAGTGATTATTCTTATGGATTAATATATTTTATGCATGAGAGAGTATGTAAATCATGTTGGTTATGCTTGGAAGTGTTGAATATGGCACTTTGTGTTTTTACTAAAAGATGTGTTATCCATGGAATTGTAACTTGAAATATGACTAGTGGTTAGATGAAAGAGCATGGTATGGATGAAATAACAACATGTATGGTGTGATTATGGTCCTAAACTTGTTATTTTTCTATAGTGTAAATTATGGGATTTTGGCCGATTTGTTGTTGTGAGGTGTATTGAAGTAATTTGATGGAATAACTGTGATGTGACGGTGATGGAGAAGTCTAAAATATGAACTTGGTGTGACATGATATTGGTTATCATGTGTTGGTCAATGTATGGAATATTGTGGGATTATTGGTACAATAATTTCATAAATGGTATTGTCAAGGGGGAAATGACATGTTAACGCCAAACATGTGACTTATTATTATTGTATGCCATTGTAAGGTAATTGGTGGTTAATGTTGGTTCCATTATGTACTTGTGTTGTAGAGTGAAACATAAGGAAGGAGCGGGACTATTGTATGCACTTCTAAGATTGTATATTCGTATTGAGAATACAAGGTATGTAAGGTTCCTTTTTCCATATCCTTCTGCAACATATTGTTCACATTGATATTGGACTTGTTTCAATTCCGAGAGGCTTGAAGTATATCAATTCAGGGTGACATATATTGTTATTCATATGTGTCCTATTATTAGATGACTTATGTTTCATTTATCTCTTGTTCATTGATTAAAGTTCCAAAGATGTCATAACGTTGTAAGTTCTAAAGGAACTATCTCAAAGAGAGCAAGATGTAAGAGAATCTATTTATTCTTGAAAAGCATTTTCCAATCATGTCATGTTCCAAAGTCCTATAGTATGATGATTATCCTTGTACCAATCTTTCATAAATAAAAGTACCAATCTCATAAGAGTAATAAGAGAGGTGATGTGCAAGTTAGTATAATTATTCCTCATAAGTGAAGATATCAATCTCATGAAGTAAAGGAGTGAAGTGAGATGTGTATATAAGTGTGTGCTTTAATGTCATGATCTTTAACATGTCATTCTCATAACCAAGTAAAGGTTATAAGATTGTAAAGAAGTAATGCGCATGGTTACTATACGTTTCATTGAGTATGGATCACATTCTAAAGGGTATAAGTTCAATATGGAAAAATCCCACTATTATGCTATGTTATTTATTATAGCCCACCAAAGGTGGAGGCCCGGTATCATATGCTTACTTATATAAGATCTCATAGGATTAGTGAAGGAGGTAAAGTGTGAGCTAATATATCTATCCCTCACAAGTTAAGGTGTTAATCTCATGAAGTATAAGAAATGAAGTAGGGCATATTTGTGTGTTTCAAATAGTGTCATGATCTTCAATATATCAATCTCTCATAAGTTAATATATCAATCTCTCCCAAGTAAGAAATGATGAAAGGTGTGTATATGTTACATTCTAACCCACCAAAGAGTGGATGTATGTTAACCCACCATGAGAGTGGATGTATGTTAACCCACCATAAGAGTGGATGTACGTTAACCCACCATAGAGTGGATGTATGCTAACCCACCATGAGAGTGGATATACGTTGCCCCACCATGAGAGTGGATGTATGTTAACCCACCATAGAGTGGATGTATGCTAACCCAGCATGAGAGTGGATGTACGTTGGGCCACCATGAAAGTGGATGTACGTTGCCCCACCATGAGAGTGGATGTATGTTAACCCACCATGAGAGTGGATGTATGTTAACCCACCATGAGAGTGGATGTACGTTAACCCACCATAGAGTGGATGTATGCTAACCCACCATGAGAGTGGCTGTAGGTTAAACCACCAATATAGTGTATGTACGTTAATAGAGTGGATGTACGTTATATTATTAACCCCCGATAGAGTAGATGTATGTTATATTGTTACCCCACCACTAGAGTGGATGTATGTGGATGAATGTTATTCTTTTACAACCTACTAACCAAGTAGATGAACAATAATGGTAATGAACATAGAAGCAAGAAAGAATCTCTTGGAGGAAAGTCTCTCGAGTAAAATTAGCTCTCTCTTGAATAAGGGGGTATATAGAGGATGGTAATGACAGTAACAGAAGAAATATTCATGGTCCTTCACATACAAAAAAAGAGTTTATTCACAATTACTATTTCTCTTATATTGACTCCGTTGTTGTTGTTATTATGTATGATGAATTTCTTATGTCCTTACATACTCAGTACATTCTTCGTACTGAACCCCTCGGGGGACTTACTTTACATGTTGCAGGTGCAGGCATTAGTAGACCTCCTCTGTAGACTGGGGATCATTTGCAGAGTTTTGTGAGCTCCACTTGGTTTAGAGCTTTCTGGGTCATAGTTGTATATTTGTTTTGATATCGTAAATATTGTATAAAGTGGGGACTTGTCCCGACTTTAAGTTGATCTTGTTGATACTTCTGGTAGAGGCTTTTGTAGACATATGTGGGTATATGGATGTAAGAGACGAGTATGTAAAAGATGAATGTCCGTTTTGACTTGATGGCCCCAACGACCATGTTTCCTAAATATATATATGTTTCCATGATTCATGTCTTCCGCATAGTTGCATGAGGTATAATAAGATTCATACGAGGATACGCATATGAATGTTCATGAGCAAAGATTGGTTCTCTTGGGCCATATCGGCTTCGGGTGCCAGTCTGGCTCGAATGGGATTTCGGGTCGTGACAAAAGGGAAGGTGAAAGAGGTCTCTCAAGTATTAAAGCCTATTCCACGACCTCCTCCTCCCTTTTCACAAAGGTTGAAAAAGAAAGCCGAAGAGGGAAAATATCAAAAATTTATTTTAATATTGAAGAAATTATAGATGAATATCCCTCTTATTGAGGCATTAAAGCAAATGCCAGGTTACGCAAAATTTATGAATGATTTGGTAAGGAAAAAGAGGATTGTCAGTTTTGAGCCTGCTGACAACTTCCATCATTGTAGTGCAATCGCTTCCCATTCCCTTATTATGAAAACGAAAGACCCGGGAGCATTCACGATTTCTTGTACTATCGGGTCTTACAATTTTGCAAAGGCTCTACGTGATTTGGGTGCTAACATTAACTTAATGCCACTAGCCATTTTCAAACAACTCAGATTGATATCACCCAAAATGACTTCTATGAGACTTCTCATGGCTAACCGAACTGTGAAAAAACCTGTGGGAATTTTTTATACTGTTTTGGTAAAGGTGGCATCTTTTATTTTTCCTACTGGTTTTGTGATTTTGGACTATGAAGTTGTTTTAAAGTTCCCATTATCTTGGGAAGGACATTCCTTGCTATCTATCATGCATTATTTGATATTGAAACTGGGCAGATGAAGTTTAGACTGAATAATGGACAAGTTACTTTTAATGTATGCCGATCCATGAAGCAACCAATAATATGCGTGTAATCTCAGTGATAGATACGGTCGACGATGATGATTTGGTCGCTCCTATTGAGGAGAGATTGGGGGTCGAAGCACTTGCAGCCGTGATTATGAACTTTAATAGTAATGGTATCGATGAGTACGATGAGACAGTAAAAGCACTTGTTGGTAGGGATTCCTATACTTATGCGCCAAAGAAGGTTAATCTTGATCTAAAGAATAGAGTGACCCTACCGGCTCGTCCTTCTATATAGGAGCCTCCCATCTTGGAATTTAAGGCTATTCCTTCACATTTCCGTTATGTTTTCTTTGGAGCCAATAACACATTGTCGGTTATCATTTTAGCAGACTGGTTAGAGTGACAAGTTGAGGCCTTGATTGCTGTGTTTTAGAGATTTAAGCAGGCTATTGGTTAGACTATTGCTGATATCATCAGGATTCCACCCTGAATTGATACACATAAAATCTAGTTCGAGCACCAACCATTGAGCATCAACGTTATCTCAATCCACCCATACAAGAGGTTGTGAATAAAGATATCATTAAGTGGTTAGATGTAGGTGTGGTTTACCCTAATGTGGATAGAAAGTGGGTGACCCCGATCCAATGTGTGCCAAAAAAGGATGGGGTCACTATGGTTCCAAACAATAAAAATGAGCCATATCTAGATCCTAACATTGGTTACAGTACAGTACATGCAAACACTACATCAGAAAACAAAAATTTGGAGGGGTATCATTTTAAATGCATTTCAAAACAGGTAAGCATGCTTTACAAAACAAACCAGACTGTACCAAGTTCTCTTTTAATTACTCTAAGTTATAATATAACTAAAAAACAACAAAATAACAAGTAACAACACATAAACATGCCGGTTCTAATTATGATAGTGCAGCCGAGGGTAAAAAAACAAGGTAATAAAAACCCTCGATAGTGGTGTACCTCCACCCCCAACTTTGAATTCATACAATGTCCCAATTATGTGAAATTAGATAATAAAATACAAAACTAGGGTAAGGGACATACCTGTGGTGTTATAGGCACTGATGGAATTCAGATCACATGGGGACGTAGATGGGGTCCCCAACAGTTCCTGTAGCCATAGTAGCCTCAGTTGTGGTCGCGACACTCAAAGTCATGTTGGCCCCAATGGTGGTTGGGGCACTATTGGGGGTCAGCTACATACCCCCAGCTCCAGTTACATCCTCCGAAATAACTACCTCGAAGGTCTTCTCGGTCAATTTCTCCTTTAATCGTCTTTTCTTTATGGATTTTTCCTTGTTCTTACCCTCTTGCCTAGATGCATCCTCCCTTTGCCTCTTTCGTGTCTCTAAACCTCAACCCTTCTCCTTATCATCATTAGTCTCAATCTGTGAGGCGGGAGTGTAGAACGGAGTGACAAGTATAGCAATATTTAACCCAAGGGATGTCGATGACGGCATGGGTGGTGGTGGAGGCGAAGGTGCCAGACCAAATCTATTAGCTAGGGCCTGGATAAATTTCTTCAGCTCTGTCAACTTAGTCTAAATCAGGGCCACATCAGGTGCCTAGATTGCATCAATTCTTGTCGTGATCCGGCCCTCAAAACTATCCATCCTCATTTGCACAGTCCGTATGACCCAACGAATCTCCTGATCAATATGGGGATTTATTCTTTCTTCTAAGTTCTTGATCTGGGCATTGTGAAGGATTTGGTTTTAGATGATTTCTTCCAATTAGGCAGTCAGGAACAAAGTGTAACCGGCTAGAATTAATGATCTGGGGTGTGCGAAAGCTAGTGGTGCTGAAGAAGCTGAAGCACCAACATTAGATGTTGGTATATCACCACTAGGGGCATCCCCACTAACATCTGGAATCCCTAAACCTCTAACTGGGGTATATGGGTTACATACATCTTTTATCATTGAAACCACTTGTTGTGGACCCAATCTCTGAAGAGCTTGGTAAAGCTCTTTTTTTGGCAATCTGTTCTTGAAGATCCTTATCGATAGCTTGCTTGGATTTGGTTGCCATTGTACCTATATTGGAAAAACCATTTTGATCACAGTTTACTAAAGATGCAGGTTTAGATTCTCAAATAGACGACCCAACCTATAATCGTGCAATGAAGGTATGATCGTACCTTCTGATCGAAGGTTCGTTCTTTAGAGACTAAATTTTAGTACATCAATAAGACGATCACAACCTACTATCGTGCAGTGATGTATGATCGTACCTTCCGATTGTAGGTTTGATCCTTGATACCAACAAATTTCTATCACATCAGATGATCACATATCACAATCGTATGTTGGTATCACGATTATGAGATGTGTTCTTCTGATGAGCCTGGAAGTTAACATCTAATATCTTATAATTTTCCAACCTATGAGTGTTGGTCAAAACCACGATCGTAGGTTGTGTCATAAGATCTTAAACACTTATCAGATTTGACCACTTAAAAATTTGACTTTTTTGATCCTATTGTTGAATGAACTTGACCCTTTCTTAAACACTATTGGGTACTCATACTTCCCCTGTATTGTTGAAAACATACACACCTATCACCATTTATTCCCACTCGTACATATACAAACCCTTTAACAAAATTTAAGTGAAAATCCCAAAATTAGTATGTTAAAAGTAAAAATCCTAAAACTATTTGAAAAGTGAGAAGGGGCATCGGGTGGTGGTTTCAAACATTTTATACCTTTAGTTTGTAAGTTTGGGTCTGGTCGGGTCATGAATTTTAAAACTGATGGGCTTCTTAGACAAAGGGATTGTACAATCATGGTGGGATTCCACAATCGTACATTCCTTTCATGCAATGATAGTTGCATAATACTTACCTGAGAACCTACGAACCTTAGGGATGATGGTGATATGTAACCACGATTGTGACTTAAAACCGTAGGTTTGATGCCCACTTTGATGACTTGCAGGAGTAACATCAGTCGATTAAGACCACGATCGTATATTCTAGGTATGATCGTGATACCTAATCATGAGATGACTCCTAAATTTTCATCTTGCATAACTCTTACCAGATGACTGAGCCCACGATCGTATGTTCTTAGTACGATTGTACAACCTCTGTCGTGGGGTCAATCTGGAGTTCAGTTCAGCACTTTTTTTCCTATGGTTTCCTGCACCAAAAAAAAACATTACCCTATAAATATTAAAGTACAAAACAAGGGTTGCCTCCCAAGAAGCGCTTTATTTAACGTAGAGGTACGACGTGGCTATGTTGGTTACTCAAACTTCACTAACAAGCCTATGGTTTGCCTCCCATGAAATACTTGATTTAATGTCGTGGCATGACGCAGGTTGGCTTGATTAATAATCTCGCTTTCAAGCCCACATCACAAACCATTCGGGAGTCCGTGCTTTCGCCTATGTAGTGTTTCACCCTTTGGCCATTGACTTTAAACCTCTTTCCATCCTTATTCTCCAACTCAATTGCACCATGGTAGAACACCGTGACAACTCTATATGGTCTATTCCACTTGGATCTCATCTTCGTAGGAAACAACTTCATCCTTGAATCATACAATAGTATAATATCACCTGCAATGAATTCTCTCCTCTCAATCTTGTGATCATGATACCACTTCAACTTTTCCTTGTACAAGGTTGAACTTTCATACGCGTGGAGATAGAATTTATCCATCTCATTCATCTGTTCAAACCTCAATTTCACCACATCTTGCCATTCTAGATTCAACCACTTTAGTGCACACAATGCCGTATGCTCAAGTTTAAAAGGCAAATGGCATGCTTTTCCATAAACAAGTTGATATGGAGACATACCAATTTGTGTCTTGAATGCTTTATGGTATGCCCATAGCGTGTCATCTTATTGTCCAATCCATCCTATTGGCATTCACAGTTTTTGCCAAAATGGACTTTATCTCCCATTTCGAGACCTTAACTTGCCCGCTTGTTTGAGGATGGTAAGGTGTTTCCACCTTGTGTTTTACACCATATTTCTAAAGCAGAGTCCTGAATAGCCAATTGCAAATGTGGTATCCTCCATCACGAATGATAATTCGAGGTGTTCCGAAGCGGGAGAATATGTTCTTCTTCAAGAAAGCTGTGAAACTCTTACCTTCATTGTTGGGGAGCGCAATAGCCTCCACCTATTTAGATACATAATAAACAGCTATCAAGATATACTTCATGCCATGCAAGATCACGAATGGGACCATAAAATCAATGCCCCAGAGATCAAATAATTTGAGCATAAGGATAGGAGTCATTGTGAGCTCATGTTATCTTAAGATATTTCCTTGCCGATGACACTGGTCCCATGCCCTAGCATAATCATGGGCATCTTTGTGAATCGTGGGCCAATAGTAGCTATGTTGCATGATATTGTGTGTGGTTCGAGCACCTCCATAATAACCCTCAACTGGAGATGAATTACACGTCTCTAATATACTCATCATCTCAACCTCGAGAATACACCTATGAATTATACGATATGAACACACCCTAAACAAGTACTACTCGTACCAAAAGAATTTTCCTACCTCATACATGAACATTTTTTGCTGTTGATATGTCATATCTTCTGGAACTAGATCACTTGCCAAAAAATTGGCAAAATCTGCAAACTACGGGATTAATTCTTGTGATGCTGCCAACACTTGCTCGTCCAAAAAGTATCATAAATTTCAAGATCATTCCTTTGTTTTAGCATGGCCTCCTCTTTAAGGCGTGATAAATGGTCAGCAACTTGATTCTCCATCCCTTTTCTATCCTTAACCTCAAAGTCAAATTCTTACAACAAAAGTACCTATCTAATAAACCTCGACTCTGCATCTTTTTTCAACATGAGGTATCTAAGAGCGGCATAGTCGGTATGAAAAATCACCTAGGTGCCAATCAAATAAGATTAAAACTTCTCGAATGCAAAGACCACAACAAGAAACTATTGCTCAGTCACTGTATAATTTTTTTGGGCTGGATTAAGCATCTTGCTAGCATAATAAATTGGATATAGAATCTTCTCATGCCTCTGACCTAGGTCCGCTTTTAGTACCACACCACTAGCAACACACACAACCTCAAATGGTAAAGTCCAATCCAGAGAAACAATAATGGGGGATGAAATCAACTTCTATTTCAGACACTCGAAAGCCTTCAAGCACGAATCATCAAACACAAACTTTACCTCTTTCTCCAAAAGCTTACATAATGGATTAGTAATCTTAGAAAAATCCTTAATGAACCTTCTATAGAATTCTGCATGGCTTAGAAAACTATGAATCCTCTTCACAGAAATTGGTAGAGGTAATTTTTCAATCACATCAATCTTCGCCTTATCAACTTCAATCCCCTTCTTTGAAATTCGGTGTCCCAATACTATACCTTTTTTTTATCATGAAATCACATTTTTCCCAATTCAACACCAAGTTGCATTCCTTGCATCTTTGCAAAACACCATTAAGTTGTGCTAAGAAGTCTTCGAATGAATCTCCCACAATAGAAAAAACACCTCAATAGTGTCTTCCACCATATCAGAGAATATGGACATCATGGAATACTGAAAAGTAGCCGGTGCATTGCATAGACCAAATGGCATTCTTTTGAATAAAAATATCCCATAAGGACAAGTGAAAATGGGTCTTCTCTTGGACTTTGGGGGCTATGGAAAACTGATTGTACCCCATGTAACCATCAAGAAAACAATACCATCCTCTACCAGTAAGACTGTCTAACATCTGGTCCATAAAGGGCATCAAAAAATGATCCTTCTCGGTCCAAGAATTTAGATTTTGGTAATCTATGCAAACTCTCCATCCGGTCACTAGTCTTATGGAGATTAACTCATTTTTCTCATTCAGAACCACAGTGATTCCACCATTCTTCAATACACACTGAACAAGACTCACCTACTTACTATCCGTAATAGGGTAATCCACACTTTCATCTAACCACTTGATGATTTATTTCTTCATAAACTCTTGAATAGGTGGGTTAAGACGACGCTGATGCTCAATGATAGGCATACAATCCGACTCGAGCTAGGTTTTGTGCTTGCAAATTCTGGGTGGAATCCTGATGATATCAACAATGGACAAACCAATAGACTGCTTAAACCTCTGCAACACCAAAAACAATGCCTCAACTTGCCACTCTAACAAGTCTACTGCAATAATAACCGATAAAGTGTTGTCGACCCCCAAGTATGCAAAACGGAGATGGGAAGAAATGGAACACCCCGTATATTTTCGAACCTATGTTATTACCGTAACATTTATAGAATTATTTAAACATGAGATATGTTGGGGTTTTACACATTAATTTGGTTGGGCTGAATTCACATGTGCTCATGGGCACAATTTGAGGCCCAAAATAAAGTAAAAGACATGATCCTAATAGCCAATGGCCCATTCTTCCATGTTGACTAAGTAAACATGAATTTAATGTTGGCTAAGTATGAACATTGAGCCATTATATAAGGTGGAAAAATCATATTTTTATTCATTTAGACACACATGCAAATCAAGAAATTTCCACAAGATATTTCTCTTCTCTTCCAAACCCTAAGGCAACTATATCCTTGGACAAGATCACTCCTTTGAAATTTTGGGTAAGTGTTTACTATTATGGTTCAATCATGTCGTTTATGTTGGAAAAGTGTTGGATAGTTCATTATGTGTAAAACAGTGTACTTTTGCTTAATCGGTAAAGGGTTTTGCCTTGTAATCGTGGAAGTGGACTTGTGTTCTTGAAGGAAGTGAATTTGATGGATTAAATATTAACATGTAATATGTGTTTATGTCCTTAACTTGATTTCTCTTTGTGTGTAACATTTGAAATTGTTGTTTTGAAATTGTACATGGAACCGGTGGCGTATTGAAGGGAAAATGTAGTTTTGCTGATGTTTATGTGCGTTGTGAAACCATGGCTGTTCGTTGGTATCTAATATGATCTAAAATATGTTAATATAAGCTTTATTAGGATCATGGACCATTCATTGCGAAAAAGGACCTTAAAATGACCCCCGGAAGCTGAAACGGGCATCCGCCCTCGCAGGTGGGGCACCTGCGGGCGTAAATGACAATACAGGTGGCCCTGTACAAGGTCAATGGTAACCTAAGGATGCACCTCAACCACCTGTGGACTCAGGTGGCTTCGAAGGTCAGCCCAAAACTTCGTTTTGTATGTTTTTGTCTCTCTTTGACCCCCCGAAGCTCCTAGACCCTTCTTTGATGAAATTATCAACTTATGGTACCTTTTGAATGACTTTAAAGGAGTATACCGGAGGTATTTTGAGTGGTATCAATTATGGATTGTCTTTCATGTGTTGTTGTGAAAGGTGTTTACGTGATGTAGTGAGGTAATTGTGACATTGTATTGAAGGGGAGATGTAAAGTATGAACTTGGTGTGAAATGCTACTGGTTTATGAGGTCTTGGTCAATGTGTGGAATGTTTTGGTTTTGTTGGTATGATAATGCAGTGAGTTATATTGAAGAAGGATGAAATGATGTTATATAGCAGTCACGTAGCTCATTGTCGTCTTATGCACTAGTAAAGTAGTTAATTGTTAACGTGAGTTTTGTTCTGTACTTGTGTTGTAGAGTAAAAAGTAATGAAGGAGATGGATTATCGTAATCACATATAAGGATGTGTATTCATATTGAGAAGATAAGGTATGTAAGGTTACTCTTTCTGTATCCTTCTGCATCACATATTCTTCACATGGTCATCATACTTGTTCCATTCTGAAATGTTCTAAGGCATCTCATTTCAGGTTGTCATGAATTTTTATTCTTATGTTACTTATTCGTGTATCAATTGTTGTTCATATGTCTCTTAATTATGGATTGATGTTCCACAACTCTAATAATATTGTGACTATCAACATATCAATCTCTCAAAAGTAAGAAATAAAGTAATGCATATTTGTTAGTTGTAAGAGTACGGGTGGTAGCTCTAGAGACATAAGCCTAGCTCGAGCCGATCCCGGATTTATTGGATCAGGGGGTAGTCCTAGAGGCATAATCCTAGCTTGGGCCGATTCTGACAGGTGGTAGCTCTAGAGGTAAGAACCTAGCTCGATCCGAACCTGATATATTCGATTATGGGTGGTAGCTCTAGAGGTGAGAAACTAGCTCGAGCCAAACCCGATAAATTGGTTTATGGGTGGAAGCTCTAGAGGCATAAGCCTAGCTCGGGCCGATCATAACATAACGTTATGTTATGTAAGACCCACTGATCAGTTGGGGCCTTAGTAAAATATGATATAAGTGATGATGAATAAACAATAGAAGCAAAGAAAATAATGAATGTAAGGTACATGGTTCCACATATGCAGAACGATTGTTTATCCATATGGCATATTCTCTTATATTTCCATTCCATTGAAGTATTTATGTGTCATACAGTTTTATATGGCCTTACATACTCAGTACATTCTCCGTACTGACGTCCCTTGGGGGACTTACCTTACTTGCTGTAGGCACAGGTGCTAGTAGACCTCCTCAGTAGGTTGCGTATTATTTGCAGGCCTTTGGTGAGCTCCAGTTGGTTCGGGGCTTTCCGAGTCATTATGTACATTTGTTTTTGGGTGTTGTATAAAGCGGGGACTTTTCCCGACTTTAGCTTGGCTATGTATATGTATCTGTAGAGGATTTGTAGACGGTTGTGGAAGACGAATGTAAGAGATGTATGTCCATTTTGACTTGATGGCCCTAACAACCAAGTTTCATATACAGTATGTTTTCCATGACTTTCTCCATTGATATCTAGTTACATAAGATAGAACGATATTCATACAGAGGTATGCATATGAATGTATATGAGCAAAGATTGGTTCTCTCTGGCCTCAACGGCTTCGGGTACTAGTCCACACCATTGGAATTTAAGGTGTGACAAAAGTGGTATCAGAGCAGGTCATCCTAAGGGTGTCTACAAAGCCGTGTCTGAGTAGAGTCTTGCTTATGGATGTGTTGTGCACCATATTTATAAGTAGGAGGCTACAGGACATTTAGGAGTTGTTTCTTTTCTTTATTTCTAGATCGTGCAATAGAGCCAATGTTGTAGGTGAAATTATATCTGACCATTGTAATTGGTTTCTTTGATATAGTAAAATGCCAATGACAAGAAGAGGTAGAGGCAAAGGTAAGAAGGTATATATGCTTGTCGGTGAAGGAATGAGTAAATCACCACCTGACCAAGCTAGTCAAGGTGCGGCTAACATTGAAATTGCATCGCAGTCTTCTTCTACTTTTTCTGCTCTGGAAGAGCCAAGAGGTAGAGAAGTACCCGAAGAACTTCCTATGAATGCCACTAACCAGGATTTAAGAAATACAGTGCATATGTTGACTCAGATAGTTGCTGCACAAAGTCAAGGATGAGCTATTCCAACGACAAATGAGGCTGATGCGGCTAGAGTGGTGAGCCGTAGGACACAGGACTTTCTGAAATTAGACCCTCCTATATTCACAGGTTCAGATCTAAAAGCAGATCCGCAGGACTTTGTGGATAAAATCCAGAGGTCTCTAGATTTTATACACGTGACTGGTGTTTAAACAGTTGAACTTGCGGCCTATAGATTGAAAGGTGAAGCTATATTGTGGTATGAAGACTGGAAAAGATCGAGGGGTGTTGATGCACTTCCAGCTGGTTGGGAAGAATTTAAAATGGTATTCCTTGATCATTACCTCCCATGTGAGATCTGAGAAGCACATGCAGACCAGTTTCTAAATCTACGTCAAGAGAATATGAGTGTTAGAGAATATAGTCTTCAGTTTAATTCCTTGGCTTGATTTGCTCCGAATATAGTGGCCACAATGACAGACAGAGTCCATCGATATGTGGAAAGATTAGAGCCATATTTGGTAAGGGACTGCACCATTGCTGCCTTGAACAAAGATATGGATATAGCCAGAATACAGGCCTTCGCATAGAAAATGGAGGATCAAAGATAGAGAAGAAGGGTACATGAATCTGAAAAAGGACAGTCCAAAAGAGCTAGACCTATGGGACAGTCTATGGCGTCCCAAGGAGAATATAGGCCTCGAATGTTTCCTAGACCGCCTAGGCGATCATTCTCTTAAGCCACAGCAGGCACTCACTCTCAATTTTGAGGGTTTAGGGGCAGTCAATCTGGGCAGAGTAGTGGAATTCACGGATCACAGGCAGCAGGATTTTCTCGTCAGCAGTGTCAGCACTGCGGGCATACTCATTCAAGTACATGTCGGTTAGGGACGAATGCTTGCTTTTGGTGCGGTATGTCAGGGCACATGATAAAAGAGTGTCCCTAGAGGAGCATGGATGGTATAGCACGACCTACGGGATCAGCCGTTGCGTCATCATCATCGGTTCCTTCTTTAGGCCAAGGTGTGCAGTCTGTTGGTCGGGGTAGAGGTACCAGAGGAACAACCAGTACTAGTGGAGTCCAGAACATTACGTATGCTCTAGTGGACCGACAAAATTCGGAGGCTTCTCCTGACGTAGTCACAGGTACATTATCCATATTTTTGCATAGTGTATATGCATTGATTGATCTGAGTTCTACATTATCATATGTTACTCCATTGATTGCCGCAAAAATTTAAAAGAATTCCAAAACTATTAATTAAGTCATTTGAAGTATCTACGCCAGTTGGTGAGTCCATTGTTGCAAAAAGAGCATATCGTAACTCTGTGTGGTCATGATAGATTGGCTGATCTTATTGAGTTGAACATGGTGGATTTTGATGTTATAATGGGAATGGATTGGTTGGCTTCTTGTTATGCCACGGTAGATTGTCGTACTAAGAGGGTACATTTTTATTTTCCATAAGAAGATGTTCTTGAATTGAAGGGTAATGTGGGGCCACCGAGGGGAAAATTTATTTCCTATCTTAAAGCAAAGAAAATGATATCCAAGGGGTATATATGTCATTTAGTTCGAGTGCAAGATACTGATGTGAAACCACCAATTCCTCAATCGGTTCTAGTGGTTAATGAATTCCTCGATGTATTTCCTGATGATCTTCTTGGCTTACCCCCAGAACGGGAAGTAGAGTTTGGTATTGATGTGATACCAGGTACTCATCCTATCTCTATTCATCCGTATAGAATTGCGAGAATTGAAGGAGCAATTAAAAGATTTGCTAGATAAGGGGTTTATACGGCCTAGTATGTCCCCGTGGGGTGCAGCAGTATTATTTGTACGAAAGAAAGATGACACATTGAGAATGTGCATTGACTATCGGCAATTGAATAAGGTAACAATCAAGAACAAATATCCCCTCCCCAGAATTGACGATTTGTTTTAGCAGTTACAGGGTGCCAAATGTTTTTCAAAGATTGACTTGAGATCGAGTTACCATCAAATCAGGGTTAGAGAAAAAGATATACCCAAGACAGCTTTCCAAACATGGTATGGCCATTATGAATTTTTAGTTATGTCGTTTAGACTAACAAATGCACCAGCTGTTTTCATGGATTTGATGAATAGGGTGTTTAAGTCATTCCTGGATGTGTTTTTGATGGTATTTATAGACGATATTTTGGTTTATTCCAAATCACAATAGGACCATGCAAATCACTTACGACAGGTGTTACAGATTCTTCGGGATCATAAGTTGTATTCCAAGTTCTCTAAATGTGAATTTTGGTTAAAATCCGTAGCATTCTTGGGTCACATTGTGTCAGATAAAGGAATTCAGGTTGATACACAAAAGATTGAAGCGGTGAAAAAATGGAAAAGACCTGCGACGCCTACAGAAATTCATAGCTTCTTTGGGTTGGCAGGTTATTATCACAGGTTTGTTGAAGGGTTTTCTTCGATTGCTTCCCCTTTAACGAAGCTTACACACAAGGCAGTCAAATTTTAGTGGAACGATGCATGTGAGAAAAGTTTCCAAGAGCTGAAAGATATATTAACTTCCACACCAGTTTTAGTACTTTACGAAGGTGTAGAAGGGTATGCAATATATTGTGATGCTTTCGGGATTGGCCTCGGATGTGTATTGATGCAACACGATAATGTAATAGCGTATGGCTCACGATAGTTGCGTTCACATGAGAGAAAATATCCCACATACGATCTTAAGTTAGCAGTCGTGATATTTGCTTTAAAGATATGGCGCCACTATTTGTATGGGGTTCACGTTGATTTATACCGATCATAAAAGATTGTAGTAGTATATTTTTAAGCAGAAGAACCTAAACTAGGAATTAAATTTGAGGCAGCGAAAGTGGCTGGAACTCGTAACAGACTATGACATCGAAGGTGGAGGGAATTACTAAAAGATTATGATAGTAATATCTTATACCATCCGGGAAAAGCAAACGTGGTAACCGATGCATTGAGTTGCAAAGCAATAGGAATCACTAGTAGCCAGTTGACGGAAAAGTAAGGTATAGTCAAGGCTCTACATCAATTAGACAGCTTGGGGGTTCATCTTCTTGAAACTCCAGATGAAAGAATTATAGTGTAAAATGCGGAAGAGTCTTGATTAGTAGCTGAAGTAAAGGAAAACCAGTATGCGAATCCTATTTTTATTGCAGCTGACAAAGAATGACAGCAAGGTTTAATGAAGGCATTTGATTTTATACACGAGAGAGAGTACTTCAATGCCCAGGGTAGATTTTGTGTACCAAATATAGATGAGTTAAGAAAATGAATTATGACGGAAGTACATTATTCACGGTATTCCATTCATCCGGGAACAACCAAAATGTACCATGATTTAAAAGAGATGTATTGGTAAGGTTACATGAAAAGAACATTGCAGAATTTGTAACTCAATGTCAAAACTGTCAACAAGTAAAAGTGGATCATCAGAAACCTGGAGGTTATATGCAATGTATAAATCTTCCAGCTTGAAAAGAGGGATATGATTAACATGGGTTTTATCATAAGTTTGCCTCGTACATTTTGGAAATTTGATTCCATGTGGATGATAGTTGACAGACTTACCAAGTAGCACACTTTTTACCTGCCGGGACCGCTTGTACAGCTGGAAATTATGCAAGGTTGTATGTTAAAGAGATAGTACGATTACATGGGATTCCAATTTCTATTATATAAGACAGATAGACAAACAGAACGTACAATCCAAACACTTGAAGATATGTTACAAGCTTGCACATTGAACTTTAAAAGTAGTTGGGATGGTCATTTACCTCTTATGGAATTTGCCTACAATAATAGCTATCATTCAAGTATCAAAATGACATCTTATGAAGCTAGAAAGTGTAGATTACCAAGTGGATTGTTTGAAGCAGGTGAGACTGCTTTACTCTGGCCAAATCTTGTTAATCAAGCTATAGATAAAGTCAAGGTGATACAACAACGGCTAAAAACAGGCCAAAGTCGACACAAGCCATATGCTGATAGTAGAAGAAGGGAATTAGAATTGGCCATAGGTGATTGGGTAGTTTTGACAGTGTCATCAATGAAAGTGGTAATGAGATTTGGAAAGAAATGAAAGTTGGCCCTATATAACGTGCCATATGAGATTACCCAAAGATTTGGGTAAGTTGCATATAAATTAGCACTACCCCAAGAACTCCCCACAGTTCATTCAGTGTTCCATGTTTCAATGCTTCGAAAATGCATGGGAGAGATGTACAAGTTGCGAAGGACATCACATATGAAGAGGTACCTACTACAATTCTTGATTGATAAGTGAAAGGATTAAGAAATAAAGAAGTAGTTTCCATAAAGGTACTATTAGAGAAATCAGCAAGTAGATGGAATCACATGGCAAACCGAAGGAATGATGAAATCTAAAGTACTCGTATTTGTTGTAAATAGAAGAAAAATTTCAAAGTGCGGAATTGAAGCAATAACAAGTAAGTCTCTACAAGTATCATGTGTATATGAGAACATTAAGGATACACTTAGATTTAAATTTGTTTCAATGAGATAATGTTACTAACATTCGAGGACGAATGTTCCTAAGGGGGTAAGGATGTAACACCCCGTATATTTCTGAACCTATGTTATTACCGTAATATTTATGGAATTATTTAAACATGATATTTTTTGGGGTTTTACACATTAATTTGGTTGGGTTGAATTCATATGTGTTCATGGGCTCAATTTGAGGCCCAAAATAAAGTAAAAGACATGGCCCAAATGGCCAATGACCATGTTGACTAAGTAAACATGCATTTAATGTTTGATAAGGATGACCATTGAGCCATTATATAAGGTGGAAAAATCAGATTTTTATTCATTTAGACACACATGCAAATCTAGAAATTTCCACCAGATATTTCTCTTCTCTTCCAAACCCCAAGGCAACTATCTCCTTGGACAAGATCACTCCTTTGCAAGTTTGGGTAAGTGTTTAATATTATGGTTCAATATATTATATGCTTAATATGGTGTATAAATCATGTTGGTTATGTTGGCAAAGTGTTGGACAGTTCATTATGTGTAAAATAGTGTACTTTTGCTTAATCGGTAAAGGGTTTTGCCTTGTAAATTTGAAAGTGGACTTGTGGTTTTGAAGGAAGTTACTTTGATGGATTAAATATCAACATGTAAGACGTGGTTATTTCCTTAACTTTCTTTATCTTTGTGTGTAACATTTGGAATTTTTGTTGTGAAATTGTACATGGAACCAGTGGCGTATTGAAGGGAAAATGTAGTTTTGGTGATTTTTATGTGCGATGTGAAACCATGGTTGTTCGTTGGCATCTAATATGATCTAAAATATGTTAAGATAAGATTATTTAGGATCATGTCCCATTCATTGCAAAAAAGGACCCTAAAATGACCCCCGGAGGTTGAAACAGGCATCCGCCCTTGCGGATGGGTCACCTGCGGGCGCATATGCCAACGCAGGTGACCCTGGACCAGGAAAATGGTCACCTATAGAGGCACCTCAACAACCTGTGGGATAAGGTGGCTTCGCAAGTCAGCCCAGAACTTCATTTTGTATCTTTTTGTCTCTTTTTGACCCCCCGAAATCCCTAGATCCTTCTTTGATGAAATTATCAACTTATGGTACCTTTTGAATGACTTCAAAGGAGTATACCGGAGGTATTTTGAGTGGTATCAATTATGGATTGTCTTTCATGTGTTGTTGTTAAAGGTGTTTCCGTGATGTAGTGAGGTAATTGTGACATTGTATTAAAGAGGAAATGTAAAGTATGAACTTGGTGTGAAATGCTATTGGTTTATGAGGTCTTGGTCAATGTGTGAAATGTTGTGGTGTTGTTGGTATGATAATGAAGTGAGTTGTATTGAATAAGGATGAAATGATGCTATATAATTGTCACGTAGCTCATTGTCGTCTTATGCACTCGTAATGTAGTTAATTGTTAACGTGAGTTCCGTTATGTACTTGTGTTGTAGAGTAAAATGTAAGGAAGGATATGGATTATCGTAATCACATATAGGAATGTGTATTCATATTGAGAATATAAGGTATGTAAGGTTACTCTTTCCGTATCCTTCTGCAGCACATATTGTTCACATGGTCATCGTACTTGTTCCATTCCAAAATGTTCTAAGGCATCTCATTTCAGGTTGTCATCCATTGTTATTCTTATGTTCCTTATTCGTGTATCAATTGTTGTTCATATGTATCTTAATCATGTACTGATGTTCCAAAGCTCCAATAATATTGTGACTATCAACATATCAATCTCTCAAAAGTAAGAAATAAAGTAATGCATATTAGTTGGTTGTAAGAGTATGGGTGGTAGCTCTAGAGGCATAAGCCTAGCTCAAGCCGATCCCGAATTTATTGGATCAGGGGGAAGTCCTAGAGGCATAAGCCTAGCTCAGGCCGATCCTGACAGGTGGTAGCTCTAGAGGTAAGAACCTAGCTCGAGCCAAACCTGATATATTCGATTATGGGTGGTAGCTCTAGAGGTGAGAAACTAGCTCGAGCTGAACCCAATATATTGGTTTATGGGTGGAAGCTCTAGAGGCATAAGTCTAGCTCAGGCCGATCACAACATAATGTTATGTTATGTAAGACCCACTGATCAGTTGGGACCTTGGTACAATATGATATAAGTGATGATGAATAAACAATAGAAGCAAAGAAAATAATGAATGTAAGGTACATGGTTCCACATATGCAGAACGATTGTTTATCCATATCGCATATTCTCTTATATTTCCATTCCATTGAAGTATTTATGTGTCATACAGTTTCATATGGCCTTACATACTCAGTACATTTTCCGTACTGACGTCCCTTGGGGGACTTACCTTACTTGCTGCAGGCACAGGTGCTAGTAGACCTCCTCAGTAGGTTGCGGATCATTTGCAGGCCTTTGGTGAGCTCCAGTTGGTTCGGGGCTTTCCGAGTCATTATGTACATTTGTTTTTGGGTGTTGTATAAAGTGGGGACTTGTCCCGACTTTAGCTTGGCTATGTATATGTATCTGTAGAGGCTTTGTAGATGGTTGTGGGAAGACGAATGTAAGAGATGTATGTCCATTTTGACTTGATGGCCCTAACGACCAAGTTTCATATCCAGTATGTTTTCCATGACTTCTTCCATTGATATCTAGTTACATGAGATAGAATGATATTCATACAAAGGAATGCATATGAATGACAAGAAAGAAACTTAAGCTCCAAAATAGGATGCTCCTCAATAGAAGGATGAGCCAGTGGGGTCACTCTGTTATTCAGATCAAGATCAAGCTTTTGGTGCATAAGTGTATGAACCCCTACCAACAAGTGCTTTTACCGTCTCATTATATTTATCGATACCATGACTCTCAAAATTCATGATAACTGCCACAATTGCCTCAACTCCTAGTCTCTTTTCACATGGAACCACAAGTGCCTCCTCATCCATAGTATGAATAACTGACACCACACGCATCTCATTCGAATTATTAATGGATTTGCAGACATTGAATGTAACATACTCATCATTCAATTGAAACTTCATCTTCCTAGATTCCAAATAGACTAAAGCACGGCCAGTCATAAGGAATGATCTTCCCAAGATTATGGCAGCCTCAAAATCCACCTCACAGTCCAGAATCACAAAATTAGCTGAAAAAATAAAAGATGCCACCTTTTTTTATCACATCATACGAAATTCTCACCGACTTCTTCACAGTTTGATCTTTCATGAGAAGACTTATAGAAGTCGACTTAGGCAACCCCAATCCCAACTGCTTGAAAATGACTAGCAACATAGAGTTAATGCTGGCACCCAAGACACATAAAGCTTTGGCAAAATTGTAAGACCCGATAGTACAAGGGATAGTGAAAGCTCTCAGTTCCTTCTTTTTCTCAACAAGAGAGCGAAAAAAATTTTCTGTACAATGGTATACATTATCGGTAGGCGCAAACCTGAAAGTTTACTTTTTGGTCCCCAAAACCTTCATGAACTTTGCATAGCCTGACATTTGTTCCAAAGCCTCCACAAGAGGAATGTTGATGGACAACTCCTTCAACATAAAGATGAACTTGTGATATTTTCCCTCTTTGGATTTCTTCTTCAACCTTTATAGAAAGGGATGAATAGGTCGTGGATTAGGCTTTAATACTTAAGGGGCCTCTTTATCAGACTTAGTCTCCTTTTCAACAACTCGAGGCTCGTGAGCTCCCTTGACATCAACCACCATGTTTTCAGTTTCATTCTCATTCTCATCATCAAGTACTATGGGCTCATATCTCTTGTTATCAACAACAGGCATAGGTGGATCAACAGTAGTCTTACCCTTTCGAGTAGTAATAGCTAAGCAATGACCGTCGTTTTTGGGATTTTGGATGGTGTTACTCGAAAGAGTGCCTTGTTGACGTTGATTCAATATGGTAGACATCTGCCCAAATTGTTGCTCTAGTTGTTTGATAGTGTTCGCATGAGACTCAACCTTTTGACTTATCCCTGAAATGTCTGCCTTAATATTCTTAAGAAAACTTTCTTGACTCTCTGACCCCTTAACAAGTTTTACAAGTAGGGCTTCCATCCTTGAATTTCCAGACTCACCATCACGGTTCCCTAGTGGAATATAAAGGCCACTCTTGACCTTATAATCATGTTTCTACCTCCAATCACCATCATGATCTCTATCTCTATATTTATAACCTGACTTGTTGTAATTATCTCCGCAGTAGTTCCGACATTGATTCCCTTGCCTCGGGTTCCAATTATCTTGATTAGACCTTTTTCCCTTAGCTCAAAAACTTGCTACTTCACTATCAAGATACTTGACCTCTTCCACAGAATTTGACTCTTCATACCTAGGCACTTTGCCATGTGCACCCACCGTATTTACTTTTTTTGCTACAACAACGGCAAAAAGTTTAGCGAGTAATTCGATTTTGGTCATTAATTGTGCTACCTCTTGAGCCATAGTTTCATCTAAATCCCTTTGCTCTGTCGATGATCCGATTTCATAATTTCCCATGGGTCTATCTATTTTCTAAGTATGCCAACCTCGATTGGTTTTAGTGATCCAATCTAGAATTTCCGATGCATGCTCCAAGCGTAAACTCATAAATGCTCCTCAAGTGATGGTGTCTGCTACGACATTAGTATTTGCATTCAAAGCACTATAAAAGATCTCAAGTAGATTCCTGCCACTCATTCTATGGTTTGGAAAATTCTGCAACTTCTTCTTAAACCTTAGCCATGTTTTGTAAAGTGCCTGTCTATGTAACTGTTTGAAGTTATAGATCTCATCTTTCAATTGTAAAATTTTAGAGGACGAAAAGAATCATTCCAAAAACTGATTTGTCAACTCTTGCCAAGTGGTAATAGAACCTCATTGTAATTCATCCAACCACAAAATCACTTCCACCGCAAGAGAGAATAGAAATAGCCTCAATCGAATTGCCTTTTGACTCACTCCAGGCAGATTGTACGAAGTGCAAATTCCCACAAAATTCATCACATGGATTTTCGCATTATCAGTAGGGAGGCTAAAAAACACCCTTTTTAATTTTAAGAGGTGAATCATAACACTTGTAATATCAAACTTAGTTCCTTCAAGCAGTTCAGGTGGGATAATGGCACCAATCTTCACCGGCTCCAAATAGGCTAAATATTCTTCTGAATCCTCTTAAATCGGGGATACTATAGTGGTGGTGGTTGCACTCTAGGTCTTCTTTGTCTTTCCTACAATACCGCAAGATGTTGTGCTACCTCTTGCATTGCTCGATGGTCTTTGTATGCTTGTCTAAAAGCTGTTTGTCTCACATTCATATCAACCATCAACCTAGCAGTTATTTGGTCCACAGTTTCATGACTAGCTGGATGAAGTGGTAGCTGATTGTGAATGGCACCTACAACTACTGGATCCTGAACTCCATTGTTGTTCACCAATGTTCGATTATTCCTTAGAGTTCTTTCAATTTCTTGGTCAAGTGGAATCAAAGGATTTTCTTGACTCTGAGTGTTGGGCATAAAACGGCATATACGTTAAAATAGTAGGAAAATAAAAGTCACCAATCGAAACCAACAACTTCAACAAACACAATCAATCAACTTCGTAATCGTACTCTTTGACAACGGCGCCAAAATTTGATATCGCCTAAATTACACCCCCTAGAAAGTATAAAGCGGTTGTTGAATCAAATATAGAATCCAATAAGGTTGGGGTAGTTCCAACAGGGAATAGGTCGAAATCCAATCAACTATGTTTGTCTGAGTAACTGGCAAATAAGTAAAAGAGGGGGTTTGGTAAAATAAAGAGTAATAGTAACGAGTGGTTGTTTCCTGAGGTTGTAATTAAGATGAGAAAAACACTAGGAATTTGTTTAAGGTATCCGGCATGCAGAATCGATAGGTTATGTATCCTCTAACCGACTATGTTACACCCCTTGTAGACGACTATCCTCAAGCACAAAAGTTAATATGTCATGAGTGTTGCTATGTTGCCCCCTACCAATGATCCCAATTCAGCCTTTCCCGTATCAAGGCTCAAACTGATTAAATGAAGATAACTCCAAGTCATGTCGTTGATTTACTAGTGCTATCCGACTACCCTTGCTATCATCCAGTGTAGATATAGTATGAGTCCCAACGCGTGCACTCATCAGAAAGCAACCAATTCAAAAGAAACAACAATACATGCCCTAATTCCCTTCGAGAATCACCTTGTACTTCAAACACTACTTCGTTAATCCATCATGATTCCCACAACCCTAGTTGTGGAGTTTAGCTACTCATAATTGTATGAAAAAAATAAGAATTCATCGATGAAAACTTGAATTGAAACTCACGATAATGAATAAACTCCAAAATCTCAAATAGAATTAAAACCCTAAAACTAATATTCAAGAAATTCAAAGAATATGCCTTAGAATTCCACAATATAATGTTGTGTAATAATAATAATGCGTAACCTATAAAAATAACCCTAAAAGAGTATTTGTATACAACACAAATCATGTCCAAAACAAAAAAATGAAAACAATGTTGGCTGCCTCGGACGAGAAGAAGCTACTATCGTGGTTTGAAACCACGATCGTCCTTTGGCTATCGTGGTTTGGACTTGAACTTTTGTATTACAATTCTTCCATTAAACGATAAATATTACTAGCTCTTGTCTTTCAGGTAACTTCAACAAATGTGGACCTCCCTCCTACCACCATATGGTAAATCGTGCCTTCAAGGTATGGTCATGGGAGACATTGTCTGTTCTCATTACACTTAGCTCCTGCAGGTTGATTTTTCCCTTTCATATCATGACCCCATTGCATGATCATGACATCAAATAATGATCATAGGGTCTTTCGTCAGTTTGACTCCTGCATGTGGCATCTCTGATTCAACCTAAGAAGGCCTAGGCATAATCGTGGTTAGATCCCATGATCGTGGTAAGGCTTGTCTGATACAATAAATGTCTAGTTTTCAGTATTTTCTTCTCTAAGTCCTCAAGCCCTGCAAACACTTAACAAACACATCAAATCCAACAAAAAGTACCTTTAAACTTGCAAATATTCCTTGTTGTATGGGTCTCAAGTGTCATAATTTCATAGCATATCAAGAACCTACCTAGAACTAGTTTAAGGATCCTAATTGTAGTCGCAAGGGCTTGATTATGCTAAGACAAGAATTCGGAAGAAGGGAAACTGCCAATTTATGGAAAACAAAGACCGAATATATTCTAATGTTTCTTACTAGGCTAAATAATCAAAAATTACTAAATTAATATTCAAACCATAAGAACCCACCCATAACTAGCTTAATATCACATTAATACAATAAAAGAGCAAAGTCTAGAAGAAGAATAAGTCGAGCCAACCTGGACACCGACGAAATCATGTGAAAACATCTATAATGGAGCTTTTACCTTACGAGAAGCCTCCAACCACTGCCACGCTATCAAAATACTATTTCACATGTCAAGACGAGAATAATAGTACCCATACTGTAAATTTATGCTCCAAATCAAAAATTGAGCTAAAAATTAATTAATGGGGCCTACCATCAAAATTGAGAATTGAGTCCATCACTAGGTCCCCCATTTCAAGGATCACTTTCCCTAAAATTAAGCATGATCTAATCTCAACAATAGCCCAAAAATAGTCCCAAAAACACTCAAGAATAAAATGGCGAATTAACTCAAAATTAAATCGGGAAATTACGGAATAATAAAGAGAAGAAACTCACTATAACATCTCCAAACTATTCCCAACTCCAATTTTATGATTTTCCCACTAATTTTGAGCTCCCAATATCAATAATGGAGTTTTCTCTAAGAGAAATAAAGGCTGAAAACAAAAATGGAACATATATATAATACTCAGCAGTGGACGCTTAAGCAGCTAAATGATGTCTTAAGCGGCCATAGATAAAATGGCCAAAGGGCATTTAACAAACCCCAGCCCGGTTGGCCAGCTACCTCTAAAGTGGTCCTGAGATGCTTAAGCAGCTAACACTAAAGAGGGCCTAGGCTGTTAAAGCCTACTGCTAAAGCGGTCTCCTGGCCGCTTAAGTTGTTACACCAGTAAATTTACACTAGAATTTTCGCTAAGTTAAAACGAACTCTGACCGAATGCATGAGATTCACTTGGAACCCCTTGCATGCAAACAAACTATACTACCCTACCGAATTCGGCATTTTGGACTTAATGAAACCATTGAAACTCTCATCTGAGGTCATTTCAGCAGAATGTAGGTCCAACAACCAAGCTTGTGGTTTTTACCAAAATCCACGTCATAGCCTAAAATGAGTATGAAAGCATTAGGACCCAGACCAAGGGTCCCCCAGAATAAAATCGACATTCTGGAGCTAATGGAACTATCATAATTTCCATCCAAGTACATTTACATAATGTTTTGGACCGAGACCATTCTCTTGACTTTATAAGATCCAAAAGAGGGAAATGGCTATAAAAACCAAATAAACTATTCGGTAACCAATGTACGAACTCATCATAAATGACTTGGGGCAGCTTTAGGAAGGCTCTTAATGTAGAAAAAGCATGAAAAGATAGAAAATGACTTAGAGGGTTATTAAACACACCAATACGGCAACTCCCAAGATATGCTCTATTTGGTCCAATTATGTTCAACACCATATTAAGCCCACTAGGAAGTCTAAAAGGTTTATGTTTTGTAACTTCAGGAAAATGACAAACTCTCTCCCAAATTTGATTCCTTGAATGTGATGGAGGTGGAAGATCATTCTCAATATTATTATTTTGGAATGCATTTTTTAGTTTTCTAAACTCGTGGTCCAGTGGCAAGAACTGACAGTGACAATCAAATCAATAATTTTTATAGCCATGCTTTAAATTGAATGCTTTATTATTTTCCATGTAATACGGTCAAGCTAACTTTCCAACAGTTATCTAACCAGACAACATACAATGCATAGAGAAATTATTAATAGTCCATATTAAATAAGCACGCATAAAAAAATTCTACTTAGTTGATATATCATATGTCACTACACTTTCATGCCATAATTTTAGTAACTCCTCTATAAATGGTTGCATATATATATATCAATCAAACTTTTTGGATTACAGGGACCTGGGATAGTATAACATACGAATATGTAGGGACTTTTCATGCACATTTCAGGCAAGAGATTATACAAAGTAATAAATACAGGCTACCAAGAATAAGGGCACCCAAATTAGAGAATGGTGTGAAACATATATGCAAGCACAATCTAACATTTCTTAATTGACTAACAAAATCAAGATAATTTCTATCAAAATGATTCCAATCTTCTACATCCGATGGATGAGAAAAGACACCTAGTGACCTTCTATTTTCACGGCGTCATCTCATATGTGCGGAAGAACTCATCGATGCATACAACCTTATTAACCTATGTATAAGAGGTAAATAGAGCATCACCTTAACATGAACTATCTTTCCACTAGGGTCCTCTTATACCGAGCATTTCCACAAAATATATAATTTTCTATTTCAGCATTATTAGTATAGAACAAATGCAACCATTAACACAACAATGAATTCTATCATACGATAATCCCAACTTGGAAATCAATTTCTTTGCCTGATAAAAATTTTGAGGTATGTTAAACTCTGGGTTAACTAGTTCACCCAAAAAATCAAACATAGAGTCCATAGCAACTTGAGGAACATTCAAATCAAATTTGATACTCAGTAGTCTAACTGCAATAGACAAAGAAGAATACAGACTCCCTTCACAAACCTCTTCTAATTGTTGATAGAAGTGTCTTGCTTCTTCATTGGGAGCTTCTTTTAAATTACGTTAAGGTTTCATCCCATCCCTAATCCCAAAAAAATCATTGACCATTTCATGAACCCTACCATCATATTGTATCCTATATGGTTGAACCCTTACAAGTTGAATCCTATTATGTCCACCATGTACATGCATATTATATTCATCCTTAGGCAGTGAATTATAAAGTATACTATTCAAACCATCTATCTCTCTATTATCAACCCACAGAAAATATCTTGTCTTAAATACATTACGATAGAGATGAGTCATAACTATATCTGGTTGAAAAAACTTCATGCACCTGTACAAACTACAAGGACACTTAACTACCCCATTATTTTTAAATAGGTCTATTGGCATTGCATGATCAATAAAATCTCTAAAACCTTCAAAATATTAGGTTTTATACCCCCACCAGTTTCATAATCCATATCCTACCTTCACAAACAATGATCCATCTACAAAAATATAGTATTCGTTAATAAATTAGGTTCATTAAAGTCACTATTCAAATGTAAATTAAATTATTTCCCAATACCAAGTCACTACTTCACATTTTTAATTCACTATTTAATTATCTAACTCCACAATACCAAGTCACTACTTAACTATACTACTTCACAATATCAAGTCACTAGTTCACAACTTCATTTGACTACTTCACATTTTTAAGTCACCACTTACAAATTTCAAGTCACTAGTTCACAATTCCAACTCACTAGTTTTAATTTCAAATTACTACATCATATTTTCAATTATCTATTTAACTGTACTACTTACCAATTTCAAGCCATTAGTTCACAATTTTAATTCACAACTTCACATTTTTAAGTCACTACGTTACATTTTCAATTCGCTACTTACCTGTCCTACTTTACTATTTCTAGTCACTACTTCACAATTTCAATTCATTACTTAACTATTTTAAGTCACTACTTCACAATTTCAATCCACTACTTAACTATTTCAAGTCAACAAACTAACTATTTTTAGTCACTACTTAACTATTTCAAGTCACTACTTCACAATTTTTAGTCACTACTTAACTATTTCAAGTCACTACTTCACAATTTTTAGTCACTACTACTACTACATATTTTCAAGTCACTACTTCACAATTTTTAGTCACTACTTAACTATTTCAAGTCAATACTTCACAATTTTTAGTCACTACTACTTCACATTTTCAATTCACGACTTGACTATTTCAAGTCACCACTTCACAATTTTTTGGTCACTTCTACTTCATATTTTCAAGTACCCTACTTCACATTTTATATTCACTACTTAACTATCTAAAGTCACTACTTCACATATTCAGTTTACTACTTAACTAATCGAAGTCACTACTTTACTAATTTAAAGTCACTCACACTTCCAGTACAAGTCAAACAATCCAGCAAATTCAATCAAATAAGTAGAGGCGTAGCATGTCTCTCTCACACTATATAATTACAACAAATTCTACAATTCTAATTAGTCACTAGTTCACAATTCCAAATAAAATTATTAAACTTTCATTTCTAGTACAAGTCAAACAATCCAATAAATTAAGCAAATATGTAGAGGCGTCACATGTCCCTCTCACAATCATATAATCACAGCAAATTCTACAGTTTCAAGTCACTAGCTAGTCCACAATTCCAAGTTAATACAAGTCAATACTTCTTGCTCAAAATTCAAGACTTCAAGTAAGAATCAAGTAAATACATTTCAAAAGTTTCACAATTAAATCAACTAAAAATTAATCAATTCATAATTCCAAGTAAACAATGGTGAACAATTTCCAACTTAAATTAACCCAAACTAATTAAAATTAATTAATACAAAATAAGTTCCAAGAGGGAACAAATCAAACAAATCCTACCAAATCCAAGAAATTGTAACTAATTCACAAGATTCAAAACAAAGAAGATAATCAATTTAGCAAAAACAATCAAACAAATCATAAGTTGAGATTTAACCCCTAAATAATCAAATAAATCACGAATCCAATAACTAATTAGTGTAGTATAATAATTTCTATTGAAATTTTGGAGGAAAAATACCTTTATTTATTTTTTACGGTGCAGCGACGGCGGCAGGAGAGGCGACAACAATAGCGGTAGAGGCGGCGATAATGGTAGTAGCAACAACAACAGTGAATGGCAACAACAATATCAGTCAATTTTGGAGAAGAACGAAAAGGAGAGTAGAGAGAAGAGGCATATGGGAAATGAAACCCGATCTACCCTAATTATTTAGGAAAAGCGATGGTCAAAAGCCACCATGTCCGTTGGTTTTCATTTTAATGAGTTGACCAAGATTTTTACCGAATAGCAATAGCTAGAACTAGCATGTCAGTCACTTTATTTTAATTAAAAAAAATAAAAATAAATTTTTTTAAAAAATGACAGACAGGGTAATTTACATAAAATTATTTTTATTTATTTTTAATAATAGGGGCACTGTCTGTCGATTTTATAAAAAAAAAATTTAAAATTATTTTTAAATAGTTTTGGCAAAAAAACCCACACAAAAAAGACAGACATTAAGGCGCTGTCAGTCGTTTTTTAGTCTGTTGTTTTTTGGCAACTTTATAGTAGTGCTAATTGGGATGCCTCCCAACAAGCGTCTGATTTAACATCACGGTATGACACCTTCTGTTCATAATAGAAAAATAAATAAGGAAATAAGGACTAATAGTCAAATAAACATAATTGAACTAATCCTAAATTGTATTTCTCGGCAACGACGCCCAAATTTGATGTCGCCCAAATTACACCTCGCAAGGAAGTATGAAGCATTTGATGAATCAAATATAAAACCCAACTAGGTTGTGGTCGATCCCATGGGAATTATGGCTAGATGCTAGGTCAATGCGGTTATTTAAGCTATTTATTGATTATTTTCGATAGGGAGCATTCGGTAACAAGTAATAGTTGTAACTTTAAGTAACCATGTAACAGAGCATCAATTTTTGTTCTTTGTAATAAAAAATGAGAATGGACTAGGATTGTGTTCCCCATAATTTCATAACTCAGCAAGTGTAAAGTACTAGTGATCTATATTGGTGTCTAGCATGGAAAATTGGTAAGTTAGGTTCACCTAAATGGCTGGTTACCCCTATTAGATGAATGTCACCCCATCACCGAATAAGTGTATGAGTGTTTACGTGATAATCCTTACCCTTGATCCTTGATTAGATATCCCTAGACAAGACTCAAGATATTTGATAATGATTGATAGCCTCAAATGTCCATTGTTAATCCCCTTTACCATTCTTTACCCCTATTGTCAAGCAAGTGAGAACTAAAGTGAGTTATAACATTTGCAATCGTTAAAAAAGCAATCAATATGAAGGAAAGAACAATATATGCATAAACACCATTCAAGAATAACTAAGTACTTTAACCTACTTTGTTAATTTATCATGGTTTCCACAACCCTAATCATGGATTTAGCTACTCATGCTTGTGAAAAAACAACTAGACTTTGTGGAAGAAATCATAATTATAACTTACGAGATGAATCAAAGAAATCTGGAATTTCTGTTATCAAGAACAAAGAATCATTGTATGAATATTATCCAAAAACCAAAGAACAATGTGTAATACTTTAGAAAAAAATATTTCTAACGTTATAAAGTGCGCAAACCTAAATAAATATTGAGATAAAAAGAAAAAACCAATTTTCTCTGGCCTTCACGGTGGCTCCTAGCTCTCCCTTGATCAAAAGTTATGTAAAAGTTGTTTTTAATGAATATATATATGTGTAGGAAAAAGCCCCAAATAAAATAACTGACTCTAAAATGGACTAGGAAATCAAATTCATTGCACTAGTTCGCATCGCCTCAACTCTTTGGTTGTGTTCAATTGCAACAATGTGGCAGTGTAGTCACATCAACTTTCACTTCTTCAATGTGCAATCGTAGCCTACAATATATATTAATATTTTACTCTATTCAATCCATTAAGATGCATGCTTGATTTCCTTATAAAATTTTTCATTCTTAATCCCTTTTTGCTCCAAATTTCATCATCTTCACATCAATTTAATCCTACACACAAAAATATATTATTAAACGCAATCCATAAAATCAATGCTCAAAAAAGACAATTAAGAATATAAAATGCCAGACAAGTAATGACTAAATATATGTTATTTTGGCCATACAACAAACATTCCAACCACTCTCAACCATAGTGATTACCTACTTTAATTCACTTAGTCCATTTAGTTATGCTAAAACATTCTACAATCCACTAAGGCTAGTTTTACTATCCATCCACTAGTACTGTCCAATAAAATGACTCAAGGAACAAGTAAGTTGAACCTCCCTTATATCCCAATAAGTACCAGCCACAACAACAATCCTAGTTAGAAATAATTAACAAAACAGACATCAGCACATATAAAAAAACTAATCGTACAACCAAATCAGTCCATTCAAACATATAGAGTTTACAATGAAAGCACATAAATCATACCCGGTATCACCATAGCTTCCCCTTTGAAATCACATCCATAAGATCATAATAGCAAGTAATTCATTAAGGTCATAAGTGCAACAACTACAACCAACAATGGCAGAGACAATTAGCTTAGATATAATAGCATAAACAACTTATCAAACAACTAAGAAAACAACAATCATAGCATAAGTGTAACTTATTTATCTCAACCTCACAATTTAGAACATCATTAGTTCATTATCAATTATCAGTATGTTCAAAGACCAATCAACAACTTATTCTTATAAGCATTATCAACCAAATAGAGTCTATACTCTAATTCCACATACAAAAATACATTAACTAATCCGGTCCTCATTTATTCACATCGAGACCGGTGAATTCAGTTACAAATATTAATCCTTACATTCATTTCATTACTAGTTTCAAAACACTATTCCATTAGTGGATTATTCAACCACTGTGGATTATTCAACCACTCAACTCTATTCAACTTACAATTCTAGCTTTAGTTATGCACCTGTACACACCGTACTTCCTAACACTCAATCAAACTTGACTTTATGTTCTTATGTTAGGACACCACATCCTCTTATCATGATCAACTCTCACAACTATCCTTAAGCGAGAATATCCCACATTTAAAACACTCATAAGGGCGAATTCACCACTATTAAGGTATTACAGATGAGGTTTAATGATTATGAGCTCAGTTACTATATTGTTACCCTCATTCATATATTCACGTTGTAATTCATCAAGTAAGTCATGCACACATAGAACACCCATCATGGGATTTACACAATAATGTATCAACAAACAATTAGATCTTTTTTGCTTAAATTTCATATTTTATCCATACAAATGTAGTGTTCGCAGGCCTAATCATTATTCTCCCAACAATTCTATATTATGCATAGGATTACTAACCATAATATAATACTCATAGACCATACTACCTCAACCAAAGATCTTTGAACAAGTGAGCAACACCACAGATGCTCCTTCCTTTCCTTTATGCCTTAGAATATACAATTATCTAATAAATAGCAATTATAAGAGTAATTAATCAACTAATATTTAATTTAACACTTTGAAAATTCAAACCCACTAATTCGATCATTATTCATTGTTTATAATATTACCCAAGGGCCGATTAATCATTAACTAGTTATATCATACTAACATTAACTCAATTAATGAAATGTTAAAGGTCCTATCATTATTGACCTCAAGCTCCATAACCACTAAAATTCATGCTATAAAATGTTAGTTAATAATTTGTAAATAATTCTAGGATATTAAACACCTAAACATAGGATTTCCCCATAATTTTATGAACCAAGGGTTCTAACCCATAAGAATTTTACCATAATTCCCCATTCTAATGATTCTAGAAGAATGGATTAGTCGATGTAAAAAGGAGTAACAATCTTCCCTTAATAAAGAATTTTCATCCTAACCTTAGGAATATCATTCTTCTAGGTCTCTAGAATGATGTTTTTGAGTTTAGGGAAAAAATACGATCTGAAATTAGGAATCAGGCATTTTAACTATTGTTGACCGCTGCAGCAGTGTAATGACCCTCCAGATCATTTTCTCAATTTCCATGTATTTTGCCATTTTGAGCCTTCCCATAGTGGATATATGTCATTTATAACTTGTAGGAACTGTCGGTTCGGTCATCAGACAGTTCGTTTCGCTTTAGACTCATTTCCCTATTTTAGAGCTTTTGTTGTTAAGGAATTGGTTTCGGACCAAAACTCCTAGTAGACGATCTTAGATGGAAATTTTGACAGCTCCATCAGCTTTGAAACGTTAATTTTAGGCTTGGGGGACCCTTGGTCCGGGTCTCGAGGCATTCAAACTCGTTTTGGGCTATTAGGTAGATTTGGTGAAAAATAAAACTATAGGTGTTGGCCCCACATTTAATCAAAATGACCTTGGATGGAAATTCTGATGGTTTCGTTGAGTCCAAAATGTCAAATTTGGTATGGTAGCATAGTTTGTTTGCTCACACGGGGTTCTGAATAAATCCCGATCACTCGATTGGGGTCTGTTTTGGACTTAGCTAAAATCTGGTAGCTGATATCTAGTGTGACCGCTAAAGCGGTCAAGGAGCTTCTTTAGCGGCCTTGGCCATTTTGGTGAGGACCTCTTAATCTCTCCTTTGTATTATTAAGCGAACGTTGCTTAAGCGACTGGGTGCCGCTTTAGCGGCCTTAGCCCTTTTTTCAGTGCCCGCTTAAGCAGTCAAAGTCCGCTTTAGCGGTAGCCGCTTAAGCAGCCAGGTGTCCACTTTAGCAGCACCTGAGGTCTGATAAATCCCCTTCTTCACTCGATTCTCTCTCATTTTTTCAACTTTTCCCCCCATTGTTGAGAGCATAATAAGAGATAAAGAGTGGGGATTCACCCATTGAAGCTAAGGTAAGTTAACTCATTACTCCTTGGTCATTATTCATCATTTTACCTGTTGAATTCTGTCCTATTTCATTGTAAATTCTTAGAAATTAGGTCTTTGAAAACCTAATCTTTGGGGAATGATTTGGGCCCCGATTTGTGTCCCATTTGTGCTCAACTTTTGAGTACATATTTCTTGTCTTTTGAGGGACCTCGTGAAAGATTCAATTTTGGGATTCTGTTAGCGATCCCCACGGGTCCATTATTGACCCAATTTTGGGCCCGGAGTATTATATTGCAATATGGGTGTCGTTTTACTCTTGTTGACATATAGGTTACCATTTTGATAGTGTGATATCGATTCAGGATCATGGAGAAAGGTCGAGCTATTTGTGGACACTTCAATAGTTATAGTTCGGCATCGAGGTAGGCTTCGATCTACTTTTCTCTATAAGATTATATATTGTATAGATTGCATGCTAGCTAGGGATTACATGATGGGATTATGGTTAGTGTAGCATGACTTAGCCTTTTTATGGAATTTGGGGTAGAAATATGACCCAAACCCTAGTACAAAATACTTGTATAGCCATAGAGTCCTATTACCCTTGATTATAAGCATGATAACCACAGTTGATGATTAAGTATCCTTTGGTAAGAGTTTTACCATTTGACTTAGCGATTCGGGAGGTTTTTCCCCGATTAGATCCTTGTGCTGGCTTTATGCCCTTGATTATTGTGGTTTCCCGGGTTATGGGACCTTGCTATATTGGGTATATTTTATTGAGCCTGAGACTGTGATTATGAGACTAGTTGGACTCTAGGTGAGTATTCTACCCTTAGAAAGGGTATGATTATCATTTATAGACGCTTAGGAGCTTATAGTGGCATGCATACTATCTGGTGCATTCATGCTCATTTAGTGGTACGGTTCCATCCAAAACCTTGATTTTACTACTATTTCCAAAATAGGGATTTATTTCCACTTTTCACTTTAAAAAGGGTTATTTTATAACTAGAATCGTACCACCTCATTTACTAGATCATGAGCTTTTAGAACTAAAAATGATGTTTTAGAACTTTGACCACAGATAATTTCGGTTCATTATTTATCCACTCATTTTACAACTATCATTTACTTCGATCGAGGGACATTCTGACCCTTTGTACATGATTATGATGATTTAGTTCCGAGCGTGATCTTGGGCAATGGATTTAAGGATTTATATCCTTTTAGTCGCAGTTTGAGTCCGCGCACTGACTATACATATCTCTCTCTCAGGTATTGGATGGAGTAGATGGATTATGATGTTTATTGGAAGTTCTAGATTGGTACCAGGCAGTGTATATGGATTTCCCAAATCCCCTAGGAGGCACCATCGTCCTAGAGTCGTCATGTCGGAGAAGCTTAGTCGTCGTAGGTCCTGCCTTTGCAAGCTATGTGAGCTAGAGGAGTTGTATACACTTGGTACAATATGGTTTAAGATTGTGACACCGGTTCGAGTCCGGTATCCATGATATGGTTATGGCATTTCGGTTTATGCTGCATTTATCCATTCATATGCATTGCCTATCACCAGTATAGTTGTTTGGCACCTGTATCTATCGGTCTTATGGGGGGTGTATAGGTACAAGTTATGGTTGCTGTTTGCTGAGTGTTTTCATGAACCTTCCTGGTTTATGGGGGTACCGTTAGGTATTTGTTTGCCCGGACTAGCCGGTTACATTATTATTGGTTATTATGGTTAGTCAGTGGTAGGTTGGTTGTGAACTTGTACCCGAGTTTAGAGGTATGTTTCTGGTTCCTTTATCTTTTTAGTGAGTTACTTTATGGCTAGATTATCTCATGATTAGTCGCCTTTTTGTTAGAGGATTGCTTATGCTAGTGTTAGCTCCCTCACTTAGCCAGTGTCACGCCTCATATTCCAACAGGGCGGACTGGCACCCAAAGTCGTTAAGGCCCGAAGGAACCAATCTTCATTCATGTACACTCATATGCATATCACTATCACATATAGATACAAGATGCTAATGGCGGAAGTCATGGAAAACATATGACATATATATGAAACTTGGACGTTAGGGCTACCACGACAAAGACATACATTCCTCACATTCCTTCATTTGTCCCACAACGTCTATAAAAGTCTCTAACAGATACATAACCAATCTTAAAGTCGGGACAAGTCCCCGCTTTATACAATTATTTATACAGTACCAAAACAAATGTACATATTGACTCGAAAAGCCCCAAACCAAACTGGAGCTCACCAATAGTCTACATATGACCTGTACCCTACTGTGGAGGTCTACTAGCACTTGTACCTGCAGCAAGTAAGGTATGTCCCCCAAGGGACGTCAGTACGAAGAATGTACTGAGTATGTAAGGCTATAAGAAACTGCATGAAACATAGGATCTCAAATGGAATCAAATGCAAGTGAAATAATATTATGGAAAAACCACCGTTCTGTAAGTGTGGAACCATGTACATTACATTCATTACTTTCTTTACTTTTACATTCATTACCGTCAAATAATACCGTCATATATTACCATCAATAATACATTCAATAATACCTGAGCACCAACTGATCAGTGGGTCATAACATAACATAATATACCATAAATTAATAAAGCAGGTTTAGCCATAGTTAGGTTTTCACCCCTCTGGGATACCCCCTGTCAGGTTCGGCATCAAGTTAGGTTTTTGCCCCACTGAGCTTCCCTCCAGATCCAATAATCTCGGGATTATCTCTAGTTCGGCTTTCTCCCCTTTGAGCTACCACCCATAAATCAATGAAGCAGGTTCGGCATCAAGTTTGGCTTGTAACCCACTGAGCTTTCCCCCTGATGAAATAATCTCGGGATTGGCTTGAGTTAGGCTTTTGCCCCCAAAGCTACCACCCGTACTCAAAGAACCATGAAGTAACCATAAAGTACCATATATGCATTACCTCTTTCCCTTACTAATGTGAGATTGACACATTGGTGGTTATAACATTATTGGACCTTTAGAACGTAACATTATTTGAACTTTGGAAAAATGTCCACAATTATGTGACACATTAATAACAACTAGTCATTGAATAAGAAACATGTGAATGACAATATATGACAACCTGAGATGAGATACCTTTGAACATTTTGAAATGGAACAAGTACAATGACAATGTGAACAATATGTGCTGCAGAAGGATACAGAAAGAGTAACCTTACATACCTTATCTTCCAAATATGAATACACAACCCTATATGTGAATATAACAATCCATCTCCTTCCTTACGTGTTACTATACAACACAAGTACACAACAGAGTTCACGTTAACAACTAACTACCTTACAAGTGCATAGGACGACAATGAGCTACATGACTGCCATATAACGTCATTTCACCCTTCACTACACCATTCACTACATTACCATATCAAAAACACCACACAACATGCCACAAATCAAATAACACATCATAAACCAATAGCATTTTACACCAAGTTTATACTTTCCACTTCCTCTTCAATACAATGTCAAATTTACCTCACTACGTCGCGTAAACACCTTTCACAAAAACACATTAAAGACAATCCATAACTGATAACATTCAAAATACCTCCGGGTTACTCCTTTAAAGTCATTCAAAAGGTACCATAAGTTGATATTTTGATCCAAAAGGGTATAGGGGCTTTAGGGGGTCAAAGAAATGCAAAAACAATCGAAACGGAGTTCTGGGCTGACCTGCAAATATAACTGAACCCTCATATGGGTGAGGTATGTCCGCAGGGAACCATTGGCCTGTTACAGGGCCACGTGCATTGGCATCTGCGCCCGCAGGTGCCCTACCCGCGAGGGCGGGTGCCCGTTTCAGCCTCCAGGGGTCATTTTCGGGTCCTTTTCTGCAATGAATGGTACATAGTAATAATTAAGCTTATATTTTAATATTTTAAGTAATCTTGGATGCCAAAGAACATCCATGGTTTCACAACGCACATAAACATCACCAAACTACGTTTCCCTTTTAATAGACCACCAATTCCATGCACAATTTTCACAACATCAGTTCCATATATTATACACAAAGAGAATAGATTTAAGGGAATAAACACATCATACATGTTGATATTTCATACACACCATTCACTTCCATCAAAACCTCAAGTCTCCTTTCAAGTTCAAGTCACATAGATGACACATCTTTTAGCAAAAAGCAAAAGTGCACCACTCAACACCTTTAGACATAACCATCATGATCTACACAATCTATCATGCATATAATTTATTAAATCACAAGAGTAAACACTTACGCAAGCTTGCAAAGTGATGATCTTGTCCAAAAGAGATGGTTGCCTAAGGGTTTGAGAGTAGAGAGAAAAATATATTTTTGGTGGAAAAGTCTAGAATTTGGCATGTGTGTTTTATTGAATAAAATCTGATTTTCTTGGCCTTTTATAGTCCCTCATGTCATCCTTAGTCAAAAATTTAATTGTGTTTGCTTGTTCAAATCTTAAGAATGGGTCATTTTCCATTTTGGGCCATGCCTTTGGCTTAATTTTTGGGCCTTAAATTGAGCCCATTAGCACATGTTAATTCAGCCCAACAAATTGAATGTGTCATACCCCAACAATCTCATGTTTTAATGATTCCATAAATGTTACGGTAATTAAATAGGTTCAAAAATGTACGTGATGTTACATCCAGGATCCCCGAGATGTTAGGTTGACTCCCTCAAGATACTATCTTTGATTTAGAACTATACGTATCTATACATATACCTATGGTATTACTTTATATCCCTCACTTTCTTGTTCCTTTGGATTGTATATGAAATCCTTGGCCTTGTATTCTACTCTATATATATCCTTCTTTTACATTTCTTGGTATATTGGTTGGGGATATACAGTATAGTACTCTAGTATTTAAGTAGGCTTAGGATAGGGTAGTCTATCCTTATTGCCCTATTAGCAATATTATGCTTATTCTCGGATAGTTACCTTTAGTTATATTCATGCCTTATAGGTCATTTTATGATTACATTATTTCTGGAGCTCAGTCAGTCATTGCCTACTGAGTACCACGTGTTTGGTACTCCTACTACACTTCTACAGAATGCAGGTTATAGTATGATTTATCGTCGTTGGTGTGTGTATCGTGTGGAGCAGCTATGGATCGGAGACTTGGGGTGAGCTCCTGACATTTTGGAGTATCCCGACTCTCTGTCTTATTGTAGACTGTTCTCTATGTTGTATCAGAGACAACTTGTATATATATATACTATTTTCCTGTATTTCATTTGTAATCCTGTTGTATTAGAAGCTCTTGTACTGGCTCCACCAGGTTTTGGGGTTATATTAGCCTTGCTATTATATTTATTCTGCTGTTTCCATTATTTCTATAGGTAGTCCATTTCTAGCTGTTTCGGACTATGGGTTGGCTTACGTAATGGCGGGTTATAGTAGGTGCCTTCATGACCAGAGAAATTGGGTCGTGACAAGCAGTCAGTTGACCGGTATAATTGACCCATTGTGGAAACCAGTGGCTTGCTATTGTTGTCCAGGTGTGGATAGCAGAGGCCCGCTACAGCGGTCCCAAATGGAACCTGGCTAACTGCTACAATAGTGAAGAGTCACTGTAGTGGTGATTCACAGAAACTCGGGGGAACTTCCAAATTTGCCTTATTTTGTAATGCACATGTAGAAATATGATAACTCAAATTTATTCTATCGAGGCAAACACCATAACTGTAGTTCCATGAACCCGTATCTCATTATTAAAGTTTTTATGGACCACTATATCCCTCTACTATCCTATTCTAAGCTCATAAAAATCAATAGCTAACCCATGAGGCACAAGGGATATCTAAAGCACATAACACCTAATTTTCATCCGAAACCACCCTAGCTTATGATTTTTTCAACTCTCATCCTAGGGAAAACTCTAGCCGAGCACTTACACCCTAACCAACGCTATAACAATGAGACGAGTCGTTATAGATAAAAGAGGTTCTAAAAATAACTAGAATGAACAACTACTACCTAGAATCCCTAGGAAGAAATTACCACACAATAGCAAGATCAATATTAGAGTGGCTCAGTACTTGTACTTAAGGTACAAAAATTAACAAGCTTCACTACCAACCACATGGACTCAACAACATCGCCGATCGACCCTAATTCAAAGCAATGGTGAGAACCACCAAAAACTAACCATCCAACCACTATATAAACCTACACTTAGGAAAACAACACCTAGTCTAAAGATAACAACAATAAAAGACCCAACAACATGATCAAACTCCATAATTACTCAATCCAGTACATCATCAAAATGTAATATTCAATCAGAATGAAATCAACAAGCCATATATATGATGAGATGAATGAATATGATGTAATGTATGATTCAGTATACAACCACTACTCTGTCTAGCTAGCTGGGACCAATGGGGGACTCTTGAGAATCATTTACCAATTTCCTATCAGTCATGCAAATTAATGAATCCACCTAGAATCATTTCCATTAGGGCACCCAAAATAATTTCCCATCCGGCATGCAGATCAAAATTATTAAAATCCACTCGGAACACTTTCCCATCAGGCATGCAGTTTATAAATCATAAAAATTCATTTGAAGGACTTTTCCATCAGGCATGCAAGTTGTTTCAAAGCATTCTATCTCAAAATATCATTTTCATAGTGCTATTATATGAATACGAGTAAGTATACATGAAACACAAAAATAAGAGACAACACAATATCTCAAATTCAGGCTCACAAGGCCATACTTAACTCAACAATACTAACTACAAGCCTAAAATCAATCAATTCTAGCTCAACTAATTCAATTCTTACTCATAAAGGATATACCATCAATATCAATACATATCAGGTTCAATATACTTACTAATCCACTTTTCGCAACACAATCCAACAATCAGGAGTAGCAAATATCCAAAACAAGTTATTAATTCCATTTTGTTTTTCCCTTTAAAATACACTAACATACGCAAAGATGCTCGTCACCTCATCTATACGGGACCCACATTCCCTATTACATCCAATACAAGCAACTAACAAATAAGCACCTCGAAAAAGAGTCAAATAAAGTCTTCACTTACCTTAATGAAACCCGAAGAATCAAATTGAAGCTTTTACCCTACCAAATAGCCTCTGAATGAGTCCAACCTAGTCAAATAAAATTTTTAAATAAGAAGATAAAACTACAGGCACCTATATTGCTATAATTCAGATCTAAGTCCAAAAGTAAACCCAAAAGTCAACTCCAATCTTGCAAGGGAAAACTTGTATTTTATGGAAAAATCAATTACCCATAACTTAAGAAGCTCAAATATGAATTTTGATCGAAAATGGAGTCAAAATCGACCTTGAAATTATTAAAATATCATTTCTTAACTTTACTGTGAAACCCCTAAATTTCTTAGTTCAAATGTGGTTTAAAAATGAGAAAATAATAAATCAGAAAATATTTATCAAAATTAGGTTTACCATGCTACAAGGACCTTATACTTCAAAAACCAGGAAAAACGCATCACAATTGATCCTCAAATGAAAATTTTAAATTTCTTCACTTTTGTATTTCAAATCTTAACTTTATGAATTAAAATCATGAAAATGAAATGAGTATTCTTGGAAAATTAGTAAATTAGGGTGGAAACAAGTACCCAATGATCGTAGGAGAAAAAACGCATCAAAAATTACCTTAATTAGAGATTTCTAGCTTTCAAAAATTTATTTTTAGTGAATGAGCAAAGTTTGAAATTAGATACATGGTTCATGTGCGATTTTTGCTGGAAAAACTCCATTACTCATCGCTAAAATTTCCTAATCTGGTTGCTAAAGATGTGCTTCGGCACCCCTTTGCATCATCAACTATTTTTCACTTAAAAGGCCATAAATCACTCATACAATAAAGAAACGCACTGATTCTTTTTGTGTTAGTTCCAAAACATTGATATGGATCTAATGGTTCCAATTAAATACAAATAGCTTGCTCATTTGCTTCCAGTGATACTATTAAAGCACAACAACCAAAAATTCCAAAGTCCGAATAAATACTCAAAACTCATCCGAGACCTTCTAAACACAAATCAATAGTGCAAACCACTAATAAAGTACATTCCAGACCGGATGGAATCATCAAAATACCCAAACTAGGTCAACTTAAAAATCTCCGAATTTTCCAACAACCACTTAAAACTCATCCAATAACATTGGGAACTGAACCAATCACGTTTCCAAACTGATGCATTTGATGAAATTCTTATACGAGTTCAATTTCTAAGTATTTTGACTAAAATTAAATATATCAATTTTTCAACCTTTCAAAATGAAAAACTCACCTAATACTCAATACACCACCTAGGGAACCATGTCACCCACTTTTTTCAACCCTAAATACGACAATTTAACTACTAAGAGGGGTAAAATAGTTAAAATGAACCAAAAGTCAAAAATTAAAATGAGAGTTGTTACATCATCCACCATTTAAACAACTAGTCGTCCTCGAACGGGCATGAAAAGTACTAAGAAGATCGAGCAACTGGAAATACCCATAGTAGACCTCACACAAACAATTCTAAGAAAAGTTACATCTGTCGTACCGCTTGTTCACCCTAACCATCAAAATCCTCCCTTATTTTTAATTCTAAAGACTGTATCTCTAGCATCAAAAATCAAAACTTCTCCAAAATTGATTTCCATATATTTGAGCTGTCTCTGAATGCAATAACTTAGTTGATCTTTTCATAGTTATGAACATATCTGATTCACCAAAAACCATCATAATCACCAAAAGCTGATAAAAATCTAGTGCCAAGTCTAAACCAACAAAATACCATGACCTTAAAAATTTCCTTTTCACACTTTTAAACTGTCATTAGTACTAAAAATTCTTAGAAAATACATTACCACTCTCAACAGTTCTTAGAAAACATATTACGACTCTCCACAACTCAGTGAGCAGCCTGTCATAGAGTGAATAATAAACCTATTGAATCATATTACTCTTTAACACCCAAACAAAAATCAAATATTCATAAAAGTCATTGATAAGCCCTTTATAGGTCTGTGCCAAACCATTCCACCTTCCACTAATGAATATTCCCACTTGTGCTATCATTTTTGAACTCACAGACTGAACTCCATATAAATCTTTAACTCCATACTAAGGATCTATATATGATGTATTCTTTCTTGACATTTCTCATCCTGTTGTATTCGTGCAATGATACTAGGACTTCTCGCAACTCATACCCATGACGTAATCCTAATACTTCAAACTCCCCAATATACAAACTTCTTAACCCTTCCCTTAACTCGTTCATGATATGTATTCTTTGACATGGGGCCCATGGAATATTACCTCATACTCTACACTAAAACCTTTCAATGAAATACTTCATTATGCCTTTTAACATCCTAAAGTAATAAATTATGTAACCCATGTGCTTTCCCAAGCACAAGTCCTTCCAAGTTCTCGATAACTGACACGCCTAATCTTTTTTATCTTTCGAATCCATACTATAACATAATCCACCACCATAATGAAGCCATACCATGAAACTCCTGAATTCTAATCTTTGCCCATGTAGCCAACATTCTTTATCAACCAAAATAAACCCAATCATTTATGGATGCTATAAAATATATCCCCTAGTATAACACCTATCATATTCCATCTATCTGATCATATGCGCTATTTGAAACCTTAAACCTTACCATTTACTGAATTCAAAATTGTCACGGATTTCCTTGCAACACTTGACCCAAATGTTTATAGACTTCCCTCTCTAAGTATACTTAACCAATTTACGCCTGATCTAGTGAACAAATGATAATATTACCATAACCTAAACAGGACCCATGTAGCCACATCATTCCAAACCCAAGTCTCACTTTCTGAAGATGAATCCTTAGCCTTCTAAATAAAAATAGATACCCTTATTCTTATTTTCCAAATGTCATGCTCCATTTCCAATGACTTTTACCATTGTAAGTTGAAAATCCTTTAAATCTACTCGAGGGATATTTTGAAATACCATAAGTCTTCCGATTCAAACTAAGCTAGTCACCGAAGTAGTAACAAACCATAAATCCTGGACATCTGAAAGCCTTCATTACCTTCTTATAGTCTTTTCACTAAAAATCCTTCCAAATTAATTACAGCACAAATACAATCTATCAAAAAGTTTTCTCATCAAATTTATGTAGTAGTTCTTGTAATTGCACAAAATTGATCTTATTGTTGATATGATATCTCCAACCATAGATGTATAGGCTTAATCCTATAAAATAATTAGTTACTACATGGACATCCTTTTTAAAATTCCCAGTTACCTTCACACAAGCATGACCATTGAAAATTTCCTTTATCTTCAAGCTAGCCACCCTAATATCGATTCACTCCTCTTGGTCTCAATTAATATCACTAGTGCTCATCGAAACCTCTGAAATGCACTTTGCAATCTAAACTTGTTAATACCATCCATTGGTCCACCACTTTAATTTTCCTTTTAGACAAATGCCTCAATCAAGTGTCCATAGTAAAAGCTAGTTTGTTCTTTGAATTTGAATGAAATGGTGAACTCTCTTATCCAAAGAGGTGAAACAGCTGATAGCTACTTAAGAAATTAACCCTTACACTTGTTAACTGGTATATTTGTTTCCATTCATCCCTTGCTCTACCTTAGTAGTACCACATCATGAAAGCCCACAAGATTCACCAATTTTCATAACATAACCATTGAGAAGGTCATACGTAAATCACACCATACATTTCCAGCAATCAAGTAACTGCAATACATTATACAAAGCTACTCATTCTCTAGACCAAGAATTATATGTACCCTTGTCTTCATCTTACACAAATGTGTAAACATGACCTTTGCTAAAGAAATATCACTGTATAATCCCATAAAATTCAATCTTGAAAGAAACTTCCCTTTATTGGCCCAAAGCAGGAAACCATCTCCCTTCGAGAATTCTCAACACTTGGTCTTTATTCATTGTTCATGTCACCCAAACCATAGTCGATTTATCCATTCATAAACCCCAGTTCATAGCAATGGTAGAACACCTTATGACTCTAGCCAAGTAAACACATGTCCCATTGAAGCCATTGTAACATAAAACTCAAACTATTCAAACTACTTCATAAGATAGAAAGTATATCCTTGAATGAATCCTAAAAGTAGTCATACCACTCAGACCTTGTTTTATAAAATTCTTTCTCACACTTAGAAACATGTCCTCGTACCTGATCTAGTGATCCTTAATAACTTTAACCTGTCCTTAAAGTGTTAGTATAGATATGTATTCCATTATTGAACTGATAAATCCTTGTTGATACATTTATGCCATAAGACAGTAACAAAAATTCTAATCTATGTTAAAAACATTTTCATTCTCATCATACACCGAGCTACCCATCTTTGTTATTACAAACTTCCTTAACTATAGTCTTTAAAGTTACCATGCTTATCACCTGTTTATTCCTTTAATCGTACAATTTCTAACTATCAACACTATTTTTGATACCGTTTAAACCATATATGTACTCTTTCTACTAGTAAAAAATAACCAAAGAAGATAAGACAATCACGAAGTTCTTCAAACATCCATATGAATATCCCCAAACTGCATAATCTAAACCACAACCTTACTCAATTTGTCTCAAAATCATAAATATTATCTAAATCTAACTAAAAAACCTTCTTATTAGTCTACCAGTCACTCCTTAGTACCAGGTCTCACACCAATCCATACGACGTCGCCTTAAATGTTAACATGCAAAACCAAGATCGTGTCCACACTACAAGTAAATCTAATCAAACAATAATAATTTCAACTCAATCAAAGATGAGGAAACCAAATTGAATCCACAAAGAGGGTAACTCGATAATTGATTAAGCTAGAAGAAATTAGCACAAGCAATTTAGAGAATCCACCCTAAATATTTAATATATGATTAACTACTACAAACTACACTAATGCTAGGCTTCATCTAGAGAATTGAACTACAAACTTCAAAGCTCTCAATTCACCAGAAAAACTAAGGATGAAAACAATTACGGCCACTATTTATAGTTATTGCTTTTACATTAATAGTGTATTACAAAATATCCTAAAAGTGGCTATTTAGGAAATAACCCAGAAGGTCCCTTCTTGATTTCCTTAATGGCATATTATTGCCCATGGCCTTGTGTATTTGGTTCTCCATGGCTTTTTCTAGGCTTCAAGAAATCATCCATATGTAAAAGCCCCTCCTTATGTGCCCCACTCTAACTATGCTCATATCATTTTCCCCTTCTTCAAATGGATTTATCCTCAAATACAGACCTTGCAAAACTAGAATAAGGACAAGCAACAAATATATCCTCATAGAATAAGGTTTAACACAAGGGTGATCAACCATACCAACTTGCTAAGGCGGAACACATTTGAAATACAACGAATTATCTTTTGTGTTTAATAATGGCCATTTATCATATAAGATACAAAGGATTTAGCTATAAGCATTATCATAGGACAAGCAAACTACAAGGGTATTATTAGCCTCAAAGAAGTGCAACACCCATATACCTCTACCTATATAGTAAATAAATCATATACCAATATGGGTATCATCATAAGCAAAGAGGTAGTAGAGAAAGGTGCTAAGCTCTTTATCCCCTTCTAAGGAATGCCAAAAGATATGGACACCTGTAGATAAGGAGAGATATTTTAAGCATAAAACTACCCTCTCTATCAAGCAACTTCCTAAAGAAAGAAAGTGCACCAATGACGCCATACTACTTGAATGGTCTAGGGATCTATTACGAATCAAATAACTCCATATCAAATAGTACACCTAATAAGTTAGGGTCCCTCCTATCATAGTATCAAGCATGCTTCCAAGAGTCCCATTTGAAAACTCAACTTTTCCAACCTTTTGAAGGTGACGAGAAGTCTTTAATATCCATAGACTCTCACATAAATAATCAAACCACTTAGCATCCCTAAGTTGTGGTTCACACAACTTAAGCACAAGTGTGTCAAAAATGGATGCACGCATATAGGAATCTCCTAAAATAGGTAATTACACATTTGCCTTGGGGTTCATAAATATGAGACCACATTTGAGCGTCATCATATACAAACAAGTAATAAAAGAAGGGACTAAGGGTATTCATATCATACTATGGGTTCCTAATTGAAAATACAAAATTTAAGGCTTGAATATTAACTGTACTCACAATTTGGACACAAGAGGAAAAGATAAAGCATTTCAAATAGACTTCATTGTTCTTCCTCAAACAAACCCCATAAGGAGTGTATCAATAAGTGGATCCATGCTTCATGAGAGATTGAAGGGACTATAGGATGCACTTTCTATGTTCACTAATCTTAGCATGCTCCTAAGAATCCATCCTAACATCTCCACTTGTCTAACCACATAAGTGTGACAAGGAGTAGAACACCAAAATTGGGTATCACGGATGCACCATAGATTCTTCCCCAAACTACAAGTATAGTTGACATCCAAAATATGAAGCTCACATAATTTAAGAACAAAATAAATAAACCATGAAAGAATCTTGGAGACTTTAACCTTCTCATGGTATGCTAGAGGATTGATGAGTCGGTTAATTGTACCTTATTTGACCTAAAATTTGGAAGAAAACATGTCCTCAATGCTAAATTAAAGCATTTTCAATGTTCATTTGGTTTGACTTCAGGGTAAAGACCTAGAAGTGATCAAAATAGCAAAAAGGAGCGAAAAGAGGCAAAAAGAAGAATGAATGAAGTAAAAATTGCATAAATGCATAAAATAGACACTTTGATGCATCACCAAAGTGAGTAGCAGATCGCCAATTGAGCATCTCCATTGCCAAATAAGACATAAAAAGGCCAAGAAAAGAGAAACAAAGCAATGATGTAATGGAAATATTGGCGCATTGCAGAACTGATCGACGGACCAAGTCTAGCATTACCAAAAGGAATAGAAGACAACCCTTGGAACTTGTTAGTTGATGAATCGATGAGCCATGTACAATTCGAAACATTGTCATCTCGTTCGGTGATGGATTTTTCTTAGCCGAATTGTCAAGCGGTGGTATTTTTGTAATTATGTGACATATTTTTCCTAATGCTATTAAAGCCTTTTTGGTCTTTATAAATATGATATTTAATCAAGTTTACATAGGCTTGAGCTTTTAATCAAACTATAATCTTGGGATTTACTACTCTTAGATTGGAATTTATGGTTTTCTTGTGAAACATTTGGATTCTTTGGTGGATATGGAAGAACTTAGTATAATTTGTTGTTCCTTCCTTAGGAGTAGCTAATTTCCCATATTTGGGGTTATGCATCATTGAGTAGTGCTTGTATGTGGGTGGTGATTATTTACCTTTGATTTAGATTGTATATTATGATTTTTTAGCTAAATCTCTTTGTCTTAACTTATGGATTGAGGTTGCAAACTTGATTATGCTTGGATCTCTTGTATTACTTGAAAAGGGATACAAGAGTGATGAGATTTAGCTAATGAAACTTGAGTTACACTTATTTAAGTGGTAATGCTAGTGATCGATTATCTACCTCGAGGCTAATGGTTGTTTACTAGCGTAGCCACTTAGGTGTTTGAGAGAAACCCATGTGAGATTTGGCTGTGGATTAAGAAATCATTTACAATATCTGAAATCATGCCTAATTACAATTAGCAATTGAATCTTAGGTGTATTTTCATTTATTCCTCATATAACCATTCTCGAAAAGGGATACCCCCAAGTGCTTTAATTCAATTAAATACAATCTCGTTGCATTTTGCTTTAGCAAACCAATCATTGATATCATTAACTTGATACTAATAAGTTATTCAAACAAACCCCCCATTTTACTTTTATGTTTAATATTAACATTGCGTGCGAGCCTAGAGTAGCTTATGACACTTAAGAGTGAAACTAGAGCTCTCATTCCCTATGGATTTGACCCCGACTCCTAGTTGGGTAAAATATATTGTTAAAAACCGCGTACATTCATAATCGAGAGTTTATTTGAGCATTATCAAAAATGGCGCCAATGCCGGGGAATGAAACATAGCGTTCATTATTCTTAGTGTTATAAGTTATATTGAGTTAGCCGTAGTGTAATATTTTTTACATTGTTTGTTGTTTATGTTTTCTTTAGGTGACAACCAAAGTCTTCACGAATAAATGAGTCAAAAAAGTAGCAATACCTTTTCTTTTGACGGGTATCTAGATGATGAAGACCATTTGGGAGATGCCGGGAGAGCTAGCGCCATCCGTATCCCACCCACAGAAGGCAAATGAATGTTCTGTGTTACTAGTGTAATTCTCTATCTACTTCGGTTTATTTGGGGTTCAATACCATTAAGACACCAACCATCATTTGACAAATTTCATTGATGTGTGCATTCCGTTTGATATTGCACACATTTCACAAGAATCCATCCAGTTGAAGCTTTTTTGCTTTCTCTTTAATGAGGGAGGCCGTATTGTGGTTGCAGTAATTGTCCATGGGTTTAATAACTACATGGGTGGAATTAACAGAAGCATTCTTGGATCAATTCTTTCCACCATCTCGAATATTACAATTGAGAGATGAGATTATTAACTTTCTCCAATTGATTGGTGAACCATTACACGAGGCTTGGTAATGGTTTAACAAGAAATTGTTGCAATTTACGACTCATGAGGTCCTGGAAAAGATTTTCCTTTAAATATTTTATCGAGCATTGGATCAATTAAATAAGATAGTAGCGGATAATGCAGTCAGAGGGTCTATAGTGATGGAAACGTATGGTGTGGCATCAACATTAATGGATCAAGTAACCAAACAAAGTCGAGGTTGGCATACAAGAGATTTTGAGGTAGCCGTAGGGTCTCCCTCTGCATCTTTTGTGATCCAAGAGCAAAAGAAGAAGTATGAGAAGAGAGATGAGAATATGGAAAAAGTGATGATGCAATTAGACCTTCTCACCAAATATATAATAGGTTCAACTCCAAAAGTGGTCAATTTCATGGCTTCCAAGGGTGCTAAAGAGTATGATGAAGATGAGACAAAAGCTCTTGTTGAAGAAATGCAATTTATGTCAAATCAAATGCGAGGTTCCCTACCTACCTATCAAAGTCAAGGCGGGAATCAAGGTTGGAAGGATAGAAACCGTGATTGGAAAGATTGCTACCGAGACAAAGATTGGAGGGATAAGGAATGGAATAGAGACTGATATTAGAGAGACAAGGATCAGGAGTATGATAGGTAAATTTTCCCACATGATCGGGCCAAGAGTAAAGAAACCATATACATTGATCTGGAGAAGTATAAGAATGAAGATGTACTTGCTCGTATACTCATGGGGATTGAAGGAAGTGATAAGATTTTAAGAGAAATGAAAAGTGATTTTTTGCAACTTAACCAAATCGTCACTTCACACTCAACCTCAATCAAATAACTTGAAACCCAATTGGGTCAAATTTCCTCCCATTTGAATGCAAGGAAAAAAGGAGGTCTTCCTAGTAATACGGTGTCAAACCCAAAGAATGATGCTCACATCATGGAAATTGTTACTAGAAGTGGGAGAACTCTTAGGGATGATGTGGTGAATCTTGATGATGACCCTAGTGATAAGGGTGCTGGGGAACAAGTGAGCGGAATGATAAAGCGGCTTGATAAGAATATCGTAGACGAAGAAGTACCACAAAAGGTTAAAAGTAATGTTTCAAAATTGGATGAAAACCCGATGACTTCAAAGCCTCAAGTCAAAATCTCTCCTCTATTTTCACTAAGGCTTAAGAATAAAGAAGATGATTCTAAGTTTAAGAAGTTTCTCTAAAGTTCAGCAACCTATCGATAAAAGTTCCATTACTAAAGGATTTACAAGAGATGCCCGGGTATGATAAATTCATGAAGGACTTGATGACATAGAAATGAGTTATGGATTTTGAAACAATTGAAGTGATTCACAATTGTAATACGGTCATGAATAGCCAAATGGTGGTGTAAAAGTAAGACCCAGGAGATTTTACCATTCCATGCACTATCAGGGTATACAAATTTGGAAAAACACTATGTGATCTTGGGATAAGTATTAATTTGATGCCATTATCCATATACTACAAGCTAGGTTTTGGTGCTCACAAGCCAACCACAAGGAGACTTTTGATGGCCAATCATTCTATTAAGAAGCACGTAGGTCTATTATATGATGTACTTGTAATGATGGACAGTATCATCTTTCTGGTGGATTTTGTGATTCTAGATTGCAAAATTGATCATGAGGTCCCTATTATTTTAGGTAGGCCATTCTTGGCTACCAGTCGTGCTTTGGTTGATGTCGAGTGTGGTGAGATAAAGTTTTGGGTCAGTAATGAAGAAGAGTCATTTAATGTGTGTAAGTCATTGAAGCAACCCATAGACCTACAAGTCATGTCCGTAATTTATGTTATAGATGATGAAGTGATCGAGGCATATGATCGAGGAGTGTTGTGTAACTATGGAAGTGATGATATCGAGGCATATGATGAAGTTATGGAATTTTTGCAAGGTTTTGGTTCTTACACCAAGAACCCTTACAATTTTGATCTTAACTTGAAAAATCGGGAGAGTCCTCCTTCTAAGCTCTCAATTATAGAGCCACAAAAACTCGAACTTAAACTGCTTCCACCACACTTACGTTATGTATTCTTAGGAGAGGATAGTGCCTTACCCATCATCATTGAGGGAGATTTGATGCCATGGAAAGTTAAAGCATTTAAGTCGGTGGTAAGAAGATATATAAGGGCTATTGGTTAGACTATAGCCGATATTATTAGGATTGCACTCGGTATTTGCACCCACAAGATAAAGTTGGATCCCGATTTTACCCCAAGTGTTGAGCATCAAAGGAGGTTAAATCCTCCCATGCAAGGGGTTGTGAAGAAGGAAATCATTAAGTGGCTAGACGCGGGTGTAGTCTATTTTATGTCGGATAGTACATTGGTAAGTCCCGTCCAATGTGTTCCCAAGGAAGGTGGTATCACAGTTGTCACGAAAGAGAACAACGATCTTATATGCGTCCATTTTGTCGTGGATTAGAGAGTGTGTATTGATTATAAGAAATTGAATTAATGAATGAAGAAGGACCACTTCCCCATGCCCTTCATGGACCAAATGATTGATAGGCTAGTGGGAAGAGGTTTGTATTGTTTTCTGGATAGATACTTGGGTTACAATAAAATTTTAATAGGTCCCGAAGATCAAGAAAAAACTACATTCACTTATCCTTATGGAACTTTTGCTTTCAAGTGCATGCATTTAGGGTTATGTAATGCACCCACCAAGTTCCAATGGTGTATGCTTTCTATCTTTTCAAACATGGTGGAGTACTCAATTGAGGTATTTATGGATGATTTCTCTGTTGCTGGTGATACATTTGAAGGGTTCCTCGAACATTTGGAAAAATTCCTTGAAAGTGTGTGGCAAACAATCTTGTATTGAATTGGGAAAAGTGCCACTTCATGGTGAAAGAAGGGATCATCCTTGGACACAAAATCTCGAGCCAAGGGATCCAAGTTGATCAAGCTAAAGAAGAGGTAATCTCCAAATTATATCCTCCAATATCTATCAAGGGTGTGAGGAGTTTTCTTAGACATGAGGGTTTTAATAGGAGGTTCATTAAAGATTTCTCCAAGATTACTCATTCGATGTACAAGCTTCTTGGGAAGGAAGTGAAGTTCAAATTTGACGAAGAATGTGTGAGGGTATTTTATCGCCTCAAGTAGAAACGTGTCTCCGCCCCTATTATTATGGAACCTAATTGGTCTGAAACATTTGATCTCATGTGTGATGCTAGTGGATTTGACTTGGGGGCCGTGCTTGTTCAAGGAAAGGAGAAACTTTTTCGTCCTATGTACTATGCTAGTAAATCATTGAATGATGCACAAAGGTACTACACCATTACGGAGCAAGAATTACTAGTTGTAGTTTATGGGTTTGGGAAATTTCAAGAATATTTATTGGTTACAAAAGTTACAGTGCATACCGATAATGTTGCCTTACGATATTTGATGGAAAAAAGGAGACCAAGCTAAGGTTGATAAGGTGGATCTTTCTTTGGCAATAATTTGATTTTGAAGTCAATGATAATAAGGGATGTGAGAATCAAGTGGTGTACCACTTGTCACACCTTAAATTAAATGATGTGAGGATGAAGGAATTGGAGAACAATGATGAATTTCCTAATGAGCTTGTCATGGCTCTCTCTAGGACGATTGTGCCTTGGTATGCAAATTTCACAAATTACATAGTTTGAGGAGCACTCCCCGAGGACTTAAGTTATGCTTAGAAGGGGAAGTTCCTCTATGATGTGAGGAGATATTATTGGGATGAGCCATATCTTTTTAGGGAGTGTACGGATGGCATGATCCGCCATTGTGTTACGGGAGAAGAAATGTTGCCTGCCCTTGAGGCATGTCATTAGTCACTAGTTGGTGGTCATCATAGTGGTGTTCGTACAACATCAAAAGTCCTCCAAACTGGATTTTATTGGCCAATGTTGTATGGTGATTCCTATGAGTTGGTGAAAGTGTGCGAGCAATATCAAAGGCAAGGAGGGATCTCGAGGCGCTATGAAATGCCCTTGAAACCAAGTATAGATGTTGAATTGTTTGATGTTTGGGGTTTAGACTACATGAGACCCTTCTTGAATTCGTGTGGGAACCATTACATCTTTGTAGCGGTTGATTATGTTTATAAATAGGTGGAAGTCGTTGCCTTACCAAACAATAAAGCTAAGAGTGTTACTCAATTCCTAAAGAAATATATTTTTACTAGGTTTGACACCACTCGTGCTATTTTGAGTGATGTGGGTTCTCATTTTTACAATTAATCTTTTCAGTCTATGCTTAAAAAATATGGAGTTAAGCACAAGGTGGATTCACCATATCACCCTCAAGCCAATGGGTTGGTGGAAGTGTCTAATCGAGAGATAAAGGAGATTTTGGTGAAATCCATAAATGCTACTCGAACAAATTGGGCTCAAAAACTTGATGATGTTTTATGGGCCTATAAAACCACATTCCAAACCCCATTGGCATGTCTATTTATAATTTGGTGTTTGGAAAAGCTTGCCACCTTTCCACCAAACTTAAACATAAGGCATTGTGGGCCTTGTGGAGATTAAATGTGGATTGGAATGAGGTATCAAAGTTGAGGGTAGACCAACTCCAAGAGATGGATGAGTTTTGTTTCAAAGCCTACGAAACTTCTACTCTCTAAAAGGAGCGTATGAAATAATGACATGATGCCAGGATTCTAAAATGAGAGTTCAAGGTGGGTAATGATGTCTTGTTGTTCAACTCGAGGTATAAGATATTTCACGAAAAACTCAAAACAAGGTAGTCGGGTCCCTTTAAAATGGTGAGGTGTTTTTTTAATGGAGCAGTTTAATTGAAGAATGATTCGGGATCCCGATTTATCGGGAATGGGAAACAAGTTAAACATCACTATAGGTTACTCCCAAAGGTACATTTCTTGGAGGTGATCTACCTCGATGTGCTGTATGAATGAAGGACGACATCGTGCCACGTCTATAACTAAGGCACTTCTTGGGAGGAAACCCAAGTTTAGTTTCTGGCATTTTAGAATAATGTTTGTTGACTTGTGTAGGTGAATGATGGAGTTGAAATGTGGGAAATTTGATATGAACCAAATCGGAGAAAAAAAAGTTGGGAAATTATGTGCCAAGCTCCAGTGAGGAGGATTTGGCGATACGCCGACCAAATCGGCGCATAGCCGAAGTCCGTCATGAAAGGGGTTTCCCAACTTAGCATGATCTGCTACAATTGGCGATGATAGGTGCCAATCGACAATGTGCCAACTTATTTTGCTACATGCCTCCATTGCTGATTTGCTTTGCCAAAATGAGAACCAAAGGTCCAACATACTATTACATTCAATGATAGAGCTCCATATTGGTCCATTGCCGATACAGTCGGTGATCGAAAAGTTACACCAACTTGAATGGGTTTTTAAGTAACGGTTTGAATTTCTTGACCTTTGACTTTCCATTACCCCTTGACCCCTGGTATTTATTAAAATCCATTTTATTTCCCTAACTTTCATCTCTCTTTATTCAACCTTTCATTTCATTAAATCGCATACATACACACATATTTCAATTCTTCAAATCTCATTTCCAACATCACGCGCGCACCTTGGGTCCTTGTTCTTGAAGTTTTAATCAATTTCTTCATAAAAAATGATAGGTTAGAGTTCATTTATTCAAGAATCGGTTAGGATTTTTTATATATTGATTGTTCATAGTATTTTAGTGTCAAATTCCTAGGGCATACATAAAATAATTCATTTTTGTTTATGAAAATTTGCATAATGTTTGATTTTTTTATTTTTGATTAACTCTTAAGTGTTGAAAATAGAAATTGTTGGCTTGATTTTTATTTGTGTTGCTTTGGGTTTGAAGTAATTAGTTAATATTTTGTGAAATTGATCTTTAAATCGACTTATTTTTCCCAATGATAGATTGGGTGGCGTCATTCTTAAGAGAGAAATCATCATAAGGGTAGGTGTGTAAGCAATCCTGGGGAAGTCTTATTACCCATGGTCAAAAAGTTTGAAAAAAATATCCATTGAAGGCCAAGGGTCATGAGATGGAGCTTGGGGAAGATGACAATTCAGCGAAGGGTTGAAAACTTTGGCGATATACTGAATTGTGTGGTGCATTGACAAAGTGCTCCCCTTGTCACTAAGAGTTACAGAATGGTAGGCAAACTTAGGTGCGATTCAGGGATGCCTTAGTGAATCGATCATGCTCGAAGAGTATCACCAAATCCTTCAGCGTATCACTGATTTCCCACTTTCCTTCACCAAATTGTCCCTAAATTTTCTATCCAATTCGGTGATAACACCTTACATAACCGATCCGATTGGCGATGCACCAATTTGCTACTCTCATGTACAAGAATGCCTCAAATGAAATGTGTGTCAAAGAAACAAATAAAATCCCCTCCTCCTTTAATGAGATTGGGAAAATAGGTCATGATTAGAAAGGGCAAAAGTCCCAAGAAGGTTACTAAATGTAAAAGGGATGATACGGGCAACTCTAAGGTCCAAGATGTTGTGGAAAGTAGTTTGGAACATTTCTCAAACTCTGAGAGGAATAACATTAATTCCTCGGAGGAGGGCAACACCACACCCATTTATGCACCTCTCTACACTCTTGAAGCAACACCAATAAAAAGAACTAGAGTATATAAATCCCCTAATACTCGATTTGTACCTTCTATCTAGCCTCACAGAGGCCAGCATGTTCTAAATAGTATAAAAGTGCAACACCAATGCACTATCATAGAAGAGAATCGTCTAAACTTACGTGGTCTTGAGGGAAAACACCCGAGGGTCCTCTCAGTACTTCATTATAATAATTTTTAGGTATTCACTGAACCCCTAAAACCTTATATTAGGATTTAGGTTAGGGAGTTCTATGATGTGTATGGCAAGTTATTACTGAAAAAGAAGAGGAGAGGACCTCAAGTGATAAAAGATGTTATTGCCAAAAAGGCCTTGAATTTGGGATCGCTCATAGTCCCAGATATTGCTAGCCTGGCTCAGTAGAAGTAGACTTCTTTGGATTTCCTTGCTTGATTACTGAGCTATGTCTCCATGTGAAAGTGTCATTCAATAAAAAGAAGGATTTTGAGTACACCCCTATTTCTACAGTTGATATCACGAGGATAGAATCGGTTGATAAGACTCAAAATAAGAAATGCTGGGAAGAAGGTGCCTCAGTGATTGATTTAATTTCTGATAGTGGATCTAGCTAGACCACTTCTATTTTTGTTCTATATTTCACTCCTTCTGAGTCCACTCCCACTCTAGCGCTACCACTGCCCCAGCTATGGGCATATCTCTATAGCTACCTAAACTTAGTGTCCCATCTCCTCAACGTTCTATTACTGCAGGTTCCTCAGGGGCCCTATTTACATAGGCTAACAATATTAGGATGGGATAGATGGCCTATACATGAGATGCTAGGTCGGCTCGACTTAAGTGAAATATTTCTGACATGGTTGCTAGTGCTTTGAGAGCTACTATGGATCCGGTACAAGAAGAGATGTGGAATTTTAGAGAGACTTTGAGGCATTTTGGGAAGAAGCTGGATGAGTTGAGTTCCCTTCAACAGTCTGTTCCACTAGAGGTTCTTGCCAGCATGCAGAGTTAGATAGCTTCTCTTCAAAAGTAGGTTGATGAGCTTTGATTCCCCGATGTGACTCGCTTGTGGGGAGCTTCTTCTGAGACACTAGCCCCAGAGTCTTCACCCGTTTGTAAGCCTACACCAGTGATTAATGAGTATAGGGTGGATGATTCTGATCGTTCTTCAGATTATGTGGTGGACAATGCGGATATTGATGCTTTCTTTAAGGACAGGGGCCAGATTGGTATTCAGGTTGATCCACAAGTAGTAGAGCAGACTGATAGGTAGGATATCGAGGATACTATATATAATGCCACTTTGGAGAGGTAGGTTTGTGAGACTTCACAGATTAGGACCTCTAGCATAGTTGATGCCAGGGAGACTGTAGATATTGTACCAGATCCACCACTGATGCCTAGATAGTGGTCACTTCGATGAGCCAGTCGTCGCCTCAGGCTTAGCCACATTCAAGGGTACCGTAACTCTCTCTCACTTTACTTTATCTAGTCCTATTTCCTTGAGGATAATTCATACATTTCAGTTTGGGGTGAAGAGGTTATCTATTTAGATCTATAATATTGGTGCGCTTATATTTTGGATATTGTCTTTTGTTTCGATGCATGGATTGATAGTCGAATACTCGTTCTTATTTTTATTTGGGTTCTAATATTTAGATATTGGTGCTTTGGATTTTATATTATATATTGGTGTTTTGATATTCTATTCGAGGTGTGATGTGTGGTTTCTATTTCTTTATAATATCACTTTGCTTTTTAGTTAGTAGTTTTTGTTTCATTGCAAATAAAAATTTATTTTAGCATGCATTCTCAAGAGGAAAGTGTACTAGCAATAGAACGCTCTGACTCAAATGGTACACTTAGGTAGATACTTCACATGCACAATTGTTGAATTCATTATTCATTGTGATGTATGTCCAATTTTTCAAAAAATATGCCCATCTTTAAAAATTTCCATTGGGCTAGTCAAACTAGTAAGGCCCTCATTTTTGTGAAAACTCTTATCTTATTTTGGCTACTTGAATACCTTCCTTGATATGTGCATTCTCAAGAGGAAAGTGTACTAGCAATAGAACGCTCTGACTCAAATGGTACACTTGGGTAGATACATCACATGCACAATTGTTGAATTCATTATTCATTGTGATGTATGTCCAATTTTTCAAAAAATATGCCCATCTTTAAAAATTTCCATTGGGCTAGTCAAACTAGTAAGGCCCTCATTTTTGTGAAAACTCTCATCTTATTTTGGCTACTTGAATACCTTCCTTGATATGTGCTATGAATGTGGTACTACTACTGAGGAAGATTACTTTGAGTATGCAATACATGGGGGAAAGGTTTTGACTTGATCTTGCGTATTGATCCAACTAGAACTTGCCCGATTGCTCTATTTTGAAAACAAAGAGTGTGCGATATTGTAGATATGATCTTAGGCGGTTAATTGAGAGCAAAATACCCTTTGTGACCTAAATTGAGTTATTCCTTTGTGTGTGGAGTGACCAATTTTGTCCCCTATGATCCTTGGAACCCGTTTCCTTTAATAACCTTGTTACAAAATGAAACCCTTTACTCTCAAATTCCTCTCTTGAACCAAACCTCTTCAAAGTGTCTAGGTGAGGTTAAAGACCAACTTAGGCCAAAAGCCTAAGTTGGGGGTGGAGGAGATCTCATATTTCGCAGTGCTTGATAGTTCATAAATGTGGGGACCTCAAACATTCTCTTCCAATTATCCTTGTATCCTTAGTATTAAAATAAATAAATAAATAAATAAAGAGAATTTGTAATTTCGTTCTTGTTGTAAATATTTGTAGTTATTCAAATTTTTAAAGAATAGGAAAGGGAAAGTAGCTTGAAAGGTTTCGAAATATTGGTCCTAAAATTTTTATAAAGATCTAGCCTTGGAAAAATAGATGGATTGAGGTCTCTCTAGATGCTTTGTTGAGGTAGAGTCACTATAACCTTAACCTTTCCTACCATACCTATTACCTACTCTACAAGCTGAACTAAGCCCTAGATAATCTTTGAAGTTGCATACTTTAAAGTGGTGGAATGGATCTTATGGGCAACCTAATGGTGTAGTACATATGTTCTTGATCTTCTTTTGGAGAGTGGGTGATTTGTGTTTGTCCCTAGATTTGTTGATAATCGTGTTTTTAGGGAAGAAACTTATTTGTGTGTGGGTACTTAATTGCCAAGCTTGAGTATTCTTCAATCTCAGTTGTAGTCTATGAGCATATGCTTGGGATAGTAACATTTATCCAACGTTTGATGCTTGTTGTTGAGAAATTGGGATCTTGATAGGCGAAACATGGGCCTTGGTTTTCAAAATTTTAAGGGCAAAGCATTTTCATAAAAGAAGTGTGTGTCTAAGCTCCCAAGTTATAGTGTTTGTAGGAAATGGTTGTTTTGTGTAGTGTGCATTGATTCCCTCGAGGATGAGCAAAGGTTTAAGTTGGGGGTGTTGATGAGTCGGTAAATTGGACCTCATTTACCCTAAAATTAGGAAGCAAACAAGTCCTCAATGCTAAATTAAAGCATTTTTAATGTTGATTTGGTTTGATTTCAAGGTAAAGGCCTAGAAGTGATCAAAATGGCAAAAAAGAGTGAAAAGAGGCAAAAAGATGGAAGAATGATGTAAAACTTACACAAAGGCATAAAAGAGACACTTCAGCACATCGCCGAAGTGAGTGGTTGATCGCCAATTGAGAATCTCCATCGCCAAATATGACAGAAAAAGGCTAGGAAAAATGAAACAAAATGGCGATGTAATGGACATATTGGTGCATCACTAAACTGATTGACACACCAAGTCTAGCATCGCCAAAAAGAACAGAAGACAACGCTTGGAACTTGATAGGTGGATAAATCAGCAAGCCATGTAAAATTCGGTGCATCACCTTCTTTTTCGGCGATGGATTCTGCTTAGCCAAATTGTCAAATGGTGGCATTTCTATAATTATGTGGCCTATTTTTCCTGATGCTATTTAAGCCTTTTTTCTCATTAGAAAAATTATCTTTTGTCAAGTTTGCATTGGCTTGAGCTTGTAATCAAACCCTAATCTTGGGATTTACTACTCTTAGCTTGGAATTTAGAGTTTTCTTGTGAAACGTTTGGATTCTTTGGTGGATATGGAAGAAGAACTTGGTATAGTTTCTTGTTCCTTCGTTATCAATAGCTAATTTCCCATACTTGGGGCTATACATTATTGAGTAGTTATTGCGTATGTGTGTGGTGGTGGGGTGATTATTTACCTTTGAATTAGATTGTACGTTATGATTTTAGCTAAATCTCTTTGTCTTAACTTATGGATTGAGGTTACAAACTTAGTTTATGCTTGGATCTCTTGTATTACTTGAAAGGGGATTAAAGAGTGATGAGATTTATCTAAGGAAACTTGAGTTACACTCTTTTAAGTGGTAATGCTATTGATAGATTATCCACTTGAGGCTAATGGTTATTTAGTAGTGTAGACACTTAGGTGTTTGAGAGAAGCCCATGTCTGATTTGGTTGTGGATTGTGAAATCATTTCTATGTCTAAAATCATGCCTAATCAGAACTATAAATTGAATTTTAGGTGAATTTTCACTTACCCACACATATAACCATTCTCGAGAAAGCATAACCCTAAGTACTTTAATTCAATTAAATACAATCTCATTGCATTTTACTTTGGCAAACCAATCATTGATATTATTAACTTGATACTAAAAAGTTATTCAAATAAACCCCCCATTTTACTTTTATGTTTAATATTAACATTTCGTACGAGTCTAGAGTAGCTTATGACACTTAAGAGTGAAACTAGCGCTCTCATTCCCTTTGGATTCAACCCCAACTCCTAGTTGGGTACAATATATTGTTAACAACGATATACATTCATAATTGAGATTGAATTTTAGTGTTATTAGGGATCACTTATTTCCATGTTTCTACTTACCATAAGGAAGATATCGTCATGTCTCAAAAGATCTCCAGGAATAAGAGGGGCAGGAACATACCTTGTGGACAAGGCTATGAACTGTTCTCTTGTCCTCTGCATATGTTTCAATAGAATTTTCCACCTCCTTCATGCCAGCCCTCGTCTCATCAATCTCATGCAACTCCTCTTCTTGAGGTAATTCTTTTTCATCCCTCTCAAGCTCTTCTTCTCTCTTAAGTTTCTCCCGGAGCTCCCTCATTATCTTGTAGTCCTCACTAACTTGATAGGATGTTAAGGGCACAAAAATGTACTTTCTTCCTCTAAATACCAGTCAATATTTGTTGGACTTCACTTGATATCAAACATCCCTATCAACTACCCAAGGTCTACCAATCAACATATGATAAGAATGCATAGGCATAACATCATATAGCACATCATCTCGATACTTGCCAATGCTAAAATTGATTTCCACTTGCTTGGTTCTCTAATTCACCATTCTCAATGAGCCATTGAAGTTTTTATGCCTTAGGGTGCCTTTATGTAGTATATGGTCAAGCTTCTGATGCCACACTTGATGCGTGTGGGGTGTTAATGTTGAGGGGATACGTGTGCATTCCCTCGGTTGGTGATTTGATTCATGATTTACTTGTAGAAGCTTATAATTTTCGACACTGTATTTATCCTGGTGCAACCAAGATGTACCATGATTTGAGATAGCTCTATTGGTGGCACATGATGAAGAGAGATATGGTGGTGTATGTGTCTAAATGCCATAATTATCAGTAGGTGAAGTACAAGCATCAAAGGCTTGTGGGGTTGCTTCAGAGGATGCCCATTCCTAATTGAAAGTGGGAGAGTATAGCGATGGACTTCGTAGTTGGTCTTCCTAAGACCTTGGGGAATCATGACTTAATTTGGTCATAGTAGACAGACTTACCAAGTCTGCTCATTTTATCCCGGTTAGAGTGGTTACAACTCAAAGTAGTTAGCCAAGATTTATGTCAAGTATATATTAAGGATACATAGGGTACCAATTTCTATAATTTCTAATAGAGGTAAGCAATTGACCTATTAGTTTTCGGACAAGCTACATGAAGAATTGGGCTCTAAGCTTGACTTTAGCACTGCTTTCCATTCTTAAACTGGCGGGAAGTCAGAGAGGATTATTCAGGTGCTTGAGAATATGTTGAGGGCCTGTGTGATTGACTTTGGTGGTCATTGAGATAATTTCTTTCCATTGTGTGAGTTTTCATACAACAATATCTATTATTCGAGTATTGATATTGCTCCATTCAAAAAATTCTATGGGAGAAGGTGTAGATCACCCATATGATGGTTTTAAGTTGGTGAAGTGAAACCTTTGGGCACGAATTTGGTGATGGAAGCTCAGAAAAAGGTGAGGTTCATTCAAACCAAGTTGTTGGCAGCCTAGAGTAGGCAAAATGAGTAAGTAGACCATAAGTTAAGGGATATGTTATTCAAGGTTGGTGACTATGTTTTGATAAAGTTATCTCTTATGAAAGGAGTTATTAGGGATCTCTTAGTATAAGATTTATGGTAGTACTTAGAGTTTTAGGTTATATTCTTTGATTAAATCTTCTCAATATCATAATTTCTTTATTTACCTTAGCTGTCTGAGTTACGGTATAGATATCCTTTTAATTTGTATATTATTGGGCCTGAGGCATTGGTTATGAAACCAATCAGACATCAGGTTAGTTTTCGGTCCTCTGAGAGATTTATGATTTCAGTTTATCAATGCTTGAGTGCTCACATTTCTATTATTTGGATACTGGTGATGGCATGCATACATTTATACATGCTCATGCTTACTTAAGTAGTACGACTCCAACTAAAACCTTGGCTTTTCTACTATTTTTTCAAAAATGGGATTTATTCCCTCTTTTTAATTTTAAAACTAATTTTAAACACAATTCGTACCACACTTGTTGTTGGGTTATAGTGTTTTACACTGAACTCCACTTTAAAAATAAGGATCGAGGTAGATTTTGGTCCATTTTTAGGTTGCTCACCTATCACTATTTACTTATTTTGTTCGAGGAAGATTTTGACCCTTTATATTCTATTATACATTTTAGTCTCAAATTTAATCTCGGGCACTGGACATTATGGATTTCTACTTGATTTGGTCTCGGTTTCACTCCAATAACTTATTATACATACTTTCCTCCGGTACTGGATGGAGTGGATTGGTTATGGATTATGGAAATCTCGATTTAGGGCCAGGCAGTGTATATGATTATCCTATGTCCTCTATGATCCCCTTCGTCAGATGAGCCATAATACAGGAGGGGGATGGTCGCTGTAGGTCCTAATATTTACAAGCTACTAAGATAGAGGAGGTGTATGCACTTATGTTGGATATGGTACTTTGTTCACCCTGCATCCCCTAGTTTTTACCTTCCATTCATTCATTTATATGCTTGACCTATCACTAGTATGATTGTTGTTGTTTATACCTAACGATCTTATGGGGGGCTGGTTAGGTTATGTTTGTTGTCTTATCCGGTTGTTTTATTGTTTGATTATTATTGTATAACTCATGGCAGGGTGGATATTGGCATGTACTGGATTCTTAAGAACATCTTGTGGTCCCTTTCTACTTTAGCATTACTAGTCATGGTGTTAGATTATTTTGCTACTCTCTTCCTTTATGAAGGATACTTGGTCCATACCACTATTGTTGGTTTACCTTTGTGTGATTCTTATAATGATTTGGGATGTTAGACTAGCTCCCTTGGGTTATTACCACTATGTTTGGCCTTCTGTACAATACTATTGTATATTCATTTCTTCTCTAGCTACTCTTTTGCATATCACCCTCTTTCTTCATACCACTATTTTATATCTCTTTTTTCATACTACTATTGTATATTGTTTAGCTATCTATTGTATCGAAATCTCATGCCTAGTTGCTAATATAGTATTTTAGTTTATTTTTACCCCGTTATTATCCTTATTGTGCTTCGTTTCTTAGTTAGTTGCCTGTAATTTTTATTTCTGCCTCGTGTGTTATTTATACTTGCATAATTATTGGAGCTGAATCGGTCGATGCCTACTGAGTACATCATGTACGAGTTCTTGTTGCTAATGTATGAGTCGTAGGTGCCATTAATTCAAGGTTTCGGGTGAGCTCCAGTCATCCAGAGTTGTTCCTGTTGTCCCTCTTTTTGCTGGACAAATCCTTATTTTGTACATCGGAGATAGTTTTGCGTGAATATATATATATATATATATATATATATATATATGTTAGGATTACCTTGTACTCTTATTTTTCTAGTGGCTCTTGTATGGATCTCACCAGATCTTGGGGATATTTGCTTTTGTCTAGTTTTCTTTCTCCTTTTATTTAGTTTTGGATATCTTTTCTCTTTTTAGCCTATTACTTATTTTATCGTGCTATGGGTTGGCTTACCTACTGGTAGGTTATAGTAGGTGTCATCATGACCTAAGAAATCGGGTTATGATAGTTTTGTATTAGAGCCTAGTTCACCAGTGTCGTTGGTACAAGAGAAAAATGCCCAGTAGAGTTCTGTAGATCGGTACGATGACAGCTGTATCATATCTTTAAGAGGCTAAAGGGCGTTCTTAGTAAATTCCACTTCTTGATTCTTGATCGTTCGTCCTGACTTCTCTCAACTTCAAAGTGCTTCCTTTGGCTCCACTCCTTCTCAGATGGATAGCATGAGGTTGTTGATAAACGTGGATGGGACTTTTGTATAAGTCAAACGAGAGAGTCAGAGCTATATATTGAGAATCTACAGCGTCAGCTAGAGGGTCTAGGACCAGGCCAGGATTCAATAGGGATTGTGACCGCCTCGAATCTTCATGATTTTGTGTTAGGGATTCTAAGACCTTTTGAGGACACATATCAGGCAAAGAAGGTGGTTGGTACATCGAGTCATTCTCAGGCAAGAGTTGTATTTTTAGATATTTAGTAATGTACTTTATCGGTTTTAGAGTATGAGATTGGGTTCTTGAGTGGACCAGGCATACTCTTATGTAATTTCCTATAGTTCATGAAATGGTGTAGAGGTGCATTAGAGGATTTACTTTACCACTCTGCTTGGTGTTGAAGCATTTGATAGTAGATGGGTCTACCTTTCTCCAAGTTGCTGATCATACGAGGACTATAGAGTGTGCATGTCTTGACACATATAGAGGTGGAGATAAAAGGCCCCGCCATCAGTATAATTTTTATAGTATTTCATCCGAAGGCAGGGATCCTCCCAGTAGAGGTCACCGTCACCCGCAGCCTACCAAGTCCGTTCAGGTGTCACCTCAGAATATTCGTGACTCTCAGATAGGCCGTGGTTCTCACAGTGGATAAAGTTCTAGTCAAATATCAGGGGGTTCTTGTTCTAGGTCCTCAGGCCATTGCATCCGCTCAGGGTCAACAAGTACGTTGTGTCAGAAAGTTTTTGAAGGGTGTTGTGATTGTGGAGAGTTTTTTCATTCATCTAGGGAGTGTCCCAGGCATGAGTTGGTCATTGCATAAAGACCACTCATTAGTCCAGAGAGTGTCCCCGATAAGGGATTATTGACCAGTCAGCCCAGGTATATCAGTCTCTTAGGGTTGTGGCACTTTTGGTCAGAAGCAATGCCTAGGTATTTCACTTGGTCATTCAGATTCTCAATTCAGGGTCGTACGTAATCAGATTCATACTTAATAGAACAGGCCAGGGACCATGGCTTCAGATTCGTAGTTAAAGGTGTGATTTTTTATTTTCTATCCTTTAGTTTCTATGCAATTTGATTTGGGATTTCATAGTGCATTAAGTGTAATGATTTTGTGATTGCCTTGAGGTGTAGAGTTTGGGTAAATTTCCTTTCTTTGGCATAGTGGCCTTGATATGATCCAAGAGTAGGACTTGTTTTTTTTCCTTTCATGCCACATGTATTGCATGTCATTGTTATTGTTATTCTTTAATTGTTATTTGATCCTTATTTGATTGATGGCTAGACTAGTGTTATCTGGTTAGTATTTCTTTTATGTGATGCTTGTTTGCTTGGCGTAGATAGTTACCTTGTTTTCTTGGTGTTCTTCTATTAGTAAGGTGAGGGTTTGGTTGTGAGAGTGTTGTTGTGAAAGAAGGTTTAGCCTTCTATGGTTTTGCTATTATTCTAGCTTTGGCATTTGTGAAGGAAGGTTTAGCCTTCTATGGTTTTGCTATTATTCTAGCTTTGGCATTCCTATTTTTCCATCAGTCTCTTGGGGGATGTGTTTTGTTGGTTATTCTCCTAGGTTGCTAGGTTTGTCACTCGATCGTGATTTGACTTGAATATTGATTCTTGTTATTTCTACAATGCCATCCGTGGTTCAATCGAGTTAAGGGAGGTTTAAAAGGGTGATTTTAGTAGCTTCTCATTTTGGGAATTGTTTGGCCAAATGTGACTTCGTGGGATGCTTATGCTTACAACAAGAACAAACAACAACATACCCGGTAAACTCGCATCAAGTGGGGTTATCGGATGCTTATGCTTAGTATATGAAAAAGCAGAATGGCTAGATGTTCTTGTGAGTCAATTGTCAGCAACCAAAGGGAGTTACATATTATTCACGAATGGGGTGAAATTTCTTGCATATGGGTTGGATTTTGCATAATTTTGAATGTGGGTTAGCGTCTACTTGATTGGTATATGCTTTGAATATGGGGTGTGTGAAATTGATACTATTTTGAATTAATTTTTGGCTTAAACTTAGAATTGGGTGTAAATGTTGATTGTGGGTTTTATTTCTTTGAAAATGGGGTTGATTTTGAAGGGGCTATTTGGAATATATCTTGGATTCGAATGATTAGCTTGATGATAGATTGGGTGATATCATTTTTAAGGGAAACTATATAGAATTTGTTGTGCTGGTGTTGATACTTGGGGAAGTCTGAGTACCCATGGTTGCTATTGGACTAAAATTGCCATTCAAATTGTTTTTGAGGTTTGAGAAATTGAAATTTAGAGAAGACAAGGTATGGTGATAGGGAGAGAACTTTGGCGATACGCCGAACTGCTTGGCGAATTGCCAAAGTACTCCACATATCGCCTAAGTTGTAAGTGAGGTTGAATAGTTAAGGTGAAAGTTTGGACATGCCTTACTAGTTTTGCAATGCTCATGTTGTATCGCCAAAATATCAAACGCATTGCCAAACTCCAACATTCATTTGCCAAACCTTTCACTCCCAACTGTAAACTTTGGCAATACATGTTGGGCATTGCCAAAATCTTTGGTGATCCTTCGAAGTTATTTGATGATGAACCTCTGAAAATGTTTTGATTTTGTGTTTGCTAAACCTGGCCTAGTTAACGTAATCTATTATGTGTAGATATAGTTACAAAAAGGCACGTCTCCAAGAAGCACACCCGTTTTCCTTCTTCCACATAAAAAATATCAAAAGGGGTCTCATTATCGGGGTGTACCCTACCTGAAAGAAAGGTTCAAAAAAAAAAAAGGGTAGAAGAGGATTAAAGGAAGGCTCTGGTGACATAGGGGCAAAGTGTGGAACATAGTTCTAACTTCGAGATGCATAACATAACTACCTTGGAGGAAGGAAACACTAGTCCAACTCATGAACCCCTCAATACTTAGGGAACTGAACCATCTAAGAAGAAAAAGAGAAATGATCCAAGCTCCAATTTTGCCTCCAATCCTCAAGTCATGGTGGGTCATCAGTTTCTAAATCAGTTCAAAGTTCCTGGGAAACACACAATCATTGAAGAACAAAGGTTAAGCACGAAAGGGTTAGAAGGAAAACACCCTAAGGTTTTAGATGTCATCCAGTTCCACGGGTTTGAGAAATTCACTAAGCTTCTGAAACCATAAATGGAGAATTGGGTCTAATAATTTTATAAGGAATACGGGGAGTTGTTGCCTTCTAAGAGAAAGAAGGACAAACCTCAAGAAACCAAAGATGAAGTGACAGCTTGAGGTGTGAAGGTTAAATGCGATGGCGCATTGAAAAACTTGATATATAGTGACACAATTGAAACATCTCACTACTTTGCTAGCCATGATAAGAAGCATGTTAATGAAATTCGAGGTTGGTTAGCCCCTTTTATTAGTGATGGGTCACCGTTATGGCTTGCTCAGGGTATTTCCATTGAGAAATGTGACATAAATTTAGAAGCTCAGTATTGATTGAGCTTTATTTCTAGTAACCTCATGCCATCATAGAATGAGACTACCATCGACATCTAGAGGAAGTGTTTTGGGGTATAATCATCATAAAGGAGAGATAAAATCTTGCTATGATAATTGTCACAGACATTGCTAGGTAGGCCCAGTAGGATCAGACTTCACTCGCCTTCCCATGCCTTATTACCGAGTTGTGCCACTGAGTTAATGTTCCTTTCGACAAGATGAAAGATGTTGAATACACTACTAACTCTATTGTTGACATTACAAGACTTGAGATAGTTCAAGAAGTGAAGAAGAAGAAACTCTTGGTGGATTATTCCCCAGTGATTGACCTTTATTCCCTTGATAGTGGTGCTAGCAAGCGTACTCCTACTGATACAGCTCCTGCTCCTCCAGGTTCCTGCACAGGTACTTCCTCACAGCCCCCTCGACCTACTACCCCAGGACCTCAATCATCCACTACTCTGGGCATTTTGAAGGCCCCATTGACTCAGGCATATATCATTTAGATGGTAAATTTAGCCTACTCAAATTATTTAAGGTCATCTAGGTTAGAGGCTCAGATTCCTTAATTGATTATAGATGAGATTAATTCTACCTTGGTGCTTGTTCATGAGGAAATGCGGGGTATCCATGAGACTCTATGTACCTATGGTGCCAAGCTAGATGAGTTAAGCATCGCACATCAGCCTTCAGTCCCATATGCAGTTTTGACAAAGATGCAGACTAAGCTAGTTTCTATATGCACTAATATGGATGAGCTCCGATTTCCCAACTTGACACATCTATGGGCTATACCGTCTAAGGCCTTATCTCCTGCACCTATTCAAAAGAGTGTTCCAGAGGAAAAAGAGGATGAGAAGGATCACACTTTTGATGATGATGAGGTTGTTGAGATAGATATCGAGGCTGACACAACTGCGCAGATGAAAACTGATGTGCAGGCCACAGATCAAGTTAATTTTTAGGCTGTCTTGGAGAGGTTGACTAGAGAGACTACCCAGATTGTAAATAGCGTGTCACACCCATTGAGCTGATAGTTGATCAGACCTCCTGTCCAGCTCCTTCCATTGAGACAGATCCATCCCCATAGACCATTCTTGGAGTTGAGATGAGCACTGATGCCCAGATGGAGGCCGCTTCTACGAGCCACACATCCTTACCGGCTTAGCATCTTTCAGGGGGACCTTTCAACTCTTCCTTTGATTATACTCTTAGTTCTATTACATTGAGGACAATGCTTACGTTTAAGTTGGGGGCGGTATTTAGGATCTGTAATATTGAGCCCTGCTCTTTTTTAGACATTCTGCTTTTGATAATTTGTTTTGGTTTTTGGTGTGGTTTTTGATGATATTTTTGGATATTCAATCTTGGTTTGTAATAATTGTAGTTGATTTCTTGCTTTCTAGGGTCATATGTTTTGAGTTGATTTGAGTATGTAATTTTTTTTTTTCATTTCCTTACCTTTCTTTACATAGAGTAGTTTATAGTATAGTGATAAATAAAATCCTTTTTTGCATTGGTACTTATGAGAAAAATGTACTAGCAATAGAACACTTTGACTCCAATAGTACTCTTGGGGAGATTTTTTGCATGAACAAATCTTTAAAATGTAAATCATGTTGTCAAGTGCTCTACTTTTCAAAATATGCCCTTCTAAAAAATTTCTTTGGTTTAGTTGAACTAGTTAGGCACTAATGTTTGTGAACAACTGCATCTTGTTTTGACTACTTTGGTACCTTCTTCGACATGTGCTATGAATGTCATACATCAATTGAGGAAGGGTGCTTTGAGTGTGCAATTAAGTGCCATGTGTGGTGAATTTTAAACTCAATCTTATTCAATGAGTCCACCTAGAACTTGCTTGGTTTCTCTATAGCCATTAAAGAGTTTTGCGATGTTGAAGAAGTGATCCTAGGCCATTAACTGAGAGTGAAACTCTAAATTGACCAAATAGCCATCCCCATTATGAGTTGAGTGACCATTTTTTGCCCCTAATTAGTTCCTTAGAACCCTTTTTCTTGGACAACTTCATTACTAACTGAAATTCCTCTTCCATAATTCCCTCTTTTAAACCAAACTCATCTTGAAGCATTTAGGTGAGGTCGTAACCCAACATAGGTCATTAGCCAAAGTTGGGGGTGGAGGAGCCATTAGGTTAGATTTTTAATTAGAGGTTCATAATGTTAGGGACCAATCACTTCCTCCTAAAGTCATCCTAGTAGTCCTTGTAAATAATTTTTAAAAAAAAAGAGAAAAGAAGTGAAAAAGAGTTGAAATTGTGTTTTTAGCTTGTAAATATTTGAAGTTTACTTTTTGAAAGGATAGAAGGAGAAAGATAGCATGAAAACCCTAGAGAATTAGTCCTTGGTAATTTATAAGATGCAAGCATTGGGAAAGAAATATAGTTGAGGTCTCATGAGATGCTTCGAGATGGTAGAGTCACTATATCCTTAATTTATCCTACCTAACCCATTGCCAATGCTATAAGCTTAAGTAAGACCTTAGTGATCTCCAACGTAGAATGCTTGAGTGTGGCGAAGTGGAGCATATGGGCAAGCCTATCGCGTGGTACTCATGTCCACGATTGCTTTTAGAGTATGAGTGAATCGTGCTAGTCCCTTGATTAAATGTTGAACATCTCTTGAGGGAAGGGAATTCTTTGTTGTGAGGGCACTTGATTGAACTACTTAGGCACGTTCATTAACCTTAATTGAGGTCTATGAGCATGTGCTTGGTTTGGTAACAATTAGTCATCATTTCAGTCTTGTTGTTCATGAGTTGAGAGTTTCATAGGTGATACCTATGCCATTGTTTTCAAAACCACGAGGGCAAATTATGTTCACAAAATAAGCATGTGTCAAATCTCCCAAGTAGTACCATTTGTAGGCAATATTGATTTTGTTGTGTGTGCATTGATTTACTCAAGGAAGAACAAAGTTTTAAGTTGGGACTATTGATGAGTGAAAAACTTGCAACTCATTTGACCTAAAAATGGTAAGAAATCAAGTCCTCAATGCCAAATTGAGTTAGTTTTAATGTTAGTTTGGTTTATTTTCAGGGTTAAAGCCAAGGAGTGGTTGATAGAGCATAAAGAAGCAAAAAAAAGGAAAATTGGAGCCAAAAATGCAAAAAAGCATTGCCATGGGGTTTGGCGGATTGCCAACCTAGCTGGTGTATCGCCTAAGTAGCAGTTCCATCACCTAACATAACAGATCCACCATGTTCTAAATGAAGGAGAACAGAGATGAAGAGAAGGGGTTCGGTGGATCACTCAACAGTTCGGCGAAGTATGAGTCCATCGCCAAAGTAACTAGACGCAAATCACTAAAACTGAAAGTCAACGCCAGTTTGGCAATAAATAAGTAATTCACCATATCGTCGTGGACTTCAGCGATTCAAAGGTTGTTTCGCCGAAGTAGACGTGGTGGCAGTTTCATAATTTCCTGGCCCATTTTCGCTTCAGCCATAAAAGGCTTTTTGGAAGTTTGGATCCCTATCTTTTGTCAATTTTGATGTCTAGAAGCTTGTAGTTGAAACCCTAAAATTTGAATTTGCTTTATTGCTTATTCTTTTACTCTGGTTTTGGATTTGACTTATGAATATTTGGATGCAATGGTAGACTTCAATGAGAATATGGGTACAATTTCTTTTTATCTCTCTATAAGTAGATAAATTTCCTAACTTAGGGTTATGTATGATTGAGTATTGATCATTGCATGGGTGTCATTGATTTTTTAATTGATTAAATATTGTGGGTTTGACCTCTACTCCGTGTTTTTAACCTATAATTGGAGGTTGCAAACTCTAGTTAAGCCTAGATGCCTTATCATCCTTGACAAAGGAGATAAGGGTGAGGAGTAGTGGTCAACAATGACTTAATTTTCATTATTTAATGGTAGATCTTAGACATAAGGCTACAAAATTGAGGTTTTACGTCGGTTATGAAGCAACACTTGTGAGATATTTGAAAGAACCCACTTGTGACATTTAATATTTTATTAAAAGATTAACATTAAAATCTAAAACCTAGTTGACCCAAAATGATTAGTTGAATTTAGGCAAACATCCATTTACACATGCATGTACTCACACCCATGAGGGCATAACCCCAAGTGACTTTAATCTTTGATTATAAATTTCTAGTACTCATTCTTGGAAACCAAGCTTACAATTGATAAATTGAATACAAAAACATTCGAAACAAAGCGCCATTTTATTTTCATGGCATTTTATTCATTACGAGCAAGCATTTAGTGACATATTACACTTGAAGGTGAATCTATCACCTTCATGCCCTATGAGATCTACCCCGACTCAAGGAGTTGGGTAAATATATTGCATAACAACCACATACATACTTTCTAGAGTTTATTTGAGCTTTATCATATATCTACTCAGAACAATTTCTCATTAGGTGTGCAAATCAATGAATTCGCTAGTACCATTTCCCATTAGGCCGTTAAAAATAATTTCCCATTGAGCAAGCATAGTCAAAATCAGTAAAATCCACTCGAAACAACTTCCCATCAGGCACGCAAGTAATAAATCAGAAAAATTCACCTGAAACACTTTCTCATCAGGTATGCAAGTAATTTTCAATTAATATTTCACAACATACAAGTTTTATAGTACTATGATATGAATAGGAGTAAGTATGCATGCAACACGAAAATAAGAAACAACATAATATCATAAATTCAGGCTCATAAGGCCATATTCAACTCAACACACCATCTACAAACCCTAAATTCATCAATTTTTGCTCAAATATTTCAATTCTTACTCATAAGGGATATACCATCAATATCAATATCTATCCAGTTCAATATAACCACTAATCCACTTTTCATGACACAATCCAACAATCAAGAGTACGTAATATCTAAAATAGGTCATTAATTCATTTTTTTCCCTTTACAATATACTGGTACTAGCATAGATGCTCCATATCTTATCGATGCAGGACTTCCATTCCATGTTACACCCAATACAAACAACTAACAAATAAGCACTTTGAAAAAGAGTAAAATAAAGTCTCAACTTGCCTTGATGATGCCCGAAGAATCAAATCAAAGATTTTACCCTTCTAAATAGACTCAGAACAAGGTGAATTTTGTCAATATGGATTTTATATAAGAAGACGAAACTAAAGACACCCAATTGCTAAATTTCAAATTCGGGTCCAAAAAGTCAATTCAAAAGTCAACCCCGAGTCTTCAAGGTTAAAACTAGAATTTTATTTTAAAATTACATTAACCATAACTTAAGAAACTCAAATATGAAATTTCATTAAAATCGGAGATAAATCGAACTTATAATTATCAAAATCATTCATTAACTTTACTGTGGAACAATCATATTTCCATGTTTAAATGTGGTTTAACAATGAGACAATGACTGATAAATTCGTAATTTTTTGTCAAAATCAATTTACCCATACTACAAGGACCTTATATTCCAAAAATCAACAAAAATCCATTACAAATTGATCCTTAGACTAAAAACGTTTGATTTCTTAACTTTGGTGTTTCAAGTCTCAACTTTATGAATCAGAATCATGAATAACAAAATGGGTGTTTGTGACAACCTAATTTCTTGGGTTGTAATGGTACCTACTTTCACCCATCAGTAGGTATGCTAAACCATAGCCCGAAATGGCAAGTAATAGGCTAACCGATGGGAAAGTAAGAAAATAAAAGAAATAGGCAAGCAATAGGAATACTAAGCAACAAAAATGACGACATATATATACAGAGGAGAGTACTATACAAAGAGCGACTATACAAAGGAGATTACTAGAAAATATAAAATATACATCATAGTCTCAGAATGTACAAACAAGACTATCAAAAACAACAGAAGGAGGATGATCAACTTTGGACTCTAAAAGCTCATCCTAACTCCAAATGGCAGCACAACTCGAGGATATCATCAATGGTCGTGACTCATTCTCGGATCTGAATCAAGGAAAAAATGCAGAAGTGTAATATGAGTACCAAAACAACAGGTACTCAGTAGGCATCATAGGTTGACTGAGCTAAATTATAGTAAAACTATAAATAAAGTGTGAAAATGTATACTAAAGTCAGAAATAAAGGGGCATAAATGGAAATAATAAACCATACAGGGAGGATGTGATATATATAGATGAAATAAATAACTCAAAAATAGACATAAAGTCTAACTATAATCTAACTAGGCCCCATAAGCCAAAGCCTAGAAAGCACACACAAAGAGAATAAACCTAGCAAATCTCCATAAGCACTGTGAGTACAAACAAAGGATAATACTAGAGTAAGAATGAGATATGACAATAATGAAAGTAAACTAAATCAAAATATAGGCCATGCATACCTGATTCTCCCCTTTCCCAGTCATAGCCTCCATTTCATCTATATTCAACAGTTTTCTAGCCCAAGATCAGTAATAGGAATTATAATGAATACCGGACTCGAACTGGAACTAGTAAATAATAATCAATATACAGATGCCAGACTCAAAGCGGTACTCATAAACAAAACAATATAGTATTTGTCGGACACAAACAAGAATTGACAAGCATAAAATCAATAGTAATACCCTAAGTTTTAACCTATATCAAGTCCATTTAGCCAATATAAATGAATTTTAGGCGGTCAAATCAAACAAGGCATAGCAGGTTCCAATTACTAAGGCCGAAAGGTGCGATCTAAGATGAAATACTACACTAGCTGGTGTAACAAAGTCAAATAAACATATGACAATGCCTAAACTAACCCTAAACCCAGGTAATTGCCTGAACAATTAGTAAGGTGATTATTAAGGTCAAAAAGAGGTTATTCTATGCATTCTATAGTAAAAAGGATAGTAGGGCCCACTAATAATCTCAAAAGCCTATCCTAAGGTGTGCACCGACTCTTGCCCTGGCTAAGCCTTCCAAATCCTTTACCAAGGAACTAAAATCAGTAAGTCTAATCTTAAAGGATAACTGTATACTAACCTAAGGGAAAATGGGCTTGAATTCTACCTACAAATGCCCCCAACCAACTAAATAAGCACTAAATTCTGAAATAACAATCGAGCCATAAATACCCACCTATAGCTAGAATAATATCATACTAATACAGTAAGAAAGCGCAGTCTAGGAGAAACGTAAGCCTAGCATATCTGGACACTGCTAGAAGTTCGTTAAATCCTCTATATTAGAGCTTTTCCTTTTCGAGAGCCTCCGACTACTGCCACACTATCAAAATAAGGTTCTACATGTCAAGAAAAAAATATGGATACCCATATAGTGTACATATGCTCCCAGGTCAAAAATCAAACTAAAAATACCATATGGGGTCCACTTACAAAATCATGAAACTAAATCATCAAAGCATCCCTCCTACCTCAAGGATCATTTACCCTAAAATTATGCATAATTCGAGCTCAAATCAGCCTCTAAATTATCCCATAAGGATTAAATGAGAGAAATAAATAGGAATTCAACTGGAATGTGATAGGAAAAAAATAGTGAGGTAATGATTGCAACGACGTCTCCAACTCAATCCCAGCACAAGATATTAATTCCCACACTGATCTCATACTCTCAAGTTTTATAAATGGTGTTTCGGACTTCGAAAATGACCTGAAAATGCTGGAAACAACTATTTATATAGCTAGGGATCCTTATTTCCAAACTTGGGACCCCTGTCGCGATTGTGAGAGTTGGCCCAAATAGACCTTCATGAAAGCAACTGATCTAACTCGATCGCAAAGAAGAAGGCTGGACCAGACAGGCCGACCACCTTTTCATGAATGCAATGGTTGGCCCACGAATGCCGAGGTCAAAATCCTTGACCCTTGCAATCGCTGACAAGGCCAGGCGAATGCCAAGGCTAATTTTTGGTTTGCACTAGTTGCATCAGCACCATCAATATTTCTAAGTTGGTAAATTTCTAACTGGGCACTCGGGATTCGTTCAAAAGCCCGTGAATACAAATGAACTATGCTACCCTACCAAATTTGGCATTCCCAACTCAAAAGCTCTATCAAAATTACCATCCAAGGTCGTTTTGATAAAATGTGGGTCCCATAAACTAGGGTCAATTTTAACCAAAATCCACCCAATAGGATAAAATGAGTCCAAAAGCCTCGAGACCGGGACCAAGGGTCCTCTTGCCTAAAATTGACATTATGAAACTAATGAGACCATCAGAATTGACATCCGAGGTTGTTTACTAGAAATTTAGGCTCGAGACCCTTTTCTTAATAGCAAAAGCTCCAAAATAGAGAAATGGCTTTAAAAACCAAATGAATTACCGACAATCGAACTGTCAGTCCAAGCAAGTTAGAAATGACTTAGGGAAGCTATAGGAAGGATCTAAACACATAAAGGATTAAGAAGTTCCTAAAGGCTCAAACAAGTAGGGATGTTGGGTCTGTATCTCATGTTCGGTCTCCCATGCTGCCTCCTCGAATGGGCAGTGTCTCCACTGAACCATAACCATAGGAATATCTTTGGAATCCAAATGTTAGAGATCTATGGCTTGGATAGATACTGTCTCTTCCATAAAGTTCAACCTCTCATCTAACTAAACGGAGTCCCACCGAAGCACGTGAGACTTAACCAAAATATAATGCCACAACATAAATACATGGAAAACTAGATGGATGATTTAAAAGGTTGGAGGCAAAGCCAACTTATAAGTTATCTCCCAAATTATCTGAAGAATTTTAAATGGTCTAACATACCTGGGGTCGAGCATTCCCCTTTTCCCAAACCTCATCACGCCTATCATGGGCGAAACTCAAAGAAAGACCCAGTCACCAACTCTAAATTTTAAGGCATAAAGCCTACAGTAAGCATAACTCTTCTACCTGCTTTGAGCTTCCCGTATCCTATCATGAATCACGTGAACCCTATCAAAAGACTCAAGAAGCAAATCAGTACCATGGGGCCTAATCTCTAAACTCCCAAACCAACCAGTGGGAGATCGACAATGCCCACCATACAACACCTTGAATGGCGCCATCTGAATACTCGAATGGTAGCTGTTATTATAGGCAAACTCCGCTAAGGGTAAAAACTACTCCCACAGACCCCTAAAGTCCATAACAAATGTGCAGAGCATATCCTCCTAAACCTGAATAGTCTGCTCCAACTGTTCATCAGTCTGGGGATAGAACTTAGTACTAAGATAAACCTGAGTACCCCATTCCTTCTTAAATGATCTTCAAAAATTAGAAGTGAACTGAGAGCCTCTGTCTGAAATAATAGACACGGGCACCCAGTGAAGGCGAACAACCTCTCAAACACAGATATGAGCCAACCTCTCGACATTGAAGAAAGTCTAAATAAGGATGAAATGGGAAGACTTAGTCAATCGATCTATGACGACCCAAATACTGTTAGAACTATGAGAAGTGTGTGGTAAACCACCCACGAAATCCATAGTAATCCGCTTCTATTTCTACTCGAGAATGGGTAATGTCTAAAGCGATCCATTACGTCTCAGCTGCTCAGCCTTCACCTACCAACAACGTAGGCACCAAGCCACAAAATCTGCTATAACTCTCCATATATTGCACCACTAATAATGCTGCCTTAGATCTTTATCCATTTTAGTTGTCCCTGGGTGAATAGAATATCTAGAGCTATGAGCCTCCCAAAGTATCAACTAAATCAAGCCTCTTACCCTAGAAATACAATTACGACCGTCAAATCTCATAATTCCCTCAAAATCTAAGGTAGACCTCCTAGACTCACCCTTCCACACCTGATCTCAAATGCCACATAGCCTACTATCCTCAAACCATCGGTTCTGAATCTGCTCTAACAAGGTATATCTAGCTTCAATACTAGCAAAAACCCTTCTGGTATCTGAAATATCAAGTCAAACCATCATGTTGGCTAAGGACTGAATGTCAAAGGCCAAGGGTCGCTCAGAAACTTAAATGAAGGCTAAGCTACCCATACTCCCTACCTTCCGGCTCAAGATATCTGGTACCACATTTGCCTTACCTAGATGGTATAGAATAGAGAGGTCATAGTCCTTCAGCAACTCAATCTACCTGTGTTGTCTCGAATTAAGCTCCCTTTGGGTCATAATGTATTGAAGACTACAATGGTCACTGAAAATCTCATAGCAAACACCATAAAAGTAATGCCTCTAAATTGTAAGCACGAAAACCACCGCTGCCAACTCTATGTCATGAGTAGGGTAGTTGTACTCGTACACCTTTAGCTGCCCACATGCATATGCAATAACTCGACCCCATTGTATTAAAACACACCCCAAACAAACAGAAGAAGCATCACAATAAATAGTCAACCCCCTCGCCTTCAACTGGAAGAGTCAGAATAGGATTTGTAGCGAGCAAGTCCCTGAGCTTAAAAAAGTACACCTCACAGCTATCGAACCACTGAAATGGAACCTCTTTCCTAGTCAATCTCATCATAGGCATTGAAATAATAGCTAATCTCTCCATAAACCACCTGTAGTAGCCTGCCAACCAAATAAAACTGCAAACCTCAGTGGGAGTATAGGCCTAGCCCAATCACGAATAGCTTAAATCTTTATCAGGTCCACCATTATCCCATCCTTAGACACCATGTACCCCAAGAAAGCTGCAAACTCAAGCCATAACTCACACTTTGAGAGTTTTCATAAAGTCTGTGATCTCCCAATGTGTGGAGAATAGTCTTCAAATACTGCTCGTGCTCCTCCCTACTCCTTAAATAGGCAAGGATATAATCGATAAACACAATCACAAAGGAGACTAAATAAGTCCTAAAAATGCGGTTCATTAAGTCCATAAATAATGTGGGATATTGGTCAACCCAGAAGATATCACCAAGAACTTATAATGGACATATTGAGTCTCGAAGGCCGTCTTAGGGATGTCCTATGCCTGAATCATCAACTGATGTAGCCAGACCTCAAATTAATCTTAGAAAACACTGACGCACGCTGAAGCCGGTCAAATAGATCATTGATATGAGGAATAGGATACTTATTCTTTACTATAACCTTATTGAGCTACCTGTAATTGATACACATACGGATAGAACCATCTTTCTTCTTCATGAATATAATAGGAGCACCCCAAATAAAACCATAAACTAGAAGATCCTAAAGTTTGGAATTTAGATCTTTTAGCTTGGCAGGAGCCATACGATAAACGTCCATAGAAATAGGTTGCTTACCTGTCTTGAGGTCATTAAAAAACTCAATTTCATGCTAAGGAGGAAGGTTAGGTAGGTCGGTTGGAAAAACATCTGGAAACTCATGGACTATAAGAATAGAGTCAATCAAAAGACTCTTAATACTAATATAACAAACATAAGCAAGGTATGACAAACAACCCCTTGAAATCAGTCTCTTACACTGAATATAAGAAATAATCCCTATTAGCAAATGGTTAAAAGAACCCTTCCACACAGTTAGAGTATGACAAGAATGGCTAAGGTAACGATCTTGGCAAAGCAATCAAATATCACATGAAAGGGGGATAACTAGTACATGCCTAGAATCACATTGAAATCTACATTATCTAGCATAATAAGGTCAGCCTGAGTTTCATACTCTCAAGCAGTCATAATACACTATCTATATACCCCATCCTCTACTAAAGGCTCCCAAGAAAACCCTAACCACGATGCATAATAAGTAGATACATATTAATATGTGGATCCAAGATCAAATAAAGCGGAAGATGGCCGATGGCATAAAAAAATCATACCAGTGATTACAACATCCGAAGATCCAGCCTCTAGCCTATTGAGAATAGTATATATGTGAACCCATACACCTTCAGACTGGGTGCTTGCCTGACCACCTGTCTGACCTGTGTGAGGACCTCTTTTGGAACACTAGGGACCACCCCTACGACCATGTCCACCACCCCTAGCAGGGGGCGGTACTGATCTGATTCGCTGAACACTCTATGTTGAAGGTTCAATCATCCCCCGCTGGGGATACTCTCTGGTGAAGGGGACCACTATACAAAAATCATAACATGGCATGGGCACTATTCTCTATCAAGAAAGTCAGTCTGATACAGAATGGCCACCTTAGCCTGAAGACCCTGATTGTACACCCTTAGAAGTCTGACCCCCGTCTGAAATCTGAAGTGCTTATTGAACGAGCCTACTAGACTGACCTCATGTTGATAAGGTTGGTGCCAGGGGTACGTAACATGAAAACCTCTACCTCTGAACTGCGAGCTGCTGTAGTTCCCACTATAACTACCCTGCTTATGTGGCCTCTTATCACTACCCCCTTGGTCCTTGCGATGTATATCCTCCATAGTCTTGACATAATATAAAATATCCATAAAAGATCTACCCACAAAAACCAGACTCTGAGTAGCCATGTAAAGTAGAAGTGTCATACTCAGTCTGTAGAATCATAGTGCCTATCCAACTCATGGAACCTCTCCTCGTACTCTGCCATAGTCATAGAACCCTGCTCCAATACTGTAAATTGATCTCTTAGATATTTTTGCAAGCTGCGAGACATATATTTCTCCAAGAATGCTTTGGAGAACTGAGTCCATGTCATAGGAGGAGATCAAAGTGGCCTAGAATCAGTATAACCCCTCCACCACTATTTTGTTTCCCGATCCAGTAGTCCACACTATGTGCCTCTACCAAGCCCAAATTAGGCAACCTCTCATCATAACTATTCAAAAACTAAAATGCATCCTCGCCTCGGGCCCCTGCAAACCTAGGTGGAGCCAATCTAAGAAATTGACCTAGCATCTTCTGCTTCTCCTTAATCATGTGTGTATGGGCTAGTGTTGGCTGTATAACTACAGGTACTGGCATGATCTCCACTCTGGGAGCCACAGCTGCAGGCTACGCTCCTAAACCAATACCACCCTGGGCTATTATCTGAGCCTTATCTATTAGTGGACCACCTACTAATCCCAATAGCAATACCAAGGCATCATAGAGTGCTAAAGAAGATATAATCGCAATAGGTCCTGGGCTGCCCCTTAGCCCACCTGCTTCTGCATTGGCTTACCATCTGGTGTAATCTCTAGCTCGAGAGCAATAATAGGATTTGGTGAAGGCTCGATGGCCTGGTCTCGAGCTAGTGTTGTAACTCTATCCTGACCTCAACCTCTGGATCAACCTCTACCTCTACCTGGTGCCCTACCTATAGGTTCAGGATTTTGATCCCTGTCTGCCATAAATCGTATCCTTTCCATCTACAAAAGAGTGAAACAAATGAGAATCTCAAAACCAAAATAGACACAACACATGAAAGTGAACCAAAAAGGTGTGATTTTCCTAAGAATGTCCAGTAGCTTCTCGAAGATAGGATACAAAAGTTATCATACCGATCCGCAGGACTCTACTAGGAACTTGCTCTTGTACCAAAATATTGGTGAACCTAGGCGATGATACCAAACTGTCATGACCAAATTTCTCCGGTAGTGATGTTACCTACTTTAACACACTAGTAGGTAAGAAATACCATAGCCCGAAGAGACAAGTAATGGCTAACCGACGGAAGGTAAGCAAATAAAGGAAATAGGCATGAAATAGGAATACTAAGCAACAAAAATAAGGATATATATATTTATATATATATATATATATATATATATATATATATATAAATATAAATATGAACATGCTGTACAATAGAGGGAGAAGGATGAAATGTACAAAATGAGTTTCCCCCATGACCTGGTAAGGTAGGTACAAGAGCCACTATACAAAGGAGAATACTAGACAATCTCAAATACACATCATAGTCTCAGAATGTACTTCAAAAACAATAGAAGGCGCAAAATCAGCTACGGACTCTAAAAGCACACCCTAACTCTGAACAACAGCACAACCTGACGATATCATCTGCGGCGGTGACTCGTATTCAAATTTGTATCTAGGAAAAAAATGCAGAAGTGCATTATGAGTACCAAAACAATGAGTACTCTGTAGGAATCATAGGCTCTGAACTAAATTATAATAAATACATAAATAAAGTGCGACAATGCATACTAAAGTCAGAAATAAAGGGGCGAAAATGAAAACAATAAACCATATAGGGTGGATGTGATATATGTATATGAAAAAAACAACTCAAAAATAGACATAAAGTCTAAATATAGCCTAACTAGGCCCCCATAAACCCAAAAGGCACACACAAAGAGAACAAACCCAGTAAGGCCCCCCAAAACACGGTGAGTACAAACAAGGGATAATAGTAGAATAAGGACATGATATGAAAATAATGAACAAAAACTGAATCAGAATATAGGCCATGCATACCTGGTGCTCCCCTTTCCAAATCATAACCTTTATTTCATCAGTATTCATAAGTTTCGTATCCCCAGATTAGTATAAGAATAATAATGAATACCTGATTCAAACCAGAACTAGTAAATAATAATCAATATACGGATGTTAAACTCAAACTGATACTTATAAATGATAATAGTATAGCATTTGCCAAACTCAAATCGGAACTGACAAGGAAGAAATCAATAGAAACTCCCAAAGTTTTAACCTATCTCAAGTCTATTTAGCAAATATAAACCAATTTACGTGGTTGAATATTTCAAGGCATAGCAGGTTCTAATTACTAAGTCCAAAAGGCGCGATCTAAGGTCAAATACTACACTACCAGAGGTAATAAAGCCAAATAAACATAAAACAAAGACTAAACAAGAACCAAACCCAATTAATAGCTTAAGAAAGAAGTGACGTAATTATTAAGTCAAAAGGAAGTTATTCTAAACATTCTATCTAAAAAAATAATAGTGGGGCGCACTAATAAACCCTAAAAGCCCATCGTAAGGCAAGCACCTACGTGTTCCTTGGCTAAGGATTCCCAATTCCCATACCAAGGAACTAAAAACACTAAGTCTAATCTTAAAGGATAACCATATACTAACCTAAGGGAAAATGGGTCTGAATTCTACTAAAATGTCCTCCAACCAACTAAATAAGGCACTAAATGCTAAAATAATAACCGAGCCATAAATACCCACCCATAAGTAGATAATATGACACTAATACCGTAAGGAAGCATAGTCGAGGAGAAATGTAAGCCTAGCCTACTTGGACTCCATCGAAAGCACGTAAAATCCTCTACATCGAAGCTTTTCCCTTTCGAGAAGCTTCAGACCGCTGCCATGCTATCAAAATAAGGCTCTACATGTCAAGACGAGAATATCGATACCCATATTACATATATATGCTTTCGGTCAAAAATTGGACTAAAAATCCCATATGGGGCCTGCTTGCAGAATCACAAAATTGTAACCATCATAGTGTCCCTCTCAGCCAAGGATCATTTACCCCAAAATTTGGTGTAATCCAAGTTTAAATCAGCCTTTAAATAGTCCCACCTTACAATGAAAAATAGGGATTAAATCGAAGAATTAAACAAAAATTTAACCAAAAACATACCGAAAAAAATGGTAAGGGAATGATCGCTACAACGTATCCAACTCAATCCCAGCACCAGGTATGAATTCCCACACTGATCGCAAGCTCGCAAGTCACTTAAATGGTGTTTTGGACTTAGAAAATAAGCTAAAATGATGGAACCCACTATTTATACAGCCAAGGGTCCTTCTTTACAAACACGGAACCTCTATTGCGATCACGGGAGCTGGCCCGGATAGATCTTTGCAAACAAGCTCTGTTCACCGTGATCTCGATAAAGAAGGTTGTACCGGCTAGGCAGACCACCACATCACGAATACCATGGCTGGACTATGAATGTGGAGTTCAAAATCCTTGACCCTCACAACCATAGACAAGGCAACGCAAATGCAACGACAAACTTTTGGCCTGTATCAGCACCATTAACTTTGCTAAGTTGCCAAATTTCAGATTAGACCCTCGAGATTCATTCAAAAGCCCGTGAGTACAAATAAACAGTGCTAACCTATCAAATTAGGCATTTCAGATTCAACGACACTATTGAAATTTCCATTCATCGTCGATTCGATAAAAAGTAGGTCCCACACCCAAGGGTCCATTTTATCAAAAACCTACCCAATAGCCCAAAATGAGTTCGGAAGCCTCGAGACCCAGACCAAGGTTCCCCCAGCCTAAAATCGACATTTTGGAGCTAATGAAACCATCAAAATTGGCATCCAAGTATGTTTACTTAAAGTTTAGGTCCGAGACCCTTTTTTAAAAAGCAAAAGCTCTAAAATAGGGAAATGACTCTGAAAACCAAATGAACTGCACGATAGTCGAACTGTCAATCCCAGCAAGTCATTAATGACTTGGGAAAGCTATAGGAAGGCTATAAACATAGAAAAAGCATGAAAACATGGGAAATATCCTTGAGGTCATTGTAGTATTCTTGAAAAATAGGTAAAATGAGGGTAGAAACACATACCCAATGATCATACGAGAAAAATACATTAAAAATCACCTTAATCGTAGCTTGCTAACTCTCAAAAATTGATTTTTAGTTAATGAACAAAGAATGAAATTATATGCATGGTTCAGGTGCAATTCTGTCCGGTAAAAGTCTATTTCCCTTCTCCAAAAGTAGGGGTATCAAAGGTACAATTCGGGTGGTTATTTTATAAAATTTATACCATACAAATTTTTTCGTTATTTTATTTTGTATAACTAAAATTATATTTTTCTATGTCGCCCCATAATTTTGATTTTCTTCAGTATCGATAAAGTTGGATTAATTTTGGTATTTTTTTTTTGAAAAGAGTAAAGTTAGAATACGTTACAGTGTGTACTTATGTATGATTTTTACAAAAAATCTCTAGATATTTTTATTATTTAAGAGGTGATGAATCACGAATAAAGATTCATCTCATTATTTTATATTAGTGTAAAAAAAATACTAACCAAAGACAAAAACTGTATTTAGATCACACGAGCGGAAAGAAATCAATCAACATGAAACTCAAGAAGCGAGTGTACCTAAATTAATTATTCAATAAGAGAAGTTTAAATCATAAGAGATAAAATATATAATAGCTTGCAGCTTCCTACTCAAGATCGTTGAAGTACCTTGTAACTTACTAGTTACTACTCCAGAGTCGAGATGCTAGAACTAATTTAATTTTGGTCAGAGTATTATAATAATTTTCATCATTTGGTCTTTAAGTGTTAATTATGTTGTCGCTTGTAGTCATCTCCATCTCCTCAGATCTAAAGAAAAAATTAATATCGATTATTCTTAAACTTAATATATATAAAATATATTTTAGACATGTATTATTCTGTACGGTTTAATTATTTTTTGATTAATTTTTATAAACTAAAAGACCTATCCAATTATTCGGTAAATTTATATAAAAAACCATCGGTTTTATTTAAAGAAGCCTAAAAGTCAGCTCGGTACAGTACGATTCGGTTGATTAAGTTAGATTTTTGAAAACCATTGACACTCCTATCAAGAACTCCTAATTTGGTTGCTAAAGGTGCACACCAGCATCCCGTTGCACCAACAACTATTTTTTCACTAAAAATACCATAAATACCTCCTACAATGACGAAAAGCACCAATTTTTTTTACGTTAATTCAAAAAATTTGACACGGATCTAATGGTTCCATCCAAACACAAAAATTAGCTCATTTGCTTCAGGTGATACTATTAAAACTCAATGATCAAAAACTCCAAACTCTGAATAAGTACAAAAACTCATCCAAGACCCTTCGAACACAAACTAATACTGCAAACCACTTATAAAATACATTGTGAACCAGATGTTGACCGAAGTCAACTCTTACCTTAAAAATCTCCAAATTTCAAAACAATGGCTAAAAACACATCCAAAGCGTTGGAAACTGAACTAAACCTTCAACAAAACTAAAAGTTATCCTTCGAACCTAGAGAAATTATCTAAACTCGAAAATTATCTTTCTAACCTCAAACATTGACTTTGGTCAACTCTTTTAAGTTTTCAACTTTCAAAACTCAAAAACTCTTCCAAAATTCATCTGAATGCCTCGAGAGTCAAACCAATAGCCCTAATAACTCAAAAATCATGTTCCTGAACTGATGGTGCTGACAGATGTTTAATACGAGCTCAACATCTCTGGATGTTGACTAAAGCCAGCTATGTTAATTTTCTAAAATAAAAAACTCACATAATACTCAACTAACCACCTCGAAAACTCTGTCACCCACTTCTGCAAATCAAAAATATCATAATACAACTAATATGAGGGTTAACACGATAAAAATGAACAAAAAGTAAAATATGACAATGACGGTTTGTTACATCAGTTTTGATGTAACGTGTATGAATACAATCTTTGATCATTGGTGTTACAGAATAAACTAAATATAAAAATACATTAGTCTTGGAAAAATGGTCCTTTTCATTTTTGTTATCCATTTTTTCTAGTATTCAATTTTGTTACTATAATGCCTTGAAGAATTTCAAATTTATGTTTAATATTTAAAACACATTAATAAGGTTGAAAATATTATTTTGTTTGTCAAGAGATACTAAGAATTAGTATTATATCAACTTGAGTATGATTATAAGTACACAAAGTATATTTAAAGTTATATAGCGTATAAACTACAGAGAGCTCTCGCGCCATGTCAATCTGAAAACTACAAAACTAATAATGATTCAAATGAATGTGAATAAGGCTTAACTTTAAATGAATATAAATTCCAATACATAAGGAGTTATGTATAACAATTCTCATGGTTGTTTTATATTTTTTTACATTTTAACTGTTTTACCCCTCTCGATAGTTTCTTTATAGTTTTTGTAGTCAGCGGGTGTGGGAGGCATGATTCTCGATGTAGTTGGATGAAAGTTATTCAATTATTTTATTTCTGAAGGTTGTAAAGTTTATATGCTTGACCAAATTCAACATTTGATGAAGGAGAGCTTGAAATGGGATGTCAACAATTTCATTAGCTCTGAAATGTGATTTTTGGGTTGGTTGGACCTTGATTCGAATCTTAAGACAATTAGATGGCTTTTGTATCATTGGATGGAAATTTAAAAAAATTTCAAAATTAAAAGTTGACTTTGATCAACATTTGTCCAAGATGCCATGGTTCCAAGAGGTTCAGATGTAATTTTTAATCTAGTAGAAACTTAATTTTTGTTCATGTGATTCCAAACAAATCATGATGATCCATTTGAATTATTAGAAAATTACCTTATACCTATCATTTGTTGTTACTGGTGCAAATAAAAATTCTTCTTCACATTCACGATGTGGATTATGCGATCACAAAGAAGAGAGCTTTCCTGTCATCGCGATCGTGAAGGGTTAGGGGGTTTGATCAATTTTAGCCTTTGCATTTGTGAGGAGACTATCATGATTCTCCAGTTCACGTTAACCTCGCGATTGTAAAGTTTTGTCCAAGGTCAGGATCACATAGAAAAAAACCACCTGGACATATTTAAATGTTCTTTTTAGAACATAAACTCAATAACCCAATTTTTGAAGCTTGAAAACCAATTTTTGAAGCTTGAAACTCAATTTTGAGCGGTTCAAAATGTAATTTTTAATATTTCTTCATTGGGTATGATTCTATATCTTTAATATTACATTCCTTAATACTTTAATGATGATTTTATCTTAAAAATCATGATTATAATTTGAAAACTTGGGGTTAAAGTTATGTAATGATAATTTGAGATTTTGAAAGTATATTTAAACTTGTTTTAAATGATTTTTTATATTTGAGTTCCTTCTGTTTGTCACAACCTAAAAGTTTGGGTCATGATGACACCTACCCCATCCCATAACAAGGGCAGGTAAGCCTAACACCAAAAGAGATAAATATGAAGAAAACAATTAAATGAAACCCAAATGAGAGACATATGATAATGCCAGCTAAAAATATATAAACCAACTCCAAAACTTAACAAATTCAAATTAAACCCCAAGATCAAGTGTCATGAGTAAATAACACTAATAATTGATGTGTAGTGGTTTCATGGCACTTTCGATGCTTGAAACAAAGAAAATATGCAATAACTTGGGTATGTTTGGTTGGTATGATGTGTTTTCTATTCTGTATTGCACGAAAATAGGTTTTTGGAGGTAAAATGGACAAAAATAAAGAATCATGCTCAAGAACGAAGTATTTGGAGATGAAAGAGCCAAGTCTTGCACCAGAGGAGTGACCCACGGCAGGACCCATGTCAAGTGAGTCGACCTATGTGGCGTGGGTCTGTGCCATAAGTTGACTCCTACAGTTAGTTAACACAGCCTGATTTCCATGGTCGGACCCACGTGGCATGGGTCGATACCGTGGAAAAGTGCCGACTCTGTTTTCCTGTTCTGTTTAGGATAGGATTCATCTTGTATCTATAAATACCCCTATATTTTCCTATGTTTAGGGGTCGGTCATTACATTGTTTGGAGATATATTTTCATTATTTTGAGTTTAAAAACACATTATTGATTTTGTAATCTTGGAACACCGATTCTACGATTTTTATTCATATTGAGATTTCAAAGTTTTCTTCTTATTGTGAGTTTACAATTATGTTTTCTTGATTGAATTCTTCTTGTGTTCTTGCAACCATGAGTAGCTAAAACCATCAACTAGGGTTGTGTGAACCATGAGGAATTAAAAAAATAGGTAAAGTGCAAAGCAATTCTGAATTGGTGTGAATGCATGTATTGTTATAACCTTCATTATAATTGATCTTCTAATGGTTACAAACGTTAGAAGCTCGCCTGTATTCTAAACTTACTCGATGGAGATAGGTAGAGATTTGGAAAAGAGAATAACAATATAGATTTGAATTTATCAACCTTCATCTAATAACTTGAGCCGTAACAGGGATAGTTATCTGAGATCCAGGATAAGGGTTAGTAGTGCGACACTCAGAGACCGAGAGTAGAAGAGTGAAATTTGTCTAACCAAGGTCGAGAGAAGTTTATATGAACATATCTTGTTAGATTTTGCATGCAGCGCAGCGGGACAGTTTTGCCAGTACAAGTAACCAGTGGAGTAAAGGAATCATTGGGGATCACAGTCCTAGTGTATTTCTCATATTAATTACAAATCCAAAAATCAACAATCGTTACTGTTATTACTTGCATATAAAAAAAAATCCAGTTTTACTTACTTGCCAGTTACTCGGACAAAGCATTCGACATAATTTTGTCCTATTCCCTATGGGATCGACCCCACCTAGTTGGGTTCTATATTTGATACATCGATCACATTATACTTTTCTGGAGGTATATTTTGGGCGACATCAATAATACTGACATAGAATTTGGAAATACATGACTCTATTTTTGGAAAGTAAAATTAAAACAAGATAATAGAAAAGAGGGAGGCTAGAACAGGCGCCAGACGGGGAGCTCACCAGTACTCCGAACAGCCTCCACACATCACTATATCACACTGCACGGGTTGCACTCAAACTAGGATCTGCACCAAAAAGGTACAGAAAGTAGGAGTGAGTACAATCCACTTTTACTTAGTAGACATTATAGGCCGACCAAGCAAAGCAGAAAACAAAACATAAGAAGGATACTATACGCACGCTTTCTTCTGCATACAGAATAGTTACTAACTGTGGCTCAAACTATATTTCCTAACAATACAAATACTACAAGTATAATAACAACATAAGAATAACTACATACGAATACAAAAAGGAAGGCTAAACTACACAGCTAACATAAATATAAGAGAAATGTAAATGATGCAACGCAATGGTATGATAAGGATGGTATTCCTCAATATCTCCGTGTATGCACCTTCAAAGCATAAGCTTCTAGGAAAGTACCCATGGGGGGTTCGCAACCGATATACTATCACAATCTCATATCTCAACCAACCTTACCGGCACATCCCTCGGTCAAGGTATTTTATAAAGTGTTTTATTTTTTTTTAACATTAATGTTTCTCTATGGTACCAATTCCATGAACATGGATGAATGAAATGAGGATGCATAATCATAACCAAAAAAATATCATGTATTCAATCAACTCAATAATGGTATAAATGAGCTCAAATCTCCTCAAATCTCAATAAATCATGATATAAGCCATAACATGGCACCATAGTAATAAAGAGTTATGTAAGGCATCCATAATATCATTTTAAGCCCCCACTAGGGCATGACATTAATAATAAAGGCAAATAATGCTAAAAAAAAACCAATACCAGCCCCCGCATAGGCATCACAATAATAATAATCTCTCAAGTAAATAATAATATTTAATAAGCCCCTACATGGGCAACATGATAAAAATAATAATCTCATAATGTAAATCTCATGATAAAATCCCCAACCCTTAAATATACTTTACATTAATGGTTAACTACCTACCCCCAGTCTGATGAAATTAAAGTCATAACCTACCTCGAAAAGCCAAAACAAAAGCATGGACCATTCAACAATGAGTTATTCCTTTTTGTGTTGTCTCGAAATGAACCTAATTTATTAAAAACATAATCTACATGTCAAGAGGAGTCAAATAATACCCATATTAGCTAGTTTTATTTTGGGTCTAAAAATAGTTTGAAAATCAACACCAGAGGAAAAATGGTAAAACTAGAATTTTACTAAAAAAATCATGTTTCCCATACTCTAAGGGTTCTAACTATGAAAACCCATAAAAAATAAGTTTAAATCAAGTATGAAATCATTAAAAAACCATTTTATTTCTCTACTAGGTAAAACCCCAAAATTCCAATTTAAAATCCATATTTTGGAAAAGATTTAGTGAAATAATCAATGAGTAAAGATGGAAATCATGTTTAAAAACTTACCTTAGTCCAATTTGATGAAAAAGCCTCTTTGAAATTACTAAAATAGAGACCCCAAATCCTAAAGATGGAAGAATGAAATAAAAGTGAAAAAAAGAGAATTTATATCAGCAACCTCGCCTAGGTATTCAAATGATCACCTAAGCAACATCGCCTAATCGGCCAGACTACCGTAGAGGCGGTATTAACTTGCCATGCAGGCCTTTCGCCTAGGTGGGCACTTGCCCTCTAAGGCGATATCGCTAATCGATACACCAATCACTAAGGTGATGGTGCTGGGTTGGTTGTCTTTCGCTAAGAAGTTCCTTGGTCCTCCTAAGCGACACCGCTAAGGTGACCAAATGCACCAGAAGCCAGAATCAATTTAAAAATATTCAACTAAACTGGCTCCAAATGGACCCTAATGATTTGATCAAGAGCCTATAAAAATAATCCAACAATTATACTAGGCTAATTTTAATGTTCCAGACTAAATGAAACAATCAGATTTATCAATAAAAGTCATTATCAAAAAGTTAACCCCCAGGACCCCCTTTTGACTAATTACACTAGTTTCTCATCTAAATGATCAAAACTCAAAATAAAGACTTGAAAACTGATCCAAGTACATTACTAACCAAAAATTGACATTTTGAATCTGATGGAACCAACAAATCTCCATCCGACGCATGGATTAAAAAATGAGGACCGAAGTCAAACTAACAACTTTCAAGGCTACTCAAAACCTCAAACTCACTTAAATCAGTCCTGAATGCTTTGAAAACCATGCCAACTATCCCCACAACTCATAGATGATGTATAAAAACTATGAGAAAGGGTAAAATAGTCAAAACATAAAAAAGCTAAAAATCACATCAAGAATTGTTACATTATCCTCCATCTAAGTAGGTGTTCATACTCAAAAGATAAAGCAAAGAAAGTACCTGAATCGGAAAAAAGAAGGGTTATCTACTCGGCATTTTATACTCAATATACCACATTGCCTTCTCAATTGGGTGATGTATCCACTAAACCTTCATAGAATCAACATGCTTGGACCTCAACTTTTTAGTATGCCCATCTAGGATAGCAATGGGCTCCTCTTTAAAGGACAAATCATGATCTAATGTATCTAAATTCCACTGGATCACATGATTATCTATAACGACCCTTTCTTTTATTACGGGTGAATTTAACGTACAAAAATTTAGGTTAAGATTTTCCCCTGAATTAGGAGTTTGAAATTTCAGGCTAGGCTAGTTTTAGATGAATTCTGAGTTAGGTATGGTCTAGGGAAATTCGGGAATGGATTGGGTAAATTAAATAAAGTTTATAATGTTTTTATGTTAGATAAGATGATAAGGAATATGTATGATTTTTCAGAAGTGAATATGGGTAAATAGAATTCTTGATATTGAACTTGACGTAAATAGGTTAGTCCATAATGTCATGGTTTGAGGATGGATTACGATAAAGGAAAAACTAGGAGCAATCCCTAGTTTCTACCTCACCACACTTGTTATAGCAGGTGGTAGGTTGATTGACGCTGCTATAGCGAAATAATTCTTAATATAGTAGGAGTCAAAGTTGGTCAATCCTGCCATAACGAGTGTATTCCTCTATAGCAAGGCAGCTACAGCGGGATTGGACCACTATAGCAGGATATATGTGAATTTATGCAGAAATTACCCCAAAATAGTTTATTATTTTCTAAACTCATTTTGGGAAGGGCTTAGGCGATTTTGGGAGATTTTCACCTGTTTTCAACCAATTTCTTTGTAAATGTAAGTTAATAACTCCCATTAGCTAATTTTTTGATATCTAAACCTTAGAATCACTAGTTTACAGGTTTTGGGAAGGATTTAGCTTAACCTAGCTGATTTTTTTGGTGCAATAAGGTAAATTAGGTGTAAAACCTTTGTGTTTTTGTTTAAAGTCAATAATTTACTCTTGCATGACTATAATTCACTAATGTAACCATAAAATTTATAGGATTAAGGTGGAATTATGGCAGAATAACCCTAGGATAGAAGTAAAGATCATAAAATTGGCCTTGGGGTGCGGGATTAAGTTATAATCCTCGATATTGTATGTAATTTAGTTGATTATGTATTATATTCCTATTTTAGACCACAATCAAGCCAAGGTTGAAAGAAAATGGAAGGCTCAAGTTTGCTAGGACATTTCAGGCTTAGATTGAGGTAGGTAATGGTTGAATATAGTTAAAATATAACTTGTTTTATGTGTACATGAGAACTATTCCTTCTTATTGCTTGTTATAATGAATTTTTAAGAAAAGTGAATGATTTTTTGATATCCTAAGTGTTAATCGCATTCAATAAACTTATTTGAAAAGTTTGTTGGTTTTTATAAGTGTTGCTTTTGTTAACATTATTGTTGTGATTGTTGTAATATCTGTCATTATTGTGGGATGTATTATTATTTGTATATCTTTGCAGGATTAGTTGCTATAAGGTTGGCGTGCATTTGATGTCTGGGATTTTGTACAAAGACAAGAGCTCAACCCCTGCAGGTCATGGCTAGTGGGCGATCATAAGACCCTTAGCATAGGTGTACAAGGTATTGGTGAGTGTGATAGTTCCTTGATTGAATCGGGGATTGTGTGTTTGCTTTTTTTATTGGTTCCTTGAGTGAACCAGTCTTAAGTATTAATTTGTTATATTGGTTCCTTAAATGAACCAGGTTTATGTGCTTATTTGCTAAAGGTGGTTTCTTATGTAAACAAGGCGGCTTGCTATTACCATTGTTGTTTTTCTTATGGATCATTGAGTGGTCTAAGATAAATTGGAAGTCATGGTATAACTATATGTTCTCTATTTACTTGTGTAACTTATCATGGTTGGTATAATGGTTTGAGTCATGGTTGTTGACTTGGAGATTTGTTGGTTGTCATGGTTTTATTTGACTTGTTATCCATATTGACTTGTTTTGAATAAGCTTCATAATGTTGTTGAATAAGTTTAAGTGTTATGAACTTGAAGTAAGGTTACATGGTAGGTGTTCATGGTTGTCTTGGTTTACTAAGTTCTGGTTATGTGTTGATATTTCTCATTTTCGATTTGTGGAAGACCCTACCAGTACACCATTGTTTTTTGTGCTGATACTATATGTGCTCTTTGTTTGTTAAATACAGAGCATATTTTGGTGACTATTACAAGACCTCAGTTATGATTCAGCTAGTGTTCAAACCCAAGGGTGAGCTACATCTTCTTGGCTGCCATGATTTCTTCATTCAGTTTATGGTCTATTGTTTTGGACTTAGACATTACTCTTGTTTTGGGGGTTGTAACCTTTGTTGACAATTATTGGTGTTTGGTACAATGACTTTTAGATCCTAGGGGATTATTTACATTTCGTATTTCCGCATTATTAATTTTGTTTAGTTATTGAATAGTTGGTTTTCTTAATGGAAAATTGATTAGTTGCCTAATTTTTGGCTAAGTATTGGATTAAATATTTAAGTTAGTTGGTTCTTCCACTGAGATTTAGTATGGGTGCCACTCATGGCGGGTTTGGGTGATAACAAAGTTGGTATTAGAGCACTAGGATTGTTGATCTCGTTGTACCAAAATGTGTCCAGTAGAGTCTTTCATAATGGTACAGAGATATTTGTACTTTTATTTGAGAGGCTATAGGACTTTAAGAAACTATCATTTTCTTCTTCTTTTGTTCTTTAACTTGATTCTAATTTGTATTTGGTGATACAAATTAGTATCTGACCTTCTTTATTTGTTGTCAGCAGATGGTTAATAATAAAGTAAAAGGAGCCAAAGTCGTAGCCCTCGCAATAGTAGCTTCAGCTTTGGTATCGATTGTTTAAGAACGAGTATCCAAATGGGTAGGGGAAGTGGAAGAGAGATAGAAACACCCACTAGGGGTAGAGCTCAAGCAACAGCTGATCAGCCTTGTTAGAGAACAATGACACCTTCCCCACCCCATGATTATTATGAGAAGGTTGAATAGATGCATAAGGATGTTGTGGAGCATAAGAAGGTGGCGCCAGTTGGAGGTGAAACACTTCTCTCTATTTCTCTTGAGATGATTCAGTAGGTACTTTTTTTTGAGTGGATTGGCCGGTACTGGGGCCACTCTGCTATGCCTGCTTATTAGTTTCCAAGTGTTCAGTCGACTGCTACAGTTGCTACTAGAATGGGTGAGCTCTTAGGGATTGAGATTTTACTTTTCCATGTGTTAGGTCCTATTATAATTGGGAATGAGCATGACATGCTGGCCAAGTTCCTTAAGATGGAACCTTCTACTTTTCTTGGCTCTAAGATAAAGGATGTATTTGAGTTCATTTTTGATTGTTATGAAAGGCTTCACAAAATGGGGATTATTGAGAAGTACAATGTTAAGTTTGTTACTTTCCAACTGCAAGGTGATGCCAAGCAGTGGTGGAGGGTGCATGTAGAGTGTCGGTAACCAGCTTTGCCTCTATTGACTTGTGTTCAGTTTCACACCCTATTTTAGAAGAAGTATGTACCCCGTACTCTTTGTGATTGCAAAAAGGATGAGTTTTTGGCACTTAAGCAGGGATATATGCTTGGTGTGGCCTATAAGGCCAAATTTCATGCCTTGTCCCATTATACTACTTAATTACTTTGTATAGAGGAGAAGAGGAATCAGTTGTTTGTGAAGGGCCTGAACGCTGACTTGCTGGTTTTGACTGTTCATATGACTTCTATCGTGAAAACCTTAATGATGATGTTGATTATATGAAAAAGTTAGAAGGGGTGAAGAATGTTGGTCAGGCAAAGGTGTTAACGATGAAATCAGAAAATATGGGTAACCTTGGTGGTTCTTACTCCAAGGGTCAAAGTCAGCAGGTTTATCCTGCCCTTCCTATTCAGTCAGCTCTGCAAGTTTCTACAGATGGTTATTCAGGGGATTTTCAGTAGGCTTCGATTGCTAGAGGCCAAGGTGCTTCTAATTCTTTGGCAAATAGGCCTTCTCTTGAGAGAGGTTACTATACTTGTGGTACTGCAGGCCACTCATGAAAGAGTGTACTCAGAGGCAGGCTAGGTTATAGGGCCAGCCTCAAGCTAAGTCTATGGTTCCTGTTGGTAGAGGTGGTAGAGGTAATGGTAATAGTAGGGGTCATCCAAAGGGTAGGTGGGGTCATAATCAGGGAGGTCGTGGTGGAATCCGAGGAAATGGTAATGCATGGAAGGGTGAAACACAGCCTGCTAGGGAGGTTTCCTAGATTTATTATAGAACTCATTGTTATACCTTCCCAGGCAAGAACAAGGTCGAGGCATTTAATGCCCTCATTACTAGTACTATTCTTGTCAGTGGCAGGATGGTTACTATTTTATTTGATCCAGGTTCCAATTATTCTTAAGTATCTATTAGATTTTCCTTATGGTTGGACTTGATTTGTTATATACTTGAGTCTATTTATATGTCTACTCTTGTTGGAGACTCGTGGTAGTAACACATGTTTATCGTGCATGTTCTGTTTTGTTCATGGGTTTTCAGGCTTGGCTAGATTTGATAATCATGGATATACTTCACTTTGACATAATCCTTGGAATGACTTGGCTATCTCCGTACCATGAAGTTTTAACTGGTAATGCTAAGACAGTGACTTTAGAGTTGCCCAAAATGGATAAGTTAGAGTGGGAAGATATGTATAATCCTAATCCTGTGAAAATAATATCTTTTATTTGGGATAAAAAGTTAGTTGGGATAGGGTGTTCGACTTTCCTAGCACATCTCTATTATGTATTACAGAATCTCCTTCTATAGAGTCAGTCCCCGTGGTGTCAAAATTTCATGAGGTGTTTCCCACAGATTTTCCTGGTATGTCTTTGGACCAGCACATTGACTTTTATTAGATTTAGAATTGGGTACTTGCCCCATTTCTATTCCTCCCTATCGAATGGCTCTGGCTGAGTTTAGGGAACTCAAGACTTAGTTGTATGAGTTACTTTATATGGGATTTATTAGCCCTAGTGCTTCTTTTTGAAGTGCTCCTGTATTTTATTTTTTTTAGAAGAAAGATTGTAGCTTAAGAATGTGTATTGACTACAGGCAGTTGAATAAAGTTACTATCAGGAATAAGTATCCCTTGTCCTAGACAAATGATCTTGTTGACCAGTTGCAGGCTGCTTCCGTTTTCACCAAGATCGAGTTAAGATTGGGTTATCACCAATTAAATATTCGGCCTGGGTATATACCTAAGATAACCTTTAGGACTTGGTATAGGAATTATGAGTTCTTGGTGATGTCATTCAGGTAGATTAATGCATCGACAACTTTTATGTGCTTGATGAATGGTATCCTCAAGTCTTTCTTGGATTCCTTTGTGATCGTATTTATTCATGATATTCTGGTTTACTCCAAGAGTATTTAGGAACATGCACATCATATTCGCATTGTATTTAGGATTTTGTAGGAGAAGAAGTTATATGCTAAGTTCTCTAAATGTGAGGTTTGGTTGTTTTTTATTGTCGTATTATGGCATATGGTTTTGGAAATAGGGGGTGATGGTATATCCCTAGATGATTGAGGTGGTTAATAGTTGGGCTCGGCCTAGATCTATGACTGAGCTTAGATGTTTGTGAGTCTTGCTAGCTACTATCGCAGGTTTGTCAAGAATTTTACATCTATTGCTACTCACTTAACAAGGTTGACCAAGAAGGAGGTTCCTTTTGTTTGGTCGGATAAGTGTAAGGTTACATGGTAGGTGTTCATGGTTGTTTTGCTTTACTAAGTTATGGTTATGTGTTTATATTTCTAATTTTAGGTTGGCCTATGACCCTACTAGTACACTGTTGTTTCTTGTGTGCTGATACTACACGTGCACTTTTTTTTATTGAGTGCAGAGCATATTCCAGTGACTGTTTTAAAACCTCATTGTGATTAAGGTTGTGTTCAAACTCAAGGGTGAGCTGCATCTTCCTGGCTACCTTAAATTCTTCATTCAATTTCTAGTCCATTGTTTCAGACTTAGACCTTACTACTGTTTTTGGGGTTGTACCCTTTGTTGACAATTATTAGTGTTTTGGTACAATGACTTTTAGATTCTAGGGAATTGTTTAGATTTCATATTTCCACATTATTATTTTTGTTTATCTATTGAATTATTGCTATGGTTAATGGAAAATGGATTAGTTGCCTAATTTTTGGTTACATGTTGGATTGAATATTTAAGTTAGTTGGTTCTTTCACCAGGGGTTAGTGTGGATGCCACTCACGGTGTGTTTGGGTCGTTATAGTATCATCAGGATGGTATTGCTTCTACATCGAGACATAGAATACCAGATAAACAACTGACAGATATGGAGGCAAAGCTATCCAATATGCCACCTCTCTAAACCTGTCAATAATCTCAAAAGGTCAAATAATTCTCGGACTAAGCTTCCCTTTCTCCCCAAATCTCATCATACCCTTCATGGGTGATACCTTCTATGAAACCACTCACCAAACATGAATGCTAATCAATCTAACTCGATCCATCGAATCTCTCAACAAATTGGTGCCCCAAGGCCTAACCTCGAACAAATAAAACCATCCCCTAGGGAATCTACACCTCCGCCCATACAAAATCTCAAGAGGCACCATTTGAACGCTCGAATGGTAACTGTTGTGGTAGGTGAACTCCACTAAGGGAAAGAACTGGTCCCAATGGTCGTCCATCTGAGGGTGAAATAATATGCTCATATCAAGCTGAGTACCCATCTCACTATGTATAAAACTCCAAAAATTGGAGGTAAATTGAGTACCACTATAAGAAATTATGGAGATAGTACACCATGCAGCCAAACAATCTCTCTAATGAAGCTCTTGGCCAACTTCTCCACATTATATTTTTCCTTCACAAGTATAAAGTGCACCAATTTTGTCAACCTATCTATAATAACCCAAATGGAACCAAACTTCCCCAAAGTAGGGGTTAGGCCAACCACAAAGTCCATTGTGATCCACTCCCACTTTCATTCGGGAAAAATGATAACGCTCAAATACACTCTCGAATATGAATGTATGCGGTCATTAGGAATACTTTTACCCAACGTAGGAGTTAGGGCCGAATCCATAGGGAGTGAGAGAAATATCTTCACTCTCAAGTGTCACAAGAAACTAAAAGTTGGCACAGAATGCTAAGAATTTTAAATATAAAGTAAAATGGGGGGGGGGGGGTTGTTTCGAACAATTTTGTATCAGCTTAACAGATTCAATAGTAAGTTTGCCAAATTGAATAAGGTAAGACTGGGATAAATAATTTAAAGTACTTGGGGTTATACCTTCTTAAGAATGATTATATGCATGGGTGGGTGAACACACACCTAAGATTCGATAGCTAGTTATTATTAGGGATGGGTTTAGGTATTGGGAGTGATTTCTTAATCTACAACCAAATTTTACATGGGTTTCTTCTGAAACCCCAAGTGTCTGCACTACTAAACAACCAAGAGCCTCAATATGGGTAATCTATTCCTAGCATCACCACTTAAATTAGTGTGACTCAAGTGTTGTTAGCTAAATCTCATCACTCTTATATTCTCTTTCAAGCAAAACAAGAGATGCAAGCATAAACCGAGTTTGCAACCTCAATCTATAAATTAAAACATAGAGATTTAGCTAAAATCATAACGTGCAGTCTAATACAAAGGTGACTAATCACCACCCATACAACTGTCAATACTCAATAATGTAAAACCCCAAGTTTTGGAAATTAGCTACTCATACTATACGAAAAAGAAAATATACCGAATTCTTCTTCCTTATTCCCCATAGAACTCAAATGATTCACAATAAATATCCAAATTCCAAGATTAAAGTAGTTAATCCCACAACTAGGGTTTGCTTACAAGCTTAAGATTCCCAAAAAATTACAAAAGATAGGTTTCCAATGGCCAAAAAGGCTTAAATAGCTTCAAAAAAGCCGAGCCTCAAAATTGTAGAAATGCCACCACGTACAATTCGGATGAGTAATATCCTATCACCGAAGGCATCGGTGCTACGCCGAATTGCCCTTAGCTCGCCGATCTGTCAATATGTAATGCTCCATGGGTTGGCTTCTGTTAGATTCGGCGAAGCAAAGCATGGTCCGCTGATATGTTCGGTGATGTGCCAAATCTCCCTGAGCTTCGTCATTTAGTCATGGTAGTTCTTGCTCCAAATTGTTAGAATTGGCGATAGATGAGCTAGATCGGTGCTACGTGGGCCATTTAAGTGATGCACCAATTTTCCCTTGTGTTACATTTGTGTCTTTTTAGCACCAATCTTCATTATTGTACTCTTTCTTGCCTCCTTTTGTTATTCCAACGATTTTCGGCCTTAACCCTGAAATTAAAAAAAAAACTAAAACGCATTGAAATTTGCATTGTGGAAATATTTTCTCCCTATTTTAAGGTAAATAAGTTTCAAATTACCGACTCATCAATACCCCTAACTTAAATCTTAGCTCTTCCTCGAGTAAATTAATGCACACACAATAAAATCATCATTGCCTTCAAATAGAACAACTTGGGAGCTTAGACACATCATTCTTTTGGGAAAACACCTTGCCTTCATGATTTTGAAAACAAAGGCCCACGTTTCACCTATCAAGCTCTCAATTTTTCAACAACAAGCATCAAAAGCAGGCTAAATGTTATCAAGCCAAGCACATTCTAATAGACTTCAACCGAGATTGAAGAAAACTCAAGCATAGGAATTAAGTGCCCTCACACAAAGAAGTCCCTTCCTTCAAGACATGATTATCAAGAATTTTTAGGGACTAACACGAACCACTCACTTTCCAAAAGATGATTAAGGATACAAGTACCACACCATAGGCTTTCACATAAGCTCCACTTCACCACATTCAAGCATGCTACTTTGAAGATCACCTAGGTCTTAGCTTGGATTGTAGCGTAGGCTATGGGTAAGGTAGGGAAAGTTAAGTTTTTAGTGACTCTACCTCATCAAAGAGTCTAAAGAGACCTCTACTTAGTCAATTTTCCCTACATTTACTCTTTGCATCACTTTACGAACCAATTCCCTTCTTTACAAGCTATTCTCCTCTTCCTATCCTTTCAAACTTTTTAACACTTACATATTTACAACAAGAAATAATCACAACTCTTTTTGATTGTTTTCGACTATTATTCTCTTTTTTTAATATATTTACCATAGATACAAGGATAATTGAAAGAGGATATTAGTGGTCCCCATATTTGTGAACTATCGAGCACATGCAAATTCTAAGATCTCCTCCACCCCCAACTTAGGATTTTAGCCTAAGTTGGTCCTTAGCCTCACCTAGACACTTCGAGAAGGTTTGGTTCAAGAAAGGGATATGAGAGAAACAATGATTTTGGCTTGTAACAAGGTTATTCAAGAAAATGGGTTCTAAGGTTCAATAAGGGAAAAAGTTGGTCACTCAACTCACCAAGGGGTTTTCTCTTGATTAAAATGGCCTAAGATCACATCTTCAATATCACACACTCTTTCCTTTAGAAGTAGAGCAACCGGGCAATTTCTAGGTGGACTCGATACATGAGAACAAATCGAAATCTCTTCTGCACATGACCCTCAATAGTATACTCAAATTATTCTTCCTCAATTGTTGTACCACATTCATAGCATATATCAAGGAAGGTATTCAAATAGACAAAATGATATATCAATTTTCACAAAAATGAGAGCCTAACTAGTATAATTCGACAAAAGGTAAATCATTAAAGATGGGCACATTTTTGAAAAATGAACATACATCACAATGGATAATAAATTCAAGAGTCGCGTACATGAGAAACCTGCCCAAGTATACTATTTGAGTTAAGGTGTTCTATTGCTAGTACACTTTTCTTTGGGAAACGCATTCCAAAATGAATTTTATTATTAAAAATAACAATGACTAATTCAAAAATCAAAATAAAAATTTGGAAATTGCACATCACACTCTAAATGAAATTCAATGCACCACATATCAAAATATTACAACCCAAATAAAAAGTTTCCTAATGTCAAATCCACATAGAAGAAAAATATCAAGAATGTATCAAAAGAGAACCAAGAACCCATATTACAAATCCAAATAAATAAACACCTAACCCCCAACTAAAAAGCATGATGTGTCCTTAATGCAATAGGACTATATAAACGAGGGAGTAAGAGGGAAATGTCTAGGATGATTGCTACTACGGTGAAAGCCGCCTGACATCTAGTGCATGAGGAATAAGACAATTGCCTTATTTGAATAATGTCAGCTTGAGTCAAAGGGCATCGAAGAACCCAAAGTAGTAGAAGGCTGGGGACTGGAGCTACTAAGTCTAGGTGGCTACAATAATAAACCTGAGGGAGAAACTATGGTAGTAGGGTTAAAAATGGACCTAGGAGGGGTAGTTGTAGAATCATGGGTGGACTGGTTGGCACCACTATCAAAAGGACCAAAATCACCAACTAGGGGAACAACTGCCCGAGCTTTCTTCTTTCTCACTTCATTGAAAAGCTCAATTCTGGTAATGTCCACTGTAGAGATGGGAGTGTACTCAAAATCCTTCTTATGAAAAGGCACCTTGATGTGTCATGGTTACATGGCACAGTTGATGCTTAAAACAAGGAAAATATACAATACCTTGGGTGTGTTTTGTTGGTATGATGTGGTTTCTGTCCTAATTTGCAGGAAAACAGGCTTTAAAGGCAAAATGAGAAAAAGAGGAAGAATCAAATCCAAGAACGAAGTGTCGGAAAAAGAAAGAACAAGAGGCTGTAGAAGAGAGCGACTCACGGCACAAGTCACGTGGCGTGGAATCCACTCACGTGCATGAGTGGCTATCGTGACTCAACATCAGAGTGAAGAAACAGGGCCTGATTTCCACGGCAGTGGTCACGTGGAGTGACTGACACTCACGTGACGTGGAAGCCTGTCGTGATCCAACTTTTGAAGACCACAAGTTGAGCCTGATTCCCACGACATCAACCCACATGGCTTGACTTGGTTCCACGACACCAAGTCACGATACCGTGGAAGTTGCCGACTCTGTTCTCCTATTTGGTTTTTGATAGGACTAGTTTTGTGTATATAAATACTCCTATGTAGTCCTAAGTGAGAGAGTTGGACAATTTACTACTTTGAGAGTTATTTCACACTATTTCAGACATATATTTGGTTTTGTATTCACAAACCCTAATTTTGAGGTTTATTGATAATTGAAATTTTGATTTTTCTTCATTCTTGTGAGATCATAATTATGCTTTCATCTTTGGATTATTCTTGTGTTCTTGCAATTATGAGCAGCTAAACTCATCAACTAGGGTTGTGTGAACCATGAGAAATTAACGAAACCGGTTAAGTGCAAAGCAACTTTGTACTGCTGTGTATGCATGTATTGTTGTTTCCTTCGTTGTGATTGCTTCTCTAACGCTTCCAAATGTTAGAAACTCGCCTGTATTCTATACTTGCTCGAAAGATAGGTAGAGATTGGGAAAAGGAGATAACAATAGAGATTTGAAGCTATCAACCTTCATCTAATAACCGGAGCCTTAGCGGGAATGGTTATCTGAGATCCAGGACAAGGGTTAGTAGTGCGACACTCGGAGTCAGAGAGGAAAAGATTGAAATTCGTCTAATGAAGGTTGAGAGACAGTTAGATGAACCTAACTTGTTAGATTTTACATGCAACACAGCGAGGCAATATTGTTAAGCACAAGTAACCGGTGGAGTTAAGGAATCATTGGGGATCACAGTCCTAGTGAATTTCTCTTATTGTTTACAAACTCAATACAACCAGCATTCGTCATTGTTACTATCCACTAGCAAAATCCCCAATTTCATTTACTTTCCAATTATTCCATCTGGTAGTCTACTCACACTTTGACCTATTCCCTGTGGGATCGACCCCAACCTAGTTGGGTTCTATATTTGATTTAGCGACCGCATTGTACTTTCTCGGAGGTATATATTGGGCGACATCAAATTTTGGCGCCATTGCCGGGGAATATGGTTACGAAGTCGAACATTACTTGTTGGAGTTGATTGGGTGTGTTCTTACATAATTTCTAGGGCATACGCCGGTGTATGCCAAATACTAGGAGTCAAGGCAATCCCCTGATTCCACTTGATCTTGAAATTGAAAGGACTTTAAGAGCTAATTGGAGAATGGTGAATACTGAAGGAGTCCAGAATCCCGCAGCTGCGGGAGACATTCACAACCAGCCAGTTCATCCGGCTGGTCAGGAAATAGCGGAACAAACTACTGCTCGATTGACACGAGAAGAGCATATTAGACAAGCTGCTCTTAGACAAGGAGAAAGAGATAATCGAGCTATGAAAGAAGCAGCACAGTGTCTGGCTGATGCTGAAGAGCGACAAAGATGATTAAGAGAACAACCGAGACAACATGTGCCTGTTTATGATGATCCTGAAGATGAATATGCGGCCTATTTTGAGCCAATCGAGAACGGTGCCATTGTTCCACCTGAGTTACCTCCGGGCACTAAGTTTGACATCACTAGTGCCATGATCCATCTGCTGAACTTGAAGGGCGTGTTTGCGGGTCTTCATTCTGATCATCCAAACATACATGTAATGAATTTTGTGGGGGTCTGCACGTCATACAATCTGCCTGGGGTTGACCAAGAGGCGATACGGTTGAGGTTGTTCCCATTTTCTCTTACAGGAGAAGCCACATTGTGTTTGGCTGAGCTGGCTCGAGGTTCTATCACTACTTGGCAGGAATTGAGAATTCAATTCTTGGAAAGATTTTTCCCACCGTCCAAGATACTCCAGTTGATAGACGAGATCTATAATTTCAGACAGCTTCACTCGGAAGCACTCTATGAGACTTGGCTGAGATTTAAAAAGAAGCTGCAGATAGTGCCAAATCATAGGATGAGCGACAAGAACTTACTTGAAATCTTCTACAGAGCTTTGAATGTCAACAAAAAAGTAGTAGCAGATACTATCACTGGTGTAGCATTCATGAGTTTGAGATGGGACCAAGCTTCTGAGATATTAGATCGTGTCACTAAGACCAACCGAGGATGGCATACTCGAGAGGCAGATACGCCGACTGGAACATATGATATTGGAGCTTCAGCAGCTCAAAGGGCGTTGGATGAATTTTTGGCGCAAGAGGTTGCTCAGTTGAGGACAAAAATTAGTCTTCTGGCTAAACAGATAACGGCTAGAGATGCGGAGAAAGTGTATGCTGTTGGTGCACAAAGTAAATCGGCTAGACATGATGATAGTGAGTATGATGAAGAGGCAAAGTATCTAGATCGCGAAGTGGCAGGTTTCAGTGCCAAGGGCCAAGGGTCTAATCAAGAATCTTGGAACTCAAGGAAAGGGAATCAAGGTCAAAACTATTATGGAGACAGCTACAACAAATCAGGATATAGAGATCGAGAACGGGACCGTGATGGTGATTGGAGGCGAAAGAATGATAATCGAGAAAATAATGACATATATGTACCACCTGGAAGGCGTGATGAGGAGTCTGGAAATTCAAGAATGGAGGCACTCCTAAATAAATTGGTCAAAGGAGTCGAAAGCCAGGAAAATTATTTGAAAGAGATTAGGACTGACATTTTGGGCATAAGTCAGAAGTGGAGTCCCATTCAACTGCCATTAAACAGTTGGAGCAATAGTTTGGGAAGATTTCATTGGCACTAAATCAACGTCAACCAGGCACCCTTCCAAGTAATACCGTCCAGAATCCTAAAAATGATAGCCATTGCCTCGCCATCACTACTAAAAGCGGGAAGTGTACGACAGATCCACCTATGCCTACCGACAGTAGTGTGCCTAATGATCCAGTGGTTATCGATATTGAAGCTGAGTTAGATTCGGATAGTGCAAAGGGTAACATGGTTCCAAATCAGAATGATGATAGCAACAATGCAAAATCTGAGAAGAGGAAGGAGAAAGAGGTACCAAACATGCTCAAAACTATCCCACGACCTTCTCCTCCCTATCCTCAAAGGTTGAAGAAGAAGGCGGAGGAATGAAAGTATCATAAGTTCATCACCATGTTAAAGGAGCTATCAGTTAACATCCCTCTTATAGAGGCATTGGAGCAGATGCCAGGTTATGCCAAGTTCATGAAAGACTTGGTGACAAAGAAGAGAACGGTCAGCTTTGAGCCAACAGATAACATTCATTATTGTAGTGCAGTTGCTTCACGTTCCTTAGTTGAAAAGAAGGAGGATCCAGGAGCTTTCACAATCCCATGTACCATTGGGTCCTACGATTTTGCTAAAGTACTGTGCGATTTGGGTGCTAGCATCAACCTAATTCCATTAGCTGTGTTCAAGCAATTTGGGTTGGGAGCACCAAAACCAACCTCCATGAGACTTATCATGGCTGCTAGAACTGTGAAAAAGCCGGTTGGCATTCTGTAAGATGTTTTGGTGAAGGTGGCCTCTTTCATATTTCCTGCTGATTTTGTGATTCTCGATTGTGAAGTTGACTTTGAGGTTCCCATCATACTGGGAAGACCATTCCTTGCCACGGGTTGCGCATTGGTTGATATGGAAATTGGGCAGCTGAAATTTAGATTGAATGATGAACAGGTTACTTTCAATGTCTGTCGGTCTATGAAGCATCCAAGAGATAAGCGAGTGATTTTAGTGATAGATGTTGTTGATGATAGTGAGGTTGTTGTGTCCATTGAAGAAAGGTTGGGAGTAGAGCCTCTGGCTGCCGTGATCATAAATTTTGAAGACGATAGTATAGAAGACTATGAAGAGATGGTGGGGGCACTAACTGGTAAAGAAGCGTACACTTATGCACCCAAGAAACTGGATCTTGATTTGAAGAATAGGGTGACTCCACCATCTCGACCATCTATTGAAGAGCCTCCGGTGTTAGAGCTTAAGGCTCTTCCGGCCCACCTTCGCTACACTTTCTTGGGAACCAACAATACCTTGCCAGTGATTATTTCTGCTAAGTTGATGGATTGGCAAGTAGAGGCTTTGGTTTCAATTTTGAGAAAATTTAAGAGGGCCATTGGTTGGTCCATTGCGGATATCATAGGTATTCCACCCGGCATTTGCACTCATAAGATCCAGCTAGTTCCTGAGTGCATACCTACCATTGAGCACCAGCATCGTTTGAACCCACCTATGCAAGAGGTTGTGAAGAAAGATATTATTAAGTGGTTGGATGTAGGAGTGGTTTACCCCATTACGGATAGCAAGTGGGTGATCCTGGTTCAGTGTGTGCCAAAAAAGAGAGGAATCACAGTGGTTCCTAACGACAAAAATGAGTTGATTCCAATGAGGCTAGTGACTGGGTGGAGAGTTTGCATGGACTATCGGAATCTGAATTCGTGGAATGAAAAGGATCATTTTCCTATGCCCTTCATGGACCAGATGTTAGATCGTCTTGCAGGTAAAAGATGGTATTGTTTTCTTGATGGGTACTCGGGGTATAATCATATTTTTATTGCCCCCAAATACCAAGAGAAGACCACTTTTACTTGTCCATATGGGATGTTCACATTCAAGAGGATGCCGTTCGGTTTGTGTAATACACCGGCCACCTTCCAACGCTGTATGATGTCTATTTTCTCCGACATGGTGGAAGACACAATCGAGGTTTTTATGGATAATTTCTCTGTTGTGGGTGACTCATTCAAGGGCTGTTTGGCACACCTTGCTAATGTGCTACAAAGATGCGAGGAGTGCAACCTAGTGCTGAATTGGGAAAAATGTCACTTTATGGTCAATGAAGGTATTGTATTGGGGCATCAGATTTTGAATAACGGCATTGAGGTGGATAAGGCAAAAATTGAAGTAATTGAGAAGCTGCCCCCACCTATCTCTATAAAAGGTATTTGAAGTTTTCTAGGTCATGCTGGTTTTTATAGAACATTCATCAAGGACTTCTCCAAGATTGCTCATCCCTTGTGCAAACTTTTAGAGAAAGAGGTGAAGTTTATGTTTGATAACGCATGTCTTAAAGCGTTTGAGTGTCTTAAAGATGGTGTCATCCCCTATTATTGTGTCACCGGATTGGACTAAGCCTTTTGAGGTTATATGGGATGCTAGTGGAGTGGCTTTGGGTGCAGTCCTTGGCCAAAGACGTGAGAAGATATTACACCCGATCTACTACGCTAGCAAAGTGCTTAACCCAGCTCAAAAGAATTACACTATGACTGAGCAAGAGTTGTTGGCCGTAGTATTCGCTTTTGAGAAATTTAGATCTTATTTGATTGGTACGAAGGTGATTGTACATACATATCATGCAGCCCTTCAGTATCTTATGTCGAAAAAGGATGCTAAGCCAAGACTGATTCGGTGGGTACTTCTGTTGTAAGAATTTGACTTTGAAGTCAAGGATCGTAAGGGGACCAAAAATCAAGTGGCTGACCATCTTTCACGCCTTGAGGAGGAGTCCATGCTTAAATTGAAGGATGATCTTGAGATTGATGATACTTTTTCGAATGAACAAGTACTGACAGCATCTCAACACTTGATCCCGTGGTTTGCTGATTTGCCAACTTTTTGGCAAGTGATCTAGTTCCGGAAGATATGACATATCAGTAGAGAAAGAGATTCATGCATGAGGTAAGAAAGTTCTTCTGGGATGAGCCGTATTTGTTTAGGGTGTGTGCTGATGGCATAATTCGAAGATGTGTCCCAGAGTTCGAAATGATAAGTATTCTGTAGGCGTGTCACTCATCTCCAGTTGGGTGTCATCATGGAGGTGCACGTACCGCCCATAAAATCTTGCAATGTGGGTACTACTAGCCCAGTATTTACAAAGATGCTCATGACTATGCCCGCGCTTGTGACCGATGTCAAAGGCAAGGTAATATTTCACGCAGATAAGAACTTCCCATGACAACCATACTTGAGCTTGAATTGTTCGATGTGTGGGGAGTTGACTTTATGGGTCATTTTGTGAGCTCGTATGGAATGAAATACATCTTGGTAGCCGTAGACTACATGTCTAAGTGGGTGGAGGCAATTGCGCTTCCTAATAACGAAGGGAGAAGTGTCACAACTTTCTTGAAAAAGAACATATTCTCATGTTTTGGGACACCCCGAGTTATTATTAGTGATGGAGGATCCCACTTTTGCAACCGTTTGTTCAAAGCCTTGCTTGAAAAATATGGTGTCAAACATAAGATGTCAACACCTTACTATCCTTAGACTAGTGGGCAGGTGGAGGTGTCAAATCGTGAGATTAAGTTCATTTTGGCAAAAATAGTTAATGCAAGTAGGACTGATTGGGCTCGACGATTGGATGATGCGTTATGGGCATATTGAACGGCTTTCAAAACACCAATTGGTGCATCACCATATTATTTGGTATTTGGGAAGTCTTGCCATTTGCCCATTGAACTAGAACATAAAGCTTTGTGGGCCTTAAAAAGGGTGAATTTAGACTGGAGCGAAGCGGCCAAATTGCGACTTGAGCAGATGAAAAATATGGAATTTCATCTTCGGGCTTATAAAAGTTCAGCATTGTATAAGGAGAAGATGAAATTGTACCATGATCATCGGATTGAGAACCGCGAATTTCACCCGGGCGACTCGGTTTTACTATATAATTCTAAGCTTCGCCTGTTTGCTGGAAAACTAAAATCCAAATGGTATGGCCCATTCACTGTCGTTCGGGTATTCTCACATGGTGCTATTGAGCTAAAAGGAGCAGATAATGTACTATTCAAAGTCAATGGACAACGTGTTAAGCATTATGTAGGAGTTCCGGAAGAGATAAGGACGATTGAAGAACTTGAACTTGATGAAGTCTGAGTAGTCAAGTCAGCAATGTCGTGCCGCGATGTTAAATCAGGCGCTTTATGGGAGGCAACCCATGGGCTAGTTGGGGAAGTCTGAGTATCTAAGTTAGCCATGTCGTGCCGCGACGTTAAATCAGGCGCTTTATGGGAAGCAACCCATGGGCTAGTTGGGGAAGTCTGAGTATCCAAGTTAGCCATGTCGTGCCGCGACGTTAAATCAAGGGCTGATTGGGAGGCAACCCAAGTTTTGTTATTTGAAGATCGGATTATTGAGGAACAGTTAGCTGAAAATCACAGAATTTACCTGATTGGGGGAAATCTCATCCACGACATGATTGGTATCGTCAAAATCAGAGGAAAATTTCCAAGTTCGGAATCTATTCCACGGAATGCATCCACGTCATGTGGATGGGATCCACGCCACGTGATTGGTGTCGTGGAAATCAGAAACTCAGGTAAGTCTCAAAATATCAGCCACGACAGAACTCACGTCACGTAGGTCACACCCGCGTGGCGTGGGTCTTGTAGTGAAACGTAAAAAAATTTAGAAACCCAAATTCGACCCGACCCAAGCCCATTTTTCTAAAATAAATTTGGATCTTGTCTTCCTTACCCGATATAAGTCCGATCCATGTTCTTCTTTCCCCACTTTCAAATCCTTAAGCTAAAACCCTAAAATTCTAATTTTCTCTTCATCTTCCCATTAAATCCGAACACCTTTCTTCATAAACAGCAAATATCTGAAACCCTTTCCCAAAAACTCACCAAATCCGAACCCTAAACTCCCAAAAGCTCAAGAATCCGACCCCCATTACCAAAACAATCCGAAAATCCAACCCCCAAGTCCTAAGATCCTAATCCAAGGCACCAAACCCGACCCAAATCCGACCCAAATACCCTAAAATTTGATCCAACCCCATTTCCATGCCTCCCAAATCCAACCCCGAGAGTGACCACCTTGATGCCTCATCCTGAATTCGGACCAAAAATCTAGATTTACCGACCCGTCTGCAGGATGAACCAACTGAGTCTAAGCCAAGTGGTTCTGTGGAGGAATTCAACATTAGACATAATGATACCACTTTAGTTTCTCAGGCTACAAGGTTACAAACACGAACCCGAGCGGCTGCCCGGGCAGCACATCAGCCGACCCCACCACCTGTTTAGCCAGTCGTTCCGGCTGAGTCTTCAGAGTCTGCCCCCCAGTATGAAGAGAGGGAGGATGGTTCTGCATTCAGCTGATGATGCTACGGGTCAGGGTACGTTTGCAGCGGAGGCTACGACTTCTGTTTCAGGTTCTAGTGCCCAGAGTGCTCCGACTCCCGCGCAGAGTACTGAGGTTCAACGTTGGAGTGTGCAGGGCATGCGTGCCTTTTATGATAGAGACGCTGAATTAACTGATAGAGGGGTGTGTCGGAGGAGCATTATGCAGGAGCCACGGTATAGGGTGGATGAATTAAGGACCTTGATTGATATATGGCCTATTTTTTAGAGATACGGTCTGGGGTGGATGGCGTAGCCTTCTGGTTGATATAGTTCGGAGTTAGTATGAGAGTTTTATGCATCGTACACTGCGTTAGTAGATTTGGGCACTCCTGTTGGGCAGAAATTTATATTACAGCCATTTTTGACCCATGTCATTGTTCATGGTACCCATGTGGATATTTCAGAGCAGACCATTCATCGCTTCTTATTTGGAGCTGACCGTCCACTTCCTACGTCGACTGCTGAATATGATCATAAGATGGACACTGTCAGATATAGGGTGAAGATAAGAGATGCGGTGCAGAAGTTGGATTTACTAAAATGGATTGCAGGGTACATAGCCGAAGATGGTGTGACGGCTAGTTGGGTAACTGGGAAGCTGGACATCAAAAAGTCCACGCTTTATTTTGCTGGTAAATTCTGGTGGTCCGTGGTTCGGCATCGGTTGGGTCCAACCAATGCTGACAATTCACTCACATTGGAGTGGGTAGTAGTGGTAGCCAGTATCTTAGCTGGTTATGAGATTCCTTTTGCTAGATACATAGTTCGGGAGATTCACGAGCGGGCGTTCAGAGATCACATGAGTATCCCTTTTCTATGCTTGATCCAGGGGTTGTGTGATAGGGCAGGAGTGGCCAGGATACCTGCCTTAGACCATTATATCGAGGTGACCCGTATTGCGGACATTGTACTGATGCAGCAAAGGGGTTCACACCCCGTGCTTCTACGAGAGTCACAGTCGTCTGAGTCGGCAGGTGCAGCCCTGGATGAGCCGAGTAGTGCCCCTTTGCCTGTTCCTGCACCAGTTAGGGTACCTATACAGACTGAGGGCGCTGGCCCTATTGATGAGGGAGTACCCAGTGCTAGTGCCCCACCGACTCCTGCTGGGATGGTTTCAATATCACGAGACTTTCTGCAACAGCTGGTTGACAAGCAGACGGAGATGTTTGAGCGTCAGACTCACACTAAGACTCAGATGGCTAAGTTGGTATCCCAGCTTAAGCCGTGGGTTTGATCTACAGTAGAGGCAGCGGAGACTAGGGTGGAGGCTCGGATGAATATAACTATGGACCAGTTTATGTGGGGCTTGCATGGGAGGATTGATAGTTTCGAGGCACGTATGGACTATCGATTGAGTGCTGCACCGAGCCCTGATATGGCCGGCCTGACCCAGGAGGTTGCTGCATTGAGAGAGGAGGTTCGGGCACTGGCATAGAGTAGGACTCTAATTATACCACCTATGCCAACCCCGACCTTCGTGAGACCAGCCTTTGAGGATGATTTGTTTGCTGATGAGGAGCCTCCGATAGATAGAGGAAAGAGACCCTGGAGTCCGGTGGATGGGGTGCGAGTGATGCTGAGTACAAGAGTGATCTGAGGAGGGCTGTTAAAGCCTCCCGAGTAGAGTACCATGCGAGCCATATTGAGGCAGAGCAGAGGGCGCGTGGTGCATCTGCTAGTCAGGCTATCCCCCCACCGGATGTGACTACTACACATTCTGATGATCCCGCTGCTGGCGGGCCCACTTCCGGCGCTTAGAGCGCCACAGGTATCTCTTCACTCCCTTGTATTTAGTTGATATTAGTGCATTGAGGGCATTTCACCATGTTTAGTTGGGGGTGGGGGTGTACCACCACTTGGGGTTTTTTTTGTCGTGTTTCTTTTCCCCCACTATCGTAGTAGAACCGGCATATTCAGGATGTTAATGTTGATGTTTTTATGTTTCTTTCTATATTAGGAGAAAAATGAGGGAACTTTAGTGCAGTCCAGTTTTGAAAGATTTTTTATGTGTTTTGACTGTTAAGGATACCCCTCCTGAAATTTTGGTTGTGTAAATAGCATGCTTTGTGTGTGACTGTTGTTGGATCTTGTTATGGCACTAGAATTATAAGCAAATAACCGTAGCTAGCATTGCATTAACGGATAGGTAGTAGTTGGTAATACAACCCTGTGCTTTGTGTGTGTGAGGTCACTACTTAGTTAGCTGTGTGTGTGCGATCCAAAACTTGCCCGGTTAGTCTTGCCTAAGTTATAGGATAGGGATTAGGAAAGGATCATAGGCCGTTTTTGAATAAAGTCCACTTTTAGCCTAAATGCCAAACCAAAGGAAGAAGTATCCCTTGATCCCGACTTTGAGCCATAATTGTCCTATTTCTTTCATTTAGCCTATTCACCTTCCCAGTTTAATCACAATGAACCTGTCTTGGCCCTGGTCCCTTCTTGGACACTGTGTACCTCAACTCAGGCAAATAACCTAAGTTGAGGGTGGATATTATAGGGGTGCGTAGATTGAGTTGGGTATGAAGAAGGGTTAATAAAGGAAAAAGAGAAAACAGATTTGGGTGTGAAGAAAAAAAAAGAAAGAAAAGAAAAAAAAAGAGAAGAGAAAAAAAAATAATAATAAAAATAAAATAAAATAAATGTGTTTAAAGTTTGAGAAGAAAAATCACACCCAAAATCTGAAAATAAAAGAATGGAGAATAAGGGAGAATAAAAATGGAAAAAGGTTGGAAGTTGGAGCCAAAAAAGTGTGTAGTGTCAAGGAGGGTTGAGTCACTATACCCATATGCACCATACCCGTCCCTAAGCGTACATTACAAGCCGAGTAAAGTCCTAGAGTGATCCTAGTCCGACTATCCAAAAACGAAGGCGTAGAAAATAAGGGCAAGCCTATGGTATTTAACGCACACTGTCTTAACTTCTTTGTGAGCATGAGTGTTTTGACCTCGTCCCTATGTTGATACTCATTAGTATACAGAGAGTGTAAGAGACTTCTTTGATTGTGAGAGCACATGGGTTGCATAATTAGCTGCTAGTTGTTCGGGAAATGCAAATTGCATATACGCTTAGTTGTTTGTGCATAATTTAGTGCCATCACTTGATCCCTTCTGTGTCATGATCCTATGCTTCTTACATACACGCTTTGGTTTTACTTTGAAAATAGGTGGGGTCGAAAAGGTTTTGTGTCAAAAGCAACAAGTTGACTGCCATAGGTCCCTTAGGTTTCTCTTAGTGAAGCATTGTGTTTGCGTATTTTTATTTTGTTCGCCTGAGGACATGCAAACATTCTAAGTTGAGGGTGTTGATGTGTCATGGTTACATGTCACTGTTGATGCTTAAAAAAAGGAAAATATGCAATACCTTGGGTGTGTTTTGTTTGTATGATGTGGTTTCTGTCCTAATTTGCAGGAAAACAGGCTTTAAAGGTAAAATGAGCAAAAGAGGAAGAATCAAGCCCAAGAACGAAGTGTCGGACGAAGAAAGAACAAGAGCCTGCAAAAGAGAGCCACTCATGCCACGTGAGTGGCTATCGTGACTCAAAATCAGAGTGAAGAAACATGGGCCTGATTTCCACGGCAGGGGTCACGTGGCGTGACTGACACCCACGTGACGTGGAAGCCTGCCGTGATCCAACTTTGGAAGACCACAAGTTGATCCTGATTCCCACGACATCAACCCACGTGGCGTGACTTGGTTCCACGACACCAAGTCACGATACTGTGGAAGTTGCCGATTCTGTTCTCCTATTTGGTTTTGGATAGGACTAGTTTTGTATCTATAAATACTCCTATGTAGTCCTAAGTGTGAGTGTTGGACAATTTACTACTTTGAGAGTTATTTCACACTGTTTCAGACATATATTTGGTTTTGTATTCACAAACCCTAATTTTGAGGTTGATTGATAATTGAAATTTTGGTTTTTCTTCATTCTTGTGAGATCATAATTATGCTTTCATCTTTGCATTATTCTTGTGTTCTTGCAATTATGAGCAGCTAAACTCATCAACTAGGGTTGTGTGAACCATTTGAAATTAAAGAAACCGGTTAAGTGCAAAGCAACTTTGTACTGCTGTGTATGCATGTATTGTTGTTTCCTTTGTTGTGATTGCTTTTCTAACGGTTGCAAATGTTAGAAACTCGCCTGTTTTCTAGACTTGCTCGAGAGAGAGGTAGAGCTTGGGAAAAGGAGATAACAACAGAGATTTGAAGCTATCAACCTTCATCTAATAACCGGAGCCTTAGTGGGAATGGTTATCTGAGATCCAGGACAAGGGTTAGTAGTGCGACACTCGGAGTCCGAGAGGAAAAGAGTGAAATTCGTCTAATGAAGGTTGATAGATAGTTAGATAAACCTAACTTATTAGATTTTGCATGCAGCGCAGCGAGGCAATCTAGTTAAGCACAAGTAACCGGTGGAGTTAAGGAATAATTGGGGATCACAGTCCTAGCGAATTTCTCTTATTGTTTACAAACTCAACACAACCAGCATTCATCATTGTTACTATTCACTAGCAAAACCCCCCAGTTTTTGTACTTTCCAATTATTCCATCTGGTAGTCTACTCATACTTCGACCTATTCCCTGTGGGATCGACCCCAACCTAGTTGGGTTCTATATTTGATTCAGCGACAGCATTGTACTTTCTCGGAGGTATATTTTGGGCGACATCACACCTTTGCACGCTGCCAAAACTCTATAATCAAACAATGAAAAGCAAGGAAAGTCTACTTTTGCTGGGCTTGGTTAACAATATCTAAAACAATGAGCTAGCCAAAGTTTAGTGCCACCTTTGCAATTATTGATCCTATAAACAGCTCCTGAAGACTCATTATCATTGACTTATTTTGTGAGGACAACATATTACTAGAAACAAAGCTCAGGAAATATCTAGCCTCTAAATGGATATCAGCCTCTAAGATTTGGACCTCCGTCGCACGCCAAAGAGGTGTATTATCACTCAACAACGGGGCTAACCAAGCCTGCATATCCTATACAGGATCTTTTAGTCCTGCAGAAAAATAATGGGAATTAATCCTCGTACACCCTAAAACTGCATTAATTCTTGCGCCATCACAAGCAACATTCATACCTCAAACTTTAACAACATCCCTCGTCTTTTGGGTCCCTTTCTTTCTCTTTTCCGATAAAAGCTTCCCATAGGTAATGTAGAACTCCCTGACCCAATTCTTAATATAAGGCTGTAAGGGATCAGTGTATACCTTTAAGTCATTATAACGCAGAGCTGAAAGTACCTGAGGATGCTTTCCCTCCAAACTATTCAAGATCAACCATTACTCCCTAATGATAGAGCATTGATTTAGAACTTTAAGCCGGTTGAGCACATGATAACCTCCATGGGGGTGTGTAGGTTACTTTACTATAGTGGTGTAAGGAAGGTCAATCTTTTTTTCTTAGCTGGGGATACCTCAAGAGTGCGAAGATGCGCATGGATGAGTGTAGTGTTCCCTTCCTTCGAGGAGTTAAGATTGTCCCTCTCAGAGTCGAAGATTTTTCTAAGCTGTTCTCCTCAACAGTTGGGGCTTTAGAAGTGACCACATCATCCATCTTATGTTTATTGACCTCTTTGGACCTTTCTCCCTCTTAAATCACAATTCCCTTAGCCATTTTTGAGGTGGGAGGAAGGGATTTGGCTTGTTTCTTAGGCACGTTATGCATACTAGGCATACCTGCATATAACAGTAGCAATAGGCATGGCCAATGTTAGTAAGACTAAACAAATAAATTTTCTAGTTATGAATTACTAAATGTGTTGACCCATCGCCAATCAAATCAGCGATGCTAGTGTCTATTACAGAAATGCACAGAAAGTTTGGGTACAAATCGGCAAAGGAAGGTGGGAGATCGGCGATATGCCAAAGGATTCGGCGATACTCCTTCAGCATAATCGAATCACTAAGACATCACCGAGTTTCATCTTAATTATTCAACCTTTCATTAACTTTCGGCAATAAGGGGAGCACTTCAGCAATACACCACATAGTTCAGCCTATCATCGAGGTTCTCAACCCATCTCCAATTTATCATTTTCCTCAACCTTCAAGTCACGACTTTTGGACTTTAATGGAGGATTTTTAGATTTTTCAACCATAGGTACGCAGACTTCCCTAGGTTTCATTACGTACACAAAAATACGACAACTTTTCACTTAATAATAACGTCAACCAATATATGATTGGGAAAAATCAGTCGATTTAAAACCAACCGACAACAATTTCAACTATTTACTCAAGCATAAAGTATAAACAATAAAAAATATGCTATCAAATTTTCATTTTCAACAATTAAGAAACTAAATTTGTTAATTATGAATCTAAAGTAATCATTCTTCAAATTCTCCAATAATGAACATGATAAATTCTATTGACGCACAAGTAAATCAATCACCAAGAAATTTGAAACACTTAATTCATCTTCAATTTCAATTCAAAGTGCAAAATGGAATCTAACCTTGCAAGTTTATGCTAGATTTGTCGAAGAAGACAAAAACTTTAATCCAATGTGTGCGTGTGATATTGGTTGAACAATTTGGAAAAGAGAAGATGTTGTATGTGTAAAAGTTATTGAAGTAAGAGAGTGAATAGAAAAAGGAAAATAAGAGAAATGAAAAGGGTTTGAATAAATACCAAGGGTAAAGGGGTAATGGAAAGTCAAAGGTAAAGAAATTCAAACGATCACATTAAAAACCTGACCGAATCAGCGCCACTTTTCCATTGTGGACGGCATCAGTGATGCACCGATGTGGACTTCAATTGCCAAATATTATAGTGTTTTGGACCTTTGATTTTAATTTTAACGGAACAAATCGATGATGTTTTATCTGTCGCCAAAGGCTTCGATGATTTTTTGATTAACATGGGCTATTGCTGAGTGTAATAGTATGTTTGAAGTTAGGAAACCCCTTTGGCGAGGGGCTTCATCGATGCGCCAAATTTCTCTGTGCATCGCCAAAGCCTTTTCACTGGAGCTTGGCACATGATTTCCAAACTTTTTTTCTCCAACTTTGGTCATGTCATGTTCCCTACTTTTCAATTCCATCATTTACCTACACAAATCAACAAACTTTATTTAAAATGACAAAAAGTAAACTTGGGTTGCCTCCCCTGAAGTGCCTTAGTTATCATCGTGGCGCAATGTTGTCCTTAATTTTTTAAGTATCATCAAGGTAGATCACCTCTAACAAATATGGCCTTAGGAAAAATCTATGGTGATGATTACCTCATTTCCCATTAATGGTAAATCTGGATCCTGTGTCATTCACCAATTCAACCACTCCACTAGGGAATCATTGCACCACTTTTAAGGGGCCTGACCACCTTGCTTTGAGTTTACACGGAAAAAATCTATATCTTGAGTTGAACAATAGGACATAACCACCCACCTTGAACTCTCTTTTTAGAATCTTAGCGTCACCACCTCTTCATACGTGCCTTGTATAGAGCTGAGCTTTCGTAATCCCTCAAATGAAATTCATCAATCTCTTAAAGTTAGTCTACTCTACCCTTGGAGGCATCCTCCCAATTAATATTCAATCTTCGCAAGGCCTATAATGCCTTGTGTTCCAACTCGATGGGAAGATGTAAAGCTTTCCCAAACACCAATTGATACAGAGACATGCCAATGAGAGTTTGAAAGCGGTTCTATAGGCCCACAAAGCATCTTCAAGTTTTCGTGCCCAATCCGTTATACTAGCATTCATGGCTTTCATGAGAATCTCCTTTATCTCTGATTATACACTTCTGCCAACCCATTATCTTGAGGGTGGTATGGAGAAGCCACTTTATGCTTGACTCTATATCTAGCAAGCAAGGACCCAAATGATTGGTTGCAAAAATTAGAACCTCCATCATTTATGATAGCACGAGGCGAACCAAACTGTGTAAAGATGTACCTTTTCAAGAATTGAGTATCTCTCTTAGCTTCATTATTTAGTAATTCAATAGCCTCAACCCACTTAGAAACATAATCAACCGCCACCAAGATGTAGCGGTTTCCATACAAACTCACAAAGGGTCCCATGAAGTCCAACCCCCACACATCAAATAATTACATATCCACACTTGGTTGTAAGGGCATTTTATGTCATCTAGAGATCCCCTCTTGCCTTTTCCATTATTCACACACCCGTATCAATTCATGTGAAATATGATACAAAGTCGACAAACAAAATCCACTTTGGAGAACCTTTACAGTTGTACACACACCACCATGATGGCCATAAACTGGTGAAGCATGACATGCCTCAAGAATAGCTTTTATCTCCTCCTCCATAACACAACGAGCAACCACTCCATCCGTAAACTCCCTAAAGAGATAGGGCTCATCCCAATAATATTTTTTCACATCATGGAGGAAATTTTCTTTTGACAATAGCTTAATTCATTAGCAATGACCCACACACTATGTAGTTTATAAAATCCACATACCAAGGCACTACCTCCCCCAAAAAAGTCATAACTAGCTCATTGGGAAGCTTACCGTTGATATCAAATTCCTTCATTCTCACATCATTAGATTCAAAATGATACAAGTGGTCCGCTACTTGGTTCTCACATCCCTTTCGATCTCAGACTTCAAAGTCAAAATCTTGCAATAGAAAAATCCACCTTTTCAACGTTGGCTTGTCTTCCTTCTTTGCCATTAAATACCGCAAGGCGGCATGATCGGTGTGTACAAAAACCTTTGTGCCTAATAAGTAAGCACGAAGCTTTTTAAAACCATAAACTACCGCTAGCAATTCTTGTTCAGTAACCATGTCGTTTCTTTGCACATCATTTAATGATTTACAAGCATGGTAGATTGGATGAAAGAGTTTATCTTTTCTTTGGACAAGCACCACACCTAATGCAAGCCTACTTGCATCACACATGATCTCAAAAAGTTGTTACTAATTAGGGGCTATGATAATTGGGGCTGAGAAAAGCTTCTCTTTGAGGTAATTGAACGCTCTCACATATTCTCCATCAAACTCAAATTTTGCTTCCTTCTGGAGAAGCTTGCACATAGGGTGATCAATTTTAGAAAAGTCTTTAATGAACCTCCTATAAAAACCCACATGACCAAGAAAGCTTCCCACACCCTTGATAGATATAGGGGGAGGAAACTTGGAAATAACCTCTACCTTTTGTTGATCAACTTGGAGCCCTTGGTCAGAGATCTTATGTCTGAGAATTATACCTTCTTTAACTATACAATGACATTTCTCCAAATTTAAAATGAGATTGGTTGACACACACCTCTCAAGCAATTTCTCTAAATGTTCAAGGCAACTCTCGAATGTATCACTGACAACCAAGAAATCATCCATAATACTTCCATTGAGTCTTCTACCATGTCCAAAAAATTGAAAGCATACACTATTTAAAAGTAGCAGGTGCATTGCATAGCCTGAAGGGAATGTGCTTGAAGGCAAACATTCCATAAGGATATGTGAATGTGGTCTTTTATTGATCTTTCGGAGCTATTAAAATTTGATTGTAGCCCGAGTATCCATCGAGGAAGCAATACCAACCTCTTCCTATTAGTCTATCAAGCATTTAATCAATAAAGGGAATAGGGAAGTGGTCCTTCTCTGTCCATGAATTCAACTTTCAATAATCAATACACACTATCCACCCTATGATCAGACGAATGGGTATAAGATCATTGTTATCATTTGGGAACACCGTGATACCACCCTTCTTGGGGATACATTGCACCAGACTCATCCAAGTACTATTCGAGATAGGATAGACTACACCGGCGTCAAGCCACTTGATGATTTCTTTCTTTGCGGCCTCTTAAATGGGAAGGTTTAACCTCTATTGGTGCTCTACTATTGATACAAAGCTAAATCTTGATCTTGTGAGTGCATATACCGGGAGGAATCCCAAGAATATCGGCTATGGTCCATCCATGAGCCCTAATATACCTTCTCACCACCGATTTCAATGCTTCAAATTGCCAAGATGTCAAGTCTCCTGTAATAATAATATGTAAGGTTTCAACCTCCCCCAAGAACACATAACAAAGATGATGAGGCAATGGTTTGAGTTCAAGTTGTGGTGGATCTTCAATTTAAGGCTTTGCGGGGGGAGTTTCCTGATTTTTCAAGTCAAGGACCAACTTGCATGGACTTCTAGTATAGGACCTAAGACCTTTCTAAGATGCCACTATTTCATCATATTCTTCAATTTCCTGGCTCTCGAGATTCCACAAGACTCCCACCAAAGGATTACTAAAAATATCTTGCTCCATGGCATTAACCACTTCATCATCAATCACATTAATTACAGAGATGACTTTCAAATCCATAGGTTGCTTCGTGGACTTACATACATTAAATGAGACCTATTTATTATTTTCTCTAAACTTTATTTCAACACACTCAACGTAGACTAAAGCTCGTCCATTATCCAAAAATAGCCTACCAAGAATAATAGGGACCTCATGGAAAATTTCACATTCCAAGATTACAAAATTGGCAGAAAAATAAAATGATGCACCTTCACTAGTGCATCATACATCACTCCCACAGGCCTTTTGATAGAATGATGGGCCATTAGAAGCCTCATTGTAGTTGGCTTAGGAGGGCTAATGGAATCAAATTAATACTTGCCCCAAGATCACACAAAGCTTTTCCGAACTTATATACCCCAATGGTGCATGGAATGGTGAATGCTCCTAGTTCTTCATTCTTCACAACTATTGTGATAGTCATGATAGCACTATAATTATATGTCACTTCAATTGTTTAGAAATCCATGACTAGCTTCTTTGTTACCAACTCCTTTATGAATTTAGCATACCCGGGTATCTGTTACAAAGCTTCCAACAATGGTATATTAATTGATTGGTTGCTAAATTTTGAAAGAAACTTTTTGAAATTTGTGTCATCCTCCTTCTTCTTTAGCCTTTGTGGAAATGGAGGAGATATGTTGATTTACGGCAGTGAAACAACTTAGTTTTTCTTCAGTTATGAAAAATTATTATCAACCACTTGCGGTGCTTTTTAACTTTCAACATTTTCCTCCTCTAATTTTGGCTTCTCAACACTTGGCTCCTTTGGGATGGTGAATTCTTCATTTGAATTATCATGCCTCTTTCTCTTTCCACAAGTGTGTTCATCAAATCCTTTTTCATTAGGGTCTTCATTAAGACACACCACATCTTCTCTAAGTGTTCTAATGCTTCTCATGACAATTTCCATGACATGGGAATCATTCTTCGGGTTTGATACTGTGTCACTAGAAAGGCCTTATTTTTGCCTTGCATTCAACTGAGATGAAATTTGACCTAATTACGTCTCAAGTTGTTTGATTAAGGCCGAGTGTGAAGTGACCATTTGATTAAGCTGCGAGATGTCACTTTTCACTTCCCTCAACATCTTATCACTTCCTTCAACCCCATGAGGCTACATGCAAGCACATCTTCATTCTTATACTTATCTAGGTCAATAAAGGTTGCCTTTTTGACCTTGACCTGATCATGTGGAGCAACATACCCATCGTGGTCACAACCTTTATCTCTTTAATCATGATCCCTATATCGATCTTTATCTCTCTAATCTCTTTCTCGATCATGATTTTTCCAATCACGATCCCTTTTCTTCCAACCTTGATTCCCGCCTTATCTTTGATAAGTGGCTCGAGAACCCCCCATTTTTTTGACATGAACCAGATTTCTTCATCTAGAGACTATGCTTCCTCATCATCATATGTTCTAGTACCCTTAGAAGTAACTCTATTTATAGCCTTTGGAGTTGAGCCCATAACATATTTGGTAAGAAGATCCCATTGTGTCATAACTTTAGCCATATTTTCATCTCTCTCCTTATCCTTTTTTCTTTGTTCTTGGCTTACAAAAGATGTGGAGGGAGCACCCACATCCACTTTGGTATCTTTTATATGTCATCCTCGACTTTGATTTGTCACTTGATCCAATAATGCCGACGTAACTCCATAAGTTTGCTTAATGATAGATCCTCTGCCGCGTTATCCTCTACCATCTTGTTCAATTGATCTAAAGCTCTATAAAAGACTTGGAGAAGCATCTTATCTGGGACCTTATGATTTGGGCATTGCAATAATTTCTTATTAAACCTTTTTCATGCTTCATGCAATGGTTCTCCACTAATTTGCCGAAAGTTAATGATTTCATCCCACAATTGAAGCAAGCGGGATGGTTGAAAGAAACTATCTAGAAATGCTTTTGTCAACTCAAGCCATGAAGTTATCGACACTATGAGCAACTTTTGCAACCACAAAACCACATCACCCATCAATAACAATGGAAAGAGTATCAGCAGGATGGACTCTTATGATATATGGGTGATTTTGAATGTGAGGCATACATCAATAAAACTCTTCAAATAAAGGTTGGCATCTTATGGGCTTGACCGCCGAACAAACATATCATTTGAAGGAGATGGAGCATAAGGCTAGTCACATAGAACACTTTGTTCCCCTTCGCGAGTGGAATACAAATGGGAATAGCTCTACCTGTATCACCTAAGTAATCCTCATCGTCTAGATGCCCATCAAAAGTGGCGGAATCACTCCCATATAAGCTCATTGTTTCATGGTGATTATTACATGAACAAAACAAAATCAACAAAGAATGTAAAGTTTTCACTATATCTAGCCAAAGCAACTTATAACACCAAAAACAATGAACGCTATGTTTCATTCCACGGTAACAGTGCCATTTTTGATACCTCTCAAATGCACTCTCGTATATGAATGTACACGGTCGTTAGCAAAACTTTTACCCAACTTAGGAGTTGAGGTCGAATCCATAGGGAATGAGAGCAATAGCTTCACTCACAAGTGTCACAAGCAACTATAAGTTTGTACGCAATGCTAAGAATTTAAACTATAAAGGAAAATGGGGAGTTTTTGTTTCAAACAATTTCATATCAAGTTAACAGATTAAATCGCAAGTTTGCCAAATTGAATAATATAAGATTGTAATCAATAATTTAAAGCACTTGGGGTTATGCCTTCTAGAGAATGATTAGATGCATGGGTGGGTGAACACACACCTAAGATTCGATAGCTAGTTATGATTAGGCATGGTTTTAGATATTGCGAGTGATTTCTCAACCACAACCAAATTTCAAAGAAACCCCAGGTGTCTGCACTACTAAACAACCAATAGCCTCAAGATGGGTGATCTATTCATAGCATCACCAGTTAAATGCGTGTGACTCGAATGTTGTTATCTAAATCTCATCACTCTTATATTTGCTTTCAAGCAACACAAGAAATCCAAGCATAAATCGAGTTTGCAACCTCAATCTATAAATTAAAACATAGATATTTAGATAAAATCATAACATGCAATCTAATACAAAGGTGAATAATCACCACCCATACAATAGTCAATACTAAATAACGTATAACCCCAAGTTTGGGAAATTAGCTCCTCATACTATAGGGAAAAGAAAATATACCAAATTTTCTTCCATATTCGCCATAGAACTCAAATGATTCACAATAAATATCCAAATTCCAAGCTAAAAGCAGTTAATCCCACAACTAGGGTTAGATTACAAGCTTAAGATTCTCAAATATTCATAAAAGATAGCGCTTCCAATAGCCAAAAAGGCTAAAATAGCTTCAACAAAGTTAGGCCTCAAAATTAGAGAAATGCCATCACGTGCAATTTGGCTGAGCAACATCCCATCGTCGAAGGCATTGGCACTACGTTAAAATGCTCCTAGCTCGCCGATCTGTCAACAAGTAATGCTCCATAAGTTGGATTCTGAAAGATTCGGCAAAGCAAAGCATGGTCTACCGATATGTTCGGTGATGCACCGAATCTCCCTGAGCTTTGCCAATTAATAACGATAGCTCTTTCCCCAAACGGTTAAAATTGGACATAGATGAGCTGGATTAGCGCTACAAAGATCATATCAGTGATGCACCTCTTTTCCTTTTGTTACCTTTGTGTCTTTTTAGCTCCAACCTTCATTCTTATTGCTCTTTTTTGTGTCGTTTGTTATTCAATGACTTTTCGGCCTTAACCCTAAAATTAAACAAAAACAATACTAAAACTCATCCAAATTAGCATTAAGGATATGTTTTATCCCTATTTTTAGGGTAAATGAGTCACAAATTGCCGACTCATCAAACAAGCATTTTATGCAACATACCACCCAGTCAGTTATGTTTATACTTCACTTGTTGACAATTCAAACACTTGTCAACAAACTCCACAATGTATTTCTTCAACCCACACCACCAATAGTATTGTTTTAAGTAATCGTACATCTTAGCCTCTCCTGGATGAATAGAATACTTTGGACAACGTACCACCTCTACGATCAGTCTAATCCATCCACCAACTCTCTGCACATAAACATGACCACCAGTCCTCATAACAACCTCAAAATCAAGAGATGTCATCTATGCTTCACCACTCAACACTTTATCATGACTCACCCTAAACATCTCTTCATCAAACTATCAAGCTTGAATTTGCACCATCGTTGAAGATCTAGCCTCAACATAGGCCAAAACACGCCTAGGTGTCGAAATATAAACTCGAACAAACTGGTCAGCTAAAGACTGAACATCGAAATCTAAAGGATTCCCCTCCGCTAAAAGATAAGTCAAACGCCCCATACTCGCCACCTTGCAACTCAAGGCTTTCGATACCAAATTAGTCTTGCTCGGATGATAAGGGATAGTGAGATCATAATCCATGAGAAACTCTAATCTTGTACGTTGTCTCATATTAAGATCTCGCTGAGTCCAAAAGTACCAAAGGCTATGATGATCGAAAAAAATCTAACAGTGAACTCAATACAAGTAGTGTCGCCACAATATCAGAACGAACATAACTGCGGCTAACTCCAAATCATCCGTAGAGTAGTTTTTCTCATTGTCCTTCAACTTTCTAGAAACATAATCAATCACTTTACCATTCTAACCAACACCCACCCAAGCCAACTCCAGAAGCATCACAAAATATTAAAAAAAACCACACCCTCCTCAGGCAAACTCAAGATAGGATCCAAAATAAACAGCTCCTTGAACTTTTGAAAGCTCCTCTCATAATCATCTGATAATGGAAAACAATCTTCTTCTGAGTCAACTTGGTCAAATGTGCCACAATAGAAGAGAAGCCTTACAAAAATGACCGATAATAGCCTTGCTAACCCAATGAAACTCTAAATCTCAGTAGGATTAGTAGGACTATCCCAATCACGAACCAACACTACCTTCAGTGGATCAACCATAATACCATCCTTTGTCACTACATAACCCAAGAAAGAAATATAATACAACAAAAACTCGAATTTGGAGAACTTGGCATACAACTTCTCATATCTGAATCTTTGAAGTACGACCCTCAAATGCCATTTATGGTCAACCTCATTCTTGGAATAAACAAAGATATCATCGATGAGCACAATAACAAAAGAATTAAGGTAATGTAGGAATACCCTGTTCATCAACTCCATAAATGTTGCCGAAGCATTAGTTAGCCCAAAAGACATAACCAAGAACTCATAATGGCCATACCATGTCTGAAAAGTTGTCTTAGAAACATCCAGAGTTCTAATCCATAACTGATGGTATCTAAATCTCAAATTTATCTTAGAAAACACTAAAGCAACCTAAATCTTATCAAACAAATCATCAATGCAAGGAAAGGGATACTTTTTCTTGATACTTACTTTATTCAATTGTCGATAATCTATATACATACACATGGAATCCATCTTTCTTCTTCACAAACTAGACAGGAGCACCGCAAAGAGACACACTCAATCTAATGAAACCCTTACTGGACAAATCCTATAATTGTTCCTTCAATTCTTTCAATTCTATTAAGGCCATTCAATATAGAGAAATAGAAATGGGCTTAATGCCGGACTCAACATCAATGGCAAAATCAATATCCTTATCCGAAGTCATACTAGGTAGGTCCATAGTAAACACATCCATGAACTCTATAACGACTCACACAGAATCCAAGAGAGGTGGTAAATCAACACTAGTATTGCGAACATATGTAAAATAAGAAAGACACACCTTTCCCACCATGCGATAAGCACGTAGAAAAGATATAACCCCATTCAAAAAGAAACTAGATGTACCCTTCCACTCTAATCCTTGCACACTCAGAGTAGATATGGTTACGGTCTTGGTAAAAATATCCAAAATCACATGATGAGAAGCCAACCAATCCATACCTAATATGACATCATAATCAACCATATTGAGGATAGTTAAGTTTACCCACGTATCACGCCCAAAAAACGTCACTACACATGATCAGTAAACCTGATCCACCACTAAAGAATCATCTATGGGGGCAAAAACATGAATAGACATAGCAAGGGACTCACACATAACAATAATACTAGTAGAAAAATATGCAAACACATAAGAGAAAGATGCAGGGTCAAATAGTATTGAAGTAGGATGATAGAAACCTGGGGTATTACTTGTAATCACTATATCAGAGGCCTCTACATCAGGTCACCAAGGAAAAGCATTGTTCTGACCATGTCAACAACCAGACTGAGTGACTCCTTATCAACTACCACGAGCTCCCTGATCCTTACCTTTTGTACCTTTAGAACCACATCTACTGCCCTATGCATCCCCTCTAATCGTTGACACTGGAGTCGAACAAAGCTCAAGCGGAGAACTCTATTAGGAAGGGCCAATCAAATAACGAAGACAATCTCTTACTAAGTGTATTGGCTCTAATGAACGATCTAAGAAATGAAGAAAAGAAACAACTTCTAAATTTCCCATACCCTCTTACTTATAAATGTAGCATGCAACACATCCATAAGTAAGACTCTACTCAGACACGGCTTTGTAGACACCCTTAGGACGACCTGCTCTGATACCACTTTTGTCACGCCTCAAATTCCAATGGGGCGGACTGGCACCCGAAGCCGTTAAGGCCCGAGAGAACCAACCTTCATTCATGTACACTCATATGCATCTTACTCAATGAACAACACTTATAGATACAAGAAGTCAAGACGAAAATCATGAAAAGATATTCATATAGATGTGAAACTTGGCTGTTAGGGCCATTACATCAAAAGCATATATTTCTTACATTCCTTCATTCGTCCCACAACGTCTATAAAGCCTCTAGCAGATACAGACCCAAACCTAAAGTTGGGACAAGTCCCCGCTTTATACAATCCTTAATACAATACCAAAACAACTGTACATAATGACTCAGAAAGCCCCGAACCAACCTGGAGCTCACCAATAGTCTGCGGATGACTCGTAGACTACTGTAGAGGTCTACTAGGAATTGTGCCTGCAGCAAGTAAGGTAAGTCCCCCAAGGGACGTCAGTACGAATGAATGTAATGAGTATGTAAGGCTATAAGAAACTGCATGATACATAAGTACTTCAATGGAATCAAATATAAGAGACTAGTCATTATGTATAAACCACCGTTCTGTAAATTTGGAACCATGTACATTGCATTCATTACTTTCTTTGCTTTTACGTTCATTGATTATCATTCATCAATATCATTCATATAATATGCCTGGGCCCAACTAATCAGTGGGAAACAACATTGGAATCATAAATCAATAATATATCGGTATTAAACCATGCTCGACTTTCCTTTTACCCCTGGGATGCCACCCATGATAGCGGGAATAACCCATGCTAGGTGTTCCTTTCACCCCTAGGATGCCACCCATGATATTAGGATCAACCCATGCAAGGTGTTCTTTTCACCCCAGGGATGCCACCCAAGAATACTCAAACAACAACAACTATGCATTACTTCATTTCTTTACTTCTGTCAGATTGATACATTGGTAGTCATAACATTATTGGAGCTTTGAAACATTAGACAATGAATATGAGACATGTGAATCACAATTGGTCAATGAATAAGAAACATGTGAATAACACTATATGACAACCTGAAATGAGATACTTTAGAACCTTTCAGAATGGAACAAGTACGGTAACAATAAGAACAATAGGTGCTACCAAAGGATACGGAAAGAGTAAAATTACATACCTTATCTTCCAAATATGAATACACAATCCTATATATGAATACAATCATCCAGCTCCTTCCTTACATTTTACTTTACAACACAAGTACATAGCGAAACTCACATTAACAACTAACTACATTACAAGTGCATAAGACGACAATGAGCTACATGACTGCCATATAACGTAGTTTCATCCTTCTACAATACAATAGACTGCATCACCACACCAACAACACAACAACACTCCACATATTAACCAAGACATCATAAAGCGATAGCATTTCACACCAAAGTTATACTTTACACTTCCCCTTCAACACTACGTCACCTTTACCCCATCAAGTCACTTAAATACCTTTTACAATAAAACATTAACAATAATCCATAATTGATATAATCAAACATGCCTCCTAATGACTCCTTAAATCCATTCAAAGGGTACCATAAGTTGATAATTACATCTAAAAAGGGTATAGGTGTCTTGGGGGGTCAAAGAGATGTAAAAATAATCGAAAAAGAGTTCGGGGCTGACCTGGGAAGACACCTGTGACCTCAGGTGGATGAGGTGCAGCCACAGGTGACCATTGGCCTGTCCAGGGCCACCTGCATTGGCATCTACACCTCAGGTGCCCAGTTCACGAGGTCGGGTGCCCGTTTCAGCCAAAATGGGTCTCTTTTGGGTCCTTTTTTGTAATAAATGGTCCATGGCCATAATTAAGCTTCTATTTTTATACTTTAAATTATATTGGATGCCAAATAACCATCATGGTTTCACAATGCATATGAATATCACCAAAACTACATTTTCCTTTCAATACGTCACCAATTCCATATAAAATTTCACAACAACAATCCCAAATGCTATAGACAAAGAGAAATAAAGTTAAGGACATAAAAATATCTTACATATTGACATTTAATCCATAAAATTCAATTCCTTCAAGACCTCAAGTCCACTTTCAAGTTTAGAAGACAAAAACCTTTACCGATTAAACAAAAGTAAACTGTTTCACACATAGTGAACTTCTCAACACTTTGTCAACATAACCAACATGATTTATACACCCTATCATGCATATAATATATGAAACCATAAGATTAAACACTTACTTAAGCTTTCAAGAGGATGATCTTGTCCAAAGGAATGGTTGCTTAGGGTTTGGATGAAGAGCAAATATCTTGTGGAAATTCTAGAAATTTCATGTGTGTCTCAATGAATAAAATTTGATTTTTTTGTTGCCTTTTATAGTCCCTTAATGGTCATCCTTATCCTAAATTGGGTCAATAATTGAGGGTTCACTTGGCCAAAGGTAGAATGGGTCATTTTCCCATTTTGGGCCATGTCTTTGCTTAATATTTGGGCCTTATTTGAGCCCATTAGCACAAGACTAATTCATCCCACTACCCTTAATGTGTATCACACCAACTATCTAATGTTTAAATAATTCCATAAATGTTAAGGTAGTCTCATAGGTTCGGAAATGTTCAGGGTGTTACAAACTCGTCACAAACAAAACATCTCTTACTAGAAGATTTATTCTGGGAGGGCATAGAAGAACCAGAATGCCTTTTGTAATCCGATAAACTAGAACAAGACCCTCAACCTGCCTGACCCAATCTCTGACAACTCAATGTCTCAGAACCCTTAAATCTACAATCTGAACTCTATAAGGCGACCCAAACCGGTCTACCATGGTAATCATGAGAACCTCCACCTAAGAAATACCTACCTCGGGATGAGTGATAACTAAAATTTCCCTGATGGCGTATCCTCTTGGTACCACTACTCTAAATTCCTCGGTAAATAGACTCAGTCTTGGCATGATCCATTATACTCTGAAAAGAACCACCAGAAACCAGTAAATGAGCTATCACCAACTAGTAATAACTAGTCAAACTATTAACAAACTTTCTAATCCTCTTAGACACTGTGGCAATGCTATCAATGGCATATATGGAAAATGAATAAAAGTGAGCCTCATAGTCAACAATTGTCATGGAGCCCTACTCCAATATATCAAACTCATCTCTTCACTGGTCCCTCAAGCTAAAGGGTACAAACCTCTCCAGAAAATATGTCAAAAAATATGGCCAATGTCAAACAAGGGGAACACACTGGTCTATAACTGACAAGAGATCTCTACCTATGCCTAGCCACATCAGTCAACTACTAGGTAGTGTAAGCAACACCATGGGACTTAAGCAAACTGATGTTAGGCAACCTCTTTTGACAGTCAGTCACAAACTCATTAGCATCCTTACCAATAACACTACTTAACTTATGAGGGGACAATCTAATAAATCTCTCAAACCTCTTTTTCTCATTAGCAGACATCACAAGACCTAGATCTATAGGCAAATAATAAGTTTAGTAGGTAATGTATCAACACGTAGAGCCACAACAACAACTGACTATGCCTCAGGAGTCATAAAACCATGAGTAGTAGCGTACTCAATTAGTTGTACACCTTCTATAGTTTAAGAACCATTTGTTTTCCTTGATATAATACCTATCTGAGGAATCCCATCGATATGACCGAAAAAATGAATCATCATATCCTACAACACTAGTGTAACAATAAAACCTTGAGGGTCTTAGGTTGGTCCTACATCCTTTGGATGATAAGCCTCCTAATAATGATCAATCTCAGGCTACGAAGAGGCTGTTCTAGCTCATCCTTTAGTTAGAGATACTTCTCATGCCAGATCATTACCACTGTATCAATCGTGAGCCCTACCTTGACTGCTAACTAGGCTCTAACATCAGTTGCTGACTCCTCATCCTCAATAATTCTGGATCTTATCCTTACCATCTACTGATGTTCCTGCTTACTATGGCATATTTTGTATTTTTAACTAAGGATAATTTTAAGTTTTCAAGCAACCGTTAGTGTTTTTAATATGTTTTGTGTTTACTTTAAAGTAATAAGCTCGATGACAGTGAAGAAAGGAAATTGTGCTACAAATAGGGTGCGACGGCTCTTCTGAAGGATATTCAGTGTCCTGATAAGCCACCACACCTCCTATCAAGCCAAAGCAATGGATGGAAAACTGAAGCTGGGTGACGGCCCAGCTGATGGGCCGTCAGGGCCACAGCAGACCGTTACCCCTTCCCGTCGTGCATAAACAAATTCACCTAAGAATTTAAGTCATGATACGATCCATTTGATGGAATTCCACCCAAACCATCAGTTCCAAATACAAGGTGATTTAAATAAGACTCTGGTGATGGTTCAGGCGACAAACTATCACCCCTCCGTTGATCCGTCAGGTGACTCGTCAAGGTGAAAGTGGCAACTTAGTTTTGAATTTTAAAACATAATTTCTTTGGAACCAATAAATACCTAGTTTAGGGTTTAAAATAGGCATCTTCGATACTTCTACCATTTTTGGTAACACTATTCTCTGGAGAAACACTATTTATAGGGTAAAAACACAAGATTCTTAGTTTTTACTGAAGAATGGGATTCTTAATTTATCTTTGTAAGGGTGGCACTTTAAATTATGAAAAATATTTGTTTCATTTCTTTTCTTATCATTAGTGTCTAAAGAACCCTATAACTAGGGTTGCGAAATCCTTGGTGGAAAATTATTTTTGGGTTTATGTGTTATTGAATTTATATTTATCTTGTGATTGTATTACTAAATTTCCATGTTTTAATGGATTTCTATTGGTTGAAAACATTGGAATAAGCACTACGTTTAACTTGCTTCAACATAGAGGTTAACAATAGGAAAAGTAATTAGTGACAAGAATTTGTAGTTTCTAACCTCCAAATAAAGATTATTGCTTTGATGAGATTAATCTCTTGAGGCTTAGATCGAGTTGTAATCACATCACCTTAATTTCAAAAGAATTGAAGAGAAAATTATCTAATTAGGTTGGAAAACACTTAGATGAAAAATTAGAATAGATTGCTTTGTAATTGCATACGTTGATATAAATTCATATTTTGACTAACTCGAAAGGAATTGGAAACCAAGGTGAACACCATAATAGTTTGTTTTCTCTCCTTTTATTTATGCGTTGTAAATTTAACCATCATAAATTGATACAATTGATATTAGTTCTAAGCTTACAATAAAAAATTCCCCCCATTTTATAGAAATTGTCGATTAATAGTCATTTGAACCACATAAAACTTAGTTAAAACCATATTCCCTGTGGGATTCGATCCCAACCTTTTTTGGGTTCTATATTTGTCACGCCTCGAATTCCAATGGGGCGGACTGGCACCCAAAGCCATTAAGGCCCGAGAGAACCAATCTTCATTCATATACACTCATACACATGTCACTCAATAAGCATCACCATCACATAGAGATATAAGATGCCCATGGCGGAAGTCATGGAAAATATATGATATATATACGAAACTTGGCCGTTAGGGCCATCAACTCAAAAGCATACGTTCCGTACATTTCCTTCATTTGTCCTACAACATTTACAAAGCCTCTACAGATACATGGACATAACCAACCTAAATTCGGGACAAGTCCCCACTTTATACAACATGTACAATACCAAAACAAATGTACATATGTAACTCAGAAAGCCACGAATCAACTGGAGCTCACCAATGATCGGCAAATGATCTGTAACCTATTATGGAGGACTACTAGTACCTGTTCCTGCAGCAAGTAAGGTAAGTCCCCCAAGGGACGTCAGTACGAAGAATGTACTGAGTATGTAAGGCTATAAGAAACTGCATCATACATAAGAACATCAATGGAATCAAATATAATAGAATAGTCAATATGGATAAATCATCGTTCTGTATGTGAGGAAAAATGTACATTATATTCATTATTTTCTTTGCTTTTACGTTCATTCTTCATTTTGTGACCAACTGATCAGTGGTAAAAGAGGATAACCCATGCTAGGTATTTTAACCCCTGGGATATGGTCCTCATACATATACAAATAAGGATTGACCCATGCTAAGCTTTTCTGTCGTGCCTGGGATACCACCCATGATATTGGGATCCACCCATGCTAGGTGTTTATTCCACCACAGGGATGCCACCCAAGAATGCTCAAACAATTATACATTACTTCATTTCTTTACTTCTATGAGATTGATACATTGGTAGTCATAACATTATTGGAACCTTAGAACATAACAGTATTGGAACTTTGGAACGTAACGTTGTTGGAAATTTGGAACAATGTCCACAATTATGTGACACATGAATAATAATTAGTCAATGAGTAAGAAACGTATGAATAAAAATATATGACAACCTAAAATGAGATACTTCTGAACATTTCAGAATGGAACAAGTACAATGTCAATATGAATAATATGTGTTGCAGAAGGATACGGAAAGAGTAACCTTACATATCTTATCTTCCCAATATGGATACACAGTACTATATGTGAATACAATAATCCATCTCCTTCCTTACGTTTTAATCTACAACAAAAGCACATAACGAAGCTCACGTTAACAACTAACTACCTTACAAGTGCATAAGACGTCAATGAGTTACATGATTTCCCTATAACGTCATTTCACACTTTACAATACAATTCACGGCATTTTCATACCAACAATACCACAACATTCCACACATTGACCAAGACATCATAAATCAATAGCATTTCACACCAAATTTATCCTTAACGCTTCCTCATTAACGCTACATCACAACTACTCCATCAAGTCACCCCAATACGTTTCATAACAACAACCCCACAAGTTATACATATAGAAAAATCAAGTTAAGGAAATAACCACATCTTACGGGTTGATATTTAATCCATACCATTCACTTCCATCAAAACCTCAAGTCCCCTTTCAAGTTCAAGTCACATAGATGACACATCTCTTTTAGCAAAAAGAAAAGTGCACTACTCAACACTTTTAGACTCAACCATCATGATATACACCATCTCTCATGCATATAATATATTAAATCACAAGACTAAACACTTACCCAAGCTTGTAAAGTGATTATCTTGTCCAAAGAAAATGGTTGCCTTAGGGTTTGTGAGATGAGAAATGTCTAGAAAGGCATGAGAGTTAAAATGAATAAAAATATGATTTTGTGCCTTTATATAGACCCTCAAGTCATCCTTAGACAATTCTTGGTCATTAAATGTCATGTGTACTTGGTCAACATGGAAGAATGGGTCATTTGCCATTTTGGGCCATGTCTTTTACTCCATTTTTAGGCCTCAATTGAGCCCAATGACTCAAGATTCATTTAGCCCAATAAAATTAATGCATGATCCACCAACCATATCATGCTTAAATAATTCCATAAATATTAAGACAATATTCAACTCACGAGATTCATGTTCGTAGCCTCAATCCCAAGAATAAGAGATTTTAGTCATTTATAGCTTAATTTAACATAATTTGATAAAATATTATAAAAAGGAAATTAACCCTGCTTTGATGCCAAAATCACCCAAGAGTAGTCCTACCAAGATGGAATAATGATAACATAACCTAAGAGCCCTATTTATAGACTGGTGGTCGGAGAAAATTTTTGGCAAAAAACGGCCTGGCACGCTGCGTGGCGCGCCCCACACTTAATCTCTGATTTTCTTCCTTTCTTAGACATTTCTTTGCGGATACTAGCACAGTATCAAATACTCCATCAAAACAATACAAAATACATACTTATTGCTCTCAAAACGAAGGTAAACATGATTCAAAGTTGGCAATAAGGCATATAAATACGCCCTAGATCACAAATCAAGTAGGGTCAGAAATGCACAGGGTGTTACAGTATTTGATGATGTCCAATTACACATCTTTAAAGGGAGTTGTAATTTGGGCATATCAAATTTTAATGCCTTTACCTGGGAATCCAGTTGTTAAATAAGTTTATGTGTGTTATTTGACTATTAGTTCTTTTTCTTAATTTTACTTTATTTGTTGTTTTTGTAATTGCAGCCTAATAGTTGTGCATGCCAAGTACTCGTCATTCAGTTGGACCATTATTTCCTTATGATCCTGAACTAAATAGGACATTGAGAAAAACTATGGAAGTACAATATTTGAATCAAGGACTTCCACCTGGTCGGGCTCCGAACATTTATGATGAAGATTTGGGTGATGAGGAGTTGAATGATGTTTGGGATAGGCATCGTGAGGATAATGTTGTCCCAACAAATCAAAATCAGTGACAAAGAGGCAGAGGACGCCAATAGCCTGTGGTGAATTTTTCTTTTGATGATGAAGACGATGATGATTTAGATAGGGTTAGCACTACTGGAGCTATTGTCTTGCCACCACTTACCCCTGCGACAAAGTCCAATATCATAAGCACTATGATCAAGCTATTAACCCTAAAGGGTTTCTTTGGAGGCTTGCCTAGTGATAATTCTAACTTGCATCGGATGAATTTCATCAATATATGCAAATCCTTTGACAACCCAAGAGTTACATAAAATGCAGTTTGGTTAAGGTTGTTTCCATTTTCTCTATCTGGGGAGGCAACTTTATGACTGAATGAGTTAGCGCCGGATTCTATAACACACTGGAGGCAGTTGAAAGGAGCTTTCCTATAAAGTTTCTTTTTGCCTTCCAGAATTTATAGTTGAGGGACGAGATAAGTAACTTTAGGCAACTACTAAATGAGGAATTACATGAGACATGGCTCACGTTCATGAAAAAGTTGACCCAATATCCTAATCACAAGCTTAGTAATGAGCATTTGATGGAAACACTCTACAGGTTACTTAATTCAAACATAAAGCCAACGGTTGACAATACAGCGGGAGGTGCTTTTATGGCACACACTTTCACAGATGTAACTGTTTAACTAGATAAATTGATAAAAACTAGTAGAGCTTGGTATACTAGGGATTCTGAGGTATCAAGCAATACATATACAGTTAGTATGTCGGTCGAACAATGGCGAACAGAAGAGGAGCATGACCAAGAGATGGCTCAAATAAATACTCAGATGGACTTAATGATGAAGCACTCGTAAGCCGATGATTTTGAAAATGTAAAAGAAGTTAGCTCATATAGTAGAGCAACTGAATCTGATTCTGAGGAGAAAGCGAACTACTTGAATTATCAGGGGGGTTTCAGAGCGAATGGCCAAGGAAACCAAGATCAAAATACGCAAAGAGACAACTACTATGAGAATACTGGTAATAGATATCATAAGCAAGGTAATTAGAATAACAAACGTGGCATAAGTTGGTTGTATGTACCACTAGGTAATCATGAAAATAATGCTAATGATTCAGGTAAGCCTTCTGTGGAGGCTATGATGGCACAACTATTGAAGGGAGTGGAATTAAATGATGTAGGCATCAAGGAGATGCAGACTAACTTGTCTTCTATGAGTCAACTAGTTGACTCTCATTCAACTTCAAACAAGCAGTTCGAGTTTCAGATGGGCCAACTATCCGCAACCTTCAATCAATGAAAGAGTGGTACTCTTCCAAGTGACACTATGCAGAATTTAAGGAATGATGGAAATTTTGTAGCCATTACCTTAAGAAGTGGTAAAGTGATACCCAAAAAACATCCGTTGGCGCAAACACATGTGAAGGATGTTGGCTCCGATGAAAAAATGAAACTCGATGATGGTGATGTGAATGATATTCTTGCCAAATTTGATAAGTAGGAAAATATTGATGAACGGCAGGTGGATGCTAAAAAATCCATAAAAGAGAAGATTGATGACGTGTTCAGGAAAGAGAAGACCTATAACCCAAATCTCAAGACCCACTCCACCATTTTCCCACCGAGCAAAGAAAAAAATGAAGAATGGTAAGTTCAACAAATTTTTATCTATGTTGAAGCAACTATTGGTGAATATCCCATTGGTGGAAGTACTTAAACAGATGTTGGTATATGCCAAGTTCATGAAAGACTTAGTCATCAAGAAAAGAACAGTATGTTCTAAGCCAATAGACAACATTCATCATTACAGTGTAATTGTTGTAAGGTCGTTGTTCAGAAGAAATTAAATCCAGGAGCATTTAACATTCCTTGTATAATTGCTCCAATTAGTTTTGTTAATGCACTATGTGATCTATGGGCAAGCATCAATCTGATACCTTTATCCATCTATCTATAGTTGGGTTTAGGATCCGCCAAACTGATGTCTATGCGGTTATTGTTGCCAACCGTTCGGTTAAGTGACCAGAAGGGATATTATATGATGTCCTTGTGAAGGTGGATGACTTTATATTCCCAGTTGACTTTGTTAATCTTGATTACGAGGTGGATTTTGAAGTATCCATAATCTTGGGTAGGCCTTTCTTAGCTACAGGGCGAGTGTTGGTTCACATGAAATTCAACGAGTTGAGATTATTGTTGAATGATAAAGAAGTAAAGTTCAACATCTGTCAGTTAATGAAGCAACCGAGGGACATGAGTGTTGTCTTAGTTATATATGTTATTAAGTGGAGTTATATTGAAGTTCATATTAAAGAACAATTTGTTGTTGAAACTCTAGCCACTGTGTTGATGAACTTTAAGGGAGGCGGTATTGAAGAGCATGATGAGATGGTTTGTGCACTGACAGGGATGGTCTCATATTCTTATGCCCTGAAGAAGTTGGACCTAGACATGAAAAATAGGCCAACACTTCCTGCAAAACCATCCATTGAAGAACCGCCAGTGTTAGAGTTGAAAGAATTGCCCGAACATTTGAGGTATGTATTCTTGGGTAAAAAGAACACTTTGCCAATGATTATTGCTGCAGATTTGATTGAATGGCAAGGAGCAGCTCTGGTATCAATATTGAGAAGATACAAAATTGGGTGGACTATCGTGGATATTATTGGCACTCCACCAAGCATTTGTACTCACAAAATATAGTTAGAAGAAGATGGTGTCCCCACTATTTAGCATCTGCGCAGGCTCAACCCACCAATGCAAGAGGTGGTCAAGAAAGAGATAATAAAGTGGCTTGACGCAAGAGTGGCATACCTAATTTGTGACAGTAAGTAGGTAAGCCTAGTTTAGTGTGTCCCAAAGAAGGGAGGTATGACTGTAGTGGCTAATGAGAAGAATGAGTTGATTCCTCTTCGACCCATTATGGACTGGAGAGTGTACATTGACTACCTAAAGTAAAATTCTTAGACCCTTCGAGATCATTTTCCAATGCCCTATATGGACCAAATTCTTGATCGATTAGCACGAAGGGGTTCGTATTACTTCTTGGATAGGTATTCTCGCTACAACCAAATATCCATCGCACCCGAAGACCAAGAAAAAACTATACTCACATGACCCTATGGGATCTTTGCATTCAAGTAGATTTCATTTGGGTTGTGTAATGCGCTGGCTACCTTTCAAAGGTTCATGATATCTTTATTCTCAGATATGGTGGAGGACACATTGGAAGTGTTTCATGGATGATTTTTCTGTGGTTGGAGATTCCCTTTATGATTGCTTGATAACTCTTAGCAACGCCTTGCAAAGATGTGAAGAACTCAATCATGTGCTTAACTAGGAGAAATTTCATTTTATGGTTATGGAGGGCATTGTGTTAGGGCACAAAATTTTAGCAAAAGGAATCAAAGTTGATCGGACAAAGATAGAAGTGATTGAAAAATTACCTCTTTAAATCTTGATTAAGGGATTTCATAGTTATCTTGGCCATGCAGGATTCTATCGGAGGTTCATTAAGGACTTATCAAATATTGGCAACCCTTTGTTCAAACTATTGGAGAAGGTATTCAAGTTTATGGTTGATGAGGATTGTTTGAAGGAAGTTCAGTACCTTAAAGAGAAAATAATACCTATCATTTTTTCTTTGGATTGGTTTATACCATTCTAAGTGATGTGTGATGTGATAAGAGTTTCCTTTGGGGTTGTTCTTTGTCACGACCCGAAATCCCATTCGGGCCGGACTGGCACCCGAAGCCGATACATGAACACAAGAACCTGTAGTCGGGACAAGTCCCCACTTTATATGATAATTACAAAACCAAAACAATATACACATGTGACTCGAAAAGCCCCGAACCAACTGGGAGCTCACCAATGATCCGCGGATAACCCGTAGCCTATTGTGGAGGTCTACTAACACCTGTCCCTGCAGCAAACAAAGTAAGTTCCCCAAAAGGGGTCAGTACGAAGAATGTACTGAGTATGCAAGGCTATAAGAAACTTCATGAAACTTAAACACCTCGATGAACTTGATTTCAAGAGAATAGTCAATGTGGATCAATCATCATTTAGTATGTGTGGACATAGATACTTTATGTTCATTACTTCATTTGCCTTTATGCCCGTTTTCGTTAACAGTTAGAACCGTCAATAATGTATAACCATTAATATGCAACCGTCAATGTGCAATGCATCCGTCAATATGCAACCATCAATATGCAATGCATCCGTCAATATGCAACCGTCAATATGCAATGCATCCGTCAATATATATATATATATATATATATATATATATATATATAACCGTCTCAAGTTCAGCATCAAGCTAGGCTTTTACCCCACTTAGCTTCCCCCCCTGCTACCACCCGAAAAACACGGAAGCAGTTTCGGCATCAATTTTGGCTTTTACCTCACCAAGCTTTCCCCTTGATCCAGTAAATATAATAAAGTTTGGCGTCAAGATTGGATTTTTCCCCACTGAGCTTTCCCCCTGCTACCACCCAGAAAACAAGGAAGCAGGTTTGGCATCAAGTTTGGCTTTTTCCCCTAAAGCTATCACCCGCACTCAAAGAACCATAAAGTAACCATAATTAATGATAAAGTAATTATGAAGTAATTAGAAAGTAATTATAAAGTAACCATGAGGGAAAATATAAATTAACCATAAGAAAAATTATAAATTCACCATATGGGAATTACTTCTTTCATTACTTCATTGGATTACTTCTCTCATTTACTTTTATGAGATTGATACATTGGGGGAACATAACCTTTTTGGAAACACATAAGTGCATTACTTCAATCTTTTGTGTTCATGAGATTGATACTTTTGAAGTTGTAACATTATTGGAAGCTTTGGAACATAATATTATTGGAACTTGGAATCAAGTCCAGAATTATGTGATACATGAGAATAATAACATATGACAACTTCAAATGAGATACCTTTTAACATTTTGGAATGGAACAAGGAAAATGACAACATTAACAATATGTGTTGTAGAAGAATACGGACAGAGTAACCTTCCATACCTTATCGTCTCAGTTGTAAAGCAGAAGAAGAGGGAGAATGGGCACAGCCCCACTAGCAGCCCGCGTTTCTGACCCGAAAGGAATGGAAAATGAAAGAGCCACTAGACACTATGTATCTACTGCACGTATTTAATGCATATATACTTATGTTTATAATATATGTACATATAGATATTTTATCCACATAGTGAATAATTTTGGAATTAAATAAAAAAGGCCCTTTTAACTCAGTGGTAGAGTAACCCATGGTAAGGCGTAAGTCATCGGTTCAAAATTCGATAAAGGGCTTTGTAAAACTCCAATCTAGTATTCATATTTAAGGGGAGAATTGTATTTTGATTTGTAATAAAAAAAGTAACTAACTGGATAATACATTATCTATGAACACTCAATTCTATACGTGAATACAATCGTCCTGCTCCTTCCTTATGTTTCACTCTACAACAAAAATATACAATGGAGTTTACATTAACCATCAACTACCTTACAAATTCATACAACGACAATGAGTTACATGTTTGGCTTTAACATGTCATTTCCCTCTTGATTATGCCATGTGTGAAACTAACACACAAACAATACCATTTACAAAGCTATCATATTAAGAATCCCACAATATTCTCAACATTGACCAATATCATAAACCACTAGAATGTCACACCAAATTCATACTTTACACGTCTACATAACCACAACAGTACAATGGTTCCATCAATTCACTTCAATACACCTCACAACAACAAATCGGCCAAAATTCCATAATTTACACTTATGTAAAAATAACAAGTTTAGGACCATAATCACACCATACATGTTTATATTTTATCCATATCATGCTCTTTTATCAAAACCACAAGTCATATTCCTAGTTTAAATTCCATAGATGGCACATCTTTTACAAAAACACAAAGTGCCATATTCAATACTTCCAAGCATAAAAAACATGATCTACATAATCTCCCATGTATATAATATGTTAATCCATAAGCATAAACACTTACCTAATCTTGGAAAATGATGATCTTGCTCCAAAGATGACTTAGGGTTTGAGAGCCCAAAAGAGGTGTTCTTGAGAAGTATAGAAAATGCAAGAAAAGCATGTGTGTTTTTGTGTATTAAAAATCAGATTTTATGCCCCTTTTATAGGCCTTTAAGTCCTTTTCTCAATTATTGCTAGTTCAAAAGAAGAATGGGTCATTTGACCCATTCTTGGCCCATGCTTTTCTCTTCTTCATTTTTGGGCTTTCTTGAGCCCAAATTACTTAATCAATAAAATCAATAATTTCTCATGGTTAATTCATTTCATACTCATTATGAATATATTTCCACTCACGGAATTCATATCCGTAGCCTCAATCCCAAAAACAAGCAATTCTAGCCACGTATGACTTATTTTGACCATAAGGGCAAAATCGTCATTTTGTTGTCAAATTCGTTCACATGTAATTTTACCACACCAATATAATACTTCAATCATTTCATGTATATTCTCATGGTTGTAGAAGAAACGTGGCAAAAATCAGCCCGGTACGTCCCCGGGCACCCTTGGGACTTAAGAAAATTTCCAATTTTTAAAAATGGGCAAAACCACCCTGGCACGCCCTTGGACGCGCTATCTTGCGGCCTATGGGCTAAAAAATTTAGCCCAGAGCGTCCTGGAACGCCCCCTAGCGTGCCCCAGCCTTAAATTTTTTAAAAATTTCATTTTTTGACTTTTCTTCACGGGTTTGGTTAGATACTTCAAGTCCTATTCTTTAACTTACTTATTACCTTTAATATCCTTTGTTTAGAGGTCATCTTAGCCTCATTTTGAACCGCACAAATTCTCCACGAAAATCCCAAAACACCTCCTACGAAGGGTTAACCACATGTACGAGGCAAAATTTCAATTTCCTCAACATTAACATTACCAAATGCATACTTATAGCTCTCGAAACCTAAGTATACATTGTTCAACGTCGTCAAGTAGGGTTGGGAAGGTATGGGGTGTTACATTCTCCCCCCCTAGAAACATTCGCCCTCAAATGTTAACGATGTTGCTTCAATTACAACAAATGCATCCCGATATTAGCATACGTAGACATAGACGCTTAATACTCATAGATACTTACTTGTTATTGGTCCACTTCCGCATGTTGAATTTTTTTTTTTCATCCATTTGAAACAAATATGGGGACGTCGATTTCATTATTTTTTCAGCTTATCATATCCTCTACTTGTTGATTTCTCTGACGGACTTTTACGGACGCTACATCTTTATTCCTCAACCTCTTTACTTGTCAATCTAGAATCCTTTTGATACTTTCATATGACCTATATAACATGGAAACTTGTGATGAAGCCTATGTTGATCATAGCTTGTTTTCCACACTAGGAGATTTATATAACTATAGTAGATTCATCAACAGGTGTAAATACTCCAGATGGTCTAACTAATACTTCTGATGTTCTTTCAATTTCGTAGCGGTTAATGGAGTAACATATGATACTGTGGAACCCAGATCAATCAATGCATATATAGATACATTATGAAAACAACAGATCATATACCTTTAGCTACATCAGGATAGGCCTCCACATTCTGTTGACCTGCTAGAGCATAAGTATGGTCCTGTGTTCCACCAAAACTGGTTGCTCCTCGAGTACCGTTACCACGACCAACAGGTTGCACATCTTGGCCTAAGAAAGGAACCAATGATGATGGTGCAACGGTTGACCCCGTAGGTCGCATAATAACGCCCGTGCCCCTTCTTGGGCAATCTCTCACTATGTGCCCGGACATGCCACACCAAAAGCAAATATTGGTCCCAAACTGACATTCCTTTAAATGCAGCTTTCCACAGTGTGGACACAGCTGGCGAGGAAATCCCGATTGGTTCATACTTTCTTGCTCTAACCCTACTGATTATGAACCTCATATTCCACTACTTTGTCCAACGTGACTGCTTATAGGATGAGAAAGTGATGGTATCGGCGGTCTACTAAAATCCCGAGGCCCAAATTCTCCTTGGGACACCAGGTACTATCCCATAGGTCTAGCTTTCTTTGATGGCCCCCCTTCAGCTTTGTGCATCTTTCTTATGTCCCTCTGATCTTCCATCTTCTGTGCAAAAGCCTGTATTTTGGCTATATCCATGTCTCTATTCAGAGCAGCAATGGTACAATCTCTGACCAATGATGGATCCAATCGATCCACGTACCGATGAACTCTATCAGCCATAGTGGCTACCATATGGGGAACATATCTAGCCAAAGAATTAAACTGAAGACTGTACTCCCGAACGCTCATATTCCCTTGATGAAGATTTAGGAACTGGTCTGCGCGTTCCTCTCGAATCTCATATGGAAGGTAGTGATCCAGGAATGCCATTTTAAATTCCTCCCAACTAGCTGGGGGTGCACCAACTCCCCTAGCTCACTTCCAATCTTCATACCAAAATATCGCCTCCCCTTTCAATCTATACTCCTCGAGTTCAACTGTTTCTATACCAAATATATGCATAACGTCCAAAGCCCTTCTGATTTGATCAATAAAATCTTGCGGGTCCTCAGTAAGATCCCACCCAGTGAATATAGGAGGGTCTAATTTTAGGAAATCCTGCGTCCTTCCACTAGATGCCCTAGCCTCACTGTCATTACTTGTCGTTGGACCAGCTTGTCCTTGATTCTGTACTGCAATTAACTGAATCAACATATATACTGCATTTCTCAAATACTGGTCAGTGACATTAACAGGTGGCTCAATAGGTTCTTCTCTCCTTCTCGGCTCTTCTGGAGCTGGAAAAGTAGAAGAAGCTCGCGATGCAAACTCATTCTCACCTTCATCTTGCTCAACCCGTTCGGGTGTTAAGTTACTAGGTCCTTCTCCGCCAATCCTATCTAGCTTCTTCATTTTTCCCTTGCCTCTTCTTTTACTCGGCATTTCTTACTATACCAAAGAAAAACAATTCCTATAGTCAGATACAATTCAACTTACAACTGGCTCTATTGCACGATCTAGAAGTGAAGAAAAGAAACAACATCCTAAATGCCCCATAGCCTCCTGCTCATAAATATGGTGCACAACACATCCATGAACAAGACTCTACTCGGACACGGCTTTGTAGACACCCTTAGAAGGATCTGCTCAGATACCACTTTTGTCACGACCCAAAATCCCATTTGGGCCGAACTGGCACCCGAAGCCGATATGGCCCGAGAGAACCAATCTTTGCTCCTATTCACTCGCAAGCACATTTTAGTATGAATATTATTATACTCCGTACAACTAGGCGGAAGTCATGGAAAACTTAACAATATATGAAACTTGGCCGTTAGGGCCGTCAAGTCCAACAGAATACACATCTCCTACATTAAACTTCCCACATATGTCTACAAAGCCTCTAACTGATACATGAACACAACAACCTGTATTCGGGACAAGTCCCAGCTTTATACAATAATTACAAAACCAAAATAATATACACATGTGACTAGGAAAGCCTCGAACCAACTGGGAGCTCACCAATGATCCGCGGATAACCCGTAGCCTATTGTGGAGGTCTACTAACACCTGTCCCTGTAGCAAACAAAGTAAGTTCCCCAAAGGGGTCAGTACGAAGAATGTACTGAGTATGCAAGGCTATAAGAAACTTCATGAAACTTAAACACCTCAATGAACTTGATTTCAAGAGAATAGTCAATGTGGATCAATCATCATTTAGTAGATGTGGAAATAGGTACTTTATGTTCATTACTTCATTTGCCTTTATGCCCGTTTTCGTTAACAATTAGAACCGTCAATAATGTATAACCGTTAATATGCAACCGTCAATGTGCAATGTATCCGTCAATATGCAACCGTTAATATGCAATGCATCTGTCAATATGCAACCGTCAATATGCAATGCATCCGTCAATATATATATTTATAACCGTCTCAAGTTCAGCATCAAGCTGGGCTTTTACCCCACTGAGCTTCCCCCCTGCTACCACCCGGAAAACAAGGAAGCAGGTTCGGCATCAAGTTTGGCTTTTACCTCACTGAGCTTCCACCTTGATCCAGTAAATATAATAAAGTTCGGCGTCAAGCTTGTCTTTTGCCCCACTGAGTTTTCCCCCTGCTACCACCTAGAAAACAAGGAAGCAGGTTTGGCATCAAGTTTGGCTTTTTCCCCCAAAGCTATCACCCGCACTCAAAGAACCATAAAGTAACCACAAATTAATGATAAAGTAATTATGAAGTAATTATAAAGCAACCATAAAGAAAATTATAAAGTAACCATGAGGGAAAATATAAAGTAACCATAAGGAAAATTATAAAGTCACCATACGGGAATTACTTTTTTTATTACTTCATTGGATTACTTCTCTCATTTACTTTTATGAGATTGATACATTGGGGGAACATAACTTTTTTGGAAACACATAAGTGTATTATTTCAATCTTTTGTGTTCATGAGATTGATACTTTTGAAGTTGTAACATTATTGGAAGCTTTGGAACATAATATTATTGGAACTTGGAATCATGTCCATAATTATGTGATACATGAGAATAATAACATATGACAACTTGAAATGAGATACCTTTTAACATTTTGGAATGGAACAAGGACAATGACAACATGAACAATATGTGCTGCAGAAGAATACAGACAAAGTAACCTTACATACCTTATCGTCACAATATGAACACTCAATTCTATACGTAAATACAATCGTCCCACTCCTTCCTTATGTTTCACTCTACAACACAAATATACAATGGAGTTTACATTAACCACCAACTACCTTACAAATGCATACAACGACAATGAGTTACATGTTTGGCTTTAACATGTCATTTCCCTCTTGATTATACCATGTGTGAAACTAACACACCAACAATACCATTTACAAAGCTATCATACCAAGAATCCCACAATATTCTCAACATTGACCAAAATCATAAACCACTAGCATGTCACACCAAATTCATACTTTACACTTCTACATCACCACAGCATCACAATGGTTCCATCAATTCACTTCAATATACCTCATAACAACAAATCGGCCAAAATCCCATAATTTACACTTATGTAAAAATAACAAGTTTAGGACCATAATCACACCATACATGTTTATATTTTATCCATATCATGCTCTTTTATCAAAACCACAAGTCATATTCCAAGTTTAAATTCCATAGATGGCACATCTTTTACAAAAACACAAAGTGCCATATTCAATACTTCCAAGCATAACAAACATGATCTACATAATCTCCCATGTATATAATATGTTAATCCATAAGCATAAACACTTACCTAATCTTGAAAAATGATGATCTTGCTCCAAAGATGACTTAGGGTTTGAGAGCCCAAAAGAGGTGTTCTTGAGAAGTATAGAAAATGCAAGAAAAGCATGTGTGTTTTTGTGTATTAAAAATCAGATTTTATGCCCCTTTTATAGGCCTTTAAGTCCTTTTCTCAATTATTGCTAGGTCAAAAGAAGAATGGGTCATTTGACCCATTCTTGGCCCATGCTTTTCTCTTCTTCATTTTTGGGCTTTCTTGAGCCCAAATTACTTAATTAATAAAATCAATAATTTCTCATGGTTAATTCATTTCATACTCATTATGACGATATTTCCACTCACGGAATTCATATCCGTAGCCTCAATCCCAAAAACAAGCAATTCTAGCCACGTATGACTTATTTTGACCATAAGGGCAAAATCGTCATTTTGTTGTCAAATTCGTTCACATGTAATTTTACCACACCAATATAATACTTCAATCATTTCATGTATATTCTCATGGTTGTAGAAGAAACGTGGCAAAAATCGGCCCGGTACGTCCCCGGGCACCCTTGGGACTTAAGAAAATTTCCAATTTTGAAAAATGGGCAAAACCACCCTGGCACGCCCTTGGGCGCGCTATCTTGATGCCTATGGGCTAAAAAATTTAGCCCATAGTGGCCTGGTACGCCCCCTAGAGCGCCCCAGCCTTAAATTTTTTACAAATTCCATTTTTCGACTTTTCTTTGCGGGTTTGGTTAGATACTTCAAGTCCTATTCTTTAACTTACTTATTACATTTAAAATCCTTTGTTTAGAGGTCCTCTTAACCTCATTTTGAACCACACAAATTCTCCACAAAAATCCCAAAACACCTCCTACGAAGGGTTAACCACATGTACGAGGGCAAATTTTAATTTCCTCAACGTTAACATTACCAAATGCATACTTATAGCTCTCGAAACCTAAGTATTCATTGTTCCACGTCGTCAAGTAGGGTTTGGAAGGTATGGGGTGTTACATTCTTATATAGAAAAGGGAAAAAAAATTTCACCCTATTTACTATACAAGTAAAGCATTGAATGGAACTCAGAAAACTATACAGTTACCGAGCAAGAACTCCTTGCTGTTGTTTATGCCTTCGAGAAATTTATGGCATACCTGTTTGGTACCAAAGTGGTGGTTCACACTGATCACTTGTCATTGAGATATTTGATGGCAAATAACGACACCAAGCCTAGATTGAGTAGGTGGGTGTTGTTACAAGAATTTGATTTTGAAGTCAAAGATAGAAAAGGTTGTGAAAATTTGGTACTTGTATCCATTCTCGATCTTATTCCTCGGTATGCTGATTTTGAAAACTACGTGGTTAGTGATATGATACCAGAGGGCTTGAGTTTTCATCAAAGAAAGAATTTTCTTCATTATGTGAACAGCTATTTTTGGGATGAGCTTTATCTGTTCAGGTTGTGTGCTAAGAAAATCATTCGAAGATGTATGCCAAAAGTGGAAATATTGAGTATTTTACAGGCTTACCATTCATCCCAAGTAGGAGTACATAATGCAGGTGACCGCACAATGAGAAATTTTTTGTAGAGTGGGTACTACTGGCCCACTATATATAAGAATGCCTATGAGTTTGTAAAAACTTGTGACCAGTGCCAGCGATAAGGGTCATATCTAAACATCATGAAATGTCAATGACCAAAATGTTGGAGGTTGAATTATTTGATGTGTAGGTCATCAACTTCATGGGCACCCTTCAAAAGTTCCTATGCTCATAATTACATCTTTGTTGCTGTAGATTAAGTGTCCAAATCAGTTAAAGTTGTTGCCTTAGCAGATAATGAAGGCAAGAGTATGGTGGTGTTCTTGAAAAAGAATATATTCTCTCGTTTTGGTACCCCTCACACCGTCATAAGTGATGAAGGTTCCCATTTTTGTAACAAGTTGTTCAGCACTGTGTTAGCAAAATATGGATTGAAATAACACAAGGTGGCAACTCCATATCATCCCCAAACCAGTGGAAAAGTGGAGGTGTCGAATCGAGAAATAAAGATGATTTTGTCTAAGTCTGTTAATGCTAAGAGGGAGTGATTGGTCAAGAAAACTAGATGATGCTCTTTGGGCCTACCACACTGCCTTCAAGACCCCAATAGGTATGTCACCTTACCAACTAGTCCTCGGTAAAGCTTGTCACTTACCGGTAGAGCTTGAACACAAAGCCTTATGGGCGCTCAAAAAGCTTAATTTAAGTTGGAATGAGGCTGCCAACTTGAGGTTAGACCAACTAAATGAGATTGAAAAATTACGAATTCGAGCGTATGAGAGAGATGCTCTTTACAAGGAGAAAATAAAGCTATATCATGACACAAATATTGAAAAGTGAGAATTTCATATGGGTAATTTGGTTTTTCTATTCCATTCAAGGTTAAAACTAATCCTGGGTAAGCTAAAATTAAAGTGGTCTGGACCTTCAAAGTGATGCAAGTTTTTCCATCCGAGGTGGTGGAATTGGAAAACAGAGAAGGGAAGTTGTTCAAGGTCAATGGGCAATGAGTCAAATAGTATGTTGGTCTGCAAGAAGAGGTGAAGGTAATAACATTGGTGTATCTTGATGAAGTCTGAGTAGTCAAAATACCCGAGTCTTGTTGCAACGTTAAATCAGGCGCTAGTGGGAGGTAACCCATATTGTGTTGTAAAATCATGTGGTATAGTGTTTCTTCATCGAGCATGGTTAATGTGTATGCTAACAATGTAGGGATTTAGAAAATAGGTGATGTTGATATTGTTTTAGCTTGACGGGTGGACTGATGAACTATCGCAGAGTTGGCGAACCGTCAAGCTAAGTCATCACAAGGAGATCTAAATGCATCCATTCTTTATAAGGCCTGATGGCCACAACGACGAACCATTGTGAAGTAGATGAACCATCAAGCTTAACCGTCATAAAATTGTCAAGAATATGTAATTCTAGTTTAGCCGGGACGTCACAAGCTTGACAGACCCTCCCTTAAATCTTCAACTGAATGTTAATTGGAGGTCATATTGGAATGGTCCAATGGATCAAGTGATGAACTGTCACCTTGCTGACAGACCTTCACATGGACCGTCGTAGGTATGTTTTAATTTATTTTTATTTTATTTAAGATAGTACCGGCCCACAACTACCCAACACCTATTTCAGCTTAAAACTGGCTTACTACCCTATCCAATCATTAACCTCGTATAACCCAACATATTCAATTAATACCCACAGTCTACACTAACTTTTCCAATTTAACTCCTTTAACCTTTTAAACTCCAACGTTCACAACTCCTAAAGCCCATTCATCACCCATTAACCACACCACATAAAATGTCATACCCCAAATACCATCGGGACGTGATTTGCACCCGAAGCCGATAAGGCCCGAGAGAACCAAGCTTTGCTTCTATTCATTCATATGCATGTCATAGGAAACGCTATTATCATATGGGAACATGAAAGTCTAAAATCGAAAAGCATAGAACATGTGATGTATATACATATGAGAAACTTGGCCGTTGAGGCCATCGAGTCAAGACTTCATCTATCATCTAATACACATACACCCACATACGTCTACAAAAGCCTCTAACAGATGCATTTACCAAAACCAACTGAAAGTCGGGACAATTCCCCGCTTTATACACTATGTACAATACCAAAACATGTGAACAACTTTGACTCGGAGAAGCCCCGAACTAACTGGAGCTCACCAATGATCTACAATTACTGTCAACCTACGGTGGAGGTCTACTAGTGCCTGCACCTGCAACATGTAAGGTAAGTTCCCCAAAAGGGGTCTGTACGGAATAAGTACTGAGTATGTAAGTCTCAAATGAAACTGTACAATACATGAATATTTCAATGAACTCAAATGCATATGAATAATCAATATGAATAAGTAAACATTCTTCATTTTGGAAACCATGTGAATTACTTTCATTGCTTTCTTTTCTTCTTTACTTCAATGCTTACTTGTCATTACATGTGTCACAATGTACCCGGGCTCCGACTGATCAGTCGGTCTTTACATAGCATATCATTATGTTGGGATCGGATCAAGCTAGGCTTATGCCCCTAGAGCTACCACCCATACAACATTTCAAGTTCGGCTCGAGCTAGGTTATTACCCCTAGAGCTGCCCCCTGTCAGGATCGGTACGAGCTAGGCTTATGCCCCCAGGACTGCCCCCTGATCCAACAACCTCGGGATCGGCTTGAGCTAGGCATTTTGCCCCCAAAGCTGCCACCCATACTTGATAATTGACCACATATGCATTACTTTGAGATTGATATCTTTACTTGTGAGAGATTGGTACATTCACTTGTACATTACTTCTTTCATTACCTTTGAGAGATTGATACCATGATAGTCACAACTTTACTTGAAGCTTAAGATCATTAGCCAAAGAGTGAGAGACATGTGAATAAACATTGTTGTAAACACAGCCTTATTGGAAACACAACACCATTGAAGCCATTGAACAATAATCAATGAACAAGATACATGAATATAATCACTATTGGAACTTTGGAACGTAACCTTATTGGGCTTTTGGAACATTATTCATGAATATGAGACATGAGATTCACAATTGATCAATGAGTAGGAAATATATGATAATGACCATTGATAACCGGATATAGAATATCTTAGCACATTTCGGGATGGGACAAGCGTAATTTCAATGTGAATACTATTTGCCGCAGAAAGACACGAACAGAGTAACCTTACATACCTTGTACTCTCAATACGAATATACACTCCTAGATGTGCATACAATAGCCCCGCTCCTTCTTTATGTGTCACTCTACAACACAAATATATAACAGAATTCACATTAACCACCAACTACCTTACAAATGCATATAACGTGAATGAGTTACATGTTTGCCTTTAAACATGCCATTCCCCCCCTTGAAAAAACCATTGATGAAATTATTATTCCCAAAAATCCCCCAATATTACGAACATTGACCAATACATGATAATCAATACATTTCACCACAACACTTCTCCTTTACACTTTCTTATCCACACCACATCACAAATAATCCATCAAAGTACCTTGATATACCTCAGAGCACATATCGGCCAAAATCCCACAATTTACACTTATATAAAAATAACAAGTTTAATAACAAAATTACACCATACATGTTCATATTTTATCCATACCATGCTGTTTCATTAAAGGCACAAGTCCTAATTCAAGCTTGAATCTCATGGATCACAAATCTTATATAAAAATACAAAGGACCATGTCTAACACTTCCAAGCATAACCAACATGATTCACATACTCTCCCATGCATTTAATATATTAATCCATGACAATAATCACTTACCTAGGCTTGGAAGATGATGATCTTGCTCCAAAGGTTGGCTTTGAACTCTTAGGGTTTGAGAGAAAAATGGTTGAGAAATATCTACAAAGGCATGTGATTTCCAAATGAATAAAAATCCGCATTTTTCCCTTTATATAGGACCTTAATTTTTCATCCTTATTCACTCTTGGCATTTAATGCAATGATCTAGAAAGTCAAGGCAAGAATGGGTCTTTTGACCCATTTTGGCCCATGTCTTCTTTATCATTTTGGCCCATTTATATAGCCCAATTCACTTAACCCAATAAAATCAATAACTCCTCATGTTTTAATCATCTCATATGTGTTACAACAATATTCCCACTCACACTATGCTTATCCATAGCCTCAATCCCAAAAACAAGTGATTCTAGCCACGTATGGCCTATTTTGATCATAAGGGTAAAACCGTCATTTTGCTGCCAAATTAATTCTCGAGTAATTTTATCATAACAATATAATATTTCATTCATTTCATGTATATACTCATGGTTGTAGAAGAAACATGGCAAAAATCGGCTCGATACGACCTCGGGTACCCTTGGGACTTAGAAAATTTCCAACTTTCCAAAAATGGAAAAACCAACGTGGAACGCCCTTGGACGCACCATCTTACTGCCTCTGGGCACAAAAATTTGTCCCAAAGTGGCGTGGCACGCCCCACACTTAGTTTTTCAAAAAATTCCATTTTTTGACTTTTCTTCGCGGGTTTGGTTAGATACTTCAAGTCCTATTCTTTAACATACTTATTAACCTTAATATCCATTCTTTAGAGGTCCTATTAGACTCATTTTGAACCCCACAAATGCTCCACGAAAATCATAAAACACCTCCTACGAAGGTTTAATCACATATACGAGGGCCAAATTCAATTATCTCATCAATAGAATTACAAAATACATACGTATGGCTCTCGACACCGAGGTAAACATTATTTAATGTCATCAAGTAGGGTTGGGAAGGTACAGAGTGTTACATTCTTCCCCCCTTAGGAACATTCGTCCTCGAATGTTAGTAACACTATCTCATTGTAACACTTAAGTCAAAGTGAATTTTTCATATCATCATATACACACTTATCACTTGTAAAGACTTACTTATTATGAATCCACTTGGGTCTCCTTTGTGATTTATTCTACGTGTTAACTTCTCCAATAATGTCCTTACGGAAGATACTTCTTTATTTCTCATTGCTTTCGCTTATCGATCTAAAATAACAATAGGTAACACTGAGTACCTTTTCACATGTGGGATCCCCTGTAATTTGTACATTTCCACTGGCAACAATATGGGATAATTTCGTATACACATTCAAAGCATCGAATATAAAATACTGAATGAACTGTGAAGAGTTCCTGGACTAGTGCTAATAGATACATAATTCGCCCAAACCTTTGGACAACTTCTCCCTCTTTTTTTTCGAATCTCATTATCTCTTTCCATTTGTGACACTGTCTAAAACATCTAATCACTTACGGCACATTTTAATTCCTTTCCTTCGAATATCGGCATATGATTTGTATCGACTGTGGGCCATTTGTAGCTGTTATTATATCACCTTCACTGCCTCTGTAGCTTGACAAACAAAATCTAAAGCAAATTTCATCAGCTGTAACCCATCCAATTGATAATCTATCTTTTCTTTTACATAAAGCTTCGTAAGGCGCCTTTTGATACTCTTAGTGTAAGCAATTTGAGGCATATTTTCAAATTTTCATATAATATGCTCTGGGTTTTTTTTCCATCCATTAGAGGATGACAAGCCGTACTTACATCCACCTGTGTACCCATGCTTCACTGAAAAGAGTTCCAACATTGTGTAATACAGTAATCTCTCCTATTTGATATAATAGTGAGTGGAATCCCATGTAATCATACTATCTCTGTAACATACAACTTTGCATAATGTTCAGCTGTATCGGTGGTCTTAACTCGTAGGAAATACGCTGACTCGGTAAGTATGTTAACTATTACTGATATGGAATCAACCTTCGCAGTGTATGAGACAAACCTGTGATTAAATCCATATTATTCATGTTCCACTTTTAAACTGGAAGGATAATATAGTGCATAAACCATACAGACTTCTGATGCCATACTGTCAATCAGTGACCGCTTGGACATTGAGCTACAAGTTCTACAATGTGCTTCTCAAGTATCCTTACCAAGACATCTCTGCTACACCATGGTACATTTTGGTTGCTTCCGAGTGGATGAAATACTGTGAACGACGTTCTTCTGTCGTAATTCATTTTCTTAACACATCTATACCCAGTACACACAACCTACACTGGTGTTAAAGTACTCCCCCTTGTGTTTGCTCAAATACCTTCGTCGAACTTTGCTGTACATATATTTTTTTCAATTAAACTAAAAATGAAATTTACATATTGCTTTTTCCTTTATCTCAAATATCAATGAAAATCCTGCCACATTTGACACTATAATTCTTTCATCTGGAGTTTCAAGAAACAAAACCCCATATTGCCTCATTAATATAGATTTCTTGACTATATCTTTCTTTTCTGTGAGCTGGCCATTCATACTTTCTACTACCTTGCAGCTTAATGTATCAACTACCCCATTTGCTTTTCCCGATTGATACAAGATATCATTGTCCTAATCTTTCAATAATTCAAGCCACCTTCGCTACCTCGGATTTAATTCCTTTGGTTTAGAAATATATTACATTTTCTTATGACCAGTGTACGTCAACACGAATCCCTTACAAATAGTGACACCATAACTTTAAGCAAATATCGCAGCCGCTAGTTCAGGGTCATGTGTTTGGTAATAATTTGTTTTCTCATGTGGCCGCAAATGTCGTGAGGCATATGCTATTACCTTATCATGCTACATCAATATACATCCGAGGCCAACCCTGGAAGCATTACCATACATTGCATAACATTCTTATGCCTTCGAAAGGCACTTACAACTGGTGTGAAAGTTACTTTATCTTTCAACTCTTGAAAACTTTTCTCAAATGCATCATTCTACTGGAACTTGATTGCCTTGTGTATAAGCTTTGTTAAGGGTGTAGTGATAGAAGAAGATCCTTCAACAATTCTCATATAATGATCAACCAATCTGAGAAAATGATGGATCTCTGTAAGCATCGTAGGCCTTAGCCAATTGTTTACCACTTCTATCTTTCGCATAGCAACTTTCATTTATTCATCCTAGACAATGCATGGTCCTCTTGTGATTTTTGAATACCATTACTGAACATGGTCACACACATATTGAAAAGTGTCTTGAACACCCTATTCATTAAACCTATAACAACTACAGGTGCATTCGCTAACCCAATTGACATACCAAGAATTCATAATAACCATACCATATTTGTAATGTTGTCTTGGGTATATCATCATCATTCTTTTTTTTTTCATCTTCATTTATTTCATCATTTCACCATTTATTTCACCCCTTTTTTTTTTCTAACCCCGTAACTGATCAAACAAATCATCAACTTTGGGGAGGGAATATTCATTCATAATTGTTATCTTATTCAATTGCCGATAGTCTACACACATTCTCAATGTACTATCTTTCTTTTGTACAATTAACACTGTTGGGTTTATGCTATATAAATAAATAAAAATAGATTGAGTGCCTGACGTCATACTAATACTAGCTCACACATCGAGGAATTTATTTACCACCAGAACTGATTGAAAAGTTGGTGGCATCACATCAGTATCTTCCACTCTTACTAAATGACATATGTATCCCTTAAAGTATCCTTTTATTTGCTTTAAAATGGGGAATAAATTTTCCTCTTGGTGCCCCCACATTTCCCTGGCCATTTAAAACATCCTTAGTTCGGCAATCTACTATGGCGCAATCCCTTGATAACATTGAAATTTTACTATTTAGAGCTCAATAGGAGCAACCCGTGCCTCACAACCACAACCAATTAGTATGCACTTGTGATAAATTGTTGTAACTTCAATAGATTCTCCGACTGATGTATAGACCTCATATGATATAACTAGTAATTTTGGTGCTCGTTTGAATTTTCAACAATTAATGAAATAACATATGCTAATGTCGAATATGGGTCAATCAATACATGTACGGTACCTGTAGCTTCATCAGGAGAAGCCTAATGTTATGGCCCGACATATCACACCAATAACAACACTTGGCCCCAACCGATATTTCACCTAGATGATAACTTTCGCAGCACTAACACGTCTGACAAGGAGACTTTGGTTGGTTCATACTTTCTACGTTCTTGTGCTTGATACCCTATTGCCCATGAATCCTGAATCTCACTTCTTTGCCAAATCGATTGTCTCTAAACCCTTGGAATCGAGGTAAAACATTTCCTAGCGACTAAGGGAATAATGGTCTAGGTGGTCTGTTAAACACCCGAGACCTAAATTCCCCCTGGGACGTCATGAACTGTCCCATAGGTCTAGCCCTCTGTGGCGACCCTTCTTCAAATAGTTGTGTCCTATTTTTTTGCCTCTGGTCTTTCATTATCTGTGCAAAATGCCTATATTCGGACTATATCTATATCTCTTTTCAAGGTCGCAATAGTACAATCCATCTGTCCATATACTGATGCACTCTAACGGTCATAACAGTTATCACTTTTGGGGCATACCAAGCCAAAGAATACCTAGCCAAAGAATTAAATCAAAGACTGTACTTTCTGATACTCATAATCCGTTGGCAAAGATTTAGCAATTGGTCCGCATAAACTTTTCGGACCTCATTTGGAAGACACTGGTAAAAGATTATCGTTTAAAATTCGTCCCAACTAGCTGAAAGTACATCAATGCACTTGTCACATGCATAACATCTAGAGCCCTTTTAATGTGATCTATAAGGTCCTGTGGGTCTTCATTCATATCCGACTCGGTGGACATGGGAGGGGATTTTAATTTTTTAGAAAATCTTATGTGCGGCGACTAGCTGCCCTAGCCGCACCATCATCACTCGTTATTGGGCTAGCTTTCCCATGACATTATACAACAACTATCTAAGTCAACATATGCACTACATTTCCTACATCCCGTTCAGTGGCATTTATAGGTGGTTCTGCGGATACTACTCTATCTTTTGGCTAAGAGAGACTCGTATAACAAATTCCATGTCAGCTCCACCTTGACTAACTTGGTCAAGTGGTGATTTACTCATTTCTACTTCGGCAGGCATATCAACCTGCTCACTTTTGCCCTTATCTTGTTTGATACTCAACATTTGACTATATAAAAGAAAACGAATGTCAATACGTACATATGTTTCCACCTACAACTTTGGCTATGTTGCACGATCTAGAGGTGAAGGAAATAAACAACTCCTAAATGTCTCGTAGCTTCCTTCTTTTCGATGTAGCGCGCAACACATCCATAAGCAAGACTCTACCCAGACACGGCTTTGTAGACACCCTTAGAACGACCTGCTCTGATACCACTTTGTCACACCCCGAATCCCATCGGGACGTGATTGGCACCCAAAGCCGATAAGGCCCGAGAGAACCAAGCTTTGCTTCTATTCATTTATATGCATGTCATAGGAAACACTATTATCATATAGGAACATGAAAGGCAAAAATCGGAAAGCATAGAACATGTGATGTATATACATATGAGAAACTTGGCCGTTGAGGCCATCGAGTCAAGACTTCATCTATCATCTTATACACATACACCCACATACGTCTACAAAAGCCTCTAACAGATGCATTTACCAAAACCAACTGAAAGTCGGGACAATTCCCCGCTTTATACACTATGTACAATACCAAAACATATGAACAACTGTGACTTGGAGAAGCCCCGAACTAACTAGAGCTCACCAATGATCTGCAATTACTGTCAACCTATGGTAGAGGTCTACTAGTGCCTGCACCTGCAACATGTAAGGTAAATACCCCAAAAGGGGTCAGTACGGAATAAGTACTTAGTTTGTAAGGCTCAAATGAAACTGTACAATACATGAATATTTCAATGCACTCAAATGCATATGAATAATCAATATGAATAAGTAAACATTCTTCATTTTGGAAACCATGTGAATTACTTTCATTACTTTCTTTTCTTCTTTACTTCAATGCTTACTTGTCATTACATGTGTCACAATGTACCCGAGCCCCGACTGATCAGTGGGTCTTTACATAACATATCGTTATGTTGGGATCGGCTCGAGCTAGGCTTATGCCCCTAGAGCTTCCACCCTATGAATCAATGTATATAGCGGGACCGGCTCGAGCTAGGTTGTACCTCTAGAGCTGCCACCCATACAACATTTCAGGTTCGGCTTGAGCTAGGTTATTACCCCTAAAGCTGCCCCCTGTCAGGATCGGAACGAGCTAGGCTTATACCCCCAGGACTGCCCCCTGATCCAACAACCTCGGGATCGGCTTGAGCTAGGCATTTTGCCCCTAAAGCTGCCACCCATACTTGATCATTGACCACATATGCATTACTTTGAGATTGATATCTTTACTTGTGAGAGATTGGTACATTCACTTGTACATTACTTCTTTCATTACCTTTGAGAGATTGATACCAAGATAGTCACAACTTTACTTGAAGCTTTAGATCATTAACCAAAGAGTGAGAGACATGTGAATAAACATTGTTGGAAACATAACACCATTGGAGCCATTGAACAATAATCAATGAACAAGATACATGAATATAATCACTATTGGAACTTTGGAACGTAACCTTATTGGGCTTTTGGAACATTATTCATGAATATGAGACATGAGATTCACAATTGATCAATGAGTAGGAAATATATGATATTGACCATTGATAACCAGATATAGAATACCTTAGCACATTTCAGGATGGGACAAGCGTAATGCCAATGTGAATACTATTTGCCGCAGAAAGACACGGACAGAGTAACCTTACATACCTTGTACTCTCAATATGAATATACAATCCTAGATGTGCATACAACAGCCCCGCTCCTTATTTATGTGTCACTCTACAACACAAATATATAACGGAATTTACATTAACCACCAACTACCTTACAAATGCATATAACGTGAATGAGTTACATGTTTGCCTTTAAACATGCCATTTCCCCCTTGACAAAACCATTGATGAAATTATTATTCCCAAAATCCCCCAATATTACCAACATTGACCAATACATGATAATCAATACATTTCACATAACACTTCTCCTTTACACTTTCTTATCCACACCACATCACAAATAATCCATCAAAGTACCTTAATATACCTCATAGCACATATCGACCAAAATCCCACAATTTAAACTTATATGAAAATAACAAGTTTAATAACAAAATTACACCATACATGTTCATATTTTATCCATACCATGCTCTTTCATCAAAGGCACAAGTCCTAATTCAAGCTTGAATCTCATGGATCACAAATCTTATATAAAAACACAAAGTACCATGTCTAACACTTCCAAGCATAACCAACATGATTCACATACTCTCCCATGCATATAATATATTAATCCATAACAATAATCACTTACCTAGGCTTGGAAGATGATGATCTTGCTCCAAAGGTTGGCTTTGAACTCTTAGGGTTTGAGAGAAAAATGGTTGAGAAATATCTACAAAGGCATGTGATTTCCAAATGAATAAAAATCAGCCTTTGCCCTTTATATAGGCCCTTAATTTTTCATCCTTATCCACTCTTGGCATTTAATGCAATGATCTAGAAAGTCAAGGCAAGAATGGGTCGTTTGACCCATTTTGGCCCATGTCTTCTTTATCCTTTTGGCCCATTTATATAGCCCAATTCACTTAACCCAATAAAATCAATAATTCCTCATGTTTTAATCATCTCATATGCGTTACAACAATATTCCCACTCACGCTATGCATATCCATAGCCTCAATCCCAAAAATAAGTGATTCTAGCCATGTATGGCCTATTTTGATCATAAGGGTAAAACCGTCATTTTGACGCCAAATTCATTCTCGAGTAATTTTATCATACTAATATAATATTTTATTCATTTCATGTATATACTCATGGTTGTATAATAAACGTGGCAAAAATTGGCTCGGTACGACCCTAGATACCTTTGGGACTTAGAAAATTTCCAACTTTCAAAAAATGGAAAAACCAGCGTGGTACCCCCTTGGGCGCACCATCTTACTGCCTCTGGGCACAAAAATTTGGCCCAAATTGGTGTGGCACACCCCACACTTAGTTTTTCAAAAAATTTCGTTTTTTGACTTTTCTTCGCTGGTTTGGTTAGATACTTAAAGTCCTATTCTTTAACTTACTTCTTAACCTTAATATACTTTGTTTAGAGTTCCTCTTAGCCTCATTTTTAACCCCACAAATTCTCCATTAAAATCACAAAACACCTCCTACGAAGGTTTAATCACATATACAAGGCCAAATTCAATTATCTCATCATTAGCATTACAAAATACATACGTATGGCTCTCGACACCTAGGTAAACATTATTTAATGTCGTCAAGTAGAGTTGGGAAGGTATGGGGTGTTACATAAACCTATTAACCACACCACTAAATCTTTCTCACTATATAATCAACCATCCTTATCACAAAAAACTCATCAACATACACTTTCACTTTGCTTGATAGTTCTAAGTTCTTGCTCGTTGCATTAGCACAGTCCATTATTTGTCAACATTCCACAACTCAGGTATGCTCAAATTCTAGTTTCATTTTAGTTTAGTCTTTTGTTTTTTATAATGAAACCAACACAACTACCAAGTGTTGTAAGTAAGTAAACGGGTAGTTGTGTTGTGTTGTTGCTTATAGTTTGTTGGTCCAGTGTGGAAATCCAGAGGGTGAAGTTTGAGTAACCACAAAAAGGGTGATATTATGATTTTAATATGTTCAATATGTAGAAAAATAACATTGATAGTTTCAATATCGACTAGTAAAAGGGTTGCCCAGCAAGTGTTTGAAAATATGCCAAAGAGGACAAATCTGAAAACTCTTATGCTTGATGGCACAACTTACTGACCATCGGATAATTCACGATCCATCAAGTTAACCATCACCAGAATGCTCAAATTCACCAATTTTGGTTAAGTTCTGACGGCTTCATCGATGAATCGGCATTCACCCGATGGACCGTCAGACCAATCGTAGCAAGATGGTTTTTTCAGATGCATATTGTTTCAGCCTGACGATTGGAGTGACGAACCATAATTGACATGATGAACTATCACCTGATCCATCAAGGCTAAGCTATTTTAATTTTTAAATTTCCTCTTTTGTACTGTGTCTAACACTAGTCCACCGTAGGTACCATGCATCCTAAGCTATAATCAAAACAAGGTGGAGCATGAAAGAGGCAAGAATCAGAGACCATGGTCTCAAGGCTTAGAGATGAACTAGAAGTCGAGGGTGAGGCAACTGAGGTACCATCCTATAACAACAGACACAGCGAGCAGACACACATTTATCCCTCCCAATATGACTAGAAGGATAGGTTTTCAAGTGATTCTTCTAGTAGTAATGGGAAGAGTAATGACAGTTCAAGCTCTAACCCAGATGCTGAGGGTGAGAAAGAGGCTTCTACTAGCCCTGATAGGAACCAGAAAATAAAGAGATTAAGGTAATTCGCAGTAAATCTCAAAGGGTTCAAGAATCAATTAGATGGGTGGTTGAATGAGCTAAAAAGATCTATTATGATGGTCTTCAACCAACCCAATCCAGAGGCATGAAGAGATCAATGGATGAAGAATGGCAAATAGTCACAAAAGATCTACCAAAGTATCTGGACATCAAGAGACAGTTCAATAAATATGGTCTTAGCTCTCTGAGCACATCACCAGTTACCTATTATCCCACTATTTTCAGTGAATTCTTTGCCAATTACTTGGCTATCCTAGAGAAGGATTGCCCAAATGGGTAAAAATTAAGGAATAGAGTCAAAATTCCAGTTCTTAGAGTTTCAGTGGATATCTCGGACCACACAATCAACTGAATCTTATTTGGTCAGTTGTACACTATTCTAATAGTGACTCTCGAGGTTAATCATCATATGACTACTAATTCTACTCAGCGTCCATGGCTTGTCAGAGTTCTGACAAATAATGGAGAATCGTCTTAGTTGAATAACATGGAGCATATAGCCAAGTCTTCACTGAGTTTCAAGGAAAAGTTTTGGTAGGTTGTGGTGAGACTATGCCTGATGCCTACAATTGAAAATGTGAACCTAGACCCACAATGAGCTGTTTTTGTTGCATGTCTAATAGAGGGGCTGAAAATTAACGTTTGCCAAGTAATTGATGATGAGTTGTTTATGAAGGGGCACAAGACTGCTAGTACCTTGCCTTTTCCATGTCTCATTATGGAATTATGGAAGCGGACGAAGGTTCCTATCATTAATGGAGTGGACAATGAAGTAAGGGCGACAAAGAATTAAGATAATGAAAAGACACAGGATGATTCCAAGTTTGAGTTGAGGATTCACAAACCACCATCAGTTTGTCCCCAATCTCAAACTACTCCTGATACATATTATATCCCTAGAAGTATGCCTTTACCACTTATTGTTGTTTATCTACAGGATACCTCTGTATCATCTTGGGCTGCTTCTTTGTCTCCACATGCCGAAACTATCGACACTGCTTCCAGGTCACCCACTAAGTCAGAGTATCACTTCACCCCCATGAATTTTATGTATATTCTTAAAGCCCTAAAAAAGTTTGATAGGCAATTGACTACATGGGCCAAGATATTTAAGCCCTTCATAGATCAAATTCTAGAAGAGACTTTGAAGCCATATGCTAACCTGCGTGCCCGTATGGATGATATGAAGGAAAGAGTGAATAACAGACTAAATAAATTATCCATCCCAGGGTTTGAAAAGTTCATATCCAAGTGTAAGAAATCCCAAGAGGACATTGCCTATTTAAAAAATGTCCCAACCACTGGATTCCCAAATACTGCAATTGTGGAATCCAATGATGATGACCAAATTTTGGATTTGATGGGGTAATCATTGAAAGATAAGTTCATAGTGATATGCAAAAGTGGAGAGAAGAAGAATTCAAAGAAGAGGAAAAAAATAATGAGACACAAGAAGATAAAGATTTTAGGAAAGCTGTGAAGGCATCAAAAAAGAATGAAGAAGAAAGGTTCAAGTGGAGAGAGGATGAGACAGCTGGAGTATCTTCTATTACCGCACCGCGAGTTGGGACTACACCACCTGTGATACCGATACCCATCCCATGCATGATGAAGTTTCTGGTTTGAGCACCCCGATCACCACCGAGGTCACTATTGTAGATTCAGAGTCCACCAATGCCTCCAAGGACTTGCGAGACTCACATTCCTAAGGGCTTCTTAAGTATTCCATCCCTTGAACTTTTATTATTTATACACTGAAGACCAAGCATTTTTCTTTTGGTGGGGTGGGGTACTTGTGAGTCTGTCACCGCGAGGGTTTTAGTTGCCTGTGTTCTTTTCCCTCGGGTGCTATCTAGTAGAACCAACATATTTAGGATGTGTGTTTTTGTTTTTGTAATTATCATGTTTTTATTTATGTATTGTGTATGGAAGAAGTTAAGAAGGAATGAATAGAAGTTGTTGTTTTGAATATAAAAATGAGGACCCACTAAAAATTTTATGGTTGTGTTTGTAGTTTCATTTTTACAATTGATTGTTGTGGATATGTACTTGGCATCAAGAGTCTATAAATAAAGTGAAGCATACTTAAGCTTGAGTATGAGTCTGGTAATTCATGGATCGTTTCATTCAATGTTGTGTGTGTGTGAGGATTTTGCATTATTTCTTACTTTGTGTATGCATTTAAAACTTGCACAGTCTATTTTGTAGGTCATAAGCTAGTTGTATAGGATAGGATCATAGGCCTTGTTTGAATTTAGTCCATATTGCCCAAAAGAACTGTCCAAATAATGTATGTAAACCCCTTGATCCCTTATTTGAGCTTTTATAATCTCTTTATTCAAAAACTGCTAGCCTTCCCTTCTCTATCATTAAACTACTATTTTGGCCTGGTCCCTCCTTAGACATCGTGCACCTTAACTCAGGAAAATTGCCTAAGTTGAGGGTGGCTACTGTATAAAGGTTTGATGAATGAATATAGTTATGAAATAGGCAGGGTTTGAATTAAAAAAGCGGGAGTTGAATTAAAGAAGACCCTAGAAGTGTGCACAAATAAAGAAGAAACTATGGGTGTATGAAAAAGAAAAAGAGCATAATAGAAGAAGACTAAAAAAAAGTGAATAAAAAGAGAATGGAGAATGCATGAATTATGGCGTACTCAATAAAGGAGATTTGTTAAAGTAACGAGGAAAACTTGAATTGGAAAAATAAGTGGTTTATGGTTTAATGAATGTCAAGGAAGACTGAATCAATGTTTCCAAATATATCACCAGCACCAAGACTACGTTACAAGCCAAATAAAGTCCTGCAGTGATCCTTGTTGACTAGCTGAGGAATCTTGGGGAATTGTAAGGGCAAGCTTATGATTTTGCATGTGCATCATTTGAAATTTGTTGTGAAAGAGAGATTTGTATTCCAGTCCCTGGTTTTTTCCTATATGTATGTGAGGGACTTCTTTGCTGTGAGGGCATGTGAATGAGACTTGAACTTACTAGTTATTAGATTTGACATCTTGAGTGTATGTAGCATCACTTATTTATAGTGTAATGCCAAGCATGGATCCCTGCTAGTTGGTTAATGAATAACTCATACATATGTTGCCAATCAATGTGTGAGGTATATCTTATTATACAACAACAGGTTGTTCTTTTGAACTCTGGATGCTAACATGATACAGTGTTGTTTCAATTGCTTAAGGACAAGAAAACGTTCTAAGTTGAGGGTGTTGATGTGTCGTATTACAATGACACATTTTAAATCTTTAAATAAGGATAATTTCATGTTTTCAAGACACCATTATTGTTTATAATGTGTTTTGTGTTTACTTTTAGCCCGATGACAGATAAGAAAGGAAATTGTGTTGTAAATAGGGGGTGACATCTCTTCTGATGGACCATCAGCGTCTTGAAAAACTGACACACCTCCCATCAATCCAATGCAGAATGGATAGAAAACTGAATCTAGGTAACGACCCAGGTGATGGGCCGTCAGGGCCTCGATGGACCGTTACCCATACATGTCGCGCATAAATAGATTCACCCAATTATTGATGTTAGAAGATGATCTTTTTGATGGATCTTTAGGTCCTCGATGGACATCCACCCTAACTATCAGTTCCAAAATAAAGGTGATTTAAATTAGACTCCAATGACAGTCCAGGCGATGAACCGTCACCCCTCTTATGATCCGTCAGGCAACTCGTCAAGGTGAAAGTGACAACTCAGTTTTTAATTTTAAAATCCAATTTCTTTGGAGCCTTTAAATACCTAGTCTAGGGTTTAGAATAGGCATCTTCGATACTTCAAACATTTTTGGTAACGCTATTCTCTAGAGAAATGACATTCGTAGGGAAAAAGCACATGATTCTTAGTATTTTTAAAGATTGGGATTCTTAATTTCTCTTTGTAAGGGTTGCACTTTACATTATGAAAATTATTTGTTTCATCTTTTTTCTTATCATGAGTGGCTAAAAAACCCTATAAATAGGGTTATGGAATACTTGGTGGAAAATTATTTTTGGGTCTATGTGTTATTGAATTTATGTTAATCTTGTGATTATATTACTAAATTTCTTTGGTTTAATGGATTTCTAATGGTTGAAAACATTGGAATAAGCCCTAAGTTTAAATTGCTTGAACAAAGACGTTAACAATAGGAAAAGTAATTAGTGACAAGAATTCGGAGTTCCTAACCTTCGAATAAAGATTAATGCTTTGACAAGATGAATATCTTGAGGCTTAGATCAAGTTGTAATCACATCACTTTAAGTTCGAAAGAATTGAAGTGAAAATGATCCAATTCAGTTGGAAAACACTTAGATGAACAATTGGAATCAATTGCTTTATAATTGCATATGTTGATATAAATTCATGTTCTGACTAACCCGGAAGTGATTGGAAACCAAGGTGAACACAATCCTAGTTTGTTTTCTCTACATTGATTTAAGCGTTGCAAATTTATCTATCATAAATTGATACAATTGATATTAGTTCTAATCTTACAATACGAAATTCCCCTCTTTTCATGGAAATTGTGGATTAATAGTCATTTGAACAACATATAACCTAGTTAACACCATATTCCCTGTGGGATTCGATCCCCACCATTGTTGGGTTCGATATTTGACGACGATAGCTTACACTTCTTTAAAAAGAGTTGTAATTTGGGTCATGATGGTACCTACCCCATCCCATACCCTATGTAGGTAAGCCCAACACAAAAAGAGATAAAGATGCAGAAAAGAAATAAATGAAACCCATATGGGAGACTTTATGTCATTCCCCAAATTCCAACGGGACGGACTGGTACCCAAAGCCGTTGAGGCTCGAGAGAACCAATCTTTTCTTATGATCCTCCTCATGCATGTCTGTCTATGAATAGCATTCTATCTCATGTAACTTATAAAATATGAAATGCTAATGACGGAAGTCATGGAAACATATACTATATATGAAACTTGGCCGTTAGGGCCATCAAGTCAAAATGGAAATACAAGTCTTATCTTCGTCATCCCACATCCGTCTACAAAGCCTCTATAGATACATAACCATAACCAACCTAGATTCGGGACACCACCCCGCTCTATATACACATACAATACCAAAACATAAGTACACATGACTTGGAAAGCCCCGAACCAACTGGAGCTCACCAATGATCCACAACTGTCTCGTAGCCTACGAAAGAGGTCTACTATCACCTGTGCCTATAGCAAGTAATGTAAGTCCCCCGAGGGGGTCAGTACGAAGAATGTACCGAGTATGCAAGGCTATAAGAATTATATGATACATAAATACTTTAATGGAAATAAATCTACTTGAATAACCAATATGGATAAGTCATCATTCTATATGTATGGAAATATGTACATTAGATGGATTACTTTCTTTACTTTTACGCTCATTCATTCGTCACTCACTTCTTCATTCAATACTCATCCTTCCATTCTTACAATGCCTGGGCCCCAAGCTGATCAGTGGGTATTCAATAGTTTTTGGGATCGACCCATGCTAGGCTTTTCTTTTGCCCCTGGGATACCACCCGTAGTAGCGGGATCGACCCATGGTAGGTGTTCTTTTCACCCCAGGGATACCAGCCGCAGATATTGGGATCGACCCATGCTAGGTATTTTAACCCCTGGGATACCACCCAAGAACACATCACTTCTCTTTACAACATTACTTCTTTAATCTTGGAAAAAGTTCATTCGATGATTATATCATTATTGGAAACACATAGATGCTTACTTTATGCCTTTACGCTCGTGAGATTGATACTTTTGTAGTTGTAACATTATTGGAAGCTTTGGAACCTAACATTATTGGAACTTGGAACCATGTCGATGATTATGTGATACATGAGTGACAATAGATCAAGAATAAGGTATATATTATTAACAATAGATGATAACATGAAATGAGATGCCTTAGGACATTCCGGAAATGAGTAAGTACAATAACAAGGTGTACACTATATGCTGCAGAAGGATATGGAAAGAGTAACCTTACATAACTTATCTCCTCAATACGACTATACAATCCTATATGTGAACACAACAGTCCAGCTCTTTCCTTACATTTTACTCTACAACACAATTACATAACGGAGCTTACATTAACAATCAACTACCTTACAAGTGTACAAGACGACAATGAGGTATATAACTACCGTATAATGTCACTTCACCCTTTGCAATACCATTTACGACATTGTCATATCAACAACATCACAACATGCCCAGCATTGACCAAAATATCACAATTTAATAGCATTTCGTACCAAGTTTGTTCTTTACATTTCTTCATCAACACAACGTCACACATACTCCCTCAAATCACCTCCATACACTTCACAACAACATATCGGCCAAAATCCCATAATTTACACTTATAGAAAAATAAAAAGTTTAGAATCATAATCACACCATACATGTTGATATCTCATCCATACCATTCACTTTTATTCAAACATCAAGTCCTTTTTCAAGTTTAAATAACAAGAATGACACATCTTTAGCAAAAAGCAAAAGTTCACTATTCAACACTTGCCAACATAACCATCATGCTCTACACCATATATCATGCATATAATATACTAAAGTTCAAGAATAATCACTTACCTAAGCTTTCTAATGGATGATCTTGTCCAAGAAGATGGCTTAGGGTTTGAAGTTGAGAGAAAAGGCTTGTGGAAATTTCTAGATTTGGTATGAGAGTTTTGTGTGATAAAAAGCTGATTTTGGGCCCTTTATATATCCCTCAAGTCATACTTAGCCATTCTTTAGCATTAAATGTTATGTTTGGCTTGGTCAATGGAAGAATGGGTCATTTGACCCATTTGGCCCATGTCTTTTGCCTTATCTTAGGCCTTCATTGAGCCCAATTCACTTAATCCAATAAAATCAATAATTTCTCATGTTTAAATCATTTCATACGTGTTACAACAATATTCCCACTCACGCAATTTATATTCGTAGCCTCAATTCCAAAAATAAGTGATTTTAGCCATGCATGACTTATTTTGATCGAAAGGGTAAAAACGTCATTTGGATGCCAAATTTGTCCACGAATAATCTTATCAAAATGGAATGCCAATATACAACTTCAATTATCCCATGTATAGGCTCGTGGTTGGAGAAGAAATGTGGCAAAAAGCAGCCCGGTACGCCCCCGGGCACCCTTGGGACTTAGAAAAATTTCCAACATTTGAGAGGTGTGCACAAGCAGCCTGGCACGCCCCTGGGTGCGCCACCTTGCTGCCTGCCCAAAAACTTTGGGCAAAAAGTGGCCTGGCACGCCCTCTGGCGCGCCTGGCCTATTTTTTTTTGAAAATTTTTGTTCTTCGACTTTTCTTTGCGGATTTGGTTAGATACTTCAAGTTCTATTCTTTAACTTACTTCTTACCTTTAATATCCTTTGTTTGGAGGTCCTCCAAGACTCATTTTCAACCCCAAAAATGCTCCACTAAGTCACAATACACCTTCTGCGAAGGTCTAATCACATGTACTATGCCCAATATCATTTATCTCATCAATAACATTACAAAATACATACTATGGCTCTCGACACCTAAATAAACATTGTTAAATGTCATAAAGTAGGGTTGGGAAGGTACGGGGTGTTACATTCTTCCCCCCTTAGAAACATTCATCCTCGAATGTTAGTAACATTGTTTCACTGTAACAACTTAAGTCGAAGTGAATCCTTCACATTATCACATCCGGACGTAATACTTGTAAAGACTTACTTATTATGATTCCAATTCTGTATCTTGAACTTTTTCTTCCATGTACAACAATTACGAGTACTTTAGACTTCATTAGTTCTTCGGTTTCCCTTGTGATTTCTTCTACATGCTAATTTCTCCAATAGTGCCTTTACGAAAGCTACTTCTGCATCTCTTTATTCCTTCACTTATCGATCTAGAACAAAAATAGGTAACAATACGTACCTTTTCATGTGTGATATCCTACGTGACTTGTAGATCTCCACTAGGAACAATACGGGATAGTCTCCTATACAATTTCAAAGCATCAAATATGAAATACTGAATGAACTGTGAAGAGTTTTTGGACTAGTGCTGCTAGCTACGCAAAGTGCCCAAGTCTTGGACAATTTCCCTTTCTTTCCGAATCTCATTATCTTTTCTTTTTTTTTTTCCTCTTTTTTTTTCATTGGTGAAAATGTCACAAATACCTAATCACCTATGGTACATTTTAATTCCCTTCTCCTAATATCGGCATATGATTTGTATCGGCTCTGGGTCATTTGTAGCTACTATTATATCACCTTCACCTTCTCTATAACTTGATGAACAAAATCTAACCTGAGCAAAGGGAATTTCATCAGCTGTAACCCATCCAATTGGTGATCTATATTTCCTTTCATATAAAGCTTCGTAAGGTGCTTTTTGATACTTTTATTATAAGCAATTTCAAAAAACGATAGATGTTTATCCCTACCGCCTTTAAAGTCCAATGTACAAACTCGTGACATATCTTTAATTGTTCATATAATCCATTCTATTTTTCCATCCATCCGAGGATGATAGCCGTACGTACATCCACCTGTGTACCCATGCTTTACTAAAATGACTTCCAATACTGTGCCATAAAGTGATCTCTCTTATTTAATATAAGAGTGAGTGGAATCCCATGTAATCGTACTATCCCTGTAACATACAACTTTGCATAATGTTTAGCTGCATCGGTGGTCCTAACTGGTAGGACATACGCAGACTTGGTAAGCCTGTCAACTCTTATCGATATGGAATCAACCTTCGCAGTGTACGAGGCAACCCTGTGATTAAATCCATGTTATTCATGTTCCACTTCCAAACTGAAGGGTGATACATTTCATAAACATATAGATTTCTGATGCCATACTGTTAATCACTGACCGCTTGGACATTTAGCTACACTTCCTCCAATGGGCTTTTCATGTAACCTTACTAAGGCATCTCTGCTAAACCTTGGTACATTTTGGTTTCTTCTGAATAAATACAATACCCTGAACGATGTCCCTCTGGCATAATTCCTTTCCTTAAGTACTCCCTTTTTACATAAGATCAGATGTTTTTGTCAGGCCTTGCTATACATTCCCTTTTGGTTGTGATAACATAGAACCCGCATACTACTTTTCTTTCACTTCAGCTACAAATGAAGGTTCTGTCGCAATTTGCCCTATAATTCTTTCATCTGGAGTTTCAAGAAAATGAACCCCCAAACCGACTAATTGATGTAATTCCTTGACTATTATTTTTTTTTTGGTCAACTGGCTACTAGTGCTTCCTATTGTGTTGTGACTTAACGCATCAGCTATTACACCTGCTTTTCCCAGATGGGATATCAATATCATAGTCTATTAATAGGTTCAACCATTTCTGTTGTCTCAAGTTTAGGTCCTGTTGATTAAGGATATATTGCAATCTCTGATGATCAGTATATATATCAATATGAACCCTACACAGATAATGGCGCCGTACACTTTTGAAAACAACCATCACGACTGCAAGCTCAAAATCATGTGTTAGTTAATGGTCTTCATATGGACACAACTGTCGTGAGGCATATGCTATCACATTACCATGCCGCATCAGTACACACCATAAACCAATACAGGTGCAGAGGTTAACTTATTATTCTCAACTCTTGAAAACTACTCTCATATGCATCCTTCCGTTGAAACTTAGTTACCTTGTATGTTCATTTCATTAAAGGTATAGAGGGAGAAGAAAATCCTTCTACAAATCCTCTATAATATCTTGCCACTCCGAGAAAACTATGACTCTCGATAGGAGTCATAGGCCTTGGCCAATTCTTCACGGCTTCTATATGTCTTTTGTGTATCATCACTTATTCCTTTATCTGACACAAAGTGACCTAAAAATGCTACTAATTTTAATCAAAATTCATGCTTAGAAAACTTTGCGTCCCACTTATGATGCGAAGAATCTGTAACACCTATCGTACGTGATTAGCAGGGTTCACTTGTGATTCTGAAGAAACTCATATATCATCTATAACCACCGTCACGAATATATTTATGAATGGCTGGAACGTTCTGCTCATCCAACTCATAAGTCTACTGGTGCATTCGTTAGCCCATTTGACATAACTAAGAATTCATAGTGACCATCCCGTGTTCGGAAAGCTGCCTTGGGTATAACTTTTTTTCTTTAACCCCTACTTGATAATAACTCGCTCTCAAGTCAGTCTTTGAGGAATCTTTGGCACCCTGGAATTGGTCAATTAACTTATAAGTTCCGAGAAGGAAATCTTTATTCTTAATTGTCACCCTCCCAGTTGTCGATAATCAGTACACGTTCTCAATGTGCCATTTTTCTTTTGTACGATCAATACTGAGGCACCCCAAAGGAATATACTAGGCCTTGTGAACCCCTTGTCCAACAAGTCCTTTAATTGCTCCTACAACTCCCACAATTCTGTTGGAGTCATTCTATACGGAGGAATAGAGATAGGCACAATGCCTAGAATCACATCAATATCAAGCTCTACTTTCCATTTTAGGAGATACATCCAGTAATTCATTTACTACTGGAATCGATTAAAGTGTTGGTACCCTCACCTCGGTATCCCGTACTCTTACTAGGTGACAAAGATACCCCTTGGATATTATTTTCTTTACCTTACTATAGGAAATGAATTTCCCTTTGGTGCTCCCACATTACCCTTCCATGCAAGAACATTCTTTTATGGAAAAAATGAAAATGTAACTCCTTAGTTCGGCAATCCTTCGTGGCATAACAAGAAGCCAACCAATCCATACCCATAATAACCTCCAAGTTTACCATTTCAGTTAAGTAAGCTCAACCAGTGTGTCATAACCACAATGGATTACTATACAGTTATGATATACTCTTTTAGCTATCATAGATTCACAACTAGTGTAGGTACTTCAGACGGCTTACCTAGTAATTCTCATGTTCCTTTTAAAAAAAACATATGACAATGTACAACTCGGGTCAATCAATGAAAATATATTATGTGAAAAGACAGATAATGTACCTGTCACTATATCAGGAAAAGCCTTCGAGTCCTGCCAACCCGCAATGGCATAAGTACGATCCTGAGTTCCGCTCGAACTAGCTACCCCTCTAACATATCTGCCACGATCAGCAGGTCATGCACCTCTACCTAGAGGAGGCACCAATGATGTCAGTGCAACGGTTTGTCCCATAGGTCGTGCCATGCCACACGTGTTCCTTTGTGGACACCCTCTTACCTTGTGCCCTAGCACGCCGCAATGATAGTAAACATTCATTCCAACCCGGCATTCGCCTGCATGGAATTTCCTGCAGCGCTGGCACAACTGACGAAAAGACCCTAGTTGGTTCACATCTCTGTGTGCTTGATATCCCACTGTCTGGAAATCCTGAGTCTTACTTTTTTGCCCAAACTGGTTGCTTCTAAACCCTTGGAGTAGAGGGGGAACAATTGTTGTAGAATGAGAAAATGATGGCCTAGAAATTCTGTGAGAACTCTGAGGCCCAAATTCTCCTTGGGACGCCATGAAATGTCCCGTAGGTTTCGCTCTCTTTGATAATCCTCCTTCTAATTCTTGCATCCTTTTCTTCTGCCTTTGTTCCTCCATCTGCTGCGCAAGAGCTTGTCTTCGAGCTTGTACAACGACTATACGGGTCAATAGTTGCACCGCACTCATTAAATCCTACTCAATAGTATTAACGGGCAGTTCTAAAGATAATTCTCTCCTACTCGGCTCTTCTGGAGCTGGAAAAGTAGAGGAGGCCCGCGATGCAATTTCAATGTCCGCTCCACCTTGACTAGCTTGGTCAGGTGGGAATCTACTCGATCCTCCTCCGGTAAGCCTAACTACCTTCTACCCTTTATCTCTACCCCGTCTTGTCCTCGGCATTGTACTATACCAAAAAAAACAATTACCTTGGTCAAATATAATTCAACAATACAACATTGGCTCTATTGCATGATCTAGAAATGAAGAATAGAAACAACTCCTAAATGTCTCGTAGCCTCCAACTTATAAACGTGGTGCACAACACATCCATAAGTAAGACTCTACTCAGACAAGGCTTTGTAGACACCCTTAGGACGACCTACTCTAATACCACTTTTGTCACGCCCCAAATTCCAACAGGACGGACTGGCACCCGAAGCCGTTGAGGCCCGAGAGAACCAACATTTGCTTATGATCCTCCTCATGTATGTCTCTCTATGAATAGCATTTTATCTCGTGTAACTTATAAAATATGAAATGATAATGGTGGAAGTCATGTAAACATATACTATATATGAAACTTGGCCGTTAGGGCCATCAAGTCAAAATGGAAATACAAGTCTTATCTTCGTCATCCCACATCCGTCTACAAAGCCTCTATAGATACATAACCATAACCAACCTAGAGTTGGGATACCACCCCACTCTATATACACATACAATACCAAAACATAAGTACACATGACTCAGAAAGCCCCGAATCAACTGGAGCTCACCAATGATCCACAACTGTCTCGTAGCCTACGGAAGAGGTCTACTAGCACCTGTGCCTGCAGCAAGTAATGTAAGTCCCCCGAGGGGGTCAGTACGAAGAATATACCGAGTATGCAAGGCTATAAGAATTATATGATACATAAATACTTCAATGGAAATAACTCTACTTGAATAACCAATATGGATAAGTCATTATTCTATATGTATGGAAATATTTACATTACATGGATTACTTTCTTTACTTTTACGCTCATTCATTCGTTCGTCACTCACTTCTTCATTCACTACTCATCCTTCCATTCTTACAATGCCCGGGCCCCAAGCTGATCAGTGGGTATTCAATAGTTTTTGGGATTTACCCATGCTAGACTTTTCTTTTGTCCCTGGGATACCACCCGTAGTAGCGGGATCGACCAATGCTAGGTGTTCTTTTCACCCTTGGGATACCACCCGTAGATATTGGGATCGACCCATGCTAGGTATTTTAACCCCTGGGATACCACCCAAGAACACATCACTTCTCTTTACAACATTACTTCTTTAATCTTGGAAAAAGTTCATTCGATGATTATATCATTATTGGAAACACGTAGATGCTTACTTTATGCCTTTATACTCATGAGATTGATACTTTTGTAGTTGTAACATTAGTGGAAGCTTTGGAACCTAACATTATTGGAACTTGGAACCATGTCGATGATTATGTGATACATGAGTGACAATAGATCAAGAATAAGGTATATATTATTAACAATAGATGATAACATGAAATGAGATGCCTTAGGACATTCCGGAAATGAGTAAGTACAATAACAAGGTGTACACTATATGCTGCAGAAGGATATGGAAAGAGTAACCTTACATAACTTATCTCCTCAATACGACTATACAATCCTATATGTGAACACAACAGTCCAGCTCTTTCCTTACATTTTACTCTACAACACAATTACATAACGGAGCTTACATTAACAATCAACTACCTTACAAGTGTACAAGACGACAATGAGGTATATAACTACCGTATAATGTCACTTCACCCTTTGCAATACCATTTACGACATTGTCATATCAACAACATCACAACATGCCCAGCATTGACCAAAATATCACAATTTAATAGCATTTCGTACCAAGTTTGTTCTTTACATTTCTTCATCAACACAACGTCACACATACTCCCTCAAATCACCTCCATACACTTCACAACAACATATCGGCCAAAATCCCATAATTTACACTTATAGAAAAATAAAAAGTTTAGAATCATAATCACACCATACATGTTGATATCTCATCCATACCATTCACTTTTATTCAAACATCAAGTCCTTTTTCAAGTTTAAATAACAAGAATGACACATCTTTAGCAAAAAGCAAAAGTTCACTATTCAACACTTGCCAACATAACCATCATGCTCTACACCATATATCATGCATATAATATACTAAAGTTCAAGAATAATCACTTACCTAAGCTTTCTAATGGATGATCTTGTCCAAGAAGATGGCTTAGGGTTTGAAGTTGAGAGAAAAGGCTTGTGGAAATTTCTAGATTTGGTATGAGAGTTTTGTGTGATAAAAAGCTGATTTTGGGCCCTTTATATATCCCTCAAGTCATACTTAGCCATTCTTTAGCATTAAATGTTATGTTTGGCTTGGTCAATGGAAGAATGGGTCATTTGACCCATTTGGCCCATGTCTTTTGCCTTATCTTAGGCCTTCATTGAGCCCAATTCACTTAATCCAATAAAATCAATAATTTCTCATGTTTAAATCATTTCATACGTGTTACAACAATATTCCCACTCACGCAATTTATATTCGTAGCCTCAATTCCAAAAATAAGTGATTTTAGCCATGCATGACTTATTTTGATCGAAAGGGTAAAAACGTCATTTGGATGCCAAATTTGTCCACGAATAATCTTATCAAAATGGAATGCCAATATACAACTTCAATTATCCCATGTATAGGCTCGTGGTTGGAGAAGAAATGTGGCAAAAAGCAGCCCGGTACGCCCCCGGGCACCCTTGGGACTTAGAAAAATTTCCAACATTTGAGAGGTGTGCACAAGCAGCCTGGAACGCCCCTGGGTGCGCCACCTTGCTTCCTGCCCAAAAACTTTGGGCAAAAAGTGGCCTGGCACGCCCTCTGGCATGCCTGGCCTATTTTTTTTTTGAAAATTTTTGTTCTTCGACTTTTCTTTGCGGATTTGGTTAGATACTTCAAGTTCTATTCTTTAACTTACTTCTTACCTTTAATATCCTTTGTTTGGAGGTCCTCCAAGCCTCATTTTTAACCCCAAAAATGCTCCAAAAAGTCAATAACATTACAAAATACATACTTATGGCTCTCGACACCTAAATAAATATTGTTCAACGTCGTCAAGTCGGGTTGGGAAGGTACGGGGTGTTACACTTTATATAAAGTCAGGCTAAATATATATAAATCAACTCCAAAACTAAACAACTATAAACCAAACCCCAATATCTAGTGTCATGAGTAAAGAGCACTAATAATATTGACATAGAATACGAAAATAGATGTCTCTATCTCTGGAAAGTAAAATAAAGAATAGATAATAGAAATGAGGGAGGCTAGAATAGAATCCAGATGGGACGCTTATCAATACTTTGAAAAGTCTCAATGCAGCATGATAATGGGTATCACTTTAATTAGGATCTTCATCAAAAGGGTACAGAAAGTAGGAATGAGTACGGCCCACTTGTATCAGTAGGCATCACAGGCGGACCAAGCAAACTAGAAAACAAAATTTATAAAAGATACTATGGGCGCGCTTCCACCTGCATACAGAAAATTTCCCTATGGTGGCTCAAACTATATATCCTAACAGTACATATAATTCGACTATAATAACAATATAAGAATAACTACACACGAATATATAAAAGAAGGATAAATTACACAACTAGCTCAAAATATAAAAAATACAAATGATGCAATGCAATGGCATGATAAGGATGCAATTTCCCAATATCACCGTGTATACACCTTCCAAGAATAAGCTTCAAGCGTAGGACCCATGGGGGGCTCGCAACCCATATACTATCACAATATCATATCTCAATCAACTTTACTAGGAAATCCCTTGGTCAAGGCATTTTATAAGGTGCTTCATTTTCTTTCAAAATTAGTAATTCTCTAGGGTACAAATCCCATGAAAATGGATGAATGAAATGAGTAAGCATACTCATAACAAATACAATATCGTGTAATGAATCAACTCAATAATGGTATAATTGAGCTCAAATCTCCTCAAATCTCAACAGATCATGATATAAGCTATCGCATGGCACCACAGTAATAAAGAGTCATGTGAAACATCAATAATATTAATTCACAATAATAATAAAGACAAAAAATGCTCAAATAAGAAAAATACCATCCCCCTCACAGGCATCACAATAATAATATGTCACGCCTCAAATTCCAATGGGGCGGACTGGCACCCAAAGCCGTTAAGGCCCGAGAGAACCAATCTTCATTCATGTACATTCATATGACTTTCCCTGAGTGAACAACATGCTATCTCATGTAAATGCAAAATACCAATGGCGGAAGTCAAGGAGAAAATATGATATATATATATATATATGAAACTTGGCCGTTAGGGCCATCGAGTCAAAATTGACATACATTCCTTCATTTATCTCACCACGTACGTCTACAAAGCCTCTAACAGATACATATACATAACCAACCTAAAGTTGGGACAAGTCCCCGCGTTATACAATGTTTAAATAGTACCAAAACCAATATGTACACAAGTGACTCAGAAAGCCACCGAACCGAATTGGAGCTCACCAATAATCAGTAGATGACCCGCAGTCTACTGTGGAGGTCTACTAGCACCTGTGCCTATAGCAAGTAAGGTAAGTCCCCCAAGGGACGTCAGTACGAAGAATGTACTGAGTATGTAAGGCTGTAAGAACCTGCATGATACATAAGTATTTCAATGGAAACAAACAAGTGAAATAATCAATATGGATAAACCTCCATTTTGTATATATGGAACTATGTACATTGCTTTCATTACTTTCATTTTTCGTTCACTCTTTCATATCATTATCATTCATATAATATCCTCATTCATATATATATATATATATATATATACATATATATATATATATTTATTCAAGTGATACAAGTGATATCCCCGGACTCAACTGATCAGTGGGAGAATAACATAATAATCGGGATCGACCCTTGCTAGGCTTTTTCATTTTCCCCTGGGATACCGCCCGTAATATTGGGATCAACCCGAGCTAGGCTTTTTCTTTGCCCTTGGGATGCCACCCATAGTATTGGGATCAACCCGAGCTAGGTGATTCTTCCACCCCTGGGATGTCACCCAAGAATATAGTGATATTGGGATCGACCCTTGCTAGGTGTTACTTTCACCCCTGGGATACCACCCACAATTATACAAACAATTATGCATTACTTCCGTTCTTTTGTTATAAGATTGACACATTAGTGGTTGAAACATTATTGGAACTTTGGAACATAACGTTATTGGAACTTTGGAACAATGTCCACAATTATGTGACGCATGATTAATAATTGGTCAATGAATAAGAAACATGTGAATAACAATATATGACAACCTAAAATGAGATACCTTTGAACATTTCGAAATGGAACAAGTATAATGTCAATGTGAACAATGTGTGCTGCAGAAGGATACAAAAAGAGTAACCTTACATACCTTATCTTCCCAATTTGAATATACAGTCCTATAAGTGAATACAATAATCCAGTTCCTTCCTTACGTTTTACTCTACAACACTAACGAAACTCATATTAACAACTAACTACACTACAAGTGCATAAAACGACAATGAACTACATGACTGCCATTTAACGTCATTTAACCCTTAAAAATACCATTCACTGCATTACTATACCAAAAACACCACAAAATACCACACATCAACCAAGACATCATAAACCAATAGAATTTCACACCAAGTTTATACCTTACACTTCCTTATTAACATCACGTCACATTTACTCCATAAAGTCATCTCAATAGCTTCCACAATAACACATTAACAAAAATCCACAATTGATACCATTCAATATACCTCTGGGATACTCCTTTAAAGTCATTCAAAAGGTACCATAAGTTGATAATTGCATCCATAAAGGGTATTGGGGCCTTGGGGGGTCAGAGAGATGCAAAAACAATCGAAACGGGGTTCTATACTAACCTGCGAAGCCACCTGCACCTGAAGGTGGATGAGGTTCAGCCTCAGGTTACCCTTGGCCCTGTCCAGGGCCACCTGTGTTGGCATCTGCGCCCGCAGGTGCCCCGTCCGCGAGGGTGGGTGCCCGTTTCAGCCTCCAAGGGTCATTTTAGGGTCCTTTTTCGTAATAAATGGTCCATGTCCATAATTAAGCTTATCTTTTAATATTTTAGGTTATATTTGATGCCAACAAACAATCATGGTTTCACAACACACATGAACATCACCAAAACTACATTTTCCTTTTAATACGTCACCAATTCCATGCAAAATTTCACAACAACAATTCCAAATGTTATACACAAGGAGAAAGTAAGTTAAGGGCATAAACACATCTTACATGTTGATATTTAATCCATCAATTTCACTTCCTTCAAGACCACAAGTCCACTTTCAAGTTAATAAGGGAAAACCCTTTACCGATTAAGCAAACATAGACTGTTTCACACATAGTGAACTACTCAACACTTTGTCAACATAACCAACGTGATTTATACACCCTCACATGCATATAATATATTAAACAATGAGAGTGAACACTTACCAAATCTTACAAAATAGGGGTCTTGTCCAAAGAGATAGTTTCTTATGGTTTGTGGGAGAAGAGAGAATATTGTGGAAAATTCTAGAAATGGCATGTGTATTTTGTGGAATAAAATCTGATTTTTGTGCCTTTATATAGGCCCTCATGGTCATACTTATTCACATAGTCATAAATGTTATGTTTACTTGGTCAATTGTAGAATGCATCATTTCTCCATTTGGGCCATGCTTTTTACCTCACTTTGGGCCTTAAAGTGAGCCCATTTGCTCAAGATTAGTTTATCCCAATAACTTCCATGAATAATATACCATCTATGACAACTTAATTAATTCCATGAAAATTAGGGTAGTTGCATGAGTTTAGAAGTGTACGGGGTGTTACATCCTTCTCCCCTTAGAAACATTCGTCCTCGAATGTTAGTAACCTTATCCAATATAAGCAAATTCAAGTCTAAGTGCCTTCTTCATATTATCTCATACATATAATGCTCACATATACTTACTTGTTTTTTCTCCAATTCCGCGTCTTGAACTTTCTACTCCATTTGAAACAAATGAGGGTAATTGGACTTCATCCTTTCCTCGGCTTCCCATGTGATCTCTTTTACTTGCTGATTTCTCCAAAGTACCTTTACGGAAGCTACTTATTTATTCCTCAACCTCTTCACTTGTTGGTCTAGAATAGCAATAGGTACTTCCTTATATGTGAGATCTTCCATAACTTGCAAATCTTCAATGGGAGTAATATGAGATGGATCTCCTATGCACTTTTGAAGCATCGAAATATGAAACACTGGATGAACTGTGGAGAGTTCTTGGGGTAGTTCCCATTCATACACAACTTGCCCAAATCTTCAAATAATTTCATATGGCACGCTATATAGGGACAACTTTCCTTACGTTCCAAATTTCATTACCCCTTTTATTGGTAACACTTTCAAGAATACCCAATCACCTATGGCAAATTCTAGCCCTCTTCTTCTAACATCGGCATATGACTTGTGTCGACTTTGGGCCATTTGTATCCGTTATTGTATCACCTTAATTTTCTCCATAGCTTTCTTGATGAACAAGATCTGGCCCAAATAAGACAGTTTCACTCGCTTCGAGCCATCCAATTATGATATACACTTCCTTCCATATAAAGCTTCATAAGGTGCCATTTTGATACTTGAATGATAGCTATTGTTTTAGGCAAATTCAATAAGAGGTAGATGATCATCCCAACTACCTTTAAAGTCTAATGTGCAAGCTCGTAGCATATCTTTAAGTGTTTGGATAGTACGTTCTTCTTGTCTATCATTCGAAGGGTGAAAAGTTGTACTCCAACTCACTTGGGTTCCCAAACTCTTCTGAAAGATTTCCAAAAATGTGCAGCAAATTGACCTCCCCTGTATGATATAATAGAAATTGGAACTCTGTGTAGTCGCACTATCTCTCCAACAACAATCGTGCATACTCTTCAGCTGTATAAGTAGTCTTGACCAGTAGGAAATGGACCGACTTGGTAAGCCTATCAACTATTACCCCTACGAAATCAAATTTCCACAATGTACGAGGCAACCCTATGATAAGATCCATGTTAATCATGTCCCACTTCCAAACTGGAAGATTTATACATTGTAGATAACCTCCAGGTTTTCTGATGCTCTACTTTTACTTGTTGACAATTCTGTCACTGAGCTACAAATTCTGCAATGTTCTTCTTTATGTTACCCACCAATACATTTCTTTTAAATCCTGATACATTTTGGTAGCTCCCGGATGAATAGAATATCTTAAATGATGTGCCTCCATCATAATCTGTCTTCTTAGCTCATCCACATCAGGTATACACAATTTATTCTGACACTGACTCACTTCCCCCGACGTAAGGTCAAATGCCTTCGTCATACCTTGTTGTACCTTCTTTTCAGCTGAAACAAATAGGGTCCGCATACTGTTTCTCTTTCACTTCAGCTACTAAGGAAGATTCTGCTTCATTTTACACTATAATTCCTTTATCTGGGGTTTCAAGAAGACGAACTCCCAAGCTGGCTAGTTGGTATAGATCCTTGACTATACCTTGATTTTTTCTTCAACTGTCTATTAGTGCGTCCTATTGCTTTGCGATTTAATGTATCAGCTACCACATTTGCTTTCCCCGGATGGTATAAGATATCACTATCATAATCGTTTAGTAATTCCAGCCACCTTCGTTGTCCCCAATTTAGGTCCTTCTGCTTAAAATGCTGCAAACTTTCATGATCAATATATATATATATATATCCATGTGAACCCTATACAAATAGTGGCGCCATATCCTTAAAGCAACTATCACGGCTGCTGACTCAAGATCATATGTGGGCTAATTTCTCTCATGTGGGTGCAATTGTCTTGAGGCATAAGCTATAACATTGTCGTACTGCATCAATACACATCCTAAGCCAACTCTTGAGGCATCACAATATACTGCATACCCTTTTGTACCATCTGGAAGCACTAATATAGGTGTAGAAGTCAATTTATCTTTCAACTCTTGGAAACTCTTTCTGCACGCATCATTCCACTGAACCTTGGTCGTCTTTTGTGTTAGCTTCGTTAAGGGTGCTGAAATGAAAGAAAGCCTTTTAACAAATCTTCTGTAATAACTTGACAACCCAAGGAAGCTACAAATTTCTGTAGGCGTCGTAGACTTGGCCAATTCTACACCGCTTCTATCTTCTGCGTATCAACCCTTATTCCTTCATCCTATACAATGTGACCCAAGAACGCTATGGATTTTAACCAACTCATGGTTAGAGAATTTTGCATATATCTTATGGTCACAAAGAATCCTTAACACCTATCGTAAGTGATTGGAATGGTCCTCTAGTGATCCTGAATAAACTAGAACATCATCTTTAACCACGGTCACGAACACATTTAAAAATGGCTCGAACACCCTATTTATCAAATCCATAAAAACTGAAGGTGCATTTGTTAGACCAAATGACGTAAATAGCAATTCATAATGACCATACTGTGTTCGAAAAGCTGTCTTGGGTATATCCTTGTCTCTAACCCTTATTGAATGATATCCTGATCTCAGGTCAATCTTGTGAGAAACATTTTGGCACCTTGTAATTGCTCAATTAAATCATCAATTCTGGGGAAGGAATATTTATTCTTAACTGTAACCTTATTCAATGTCAATAATCAATACACATTCTCAACGTGCCATCTTTCCTCCGTACAAATGAAACTGGTGCACCCCGAGGGGATATACTAGGTCTTATGAATTCCTTGTCCAACAAGTCTTTTAATTGCTCCTTCAAATCCCGTAACTATGTTGGGGCCATTTTATATGGAGAAATAGAGATAGGATGAGTGCCTAGCATCACATCATACCAACTCTACTTCCCATCCTAGAGGTAAACCTGGAAGATCTTCAGGAAATACATCAAGGAATTCATTTACCATCGGAACCGATTGAAGAGTTGGTGGTTTCACATCAGTATCTTTCACTCTTACTAAGTGACATATGTACCCCTTTGGGTATCATTTTCCTTGCCTTGAGATAGGAAATAACTTTCCCTCTCGGTTCTCCAATATTACCCCTCCAGTCAAGGACGATCTTTTGTGGAAAAATGGAAATGTACCTTCTTAGCTCGACAATCTACCGTGGCATATCAAGAAGACAACCAATCCATACCTATTATAAAATCAAAATCCATCATCTCCAGATTAATAAGATCAGCCAACGTATCATGACCACAAAAATTTACTACACAATTACTATATACTCTTTTAGCTACAATAGATTCACCAACTGGTACAGATACTTCAAATGACTTGACTAGTAATTCCGGCGTTCTTTTGAAAAAAAAAATTCACAATCACTGGTGTAACATATGATAATGTAGAACCCCAATCAATCAATACATATACATTATGTAAACATATGAATAATGTACCTGTAACTACATCAGGAGAAGCTTCTGAATTTTTCTAGTCCGCTAGAGCATAAGTACGTTTCTGGGTTCCACTAGAACCAACTGTCCCTTACTCCGTAGGCTAACCTCGTAGGTCGTGCCCTACTATCCGTGCCCTTCTGTGGACACCCTCTCATCTTGTGCCCCGACATACCACACCAATAACAAATATTTGTACCAAACCAGTATTCACCTAAATGAAACCTTCCACATTACTGACACGGCTGACGAGGAGACCTCGATTGACTCATACTTCCTCGTACTTAATACCCCACTGTCCGTGAATCCTAAATCTCACTTCTTTTCCCAAATTAGTTGCTTCTAAATCCTTGGGATCGAGGTAGATCATTTACTGTAGAATGAGGAAATGATGGTCTAGGTGGTCTGTTAAACACCCGAGACCTAAATTATCCTTGGGATGCCATGAATTGTCCCATAGGTCTATCCCTCTTTGACGACCCTCTTTAAAATTCTTGTGCTATTCTCCTCAGCCTTTGATTCCCCCTCTTCTGTGCAAAGGTTGGTCCAACTTTTCCTTGATTTTGTACAATGACTATCTGAGTCAACAGGTGCACCACATTCCTTATATCCTGCTCACTAGAATTAACAGGTGTTTCACCAGGATCTTCTCTCCTTCTCGGCTCTTATGGAGCTGCAAAAGTAGAAGAAGCCCGTGATGCAAATTCAGTTTCAGCCCCACCCTGACTAGCTTGGTCAGGTGGTGATTTACTAGTTCCTTCTCCGGCAAGCAGGTCTACCTCCTTACCTTTTCCCCTACCTTGTCTTGTAATCGGTATTTTACTATGCAGAAGAAAACCAATTTCAATGGTCAGATATGATTCCACCTACAACATTGGCTCTAATGCATGATCTAAGAAATAAATAAAAGAAACAACTCCTAAATGTCCCGTAGCCTCCTACTTATAAATGTGGCATGCAACACATCCATAAGCAAGACTCTACTCAGACACGGCTTTGTAGACACCCTTAGGACGACCTTCACTGATACCACTTTCTTACATGTTGATATTTAATCCATCAAGTTCACTTCCTTCAATACCACAAGTCCACTTGCAAGTTTATAAGGCAAAACCCTTTACCGATTAAGCAAACATCGACTGTTTCACACATAGTGAACTGCTCAACACTTTCTCAACATAACCAACGTGATTTATACACCCTCACATGCATATAATATATTAAACCATAAGAGTTAACACTTACCAAAGCTTAAAAAAGAGTGGTCTTGTCTAAAGAGATAGTTGCTTAGGGTTTATGGGAGAAGAGAGAATATTGTGGAAAATTCTAGAAATGGCATGTTTATTTTGTGGAATAAAATCTGATTTTTGTGCCTTTATATAGGCCCTCATAGTCATACTTAGTCATAATGTTATGTTTACTTGGTCAATGGTGGAATGGATCATTTCTCCATTTGGGCCATGCCTTTTACCTCACTTTGGGCCTTAAAGTAAGCCCATTTGCTCAAGATTAGTTTAGCCCAATAACTTCCATGAATAATATACCATCTATCACAACTTAATTAATTCCATGAACATTAGGGTAGTCGCATGAGTTCAAAAATGTACGGGGTGTTACATAATAATCCCTCAAGTCAATAATAATATTCTCATAAGCCCCCATTTGGGCAACACAATAAAATAATGATCTCTAAATCTAAATCTTATGGTAAAATCCCAAACACATAGCATTGTTTACAAGAATGTTTAACTACCCAGCCTTGTCTGAAGAAAGTTAAGTCATAACCTACCTTGAAAAGCCAAAATACAAGCCTAGACCTTTCAATAAGGAGCTTTTCCTTTTCATGCAGCCTCGGAACAAACCCAATCTATCAAAAACATATTCTCTAAGTCAAAAGGAGTCTGAAGATACCCATATTAGCTACTTTTTTTCTGAGTCCATAAGTAGTTCAAAAATTGACCCTAAAGGAAAAAGGATAAAACTGAAATTTTATTAAAGAATCAAGTTTCCTATACTCGAAGGGTTCTAAATATGAAAACCCATACAAAAAACTTGAAATCATTAAAGTACCATTTTCTTCCTCTATCAAGTAAAACCCAAAAAATCCATATTTAAAATCTATGTTATAAAGATGATTTATTGAAATAATCAATGAATAAAGATGAAAATCATGTTTAGAAGAACACCTAATTCAAATTTGATGGAAAACCCTCTTTGAAATTGCCAAAACTTTTACCCCAAATCTTGAAGATGGAAGAATAAAATAAAAGTGAAAAAAAAGAAAATTCGTACCAGCGATGTTATCTAGGCAGTCAAATGATCACCTGAGCGACAATACCTAAGAGGCCATACTACCACTGACACGGTAGTCACTTGCATGAAGGCTCGTCATCTTGGAAGCCACTTGCCCACTAAGACGATATCGCTAAGGAGATACACCTATCACTAAGGCGATGGTGTTGGGTTGGTTGGCCTCCACAAAGGCGGTCCTTGGTCTGCCTAGGTGACACTGCTAAGGAAAAAAAAATATAGCTAGGGCGGTTGTATCAGATACCAGAATTAGCTGAAAAATATTCAACTAAAATGACTCAAAATGGACCCTTGAAATTCAATCGAGAGCTCATACAAATAATACAATAATTCTACTAGGCCTTGTTTCTACATTCAAACTCAATGGAACCACCTAAGCCAAGGCTTATGATGTGTTATGATTTAATGGCACTTTCGACGCTTAAAAGAAGTAAAATATGCAATAACTTGGGTATGTTTGGTAGGTATGATGTGTTTTCTATTCTATCTTACAGGAAAATAGGTTTTGGAGGTAAAATGGAGAAGACGGAAAGTAGTATACACTGGAATGAAGTTTTTGAAGACAAAAGAGCGGAGTTGAATTTCACTAAGTGACCCACGGTCATGACTCATGGACCGTAGGTCAAGTCCGTGAGTTAACTTTTGCAGTTGTGCATGGAGGCCTAATTCCTATGACCTGGATCCATGGTCCATGGTTTGAGACCACGACCTCAAGTCACGGTTCGTGGAAAGTTGCCGACTTTTATCTCCTACATGTTGTAGAATAGGATTTGTTTTGTATCTATACATACTCCTATGTTGTCCTATGTTAAAGAGAAGATTATTACATTGTTTTGGATTCTATTACATTGTTTTGAGGTTCATAAACACATTGATCTTGTAATCTCAAACATCGATTCTAGGGTTTTGTTTTACTTTGAGATTTCAGAGTTTTATTCTTTTTGTGAGTTCATAATTATGTTTTCATCATTGAATTATTTTTGTATTTTTGCAATCGTGAGTAGCTAAATCTCTCAACTAGGGTTATATGAATGATGAGGAATTAGCAAAATGGGTTCAATGTGAAGCAATTCTGAACTAGTGTGACTGCATGTATTGGTATTTCATTCATTATAATTGATCTTCTAACAGTTGCTAATAATGAAAACTCTCATGTATTCTAAACTTGTTCAGGAGAGAAGAAGAGATTGGGAAAAAGGAATAACAACAGAGATTTGAAGCTATTGATCTTCATCTAATAACTTGAGCCATAACAGGGATAGTTATCTGAGATCAAGAACAAAGGTTAGTAGCGCGACACTCGAAGACTGAGAGGAGAAGAGTGAAATTCATCTAACCAAGGTCGAGAGACATTTAGATAAACCTATCTTGTTAGATTTTACATGCAACGCAATGGGATAGTTTGCCAGCACAAGTACCCGATGGAGTTAAGTAATCTTGGGGATCACAGTCCTAGTGCCTTTCTCGTATTGATCACAAATCCGACAATTAACAATTGTTACTGTGACTTTTTGTTTACACAAACCCCTCATTTTTACTTATTTGCAAATTACTCGGACAAACACTCAATAAAATTTCATCCTATTCCCTGTGGGATCGACCCCAACCTAGTTGGGTTTTATATTTGATACAGTAACTGCGTTATACTTTCCTAGAGGTATATTTTGGGTGACATCAAATTTTGGCACAGTTGCGGGGGACTACGGTTACAGAGTTGATTAATTGTGTTTATTCAAGTGTTAGTTTCATTGAAATTGTTATTTTCCTACTATTCATAGGGTGTACGCCAGTGTATGCCCAATCCTAGGAGCCAAGGCAATTCCCTAATTCTATTTGATACGGAAATAGAAAGAACGCTAAGAAATAATCAAAGAATGGTGAATATTGAAGGTTTTCAGGCCCTCATAGCCGGTGTGGATATTTATAACCAACCACCAATTCATTCAGTTGGTCATGAAACTGCTGAGAAAATCAATGATAGATTAACGGCCACGAAAAATATGAGACAAGCAGCTCTTAGACAAGCAGATGGAGATCATCGAGCAATGCGAAAGGCAACACAACGTCGTGCTGCACTTAAAGACAGACAAATAAGACCATGGGTGAAAAAAACCCCACAAATACCATATGTTCTAGAATATACTGAACAGGAGGAAAAGGATATGGCTTATTTGGAGTCGGTTGAAACTGGCGTTATTATTCCACCAGCATTACCTGAAGGAACTAAATTCGACATTACAAGTGCTATGATCCACCTGTTGAACTTAAAAGGGGTGTTCGTAAGCCTTCCAACTGATGATGGGAACATGTATGTGATGAATTTTGTGGGGATATGCACCTCGTACAATCTACCAAGAGTGAGTCAAGAAGCAATTTGATTAAGGCTATTTTTAGTCTCCCTTATGGGGAGGTGACTTTGTGGTTGGCTGAGTTACCACGAGGTTCTTTCACTACTTGGTAAGAGTTGAGGAATCAGTTTCTAGAATGATTTTTTCCACCTTCCTGAATATTGTAACAGAAGGATGAGATTTATTCTTTCAGACAGCTACTTTCTAAGGCACTTTACGAGTCATGACTAAGATTCAAGAAAAAGTTCCAAAATATTCCAAATCATAGGATAAATGGTCAAAATTTAATTGAGATCTTCTACAGAGCATTAAACGCTAAAACCAAGGTTGTACCAGATACTATCACTAGCGGAGCATTTATGAGTCTGAGATGGGAACAAGCTTCACAGATTTTAGGTCATATCACTAAAACCAACCGAGGATGGCATACTCGAGAGGCAGATGCACTAGATAGGACGTATGCTATTGGAACCTTGGCATCACAATGGGTTTTGGATGAATCTGTAGCTCAAGAGGTCGCACAGTTGAGGACAGAAATTGGCTTGCTAGCCAAACAGATTGCGGCTAGGGAAGTTGAGAAGGTGCTTTCCTAGGTATATAAGGCAAAACACCTAGGCATGATGATTCTAAATCTAATGAGGAGGTTAAGTACTTGGATTGAGAGGTGGTGGGTTTTTGAGCCAAGGTCCAAGGGTCTAATCAAGACTCTTGGAACACGAGGAAAAGGAATCAAGGTCGAAACTACTATGGAGACAATTATAATAAGTCAGGATATAGAGAAAGAGACTGGGATCGTGATGGTGATTGGAGGTAAAAGGATGATTAAAAAGAGAAGAATGGTGCATATGTTCCACCGGGGAACCATGACGCTGATTCTTGAAATTCATGAATGGAAGGCCTTCTTAATAAATTGGTTAAGGGGTTAGAGAGCCAGGAGAGTTGCTTGAAAGAAATTAGGGTGGACATTTTGGGAATAAGTCAAAAGGTAGAATCACAACACAACTACCATAAAATAGTTGGAGCAACAGTTTAGGCAGATATCGGTGGCATTAAACCAGCGTCAACAGGCACTCTTCCAAGAAACACCATTCAGAATCCAAAGAATGATGGTCATTGCTTCGCCATTACTACGAAAATCGAGAAGAGCACGACTGACCCATCTATGCCTACGGATAGTGTTAATAAAGATAAAACGGTGACAGTTGATGAAGAGGCTGAGATAGAGCCAAAGAATTTAGAGGTTGATGTCGATGCAGTTCATAAGCCCCAAAATGTTGATAAGGAAGCTAAGTCTAAAAAGAGGAAGGATAAGGAGGTTACTCAAGTTCTGAAAACCATGACCTCCTCCTCCTTTTTCTCAAAGGTTGAAAAAGAAAGATGAAGAGGGTAAATACCAAAAATTTATATCAATTTTGAAGGAGTTATCAACAAATATTGCTCCTGTCGAGGATTTAGAGAAGATGCCAAGTTACACGAAGTTCATGAATGATTTGGTGACAAATAAGAGAACTGTAAGTTTTGAGCCGACAGATAATTTGCACCATTGTAGTGCAGTTGCTTTGTGTTCCCTTATTTAAAAGAAGGAGGATCTGGGAGCCTTCATAATTCCTTATACTATCGAGTCTTACACTTTTTCAAAGGCACTGTGCAATTTTGGTGCTAGCATTAACTTGATGCCGCTACCCATGTTTAAATAGTTAGGATTGAGAGCACTGAAATAGACTTCGATGAGACTTCTTATGATGGATAGAACTGTGAAAAAGTTGGTGGGCATTTTGTATGATATTTTTGTGAAGGTGGCATCTTTTATCTTTCCAGCTGACTTTGTGATTCTAGACTGTTAGGTTGATTTTGAGGTTCCCATAATCCTGGGAAGACCATTCCTTGCCACCGGCAGTGCATTGATTGACATGGAAACTAGTCAGATGAAGTTCAGGTTGAATGATGAGCAGGTTACCTTCAATATTTGTCATTCCATGAATCAAATAAAAGACATGCGTGTAATTTTGGTGATTGACATAGCCGAAGAAGTAGATTTGGTTGTTCCTATCAAAGAAGGGTTGGAGTTGAAGCTCTTACTGTCGTAATTATGAACTTTGATAGTAATGGTATTGATGAGTACGATGAGATGGTTGGTTCACTTGCTGGTAGGGGATCATACACTTATGCTCCAAAGAAACTTGATCTTGATTTAAAGCATAGGGTGACCCCACTGGCTAGTCCCTCTATTAAGGAGCCTTCAGTTTTGGAGCTTAAGGCTCTCCCATATCACCTCTTCTATGCATTCTTGGGAGCCAACAACACCTTGCCCGTGATTATTTCTGCTAAGTTGGTGGAGTGGAAAGTAGAGGCTTTTGTTTCAGTGTTGAAAAGGTTTAAGAGGGCCATTGGTTCGTCTATTGCTGACATTATCGGGATTCCACCGGGCATTTGCACTCAAAAAATTTAGCTTGATGCCGAGTGCATACCAAGCATTAAGCATCAACATCGTCTGAACCCACCAATGCAAGAAGTTATGAAAAAAAAAATTATCAAGTGGTTAGATGCAGGTGTGGTTTACCCCAAGCTGATAGTAAGTGGGTGAGGCCGGTTCAGTGCGTGCCAAAAAAGGGTGGAATCACGGTGGTTCAAAATGAGAAGAATGAGTTGATCCCAATGAGGCCGGTGCCAGGATGGAGTGTTTGCATGGATTATTGAAAGCTAAATTCTTGGACCGAAAAGGATCACTTTTTAATGCCCTTCATAGATCAGCTATTAGACTGTCTTGCTGGTAGAGGATGGTATTATTTTCTTGATGGTTATTCGTGGTATAATTATATTTTCATTGCCCCCAAGGGCCAAGAGAAGACCACTTTCACTTGTCCATATGGGACGTTCTCATTCAAAAGGATGCCCTTCAATTTATGTAATGCACTAGCCATTTTCAAGAGTTGCATGATGTCTATTTTTTTTGACATGGTGGAGGACACTATTGAGGTTTTTATGGATGATTTTCCTATAGTGGGAGACTCTTTTGATGACTGCATGGCCCACCTCTCTAATGTGTTGCAAAGATGTGAAGAGTGCAACTTAGTGCTGAATTGGGAAAAGTGTCACTTTATAGTGAAAGAGGGCATTGTGTTGGGGCATCAGATCTCAAAGAAGGGCATTGAAGTAGACAAATCAAAGATTAAGGTGATTGAAAAGTTACCTTCACCTATTTCTGTGAAAGGGATTCAAAGTTTCTTAGGTCATATAGGTTTATATAGAAGATTCATCAAGGATTTCTCTAAGGTCAAACATCCATTATGCAAGATTTTAGAGAATGAGATAAAGTTTGTGTTTGATGAGGTGTGCCTAAAAGCATTCGAGTGCCTGAAAAAGAAGTTAATTTCAGCCCCTATCATTGTCTTGCCAGATTGTTCAATGTTATTTGAGGTTATGTGTGATGCTAGTGGAGTGGTCTTGGGTGTAGTCCTTGGCCAAAGGCGTAAAAAGATTCTACATCAGATTTACTAAGCTAGCAAAGCACTTAACCTAGCCCAGAAGAATTATACTGCGACCGAGTAAGAGTTGTTAGCGGTGGTCTTTGCTTTCAAGAAATTTTTATCTTACTTGATTGGCAAAAAGGTGATTATGTACACAGACCATGCAGCAATTGGATAACTTATGTCAAAAAAGGATGCCAAGCCAAGACTGATTCGGTGGGTGCTTCTATTGTAAGAATTTGAATTTGAGGTCAAGGACTTAAAGGGTACTGAGAATTAGGTTGCAGACCATCTATCACACCTTAAGGAGGAGGCCATGCTTAAATTAAGGGATGATCTTGATACTGACGATACTTTTCCAGACGGGCAAGTGTTGGCAGCATCACAAAACTTAATCCCTTGGTTTGCAGATTTGCCAACTTTTTGGCAAGTGATCTAGTCCTGGAAGATTTTTCGTATCAGCAGAGGAAGAGATTTATGTATGAGGTGAGAAAATTCTTTTGGGATGAGCCTTATTTATTTAGGGTGTGCTTGGATGGTGTGATTTGACTGTGTATTTCGGAGGTTGAGATGATGAGTATATGGAACCAAGTCATTCATCTCCAGTTGGGGGTCATCATGGAGGTGCACGGACTGCTTATAAGATCTTACAATGTAGGTACTATTGGCCCACCATTATAAAGATGCTCATGACTATGCTTGGGCCTGTGACCAATGTCAAAGGCAAGGGAACTTTTAGCATAGGAATGAACTTCTAATGATGACTATCCTTGAGCTCGAGCTATTTGATGTGTGGGGTATTGACTTTATAGGCCCATTCATGAGCTCACATGGGATGAAGTACATTCTGGTAGTTGTTGACTATGGTTCAAAATGGGTGGAGGCAATTATACTTCCTAATAATGAAGAAAGGAGTATCACAAAGTTCTTGAACAAAAAGATATTCTCAAGGTTCGAAACACCTCGAGTTATCATTAGTGATGGAGGATCCTATTTTGTAATCGGGTATTCAAAGCCCTGCTTGAAAATATGGTGTCAAACACAAGGTGGCAACACCTTTTCATCCTCAGTCGAGAGGGCAAGTTGAGGTGTCAAATTGTAAGATTAAGTCTATTTTAGTGAAGACTGTCAATGCAAATAGGACTGATTAGGCGAGAATATTGGATGATGCATTATAGGCATATCGAATTGCGTTCAAGACACAAATTGGTGCATCTCCATATCAGTAAGTGTTTGGAAAATCATACCATTTGACTGTCAAACTTGAACATAAGGCATTATGAGCATTGAAGAGGTTGAATATGGTATAGAGAGAAGCGACAAAATTGAGATTAAAGTAGATGAATGAGATGGATGAATTTTGTCTCCAGGCCTATGAAAGATCAGTGTTGTATAAAGAGAAGATGAAGTTATAATATGATCAGAAGATTGAACAAAGAGTATTTCACCCGGGTGACTTAGTATTGCTCTATAACTCCAGACATTGCATGTTTCCTAGAAAACTAAGGTCCAAATGGTCTGGACCATTCACTGTGGTTAGGGTGTTCCTGTATGGGGCGATCGAACTAAAAGGTGATGATGATGTCCTATTCAACGTCAATGGTCAGCGTGTGAAGCCCTATACGAGAACTACGGAAGAAATAAGGACGTGTGAGAAGTTTAGCTTTGATGAAGTTTGAGTAGTCAAGGGAGTTAGGTCATACTGTGACATTAAATCTGGCGCTTCATGGGAGGTGACCCATGGGCTGGTTGGTTAAGTCTGATTAACCAACTTAGCCATTTCGTACCGCGATGTTAAATCAAGTGCTACTTGGTAGGCAACCCAAAGACTAATATTATTTTAGATTTGTTCATTATAGGGTCCAGGGACGGTTGAGTTGAGAATTATAATTTGAACTAAAGTGCACAGCTCAACCTACAACGGTGACCTACGGACCGTAGGTCAACCTACAGACCCTGGGTGGAGACCATGGAAATAAGACAAATTTTCAGCTTGCGGATACTCACCCACACCAACCACCTATGGACTGTAGGTCAACCTACAGACCATGGGTCGGGTCTATGAGAATCAGACCCAATTTTCAGTTTGAAGATTCCAACCTACGCCTGAATCCAGACTGTAGGTCAACCTACGGCCCATGGGCCGGGTCCATGGAAATCACACGCCAAAAAAAATTGATAACTTGACCCACCCACATAAACTCTAACCCAACCCACTATTTAAAATCCTATTAAACCGACTCCAAACCCCTAATACCCTAATCAAATTTTCATTAGTACCCTATTTCCAAATACCAAATCCCACAAATAATCAAAATTCCACAATCTTCATCCTATACTAGCCTAAAATTCAAAAACAATTTTCAACCAAAATCCTAAATCTGACCTGATCCATTTCCCCAAACCCAAATCAGACCTGATCCACTGCCCCAAAACCCAAAATCTGACACGATCAGTTATCCCCCATGACCCAAACCACTAAAAAACCCTACCAAAAGGGAATCCCAAGATAGAAGATATGGGTTCTTTGTCAAAAATTAGAACAAAAAACCCAAAAATCAAGTCAAGGCTTTGAGATGAGCATTTAAAACTGGAGAAAAATAGGTCCGAAGAGGTTTATGAGATTGAGCGGGGCGATACTATGGAGATACTACTATTGTGCCTCGAACAGAAAGGTAATTAGCTAGGGGACATATTGCAGCACGAGCCACACCTCAGCCTACTACACAACCCCCGCCACCTGCCACATCGGTGACTTATACTCAGTTATCTGATTTATCCCCCCAGTCTGAAGACGGGAAGGATCCTTCTATGAATAGTGAGAATGGCAATGGGGAGGATGCACCTTTGAACGATGACAATGGGAAAGGTAAGGATTCATCAGAATTGGGTGATACTGGTGAGGACGCTGAGACAGCTTCTGTTTTAGGTACTGGCGTCAAAAATTTGACGACCTCTTAACAGAGACACTTGGCTACACAGCAGGTCGCATCGGTAGCATAAAGGTAAAACATGAGGTGGTGTGTTCAAGATATGAATTCCATTTATGATAGGGATGCGGAGCCTACTAAGTGGGTTTCGTTTAAGAAAAATATCATAGAGGAGCCCCGATTTAGGAAAGATGATTTGAATGAGATACCTGAGATTAAGAAACTGTTTGATAGATATGGCTTTGGGTGGATGACGGAGCTTTGTCGTAGTTATAGTAAAGAGTTTGTCCACGAGTTCTATGCCTAGTATATTGCTTCGATTGATTTGATCACACCTTGGGAGCAGCGAGCTCGGGACCAACCACTATTGACTCACACATTTGTTTAGGGTATAGGAGTTGATATATCTGAGCAGACAATACAGAGGTTCTTATTTGGTTTCGGTCATGAGGTTCCAAAATATACAACTAAGTTTAATCACTGCATAGAGTCGGTGAAGAATAGGAACAAAATGAAGGATACGGATCAGCGATTAGAGCTATTACAGTGGATTGTGAGTTATATCGTTAAGGATGGGGTAGATGCTAGATGGGTAGATGAGAATTTGGACATTGAGAAGTCCTCACTCTACTTTGCGGGCAAGTTTTTATGGTCAGTTGTATGGAACTATCTCAGTCCCACAGGTACTGATAATTCCCATACGCTTGACCGAGCGGTTCTAGTGGAGAGCATCATGGTAGGTTATGGCTTCAACTTTGCCTGCTACATTATTGAGGAGATTCACGAGCAAGCTTTCTGAGATTTCACCAATATTTTTTTTCCCATGTTTGATTCAGGTTTTATGTAATATTGTTGGTATGGTCATGCTACCTGGGGTTGATCGCCACATTAAGGTAACTCGAGTGGCTGATATAGGGTACAACATCGGGCTAACCCAATTTCCCAGAGGAGGTCTTATCCCTCTACTTCATCAGGAGTGACCCTTTTTCATGGTCAAGTAGATCGAGAAGAGCCAGCTCATACCTCAATAACAGTTAGTGAGCCCAAGGCTGTGAGAGTGCCCACTGAGGGAACGGGCCCCTTGATTGATGAGGGGGCAGTAGGCATTACTGCACCACCAGCCCCGTCTGGGATGGTTTTAGCCTCAAGAGACTTTATGTAGCAGCTGGTGGGTAGACAAACATAGGTAATTAAGTGGAAGACTCACACAATGGCCTAGATGGCTAAGTTGGTGACTCAACTTAAGCCATGGGTCCAGTCTTCAATTGAGGTATCTAAGGCAAGAGTTGAGGCCAGTATGCTGGCTTCCATTGATATATTTATGTGAGAGCTGCATAGGAGTATTGACAGCTTTGAGCGTCGGATGGGTAACCGGCTATGGGAGGCCCATATTTCAAACTTGACGAGTTTGACACAGGAGGTGGCTTCTTTGGGGGTAGAGGTTTGCTGACATTGGTCCTGACAGTGCCATTATTTGTGGTTGATTTATTTACTGATAAGGAGCCTCCTATTGATAGAGGTAAGAGGCCATGGAGTCTCGAGGGCCAGCGTGAGAATGGAGATGAGTTTGAGAGTGATATGAGGAGGGAGAAAAAGTCCTCTCGTGTAGAGTTCCATGTTAGCCTGATTGCCCTTGAGCAGAGAGCCCTGGGTGCATCCTCTAATCATCCACCTCCTCTACCATCAGCACCCAGCTTGGAGCCCAGAGAGCATACAGATAATCCTGGTATGGGTGGGCCTACATCAAACTCCTAGGGCACCATAGGTATTTTTTCACTCTATTACACTTATCATATTTATAGTTTTGCATTGAGGGCAGTGCATCATTATTTAGTTGGGGTGGGGGTATACCACCACTCGGGGGGTTTGATTGCTGTGTTTCTTTCCCTCGAGTGTGCTATCATAGTAGAACCGGCATGTCTAGGTTGTTGTTTATGTTTCATTATGTATTTTCGTGTTAAGTTAGGAGAAAAATATGGGAACCTTAGTGCAATCAATTTTGAACAAACTTTGAATGATAATGATGTTTTTTTATTGTTTAAAGGACACCCCTCCTGGAAATTTAGTTTGAATTGTGTGTAGCATGTTCATTTGTGATAGCTATTGCATCTTGTTATGGCATTAGGTTTATAGGAAGAATAACTATAGCTTAGCAATGTATGAACTGGATAGGTAGTAGTCAATAGTGTAACCCTGTGCTATGTGTGTGTGAGGTCATTACCGAGTTCAGTTTATGTGTGTGATCCAAAACCTGCCCGATTAGTCTTGCCTAGGTTATAGGAAAGTGGTTAGAAAGGGATCATAGGCCATTCTTGAATTAGTTCACTTTTAGCCTAAATGCCCGACCAAATGAATTAAGTATCCCTTGATCCCAAATTTGAGCCTTAAATTGACCTTTTTCTTTCATTAGCCTATTCACCTTCCCATTTCGACTTACAATGAACCTATTTTAGCCCTGGTCCCTCTTTTGACATTGTGTACTTCAACTCAGGCAAATCACGTAAGTTGAGGGTGGCTATCATAGGGGTGCATAGCTTGATATAGGTATGAATAAGGGGTTAGTAAAAAAAAAAAAAAGAACAAATTTGGGTGTGAAAAAGAAAGAAAAAGTGAGTGAAATAAAAAAAATGCAAAAAGAAAAAAAATAAGAAAAATGTGTTTTGAAAGTATGAAGAAAAACCACACTTAAAAATCTGAAAACAAATGAAGGAGAATAAGGGATAATAAAATGAGAATGGTTGGAAAGTTGAGCCAAAAATAGTGTAGTGTCAAAGAGGATTAAGTCACCATATCCATATGTACCACACCCATCCCCAAGCCAAAATTACAAGCCGATTAAAGTATTATAGTGATCCTAGTCTGACTATTCGAAATACTAAGTCATAGAAAATAAGGGCAATCCTATGGTATTTCATGCACACTATTTGAACTTCTTTGTGAGAGAGAATATTTTGACCCAGTCCCTACTTTGATATTCATTATTATAATATGAGAGTATGGGACTTCTTTGTTGTGAGAGTGCATGGGTTGCATTGTTAGCTTCTATTTGTTCAGTTAATGTCATTTGGTGCAAAAGCAATGAGTCGACTGCCAAAGGTCTCTTAGGTTTCTCTTAGTTAAGCATTAAATGTATTTGTTTTGTTTTGTTTGCCTTAGGACATACAAACGTTCTAAGTTGAGGGTGTTGATGTGCTATGATTTCATTGAACTTTCGATGCTTAAAACAAGGAAAATATGTAATAACTTGGATATATTTGGTAGGTATGATGTGTTTTTTGTTCTATCTTACAGGAAAATAGGTTTTGGAGGCAAAATGGAAAAGAAAGAAAGTAGCATGCTCTGGAATGAAGTTTTGAAGACAAAAGAGCGGAGTTGAATTTCACCAAGTGACCCACGATCATGACTCACGGACCATAGGTGGACCTACAGACCGTAGGTCAAGTCCGTGAGTCAACTTCTGTAGGTGTACAGGGAGGCCTGATTCCTACGACCTAGACCCATGGTCCGTGGGTTGAGTCCACGACCTCAAGTCACAGTCCGTGGAAAGTTGTCGACTTTTTTCCCCTACATATTTTAGGATAGGATTCGTTTTGTATCTATAAATATGCTTATGCTGTCCTATCTTAGAGAGGTGATTGTTACATTTTTTGGATTCTATTACATTTTTTGAGGTTCATAAACACATTGATCTTGTAATCCCAAACATCGATTCTAGGGATTTGATTTATATTGAGCTTTCAGAGTTTTATTCTTCTTGTGAGTTCATAATTATATTTTCATCATTGAATTCTTCTTGTGTTCTTTCAATCATGAATAGAAAAATCTCTCAACTAGGGTTGTGTGAACCATGAGCAACTCTTAACCGGTGTGACTGCATGTATTGGTATTTCCTTTTTTATAATTTATATTTTAATGGCTGAAAACATTGAAAACTCTCCAGTATTCTAAACTTGCTGGAGATAGAAGTGGAGATTGGGAAAAGGGAATAACAACATAGATTTGATGCTATCAACCTTCATCTAATAACTTGAGCCGTAATAGGGATAGTTATCTGAGATCAAGGACAAGGGTTAGTAGTGTGACACTCAGAGACCAAGAGGAGAACAGTGAAATTCATCTAACTAAGGTCGAGAGATATTTAGATGAACCTATCTTGTTAGATTTTGTATGCAACGTAGCGGGACAGTTTTCCAGCACAAGTACTCAGTGGATTTAAGGAATCTTTGGGATTACAGACCTAGTGCCTTTCTCGTATTGATCACAATCCAAAAATCAACAATTGTTACTATTACTATTTATTTACAACCCCCCCCCCTCCCTTTTTACTTACTTGCCAATTACTCGAACAAACACTCGATAGAATTTCATACTATTCCTTGTGGGATCGACCCCAACCTAGTTGGGTTCTATATTTGATACAGTGACCGTGTTATACTTTCTTGGAGGTATATTTTGGGCGACATCAGCTTTCCAATCATAAATCTAATACTAAGTAGGCAACGTAGACTCAGGCTCAAGCATTAAGCTACTACCTAAACTAAAATCTTAAATTTAATCCTACTCTAAGTCCTCAAAATAACTAATGAAAACCAAAATTCCTCAATATCTCAATTTTAATCCAAATATTCCATCAGCCATAAGCAATTTATGTCATATACAGCTCAACCAACCCAAGTCTAAAAATGGGAAATTCATAACCTACCTAGAGGTCAAACGACATGCTCGTCATCAATCACACTGAGGCCTTCTCTTTTCAAATAGCCTCCAACTATTGCCACACTATCAAAAATATTATCTACTTGTTAAGATAAGAAAATTGATACCGATATTCAAAACTTATAATCTGGGATGAAAATTGGATTAAAATTAACCTATGGCGCTTGATAATAGAATTTGAAAATTAACCCACATTTATCTTCCTTGTTGGAAAAGGACTCAAAATTATAGAGAGAACGGGGTCAAATCGGGGCCCAAAATAGCCCAAAAAAGTTCTATGATTCAAGAATTTAAACTAGAAATCTAACAGAATTACAAGTGGAATTTGATATAATAAGAGCAAAAAATCACACCATGCGAGTAAAATCATCTTACCTTAACTCAATTAGGTAAAATTCCCATAAAAATCTAGCCCCTAGCTCCATAATCACCAAAGATTTTAGAAAAGTGAGTTAAAATTGGTATAGACAGCCTTATATACTGGCAAGGGTCCCTTTATTGTTAATGTGGGACTCATGTCGTGAATGTAGGGACCCATCAAGCCTGACCATTATGTTTGTTATTGATCTATTGCAATCTCAAAGACGGACCTGGTTTGGGTCTTGTTGTTCCTTTTTCACGAATGCAATGTGTTTGTTGTGAATGTGAAGGCTAATAAAAGTTGACCTTCATGAATACGATGACCAAGTCACAAACATTAAGAAAAATTGGGGGTTGTAGCAGGTTCTATTGCACTAACAATATTCGATGTTGAAAAAAATACTCCAAACAGGTTCTCAGGATTTATTAAGAACACCGTGCATGCAAATCAAATATGTTACCCTATCAGAAACGACATTCTAGACACAATGGAATATACAAAATGACCAATGGAAGATGTTTTGATGAAATGAGGACCAAAGTTAACACTTTATTGGTTTTCTCTAAAATCCTCCTAAGTGCCCAAAATGAGCACGGATTCCTAGGGACTGAAACCAAAGCTAACCCTAGCCAAAAGTCCATGCTTCGGAGCTAATTAAATTGTCAGAATTCTCATCTAAGACCATTTACTAAGAATAGTGACTGAAATCAAACTTCTCAACTTTAAAAGCTCCTGAATAAGGAAGTTTGTTTTAACCCAACCAAACTCCCTGGTAACTAAACCACGTTTCACAGAAAGTCATAAATCCTATAACAACTATAGGAGAGTTTGAAATAGAAATACCATATGAAAAGTAGAAAATGACCTGAAAGGTCATCACATTCATGATGTGGGGAGCAAAGAGAAGTGGGTATACTTAACCTAATTTCTAACGGTAAGTGGGTTAGACCTGAGCAGTATGTCCCTAGAAAAGGAGGGATGATAGATATTACTAATGAGTAAAATTATCTAAGTAGGGAGATATATTTACTAGGTGGTGAATATGCACAAATTACATGTTGTTGAATGATGCCACCCGTAAAGACAATTATCCTATTCTATTTATTGATAAAATATCAGATAGACTAGTAATCCAAGAGTATTATAGTTTCTTAAATGGTTATTCAGTCTATGATCAATAGCCGTTGCAATTGAAAATCTGGAGAAGACAACTTTCACATGTCCATATGGTTCAAATGCATGCCTTTTGGACTTTGTAATGCAATAACCACATTTCAAAGATGTATACTCGCTATATTTTCAAATATGGTGGAGGATTTTTTTTGAGGTATTTACGAATGATTTTTTGGTTTTTGGTTACTCTTTTCAAGGTTGCTTGCAGAATCTTTACAATGTAATGGCTAGATGTGAGGAGAAAAACTTGGTTATAAATTAGGTGAAGTGCCACTTTTTGGTCAAAGAGGGGATTGTCCTTGGTTATAAGGTTTCACAAAGAGGTTTTGAGGTAGATTGTGCCAAGAATGAGGTGATTTAAAATATATAAGCTCATGTGTCTGTAGTGAGAGTGCGTAGTTTTCTTGGGCATGCAGGGTTCTACAATTATTTTTTTAAGGACTTCTTTAAAATCTAAAAACCCTTGTTCAGAATTTTAGAAAACGAGGCAAAGTTTGATTTGTATGATCATTTTGTGATACTTTTGAGGAGCTAAAGAAGAGGTTAGTTGAAGCCCCTATCTTGATAGCAACCAATTTAGGAATTTACTTTTGATTTGATGTGCGATGATAGTGTTATTGTCGTGGGGGGCTGTGTTGGGTCAAAGAAAAGACAAAATCCTCCATTCCATCTATTTTACTACAAAACTTTTAATGTTGCAAAAACAAATTACATAGTGATCGAGAATGAGATGTCGCATTAGTATATATTGTTGATAAATTTTAGTCTTATCTTGTGAGGACTAAAATGGTTGTGCACACGAATCATGCTGATATATGTTATTTATTCAACAAAAAATATGCAAAACTGAGGCTCATTAGGTGGATTATTTAAATTCAAGAGTTTGATCTTGAGATTAAGGATAGAAATGATTTTGAGATTTAGGTAGTTGATCTTTTATCAAAGCTTGAAGATTTGCCTCATGTATCTAAATATGGGCAAATTCATGAGGATATTCCTGATGAACAACTCCTTGCCTTGACTAAGTCAGAGATGACATGGTATGCTGATATTGTGAATTTATTACTGAGTGGGGTATATCCTCTTAAGGCTAACACCTAATAGAGAAAGAAGCTCTATCATGAATCCCATTTATATGTGTGGGATAAGCCCTTTTTGTTTAATCAAGTCCCAAATCAATTGATTTGGAGATGCATTCTAGAAAGTGAGGTGAATCAGATTCTTGAGAAGTTTGATTCTTCCCAATATGGAGGACCTCACGAAGGTGAACAAACAATACAAAAGGTATTACAATCTTACTTAGTTTAAGGATGCATTAGCGTATGCGAAAGGTTGCGATCAATGTCAAAGCATGGGAAAGATTTTGAGGAGGCATGAGATTCTTTGTAATAAAATACTTGAGGTAGAGATTTTTGATGCAGGGTATTGACTTTATGGGACCCTTTTCACTATCTTTTGATAATAATTACATTATTTGTACGGTTGATTATGTTTCTAAATGGGTAAAGGCCATTGCTCTTCCCACCAATAATGCTAAAGTGGTTGTGAAATTTTTGAAGAAGTATATTTTCACAAGATTAGGAACTCCAAGGGCGATTAGTGATGGAGGGACCCACTTCACCAACAATTGTTTCTAGAATTTATTAGCTAAAGTATGGGGTGAGACACAAGGTGTCTACTACATATTATCATCAAACTAGTGGGAAAGTAGAGCTACCTAATAGAGAGGTAAAGTAGATTCTTTAGAAAATGGTGAATGCACATCGAAAAGAGTAGGCAATTAAGCTCATTATGCACTATGGGCGTATCATATTTCATACAATACTCTAATAGGGACTTTAACTTATCGGTTGGTTTATGGAAAGGTTTTCCATTTATTGGTACCGTTAGAGCACCACACATATTGGTTTATCAAAAAGCATAATGTTGACATTGAGTTAGCAGGGCAGAAACGCATGTTGCAATTGCAAGAGCTTGATCAATTTTGGTTGCACACATATGAGAATGCTAATATTTAAAAGAGAAGAACAAGATATGGCCTGGCAAGTATATCCTTCCTCTCTCTTTTCAACTGGGCCAAAAGGTTCTCTTATTCAATTCACACCTAAGGCCTTTCCCCAAAATGCCTAAGTCCAAATAATTTGGTCTGTTAGAGGTGGTTCATATGACTCCACATAGGGTTGTAAAGTTGTGCAAGGAAAATAAGACTGCAACATTGAAGGTAAACAAACAGTGAATGGAGCACTAGTGGGATGAGGACATTGATATATAAAAGACCTCGATTTCCTTGTCTAATGATTAATTTAAGGTGTGTCATACAATGATGTTAAATCAAGCGCTACTCGAGAGGAAACCTGTGATTGTAATTTAATAGTGTAGGATACAAAGAAAAAGAAAAAGAATAAAAGAAAATATAAATATAAAAAGATGCATCGTTCCATGACCAAAACTAAGGAGCTTGGTGGGAGGCAACCTGCCTTTCTAAATTTTTTGTTGTTTTCGCAGTTATTTATTGGTACTTGGGGGTCGAGGAAGGGTATTGTATGTTTAAAATGGGTAACATTTACCTAAGGGATGAATTTTCTGATTCCTTGACTTGACACTACATCGCCCCAACCAAAAAGCTATTATCAACTAACGAAATAATAGGCAGGTGCTATCAGTGAGGCATTGCACTAAAGTTGAAACTTTAGTTGGGTGAATTTTTTGTAAATGGGTGCTATTATTGGCGCGTTGTCCCATCATACAGGCTATAGCCAGTGGAAAAAGTTCTCTTGTTGGGGCATTACTAGGCGTGTCGTGCTAGCTCAAGAACTACTATCAGTTGAACAAACTATCATACTGGTGCATTTCAAGGGGCACCGCGCCAAGCCTGATTTGGGAAACCTTTTTTTGGACCCACTGGTCAGCATGACCCAAGGGTCCCATTTGAAACCCCAATTCTGATTTTTTTTCCTATTCCCTCATTCTACCCATAACTTTCCCCTCATATATTCAAGTTTCTTTACTCCAGCTCTCTTATTCAAATCTCCTCTTAAGTTTTTTCTTCATTGGGAGGTAAGTAAAATATTGTTCCTTCTTCTCTGTGATTTCTCCCATTACCTCTTATCCCCTATTAAATCGAGGATTTCTATTGTTGGGTATAGTTTGTAAAATTCTTAAACAAGGTGAACTAGTTACCTAAATTCATGAAACTGTGCAATTCATAAACTTATCTTTCTAGAGCTTATGTCATTTTTTGAATAATATAGAAATGAGGTTTGGAAATAATTATAAAGTATGATAATTGTGTGTAATTGTTAGAAATTGCAAGCTTAAAAGTATGAATATAGGCAGTTAATGAACTTGAAATTATGTATACATGGTGACTTTTTTGGAGAAGTAATAACATTGGAAATTTGGCAGTGAATGACGTAATCTACACATTAAGTGGAGTCCAATGATACCCATATTAGCTACTTTCGTTTCGGGTATAAAAATAGTTTAAAATTCGACCCCAAAGAAAAGAGGGTAAAACCAAAATTTTATTGAAAGATCAAGTTTCCTATACTCTAAGGGATCTAACTATGAAACCCATCAAAAAACAAGTTGAAATTGAACTTGAAATCATTGAAAAGACAATTTTGTCCTTTATCGTGTAAAACCCCAAAATTCCAAGCTTAAATATAAGTTTTTAAGATTATTTAGTGAACTAATCAATGAATAAAGATGGAAATCAGGTTTAGAAGTTCACCCAATTCTAATTTTATTAAAAACCCTCTTTGAAATTATCAAAACCGAAATTCCAAAGTTTAAAGATGGAAGAATTAAATAAAATGAAGAAAAAGAGAATTTATGCCAGCAATGTCGCCTAGGAGGTCAAATGATGACTTAAGTGATATCACCTAAGTGGCCAAACTACCGCTTAGGCGGTAGTCACTTGCCATACAGGCTTGTCGCCTAGGTGGCCACATGCCCTCTAAGGCTATATTGCTAAGGTGATACACCAATTGCTAAGGCGATGGTGCTGGGTCGGTTGGCTTCTACTTAGGTTGTCCTTGGTCCGCCTAGCCAACACCACTATAGCGAAAAATAGACCTCTAAAAGGTTGCACTAGAAACCAGAATCAGCTAAAATATATGCAACTAAAATGACTCATAATAGACCCTCGGGGTTTGATTGAGATCCCACAAAAATAATTCAACAATGCTACTAGGCTAATTTCAATGTTCTGGACTGTCATGCCCCGAGTTCCAACAAGACGGACTGGCATCCGAAGCTGAAGAGGCCCGAGAGAACCAATCTTTGCTCATGTCTATTCATATGCATGTCACTCAATAAGCAGCACCATCACATAGAGATATGTGATGTCAATAGCGTAAATCATGGAAACATGTGATATATACATATAAGAAACTTGGCCGTTAGGGCCATCAAGTCAACATGGACATACATTCTTTCATTCATCTCACCACGTCCGTCTATAAAGCCTCTAACAGATGCATAAACATAACCATCCTAAAGTCAGGACAAGTCCCCGCTTTATACAACATTACAGTACCAAAACAAATGTACATATGAGACCCGAAAAGCCCCGAACCAACTGGAGCTCACCAAAGATCGGCAAAAGATCCGCAACGTACTGTGGAGGTCTACTAGCACCTGTGCCTGCAGCAAGTAAGGTAATTCCCCCAAGGGACGTCAGTACGAAGAATGTACTGAGTATGCAAGGCTCATATGAAACTGTATGATACATAATTACTTCAATGAACTCAAATACAAATTTATAACCAATATGGATAAGTCACCATTCTGTACGTTGGGAACCATGTGTATTGCTTTCATTATTTTCTTTACTTCTTTACTTCTATGTTTGTTCATCATCACTTGTGTCACTATGTACCCGAGCCCCGACTGATTAGTGGGTCTTAACATAACATAACGTTATGTTGGGATCGGCTCGAGCTAGGCTTATGCCTCTAGAGCTACCACCCATAAATCAATACATCAGGTTTGGGTCGATATAGGTTATTACCTCTAGAGCTGCCACCTATAAACCAATATATCAGGTTCGGCTCGAGCTAGGTCATTACCTCTAGAGCTACCCCCTGTCAGGTTCTGTTCGAGCTAGGAGTATGCCTCTAGGACTACTCCCTGATCCAATAATCTCGGGATCGGCTTGAGCTAGGCTTTTTGCCCCCAAAGCTACCACCCATACTCAATCATTAACCACATATGCATTACTTCATTTCATTCTTTACTTTTGAGATTGATACAATGATAGTCATAAAATTATTGGAACCATTGAATTATTGGAACCATGGGATCTTTGGAACATTAGTCAATGAACATGAGACAGGTAAATCACAATTGATCAATGAGCAGTAAACATGTCATGAACAATAATTGATACCCGGAAATAGGATACCTTAGAACCTGTCGGAATGGAACAAATAAAATATCAATGTGAATACTATGTGCTGCAGAAGGATACGGATAGAGTAACCTTACATACCTTATCTTCCCAATATGGATATACAATCCTAAATGCGTATACAATAGTCCATCTCCTTCCTTACGTTTCACTCTATAACACAAGTACATAACAGAGCTTACATTAACCACCAACTACCTTACAAATGCATAGAACGATAATGAGTTGCATGATTGCCTTAACATGACATTTCCCCCTTGACAATACCATTTATGAAATTATCATACCAACAATACCACAAAATTCCATGCATTGACCAATACATCATAAACCAATAGCATGTCTCACCAAGTTCATACTTTACCCTTCTCCATTAACACGACGTCACAATTACTCCATCATATCACCTCAATACACCTCATAACAACATATCGGCCAAAATCTCATAATTTACACTTATAGAAAAATAACAAGTTTAGAAACATAATTGCACTATACATGTTGATACTTCATCCATACCATGCACTTTCATCAAAACCACAAGTCACCTTTCAAGTTTAATTCATAAAGATGGCACATTTTTTACAAAAGGCAAAAATACATTATTTACACTTTTGGACATAACCATCATGATCTACATACTCTCCCATGCATAGAATATATTAATCCATAAGAATAATCACTTACCTAAACTTGCAAATGAGTGATCTTTCCCAATGAAGTGCCTAAGGGTTATTAGGGTTTGAGAGAAAATATCTTGTAATTATCTAGAAAGCATGAGAGTTAGAATGAAATAAAAATCTGATTTTGGCCTTTATATAGTACTCAAGTCACCCTTAGCCAATCCTTGGGCATTAAATTCCATATATTCTTGGTCAAATGGAAGAATGGGTCATTTTTCCCCTTGGGCCCATGCATTTTGGCTTCATTTTGGGCTTTAAACTGATCCCAATAACACATGTCATCTTAACCCATCAATTTTAATGTATAATCTACCATATATCTCATGTTAAAATAAATCCACAAATTTCTCGATAATATTCACAACGAATTCCATGTTCGTACCCTCAATTTCAAAAAGAAGAATTTCTAGCAACTCTTAGCTTATTTGAGCATAATTTGATAAAATACTTGTGACGAAGAGTTAACCCCAACTCGAATGCTAAACGCACTCAAGATTAGTCTTAATAAGATGGAGTAATGATACCATAACTCAAAGGTCTTATATACATCATAACAGTCGAAGAAAAATTTTGGCGAAAAGCACCCTGGCACGCCACTTGGCGTGCCCCAATGCTGCCTATGCCAGAAAAATTTCTGGCATAGGCGGCCTGGCACACTGCCTAGCGCGCCTCAGGGCTGCCTATGCCAAAAAAAATTCGGCCAGAAGCGGCCTGGCACGCCCCTGGGTGCGCCCTACACCTAAAATGTGATTATTTTTTTTCCTTTCTTCGACTTCTCTTTGCGGATTTGGTTAGATCCTTCAAGTTTAAGTCTTTTGCTTACCTCCTAACCTTAATATCCATTGTTTGTAAGTCCTCCAAGCCTCATTTTTCACCCTACAAATGCTCCACGAAGTCACAAGCACCTCCTACAAAGGTCTAATCACATGCACTAGGCCCAATATCAAATATTTCATCAATGACACTACAAAATACATACTTATAGCTCTCGTCACCTAACAAACATTGTTCAAAGTTGTCAAGTAGGGTGGGAAACATACGGGGTATTACATGGACTCAATGAAACCATCAAATTTATCAATAGAGGTTGTTATCAATAAATTAACCCCCCCGCAACCCTTTTTTATCTAATTACACTAGTTTCTCATCTAAATGATCAAAACCCAAAATAATGACTTGGAACATGAACCAACCATGCTACTAACCCAAAATCCACATTTTGGATCCAATGGTACTGACAGAATCATCATACGATGCTTGGATAAAAAAATAATGACAAAAGTCAGACTAATCATATTCACGACTACTCAAAACCTCAAACTTACCTACATAACTCTCAAATGCTTCGAGGAATGTGCCAACCAAACCCACAACTTATAAATGATGTATAAAAACTATAGGGAGGGGAAAAGTAGTCAAAACACACAAAAAAGCTGAAAATCACAACAAGGATTGTTATAATGTTATAGGTAACGTGATTTTTAAATAAAATTCTAGTTTTTCCCTTATGGGTTTGAGGTTGACATTTTGGATCTGAAATAGAAGTATAGTAATATTGGTGTCCATGAATTTATTTTCTTATGTAGAATACATATTTGATATGATTGGGCTTATTCAGTGAAATGACCCTCCCAATCACTTCCTTTGTTTCTATATATTTTTGGCATTTAGACTTTTCCCATAGCTGCCCCAGATTATTTATGACTTGTTGGGACCTATAGTTTAGTTATCGGGCAGTTTAATTAGTTTTTAGAGCCATTTCCCTGTTTAGGAGCTTCTGAAGTTAAGAAATGGGTCTTGGGCCTAAATCTCAGGTAAACGGCCTCAGACACTATTTCTAACAGTCTCAACAGCTTCAAAACGTCAATTTTAGGTGAGGGGACCCTTGTCAGAGCCTTGAGGATTTTGGGCGCATATTAGATTATTGGGTGGAAATTAACAAAAATGACTCCTTAAGGTGTGGGCCCCATTTTTTATCAAGATGACCTCAGACCAAATTTTTATAATGTTGTTGAGTCCAGAATATCGAATTTTGTTGGGTAGCATAGTTTGTTTTTTTCCATGGCATTTCGATCAAATCCTGAGCACCCAGTAGGGATACTTTGCAGTTTTAAAAGTTGCTGGTACATCAGCACTAGGTGCAGGCCAAAATGGCCTTCACATTTGTGAGGCCTTGGCCGCGTTCGCAAAGGTCAAGATTTCTAACCTCCACGTTAATGGACTTGCTTTTGCGATCACGAAGAAGAGGCTAGTCAATCTATTCCAGACTCCTTCCTCATGATCGTGGTGGACCGGCCGCATTTGCAAAGGTCTACCTGGGACGGTACCTTCATTACCTACAGGTGTCCCGCGTTCGCGATGATGGAAACCTTGGAAGTATATATAGTTTCTTTTTTATTTTTTTCTCATAAAATTTATTTCCTAAACTCTATTAAAGACCCTGTTAAGCTCTAAAAATTATGGATAATCATATAGTTAAGCTGGGATTAGCGCTGGATCGTGTGTGTGGACCTTAGACCTTCGAAACCCCATAAGTTTCTCGTCAATATTTTTCTTAATTCTCCATTTTATTTAATCATTTTGGGGTTGTTGTTGGGTCTTATTCAGGGCTATTTTAAGCCTGATTTTAGGCTGTATTTTTATGGCTTTTGATCATTGAGTCATGTGGGATGTTGTGGCGGTGTAAGTTTTGCGATTCCCCAAGCGTACGCTGCATGAAATTTTTGATCTAATTTCTGACCTGGAGCATCTATACGCAATATGGGTATCATTTTTCTCGTCTTGATGCATAAACTATTATTTTGATAGCGTGGCAGCTATCGAATGCCTCTCGAAAGCGTAAAGCTCTAGTTTGAAGGATTCAGTAAGCATTCGGCGGCAACCAGGTAGGCTAGGCTTACTCTATCCTTAAACTGAGTTTATTTAAGGTGATTGAGTACTATTATGCTAGTTTTGGGTTGGTAGTTGTATTTTGAGCTTTGTTTTAGTATTTTTATGCCTTGTTTAGTCGGTTAGGGCCTTATTTTGGTAGGTTTCAGGCTCGTTATCCCTTATAATAATGTAGTATTATCTTATAGAACTAGGTTAGAGCTTTTAGTACCTTGAGTTGGGAATTGGAAAACTTAGACTAGATTAGACAAGGTTTTGGCCTACACATAGTTTTTGAGACCCCGTAATGGGCCTAGCTACCCTTTATAACTAGTGTGCTTGATGTTAGATTCCTTCAGTATTAGCTAAGCTATTGACTACTCTTTTTAGGCTATCACCCTAGGTTAGGTTGACTTAGACTTGGTTTCTAGCCTATTTTATCTCTTTTTCCTCAGGTAGAGTAGTATTTCGACTTGGGTCGTTAGTGCTTGACCTAGTTATTAGGGACCCGCCTGGTCTTAGTAGACCTGCATGCTTGAGTTTAAAATTTATGACCTTGTGGCATTGTGTTACACTTGGTAGCCTTGGGTTGCTTCTTCCAGCTAAATTATGGGTATAGTTTTATAAATGTATTTCATTTCCATTTCGGGATCGACGTATACTATATGCTTCTCTATCTATTCTGAGTTCTGGCACAGTTCTAGCTTCGGGTATTGTTGTAACACCACGTACCTTCCTAACCCTACTTGACGATGTTGAGCAATGCTTACTGAGGTGTCGAGAGCCATACATACGTCTTTTGTAATGCTATTTATGAGATAATTGAATTTGGCCCTCGTATATGTGATTAAACCTTCATAGGAGGTGTTTTATGATTTTCGTGGAACATTTGTGGGGTTCAAAACGAGGATAAGAGGACCCCTAAACAAAGTATATTAAGGTTAAGAAGTAAGTTAAAGAATAGGACTTGAAGTATCTAACCAAACCCGCGAAGAGAAGTCGAAAAATGGAATTTTTGAAAAATATAAGTATGGGGCGCATTTGGGACCGTGCCACACCTCTCTGGTCTAAAATTTTTATCCCATAGGCAGCAATTTGGAGCGCCCAGGAGCGTGCCACACTGGTTTTGCCACTTTTTCAAAGTTGGAAATTTTTTTAAGTCCCAAGGGTACCCGGGGATGTATTCAGCCATTTTTTGCTACGTTTCTTCTATAACCACGAGAATATACATGAAATGAGTGAAATATTATATTGGTATGATAAAATTACTCGAGAACGAATTTGGAGCCAAAATGACGATTTTACCCTTGTAGCCAAAATAAGCCATATGTGGCTAGAATTGCTTTCTTTCGAAATCGAGGCTACGAGTATGAATTTCATGAGTGGGGATATTGTTTTAACATGTATGAGATTATTTACACACGAGGAATTATTGATTTTATTGGGTTAAGTGAACTGGGCTCAAAAAGGACCCAAATTGTAAAAGAAGGCATGGGCCAAGAATGGGTCAAATGACCCATTCTTCCATTGACTAATGCAACACATTGAATTAAATGCCAAGAGTGGCTAAGGATGAAATTAAGTACCTATATAAAGGGGCAAAGGTCTGATTTTATTCAAGAGAAATACACATGCTTTTTCTATCTTTTTCTAGAAAATTCTCAGGAAAGCCTCTTTGGCTCCCAAAACCCTAAGCTTTCTCTTGGAGCAAGATCATCATTTTCCAAGCCTTGGTAATTATTTATTCTCATGGATTAATATATTATATGCATGAAAGAGTATGTATATCATGTTAGTTGTGCTTGGAAATGTTGGACATGGTACTTGGTGTTTTGTATGAGATTTGTGATCCATGAGATTCAAGGTTGATTAAGACTTGTGACTTTGATGAAAGATCATGGTATCGATAAAATATGAACGTGTATGGATTTATTTTGTCATTAACATGTTCTTTTTCTATAAGTCTAAATTATGGGATTTTGGCCGATTTGTTGTTGTGAGGTGTATTGAAGTAATTTGATGGAATAATTGTGATGTGGTGGTGATGGGGAAGTGTAAAGTATGAACTTGGTGTGACATGCTATTGGTTATCATGTATTGGTCAATGTTGGGAATATTGTGGGATTATTGGTATGATGATTTCATAAATGGTGTAGTCAAGGGGGAAATAACATGTTAAAGCCAAACGTGTGACTTATTGTTATTGTATGCATTTGTAAGGTAGTTGGTGGTTAATGTTGGTTCCATTATGTACTTGTGATGTAGAGTGAAATGTAAAGAAGGAGCGGAATTGTTGTGCTCACATATTTGATTTTGTACTTACATTGAGAAGATAAGGTATGTAAGGTTACTTTGTCCGTATCTTTCTACGGCAATTAGTAGTCACATTGACATTACGCTTGTTTCATCCCGAAATGTGCTAAGGTATCCCATCTATGGTTATCTATGATCATTGTCATATAATTCCTACTCATTGGTCATTGGTGAATCTCATGTCTCATATTCATGGTTAATGTTCCAAAAGCTCAAATAAGGTTATGTTCCAATGTTTCAATAGTCATTATACTCATGTCTCTTGTTCATTGATTATGGTTCAATTGTTCCAATAGTGTTATGTTTCCACGAAGGCTATGTTTCCAATAATGTTCATTTGCATGTTTCTCATTCTTTGATTATTGATCCAAGCTTCAAATAAAGTTGTGACTATCATTGTATCGATCTCTCATAAGTAAAAGCATCAATCTCAAAAGTAAAGGAGTGAAGTAAGAAAAAGTAATGCATATTGATTCTGTTCATTTATCCATGGGGTGCGAACACCCGCATGATGATGTTACTTTATCCATGGGGTGCAAAGGACACCCGCATAACGATATGATCTTATCCATGGGGTAAAAAGAATACATGCATGACGATGATATTTTATCCATGGGGTGAAAGAACGCACCTACATGATGTATCCATGGGGTGAAATGAACACCTGCATAATGAGGGCCCTAGCAGTATATGAGCAATTAAGTAAAGTAAATTAAAGGCAAGAGAAAGAATGAATGTAATATACATGGTTTCCAAAATACAGAATAGTGACTCATCTACATTGTGATTTATCTATATTGGTTATGCATTTGAACTTGAGTTCTTGACATGTTTTCATATCTTACCAGTTTCATATGGCCTTACATACTCAGTACAATCTTCGTACTGACCCCTCTTGGGGAATTTACCTTACTTGCTGCAGGTGCAGGTACTAGTAGGCCTCCACAGTAGATTGTCAGTGTTGCAGATCTTTGGTGAGCTCCAGTTATTTCGGGGGTTCTCCGAGTCACTGTTGTACATGTGTTTTGATTTTGTACATGTTGTATAAAGCGGGGACTTGTCCCGACTTTTAGTTCATTTTGGTCAATGCATTTGTTAGAGGCTTTTGTAGACGAATGTGGGTGTATAAATGTGAAGGTACATGTCGTTTTGACTTGATGGCTCAAACAACCAAGTTTTACATATATAACTATGACATATGTTTTTATGTCTATGACTTCTGCATAGTTCAATAAGGTGTAACAAGATTCATATGAGGTTATGCATGCGAATGTTCATGAGAAAAGATTGGTTCTCTCGGGCCTTATCGGCTTCGGGTGCCAATCACGTCTCGTTGGGATTCGGGGCGTGACAATTGTATCGTATTGGTTCATTTTTGCTGTGGATATTGGTTATTTATGGGATCTCTAGATTCTGGTTATGATTTGATCGGGGAGTTTTGGTACTGATTATGGTTGTTCTGGGAGTTGTGGTTCCTATGAGTTTTGGCTCGAGTCTGGCATATAGTTATGCATTCTATTGTATATCATTTATGTGGCCTCTCGTTATCACCCACTATCTTTGGTTTGAATTTGGTGTATGGCCTCTCGTTATTATCCACCATTTCCAGTTCAAGCCCGATGTCTGGCCTTTCGTTATTACCCATTGGTGTCGGTTCAAGCTTGGTGCATATCTGGATGTTTATTACAGCTCTGGAATCATATGGTTACTTGGGATCAGTTCAGTTATGGGTTGTTTATGCTTTTATTTTAGTTACTTCTTATGTGTACCCACCGACTTATGGTGGCACGATCGGGTTAATTATCTTCTTTTGTGTGCCTTCTGGGCTTATGAAGGCCCAGTTAGGTTATGTTAGGCTTGCTTTCTTACTATCGAGTTATTTACTTTCCCACACCACTCTTATCTATTTCTCTTATTTTAACTGTGTAGTCTAGTTGTTATTTACTTTTCTACCCCTATTACTATTGACTTAGATTATACTCTCGTATTATATATATGCTTTTACTATATTTGAGCTCAGTCGGCCGATGATGTCTACTGAGTACCCATTATTTTTGTACTTATATTGTAATGTTTCATATCTCTAATGCAGATCCGAGTATGAGTCACCAACGTTGATGCTATTCTTGGGCCCAGCTACTGATCTGGATATAGGGTGAGCTTTCTAGAGTCTAAGGTTGATCCTTCTTCATCTATTCCAATTACAGTCTTTGGCATTCTATAGTTTTGTATATTTATTTATATTTTGGATATTGTCTAGTACTCTTATTTTGTTAGTAGTCATTCTAGAACTGACCTTACTAGGTCTTGGGAGGGGTTATTTTGCTTAATTTTTCCTCTTTCTCCTTTTGTGCAATATATTATATACGTATATATTTTTACTTCTGCCTATATTGTTGTTGCATGTTGGATTCCTTCTTACTCCTTTTCATCTTCTGCACGTTAGCCCGTTACTTATCGTTCTAGGCTATGGCTTGGCTTTCCTATTGGTGGGTGGAAGTAGGATCCATCACTACCAGAGAAATAGGGTTGTGACATCTTGGAATAAGAGTACAGGTTTATTGATATCGTTGGTACAAGAACCAATGTATATTAGAGCCCCGTAGATTGGTACGTATACTTTTGTATCCTATCTTCTGAAAGCTAAAGAATATTTTTAGGAAAATCCCATCTTTTGATTCACTTTTGTGCCTTGTGTTTGTATTGGTCTGTAAATCCTCATTGTTTCACTCTTTCACAAATGGCTAGGATGCAGGGTGTGGCAACTGGGGGATCAAGACCCCGAGTACACTGTTAGATGTCTAGTTAGGGGCAGAGGTCGACCCCAAGGTTGAGGGCATACTAGAGCAGCAACAACAGTTTGAGATCAAGCTAGGGATCCATCGTTAGATCCTATTATAGCTCCCAAGCTAGAGATAACTCCAGAGATTCTACTGCCACAGCAGTAGGTGGTCCAGTGAGAAGCCCAGACCCCACCCGAGTTTATATCTTCGACAGTTGTTAGAGATGCCTTGGTTCAGTTACTGGGTTTGGTCGGATTTCCACCGATCGAGGGAGATCAGCCAGCAATACGGGGCAGTATTGGTTTAGGGGTACAACCTACAACTGTGGCTCCCAGAGTAGAGTTTTTGCCAGTATCCGTAGTTTTACAACCTGTAGTAGCCCATCCAGTTATGTCTGCGGAGGAGCAGAAGATGTTGGGCTAATTTTAAAGATTGACTCCGCCCAGGTTTGCGGGGACCCTAAGAGAGGACGTTTATGAGTTCTTGTCCAATTGTGAAGAGAAGTTGTGGAATTTAGGATTGGTTGAGTCGCGTGGGGTGGACTTTATTGCTTATTGCTAGACACAATAGCGAGGAGGTAGTAGTGAGGTTATCTTGATTTTAGGCCAGTTGGATCTCCACCTGTGAATTAGACTCAGTTCTCTTAGGCTTTCTAGGGGAAGTATAAGTCTCTCAGCATGCGCAAGGGCCTGAGAGATAAGTTTTCTACATTGAGACATGGTTCTATGACTATGGCAGAGCATAAGGTGAGATTTCATGAGTTAGCCAAACACGCTACTATGATTCTGCCTACAAAGTATGAGCAGATTCAATGTTTTGTTAGGGGATTGAGACTACCACTGTCCAGGGCTATTCTGAGTTTGGTGACTTCGGGGAAGTCTTTTTCTGAGATTGTTGAACATGTCTATTCTATAGAGGATATGGATCACGAGGCCAAAGGGACAGTGATAAGAGACAATATTATTAGGGCAGTTAAAGTGGGAGCCACAGTGGCTTGTAGCTCTGAGGCCGAGGGTTTTAGAGTAGGTACCCCCAGCAGTAGCCTTATCAGCATCAAGGTCAGTCGAGTAGGCCAGTTCAGGAAACACTTTAGATATTAGATGGGGGTCAGCCCGATTATAGTGGTTCTGGTGGTCAGAGTAGTAGTCAGTTGCAGAGAGGTGTTCAGTCTGGGTCGTTGGGTAGAGGTGGTCATTTCGGATCACTCGGACCTTCTAGAAATAGTAGAGTACCAGGGGCATATTATGATTATAGGGTTGTCAGCCACTTTGCTCGAGGGTGTTCCCGGCGAGGGATGATTGAGTCTTCAGTTTAGACTGCACAGTCGATCAGATCAGTACTGCTACCAGTCGTAGGTGGAGCTTAGAGTTGTAAGGGTAGTCCTCAGGGTTCTCAGGGTAGTCCTCAAGCAGTTAGGATAAGTGGTCGGACAAAAGCCTAGTCCGATAGTGGACAGGGTCAGTTGTATGTTGTAACGGGTAGGCTGGAGTCTGAGGCTTAGGATGCTGTAATAAGTGGTATAATTTATGTATGCCATTAGCCAGCTTATGCTTTATTTGATCCTGGTTCTATATTTGCTTATGTCTCTATTTATTGTGCCTCGCGGTTGGGTTTGGTTTCAGAGTCTTTATTTATGGTTTTGGGTGAGCTACCCCCGTGGGTGATTCCTTAGCAGTGGATCGGATATATAGATCATGTTGGTGACTGTACGAGAGTATGAAAATTTGGTGGATGTTAGATATCTTGGCTTTTGACTTGATTCTGGGCATGGACTGGTTATCCCCCTACATGTGGTCTTAGATTGCTTTGCCAAGACCGTTACCTTAGCCATGCCTGGCATACCCCAGGTTGTGTGGCAGGGTTTTTTTAGTCGCACGCCGATGGGGATTATTTCTTTTATTTGGGCTAGTGTTTTCATATTGAGGGGTTGTGAGTAATTCCTTGCTTATGTTTGGGATGTTAGTGCTGGGAGTCCTTTGATTGACTCTGTTCTTGCTGTTTGAGATTTTCCTAATGTTTTTCATACCGACCTACCTGGCCTTCATCCTGAGCAATACATTGAGTTTGCTATTGATCTCGAACCTGGCACCTGACCTATTTTTATGGCTCCTTATCATATGGCTTTTACCAAAATAAAGGAGTTAAATTCGTAGCTTTAGGATCTTCTAGGTAAGGGTAAATTCTTAGCTTCAGGATCTTCTAGGTAAGGTTTTTATCAGACCGAGTGTATCGCAATGGGCTCAACTTCTATTTATGAAGAAAAATAATGGCTTTATGTGTGTGTGTATCGACTACAGACAATTGAATAAGGACACAATGAAGAATAAGTATCTTATGTCTCGTATCGATGATCTGTTCGACCAGCTTCAAGGTGCAGTGGTGTTTTCTAAGATTGACTTGAGGTATGGTTACCATCAGTTGAAGACTAGGGCAAAGGAAATCCCTTAGAAAGCCTTCAGGACTCGTTATGGCCATTATGAGTTCCTGGTGATGTCTTTTGGGTTGACTAATGCCTCAGTAGCATTTATGGATTTGATGAACCATGTTTACAGGCCGTATTTGAACTTCTTCGTGATAGTTTTCACTGATGACATCTTGATTTATTCGAGGAGTAAGGAAGAGCATGAGCAATATTTAAGGGTTGTGCTCCACACTTTGAGAGATCATACGCTTTATGCCAAATTCTAAAAGTGTGAGTTCTAGCTTCAGTTTGTAGCTTTCTTGGGGTATGTGGTTTCCAAGGATGGTATTATAGTGAACCCAATGAACATTAAGGCTATTCATAGTTGGGCTAGGCCTAAGTCCCCTACTGAGGTTCGTAGTTTCATTGGGTTGGCAGGCTACTACAGGTGGTTTGTCGATAGTTTTTCTAATATTACAAACCCTATGACAATGTTGACTACGAAGGAGGTCCCATTTTTGGGATCAATGAGTTGTGAAGCGAGCTTTCTGAAGCTCAAGGACTTGTTTACTTCAGCTCTTATTCTGACTCTTCCAGTTGAGAACGAAGGGTTTACCATCTACTGTGATGCTTCTGGTGTTGGGATGGGGTGTGTTCTGATGCAGCGGGTTCGTTTTATTGCATATGCATTGAGGCAGCTGAAGGTGCATAAGTACAACTACCTCACCCATGATTTGGAGTTAGTTGTGATAGTTTTTACGCTTAAGATTTTGAGGCATTACATGTTTGGTTTTTATTGCAAGATTTTCACTGACCACCATAGTCTTCAACATATTATGACCTAAAGGGATCTTAATTCGAGGCAGCATAGATGGATTGAGTTGCTGAAGGACTATGATATCTCTATTCTATATCATCCGGGCAAGGTGAATGTGGTAGCAGACACCTTAAACCGAAAGCCAGTGAGTATGAGTAGCTTAGCCTTCATTTTAGTATCTCAGTAGTCGTTGCCTTTGGATATCCAATCCTTAGCTAACTTGATGATTCAACTTGATATTTCTGATCCCAAGAGGATTCTTACTAGTGTTGAGTCTAGATCTACCCTGTTGGAGCAGATTGGGGTCGTCAGTTAGAGGATAGCATGCTTTGTCGCATTTGGGGGAAGGCATTGAGAGGTGAGTCCAGGAGGGCTACCTTAGATTCTGAGGGTGTTCTGAGATATGATGGTCATAATTGTGTTTTAAGGGAAAGAGATTTGATTTTATTGATTCTTAGTGAGGTTCATTAATCCAGGTATTCTATTCACCCCAGGACAGCTAAGATGTATAGGGATTTGAGGCAACATTACTAGTGAAGTGGTATATGGAGATATATAGTAGGGTTTGTGGCTCGATGCCTTTGTTGTTAGTAGGTAAAGGCCGAGCATCAGATACCTAGTGGATTGCTTCAGAGGATGGAATTCATAGGTGGTTTGCCTCACACTTCTCATTTTTTTGATAGCATTTGGTTCATCGTGGATCGATTGACCAAGTCTACCCATTTCATTCCCATTCAAACTTCCTACAGTGCCAAGAGATTAGCCTGTATCTATATTGGAGAGGTGGTTCGCCTCTATGGGTTACTTGTGTCTATCATCTCAGATCGAGGCTCTCAGTTCGCTTCTAGTTTATGAAGGATAATTCGGGAAGAGTTGGATACCCAGGTTGACCTTAGCACCATTTTTTATCCCCATACTGACGGGCAGTCAGATTGGACTATTCAGGGTCAAGAAAATATTCTCCGCGCTTGTGTATTAGATTTCGGGGGTCAGTGGGAGAAGTTTTTAGCTTTGGTAGAATTTGGATATAATAGCATCTTTCATTCGAGTATTCAAATGGCCCAATTCGAGGCGTTGTATAGTAGGCGGTGTCGGTCTCTGGTTGGTTGGTTTGAGACTTTTGAGGTTTGGCCTCGTGGTATAAATTTGCTTCGTGAATCAATAGATCGAATCTAGGTGATTCATGATAGGGTACGGACAGCTCAGAGCAGGCAGAAGAGTTATGCTGATCGTAGACGTCGCGATTTGAGGTTCAAAGTTTGTGATCAGGTCATTCTTTGAGTATCACCCATGAAGGGCATTATGAGGTTCGGGAGAAGGGGAAAGCTTAGCGCCAGGTACATTGGGTCATTTGAGATCCTACGAACAGCTGGGGAGGTGGCATATGAGTTAGGTTTACCTCCTTCCTTTTCAGCTATTCACTCGGTGTTTCATGTGTCTAAGTTACGAAAGTACATCCCAGATGAGTCTCACGGGCTTTGGTGGGACTCAGTTCAGTTGGATGAGAGGTTAGCTTTCGTGGAGGAGCCTGTGTCCATTTTGGCCTGAGATGTCAGGCGGTTGCGCTCCATAGACTATCCTGTAGTTAAGGCTCACTGGTGTCACCGTCCAGTGGAGGAGGCTACCTGGGAGACTGAGCGTAATATACTGACCCAGTATCCCTACTTGTTCCAGCCTTCGGGTACTTTCTTATCCTTTTCTTTAGCGGACGAATGTCCTTTTAGTACTGGATATTATAATGACCCTTATGGTCATTTCCTCTATTTTTGTGCATTTTTGGCTTTTAGAATTTTCCCATAGCTTCCCAGGTCATTTATGATTTCCTGGGACTGACGGTTCGGCTATCAGGCAGTTCGTTTGATTTTTAGAGCTATTTCCCTATTTAGGAGCTTCTGAAGTTAAGAAATGGGTCTCTGGCCTAAACCATAGGTAAACGGCCTCGAATGCCATATCTGACAGTTTCAACAGCTCCAGAACGTTGATTTAAGGCTAGGGGGTCCCTTGGTTGGGGTCTTGAGGTTTTCAGACAAATTTTAGGTTATTGGGTGGAAATTAGTATAAATGGCTCCTTACGGTGTGGGCCCCACTTTTTATCGAGATGACCTCAAATGGTAATTTCAATAGCGTTGTGGAGTCTAGAATGTTGAATTTTATAGGGTAGCATAGTTTATTTGCATCCATGGGATTCCAAACAAATCTCTAGGCCCAGTCAGGATACATTGAAACTTCAAAAGTTGACGGTGCATCAGCACTTGGTACAGGCCAAAATGTCCTTCGCGTTCGCAAGGGTCAAGATTTTTGACCTCTGCATTCGTGGGCTAGCTTTTGAATTTGCGAAGAGGAGGATAGCAAGGCCGGTCCAGCCTTCTTCCTCGCCATTGTGGTGTACCGACCGCGTTCGCGAAGGTCTGTTTGGGTCGCCACCCGCGCTCGCGAAGAAGTGACCTCTGGCAGTATATATAGTTTCTTCTTTTTTCTTACTCATACAATTCATGTCCTAAACTCCATTAGAGACCCCTTTGAGCTCTAAAAATTATGGATAATCATATGGTTCATCCAGGATTAGCTCGGGATCATGTCTGTGGCCCTCATACCTTCGAAACCCCGTAAGTTTCCCATCAATTTCTCTCTTCATTCTCCATTTTAATTATTCATTTCGGGGTTGTTGTTGAGACTATTTTGGGGCTATTTTAAGCCCAATTTTGGGCTGTATTTTCATGGCTTTTGACCCTTGAGTTATGTGGGACGTTGTCACGGTTTTAATTTCAAGATTCTGCAAGCAGGCCCCGCATGGGATTTTTAAGTTGATTTCTAATCCGGAGCATTTATATTTAATATGGGTATCATTTTTTTCATCTTGATGCATAGATTGTTATTTTAATAGCGTGGTAGCTGTCGGAGGCCACTCGTAATAGTAAAGCTCTAGTTTAGAAGATTCAGCTGCGTCCTGGTAGGCTAGGCTTACCCTATCTGTAGACTGAGTTTATTTATAGTGATTGTGTACTATTATGCTAGTTTTGGGTTGTTAGATGTAGTCCGGGCTTCGTTTTAGTATTTTTATGCATTGTATAGCCGGTTAGGGCCCCATTTTTGAAGTTTTTGGGCCCATTATCCCTTAGAATAGTGTAGTATCATCTTAATGGGTTAGGTTAGTACTTTCAGTACCCTGAGTTGGGAATGGGAATACTTAGACTAGATTAGACAAGGTTTTGGCCAAGACTTAGTTTTTGGGACCCCGTAGTGGGCCCCGCTACCCTTTATAACTAGTATGCTTGACGTTAGATTTCTTTAGGCTTATCTAAGATATTGACTACTCTTTTTAGGCTATCACCCTGGTTGGGTTGTCTTAGACTTGGTTTCTACCCTACTTTATCTCCTTTTCCTAGGGTAGAGTAGTATTTCCTCTTGGGTCGTTAGTCCTTGACCTAGTTATTGGGGACCCGCCTTGCCTTAGCGAACCTGTACGCTTGAGTTTAGTATTTATGACCTTGTGGCGTGGTGATAAACTTGTCAACCTTGGGTTACTTCTTCCAACTAAATTATGGGTATAATTCTATAAATGCATTTCATTTCTAATTCGGGACAGACGTATACTATATGCTTCTCTATTTATTCTGAGTTCTGGCACAGTTCTGGCTTTGGTTATGTTATGGTATTGGTTTGGTATTACTATGGAGATTAGTTATTAATGGGATCTCTGGATTCTGGTTATGATGTGATAGGGGAGTTCTTGTACAGATTATGGTTGTTCTAGAAGTTGTAGTTCCTATGAGTTCCGGTTCAAGTCCGGCATATGGTTATGAGTTCTGTTGTACATCATTTATGTGGCCTCTCGTTATCACCAACTATTTTTGGTTTGAATCAGATGTATGGCCTCTCTTTATTATCCATCATTTCAAGTTCAAGCCAAGCATCTGGCCTCTCGTTATTACCCATTGGTGCTGGTTCATGCCCGGTGCTCATCTGGATGTTTATTATGGCTTTGGGATCATATGGTTACTTGAGATCAGTTCAGTTATGGGTTGTTTATGTTTTTACTTTAGTTGCTTCTTGTGTGTACCCACCGGCTTATGGGGGCACGGTCGGGTTAATTGTCTTTTTTTGTGTGCCTTCTGGGCTTATGGGGCCCAGTTAGGTTATGTTTGGCTTGCTTTCTTACTATCGAGATTTTTTACTTTTCTGCGCTGCTCTTAGCTTACCTACGTAGTCCAGTTGCTATTTACTTTTTTATCCCTATTATTGTTGACCTAGATCATACTCTCGTATTATATATATGCTTTTACTATATTTGAGCTCAATCGGCCGATGATGTCTACTAAGTACCCGTTGTTTTGGTACTCATACTGTACTTCTGCATCTTTTTCCTGGTGCAGATCCGAGTATGAGCTGTTGGCATTGACACTATTCTCAGGCCCAGCTACTGGTCCTTCTCCATCTATTCCAGTTACAGTCTTTTGTATTGTAGACTATTATATAATTATGCATATTTTGAATACTGTCTAGTACTCTTTTTTTGTTAGTAGTGGCTCTAGTATCAACCTTACTAGGTCTTGAGAGGGGTTATTTTGCTTATTATGTCCTCTTTCTCCTATTGTGCAATATATTATATATATCAATCTTTCTTTTTCAGCCTATATTGTTGTTGCATGTTGGATTCTTTCTTACTCTTTTTCATCTTCCGCCCATTAGCCCATTAGTTGTCGTTCCGGGCTATGGCTTGGCTTGCCTACTGGTGGGTTGAAGTAGGCTCCAACACAACTTGAGAAATTGGATCGTGACATTCAAAAGCTTGATGAAAGGGAAAGACTTTGATTTCACCCTTTATTCGAGAAATGTACAACTAACGGTCCTTCAATCATAGAGTATTTTTAGGAGACAAGAATTAAGAGAATACGCAGAATTGCATGAACTCACAATCTTGATACCGAAGAAAAAAAATTAATAATGGGAGCGATCTCTGAAGAACAATATCTTTTGTTCTATATCCAAGTGATTGCTCATCAAAGTGGTAAGATTGCAAAGATGGACGAACAAAGTGAATGTTCACAAAAACCACAAAATTGTAAAGATGTAATCACCATTTTATGAGCACCTTAAATCTTATCTGTGAGTTTTGTCAAGCCTACATTCTGACAAGTCTTGAAGTAGAAAGAATCTGTGGACATCAAATTTTTACTGGATTTATTATTGGCCATTACAAGATGAGCCAATCCATATTCTTTAAACGGAAAAGGGCCTAAATGTCACGCCCCGAATCCAATCAGGACCGATTGGCACTCGTAGCCGATAAGGCCCGAGAGAACCAAGCTTTGCTTCTATTCAATCATATGCATGCCATAAGAAACCCATGATCACGTAAGAGCTTAAAATACCAACAACAGAATTCATGGAACATGTGATATATATATATATACATATGCGAAACTTGGCAGTTGAGGCCATCAAGTCAAAACGTCATGTACCATCTTACATCCATACACCCACATACGTCTACAAAAGCCTCTAACAGATGTATTTTCCAAAACCAACTGAAAGTCGGGACAAGTCCCCGCTTTATACAACATATACAAAACCAAAACACATGTACAACTGTGATTCGGAGAAGCCCCGAACTAACTGGAGCTCACCAATGATCCGCAAACAACTGGTAACCTACTGTGGAGGCCTACTAGCACCTGCGCCTGCAGCAAGTAAGGTAAGTCCCACAAGGGACGTCAGTACGAAGAATGTACTGAGTATGTAAGGCTCATAAGAAACTGTATGATATGTAAATACGTCAATGAACTCAATACAAATGAATGACAATTATATATAAATCATCATTCTGTGTTTTGGGAAACATGTATATTGCTTTCTTTACTTTCTTTGCTTTTGCTTCTTTGCTTACTCATCTTTGCCTGTGACCTGTGATACCCGAGCCCCGACTGAACAGTGGGTTTTAACATAACATAATGCTATGTTGGGATCGGCTCGAGCTAGGATTATGCCTCTAGAGCTACCACCCATGAATCAATATATCGGGCTAGGCTCTATCTAGATTATTACCTCTAGAGCTGCCACCCATAAACTAACATATCAGGTTTGGCTCGAGCTAGGTTATTACCCCTAGAGCTACCCCCTGTCAGGTTCGGTCCGAGCTAGGCTTATGCCTCTAGGACTATCCCCTAATCCAATAATCTCGGGATCGGCTTGATCTAGGCATTTCGCCCCCAAAGCTACCACCCATACTCAATCATTAACTATACATGTATGCATTACTTCATTCATTACTTTGAGATTGATACAATGATAGTCACAACTTTATTTGAAGCTTTGGATCAATAATCAATGAGTGAGATACACGTGAAGAAACATTATTGGAAACATAGCCTTCATGGAAACATAACACTATCGGAACCATTAGACAATAATCAATGAACAAGATACATGAGTATAACTACTATTGGAACTTTGGAACACAACCTTATTGAGATTTTGGAACATTAACAATGAATATGGGACATGTGATTCACAATTAATCAATGAGTAGGAAACATGTGATAATAACCATTGATAACCGGATATAGGATACCTTAGAACATTTCGAGATGGGACAAGTGTAATGTCAATGTGAACACTATTTGCTGTAGAAAGATACGAACAGAGTAACTTACATACCTTGTATTCTCAATACGAATATACAATCTTAGACGTGCATACAATAGTCCCGCTCCTTCCTTATGTTTCACTATACAACACAAGTACATAATGAAATTTACATTAACCACCAACTACCTTACAAATGCATATAATGATAATGAGTTTCATGCTTGCCTAAAAAAATGTCATTTACCCCTTGACAATACCATTGATGAAAATATCATACCAATAATCCCACAATATTCCATACATTGACCACAACATCATATAACAATAACATTTCACCACAAAGCTTCTCCTTTACACTTTCTCATTCATACCATATCCCAAATAAGCCATCAAGTCACCTTAATACACCTCATAGTACATATCGACCAAAATTCCATAATTTACACTTATAGAAAAATAACAAGTTTCATAACATTATCACACCATACATGTTCATATTTCATCCATACCATGCTCTTTTATCAAAACCACAAGTCATATTTCAAGTTTAAGTTCCATGGATAACACATCTTTTACAAAAACACAAAGTGCCATGTTCAACACTTCCAAGCCTAACCAACATGATTTACATACTCTCCCATGAATATAATATATTAATCCATAAGAATAATCACTTACCCAAGCTTGAAAAATGATGATCTTGCTCCAAAAGATGGCTTAGGGTTCTTAGGGTTTGAGAGAGATGTTTGAGAAAATATCTAAAAGGCATGAGAGTTCCAAATGAATAAAATCTGATTTTTGGGTCTTTATATAGTCCTTGGGGTCATCCTTATCCACTCTTGGCATTTAATGCTATGTTTGGTTTGGTCAATGGAAGAATGGGTCATGGCCCATGTTTTCTTCCTCTTTTTGGGCTTTTATTGAGCCCAAATCACTTAACCCAATAAAATCAATAATTTTTCATGTTGAAATCATTTCATACGTGTCACAACAATATTCCCACTCACGCTATTTATATCTGTAGCCTCAATTCCAAAAACAAGTGATTCTAGCCACGTATGACTTATTTTGACCAAAAGGGTAAAACCGTCATTTGGATGCCAAATTCGTCCACGAATAATCTTATCAAATTGAATGCCAATTACTTCAATTATTCCATGTATAGGCTCGTGGTTGTAGAAGAAATGTGGCAAAAAGCGGCCCGGTACGTCCCCGGGCACCCTTGGGACTTAGAAAAATTTCCAACTTTTGAAAGGTGCGCACAAACAGCATGGTACGCCCTTGGGCGTGCTAGCTTGCTGCCTGTGCCCAAAAAAATTGGTCAATAAGCGGCCTGGCACGCCCTCTGGCGCGCCTGGCCCTTATTTTTTAAAAAAAAATTTGTTTTCGACTTTTCTTTGAGGGTTCGGTTAGATACTTCAAGTTCTATTTTTTAACTTACTTCTTACATTTAATATCCTTTGTTTGGAGGTCCTCCAAGCCTCGTTTTTAACCCCACAAATTTTCCACGAAGTCACAAAACACTTCCTACAAAATTCTAATCACATGTACGAGGGCCAATATCAACTATCTCATCAATAACATTACAAAATACATACTTGTGGCTCTCGACTCCTAAGTAAACATTGTTCAACGTCGTCAAGTAGGGTCGGGAAGGTATGGGGTGTTACATTCTTCCCCCCTTAGAAACATTTGTCCCCGAATGTTAACAGTATCATTTCAATTACAACAAATGCATCTCTATATTAGCATACATATACATAAACACTTAAGGCTCATGGATACTTACTTGTTATTGCTCCACTTCTGTACTTTTAACTTCTTCGTCCATTTTAAATAGATAGGGGTATTTGTATTTCATCATTTCCTCAGTTTCCCATTTGATCTCCTCTACTTGTTGATTTCTCCAAAGGACTTTTATGGAAGTTATGTCTTTATTCCTTAACCTCTTTACTTGTCGATCTAGAATAGCAATGGGTACCTTTTCATAAGTAAGATCCTCCGTAACTTGGACATCTTCAATGGGAACAATACGAGATGGATCTCCTATGTATTTTCAAAGTATCAAAACATGAAACACTGGGTGCACTGAGGAGAGTTCTTGAGGTAGTGCTAATTCATACGCAACTTGCCCAAATCTTCTAATAATTTCATATGGGCCTATGTAACGTGGACTCAATTTTCCTTTATGAATCGCATTACCCCTTTCATTGGTGAAACCTTTAAAAATACCCAATCACCTATGGCAAATTCAAGCCCTCTTCTTCTAACATCAGCATATGACTTGTGGCGACTTTGGGCCGTTTGTAACCGCTGTTGGATCACTTTAACTTTCTCCATAGCCTGATAAATAATATCCGGCCCAAGTAAAACAGTTTCACCCGCTTCAAACCATCCAATTGGTGATCTACATTTCCTTCTGTACAAAGCTTCATAAGGTACCATTTTAATACTTGATTGATAGCTATTGTTGTAAGCAAATCCAATAAGAGGCAAATGGTCATCCCAATTTCCTTGAAAATCTAACGTACACGCTCGTAGCATATCTTCAAGTGTTTGGATAGTACGCTCTGCTTGTCCATCAGTCTGAGGATGGAAAGACGTACTTAGATTCACCTATGTACCCAAACTCTGCTGAAAAGATCTCCAAAAATGCACAGTAAACTGAGTTCCCCTGTCTGATATAATGGAGATCGGAATCCCATGTAACCGCATTATTTCTTTAACATATAATCTTGCATAATCCTAAGTTGTATAGGTGGTCTTGACTGGTAGGAAATGCGCTGACTTGGTAAGCCTGTCGACTATAACCCATATAGAATCAAATTATTGCAGTGTACGAGGCAAACCTGTGATAAAATCCATGTTAATCATATCCCATTTCCAGACTGGAATATTGATACATTGCATATAACCCCCTGGTTTCTGATGCTCTACTTTCATTTGTTGATAATTCGGGCATCGAGGGACAAATTCTGCAATGTTCTTCTTCATATTTCCCCACCAATACACTTCTTTTAAATCATGGTACATTTTAGTAGTACCCGGATGAATAGAATAGCGCGAATGATGCGCCTTTGTCATAATTCGTTTCCTCATCTCATCTACATTTGGTACACATAATTTACCTTGGCATTGGAGCACCCCTTCTTGTGTAAGATCAAATGCCTTTGTCAAATTCTGTTGTACATTTTCTTTTAGCTGCAATAACATTGAATCCGCAAATTGCTTCTCTTTCACTTCAGCTCCTAAAGAGGATTCCGTTGCATTTTGCACAATAACCCCCTCATCTGGAGATTCAATAAGTCAAACTCCCAAGATGGCTAGTTGATGTAGATCTTTGATTATCTTTTGCTTTTTAGTCAACTGGCCTCTAGTGTTTTCTACTGCCTTGCGGCTCAATGCATCAGCTACCACATTTGCGTTGCATGGATGATAAAGAATGTCAATATCATAGTCTTTTAAGAGCTCTAACCACCTTCATTGCCTCAAATTGAGTTCCTTCTACTTAAAGATATATTGCAAACTTTTGTGATCAGTATAGATATCAACATGTACCCCATACAAATAATGACGCCATATCTTTAAAGCAAAAACTACCGCTGCTAATTCAAGATCATGTGTGGGATAATTTTTCTCATGTGGCCGCAACTGTCGTGAGGCATATGCTATGAAATTACCGTGTTTCATCAATACACATCTGAGGCGAACCACGAAAGCATCACAATACACTGCATAACCTTCGGTGCCTTCGGGAAGTACTAAAACTGGTGTGGAGGTTAATTTATCTTTCAACTTTTGGAAGCTTTTCTCACACGCATCATTCCACTGAAATTTAACCGCCATATGTTTAAGCTTTGTTAACGGTGAAGCAATGGAGGAAAAACCTTCCACAAATCTTCTGTAATAACCTGCCAGCCTAAGAAAACTACGAATCTCTGTGGGTGTCGTAGGTCTTGGCCAATTTTTCACTTCTTCAATCTTCTGTGTATCAACCTGTATCCCTTCATCTGACACAATGTGACCCAAGAATGCAACCGATTTTAACCAAAAATCACATTTGGAGAACTTTGTATACAATTTACGCTCATGGAGAATCTGTAACACTTTCCGTAAGTGATTTACATGGTCCTCCGGTGATCTTGAATAAACTAGGATTTCATCTATAAATACCGGGACGAACATGTCCAAAAATGGCTTAAACACCCTATTCATCAAATCCATGAACACAGTTGGAGCATTTGTTAGTCCAAATGACATAACTAAAAATTCATAATGGCCATACCGTGTTTGAAAAGCTGTCTTGGGTACATCTTCTTCCCTAACTCTGACTTGATGGTAACCCGACCTCAAGTCGATCTTTGAAAAGCACTTAGCACCCTATAACTGATCAAACAAATCATCAATTCGAGGGAGGGGATATTTGTTCTTGATTGTTACCTTATTCAATTGCCGATAGTCGATGCACATTCTCAACGTGCCATCTTTCTTTCGTACAAATAGTACCAGTACACCCCATGGGGACACACTAGGCCTGATGAAGCCTTTGTCGAGTAAATCTTTCAACTGCTCCTTCAATTCACGTAATTCTACTGGAGCTATTCTATATGGGGGAATAGAGATAGGCTGAATGCCTGGAATCACATCAATGCCAAACTCTACTTCCCGTTCTGGGGGTAAGCCTAGAAGATCCTCTAGAAATACGTCAAGAAATTCATTGACCACTGGAACCGACGGCGGAGTTAGTACTTCCACATCATTATCTTTCACTCGTACTAAATAACATATGTACCCCTTGGCAATCATTTTTCTTGCTTTCAAATAGGAAATAAATCTTCCTCTTGGTGCCCCCACATTAACCTGCCATTCAAGAACATTTTCTTGCGGAAAAGAAAAATGCACCTTCTTGGCCCGACAATCTACCGTGGCATAACAAGAGGCCAACCAATCCATTCCCATTATCACATCAAAATCCACCATGTCTAGTTCAATGAGATCCGCCAATGTATCATGACCACACACAGTTATCACATAGTTATGATATACTCTTTTTGCAACAATACATTCACCAATCGGTGTAGACACTTCAATTGATTTAATTAATAATTCCGGTACCCTTGTAAATTTCGCAGCAACCAATGGAGTAACATAGGAAAATGTAGAACCAGGGTCAATCAATGCATATACATTATTTGAGAATATGGATAATGTACCTGTGATGACATCAGGAGAAGCCTCTGAATTTTGTCGGTCCACCAAAGCATAAGTGCGATTTTGGACCCCACTAGTATTGGCTGCTCCTCTGGCACCCCTACCAAGGCTCACAGGCTGTACACCTCGGCCTAGTGAAGGAACCGATGTTGATGATGCAACGGCCGATCCTGCCGGTCGTGCTATACCACCCATGCTCCTCTGGGGACACTCTCTCATCATGTGTCCCGTCATACCGCACCAGAAGCAAGCATTTGTCCCCACTAGGCATGTACCTACATGAATATGCCCGCAGTGCTGACACTACTGATGAGGAAAACCTGCTGCTTGTGATCCGTGAACTCCACTACTCTGCCCAGATGGACCACCTCTAAACCCTCGGAACTGAGAGTGAGTACCTGTTGTAGAATAAGAGAACGATGGTCTAGGTGGTCTAGGAAACATACGAGGCCTAGATCCTCCTTGGGACATCGCAGATGGTCCCATAGGTCTAGCCCTTTTGGAATGTCCTCTGTCAAATTCATGTACCCTTCTTCTCTGTCTTTGATCTTCCATTTTCTGGGCGAAGTCTTGTATTCTAGCTATGTCGATATCCTTATTCAAGGCAGCAATGGTGCAATCCCTTACCAAATATGGCTCTAATCTGTCCACATATCGATGGACTCTGTATGTCATCGGAGTTACCACATTTGGAGCATATCGGGCCAAGGAATTAAATTGCAAGCTATATTCTCTGACACTCAGGTTTCTCTGATGGAGATTTAGAAACTGATCCTCACGTGCCTCACGAATCTTATAGGGAAGGTAATGATCAAGGAAAACCGCTTTAAATTCTTCCCAATTAGGTGGAGTTGCACCAATATCACGAGATTTCTTCCAATCCTCATACCACAATATCGCATCTCCTTTCAATCTATACGCAGTAAGTTCAACTGTTTCTACCCCCGTCACGTGCATAACTTCTAGAACCCTCTGAATCTGATCCACGAAGTCCTGTGGATCTGCTTTCGGATTTGACCCAGTGAATATAGGAGGGTCCAGTTTCATGGCTTTGTAGACACCCTTAGAACGGCCTGCTCTGATACCAATTTTGTCACGCCCCGAATCCCATCAGGATGGATTGGCACTCGTAGCCGACAAGGCCCGAGAGAACCAAGCCTTACTTCTATTCAATCATATGCATGCCATAAGAAACCCATGATCATGTAAGAGCTTAAAATACCAACAACAGAATTCATGGAATATCTGATATATATATATACATATGCGAAACTTGGCCGTTGAGGCCATCAAGTTAAAATGTCATGTACCATCTTACATCCATAAACTCACATACGTCTACAAAAGCCTCTAACAGATGCATTTACCAAAACAAACTGAAAGTCAGGACAAGTCCCCACTTTATACAACATATACAAAACCAAAACACATGTACAACTGTGAATAGGAGAAGCCCCGAACTAACTGGAGCTCACCAATGATCCGCAAACAACTAGCAACCTACTGTGGAGGCCTACTGGCACCTGCACCTGCAGCAAGTAAGGTAAGTCTCACAAGGGATGTCAGTATGAAGAATGTACTGAGTATGTAAGGCTCATAAGAAACTGTATGATATGTAAATACGTCAATGAACTCAATACAAATGAATGACCAATATATATAAATCATCATTCTGTGTTTTGGGAAACATGCATATTGCTTTCTTTACTTTCTTTGCTTTTGCTTCTTTGCTTACTTATCTTTGCCTGTGACCTGTGATACCCGCGCCCCGACTGAACAGTGGATTTTAACATAACATAATGTTATGTTGGGATCGGCTCGAGCTAGGATTATGCCTCTAGAGCTACCACCCATGAATCAATATATCGGGCTCGGCTCTATCTAGATTATTACCTCTAGAGCTGCCACCCATAAACCAACATATCAGGTTTGGCTCGAGCTAGGTTATTACCCCTAGAGCTACCCCCTGTCAGGTTCGGTCCGAGCTAGGCTTATGCCTCTAGGACTATCCCCTAATCCAATAATCTCGGGATCGGCTTGATCTAGGCATTTCGCCCCCAAAGCTACCACCCATACTCAATCATTAACTATACATGTATGCATTACTTCATTCATTACTTTGAGATTGATACAATGATAGTCACAACTTTATTTGAAGCTTTGGATCAATAATCAATGAGTGAGATACACGTGAAGAAACATTATTGGAAACATAGCCTTCATGGAAACATAACACTATGGGAACCATTAGACAATAATCAATGAACAAGATACATGAGTATAACCACTATTGGAACTTTGGAACACAACCTTATTGAGATTTTGGAACATTAACAATGAATATGGGACATGTGATTCACAATTAATCAATGAGTAGGAAACATGTGATAATAACCATTGATAACCGGATATAGGATACCTTAGAACATTTCGGGATGGGACAAGTGTAATGTCAATGTGAACACTATTTGCTGTAGAAAGATACGAACAGAGTAACTTACATACCTTGTATTCTCAATACGAATATACAATCTTAGACGTTCATACAATAGTCCCGCTCCTTCCTTATGTTTCACTCTACAACACAAGTACATAACGAAATTTACATTAACCACCAACTACCTTACAAATGCATATAATGATAATTAGTTTCATGTTTGCCTAAAAAAATGTCATTTCCCCCTTGAAAATACCACTGATGAAAATATCATACCAATAATACCACAATATTCCATACATTGACCACAACATCATATACCAATAACATTTCACCACAAAGCTTCTCCTTTACACTTTCTCATTCATACCATATCCCAAATAAGCCATCAAGTCACCTTAATACACCTCATAGTACATATCGGCCAAAATCCTATAATTTACACTTATAGAAAAATAACAATTTTCATAACATAATCACACCATACATGTTCATATTTCATCCATACCGTGCTCTTTTATCAAAACCACAAGTCATATTTCAAGTTTAAGTTCCATGGATAACACATCTTTTACAAAAACACAAAGTGCCATGTTCAACACTTCCAAGCATAACCAACATGATTTACATACTCTCCCATGCATATAATATATTAATCCATAAGAATAATCACTTACCCAAGCTTGAAAAATGATGATCTTGCTCCAAAAGATGGCTTAGGGTTCTTAGGGTTTGAGAGATATGTTTGAGAAAATATCTAAAAGGCATGAGAGTTACAAATGAATAAAATCTGATTTTTGAGTCTTTATATAGTCCTTAGGGTCATCCTTAGCCACTCTTGGCATTTAATGTTATGTTTGGCTTGGTCAATGGAAGAATGGGTCATTGGCCCATGTTTTCTTCCTCTTTTTGGGCTTTTATTAAGCCCAAATCACTTAACCCAAAAAAATCAATAATTTCTCATGTTTAAATCATTTCATACGTGTTACAACAATATTCCCACTCACGCTATTTATATCTGTAGCCTCAATTCCAAAAACAAGTGATTCTAGCCACGTATGGATTATTTTGACCGAAAGGGTAAAACCGTCATTTGGATGCCAAATTCGTCCACGAATAATCTTATCAAATTGAATGCCAATTACTTCAATTATTCCATGTATTAGCTCGTGGTTGTAGAAGAAATGTTGCAAAAGGCGGCCCGGTACGTCCCCGGGCACCCTTGGGACTTAGAAAAATTTCCAACTTTTGAAAGGTGCGCACAAGCAGCATGGCACGCCCTTGGGCGCACCAGCTTGCTGCATGTGCCCAAAATATTTGGGCAATAAGCGGCCTAGCACGCCCTCTAGCGCGCCTGGCACTTATTTTTTTTAAAAAAAATTGTTTTCGACTTTTCTTTGCGGGTTTGGTTAGATACTTCGAGATCTATTCTTTAACTTACTTCTTACCTTTAATATCCTTTGTTTGGAGGTCCTCCAAGCCTCGTTTTTAACCCCACAAATGTTTCACGAAGTCACAAAACACTTCCTACGAAAGTCTAATCACATGTACGAGGGCCAATATCAACTATCTCATCAATAACATTACAAAATACATACTTGTGGCTCTCGACACCTAAGTAAACATTGTTCAACGTCGTCAAGTAGGTTCGGGAATGTACGGGGTGTTACACTAAAATTCCCTTCACCTATTGAAAATGGTGCGAAAATGCCCTCCATCTAACTTTTGGCTCTATAATGCCCTTCACATCCACCTTTTGGCTCCAAAATGCCCTTTATTTAACATCTCTAATATTAAACAAATAAATAAAAAAATTTAATGAAGTGGCACATTTTCATTGGTCCATATTTTATTAATTAAAAAAATTAAAAACCCCTAACCCACAATGCCTTGCTTTGAAATTCATGTGATCTAGTAGTTTCTGTGGGTTGAAATTCATGTGATGAATAGCTAAAAACTTGTTGTACACTCATCGAACATGTCATGGTTCTTAGAACAGAACAATGCTCACCACTTGATTTTTACAAGCTGAGATCCTAGTTATGAGAGCTTCAGTTTTAGAAATCTATTGGAGCATACAAAAGAAATGATGTTTTGCCTTGTGAAGTACAATGGTATAGTGCATGTAAATGAAAAGGGGTTTAGAAATTAATTGTAGTAGACCAGTAGAAGATTCTGACTGTCTTTAGTAATTTTAGGCTTCTAGATAATTTTCTCTAAAGTGATATCAATGACGTTGAATTAGGGACGGCTCAAGCACATTAGGGGCCTAATACCAAAATCAAACGGAGGCCTTAAATTTTTTAGAAAAATCAATATTTTTTTTCGTGAATTCTATTTTTTAAATTTCTTGAGATGCAAAGTTGTTAAATAAATTTTATGTAATCAATTTCTTCTACTAATTTTTTTTTCAATTAATAATATAACTAATGCATTTAATCTTTCTTGTAACAAAGTACTCTAGATATATCAAACTTCTTCTAATAATTATTTCTTTTTTATATAAAAAAATTATTTTTTCTACAAATAGTATTTAGTATTTTTTAATAAAATATATATAATTTATTATTTGTAAAAATAAGGCCCCTCAAATTTGGGGGCCTAAGACGATTGCCTTTTCTTGAAGGGGAGGAGTTGACACTACGCTGAATACAATATTTTTTATTTATTTAATAATGAGGATGTTAAATAAAGGGTATTTTAGAGCCCAAAGGTAGATGTGAAGGGCATTTTGGAGCCCAAAGACATATTTGAAGGACATTTTTGAGCTCAAAGGTGGATGTGAAGGGCAATATAGAGTCAATAGGTGGATGCAGGACATTTTTGCACCATTTCCAATAGGTGAAGGGCATTGTAGACCCTTTTCCTTTCTTTAAATGATATAGTTCATTAGAGTTTTTCGGAGGGTACTCCACCCTAAATCCTAACTCACATTTATAAAAAAAAAGCACATATTCCATTGAGGTATCTAAAATAATTCATAGACTCTTGGGTATTCACAAAGAGATCAAATATTGTCTTTCTTAAAGATGAACTAATTGTAAGACATTCTTCATGATGTGTGGCCAAAAGTACATATATTTGATCATTATTTGTCTCACATTCAGTATTTTTATTATTTTTTGAACATTAATTTATTTTTCTTATTTTTTGAACATTAATCTAATAATTATTCTTTATATTATATTTTTATGTCTAGGATTAAAACAGAGCGAAGATGTAGAAATTTAGAGCAAAAATGAATTAAAAGTAAGAAATCATATCAAGAAATCAAGCACACAACTTAATCGATTGAAATAAATATAATATTATTAATCCTATATATCAATTACATCAATTGAAATGATAAGAGGAAAAGAAACGTACCTGCCACGTGGTTTCTTTTGAAGACTCAATAAACAAAGATTCACCGACCAATGGAGCGACTGATTACGATGCAGAGACAGAATGTTGCGTGGCGTTGTAGGCCAAAAATTTGGCTTGATATTTTTTCAGTACATTTTAGACTCACTTATTTTATTTAGGACTTTTTCTTATACCTACAAATATTCTATAAGCATAATTTTAGTATAACTTTTTACCAAGGGAGAGGTAAAAAATGTCGTAGAGGCAGGAGAAAATTGATTTAATCTTTTCTACTCCATATTTATTTACTTTTAATTTTTCTTTGGATGGTTTGTTGTAATTTCTCCATGTCTAGGTGGAGTTAAACTTCTTGTTCTAGGATTATGGTAGTTGTATGATTGTTTAGCAGATGATTGATTCGATGAGTATTTATCTATAATATTAGTTGTTCTTATATTTTTGAGCTTACTATTTTAATTCTTAACTAACATTAAAATAATCTATATTCCCAAATTTAACTTGAAAGGAGAATCGCGAGATGGAACGGAAAATAAAAGGAGTAAGATCTTCTCTTTTGTAATATAAATAATTGTTTTGTGACTAGGATAGATCAATATCTAGATCACCTTACTTGGTTACTAAATGAAAAGATATATGAATGCATTCAAATTGGGTTATTAAATCCCCGCTCAACGATATAGTTGTGAGGTCAATTTGGATTGACGATTAAAGGCTCGCCAGGTCATGATCATAAAATCAACCATATAAATCAACATCTAGATAAACAAATTAATCGATGAAGTCAAATACTCTACATATGATTGTTAGCGAATCCATAACTATAGTTCAATTTCATCATATTAATTATGTTAAAGTCTGCTCTTTATTTGTTTTATTGTTCATTAATTATTTTTTATTAATTTTAATTTACTTAATTAAAACATATATCTTTTATATTACCATTTGAATAAATAATTAGTAGTAGTTTAATTTCGTAAAATTGTTAATCGACAAGTCCTTGTGGGTACGATATCCGGTCTTAACAACTCTATATTACTCGTAAGATCGCGTTCACTTGCGCTTGCTTTTGGATACAATATGTTTTTAACGTCGTTGCCAAAGACTTAGAAATTAACTGTATTTCTAAATTAAATTTTTGTGTTTTTTATATTCAAGTTTAGTTTTTTTGTAATTACCCTCCAAGTCATTTTTCTATTTTTGTGTGTCTTCTACATTACGAGCTGTCACGACCAAAAACATAGATTATGATGACACCTACTATAACCCGTCAGTAGGTAAATAAAAACCATAGTCCGAAACGGGGAGTAATGGGCTAACAAACAGAAGAGAGAGAAATAGGATAAAAGCAGTAAACAAGGCGGTTAATAATTAAAAAGTAATAGAACATGCTAATATATAGAAGGGAAAGTAAATTATACAAAATGAGTTCCCCCAAGACCTGGTATAGACAGTATAAGAGCCATTAACCATAGAGATTACTAGAGAAGTATAATATAAATAAAATAATCTCCCAAAGATACAAAAAAAGACTAATCCCTAAATAGAAGGAGATGGATCATCTCTGTACATTGAAAGCTCATTCCAATCAATAGCCCCGCTCGAGGGCAATGTCAACGACAATGACTCCTACTAGGATCTGCATCAGGAAAAAAGATACAAAAGTATAGTATGAGTACCAAAACACGTAGTACTTAATAGGCATCATAAGCCGACTGAGGTCAAATAAAATAAAAGCAAAATAAAGTGCTAAGATATGCTAAAGGTAATAAAAGAGGGGTTAGTAATAGAATAGCAGGCTAAAACTAGGAAAACACAAGATTCACTACAAGAAAAATGCTTATTAGGGACCAACATTTAGCGACAAATTTCAAATATGGTCCCTAAAAGTATAGTTGTAGGGATGAGATTATTTTTTGGTCCCTAATAGAATTTTTTATTTTTAAATACCTATTTTTATCTAAAAAGAAAGTAAAGAACTGGTCTCTAATTCTCAATATATCAGTGGGATGAAGCGGGAACTGAAATAAAAGTCAAAAAAAAGCTCCAAAAAGTCACTCACCCTAAAATCCCTAAAAGTCTAGGAGTGGCTTCAACTCTGATCTAGAGGCTGTGCGATTTCATCTCTTACAACTCAGAAGACTGCGATTTCATCACTAAGAACTCTACAATTGGGTTTATGCTTAATCAACAGTAAGTTTAATTTCTTTCTCTTTTATCTAATTTTGTCCTTCTTTTATTTTTCCCTTGGAACAAGAAATATTTTCTTTCTTTAGTTTTTTCTGACTGAAAGTTATGTAATTGGCTTATTTATAGCGCTGCTTATTGTTGTGTGAGGACTATAACTGTGTTAGGATTTGGGTCGTTCGTGAAGGAGGAGAGATTGAGTGTTTCTTGTTGTGTTTTGTTTGTGCGGGTGGTTTTCAGGTGTGCAATTTGCAGTATACAAGTCTTCTGGGGACTTCCTTGAAAGTCCAAACAAATTTTGTAGGATTTCTTGTGGTTTTTCTTTGAGATGGTGAATTGGTTGAATTTTTTTTACCATTATGTGTTCTGTTAAGTTCCATTTCCTTTCTTAAGTCTATTTTATAATTTTTTTAAAATAGAGGAAGAAAAAACAAGGATGTAAATTAGTATTTTTAAGGTATTTTTTCTGTCAAAAACGTTTCTGATGCAAAAAAATTATTGTATTCTGCCACTAAATCTGTTATTCAATTGTACTCTAGTTGGAGTGACGGACTTGCTCATTGAAGCTCTTTGTTGTCAATGCTTGCATTTATTCTGTCATGAACTACTACTCCCTCCCAAGTTTCGATGCTGATTTTTTTTATGTTGAAGAAATTAGTATTCCAGTTCTGGTGCTTACATTAGGTTGACATTGGTTATCTTAAGTTGTCCCTAATATCTTTGAAATGCTTTGTAGAATATGAATAATCAATTTCTGATTTGGTTTAAAACATACCTTGATAGCAATTACTGTGTGACTTTGTTCAGCCAAATTAATTGGACTTCATCTTTTCCTCCGATCCTTTTGATAATATTGTGGTGGTCGCTGTTAACTATCTATAAGCTATTTCTCCCTAATGGGTTCTTACATCATACTACCGTAAATAGTATGATTTGTGACTGCAGTTGGTTTCACATTTGGTTCATTTTGCAGGGTTGTTTTCATTTCACTTTGGTTGTTTCATGTGGTTGTAGCAAGGGATAGATTCTTTTACCTGCTCCATCAATGTCTCATGACCGACATGTTTGACACATTCTTTTCTGACTTTAGATTCAACATTTCATGTGCTAGTTAGGCCTCAATTGTTTGCCCTTAATGGGGGTCTGAATCTGAATGGTTCAGACTTCAGCCCATTAAGTGCATTTTTTTTTAAAAAAAAAAAATCTCTTATTGGGTCTGAAATTGTCTGATTCGGTCAGACTTGGAAAATAGTCTGAATGGTATTCAGGCTCTTTTAAACGCACTAATTTATTTATGAAAAACACTCTCACGTAGTTGTTTCTCTTTGACTGCTTTTCAGCGTATACTCAGTCTTTTCTTTCTTCTTCACCAAATCAACGCATACTCTTACTCTTCTTCTCCACAAAATCAAGACATACACTTCCTCTTTTTCTTAACAAAACAAAGGCATGTGAAAGGTTTTTGTTGACAGAAATTTGTGATAAAAAAATTTTTTCTTGATAAAATATGTTGTTGAATTAATGCCAAAATTTGGAGTAAAATGGGTTTGAATTTGGAACGTATAAAGTCCCTGAAGCATATTTACCCCTCATAGGCACTGGGACACAGACATCATCATCCTCGTTTATTTGTTTTCCCTTTTCTTACTTTTTTTTAACAAAAGCAATTCCAATGTTCACCCTCCTTCTCTAGTTACTGGTATTAAGTTATGGTCTTTATTACATCGTGAATTTTGTGCATAAAATTTTGAAATGGATTGAATTTATTATTGATATTATTTTAATAAAATTGGGCTATTTTGACGGAGGAATGTCCATATTGATGACCTTTTCGGAATAAAATAAATGGGGATTTTGTTAAGGTGCACTATTGCTCTTGTTTTCGTTGTATTTAGACTCTTCATTATTTATTGCTTGTAAGCAATTGAAATAATTATCACTCAAATAATAATTTAGTTGTTTAAGTTGATATTTCATCTAATATTTTTGATATAATATTTAATTACTTTTTAAATTTGAATTGCATATTTATTACAACTAAATAAATTATGTACGTTCAGATGTTAAAAAATAAACCGTCTTAATCATTCAGTTTTTAGATCCAGAAACAACATGTTAATCATTTAGATTTGCATTCAGATTCAGACATCTTAATCTCAATAAAAACAAATGCAGCCTTAATGTTGTTTGTATATTTTTAGAAAGATATAGAGTGACAGAAGTACACATTCCCTCATGAACAGCGGGCACCATTTCATGTTGTCATGGCATCACCATTACTTGTTGCTTTTCAACTACTTATTTATATTCATCTCGACAGCTCCTATGGTAAACAAGAAAATTTCCTTCGAACATCATTATCTGATGCCTTTACGACTAACTGTTTATTGCCTTCTTGCTGATTCGTTATGTAGTTCATTTCTAGTCACTAGGGGCATTTTCACTAGACTTCGACTCTACCTCAAAATCAAAAACGCAAGCCTGGACCCTTCAATAAAAAGCATTTTCATTTGGTGCAACCTCGGAATAAACCCAATCTATCAAAAACATAATCTACACAACAATAAGAGTCTGATGATACTCATATTATCATATTAGCCACTTTCATTTTGGGTCCATAAAATTTTTTTGAAAATTGATCCCACAATAAAAAGGTTAAAACTGGAAATTTTATTAAAGAATAATGTTACCCATAATTTAAGGGTTCTAAATATAAAAATCCATCAAAAATAAATTGAAATTGAGCTTGAAATAATTAAAAAATCAATTTCTCACTTTACTGGGTAGAACCCAAAATCCTAAGTTTAAAATCAAAGTTTTTAATATATTTAAGCAATAAAATCAATGGGTAATGATTAAAAATATGTTTAGAAATGTACCGAAACAAGTTTGACGAAAAAGTCTCTTTGAAATCACCCATACTGAGGTCTCAAGGTCCAAAATGGTTAAAATTGAGTAAAATTGTGAAAAAGGTGTTTTTATACAGCGATCATCGCCTAAGCGGCTAGTCTACCGCTAAGGTGGTAGCCACTTGCCATGCAGACACCTCGCTTAGGCTGTCATTTACTCACTTAGGAGGCCATTTTAGGTGACTAACCCATCGCTTAGGTGATGGTTGGCATGCTGATTAGGTTCCATTAAGGCGATCTTTTTTCTGCCTTGGCGGTATCGCTAAGGTGACCAAAAGGGCCGCTTAAAAGGTCACACTAGAAACGTTTCACAGCTGAAAAATACAACTAAAAATAACTCTAAATGGACCCTTGGGATTCGATAGAGAGCCCCTAAAAACAAACCAACAATGCTACTAGGCTAATTTAAATGTTACGGACTCAATGGAACCAGTAGATTTATCAAAAGAGGTCGTTGTCAATAAGTTAAACCCCGAGAGACACTTTATGCTAAAATAACTAATTTCTTATCTAAATGACCAAAACTCAAAATAAAAACTCAAAACCTTAATCAACCACTTTACGAACCCAAAATTGATATTCAAATCTAATGGAACTAAAGAAATCACCATCCAATGCTCGGATAACAAAATATTGACCTAAGTTAAATATCTCACTTTGAAGGCTACTCAAAATCCCAAACTCATATAAATCACACTTGACACTTCAGAGACTGTGATAACCATCCCCACAACTCATAAATGATATAAAGTAACCATAAGAAAGGGAAAATTGGGCAAAATAAAGCAAAAGTTAAAAATCACAATGAGGGTTGTTACATTATCCACCAATAAAACATGTATTCATTCTCTAATTGGAAAGCACAGGAAGCACCTACCTTAGTAAAACGTAGGGGTTTCTACTCCGTATATCAAACTCAGCCTCCCATGTAGCCTTCTTAATCGGGCAATGTCTCAACTGAGCTTTCATAGAAACAATATTCTTGGATCTCAACATTCTAGTCTACCTATCCAAAATAGCAATAGGCTCCTGCTGAAAGGACAAATCATGATCTAATGCAACTTAATCCTACCATATCACATTAAAATTATTGGGATGTTATTGCTTTAACATCGAGTCATGGAATACAAGACGAACCACTGACAAGTTTTGAGGTAGAGCCAACCTATAGGCCACATCTCCAAACTACTTAAGATTATCAAAATGTCTAATAACCCTTAAAATAAGCTTCACTTTCTTCCCAAATCTCATCACACCCTTCATGGGAGATACCTTCAACAAAACCCCTCACTAATCATGAATGCCATATCACAGACTCATCAATCAGTATAACTTTTTTTCCTACTCTGGAAAGCCAAAAGCCTATGCTAAATCAATCTCACTCGATCCATCGAGTCTCTTAAAGAGTAGTTACCCCAAGGTCTAACCTTGAATGAATCAAACCATCCCACAGGGGATCTACACCTCCTCCCATACTAAGGCTCAAAAGGTGCCATCTGAATGATGGAATGGTAACCATTGTTGTAGGTGAACTCCGCTAAGGGCAAGAACTTGCCCCAATGACCACTAAAATCCATAATGCACAATCGAAGCATGTGCTCTAAAACTTAGATGGTCTGCTCTTGCTGGCCATCCGCCGGAGGGTGAAATGCGTTGCTTATATCAAGTTGCCTACCCAACTCACTATGCATAGAACTCCAAAAATTTGAGGTAAACTACGTATCTCTATCAGAAATAGTGTAGATAGGTATACCATGCAACCGATCAATCACTCGAATTTATATATTGACAAACTTTTCTACATTAAAATTAACCTTCACAGGTACAAAGTGCACTTATTAAGTCAAGCTATCCACAATTACCCAAATGGAATCAAACTTCACCAATGTAGAGGGTAAACCAACTGTAAAGTCCATAGTGATCCGCTCCCATTTCCACTCTAAGACATGCATCCTCTGCATCAGGTACCTTGTGTACTACCCCTACTACCCTAGGAACCATCTCTGGTTGGTGGCGCCACTACTCTATAGGGATGTGTTGTCTGTGCTGAAATTCTAATCATCCCATGTTGGGGACACTCTTTAGCAAAGTGACTAACAACCCCACACTCAAAATATGCCCCAGTTACCCTGCCCTGATATGAGGGTCCTGCTGACCCATAATGGACACCACAGCTTGAAGCCTCTTTCTGAAAACCCTACAATGGATAATCGGTGCCCTCACCATTGAAATCACTATAACTAGGCTAACTCCCATTTGAAATATGAAGCACAACATGAACATGCCTAATAGATTAACCATAATGTTTATATGGCTACTACTGCTGATACTACTATTGATGCCTTCCCGAGAAACCCCTACCTCAAAATTGTGACACACTATGACTAGCACTATAAGTACACTAATGATAGGATCTTTTATTGCTACCACCATGGGCCTTGCGATGCATATCCTTTACAGTAAGAGCATGATTAGCAATATTTACAAATTCTAGTTGAAGATACCATGATTTGGGTAGCCATACGGAGCTGAAGTCTAGTCTCTATTAAAGCATCACACTCTATCGTACCTGGTAGGTAGAATCATCATAGCATGCCTGGCCAACTCTTGAAACCTAGCCTCGTTCTCAAATATAGTCATATAACCTATTCTAACCTAGAGAACTCATCCCTCAGATACTGACGCATGTTGTGTAGCATATACTTCTCCAAGAATGCCTTAAACAAGTAAATCGTGTCATAGGAGGGGACCCAGTTAGTCTGTAATTAATGTACGCCCTCCATCACTATCTTGCTGCACTGTCAAGCAAAAATATGGTGCAATCCACACCATGATATTCCACTAAGCCAATATTATGTAACCTCTTCTTGCAGCATGTAAGGATCTTATGTGCATCTTCCTCTGGGGCTCCTAAAAACCTCGATTTAGCCAATCTAAGAAACCAACCTAGCATCTTCTTCTCCTAGAAAGACATGGCTAGCCAGGCTACCACTGGATGTGCAACTAATGGTACTGGTGGATCCTTTACTCTGGCAGAAACAGTTGCAGTATGCACCCTTGCACCTGGGCGACCATGTGCTTCCCCCTGAGTTGATGTTTGGGCTTTATTAGTTGGTGGACCTCTAATTATACCCAATAAATGGACTAGGGCATCTCGAAGGATAGATGTGGTTATAGATACAGGCGGATCCTAGGCTGGTCCCTGACCCACAGGCTACTATGGTGGAAGATCCTCTATACTTAGCCCACAAACCTGCAATGGTGTAGGTTCTCTAGCTTAGCCTCTAGCTGGTGTTGCAGCTCCAGCCGGACCTCGACCTATGCTCCTAACTAGAGCCTTAGCTGCTAGCTCTGGTACCTTGCCCTTGTCCACCGTAGGCCTTGCCTTAGTTAACTAGAAAAGAGTGAAAAGAATCGATAATCCATACAGACACAACGTATGATAAAAAATTAAAAGGTGAGATTTGCCTTAGAATTTTTTTTAGCCCCTCGATGATAGGATACGGGCGTCATCATACTTATCTGTGGGACTCTACTATACATTTGTTAATGTACCAATGATACCTGTTAACCTAGACTCTAATACCAAGCTCTCATGACCCAAAACTAAGTCATAATGGCACCTACTATAACCCGTTGGTAGGTAATCCAAAACCATAACACAGATCGATGAGTAATAAGCTAACAGGCGGAAGAGTAAAAAATAGGGTAAAAGCAGTAAACAAGTGGCTAATTGTCACGCCCCGAATCCCATCGAGACATGATTGGCACCCGTAGCCGATAAGGCCCGAGAGAACCAAGCTTTGCCTATGTTCATTCATATGCATGCCATCCGAAACACCCTTATCACGTAGGAGTTGATAATGCTAACAATGAAATTCATGAAACATGTGACATATATACATATGTGAAACTTGGCCATTGAGGCCATCAAGTCAAAAACGACATGTACCTTTTACATTTATACACCCACATCTGCCTACAAAAGCCTCTAACAAAAGCATTGACCAAAATGAACTAAAAGTCAGGACAAGTCCCCGAACTATACAACATGTACAACACCAAAACATATGTGCAACTGCGACTCGGAAAAGCCCCGAACTAACTGGAGCTCACCAATGATCTGCAACAACTAGTAACCTACTGTGGAGGACTACTAGAACCTGTGCCTGCAGCAAGTAAGGTAAATCCCCCGAGAGGGGTCAGTACGAAGAATGTACTGAGTATGTAAGGCCATATGTAACTTGTATGATATGTAAACATGTTAATGAACTCAAATACAATAAATGATCAATATGGATAAGTCACAATACTGTACTTTGGAAACCATATATATTGCTTTCTTTACTTTCTTTATTTCTTTGATTCTATGATTATTCATCTTTGCCTGTGAACTATGATACCCGGGCCCCGACTGAACAGTGGGTTTTAACATAATATATCGTTATGTTGGGATCGGCTCGAGCTAGGCTTATGCCCCTAGAGCTTCCACCCTAAGAATCAAAGCATTGGGTTCAGCTCGAGCTAGGTTATTAGCTCTAGAGATGCCACCCATAGCCCAACATATCAGGTTCAGCTCGAGCTAGGATTATACCTATAGATCTGCCCCCTATCAGGTTCGGTCCGAGCTAGGCTTATGCCCCCAAAGCTGCCACCCATACTTGATCATTAACCATATATGCATTACTTTATTCATTACTTTGAGATTGATACAATGATAGTCATAACATTATGGGAAGCTTTGGATCAATAATCAATGAGTGAGAAACATATGAATAAACATTGTTGGGAACATAGCCTTATTGGAAACATAACACTATTGGAACCATTGGACAATAATCACTGAACAAGATACATGAGTATAACCACTATTGGAACTTTGGAACACAACCTTATTGGGCTTTTGGAACATTATCAATGAATATGAGACATGAGATTCACAATTGATCAATGAGTAGGAAACATATGGTAATGACCATTGATAACCGGATATAGGATACCTTAGCACATTTCGGGATGGAACAAGCGTAATGAAAATGTGAATACTATTTACCGCAGAAATATACGGACAGAGTAACCTTACATACCTGCACTTCCAAGTATGAATACACAAGTCTATGTATGAACACAATAGTCCAGCTTCTTCTTTACGTCTTACTCTATAATACAAGTTCATACCGGAACTTGCATTAGCAACTAGTTACTATACAGGCGTACAAGACAACAATGAATTGTATAACTACCATATAACATCATGTCACCCCCTTACAATACACTCCAAGGCATTATCATATCAACAACACCACAACATTACGCACATGGACCAAGAGATCATACATCGATAGCATTTCACACCACACTTCCCTTTACACTTTTATCTTTATCATTCCGTTGCAATTACTCCTTCATAACGACATATGAACAACCATACATACTTAATACAGTCAAACACACCTCCATATGATACTTTAAAGTCATTAAAACGACATCACAAGTTGATAATTACATCCAAAAAGGGTATAGGGGTCTTCGGGGATCAACTAGAAACGAAAACACAAAAAACCAATTCTGGGACTGACCTGCACTGCCACCTACACCCGCAGGTGGATGAGGTGCACACGCAGATAGTGTATGGAAAATTCCAGGCGCATCTGCCACCGCAGATACCCTCGTCTGCGGGGGCGGATGCCCGTTTTGGTCTGAAATGGCCTCTTTTGGGTCTTTTCATGCCATGAATGGTCCATGATCATAACCAAACTTATTTTGAAATATTTTTGATCATATTACACACCAAAATTCAGCCATGGTCCCACCACACATATAACAACACCCAAAACTGCACTTTACGACCAATACGTCACCCAAAACCATAACCAATTTTACAATAGCAACTCCAAACATTATACACAAGAACGAAACAATGTAAGACTATAATAACATCTCATATGTCAATATTTAATCCATAAAGTTCAATTCCTTCATGACCATAAGTCCATGTTCAAGTTCACAAGAAAAAAACCATTCCCCGATTGCAAAAATAGACAACTTTACACATAACACATTGTCCAACACTTTGCCAACAAAACCAACATGATTTATAAACCCTATTAAACATATTATATACTGAACCATGAGAATAAATACTTACCAAAGAGTGATCTTTGCCCAACAAGTAGTTGCCTTAGGGTTTTTGTGTGAGAGATAATGTTTAAGAAAAATGTTAAAAATTCATGTGTGTATCTAATGAATAAAAATATGATTTATGGGTTTATATAGTCCCTTTTGAATGACTCTTATACACACACTTGGTGGGTTTACTTGGTCAATGGATGGGCAATGCAAGAATGGGTCAAAAATTCTTTTGGGCCATGTCTTCCTTATGATTTTGGGCTTCTTTTTGGGCCCAATTGTGCAAGACTTTTAAATGCCCACATATTGATACATAATTTATCAATTCTCTCATGTTTCCATATTTCCATAAATGTTACGGTTGTCAGCTAAACTTAGAAACGTACGGGGTGTTACATTCTCCCCCCCTTAGGAACATTCGTCCTCGAATGTTAATGTTATCATTTCAAAGTAAACAATTACAAGTTTAGGAATATTCTTCATGTCATCATATAAAGATATACTCAAATCTTACAAATAATTAATTTTCATTCTTCCCCTTGGAACAAATGAGGGTACTTGGATTTCATCATTTCTTTAGCTTCCCATGTGACCTCTTCTATTTGCTGATTTCTCCAAAGTACCTTTACGGATGTTATATCTTTATTCCTCAGCCTCCTCACTTGTCTATCCCGAATGGAAATAGGTATTTCCTCATAGGTAAGATCTTCGGTAACCTGTACATCATCAACAGGAGTAAAACGAGATGGATCTCCTATGCATTTTCGAAGCATCGACACATGGAATACTGGATGAACTGTGGAGAGTTCTTGGGGTAGCGCCAACTCATATGCAACTTGCCCAAATCTTCTAATAATTTCATATGGGCCTATATACCGTGGACTCAATTTCCCTTTCTTTCCGAATCGCAGTACCCCTTTCATTGGTGACACTTTCAGAAATACCCAATCACCTATGGCGAACTCAAGTCCTCTTCTTCTAACATCTGCATATGACTTGTGTCGACTCTGGGCCGTCTGTAATTGTTGTTGAATCACTTTAACCTTCTCCATAGAATAATGAACAAGGTCTGGCCCAAGTAAAGCAGTCTCACCTGCTTCAAACCACCCAATTGGTGATCTACATTTTCTTCCATATAATGCTTGATAAGGTGCAATTTTAATACTTGAATGATAGCTATTGTTGTAAGAAAATTCAATAATAGGCAGATGGTCATCCTAAGTACCTTGAAAATCTAACACACAAGCTCGTAGCATATCTTTAAGTGTTTGGATAGTATGTTCTGCTTGTCCATCAGTCTGAGGATGGAAAGCTGTACTTAAATTCACGTAGGTGCCCAAACTCTGCTGAAAAGATCTCCAAAAGTGTGTTGTGAACTGTGCTCCTCTGTTTGATATAATGGAAAGTGGAATACCATGCAACCGTACTATTTCTTTAACATATAACTTTGCAGAATCCTCAGCTGTATAAGTGGTCTTGACTGGTAGAAAATGCGCGGACTTGGTAAGCCAGTCCACTATAACCCATATAGAATCAAATTTCCGAAATGTACGGGGCAAACCTGTGATGAAGTGCATATTAATCATATCCCATTTCCAGACTGGAAGATTGATACATTGCATGTAACCTCCTGGTTTCTGATGCTCTACTTTTACTTGTTGGCAATTCGGGCATTGAGCGATAAATTCTGCAATGTTCTTCTTCATATTTCCCCACCAATACACTTCTTTTAAATCGTGGTACATTTTAGTAGAACCCTGATGGATAAAATAACGCAAATGATGCGCCTCCGTCATAATTCGTTTCCACAGTTCATCTACATCTGGAAGGCATACTCTACCTTGGCATTGGAGTACCCCTTCCTGTGTTAGATCAAATGCCTTTGTCAAATTCTTTTCTACATTGTCCTTTAACTGCATTAACATAGGATCTGTAAACTGCTTTTCTTTCTCCTCAGCTATTAGCAAAGATTCAGCCGCATTTTGCACAATAACTCCTTTATCTGAGGATTCAAGAAGACGAACCCCCAAGCTGGCTAACTGATGTATATCTTTGAGTATCTCTTTCTTTTCCGTCCCTCAACTTTTTCCTTGATGGTATAGAATATCAATGTCATAATCTTTTAATAACTCAAGCCACCTTCTTTGCCTTAAGTTGAGTTCTTTTTGCTTAAAGATATACTGCAGACTTTTGTGATCAGTATAGATATCAAAATGAACTCCATACAAATAATGACACCATATCTTTAAAGCAATGACCACTGCTGCTAATTCAAGATCATGTGTGGGATAGTTTCTTTCGTGTGGCCACAACTGTCGTGAGGGATATGCTATGATATTACTGTGCTGCATCAATACACATTCGAGGCCAACCCCGGAAGCATCACAATACACTGCATAACCTTCAGTACCTTCAGGAAGTACTAAAACTGGTGTGGAGGTTAATTTATCTTTCAACTTTTTGAATTTTTTCTCACACGCATCATTCCACTGAAAATTTACTGCCTTATGTGTAAGCTTTGTTAACGGTGCAGTAATAGAGGAAAAACCTTCCACAAACCTTCTGTAATAACCTGCCAGTCCAAGAAAACTACGAATCTCTGTGGGTGTCGTAGGTCTTGGCCGATTTTTCAATTCTTCAATCTTCTGTGTATCGACCTGTATCCCTTCATCCGACACAATGTGAACCAACAATGTAACTGATTTTAACCAAAACTCACATTTGGAAAACTTGGCATACAACTTACGCTCACGGAGAATCTGTAACACTTTCCGTAAGTGATTTGCATGGTCCTCCGGTGATCTTGAATAAACTAGCATGTCATCTATAAATACCGGGACGAACACGTCCAGAAATGGCTTAAACACCCTATTCATCAAATCCATGAACACAGTTGGAGCATTTGTTAGTCCAAATGACATAACTAAAAATTCATAATGGCCATCTCGTGTTCGGAAAGCTTTCTTGGGTACATCTTCTTCCCTAACTCTGACTTGATGGTAACCCGACCTCAAGTCGATCTTTGAAAAGAACTTAGCACCCTGTAACTGATCAAACAAATCATCAATTCGAGGGAGGGGATATTTGTTCTTGATCGTTACCTTATTCAATTGCCGATAGTCGATGCACATTCTCAATGTGCCATCTTTCTTCCGTATAAATAATACCAGTGCAACCCATGGGGACATACTAAGCCTAATGAAGCCCTTGTCCAGCAAATCGTTCAATTGCTCCTTCAATTCACGTAATTCTACTAGAGCCATTCTATATGGAGGAATAGAAATAGGCTGAGTGCCTGGAATCACATCAATGCCAAATTCTACTTCCCGTTCTGGGGGTAAGCCTTGAAGATCTTCTGGAAATACATCCAGAAATTCATTGACCACTGGAACCGACTGCGGAGTTAGTGGTTCCACTTCAGTATCTTTGACCCATACTAAATGACATATATAACCCTTGACAATCATTTTTCTGGCTTTCAAATAGGAAATAAATCTTCCTCGTGGTGCCCCTACCTTACCTTGCCATTCAAGAACATTTTCTTGCGGAAAGAAAAATTGCACCTTCTTGGCCCGACAATCTACCATGGCATAACAAGAAGCCAACCAATCCATCCCTATTATCACATCAAAATCCACCATGTCTAGTTCAATGAGATCCGCCAATGTATCATGACCACACACAGTTATCACATAGTTATGATATACTCTTTTTGCAACAATACATTCACCAACCGGTGTAGACACTTCAATTGATTTAATTAATAATTCCGGTACCTTTGCAAATTTCGCAGCAACCAATGGAGTAACATAGGAAAATATAGAACCAGGGTCAATCAATGCATATACATTATTTGAGAATATGGATAATGTACCTGTGATGACATCAGGAGAAGCCTCTGAATTTTGTCGGTCCACCAAAGCATAAGTGCGATTCTGGACGCCACTAGTATTGGCTGCTCCTCTGGCACCCCTACCAAGGCTCACAGGCTGTACACCTCGGCCCAAAGAAGGAGACGATGCTGATGACGCAACGGCCAATCCTGTCTGTCGTGCTATACCACCCATACTCCTCTGGGACACTCCCTCATCATGTGTCATGTCATGCCGCACCAGAAACAAGCATTTTTCCCCACTCTGCATGTACCTGCATGAATATGCCCGCAGTACTGACACTGCTAACGAGGAAAACCTGCTGCCTGTGATCCGGGAACCCTATTACTCTGTCCAGATAGACCACCCCTAGATTCTCGAAATTGAGAGTGAGCACCTGCTGTAGAATATGAGAACGATGGTCTAGGTGGTCTAGGAAACATACTAGGCCTAGATCCTCCTTGAGACACCATAGACGGTCCCATAGGTCTAGCCCTTTTTGATTGTCCCCTGTCAAATTCATGTGCCCTTCTTCTCTGTCTTTGATCTTCCATTTTCTGGGGGCCCTCGTCTGCGGGGGCGGATGCCCGTTTTGGTCCGAAATGGCCTCTTTTGGGTCTTTTCATGCCATGAATGGTCCATGATCATAACCAAACTTATTTTGACATATTTTTGATCATCTTAAACACCAACATTCAGCCATGGTCCCACCACACACATAACAACACTCAAAACTGCACTTTACGACCAATACGTCACCCAAAACCATAACCAATTTTACAATAGCAACTCCAAACATTATACACAAGAACGGTAAGACTATAAGAACATCTCATATGTCAATATTTAATCCATCAAGTTCAATTCCTTCATGACCATAAGTCCATGTTCAAGTTCACAAGACAAAAACCATTCCCCGATTGTAAAAATAGACAGTTTTACACATAACATACTGTCCAACACTTTGCCAACAAAACCAACATGATTTATAAACCCTATTAAACATATTATATACTGAACCATGAGAATAAATACTTACCAAAGAGTGATATTTGCCCAACAAGTAGTTGCCTTAGAATTTTTGTGTGAGAGATAATGTTTAATAAAAATGTTAAAAAGGCATGTGTGTATCTAATGAATAAAAATCTGATTTATGGGTTTATATAGTCCCTTTTGAATGATTATTATCAACACACTTGGTGGGTTTACTTGGTCAATGGATGGGCAATGCAAGAATGGGTCAAAAATTCTTTTGGGCCATGTCTTCCTTATGATTTTGGGCTTCTTTTTGGGCCCAATTGTGCAAGACTTTTAAATGCCCACATATTGATACATAATTCATCAATTCTCTCATGTTTCCATATTTCCATAAATGTTACGGTTGTCAGCTAAACTTAAAAAACGTACGGAGTGTTACACTAATAATCGAAACGAAATTGAACATGCATATATATATATATATATATATATATATAGAGAGAGAGAGAGAGGGGGGGGGAATGAGTAAAATATACAAAATGAGTTCCCCCAAGACCTGAATAGCCAGTACAAGAGCCACTAAACATAAAGATTACTATACATGTATAATATACATAAAATAGAGTCTTTGAAAGATACAAAATAATACTAATTCCAAAATATAAGGAGATAGATCAGCTCCAAATGCTGAAAGATGACCCTAATCTCCTATTAACAGCTGCACTCAAAGAAAACATTAGTGGCTATGACTAGCACTAGGTCTGCATCAGGGAAAAAGATGTAGAGGTGTAGTATGAGTACCAAAACATGTAGTACTCAGTAGACATCATTGGCTTACTGAGCTAAATAAAGTAAAAGCATAGTAAAGTGTGAATCTATGCTAAAGGTGATAAAAGAAGTGTCAGAAAGTGAATTATAGGCTAAGGCTAGGCAAACACGAGAATCATAAGTAAATACCTCAAAAGAAACGTACATAAATGTTTATCTATAACCAAACTAGACCTCCATAAGCCTAGAAGGTACACACAATGAAAAACAAACCCAACCAAGCCCCCATAAGTACAGTGGGTGCAAATAACAAGTAATACTAATGTAAACTAAATACGATAGAAAGTAATGTGAAAGTAAGCCATGATACACATTGAATGTACCACGTACTCCTCCTTTAACCATACCCATAAACCATGCCCAAACTCAAACCAGATTCCCAACCAGAAGTAAATTACCATGCATACAGGACTCAAACTGGGGTTAAATATATAATAAGTGGTTAAATCAAGTGACCAGTCTTACACCGGGACTAAATGGTTCATCTTTGTTTTTAGTAAGCCAAAATTTCTTTAAAATATTTCAAGATACCATTTCTCAATTTGAAATCTGTGCTTTTAGGCCAAAATACTAAAATGCCAAGTGTACCAAATCAAACAAACACAATATAGCGAGAAAACCAACCCAATTGCAATAATTAGCTACCTAGGTATTTTTTTGTCATGTATAACAGGAAAGGATATTACCCTAAGGTGATTCATCTTAAAAAGAGCGATAACGCTATCTACATGCCCCGAAAACCTACCTAAGGAAAGAACCTACTAGGACCTAGACTAAGGCATCTAAGTACAACCCTAGGATCCTAGGTACACTAAGTCATGTCCTAAAGGAGAAGCGACATACCGAGCTAAAAGATTTCAAGAAAGAATCCTACACTAAGGCCCCCTTACAGGCTAAAAGAATCATAAACACCTAAAGGATGATACAAACCACAATTACCCCAGCGCTAATTGGCATATTATCACATCAATACATTAAATGAGTAAAAAGTCTAAAAGTAGGTAAGTCGTATCCTACCTAGACACTGAAGAACGTGTTTGTAATCTATTAAACTGCCCTTTTTCCTTATAATAAACCTTCAACTACCACCACACTATTAAAATAGTAATCTACTCATTAAAATGAGAAAAATGAGATCCATCGCAATATAAAGTACTTTGAGTAAAAAATTAAGCTAAAAATTACTCGTGGGGCCCGACTATGGAATTTGAAAATTAGACCTACAATAACGTCCCTCGAGGGGGTAAAGCATTTGTGCTAAGGAATTGAGCACAACCAGCTCTCCATTCATACCCCAAATCATCTCTCAAAGTCTAAGAAAACAAGTACTTAAACTAGAAAATTAACAAAATCAAAGCCGAGAGCTTTCAAATTAGGCTGAGATATATTCACGGGAATAAACTAACAATATCCCCTGATCTCAATGTACAATTCCACACTGATTTTACAATCTCCAGATTGATCTAATGGTGAAAATCTTAGAGAAAAGTGAGCTCAAAATTGTGAAAGAGGGACATATATACTATTAGCATGGGCAGCTAAAGTGGTACTGCTAAAGAAGAAGGAAGACTACTTAAGTGGTCGCTGGAGATGTCACCCGGCTCTGCCAAAGCGGACCATTAGCTGGTAAAGTGGATCCACTAAAGCAAACAAAGGGCCGCCTAAATAGATGGTGTTGATGCCATCTGGTACCACTAAAGATGTAAAAGGGGTGTTTTAATGGTTGCACCAGATTATATACACTGATTATTTTTAGCTATCTTAAAATGCACCAGATTATACACACTGATTATTTTCATATATCTTAAAATGTCTTGATCGTGTGTTTAGGATTCGTTAAAAGTATCGTGCATGCAAATGAAATATGCTACTCTTTAAAAATTGGCATTTTAGACTCAATGGAACCATCAAAAAATCCCAAAAGAGGTCATTTCGACAAAAAGTGGCCCCACACCTATTGTTCCATTTTTACCAAATTTTAAGCAATTGTCGAAAATGAGTCCGGAAGCCTCGGGACCTGATCCAGAGGTCCCTCTAGCCAAAAGTCTATGTTCTGGAGTTAACAAAACTGTCATAATTCTCATGCAAGGCTACTTACGTAAAGTTTAGGAAAAAAAACTATTTCTGAACTTCAACTGCTTCAAATAGGGAAACTGGCATGAAAATCAAAAGAACTATCCGAAAAACCGACCTATCAGACCCAAATTACTTAGGGAGAACATAGAAAAGCTCTAAACATAGAAAATAAATTGAAAAGAAGAAAATGACATGGAAGGTCATTACAAGAGCCTAAATTTGAGAATTTTATTAATATCGGGCGTGTTCTACAATAGTTGATTTAAATTAGAATTTGATAAAGTTATATTTATATGCCCTACATAAAATGTTTTAAATATCTATAAAAAAAAATTTGGATACGATACATTTACGTATGTACTTATTTTAAATGAGTTTTATAATTTATTACTGTTTTAATGGAGATAGTAAGTCTAATTATATTAATAAATTATTATTATGAGTGGTAGAATTTATTCAAAATAATTATCTATTAATTATGGTATATTCAACAAGTTACATTTTTTTTTTACCACGAACCCATATAATACCCGAGTGTATACATAATGGGATAAACTTGATTTTGGGGTTGTCACCTCCATGTGGAGTTGAGGGAGATGAAAAACACATCTTTGCCATTGATGATAGGCTGCCACATATGTCAACTTAGACATATTGCAACTACTATGTTATATTTTTATTTCAAGAATGTTTTGGAAAAAAAGGTTTTTTAAAAAAAGATGGCTTAAAGCTCCTTTATTGATAAAAAGCACAATTATGAACATGGGCCAGATCCAAAAGTGATTCGGCTCAAGAGAAACAAAAAATAGATTAAACAAAACAAATAAAGACTAAAAAGGGAAAGAAAAGAAATCAAAGACAAAATCAGACAAGGAAATATTTAGGAAGTGAAGAAGATTCTCGAAGAAGCTTCAAGCTTCTTCATTTTTTATTTTCATCAAGTCGTCGATTTAGAAGCCAAACATCTCTATATGTTACCTCAACAACAAAAAATTAAGCTCTAACAGATGAGAAGCTTCAGATCTTGTCTAGATACTTTGAATCTATCAAAGTGTTGGGGTCTCTCGGAGAAGCTTAAAGATTCTGCAATTTATCTTACTCAAATAATAAATCCAACAACAGTTAGGAAGCTGACGAGATTCTCATATTTGAATCACCAAATATTGTTCAAATAGATGACATATCATGGCTAGATATTGTTAATCAATGTTCTTCTTTGTCTCAACAGTAGCAGGTTGTATTACCCTTGATTCAGCTTTCACTAAAATAAAACTCACCCAATAAGCTATGTATCACTATCCCCTCCTTAAATCATGATACCTTGCCCTTTTATAAGATTGATGAATTGAATCTTATGAGATTAATACCACCCTCGGGTATAGAGAAATTAAGATGAAAACACAATATTTTTGGGCAAATCCTTTGAATTGTCTTCTTGCAGGTTATTCAAGAACTCAAACAAAATTTCAATATTAATGAATCTAGTAGAAGCATTGATGTCATTAGTTAGTATCAAACTACACCCAAAGCTCTCACTAGATATAGATACGAACATCAATTGATATTTTTTCAGATGCAATGCTTACTAGTAGAAATAAACTGTTAATAAACCTATTGGCTATACATGATAAATCTCTGCATCAAGTTGCTTGCTTTGTTAACCTCTGATTAGGAACAATCTGCAATGCTTCTTCTTAAATGAAGAGTACCCAATTTTTCTAAGTTAAGGATTTTCCTTCCTTCACTAGGAATATCTTGAAGCTTCTTTGGTGATTTCCTGTAAAATCAAAAAATGGGTAAGTAAAAAAATCTACAAGAGTATTTCTTTCCTGAAGGGAATATTGTACTCTTACTAATAGGAATATTGTTGACCTCCACAGACACACTCCAAGGAGTCTCCTATATTCCTTCTAAAATCTAAACCATAGCTATTGAATCTGACTCGATAATGACATAATTAAGCATATGACACCTGTAATACACAAACCTTCTCTAATAGCCCTTGCTTCTAACACCAAATTAGTGGTATTCTTGATTCTAAATCCTTTGTCAACCCCTATATTTCTAGCTGAGTCTCATATATAAAGTGTTGTTGAGCTAGGTCGAGCATTTCCCCTTGAGGCACCATTAGTGTTAAATTTAAACCAATTAATAGGGAGAGGGATCCATCTCAAAATTATGAAACTATTATTAGGTATATATACCTCCAATGCAACTACAATATTAGGCTAACTGCTGCTCCATATGAGACCTTCAATATGACTCTCACAAATTTCATAATAGAGTCCACAAAAACCAAAGCATACTAATAGGAATCACCTGGAAAACCATTTTGATTCTTGTATTGCCATTTGTTCCACCAATACTCTAGTTTACTTATGTCATTAAAATGATTCTAGCAGCTCTTATATAGTGTTTCCATATTCTATATACAACTTCTCTTTTGAGAAATAAGTGCTCTATAGTCTCCTTTTCTTGAATATTGCAACATCTACAATTATGAGAGATGTTAGGATTCCAAGCATTCATTAAGTGTGACATATGTACTTTACCTTGCCAAATTCTCCAAGCTAGGAAACAGTGCTTGAAAGACAGTCCTTTACTCCATAGGAGCTTCAAACCTTCATTAATATCTCTTCTTTGCCTCAATAGTTCTCAAGCACTTTCAATACTGAAATGACCAATGTTGGTCTCTTTTCACCATGGATTTTCACCTTAATTAACTTGTTGTACATTGCTCATATTGTTTTTTATACATTATACCATATACTTAGGAACAACATACTGCATTTTATGAAACTTCCATCCTCTATCTGAAAGAAAGTCACCTATATCTCTTAATTTATTACAAGCGTGCACCTCAGACTGGTGCATGAATAATGGACCAGGATCGGTCCAATTATCATACAAAATACTAGGTATACCTTCCTTGGGTTCCCACCTCAAATATTTTCAATTTTATCTCTATTCTCCAACATGAATTTCCACACATGTGAGCCCCCATTTCTACTGAAAAAAGAGAAGGTATTTTCTTCTTACAATATTTGTTCCATAATAAATTGGACAATATATTATTTTGAGTCCTAAATCTCCACTAATATTTAGCATACATATCCTGAAAGACATCGAACATAGAGCTAAACCCAAACCCTATAAAAACATTGCAAAAATCCTATAAAGTTCTTTAATGAAAAAAATATGAGGCACAATGACAGATAAAACATAAATGGGGATGATTTGGAGAACACTAGTGAGAAGCACTTTTTTACCACCACATGAGATCATTTTCCCTTTCTGTGCCTGAAGCTTTCCTTTGACTCTATCAATCAAATTTCTATAGTGCTATTTTCCTTTATTGGTATGAGTAATAGGACAACCTAAGTACTTCATGGGAAAAGAATAGTTAGTCATTCAAGTACATTTCTCCACGTAAAGATAAGTATTCCTAACAACATTTTGATGAATATAATAAAAGCTCTTCCCTTTGTTAACTTTTTGCCCAGATTGCTTCTCATATTCCTGTAAATTAACCATAATATTATCCAAAGAATACATATTAGTAGAAGAAGAGATAAATGTGTTATCAGAATAATCTACGTGATTCGGGTTAGAGCTCTATTTATGCATACGATATCCTACATACTGATAATTTTCAAATAAAGAATTAAGAGCCTGTGTAAGAACTTTTGTAGATAAGATAAAAAGAGATGGTAGTGATGGTAACCTTGTTCCACTCCCCTAGTAGAGTGAAAGAAACCATGGACTGCCCATTGAGTAACACATAATATTAGAAATTAGCCTCCAAACTATGTCTACCAAACTATTGGAAAATCCCATATTTCTTAAGACCTTCATCAGAAAGAACCAAGACAATCTATCATAGGCCTTAGCTATATAAATCTTAATGAATGCATTAGAAGGTTTTCCTTACGTACATTGCTCAGTAACTAATTCTTGAGTGAGAAGAATATTCTTAATGCTACTTCTCCCTTATACAAAACCTGATTGATTAGTAGAGATATGTTTTGGCAACAAATCATCTAATATATCATGAATAATTCTTGAAAAGATCTTGTTGAAAAAGTTACTCAGGCTAGTAGGTCTCATAGCTGAGAAAGTTTGAACATTGACATTTTTTGGTATGAAAACAAAATTAGTAAGAGTAATAGACTCACTGTAACAACCTTAGTTGTGATTTTTATCTTTTTATATTTTTTTACCATCTTGCAATACATCGTAGTTTCTACATACCATTTATAAGTTGTGGGGTTGGTTTTCATGGTCCCCAAAGCATTCAGGAGTGATTTGAGTGAGTTTGAGGTTTTGAGTAGCCTTGAAAGTGATTAGCTTGACATTGGTAAGCATTTTGTTATCCGAGCATTAGATGGTGATTCTATCAGTTCCATTAGATCTGGAATGTTTATTTTAGGTTAGTAGCATTGTTATTTTAGCTTTCGAGCCTTTATATTGCGTTTTGACCTCATAGACAAGAAACTAGTAAAAATAGCCTAAAGGGGTTCCAGGAGTTAACTTGTTGATAACTGACTCGTTTGGTAAATTTGATGGTTTCATTGAGTCTGAAACATAAAAATTAGCCTAGTAGCATTATTGGATTATTTTATAGGCTCTCGATCAAATCCTAAGGGTCCACTCACAGTCATTTTCACATAGATATATTTCAGCTCTTTTTTGGTTCAACAGCTAAAGCAGTACCCTGGTTGCCTTAGCAGTACCGCCTAGGCTGACCAGGTACCTCCTTAGAGACTTGTTCACTAGTCCATGCACCATCACCTAAGCAATGGGTGCCTTCGCCTTAGCAGCATTGCCTTAGCAAAAAATAGACCACCAAGACGACGAGACTGCATGGCATGTGACTACTGCCTTAGTAGTAGTTTGGCTACTCAGGCAACCATTTTACCACCTGGGCAACATCACTAGTATTAAATCCCTTTTTCTTCTCTTTTATTCCATTCTTCCATTTTAAAGCTTCAGGGTCTCGATTTTGGCAATTTCAAAGACGACTTTTCATCAAATTGGACTAGGATGAGCTTCTAAACATGATTTCTATCGTTGTTCATTGATTATTTCACTAAATCATCTTCAAGCCTCGGATTTTAAATTTGGATTTTTGGGGTTTCACCTAGTAAAAATATAAAATAGTTTTTCTTTGATTTTGACCTCGATTTCAACTTATTTTTTAATGGGTTTTTATATTTAGAATCCCTAGCTTAACTAAAATTTTGGTTTTACCCTTTTTCCTTTGGTGCCAATTATCGAACTATTTTGGGACCAAAAATGAAAGTAACTAATATGGGTATTGTTGGACTCCTTTTGATGTGTAGATTACATTTTTGATAGATTTGTGTAACAACTGAGGTGTTCTGGTCACATAACAAAATGCAATAACTTGGATATGAGGCTAATTGGAGGAAAAGGGAAGAAACATATACTAAATGGAGACCGAAAAGGAGAAAAGAATCAAGTCACAGGGGTGACCCACAGCAGGGACTTACGTGCCGTGAGTCCACCCACGTGACGTGGGTGGCTTCCGTGGATCAACTTCTACGGCTGACCAAAAAGTATGATTTCCACGGTAGAGACCCACGTGGCATGACTACACTCACGTGACGTTAGTGGGTGCCGTGGATGAACTTCAGAAACTTCGAGATGGTGTATGATTTCCAAGACACCCATACACGTGGCGTGACTTGGTCCACAACACCAAGTCACGGCACCGTGGAAATTTATCGACTATGCCATCCTGATCTAGTTTTGAAAGAATTATCCTTTTATTTATACATACCCTGCATTTCCCTATGTGCCAAAGGAAGTTAGTACATCGATTGGAGAAACATTTTCTATCATTCCGAGTTCATAAACATATTATCGGTTTTGGAATCGAAAACCCTGGATTTGGGAGTACTACCTATCTTAATATGTTGGGCTAAATTAATATGGAGTTTATGGGCCTAATTGAAGGCCAAGAGGAAATAATAGTACTTGGGCCCAAAAGAGAGATGATCCATTCATAATGGACCAAGTCAACTTGAACCTTTTTGGTTAACAAATGTGGCTAAGGATAGACTTGAGAGGGGCTGATTTAGAGGGCCTATATAAGGCTAAAAATATCAACTTAATTCACCGTTTCTTACTTGAAAAAAATCAGATTTTTCATTAAATATCTTTCTCCTCTCTCAAACCCTAATAACCCTACTTTGCTTGAAGGATTTTTTGACAAAGCTTTCACTCGCAAGTCTTGGTAAGTGTTTCCTCTTGTAGATTAATATATTATATGTACAAGAGGGTATGCATATCATGTTGGATATGAGTAAAAGGTGTTGAACAGTCCACTTTGTTTGTTTTACTTAAACCGGTGAAGGATTTGTCTTCTATATTGAGTTGTGGGCTGTTTTGGTGTCGTTGGTGTTGTGAGGTAGTAAATTATATTGTGGTAGGGTGGAACGAAGTGATATGGTAGTAGGAAGGGAGGTGGAATGATATACCATGTGTTGAAGGTGTTGAATGGCTTAATTATCACATTGTGATCTTGTAATACTTTTGGTTTTTAATGTGAATTCCATTATGTATTCCTATTGTAGACTAGCACTTTAAAGAAAGGTGGAATTGTTGTAGGCACATATTGAAAGGCTAAGTTATGTAAGGTTACTCTTTCCGTAGTCTTTGGCGGCATCTCTTGTGCTCATAGTTACCGACTTGTTCTCATTTTAACATGTCTCAAAGTATCTCATTTCTAGTTGTCATATGTTGTTATTCATATGTCTCTTAATCATTGACTGAAGGTCCAAAGCTTCCATAATGTTATGACTACTAAAGGAACTATCTCAAAGAAAGAAATGAGGTAAAGAGAATCTGTGTATTCTTGGGTGTCATCCTAGGGGTTAAAATACCTAGCATTGGTCGATCCCAATATCACGGGTGGTATCCCAGGGGTGAAAGTAAAGCCTATCTTGGGTCGATCCCGTTTTCTATATGTATGAGGACCACATCCCAGGGATTAAAATACCTAGCATGGATCATCCTTTTTTACCACTGATCAGCTAGTCATTCAAAGAAGGATAAAGTAAAGTAAAGTAATGAATGAGTAATGAATGTAATGTACATGGGTCCACACATTAAGAACGATAGTTTATCCATATTGATTATTCACTTGTTTTTGATTCCATTGAAGTACTTATGTGTCATGCAGTTTCTTATAGCCTTACATACTCAGTACATTCTTCCGTACTGACGTCCCTTGGGGGACTTACCTTACTTGCTGTAGGCACAGGTGCTAGTAGACCTCCACAGTAGACTATGAGTCATCCACAGGTTATTGGTGATCTCCAGATTGGTTCGGGGCTTTTCGAGTCATTATGTACATTTGTTTTGGTATTGTATAAAGAATTGTGTAAAGCGGGGCTCGTCCCGACTTTAGGTTGGTTATGTACATGTATCTATTAGAGGCTTTGTAGACGTACGTGGAGAGATGAATAAAAGAATGCATGTCCATTTAGACTTGATGGCCCTAACGACCAAGTTTCATATATATCATATGTTTTTCCATGATTTTCGCCATTAGCATATTGCATCTATATGTGATAGTGATGTTCATTTAGTGACATGCGTATGAATGTACATGAATGAAGATTGGTTCTCTCGGGCCTTAACGTCTTCGGGTGCCAGTCCGACTCAATGGGGTTAGGGGCGTGACAAAAGTGGTATCAGAGTAGGTCGTCCTAAGGGTGTCTACAAGGCCGTGTCTGAGTAGAGTCTTGCTTATGGATGTGTTGTGCACCACATTTATAAGTCAGAGGTTAAGGGAAATTTATGAGTTATTTCCTTTCCCACTTCCTAGATCGTACAATAGATTTAAAGTTGTTGAGAAAAAAATCATAGCTAACCATTGTTTTCTTTCATTATAGTAAAAATGTCGATCACAAGATGAGGTAGGGGAAAAAGTAAGAAGCTAGACAGAATTGCTAGAAAAGGAACCAGTAGACCACCACCTAGTCAGGATGAAGCTGAAAGTGAATTTGCATTGCGGGCTTCTTCTACTTTTCTAGCTCCAGAAGAGTCGAGAAGGAGAGAAGAACCTACCGAACCACCTGTTAATGCTACTGAGCAGGATCTCAGAAATACGGTGCAAATGTTGAATCAGATAATAGTCACACAAATTCAAGGATGAGCTGGTCCAACGACAAGTGATGATGGTGCATCCAGGGCAGCTAGTCGACGGACCCAGGATTTTCAGAAATTAGATCCTCCCACATTCACCGGGTCAAATCTTAATGAGGACCCATAAGATTTTATAGATCAAATTCAAAGGGCCCTGGAGGTTATGTACGTGATTGGTGTAGAAATAGTTAAGCTTGCAGCCTATAGATTGAAAGGAGAAGCTATATTGTGGTATGAAGATTGGAAACGATCGAGGGGTATTGGTGCAATTCCAGCTAGTTGGGAAGAATTTAAAAAGACATTACTTGATCATTATCTTCCATATGAGATCCGAGAGGCACGTACAGACCAGTTTCTAAATCTTCGATAAGGGAATATGAGTGTCATAGAGTATAGTCTTTAGTTTAACTCTTTGGCTCGATACGCTTCTAATGTAGTAGCCACAATGACAGACAGAGTCCATCGATACGTGGACAGATTAGAGCCATATTTGGTGAGGGACTGTACCATTGCTGCTTTGAACAGGGATATAGATATAGCCAGAATACAAGCCTTTGCGCAGAAAATTGAGGATCAGAGGCAACGAAGAAGGACACAGGAATCTGAAAGAGGGCCGTCAGAGAGGGCTAGACCTATGGGACAGTCCATGGCGTCCCAAGGAGAATTTAGGCCTCAAATTTTTAATAGACCGCCTAGACCATCATTTTCACATTTCAAAGCAGGTACTTCATCTCAATTTCGAGGGTTTAGAGGCAGTTATGTTAGGCAAAACATTGGGATTCAAGGTTTACAGACAATAGGGTTTTCTCGTCAGCCATGTAAGCAATGCAGAAGGTTTCATTCAGGTGAATGTCGGTTTGGGTCAACTGATTGCTATTGGTGTGGTATGACGGGGCACATAATGAGAGAATGACCACGAAGGGGCATTGGTGGAATGACCCGACCTACGGGATCAACCATTGCATCATCATCATCGGTTCCTTCCCTAGGTAGAGGCGTACAGCCTGCTGGTCGTGGTAGAGGTGCTAGAGGAGCAGCTAGTTCTAGTGGAGCCCAGAATAGTACCTACACTTTGGTGGACCAGCAGAATTCGGAGGCTTCTTCTGACGTTGTCACAGGTACATTATCCATATTTTTGCATAATGTATATGCATTGATTGACTCGGGTTCTACATTTCATATGTTACTCCGTTGATTGCTGCAAAATTTGAAAGAACACCGGAAATATTAATCAAGTCAATTGAAGTATCCACACCAGTTGGTGAATCTATTATTTCAAAAAGAGTATATCGTAATTGTATAGTAACTGTGTTTGATCATGATACATTGACTGATCTTCTTGAACTAGAAATGGTAGATTTCGATGTCATAATGGGTGTGGATTGGTTAGCTTCTTGTTATGCTACGGTGGATTGCCGAGCTAAGGAAGTACATTTTCATTTTCCACAAACGAATGTTCTTGCATGGAAGGGTAATGCAGGGGCACCGAGAAGAAAATTTATTTCCTATCTTAAAGCAAGGAAAATGATAGCCAAGGGGTACATATGTCACTTAGTAAGAGTGAAAGATACTGATGTGGAACCACTCACTCCTCAGTTGGTACCAGTGGTCAATGAATTCCTTGATATATTTCCTGAGGATCTTCCAGGTTTACCTCCAGAACGAGAAGTAGAGTTTGGTATTGATGTGATGCCAGGTACTCAGCCTATCTCTATTCCTCCGTATAGAATGGCTCCAGCAGAATTGCAAGAATTGAAGGAGCAATTAAAAGACTTGCTGGACAAGGGATGCATAAGGCCTAGTATGTACCCGTGGGGCGCGCCAGTATTATTTGTACGAAAGAAAGATGGCATGTTGAGAATGTGCATTGACTATCGACAATTGAATAAGGTAACGATCAAGAACAAATATCCCCTCCCCAGAATTGACGATTTGTTTGATCAGTTACAGGATGCCACATGTTTTCAAAGATTGACTTGAGATCGGGTTACCATTAAGTCAGAGTTAGAGAAAAAGATATACCCAAGACAGCTTTCCGAACACGGTATGGCCATTATGAATTTTTAGTTATGTCATTTTTACTAACAAATGCACCAGCTGTTTTCATGGATTTGATGAATAGGGTGTTTAAGCCATTTCTAGACGTGTTCGTGAAAGTGTTTATAGATGACATCCTGGTTTATTCAAAATCACAAGAGTAGCACGCTAATCACTTACAGCAGGTGTTACAGATTCTTCGTGAGCATAAGTTGTATGCAAAGTTTTCTAAATGTGAATTTTTGTTAAAATCTGTAGCATTCTTGGGTCACATTATTTCAGATGAAGGAATTCGGGTTGATACACAAAATATTGAAGAGGTGAAAAGTTGGCCAAGGCCTACGACGCCTACGAAAATTCGTAGCTTCTTTGGGTTGGCAGGTTATTATCGAAGGTTTGTTGAAGGGTTTTCTTCCATTGTTGCACCTTTAACGAAGCTAACACACAAGGCAATCAAGTTTCAGTGGAATGATGCGTGTGAGAAAAGTTTCCAAGAGTTGAAAGAGAGTTGGCCTAGGATTCGTATTGATGCAGCACGATAATGTAATAGCATATGCCTCACGACAGTTGCGGCCACATGAGAGAAACTATCCCACACATGATCTTGAGTTAGCAGTCGTGGTATTTACTTTAAAGATATGGCGCCATTATTTGTATGGAGTTCGTGTGGACATCTATACTGATCACAAAAGTTTGCAATATATCTTTAAGCAGAAGGATTTAAATCTGAGGTAGCGAAGGTGGCTGGAACTCTTAAAAGACTATGATATTGATATTTTCTATCATCCAGGAAAAGCAAATGTTGTAGACGCATTAAGCCGCAAGGCAATAGGAGGCACTAGTGGTCAGTTGAAAGAAAAGCAAGACTAGTCAAGGATCTACACCAATTAGCCAGCTTGGGAGTTCGTCTTCTTGAATCTCTAGATGAAGGGGTTATTGTGCAAAATGCAGCAGAATCTTCATTCGTAGCTGAGGTGAAAGAGAAGCAATATGTGGATTCTATTTTATTGCAGCTGAAGGACAATGTACAACAGGGTCTGACTAAGGCATTTGATCTTACGCAAGAAGGAGTACTTCAATGCCAAGGTAGATTATGTGTACCGGATGTAGATGAGGTGAGGAGTCGAATTATGATAGAGGCGCATTATGCATGACATTCTATTCATACGGGAGCTACCAAAATGTACCATGATTTGAAAGAAATGTATTGGTGGGGAAACATGAAGAAGAACATTGCAGAATTTGTAGCTCAATGCCCCAATTGTCAACAAGTAAAAGTAGAGCATCAGAAACCTGGAGGTTATATGCAATGTATTAGTCTTCCAGTCTTAAAATGGGACATGATCAACATGGATTTCATCACAGGTTTGCCTCGTACACTGCGGAAATGTGATTCCATATGGTTAATAGTTGACAGGCTTACCAAGTCAGTGCATTTCCTACCAGTCAAGACCACCTATACAGCTTAAGATTATATAAGGTTGTATGTTAAACAGATAGTGCGATTACATGGGATCCAAATCTCCATTATATCAGACAGGGGAGCATAATTTACTGCACATTTTTGGAGATCTTTTCAGAGGAGCTTGGGTACCAAAGTGAATTTGAGTACGGATTTTCATCCTCAGACAGATGGACAAGCAGAACGTACTAGCCAAATGCTTGAAGATATGCTACGAGCTTGCACATTGGACTTTAAAGGTAGCTGAGATGATCATCTACCTCCTATTGAATTTGCCTACAATAATAGCTATCATTCAAGCATCAAAATGGCACCTTATGAAGCTTTATATGGAAGAAAGTGTAGATCGCCAATTGGATAGTTTGAAGTGGGTGAAACTGCTTTACTTAGGCCAGATCTTGTTTATCAAGCTATAGATAAAGTTAAAGTGATCCAACAGCGGCTACAAAAGGCCCAAAGTCGACACATGTCCTTTGCTGATGTTAGGAGAAGAGGGCTCGAATTTACTGTTACGCCCCAAATCCCATTCGGGATGGACTGGCACCCAAAGACGTTAAGGCCTGAGAGAACCAATCTTCATTCATGTACTCTCATATACATGTTTACGTATGAATATCATTCTATCCCTAGTAACTAATAATTACCAATTACGGAATTCATGGAAAACATGTACAATATATGAAACATGGCCATTAGGGCCATCAAGCCAAAATGGTCATACATCTTTTACTTTTCTCTACCCACATATATCGACAAAACCTCTAACAGATACATAACCAAACCTAAAGTTGGGACAAGTCCCCGCTTTATACAATACTGTACGCAATACCAAAACATATGTACGTATGTGACTCGGAAAGCCTCGAACTGAACTGGAGCTCACCAATAATTCGTAGATGATCCGCAGCCTACCGTGGAGGTCTACTAACACCTGTACCTGCACCAATTAAGGTAAGTTCCCCAAGGGGTGGTCATTACGAATAATGTACTAAGTATGTAAGGCTATATGGAACTGTATACTACATGAATACTTCAAAGGGATCAAGCATGAGAGACTAATCCATATTGATAAACCTCCATTCTGGATGTGTGGAACCGTGTACCTTACCTTCATTATTTTCATTATTTGGTAATTCATTCTTATCATCATACATATATATATATATATATATATATATATATATATATATATATATATATATTCGTGCAAGGGATATACTTTCATTGCTTTTACAATTATCTTCATTACCTTTCATCCAACTAGTTAGTGGGACAAAATATAATACCGATCATCCATCTTATCAGTGGGTCATAATTTAATACCGATCATCCACCTTATCAGTGGGTCAAAATATAATACCGATCATCCACCTTATTAGTGGGTCATAATATAAGCATCCACCTTATTGGTGGGTTGTCATCTACTTTATTAGTGGGTAGTCATCCACTTTATTAGTGGGTAGTCATCCACTTTATTAGTGGGTAGTAACATAATATTAGGATCAACTCGAGCTAGGCTTATGTGCCCCTTTGATGCTGTCCCTTAATCCAATAATCTCGGGATCGGTCGAGATAGACTTATGTGCCCATTTAAGCCATCCCGATTCTCAAACAACAAGCCATAAATGTATTACTTTATGCTTTTACTTTTGAGAGATTGATATATTAATAATCACGACATTATTGGAAGCTTTGGAATTTTAGTAAATGATTAAGAGATATGTGAATCACAATTGGTCCATGAATAAGGAACATATAAATAACAATACATGACAACCTGAAATGAGATACCTTAGAATATTTCGGAATGGAACAACTACACTGACAATGTGAACAATATGTGCTGCAGAAGGATACAGAAAGAGTAACCTTACATACCTTATCTCCCCAATATGAATACACAGTCCTATATGTGAATAAAATAGTCCAGCTCCTTCCTTACGTTATACTCTACAACACAAGTACATAACGGAGCTCACGTTAACAACCAACTACCTTACAAGTGCACAAGACGACAATGAGTTACATGTTTGCCTTATAATGTCATTTCCCCCTTTACAATGCCATTCACGGCATTGCCATACGAACAATACTACAACATGTCATACATTGACCAAAGAATTACAAACCAATAGCATTTCACACCAAGTTCACCCTTTACACTTCCTCCTTAATACAACGTCACAATTATCCATCAAGTCACCCCAATACACTTCATAACAATATATCCCTAATAATCCCACAATTTATACTTATAGAAAAATAACAAGTTAAGGGACATAACCACACCATACATGTTGATATTTCATCCACACCATGCACTTTCATTAAAACCTCAAGTCCTTTTTCAAGTTTAAATCACAAGGATGCACATCTTTTAGCAAGAAGCAAAAGTGCATTATTCAACACCTTGCCAACATAACCACCATGATATACATAATATCTCTTGCATATGATATATTAAATACATAATATCTCTTGCATATGATATATTAAATCATAAGAATAAACACTTACCCAAGCTTGCAAAGTGATGATCTTTCCCAAACAAGTGTAGTTGCCTTAGGGTTATTAGGGTTTGAGTGGAGAGAAATGTTGTAGAAATTTCTTGATTGGCATGTGTGTTTGTGTGAATAAAATCTGATTTTAGTGCCCTTTATATAGTCCCTTGAAGTCATCCTTAGACACTTTGACCAATCATTGATTAGTCAAAGGAAGAATGGGTCATTTTGCCCTTTTGGGCCATGTCTTTTGTTCCAATTTGGGCTTTAAATTGAGCCCAATAAAACATATCAACTTAGACCACCAAATTCAATGTGTTATACTCCAATTATCTCATGTTTAAATAATTCCATAAATGTTACGACAATAATCAACTCACGAGATTCATGTTCATAGCCTCAATCTCAAAAATAAGAAATTCTAGCCACCAATGGCTTAATTGAACATAATTTGATAAAATACTTGTGACGAAGAATTAACCCCAAATCGAATTCCAAACTCGCTCAAGAGTAGTCCTACTACGATGGAATAATGATATCATAACCCAAGAGTCATCTTTATAGACTAATAATCGTAGAAGAAATTGAGCAAAAACAACCCCGGCACGCTCCCGGGCGCCCTAGGGACTTAGAGAAAATTTCAGCAATTGAAAGGTGTGCAGGGGCATCCTGGCACGCCCCTGGGCGTGTCCTCTTGCTGCCTGTGCCAAAAAAATTTCAGTCCAAAGCGGCCTGGCAGACCAGTTACAGCACCCCACACTTAATTTTTGATTTCGACTTTTCTTTGTGGATTTAGTTGGATCTTTCAAGTTCCAACCTTTTGCTTGCCTCTTATATTTAAGATCCTTTGCTTGGATGTCATTTAAACCTCACTTTTCACCTCACAAATTCTACACAAAGTCACAAACACCTCCTACAAAGGTCTAATCACATTTACTAGCACAATATCAATTGTTCCATCCAAAACCAATGCAACATACGTACTTAGTGCTCTCGAAGATAAGGTGTATAACTACACCCTAGGTCACCAATCCATCAAATTAGGGTCGGGGATGTACGGGGTGTTACATCCTCCCCCCCTTAGAAACATTCGTCCTCGAATGTTAGTAACATCGTTTCATTGGAACAATTTTAAGTCGAAGTGAATTCTTCATGTTATCATGCACACATTTAATACGTATAAAAGCTTACTTGTTATTACTCCAATTCCTTACCTTGACCTTTTTTTTCCTTTTAGAACCTATACAAGTACTTTAGATTTTATTGTTTCTTCGATTTACCTCGTGATTTCTTCTACGTGCTGATTTCTCAAAGGTACCTTTACGGAAGCTACTTCTTTATTTCTCATTTCTTTCACTTATCGATCTAGAATAGTAATAGGTACCTCTTCACATGTGAGACCTTCCGTAACTTGTATATCTCTACTGGGAGCAATATGGGATAATCTCTTATACACTTCGAATATGAAATAATGAATGAACTATGGAGAATTATTTGAATAGTGATAATTTATATGCAACTTTCCCAAATCTTTGGACAATTTCATATGGCATGTTATATAGGGCCAACTTCCTTTTCTTTCCGAATCTCATTATCCTTTTCATTGGTGACAATGTCAAAAATACCTAATCACCTGTGGCAAATTCTAATTCCCTTCTGATATCGGCATATGACTTGTGTCGACTTTGGGCCGTTTGTAGCCGTTGTTTTCTCTATAGCTTGATGAAAGAGATCTGGCTCAAGTAAAGCAGTTTCACCTACTTCAAACCATCCAATTGGTGCTCTATACTTTCTTCCATATAAAGCTTCGTAAGGGGCCATTTTGATACGTGTATAATAGCCATTAGTATAAGTGAGTCAATAAGGTGCAAACTTGTAGCATATCTTCAAGTGTTTGGATAGTACGTTCTACTTGTTCATCTATCTGAGGATAAAAGGCTGTACACAATTTCCCCTGTGTACTCATGCTCTTCTAAAAAGACTTCTAAAAATGGGCAGTAGATTGAGCTCCCCTATCTGATCTAATAGAGAGTGGAATCCATGTTAATCATGTCCCACTTCCAGACTAGAATATTCCTACATTGCATATAACCTCCAGATGTCTGATAATGAGGTACAATTTCTGAAATGTTCTTTCCATGTAACCTTACCAATACAACTCTTCCAAATCGTGGTACATTTTGGTTGTTTTCGAATGAATAGAATATCGTGAATGATGTACTTCTTTTCTAATGCATTTCCTTAGCTCATTTGTATATGGTACACACAATCTACATTGGTGTGCAAGTAACTCCCCCTTGTGTATGCTCAAATACCTTTGTCGAACTTTGTTGCACATTCTTTTTCAATTAAACTAAAAATAGGATTTACATATTGCTTTTCCTTCACCTCAGCTACAAGTGGAGACTCTGCCACATTATAGGAGTTTTAAGAAAATGAACCTCGTACAAATAGTGGTGCCATACTTGACAAGCAATTATCACAACTGCTAACCTAAAATCATATGTGGAATAATTTTTTTTCTCATGTGATCACAATTGTCTTAAGTCATAAGCTATCACACTGTCATGCTACACTAATACACATCCTAAACTATCTTTTACAACATCACAATATACAGCATGCTCTTATGTGACTTCGAGAAGTACTAATACAGGTGTAGGAGTCAATTTATCTTTCAGCTTTTGAAAAATTTTCTCACATGCATCATTCCACTGAAACTTGGTTACTTGGTGTGTTAGCTGTGTTAAGGGTGCTGAAATGGAATAAAGCCTTTGTAATAGTCGGCCAACCCAAGGAAGGTACAAATTTTCGTAGCCATTGTAGGCCTTGGCCAAATCTTTTGGATATCAATCCTTATTCCTTCATTCTATCCAATGTAACCCAAAGATGATACGAATTGTAACCAAACTTGTATTTAACAAACTTTGCATATCTTACGGTCACGAAGAATTCGTAACACCTGTCGCAAGTGATTAACATGGTCCCTTTGTGATCTTGAGCAAACCAAAATAGCATCTAAAGGCACTGTCACGAATTCATTTAGAAATGGCCTGAACCATAAACACAGCTGGTGCATTCGTTATCCTACATGACATAACTAATAATTTATAACGACCACGACGTGTTCGGAAGGCTAGCTTAGATATATTTGTTTTCTCTAATCCTTACCTGATGATTGGAACCCTATAACCAGTCAAGTAAATCATAAACTCCAGGGAGGGAATATTTATTCTTAACTTTTACCTTACTCAGTTACTGACTAGAAGTAGGCTGAGTGCCTAGCATCACATCAATATCAACTCGTACATCGAGGAAATTCATTTACCCTCAGAACCGAGCAAAGAATTGGTGGTTCCGCATTAATATCTTTCACTCTTACTAAGTGACATATATACCTCTTGGATATCATTTTCCTTGCCTTAAGATAGGAAATAAACTTACTTCTCGTTGCTCTAATATTACCCCTCCATTCCACCAGAAATAGTTACTATACAATTACAATATACTCTTTTAGCTTCACTAACTAGTGTACATACTTCACTTGGCTTAACTAATAATTTTGGTGTCCTTTCACATTCGTTTTGCAACAATCAATGAAGTAACATATGATAGGGTAGAACCCAGATCAATCAATGAACATGCCTTATGAAAAACATGAGTAGGGTACCTGTATCTACATCGGGAGAAATCTCCGAATTCTGTCGATCTACTAAGGCATGGGTATGGTTCTGAACTTCTCTAGCACTAACTGCTCCTCTAGCACCCCTACCATGACCAACGGGCTGTACACCTGACAATGATACAGCAACGGCTAACCCCGTAGGTTGTGTCATACTACCCATACCCCTCTGTGGGCACTCTCTCTCTTCATATGCCCTGACCTACCACACCAGAAGTAAACATTCATTTCAAACCAACATTCTCCGGAATGAAACTTCCCGCAGCACTGGTACAGCTGACGAGAAGATCTCGATTGGCCCATTCTTCCTTGTTCTCGATACCCCACTGTCTGTGAACCCCGAGTCCCACTACTTTGCCCAGTTTGACCGCCTCTAAACCCGTAAAATTGAGATGTATTGACTGCTGTCAGGTAAGAAACTGATGGTCTAGGCAGTCTAGGAAAAACCCGAGGCCTAAATTCTCCTTGGGACACTATAAACTTTCCCATAGGTCTAGCCCTTTTTGACGGCCCTCTTTCAACTTCTTGTGCCCTTCGCCTTTGCCTTTGATCCTCTATTTTCTGTGCAAAGGCTTGTATTCTGGATATATCCATATCGCTATTCAAGGCAACAATGCTACAATCCCGGACCAAGTATGGATCTAATCTATCCACTACCGATGAACTCTGTCGGCCATTGTGGCTACCATATTGGGAGCATATCTAGCCAACGAGTTAAACTGGAGACCGTACTCCTTGATTCTCATATTCCCTTGACGAAGATTTAAAAACTTCTCCGTACGATCCTCTCATATCTCATATAGAAGATAATGATCAAGGAATGCCATTTGGAATTCCTCCCAACTAGCTGGAAGTGCTTCTATGCCCCTAGATTGTTTCCAATCTTTGTACCATAATATAGCCTCTCCTTTTAGTCTATATGCTGTAAGTTCCACTGTTTCTATACCAGTCACATGCATAACATCTAGAGCCCTTTTGATTTTGTCTACGAAGTCCTGTGGATCTTCGTTCAGATCTGACCCAGTGAACGTGGGAAGGTCTAATTTCAGAAAATCCTGTATCCGCCTACTAGATGCCCATCTGCACCATCACTACTTGTCGTTGGACCAACTTGTCCTTAACTCAGTGCAACAAATACACCAGTAACTATATGAGTTAACATTTGCACTACATTTCTTAGATTCTACTCAGTATCATTAACAGGTGTATCGGCAGGTTTTTCTCTCCCTCTCAGCTCTTCTGGAGCTGGAAAAGTAGGGAAAGCTCTCAATGCAAATTTAGTTTCAGCCCCACCTTGACTAGCTTGGTAAGGTGATGATTGACTAGTTTCTCCTCCGGGAAGCATATCTACCTTCTTACCTTTGTCCCTATCTTGTCTTGTAATCGACATTTTACTATAACAAAGAAAACCAACTTCAATGGTCAGATATAATTCCACCTACGACATTAGCTCTATTGTACGATCTAGAAATGAAGAAAAGAAATAACTCTTAAATGCCCCATAGCCTCCTACTTATAAATGTGGCGCGTAACACATCCATAAGCAAACCTCTACTCAGACACGGCTTTGTAGACACCCTGAGGATGACCTGCTCTGATACCACTTTTGTCACGCCTCGAATCCCATTCGGGATGGACTGGCACCCGAAGCCATTAAGGCCCGAGAGAACCAATCTTCATTCATGTACTCTCATATACATGTTTACATATGAATATCATTCTATCCTATGTAACTAATAATTACCAATGACGGAAGTCATGGAAAACATGTACAATATATGAAACGTGGCCGTTAGGGCCATCAAATCAAAATGCTCATACATATTTTACTTTCCTCTTCCCACATATGTCTACAAAGCCTCTAAAAGATACATAACCAAACCTAAAGTCGGGACAAGTCCCCGCTTTATATAATACTGTACGCAATACCAAAACATATGTACGCATGTGACTCGGAAAGCCCCGAACTGAACTGGAGCACACCAATAATCCGTAGATGATCCGAAGCCTACCATGGAGGTCTACTAACACCTGTGCCTGTAGAAAGTAAGGTAAGTCCCCCAAGGGGGGGTCAGTACGAATAATGTACTGAGTATGTAAGGCTATATGGAGCTGTATACTACATGAATACTTCAAAGGGATCAAGCATGAGAGACTAATCCATGTTGATAAACCTTCGTTCTGGATGTGTGGAACCGTGTACCTCACCTTCATTATTTTCATTATTTGGTCATTCATTCTTATCATCATACATATATATATATATTTGTGTAAGGGGTATACTTTCATTGCTTTTACAATTATCTTCATTATCGTTCATCCAACTGGTTACTGGGACATAATATAATATCGATCATCCACCTTATCAGTGGGTCATAATATAATACCGATCATCCACCGTATCAGTGGGTCAAAATATAATATCGATCATCCACCTTATTGGTGGGTAGTCATCCACTTTATTAGTGGGTAGTAACATAATATTAGGATCAACTTGAGCTAGGCTTATGTGCCCCTTTGGTGATGTCCCTTAATCCAATAATCTAGGGATCGGTCGAGCTAGACTTATGTGCCCCTTTGAGCCATCCCGGTTCTCAAACAACAAGCCATAAATGTATTACTTTATGCTTTTACTTTTGAGAGATTGATATATTAATAATCACGACATTATTGGAAGCCTTGGAGTTTCAGTCAATGATTAAGAGATATGTGAATCACAATTGGTCCACGAATAAGGAACATATAAATAACAATACATGACAATCTGAAATGAGATACCTTAGAATATTTCAAAATGGAACAACTACACCGACAATGTGAACAATATGTGCTGCAGAAGGATACGAAAAGAGTAACCTTACATACCTTATCTCCCCAATATGAATACACAATACTATATGTGAATAAAATATTCCAGCTCCTTCCTTACATTATACTCTACAACACAAGTACATAACGGAGCTCACGTTAACAACCAACTACCTTACAAGTGCACAAGACGACAATGAGTTACATGTTTGCCTTATAATGTCGTTTCCCCCTTTACAATGCCATTCACGGCATTGCCATACCAACAATACCACAACATGTCATACATTGACCAAAGCATTACAAACCAATAGCATTTCACACCAAGTTCACCCTTTACAGTTCCTCCTTAATACGACGTCACAATTATCCATCAAGTCACCCCAATACACTTCATAACAATATATCCACAATAATCCCACAATTTATACTTATAGAAAAAGAATAAGTTAAGAGACATAACCACACCATACATGTTGATAATTCATCCATACCATGCACTTTCATCAAAACCTCAAGTCCTTTTTCAAGTTTAAATCACAAGGATGCACATCTTTTAGCAAAAAGCAAAAGTGCACTATTAAACACCTTGCCAACATAACCACCATGATATAAATAATATCTCATGCATATGATATATTAAATCATAAGAATAAACACTTACCCAAGCTTGCAAAGTGATGATCTTTCCCAAACAAGTGTAGTTGCCTTAGGGTTATTAGGGTTTGAGTGGAGAGAAATGTTGTAGAAATTTCTAGATTAGCATGTGTGTTTGTGTGAATAAAATCTGATTTTAGTGCCCTTTATATAGGCTCTTGAATTCATCCTTAGACACTTTGACCAAGCATTGATTAGTCAAAGGAAGAATGGGTCATTTTGCCCTTTTGGGCCATGTCTTTTGTTCCAATTTGTTTAAATTGAGCCCAATAACACATATCAACTTAGACCACCAAATTCAATGTGTTATACTCCAATTATCTCATGTTTAAATAATTCCATAAATGTTATGACAATATTCAACTCCCGAGATTCATGTTCATAGCCTCAATCTCAAAAATAAGAAATTCTAGCCACCAATGGCTTAATTGAACATAATTTGATAAAATACTTGTGACGAAGAATTAACCCCAACTCGGATGCCAAAATCACTCAAGAGTATTCCTACTACCATGTAATAATGATACCATAACCCAAGAGTCATCTTTATAGACTAATAATCATAGAGGAAATTGGGCAAAAACCACCCCGGAACGCTCCCGGGCGCCCTAGGGATTTAGAGAAAATTTCAGCAATTGAAAGGTGTGCCGGGGTGGACTGGCACACCCCTGGGTGCACCCCCTTTCTACCTGTACGAAAAAAAATTCAGGCCAAAGCGGCCTGGCACGCCAGCTGCAGCGCCCCACTCTTAATTTTTGATTTCGACTTTTCTTTGTGGATTTAGTTGGATCTTTCAAGTTCCAACCTTTTGCTTGCCTCTTATATCTAAGATACTTTGCTTGCATGTCATTTAAACCTCACTTTTCACCTCACAAATGCTACTCAAAGTCACAAACACCTCCTACAAAGGTCTAATCACATTTACTAGCATAATATCAATTGTTCCATCCAAAACCAATGCAACATACGTACTTAGTGCTCTCAAAGCTAAGGTGTATAACTATACCATAGGTCACCAATCCATCAAATTAGGGTCGGGTATGTACTGGGTGTTACATTTACCATAGGTGATTGGGTATTCTTGAAGGTGTCATCGATGAAAGGGGTAATATGATTTGGAAAGAAAGAGAAATTGAGTCCCCGTTATATTGGGCCATATGAAATTGTATGAAGATTTGGGCAAGTTGAGTATGAATTACCATTACCCCAATACCTCTCCACAGTTCATCCAGTATTTCATGTTTCGATGATTCGAAAGTGGATAGGAGATCCATCTCGTATCTGTAACACCCCGTACCTTTTGGAACTCACGCGACTACCCTAATGTTCATGGAATTAATTGAGTTGTGATAAATGGTATATTATTCATGGAAGTTATTGGGCTAAAAAAACCTTGTGCAAATGGGCTCAATTTAAGGCCCAAAATTAGGTAAAAGACATAGCCCAACAAAAAGGAAATGATCCATTCTTCTTTGGACCAAATCAACACATTAATTATTGACCAAAAGATGGATAAGGATGACCATTAAAGGTATATAAAATTCACCAATAATCTTATTTTTATTCATTTCATTACACATGCCAAAATCTAAAATTTTCCACAACATTCTCTCAACTCAAACCCTAAGCTATCATCCTCTTTGGGCAAGATCACTGCTTTGAAAGCTTGGGTAAGTGTATAATATCGTGGTTTAATATATTATATGCATTTAATATGGTGTATATCATGTTGGTTATGTTGGTGAAGTGTGAGAAGTTCACTATGTGCGAAACAATTTATGTTTGCTTAATCGGTGAAGGATTTTGCCCTGTAAACTTGAAAATAGACTTGTGGTATTGAATAAAGTGAATTTGATGGATTAAATATTAACATGTATTATGTGGTTATATCCTTAACTTACTTTCTCATTATGTATAACATTTGGAAATGTTGTTGTGAAATTGTACATGGAACAGGTGGCGTATTGAAGGGAAAAAATGTAGTTTTGGTGATGTTTATGTGCGTTGTGAAACCATAGCTGTTAGTTGGCATATAATATGATCTAAAATATGTGAAGAGAAGTTTAGTTATGATCATGGACCATTCATTGCGAAAAGGGACCCTAAAATGACCCCCGGAGGCTGAAACGGGCATCCGCCCTCGCGGGTGGGGCACCTGCAGGCGCATATGCCAATGCAGGTGACCCTGGAAACTGCCAAGGGGAACCTACGGACGTAACTCAACCACCTGCAGGCGCAGGTGGATTCACAGGTCAGCCCAGAACCCTGTTTTGCATGTTTTTGCATCTCTTTGACCCCCCCAAACCCGTATACCCTTTATGGATACAATTATCAACTTATGGTACCTTTTAAATGAATTTAAAGGAGTGTACCGGAGGTATTTATGGATGGCCTTTAATGTATTATAGTGAAAGCTATGGAGATGACTTGATGGAGTAAATGCGGCGTGGTGTTAATGAGGAAGTGTAAAGTATAAACTTGGTGTGAAATACTATTGGTTTATGATGTCATTGTTGATGTGTGGCATGTTGTGGTGTTATTGGCATGGTAATACAGTAAATTGTATTGTAAAGGGTGAAATGACGTTATATGGTAGTCATGTAACTCATTGTCGTCTTATGCACTTGGAATGTAGCTTGTGGTTAATGTTGGTTCCGTTATGTACTTGTGTTGTAGAGTAAGATGTAAGGAAGGAGCTGGATTATTGTCTTCACATATAGAATTTTTGTATTCAATTGGGAAGATAAGGTATGTAATGTTACTCTTTCCGTATCCTTCTGCAGCATATAGTATTCACCTTGTTGTGGTACTTACTTATTTCCGAAATGTTCTACGGTATCTCATTTCCGGTTATCATCTATTGTTAATCATATAGACCTTATTCTGGATCTATTGTCATTCATGTATCACATAATTATGAACATGGTTCCAAGTTCCAATAATAGTATATTCAAATGTTCCAATAATGACTTAATCATCGAATGATCTATCTCTAAGATTTAGGAAGTGAGGTAAGGAAGTCTCTATTCTTGGGTGGTATCCCAGGAGTTAAAATACCTAGCATGGGTCGATCCCAATACCTCGGGTGATATCCTAGGGGTGAAAAGAACACCTATCATGGGTCAATCCCACTACTACGGGTGGTATCCCAGGGGCAAAAGAAAATTCTAGCATGGGTTGATCCCAAAAACTGTTGATTACCCACTGATCAGCTTGGGGCCTGGGCATTATATGAATGGAAAGATGAGTAATGAATGAAGGTGTGAGTGACATATGAAGGAAAGAACGTAAAGGAAAAAAACGTAATAAACATAATGGACATGGTTCCTCACATTCAAAAAGACGATTTATCCATATTTACTATTTCTCTTATATTGATTCCATTGACATTCTTATGTATGATGTAGTTTCTTATAGCCTTACATATTCAGTACATTCTTCGTACTGACCCCCTTGGGGGAACTTACCTTACTTGTTGTAGGCACAGGTACTAGTAGACCTCTACTATAGGCTACGAGTCATCCGCAGATCATTGGTGAGCTCCAGTTGGTTTGGGGATTTCCGAGTCTCATGTGTACATTGATTTTGGTTTTTGCATTGTAAATATTGTATAAAGTTGGGTCTTGTCCCGACTATAGGTTGGCTATGTACAGGTATCTGTAGAGGCTTTGTAGACGGATGTGGGAAGACGAATGTAAGAGATGAATGTCTATTTTGACTTGATGGCCCTAACGACCAATTTTCATATATAGTATATGTTTGCCATAACTCCTGCCATGTGTATTTCATAAGTTGCATGAGATAGAATGATATTCTTATATAGGCGTGCATATGAATGTACATGAGTAAATATTGGTTCTCTCGAGCCTCAACGGCTTCGGGTGCTAGTCTGTCTCGAATGGGATTCGGGGCGTGACAAAAGTGGTATCAGAGCAGGTCATCCTAAGGGTGTCTACAAAGCCGTGTCTAAGTAGAGTCTTGCTTATGGATGTGTTGTGCACCACATTTATAAGTAGGAGGCTATGGTACATTTAGGAATTGTTTCCTTTTCTTCATTTCTAGATCGTGCAATAGAGCTAATGTTGTAGGTGGAAGTATATCTGACCATTGTAATTGGTTTTCTTTGTTATAGTAAAATGACGATGACAAAACGAGGTAAGGGCAAGGGTAAGCAGGTAGTTATGGTTGCCGAAGAAGGATCTAGTAGACTACCACCTGACCAAGCTAGTCAAGGTGGAGCTGACATTGAATTTGCATCGCAGGCTACTTCTACTTTCCCAGCTCCAGAAGAGCTGAGAAGGAGAGAAGTATCTTTGGAACTGCCCGTTAAAACTATTGAGCAAGATTTAATGAGTGCGGTACAAATATTGACCCTTGTAGTTGCTGCAGAAGCTCAAAGACAGGATCTTGTGTAGCAGAAGGATGGACAGAGGCAGAGGAGGAGGATGCAAGAATTGGAAGAAGGATCATAAAAAAAGGCTAAACCCATGGGACAAATCATGGCATCCCAAGGAGGATTTGGGCCTCGAATTCTTCACAAACCGCTTAGGCCATCATTTCCCCATCCCACAGCAAATTCTCCCCTTCTATTCCAAGGGATTAGAAGCAAACCAGATTAGGCAAAGAAGTGGAACTCAGTATTTATGGGAAGTGGGGTATCAAGCCCAAGGAGGTGTGAACCACTCGAGGCCTTTTCGTCAGCTGTGTCAGCGCTGCAGGAAGTTTCATGCAAGTGAATGTCGGGTCAAAATGAATGTATGCTATTTTTATGGCGTGCCAGGGCACAGGGTATGTGGGTGTCCACGAAGGAACACGGGTAGCATGGCACGACCTACGGGACCAACCATCGCATCGACATCATCGGTGCCTCCTCTAGGTAGAGGTACACAACCTGCTGATCATGGCATAGGTGTTAGAGGAGTAGCTAGTTCGAGTGGAATTCAGGACCGTACCTATGCCATAATGGATTGGCTGGACTCGGAGGCCGTTCCTAATGAAGTGACAGGTATATTATCTGTCTTTTCACATAATGAATTTGAATTGATTGATCCGGATCTACATTATCATATGTTACTCCATTGATTGCGAAAAAAATTCTTAAAGGAGCACCAGAATTACTAGTTAAGCCATTTGAAGTTTCTACACCAGTTGGTAAACCTATTGTAATTAAAAGAGTATATCGCAATGGTATAGTAACTGTTTGTGGCTATGATACATTGGTTGATATTATTGAGTAGGAAATGGTAGATTTTGATGTTATAATAGGTATGAATAGGTTGGCTTCTTGTTAGGCCACAATAGATTGCCGAGCTAAGAAATTACATCCTCATTTTCCACAAAGAATGTTCTTGAATGAAAGGGTAATGTTGGAGCACCGAGAGGTAAAGTTATTTTTCATAAGAAGGCAAAAAACATGGTACCCCAAGGGGTACATATAAAGTTATTTTTCATAATAAGGCAAAGAACATGGTACCCCAAGGGGTACATATGTCACTTAGTAAGGGTGATGTGGAACCACCAACTCTTCAATCAATTCCGGTGGTAAATGAAATTCTTGAGACATTCCTGCAGATCTTCTGGGCTGCCTCCATAACGGGAAGTAACAAGAGCAATTAAAAGACTTGTTGGAAAAGGGATACATAAGATCTAGCATGCCCCTTTAGGGTGCATCTTTGTTAATTTGAAAAAAAAATGAAAAATGAAAGGGCACATTGAGAATGTGTATTGACTATCGACAATTGCATAAAGTTACAATTAAGAATAAATATTCCCTTCCCAGAGTTGATGATTTATTTGATCGATTACAAGGTACCAAATATTTCTCAAGGATTAGTTTAAAAATAGAGTTATTACCAAGTAAGGGTTGGAGAGAAGGATATACCTAAGACAGTTTTCCGAACTCGGTATGTTCACTACGAGTTTTCAGTGAGGTCATTTTGACTAACAAATGCACCAGTTGTTTTCATGGATTTGATTAATAGGGTGTTTAAGCCATTTCTAGACGTGTTCGTGATGGTATTTATGGATGATATTCTGGTTTATTCGAGATCACAAGAGGACCATGCCAATCACTTACGACAGGTGTTACAGATTCTCCGGGATCGTAAATTGTATGTAAAGTTCTCCAAGCGTGAATTTTGGTTAAAAATTTGTAGCATTCTTGGGTCACATTGTGTCAAATGAAGGAATTCGAGTTGATACTCAAAAGATTGAGGCGGTGGAAAAAAAATTGGTCAGGACCTACGACGCCTACAGAGATTCGTAGTTTTCTTAGATTGGTAGGTTATTACAGAAGAATTGTGGAAGGGTTTTCTTCTATTGCTTCACAATTAACGAAGCTAAAACACACAGGACAATCAAGTTTCAGTAGAATGACGCATGTGAGGAAAGTTCCCTAGAGCTGGAAGATAAATTAACCTCCACATCAGTTTTAGTACTTTCCGAAGGCACAGAAGGGTATGCAGTATATTGTGTTGCTTCCGGCATTGGCCTCGGAGGTGTATGGATACAACATGGTAATGTGATAGCTTATGCTTCAGGACAGTTGCGTCCATATGAATAAAGAAATTATCCAACACATAATGTTGAGTTAGCGGTCGTGACACTTGTTTTAAAAAAAATAAATGTGGTGCCATTATTTAGATGGGGTTTATATTGGTAGATAAATAGATCATAAGAGTTTGAGATATATCTTTAAGAGGAAGGGCTCAAATTTAAGGTAACGAAGGTGGCTTGAACCGTTAAAAGATTCTGATATTAATGTCTTATGTCATCTAGGAAAAGCAAATACAATAAGCCGTAAAGTAATAGGTAGCACTAATAGATAATTGACGGTAAGGCGGGATATAGTAAAGGATTTACTCTAACTAGTCAGCTTAGGAGTTCGTCTTCTTGAGTCTACAGATGAAGGGATTATTGTGAAAAGTACAGCGGGATCTTCTTTACTAGCTGAGGTAAAGAAGAAACAAAATGTAAATCCTATTTTGTTTCAAGTGAAAAAAATTGTACAATGAAGTTCGACAAAAGGTACTTGAGCTTACATAAGCGAGGAATACTTCAATATCAAGGTAGATTATGTATACCAAATATAGATAAGCTAAGGAAATAAAGTATGACAGAAGCACATCATTCACGGTATGCAATTCATTCCGGAGCAACCAAAATGTACCATGGTTTTGGAAGAGATGTATTGGTAAGGCAACATAAAGAAGAAGAATATGACAGAATTTGTAACTCAATGTACAAACTGTCAATAGGTAAAAGTAGAGCATCAGAAATTTGAAGGTCATATGCAATCCAGGAATCTTCTAGTTTGAAAAAAGGGGTATGATTAACATGGGTTTTATCACAAGCTTGCCTCGTACATTTTGGAAATTTGGTTCCATATGAATGAAAGTTGACAAACTTACCAGGTAGCACACTTTTTACCTGTCAGGACCACTTGTACAGCTGGAAATTATGCAAGGTTGTATGTTAAAGAGATAGTAAGATTATATGGGATTTCAAATTTCTATTATATCAGACCGATAGACAAACATAACGTACAATAAAACACTTGACGATATGTTACGAGCTTGCACATTGAACTTTAAAAGTAGTTGGGATGGTCATTTACCTCTTATGGAATTTGCCTACAATAATAGCTATCATTCAAGTATCAAAATGACACCTTATGAATCTTATATGGGAGAAAGTGTAGATTTCCAAGTGTATGGTTTGAGGCAGGTGAGACTGCTTTACTGGGGCCAAATCTTGTTCGTCAAGCTATAGAGAAAGTCAAGTTAATACAACAGTGGATACAAACATCCCAAAGTCGACACAAGTCATATGCCGATATTAGAAGAAAGGAATTAGAATTGTCCATAGGTGATTGGGTAGTTTTGTCAGTGTCACTAATGAAAGAGGTAATGAGACTTGGAAAGAAATAAAAGTTGGACCTATATAACGCGTCGTATGAGATTACCCGAAGATTTGGGTAAGTAGTATATAAATTAGCACTACCCCAAGAACTCCCCACAGTTCATTCAGTGTTCCATGTTTCAATGCTTCGAAAATGCATGGGAGAGATATACAAGTTACGGAGGATACCACTCATGAAGAAGTACCTACTATTATTCTTGATAGATAAGTGAGAGGATTAAACAACTAAAGAAGTAATTTCCGTAAAGTTACTATTTAAGAAATCAGCAAGTAGACGGAATCACATGGGAAACCGAATGAATGATGAAATCTCAAGTACTCGTGTTTGTCGTAAACAAAAGAAAAAGTTCAGGGTATAGAATTGAAGAAATAACAAGTAAGTCTCTACAAGTATCATGTGTATATGAGAACATGAATGATACACTTAGATTTAAATTTGTTTCAATGAGATAATGTTATTGACATTTGAGGACGAATGTTCCTAAGGGGGGAAGGATGCAACACCCCATACCTTTCGAAACTCACCCTACTACCCTAATGTTCATGCAATTAATTGAGTTATGATAAATGGTATATTATTCATGGAAGTTATTGGGATAAACAAACCTTGTGCAAATGGGCTCAATTTAAGGCCCAAAATTAGGTAAAAGACATGGCCCAACAAGAAGGAAATGATCCATTCTTCTTTGGACCAAATCAACACATTAATTATTGACCAAAATATGGATAAGGATTAACATTAAGGTTCTATAAAAGGAACCAAAAATATGATTTTTATTCATTTCATTACACATGCCAAAATCTAGAATTTTCCACAACATTCTCTCAACTCAAACCCTAAGCTATCATCCTCTTTGGGCAAGATCACTCCTTTGAAATCTTGGGTAAGTGTATAATCTCATGGTTTAATATATTATATGCATGGAATATGGTGTATATCATTTTGGTTATGTTGGTGAAGAGTGAGAAGTTCACTATGTGCGAAACAATTTATGTTTGCTTAATCGGTGAATGGTTTTGCCCTGTAAACTTGAAAATAGACTTGTGGTATTGAAGGAAGTAAATTTGATAGATTAAATATTAACATGTATGATATGTTTATGTCCTTAACTTACTTTCTCATTGTTTATAACATTTGGAATTGTTGTTGTGAAACTATACATGAAACCGATGGCGTATTAAAGGGAAAAATGTAGTTTTGGTGATGTTTATGTGTGTTGTGAAACCATGGATGTTAGTTAGCATATAATATGATCTAAAATATGTTAAGATAAGTTTAGTTATGATCATGGACCATTCATTGCGAAAAGGACCCTAAAATGACCCCCAGAGGCTGAAACGGGCATCCGCCCTCACGAGTGGGGCACCTGCAGGTGAAGATGCCAACACAGGTGACCCTGTAAACTGCCAAGGGGAACTTGAGGATGTACCTCAACCACCTGTGGGCGCAGGTGGCTTCGCAGGTCAGCCCAGAACCCCGTTTCGCATGTTTTTGCATCTCTTTGACCCCCCGAAACCCCTATACCCTTTATGGATGCAATTATCAACTTATGGTGCCTTTTAAATGACTTTAAAGGAGTGTCCCGAAGGTATTTATGGATGGTATTTAATGTATTATTGTGAAAGCTAAGGAGACGACTTGATGGAGTAAATGTGATGTGGTGTTAATGAGGAAAAGTAAAGTATAAACTTGGTGTGAAATACTATTGGTTTATGATGTCATGGTTGATGTGTGGCATGTTGTGGTGTTATTGGTATGTTAATTCAGTAAATGGTATTGTAAAGGGTGAAATGACGTTATATGGCAGTCATCATGTAACTCATTGTCGTCTTATGCACTTGAAATATAGCTTGTGGTTAATGTTGGTTCCGTTATGCACTTGTGTTGTAGAGTAAGACGTAAGGAAGGAGATGGATTATTGTCTTCACATATAGAATTGTTGTATTCATATTGGGAAGATAAGGTATGTAGGGTTACTCTTTCCGTATCCTTCTGCAGCATATAGTATTCACCTTGTTATGGTACTTACTCATTTTCGAAATGTTCTACGGTATCTCATTTACGGTTATCATCTATTGTTAATCATATAGAACTTATTCTTGATATATTGTCATTCATGTGTCACATAATTATGAACATGGTTCCAAGTTCCAATAATAGTATATTCAAAAGTTCCAATAATGACTTAATCATCGAATGATCTATCTCTAAGATTTAAGAAGTGAGGGAAGGAAGTCTCTATTCTTGGGTGGTATCCCAGGGGTTAAAATACCTAGCATGGGTCGATCCCAATACATCGGGTGGTATCCCAGGGGTGAAAAGAACACCTAGCATGGGTCAATCCCACTACTACGGGTGGGATCCCAGGGGAAAAAGAAAAGCCTAGCATGGGTCGATCCCGAAAACTGTTGATTACCCACTGATCAGCTTTGGGCCCGGGCATTATATGAATGGAAGGATGAGTAATGAATGAAGGAGTGAGTGACGAATGAAGGAAAGAACATAAAGGCAAAGAACGTAATAAACATAATGGACATGGTTCCTCACATTCAGAAAGACGTAATAACTAACATTCAGGGACGAATGTTCCTAAGGGTGGAAGAATGTAACACCTGAGGCATTCTGGTCACATAAAAAAATGCAATAACTCGGATATGAGGTTAATTGGAGGAAAAGGGAAGAAACATGTATAGGAATGGAGCCTGCGAAGGAGAAAAGAATCAAGTCATAGGGGTGACCCATGGAAGGGACTCACGTGCTATAAGTCCACCCACGTGACGTGGGTGGCTGCCGTGGATCAACTTCTGCGGCTGACCAAAAAGTATGATTTCTACGGCAGAGACCCATATGGCGTGACTACACTCACGTGACGTGAGTGGGTACCGTGGATGAACGTCAGAAACTTTAAGATGTTGTCTGATTTCCAAGACACCCATCCACGTGGCGTGACTTGGTCCACAATACCAAGTCACGACACCGTGGAAATTTATCGACTATAGCATCCTGATTTGGTTCAGAAAGAATTAGCCTTGTATTTATACATACCCTGCATTTCCCTATGTGCCAAAGGAAGTTAGTACATCGATTGGAGAAACATGTTCTATCATTCCGAGTTCATAAACATATTATCGATTTTGGAATCGAAAACCCTGGATTTGGGCGTACTACCTATCTTAATGTCTTGGGATAAATTAATATGGAGTTTATGGGCCTAATTGAAGGCCAAGAGGAAATAATATTACTTGGGCCCAAAAGAGTGATGATCCATTCATAATAGACCAAGTCAACTTGAACCTTTTTGGTCAACAAATGTGGCTAAGGATAGACTTGAGAGGGGATGATTTAGAGGTCCTATATAAGGCTAAAAATATCAACTTAATTCACCGTTTCTCACTTTGAAAAATCATATTTTAAATTAAATATCTTTCTCCTCTCTCAAACCCTAATAACCCTACTTTGCTTGAAGGATTTTTGGACAAAGTTTTCACTTGCAAGTCTTGGTAAGTATTTACTCTTGTAGATTACTATATTATATGTAAAAGAGGGTATGGATAACATGTTGGATATGAGTAAAAGGTGTTGAGTAGTCCACTTTGTTTGTTTTACTTAAACCGGTGAAGGATTTGTCTTCTATATTGAGTTGTGGGCTGTTTTGGTGTCGTTGGTGTTGTGAGGTAGTAAATTATATTGTGGTAGGGTGGAATGAAGTGATATGGTAGTAGGAAGGGAGGTGGAATGATATACCATGTGTTGAAGGTGTTGAATGGCTTAATTATCACATTGTGAACTTGTAATACTTTTGGTTTTTAATGTGAATTCCATTATGTATTCCTATTGTAGACTAGAACTTTAAGGAAAGGTGGAATTTTTGTAGGCACATATTGAAAGGCTAAGGTATGTAAGGTTACTCTTTCCGTAGTCTTTGGCGGCATCTCTTGTGCTCATAGTTACCGACTTGTTCTCATTTCAACATGTCTCAAAGTATCTCATTTGTAGTTGTCATATGTTGTTATTCACATGTGTCTTAATCATTGACTGAAGGTCCAAAGCTTCCATAATTTTATGACTATTAAAGGAACTATCTCAAAGAAACAAATGAGGCAAAAAGAATCTGTGTATTCTTGGGTGGCATCCCAGGGGTTAAAATACCTAGCATGGGTCGATCCCAATATCACGGGTGGTATCCCAGGGGTGAAAGTAAAGTCTATCATGGGTTGATCCCGATTTGTGTATGTATGAGGGCCGTATCCCAGGGGTTAAAATACCTAGCATGGGCCATCCTATTTTACCACTGATCAACTGGTCATTCAAAGAAGGATAAAGTAAAGTAAAGTAATGAATGAGTAATGAATGTAATGTACATGGTTCCACACATTCAGAATGATAGTTTATCCATATTGATTATTCACTTGTTTTTGATTCCATTGAAGTACTTCTGTGTCATGCAGTTTCTTATAGCCTTACATACTCAGTACTTTCATACGTACTGACGTCCCTTGGGGGACTTACCTGACTTGCTGCAGGCACAGGTGCTAGTAGACCTCCACAGTAGACTACGAGTCATCCGCAGGTTATTGGTGAGCTCCAGATTGGTTTGGGGCTTTTCGAGTCATTATGTACATTTATTTTGGTATTGTATAAAGGATTGTGTAAAGCGGGGCTCGTCCCAACTTTAGGTTGGTTATGTACATGTATCTATTAAAGGCTTTGTAGACGCACGTGGTGAGATGAATAAAAGAATGCCTGTCTATTTAGACTTGATGGCCCTAACGACCAAGTTTCATATATATCATATGTTTTTCCATGACTTCTGCCATTAGCATCTTGTATCTATATGTGATAGTGATGTTCATTTAGTGACATGCGTATGAATGTACATGAATGAAGATTGGTTTTCTCGGGCCTTAACGGCTTCGGGTGCCAGTCCACCTCAATGGGATTTGGGGCGTGACAATTTGGTTTGTTCCGAGGCTGCACAATAAGGAAAAGCTCCTAGTTGAAGGGTCTGGGCCTCCTGTTTTGACTTTTGAGGTAGGTTATTGCTTAACTTTCTGTAAATTGGGCTATGCAGTTAACCATTCATGTAAAGCATGCTATGAGTTGTGGATTTTTATCGTGAGATTCATATTTCAATATTAATATTTTAGCGTGTTGCCCGTGTGGGGATTATGTGAACATTATTATTCACTTGAAGTGATAATTAACATTGTGATGTTGTGTTGGGTTTAGTATTGGTCTTATTTGAGCATTATTTGCCATTATTATTATTGTGATGCTCGAGTGGGGGCTTGAATTGATATTATTATTCTTGTTTGATGCATTATTTACCTTTACCATTATCGTGATGCTCGAGAGAGGGGATTGAATTTATATTATTATTGTCTTACATGACTCTTTATTCCAGTGGCGCCATGCGATGACTTATATCATGATCTATTGATATTTGAGGATATTTAAGCTTATATATACCAATATTGAGTTGATTCATTACATGGATTTGATTTGGTTGTGAGCATGCATCCTCATTTCCTTCATCCATATTCATGGACATCGGTTTCACTGAGAAACACTAATTTTGAAAGAAAATGAAACACTTTACAAGACCCTTGATCGAGGAATATCCTGGTACAGTTAATTGAGATATGAGATGGTGAAAGTATATGGGTTTCGACCTCCCATAGGTCCTTTCCTGGAATCTCATGCTCGAAAAGTGTATCGAGGTGCCATGTGATGACTGTAATCCTATAGCTTACATCATTATCATCTCATTGCATTGTATTGCATCACTTGCATTTCTTTTATATAATTGTTATTATGTGTCTAGCCTTTTAGTATTTATTGGAGTGTAGTTATTCATATACTGTTATTATACTTGTAGTATTTGTACTGTTAGAAGACATGGTTTGATCCACTATTTGGAACTTTTTTGTATGCAGGTGGAAGCATGCTCATAATATCCTATATATGTTTTGTTTTCTACTTTGCTCGATTGGCCTATGGTGCCTACTGAGTACACGTAGACCGTATTCACTCCTATTTTCTGTATGCTGTTGTTCCAGATCCCAGTTCGAGTGCAACCCATGGAGCTTGAGATAGTGCAGTGTTGCAGTTGATTTGGAGCATTGGAGAGCTCCTTCTTCGGGGCTTGATTCCAGACCTCCTCTAATCTATTTTGTCTTTACTTTATTTTTCAGAGACATAGTTGTGTATTTTCGTATTGTTTCTCTGTATTTTGGTATCCACTTGATTCCCTGCACTAGAAGATGATTCCCTTGCATTTTTAGAGGTTAGAGTGGTCTAAACTGGAGGATTTTACACTTGGTATAAGCTGGAAAATGAAGGGGTCTTGTATATGTAAAATGCCAGCGATGGCCACTTTAGCGGCTAAATGATTGCTAAAGTGGTCACTGCTAAAGTGACCAGGCTCAGGCTGGCCATGCTCTGCTAAAGGAGTCCAGGGATGCTTAAGCGGCTGCCGCTAAACTGGTGCCCAGCCGCTATAGCGGCTACTGTTAAAGTGGTCATTTGGCCGGTAAAGCGGTTGTACCAGATAACTTGGCACCAACCAAATTCAATAAGTCCCAACGGACTTCGATTGGGTGCTCAAGATTGATTTAGAATCCCGTGCTCACAAACAAACTACGATACCCTACTAAGTTCAATATTACAAACTCAACGGTGTCATCCAAATTTCCAATTGGGGTTATTTTTGTAAATAGTGGGTCCCACACCCCAAGGGGCCATTTTAACTAAATTCCATACAATAGCCTTAAATGAATCGAGAAGCCTCAGAACCCAGACCAAGGTTCCACCTAGCCTAAATCTACATTTTGGAGCTGATGAGACTGTAAAAAATGACATCGAAGGCCATTTACTTGAGGTTTTGGCTCGAGACCCATTCCTTAGATTTAAAAGCTCCAAAATAGGGAAATGACTCTAAAAGCAAACTAACTTCCCGATATTTGAATTGTCATTTCCAACAAGTCATAAATGACCTGGAGCAGTTGTAGAATAGATCTAAGTTTAGTAAAAGAATAAAAACATAGGAAATGTCTAGGAGGGTCATTACAGTACGCACCTACCCAATATTTTGAATTGAATGTATGTCGTATATGTGGTGGTCAGGATGACTATTAGAATGATTTTTCTAACTCTTATTCCCCTCCACTGAGACTGTATTATGATCTTTATGTTGTTTTTGATGTTGACAGGAGTAATGAAGTGAATGATCCGGAACCTGATGCTCATCTTATTTATATACTAATGTAAATACAGGATCAACAACTACAACTATAGGAGAAGCTAATAAAACATAGCAAATCCAGGGGGAGAATGTGTTCCCACCTCTTAGAGATATAGGATATGACTGAAATTTATGTTGATCAGCAAGTTACAGTCTTAGCTCATACCCTAGATGAACTTCTTGTAGAAGAAGAGAGTGAGTCCCTATTATGAGAAAGTTGTGAGAAAGTAGACATAGTGAGTTGATATTAGCTCAGGAAACAAGTGCAGCAAATACAATTTTACTAGTTTCTCCGTAATAGTCTTACAAACATGGCAACAAAACTAAGGGAAGTGTTAATTAAGCTCATACAAGAGATATACCAATTTGATATTCATGACTTGGAGGCTCACTTGAACAAAATGGTTAAGGCGTCCGATTAAAAATCTTTAATTGTTGTGGATACTATCCAACTAGTGGAGAATAAAGAGGAATTCCAACCATTCAACTATGTTCTATTCATTAGTGTCGATGTTGAGGAGGTGCACGAAAGTGAGAATATCATAAACAGTACAAGTGTGTAGTTGGGACGTGCTGGACCTCATTCTAATAATTTTTATCTATTATTTATGCATGTTGACATGAGAGTCAAGTCATTTGAACCAGTGGTAGTGTGTACATGAGGAAGGCCCTTACATTCTAAATTTTTCCACAACAATGTGAAAAAATGACATTCCTCACTTAAGGGAAAAGAAGTGCAAAATTTGATATCATTTGCTTGATTCCTTCATCCTTAAACCATCACCCCTAGAATGGAGTAGAAAAGTTGACGCAAAATTAGGGGTGCAATTCATATCTACAAAGTTGAAGAAAAAATGGTGAAATTGATGGCACCATGCTACGACGTTAAGTTAGGAGCTTGTTAGTAGGCAACCCAATTTGAAGTAGATAGATTCTTATTATTTTTTATTTTATAGTGTCATGTTTCATGTTTTTGTTTTGCTTTTGAAGATTTAGGGAAGTCCGAAGGAGTATGTTTGAGTTTTAAGTGTGGGGTCACAGGATCCTTGATGGAAATTGAGAAAACATGTAGCTAGCTAGGCCCTAGAGGGCCTCAGGAAGTGTCCTTAACCCTTGTTTTACTTTATTTATTTCTTTAGATATAAAGTATAATTTTAAGTGTGGGTAAAATATCTTTTGGTATTTGTTAAGGATGAAGTATGATATCAATTTTTTAAAATTTTTTGTAGTAAATTGCTTTAGATGAAAAATCTTAAAAGACATTTAAAAAGTTTTAAAATACAAAAACATTTTTCTTTTGTTCTTTAGATTAGAATAGTTTTTGTTGGGTTTTAGCTTTTTAGTCTTTAGTATAAAATACTTTGCCCACCCCTTGGTTTTCTTTTCAGTTTTTTTCTGAGAGAGGCCTCTTCGAACCAGTTTTTTTGTTTTATTTTTGGAGTAACTTTTATTTTTAGGAGTAAATGTTTTTACTTATCTATTTATTTTAGGAGAGAAAATAAAAGACCTTTTGACTGGCTTGATACTAGTAATTTAGTCCTGATCTTGAGTAGTAATTTTATGTGAGTGCTTGAGTATAAAGTATAATAGCAGAGTTTCTGACACCTAGTATCATGGTTGTGAATCTATATATAACTTATTCTTATTTTATAGTTCTCTATGATCCTGTCTGTCTTATATATGGAATTGATCCATCTTGATTGATACTTGTGCCATGTTTGGTGAAGATTTGAATATATTCAATATTTTACATCTTAGTCTAGAACTTACCTTACATGTTATTGAAGCGAAATAAAAAGTGTTGTTTTGCTTAGAAGATGCTACTAGGCTTTTTTTATATGTCTTTTACATTTTTTCCTATTCATATATTCCTATCACTAATTAGCCCCTTTGAGCCTGTAGCCCTTTGTTGGTAGAAATATGTTTGCCTTGATCCTTGTATTGAATCCCTAATTTTTGCACCCTGCTTCCTTGAACACCGTAGTATATACTGTATTATAACTGTTAATTCTGATGAAAAGGAATGGTTGAGTGTAAAAGGTGACCAATGATAGCTACAAAGTGATGAAAAGACCCTCTTAGAGATAATATGACAGGAAAAAAAAGGAGAGAAAAACAATGAGCTTGAAAAAAATGATGATTGAAACGTTCTTGAGAAGATGAGAATACTAGTAAAAATAATTGATGAAGAGAGGGCTGAAAATAAAGTCAAGAAAATAATGAGTGATGATGTTTAAAAAGTGTAAAGTGCTTAAGAAAGTGTAATAAGAATCGGGTTACTTGAATAAACAAGAAAAAATACAGAAGCGAAAATACTAAGATTAAAGTCAAGAAATTAAACATAGGTGAAATTTGAGAGTAAAATCTACAATTTCGAAGAAATTAAGTTCTAAGAACCCTAATTGATCTTAGTATTCAAAATTAACTTATTAAGACTAATTATGATACAAATTGAGTCAATTCAAGAACTTAGATGAAAAGTGATTTCGACCCCTATTTAGAATAAACTAAAGACAACAGTTAGTATAAGACTAATCACCTTCTTTAATTAACTTTAATAGAAACTAAAGATATAAATTTAAGAATTAATCTTACATTCTAAAGAATCATTCTTATTGGGTTACAAGATAAATCCATAGTCACCACACACAAAGTTGTAAAGAAGAGAAACCTCTCAAATAATATTAATCAAGTCTAACTGAAAATAACGAAATTAATCCCTATATATAGGAAAAAAAATATCCCAAATAACATGGGATTCAAATAGGATAACTCAACTATGAAACTTTAAAATAGGAAACTTTTAAACTAGAAAACTTTAAAGTAGATAACTTTTAAACTAGGAAAATGCCCAAAAACTACCTAATAAAAATAAGGGAAAAAGTGCGAAATTGCAACCTAAATATATCCACCAATTTGGCATGTCTCCAAGACTTTTTGGGGGTCGTATTCTGCTATGTCATGTGTGCAAATCAGCCCTTGTTGGGCTTGATTTTTACTTGTATTCTTGGGCTCCTCTTGGGCCCCTCCATGTGGCTCTTCTTGGACTTCATGTGGGCCCCTTCTTTTATGCTCCATGTGCTTCAGTCTTTCTCCTTTTGGGCATGAACATGGATCATAAAATACGTGTAGCACTAAGTCAATTCCTTGCCATAATTTTTGAGCTCATTTTTGGGATTTGCTTCTGTGATAAATATTTTCTTAATTTTCTATTGAAACCTTTCAATTTTAGTGGAGGTATGCCACCGTAGATGCTATCATTCCCCTCTTCTTGAAAATAATTTGTCCTTAAATTTGAATGTCATAAAATCAAGAAGATATACATTAGTAAACAATATCCATTTCTCAAAAGAAACAGTGGTATGAACAAAACAAGAAAGTGACCATGTGTCCAATTAACCCAATTACTCCTATCATGTATAAATATACCCTTATAAAGCAGATGGACATCATCATCCCAATAGAAAATTCTCCTACTTATATGAGTATACCAAAAATCATGTATAGCTGAGTAGGGAATGATATGTGCCCCTCAAATTTAGCTCTATAAATAATGTACTTCAATGAGCTTGACAAAGATGACATAAGATCCCTAAAATATGCATCAAATTGAATTCATTTATTATATATCCACGCATCCTCAATTACTCCTCTTACAGATTCTTTCTCATGCAGACAAGTCACATAAACACTTGAGTTTTCAAAAAAGATAGAAGAACCTTTAAACTTCAACTCATTTGCAATCCTCCTCCCACAAACCTCATACTTTTTTTCAACAAGTGTAAATCCATAATCAATAGTTAATGACTTATTATATAGAAAAAATTCATCATCCTCAAAATTAATTAAGTTACCAATGCAAGAATTAACAGTGTAGTTCATCACCTCCAAAAAGACCTTAGGAATTCTAGGACTACAAAGAATGTGAATATGTAACACCCCGTACGTTTTGGAGTCTAGCTGACTACCGTAATATTTAGGGAAAAATGAAAACATGAGATAAGTGATGAACTATGTATCCATATGTGGGCATTTAAGAGCCTTGCATAAGTTGGGCCCAAAAGAAGCCCAAAATTATAAGAAAAACATGGCCCAACAAGACAATTTGACCCATTCTTCCAACATTGGTCCATATGACCAATTGACCATGAAATCAATGCCAAGTAATGGATAAGGGAGACATGAGGGACTATATAAAGAGGGAAAATCAGATTTTATTCATTTGTTCCACCCATGCTATTTCTAGAATTTTCCCAATGTTTCCACAAACCCTAAGCCTTCATCTTTTTGGCCAAGACCATCATCTTGCACACTTTGGTAAGTGTTTATACTTATGATTTAATATATTATGTGCATGAGAGAGTGATTATATGATGTTGGTTATATTGGTGAAGTGTGAGAAGTTCACTATGTGTGTATGTGACATGTTTGTTAAATCGGAGGATGGTTTTGCCTTGTAAATTTGATTATGCACTTGTGGTCTTGAAGGAAGTGAACATGATGGAGTTAATATTGACATATGAGATGTGATTATAGTATTTCCTTGATGTGTCATGGTGTTTACCATTTGGAATGATTATTGTGAAATTGGTTATGGTATTGGTGGCATATTGGTCGTAAAGTGTCATTTTGGGTGTTGTATGTGTGTTGTGAGACCATGGATGATTGTTGGCATGTTATATGATCAAAAAAATGTTCAAATATGTTTGGTTATGATCATGTACCATTCATGGCATTAAAAGACCCAAAAAGAAGCCATTTCGGACCAAACGGGCATCCGCCCCCGCAGACGGAGGCATCTGCGGGCGCAGATGGCTCTGGCTGCTACCAAAGACCATCTGCGCGCGTACCTTGCCACCTTCGGGCGCAGGTGTAAGTGCAGGTCACTTCCAGAACTCAGTTTCGTATGTTTTCGTACCCAGTTGATCCCCGAAAGCCCCGATACCTTTTTGGATGTAAATAGAAACTTGTGATGTCGTTTTAATGACTATAAAGTGTCGTATGAAGGCATGTTTGACTGTATTAGATGTGTATGGTTGTTCATATGTTGTTGTGAGTAAAATTGAGAAGCGTAAATGTGACGGAATGATAATGGGAAGGCCTAAAGGGTAAGTGTAATGCGAAATGATATTGTTGAACGAAATCTTGGTCAATGAGTGGAATGTTATGGTAGAGTTGGCATGTTGATATGATAAATGACATTGTAAGAAGATGAAATGACGTTCTAAAGTAACTATGTGATTCACAGTCATCTTGTGCACTTGTAAGGTAGTTGGTTGCTAATATAAACTTCATTATGTACTTGTGATGTAGAGTGAGACGTAAGGAAAGAGATGGACTATTGTATTTTCAAATAAGCTTGGGTATTCATAGTGAGACGCAAAGGTATGTAAGGTTACTTTTCTATTTTCCTTCTGCAACATATGGTGTTCACAGTGTCATGGTACTCATTCGATTCCAAAAGACCCTAAGGTATTCCGTATCCGATAGATGGCTAGAGTTATTCATATGATCCTTACTCATTGGTCAATGGTGAATCATATGACTCATGTCCATTGGTTGACCCACGTTCATTGTCTAACATGTTAAGAGTTTCAAATGTCCTAAGGTATTATTTTCTCAGGTTGGGGAACAGTTGATATCCACATGTAGTGTATGTAAGGATCATTATTATAAGGTCCCAAAAGTGATCTATTCCAAAGGGGTTTAATGGTATTCCATTCCAACTAAGGTTGATATATATATATATTGTTATTCATATGTGTTTTACTCCTAGACGAATTATGACCCACTTAGTTCTTACTTATGAGTGGAAGTTCTTAAGTTGTCATATGTCGTAGATCCTAATGTCGTAGATCCTAAGAGAATTATCCCAACAAGAGCAATGAGGTAAAGAGAGCTTGTTTAGTTAAATAGCATTGTTCCAATCATGTTATGAGTCCAAGTTCCAATAGAGTTATATACATGTCTCATATTCATTTGTAATGTCCCAAAAGTCCAATGAGGTTATGTTCCAAGGTTTCAATAGTAGTTATACTCATGTATCTTACTCATCGACTATTGTCCAATATTTCCAATAATGTTATGACTACAAAAGTATCAATCCCTCATAAGCCAAGGGTACCCTAATTCCGAGTATCTATTATGGTTCATCATATGTTATTATGCATTAATCAATTGTCATTCACATGTTTCATATGCTTTGAGTACTATTCTAAATATTTCATGGTTCCATCAATGGTATGTTCCAAAGTTCAAAGTGAGAATATGACTATCAAAGTACCAATCTCTCACAAGTGAATGAATCAATCTCTCACAAGTAAATGTACCAATCTCTCAAAAGTAATGAAAGAAGTAATGTGCAAGTTAATGTACCTATCCCTCACAAGTGAAGATGTCAATCTTACAAGAGCAAAGATGTGAAGTATTGTATGATTATGTTACAAGTTTCAATAATGTTTCCATCATAAAAGTATCATTCATTGAACGAAAGAAAGAGTAATCAAAGAAAGAAACAATGTACAATTGATGACTAGCATGGGTTATCACATGACATCCCAGGGGAGACATGAAAGCCTAGCATGGGTTCACATAGCATGACATCCCAGGGGCGATAAGCCTAGCATGGGTTCACATGACATCCCAGGGGTCCAAGTACCTAGCATGGGTTCATCTAACATCTCATCCCAGGGGCTACAGAACAGCCTAGCATGGGTAGAACAATAAAGATGATTACTCACAGAAGCAAAGAAGCAAAGAAAGTAATGAAAGCAATTGACATGACTCCAAAAGTACAGATTGATGGTTTATCCATATTTACTATTTGTTACAGTTGTTTTCCATTGATGTTCATATGTATTTACCCCACCAATAGAGTGGAGGTATGTTATATTATTCACCCAAATCTCTAGAACCTCTTGAATAAAAGAATCTCCTCTTAAGTGGAAGAATTTCTTGCATAGAAGAGTCTCTGAGAAGCAAGTCTTTTGAGTGGAGGTGGTTCTTTGGACTAAACGGGTATGTAAAGGATAGTATATGAATAATAAGGACATGTGAGAATACTCATAAGTGGTAATGATAGAAGAAATATGAGTGCATGGTTCATTACATCTAGAAAGAGAGTTTATTCACAATTGTTAATTCTCTCATATTGATTCCATAGTTGTTGTTATTATGTATAAATCATTGGAGATAATAAAAGTGAAAGGAAGGTACATGGTTCTACCTGCAGAGTTTCTCTTATAATTATTTCCCTTGAAATTCTCATGTATTGATGCAGTTTTCTTATGGCCTTACATACTCAGTACATTCTTCTTACTGACCCCTCTTGGGGACTTACCTTACATGTTGCAGGTGCAGGCATTAGTAGACCTCCTCTATAGACTGGGGATCATTTGCAGAGTTTTGGTGAGCTCCAGTTGGTTCGGAGCCTCTTGAGTCATAGTTGTATAATTGTTTTGATGTAACTATTGCCTAAAGCGGGGATTTGTCCTGAATGTTAGTTGGTCTTGTAAATGCCTTTGTTAGAGGCTTTTGTAGACATATGTGGGTGATGAATGTACGAGAAAATGTCCGTGTTGACTTAATGGCCCCAACGGCCAAGTTTTATATATGTATATGTATGGCATTTCACATTTCATCCATTACATGAGACACTATGTTATTCATTCGAAGTTATGCATACGAGGGTTCATGAGCAAAGATTGGTTCTCTCGGGCCATATCGACTTCGGGTGCCAATCACGCCTCGTTGGGATTCGGGGTGTGATAGAATAAACCATTTATACCTACTATACTTGGTCTTATGTAGTAAAGGAACAACATCACCTCATATTTCCGTGCTTATTGGGGTTAGATCCAATCTATCTTCTCAGACTTTTTATTTTGAGTCTTATCTTAGATAAGTACGAAATAATTCTCTTTACCCTTTTCCTTCACATGAACAAGCACTTGCACAATGGGACATGCAGCTTCAACCACCTTAGGATTGAGTTCATTCAATAATGGTTTTTCCATACAAACTTTTCCATGAGTACTAACAAGAGAGTCGAAATAACTAGAAGTAAAAGTAGGTAAGCTAGAGTTACAATAAGAAATAACCTCACTCAAATTCTTTTTTTTTTTACCTCTCTAACTCACGATCATCCCTCTCCTTCTTACTCTCATAAACAACTCTTTTTTTATTTCTCTCGATCTCATTTTTTTCCTTACTTGATATCCCATTCTCTGCACACGACACCACCTCTCTTTTTTCCTCTCTTGGGATGTAACAACCCTGGTTGTTATTTCTATATTTTATTGTGTTTTGACCATTTTGCCTTTCCCCGTAGTTGTTATATACTATTTATGGTTGTGGTATTTGTTGGTACAGGCCCCAAAGCAATCCAGAGTGATTTGAGCTTTTAAAAAGCCTTGAAAGTCTTCAGTTTGACTTTGGTCAACATTTTGTGATTCGAGCGTCGGATGGTAATTTTTTCAATTTCATTATATTCAAAATGCCAATTTTAGGTTTGTAGCGTAGTTGGTTTGGGTTCTAAGCCTTTATATTTAGTTTTTGCCGATTACATGAGAAACTAGTTAAATTTAGCCTAACGGGGTTCCAGGGGTTAACTTGTTGAAAACAATCTCATTTTGTAAATTTGATGGATCTATTGAGTCTGGACCATCGAAATCAGCCTAGTGGAATTATTGATTTATTTTTGTGTTCTGAATGGATCCCGAGGGTCCTTTCAGAGGATTTTATCACTGGGTGAAAATCGTTTTCACCCCCGAACTTTGCTTTACAAATCAAACTCCACCCTCAACTTAGAACAATAATCATACTCTCCCCTTTATCCTATTTAAATCTTTAAAATGCCTATTATATCCTTTCATTATCAACTTTTTTTTACTTCTTTAAAAATTATGATATTTTAATTTTTTAAAATTCATGTGAAATTTTTTTCATAAAAATATAAACATTATATTTTGGATAAAAAAAGTGAGAAATACTAATTAAATATATAAGCTAATTATGTTTTATAATAAAGTAAATTAGCATAATGAGAAAATTAGTTTTATTAATAATAGTCAAAACTCTAATAATTATTTATGCAAGTGAAAATAGCAGGTAATAATAACTATAAAATATATTTTGATGTAGGAAATAAAAAATAATTAATTAAATTAAGGTCAAATTTTTAAAGATTGTATTTATTTAGATATTAAATTATTTTAAACTATATTTTATGTAATACTCCATTAATGGCAATCAAAACTTGTTTATTTATATAGACAATAGAGAATACCCCCGCAGTTTCATATAAATTGACCCTCATACTAAAAATAGTTGTTTTAATTTATTTGTCCAATTAGAATTTTTTAATATTTTTTAATTTATACCTTTAGTATTAAATAACTGAATAAAGTAGTAGTAGTAGTCAAATTTAAAGTTTCAAAGCATTATTAATAAGGTTAGCTTAGTAAAATACACCTCTAATTAAATTTTTTTTAAGGGGTGTGTCATATCAAGAAGGATCAAGTAATATGAAACGCATGGAGGTAAGAGTGTGGAAAGATAAAAATATACGCACATGCATGTACATACATATACACACGCTTAATGCATATAATATTTCAAAATGGTCATAAAAATAACATTAAATTTTGTGAAAAATTTATAAAAGTAGTATTATTCTACTTATAATGTTAATGAATTTAAATAAAGAGTTATAAATACCTAGGATAAAAAAGTAAATTATATATAATATAAAGAGGTATTACCTAAATATTGATATAACAAGGGTAAAATGGACATTGTATAAGATAAAGGGGGAAGTTTGATTATTGTTCAAAGTTGAGGGGGGAGTTTGATTTTTAAAGCAAAGTTGAGGGGTGAAAATTATTATTTCCTTAGTTGCTGGTTTTGCTATTATCTGGCACACAATGAAACCTTCATTACATTTACAGGCCCCTGGCCGTATTCACGGAGAAGGAAATAATTATACATCACGAATGCAATGGTGGGACCACATTCATGAAGAGTTTCCTTTTTTCTTTCATCGCAAACGGGACTTAGTGGCCGCATTCGCGAAGGTATAGTGGGGTCTGAGTGTGGGTTGGTCTTCATTGCGAGTGCGATAGTGGACAGTATTCGCGGGGCTCACGTATGATTAGCCTTCTCGTTCGTGGCTACGAGCCCATGTTCACATAGAGTGAATCTCACCTAGATAGAAGTTAAATTATTTTCTCGTCCAAAACCCCATTTTAACCCTAATTACACTTTGAGAGCTCTGTTCATGGCAATTTCAAAGAGAAATTTCATCAATCTTGAATGGGTAAACTCTAAACTCATATTTACATCATTTTATATAGATTTTATCTTCAAAACAACTTTAAATCATTGATTTCAAACTTCAATTTTTAGGGGTTTTACCCTGTAAAGTACAAAATTGGTTTATCTTCAATTTCAAGTCTGATTTCAACTCATTTTACATTGGGTTTTCAGATTTAGAATCATCTTAGTATGGGAAACGTAATTCTTAAATAAAATTCTAGTTTTACCCTTTTTGATTCAAAGTCAATTTTCAAGATATTTTTAGACCCAGAACAAAAGTAGGCAATATGGCTATCATTAAAATCCTTTTAACATGTAGATTATGTTTTTAATAGATTTGGTTTATTTCAAAGCTGCTCGTAAAGGAAAGGCTCCATGTTGAAGGGTCCAGGCTTGTGTTTTGGCTATTCGAGGTACGTTATCGCTTAATTTTCTTCAGACTAGGCATGGTAGTTAATCATTCATGTAAAGCATGCTATGGGTTGGCGATTGAATTGTGAGATTTTTATTTTTTGATAGTTATATTATTGTATTGCCCGTGTAGGGGATTATTTGAGTATTATTGTTGACTTGAGATGTTATTATTATTGTGATGCCCGAGTGGGGACCTATATGAGTATTATATTTGACTTGATACATGAATATTGTGGTGATATCCAAGTAGGGGTTGATATTAATCCTATTTGAGCATTACTTCTCTTTTTTCTTTATTGTGATGCCTGAGTGGGGCTTGACTTGATATTATTAATGTCTAACATGACTATTCATTATTGTGGTGCCATGTGATGGCTGATATTATTTTTTATTGAGATGTTGAGAAGATTTGAGCTTATTTGATACCATCATTGACTTGATTCATTGTATATAATATTGCTATGGCTATTGAGCATTCATCCTCATATCATTCATCCATTGACATAAAATTGGTACCATAGAGAAACACTAACTTTAAAAGAAAATGAAACATTTTATAAAACCGTTGACCAGAGATTTCTCTAGCAAGGTTGATTGAGATATGAAATTGAGATTGTTAAAGCATATGGGTTGCAAACCCCCCATGGGTCCTGTCCTTGAAGCTTATACTCGGAAGGTGTATACGAGGCCATGCAATGGATGCCATATGATGACTTACTTCATTATCAAACTACTATATTTGCATTGCATCATTTAGACTTCTATTTATGTGTTGTTTTTGTGTATTTAGCTTTGTCTAATCTATCCTAGTGTATTTATCCTTATATAGATATTGTACTTATAGAATTGTTCGGAGATACGGGTTGATCCACCTTCGTGAACTTTTTTGTATGTTGGTGGAAGCGTGCTCAGAGTATTCTTTACTTGTTTAGTTTTCTACTTTGCTCAATCGGCCTATGATACCTACTGAGTACAAGTAGATCGTACCAACTCCTCCTTTTCTGCACTTTCAGTATAAATCCAGTACGAGTGCAACTTGAAGTAGCTGAGTAGTGGAGCTGATCTGGAGTATTAGTGAGCTCCCCATCTGGAGTCTTATTCCAACCTTCATCTAACCTTTATGTCTTTACTTTTATTTAGCGACAATGATGTATTATCAGATTTCATTATTGTCATAGATGCTTTTCATACTCAAGATACCAGGTTTTGGGATTCGATTGTATTTTATTCACATATTTTAGATTTCATGTTTATTATGGCCTGACGTTATTATAGATATCTCATGTTATTTCACTTCTTCTCATTTTCATACATCATATTTATGGTGGATCGGCTGTACTAATCTTGTATTGTTACCTTTTTGAGGGTATAAGACTTGGGTGGACTTGATTATCCCCAATAAGGTTGATTTTGATGTGATCTTTGGTATGGATTGGATGGCTCTTTATCATGCTGTTTTGGATTGTTTTGCCAAGACCGTTACTTTAGCTACGCTTGAAATTCCGAGGTTTGAATGGAAGGGTGCTTCTACCCCATGACTGAAGGATGTTATATCTTTTCCACATGCTCGTCGCATGATAGAAAAGGGTTGTCTTCCCTATTTTTCCTATATTTGTGATACTAGTGTTGCTTCACCACCTCTTTTGGATTATATATGAGTTGTTAGGGAGTTTAAGAACATGTTTCCTACGGACTTATCGGGTATGCCTCCAGACCGTGATATTGACTTTTCATTGATGTTGAGCTGGGCACTAAGCCTATTTTCATTCCTCCTTAGAAGATGACCCCAATGGAATTGAAAGTATTGAAGGAGCAATTATAAAATTTTATGGATAAGGGTTTCATTAGACCGAGTGTGTCTCCTTGGGGTGTTCCTGTCTTGTTTGTGAAGAATAAGGGTGGATCTATGAACATGTACATTGATTATCGATTATTAAACAAGGTAACTGTCAAGAATAAGTATCCTCCTCCCCGCATTGATGATTTGTTTGATCAGCTTCAGGGTGCTTCTGTGTTTTGAAAGATTGATTTGAGATCTGGCTATCATTAGTTGGGATTAGAGCCTTGGATTTCCTGAAGATGACTTTTGGATGCAGTATGTCCATTATGAGTTCTTTGTTATATCTTTTGGGCAGACTAATGTCTTGGCAGTATATATGGAGTTAATGCATAGGGTATTCTGGCCTTATCTTGATTCGTTTGTGAATGTGTTCATCAATGATATATTGGTTTATTCCATGAATGAGGCAGACCATATAAGGCATTTTGTGGACCACTCTTAAGATATTGAGAGATGAAAAGATGTATGCCAAGTTCTCCAAGTGTGAGTTTTGGTTGGATTCTATTTTTTTCTTGGGTCTTATTGTGACGAAGAATGCTATTATAGTCGAACCAACCAAGGTAGCGGAGGTTAGTGATTAGGCTAGACCTACTTCTCCTAACTAGATTTGGAGTTTTGTTAGGTTAGTAGGATATTATTGGTGCTTTGTGTAGGGTTTCTCTTCTATTGTGGATCCTTTAACTAATTTGACTCAAAAAAAGATTATTTTTCAGTGGTCAGATGCTTGTGAGGAGAACTTTCAAAAGCTCAAGGAGTTGTTGACTTTGGCTCCTATGTTGACCTTGTCCGAGGAGGGCGTAGGTTTCACCGTATTTTATAATGCTTCTAAAGTTGGCTTGGGTGGTGTGTTGATGCAGAAGGTAAGGTGATTTATTATGCTTCTCGATAGTTAAGCCTCATGAAAACTACTACCCTACTTATGATTTGGAGTTAGTCGCGGTTCTGTTTGTGTTGAAAATATGAAGAAACTACTTATATGGTGTTCATTATGAGATTTACTCCGATCATCATAACCTTAAGTACTTTTTCACTTAGCGAGATATTAATATGAGATAGGTAGATGGTTAGAGTTGCTTAAAGATTATGATCTCACTATTTTTTATCATTTAAGCAAGGCTAATGTTGTAGTGGATCCCTTGAGTCTAAATACGATGAGTATGGGGAGTTTGTCTTATCTACTGGTAGGGAGCAGCCTTTAGCCTTGGACGTTCAATCTTTAGCTAACCAGTTGGTTAGGTTTGATATTTTGACACTAGGACATGTTTTAGCCTTTGTTGAGAATAGATCTTCATTAATGGAGAAGATTAGAGCTCATCAATTTAATGATGAGAAGTTGTGGATGGTTCATGATAAAGTGTTGAGTGGTGAGGTAAAGATTTCATTTCTTGATCTTGTTGGTGTTTTGAGGATTGGTGGTCGTGTTTGTGTGCTAAGAGTTACTGGATGGGTTAGACTTATCCTTGAGGAGGCTTATTGTTCAATGTATTATCCTTGAGGAGGCTTATTGTTCAATGTATTCTATTCACCCAGGAACGACCAAAATGTATCATGACTTCAAGCAACACTATTGGTGGTGTGCTATAAAATAGACATTGTTGAGTTTGTAGCCAGGTATTTGAATTTTCATCAACTTAAGTATGAGCATCAATGATCAGGTGGTACTACGAAGAGGATGCCTATTTCTGAGTGAAATTCTGAGTGGATAACTATGGATTTTATTGGTGGTCTACCCCCTACATTGGGGAAGTTTTATTCTATTTGGGTTATTGTGGATTGGCTGACTAAGTTCTTGCATTTTATACATGTGAGGGTAAGCTATAATGCAGAGAAGTTGGCCAAGATCTACATTTGAAAGATCGTTTGGTTGGGTGGCGTACCTATCTACATTATTTCTGATAGAGGTACTCCATTTACCTCTAGTTTTTTGAGTCCTATGTAGAGTGATTTGGGTACTCATCTTGATATGAGCACAGTTTTTCACCCTCAGAAGAATGGACAGTAAGAGAGGACCATTCAGTGGTTAAAGGACATGCTTTGAGCGTGTGTTATGGATTGATGCTATGTGTGAGTCCCTTGATATTCCTAATCAGGAATCTACCGTCATAGATGATTCTTTAGTGGTGGATTGGGTGTACTGATCTTTTGTTTTCACCTTTTTTTAGAAGTGAGGCTTTGGTGGACTTGATTATCCTCGATATGGTTGATTTTGATGTTATCTTAGATATGGATTGGTTGACTCTTTATTCTGCAGTTTTGGATTGTTTGGCCAAGACGGTGACTTTAGTTACTCTTAGAATTCCAAGGTTAGAATGGAAGGGTACTTCTGGCATATGACTGAAGGGTGTGGTATCTTTTTTATGTGCTTGTTGCATGGTAGGAAAGGGTTGTATTTCAAATTTTCCTATATTCTTGATACTAGTGTTGCTTTACCACCTCTTTTGGATTCTATGTGAGTTGTTAGGGATTTTAAGGATGTGTTTTCTACTGACTTACCTGGTATGCCTCTGGACTGGGATATTGATTTTTCCATTCATGTTGAACTGGGCACTAAGCCCATTTCAATACTTCCTTATAGGATGGCCTCGACAGAATTGAAAGAGTTGAAGGAGCAATTACAGGATTTGTTGGATGACGATTTTATATGACCGAATGTGTCCCCTGCTCTGCTCCTGTCTTGTTTGTGAAGAATAAGGATGGATCTATGCACTTGTGCTTTCATTATCAATAATTGAACAAGGGTCATTGCAAGAATAAGTATTCTCTTCCTCGCATTGATTATTTGTTTGATCAGCTTCAGGGTGCTTCTATGTTTTCTAAGGTTGATTTGAGAACTGGCCATCATTAGTTGGGATTAGAACCTTGGATTTCCTGAAGATGACTTTTTGAATGGGGTATGGACATTATGAGTTCTTGGTTATGTCTTTTGGGTTGACTAATGCCTCGACAACATTTACAGAGTTAATGATCAGGGTATTTTGGCCTTATCTTAATTCCTTGTGATTACGTTCATCAATGATATCTTGGTTTATTCCATGAATGGCATTGGCCATGTGAGGCATTTGTTGGCCGTTCTTCAGAAATTGAGAGATGAAAAATTGTATGCCAAGTTCTCCAAGTGTGAATTTTTATCGGATTCTATTTCTTTCTTAGGTAATATTGTGACCAGGGATGGTATTATGGACGATCTAGCCAAGGTAGCGGTGGTTTGTGTTTGGGCTAGAACTACTTCTCCTAACAAGATTTAGAGTTTTGTTGGGTTAGTGGGATATTATTGATGCTTTGTACAGGGTTTCTCTTCTATTTCATCTCCTTTAACCAATTTGATTTAGAAAAAGATTATTTTTCAGTGGTCTGATGCTTCTGAGGAGAACTTTCCAAAGCTCAAAGAGTTGTTGACTTTTGCTCCTATATTGACCTTGTCCGAGAAGAGCATGGTTTTCACCATATTTTGTGATGCATATAGAGTTTGATTAGGTGGTGTGTTGATGCAAAAGGGTAAGGTGATTCATTATGCTTCTCGACAGTTGAAGCCTCATGAGAAGAACTATCCTACTCATGATTTGGAGTTAGTTGCAGTTCTATTTGTGTTGAAAATATTGCGAAACTACCTATATGGTGTGTATTATGAGTTTTTATCATATCATTGTAGCCTTCAGTACTTTTTCATGATGTAGCATTAATGCTTGGAAAGCGAGTTTTGTTGAAGGTATCAACCATGATGGGTGTGATCAGATTTGGGAAGAAAGAGAAGCTTAGTCCGAGATTTATTGGGCCTTTTGAGATTCTTGAAAAGTTTGGAGATGTAGCATATAGTCTAGCTTTGCCTCAAAATCCATCAGCTGTACATCTAGTATTCTATGTTTCCATGTTGAGGAATTACCATCCGAATTATTTGTATGTGATTCGGTGGGACTTGATTGCATTAGATCATGACTTGTCTTACGAATAGTAGCCCATTGCTATCCTAGATAGGTAGACTAGAAACTTGAGGTTTAAGCATATTGATTCTGTGAAGGTCCAGTAGAGACATTACCCTATCAAAGAGGCTTTATGGGAGGTTGAGTCTGATATGTAGAGTAGATATCCCTAGCTTTTTACCAATTCAGGTACCTTATTTATTTTTTTGTTCAAGGACGAACTTGTGTTTTAGTGGTGGATAATGTAACAACCGTTGTTGTGATTTTTTGCTTTTGCTATGTTTTTTGGAGTATTTTTCTCTTCCACGTAGTTGTTATATTCTATTTATGAATCATGGGGTTTGTTGGCACAGTACCAGAATTTTTCGAGATTGATTTGAGTGAGTTTGAGGTTTTTAGTAGACTTATAAGTGAATAGTTTGACTTTGGTAAACTTTTTTTGATCCAAGCGTCAGATGGTGATTCTGTCAGTTCCATTAGATCTAGTACGTCGATTTTTGGTTTGTAGCTAAGTTGGTTAGTGTTTCGATCCTTTATATTTAGTTTTGACCTATTAGACAAGAAACTAGTTAAGTTTAGCCTAAAGGAGTCACAGGGGTTAACTTGTTAAAAAAGATCTCTTTTGGTAAATCTGATAGTTCCATTGAGTCGGGAACATTAAAATTCGCCTAGTAGGATTATTGTTTTATTTTTGTGGGGTCCTAAATGAATATCGATGGTTCGATCGATGGATTTTAGATAATTTCCCTTCAGCACTTTGCTAATATCAGCTACAACATAATTCCTTCTTTGAATTTGCAGAGAAGGATTCTTTTTTTCATCGTGATCACGGTGGAAAACTCGTGATCATGAAGGGTTAGAATCTTTAGTCATAAAAAATACGATGTAGTGGATACATTCACGAAGGGTAAGTGGATAAGGTTTGGGTCGGATGCTTATCACGTTCGTGATGGACCGGCCATAGTCTTGAGGGTTCTGTATTGGGTAAGGTTGTGATCGCTGCCATCGGCCAATGTTCGCAAAGTGCAGCTTATACTTGGACAGAATTTATATTCCTTTCTTATCCAAATCCCCATTTTCACCATTATTAGATTTTGTGAGCTCAGTTCTAGACAATATGAATGAGAAATTTCATCAATCTTGTGTGGGTAAATTCTAAACTCCTATTTCCATCATTTCATATTGATTTCATCTTCAAAACAAGTTCAAATCTTTGATTTCACACTTGGATTTTGGGGTTTTTAGTGGGTAAATTAAAAAAAATGGTTTTTCTTTAATTTCATGTTCGATTTTAACTCACTTTTAAATGAGTTTTACGATTTAGAACCCTTTTAGTATGGGAAACATGATTCTTAAATAAAATTCCAGTTTTTACCCTTTTGGATGCTGAATCAATTTTTGAACTATTATTGAACTTGAAACGAAAGTAGCCAAAATAGGTATCACTAGTATCCTTTTAAAGTGTAGATTATGTTTTTGATAGACTTGATCCCTTTTAAAGCTGCTCGTAAAAGAAAGGCTCTGTGTTGAAGGGACCAGGCTTGTGTTTTGTCTTCTCTAGGTAGGTTATGGCTTAACTTCCTTCAGACTGCATTAGGTAGTTAACCATTCATGTAAAGCATTTTACGAGTTGGGTATTGTAGCGTGAGATTCATAGTTTGAGATAGTTATTTTATTGTATTTGTCATGTGGGGGATTATTTTAGTATTATTGTTGACTTGAGATATTATTATTATTGTGATGCCTGAGTATGGGCCTATATGAGCATTATATTTTACTTGAGAGGTGACTATTGTGGTGATACCCGAGTGGGAGTTGATAATGGTCTTGTTTGAGCATTATTTTCTATTATTTTTATTGTGATTCCCGAGTGGGGTCTTGAATTGATATTATTGATGCCTTACATGACTATTCATTAATGTGGTGCCATATGATGGCTTCTATCATGATTTATTGAGATATCGAGGAATTTGAGCTCATTTTGTACCATCATTGACTTGATTCATCATAGATGATATCGTATTAGTTATCTAGCATGCATCCTCATAGCATTCATCCATATACATGGAATTGGTACCGCAGAGAAACATTGATTTCGAAAGAAAATGAAACACTTTATAAAACCCTTGATCGAAGATTTTGCCAATAAGGTTGATTGAGATATGAGATTGAGATTGTGAAAGTATATGGGTTGCGAACCACCTATGGATCCTATCCTGGAAGCTTATGCTCAAAAGGTGTATATGAGGCCATGTAATGGCTCCAATATGATGGCTTACTTCATCATCATCCCTCTACATTTACATTGCATTGCATCGTTTACACTTCTATTTATGTGTTGTTTTCATGTATTTATCCTTGTTTTATATATCTATGTGTAGTTATCCTTATATAGATATTGTTCTTGTAGAATAGTTAGCCGATACAGCTTGAGCCACCGTTGGGAACTTTTTCGTATACAGGTGGAAGCGTGCTCATAGTATTCTTTACTTGTTTAGTTTTCTGATTTTCTCAGTCGGCCTATGATACCTACGTAGTATAAGTGGACGGTACTCACTTCTACTTTTGTGCCCTTTTAGTGCAGATCCCAATATGAGTGCATCTTGCGGTAGCTGATTTGTGCTATAAGAGCTGATCTAAAGTACTGGTGAGCTCCCCGTCCGAAATCTTGTTCCAGCCTCCATCTATCCTTTATATCTTTACTTGTGTTCGAAGACTGTGGTGTATTATTAGATTTCAGTATTGTCAAATATTCTCTTTATGCTCAAGATACCATGTTTTGGGATTTGGTTGTATTTTATACTCAAGTTTCAGATTTTATGATTATTATGGAATGACTTTATTCTATAAGTCTCATATTGCTTCACTTCTTCTCTTTTCATATTTCATATTTGTTGTGGATTTTTGTCTTACCTAGCAAGGCTGGATCGGTGTAGGTGCATTCATGACCTTGGTTTTTGGGTCGTGACATGGGATGTCAACTGTACCCTTTACTCCTCCCACTCTTTTCTCACTCAAAAATTTTCAATGCTTCTTTCACAAGTTTTTATCTTCATAAACATGGGATTGAGTTAAAGGTGCAAGTATATATATTTTTTAGTTATCTCAAAAGAAACTCTATTCTTTCCCCTATCATAAATCCCATTCCTATCAAACTGACATGGACGGCCAAGCATGATATGAAAGTCTTGCATTGGAATCACATCACAAAGGACATTATAAGAATACCTTCCAATGGAGAAAGAAATCATGCATTGCTTAGTCACCTTAGGTTCACCAAAAAAATTCAACCATTGCCGCGTATAAGGAGTAGTGTATTTGACACAAATAAGTTTCAACTTCTCCACCACGTATGACTTATCACATTAGCACCACTTTCACGATAAATAATAATAGAGAAATATTACCCTTTATTCCACACCTTGTATGAAAAATATTTCCCTCCTTAAATAATCTACGGTGACATTCATTCCTTAAATCGTGTGATCGGCACTTCAATAAAATTGGTGTTACTTTTTCTCTTAATTCAGCATCCCTATGAATCCTCTATTCATCACCACAACCTTTTTGATACATCTAAAAAACAATGTCAAAGAAAATAAAGATCTCTTAATTGTCTTTTTTTCCTCTATATTCATCTCACTCTCTTTCGCCTCTTTGCATTCAAACTACTATCTTTTATTGGATCCTTCAGGATTTATATATAAACCCTACTATTAACAACCATTTAGAAGTAAGATGTAGAAAGAAAGAAAATTATCAACACCTAGAAGAATTGGGATTGATGAGACAAGTAAAGGACCAATTTGTGTAACTTGAAAAACTCTAAATTTCTCCTTTTCTTGGTTTTCCTCTTTGACTTAGGATACCAAGAATCAATACAAATCCTGAGTTTCTTAAAAATACCTTAATTCTCAAGAAATTGAAATTTCTTCCTTTTTTAAGTTTTTTTTTCTTTTCTTTTTTTGATAGTTAGCATACCTTTTAAACTACCACAATAAAAGAAAAAAATTATCTTTTTTTCTTTTTTGAAACTCTTAAGAATATCAAGAATGGAACCTTGATAGAACTGCTTTGACACCAATTAATAAGAATTGTGTTACTTGTCACGATCCAATTTCTCGAGTCATGATGACACCTACTTTAACTCACCAGTAGGTAAGCCAAACCATAGCCCGAAATGACAAGTAATTTGCTAACCGACGGAAGATAAGAAAATAAAGGTTAAACTGAAGTAATAAAATATGAGAATCGATATATACATATGTAAAAGCATGCTATAAATGAGGGAACAAGAAAAAAAATCAATATGAGTTCCTCCACAATCTGGTAAGGTCAGTACAAAAGCCAGTAATGCAAAAGAGTACTAGACACTGTCAAAATATACATCATAGTCTCTGAAATACAAATAAGACTATCAAAAATAGAAGAGGGAGGAGGATAATCTCGGGACTCTAAAATCTCACCCTATCTCCAAACAGCAGGATAACCCGAGGATGTCATCAATAGTGGTGACTCGTACTAGGATCTGTATCAGGGAAAAAGATGCAGAAGTGTAGTATGAGTACTAAAACAATGGGTACTCAGTATGCATCATAAGCTGACTAAGCAAAATTTTAGTAAAAGCATAAATAGAGTGCGAGAATGTAAACCTAAGTCAATAATTAAGGGAAGAAATGGAAATAATAGCTTATATCAGGCGGATGCGATGTATACTAGATACGCAATTTGAAAGCGGAAATAAAGTCTAACTATAACCCAACCGGGCCTCCTTAAGCCCAAAAGTCACACACAAAGAAGAATAAGCCGAACCGAACCCCCATAAGAACAATGAGTACAAACAAAGGATAAACCTAAAGTAAGGAAAAAAAATATAGTAGTAATGAACGTAAAATGAGGGCCCTGGTTGATTGTTTGTTGATTGGCTATTAATACTAGCTTTACCACTTATTTCATTCTAGATTAAAGCCTTAAAAAGGAGGCTAAATTGTGGTGGTTGTATTAGACAGGAAGCATAAATAAAGTATGTAAGGATTTTTGATTCTATATTCTTTGAATCAAAATCTTATTCTTGTGTTACTACCAACAATATGAGCTTTTTAAGTGATCTTCATGGTAAAATAAAAACATTGATGGTAGTCTAAACAGAAAGTTTCATAAGTTATCCTCTAAGTCAAATGAGGTTCAATGAGTAAATGAGATCCTATATTACATATATTACAAGTATTCATATGTCGGATACATATTCTATCCATTATACATTTTGATATGTCCTTACATGGAATGTATGCTTGTCCTTAATTTGGATCTGCCCATGTGCCTCATTAGTTCACATGTTTATGCACCCTTACATTTGACATCATCAACTAAGTGTTTAGCTATGATATCATCCTATACAACCTTTACCTCTCCATTTGAAATGTACATATGTCCCTATTGGAAATGTCTAAATGTATTTCTGAATGATCCATGTGCTACGTAGAATCAATTGCTCACTTTTTATACACCTTACTGGACCATTGCTACATGCCTAGTATCCTTATTCATCACACGCCTTCATGGCTCATTTGTGTATATTTTTTGTGCCCAGTAAAGTTCATCAAGTCATATAAGTTCCTAAGTATCACATAAATATTTTATTCACATGTCTACATCAATAGTATATAGTCCCAAATCTCAAAATAGTTATGACCACCAAAAGAACAATCTCAAAGATTAAAGAAACAAGGTAAAGTGAATCTATTTAATCACGAGTTGTATCCCTGGGGCCAAGGCCTATCATGGGTCTATCCCGATCTATCTATTGATGAGTAATATCCCAGGGGTTATAGTACCTAGCATAAGTCGATCCCAATTTGTATATTTATGAGTGATATCCCAGGGGTTATAATACCTAGAATGGGTCGATCCCGATCTATATATTTATGGGTGGTATCCCAAGAGTTATAATATCTATCATGGGTCGACCCTAATTTGTATATTTATTAGGACCATATCCCAGGGGTTAAAATGCCTAGCATGGGTCATCCTCTTTTATTATTGATCGGCTGGTCCTTGTATCACATGGTACAAAGTTTATATAGAAAAGAAGAGTACATTAAAGCAAACAATGTAGTGTACATGATTCCACAAGTATAAGAAAAGGTGGTTTTTTATCCTTATCCATATAGTTATACATTGATACTTGTTTTCACTTGAACACTTGTTTCACTTATGGTCACTTTATGCCTTATATATTTAGTACATTCTTCCCTATTTATGTCCCCATTACCTAAGGAGTGTTGTATTATGTTTGTAGGTTATTGGGTGGGTAGTAGTCCTTGTTGCATGTGGTCGAGTTCAGCTGATAGTTGGTACTCTTCGTTCTTTCTGGAGTTGCTGAGTCTAGAGTCTACTTTAGCTTTGTATATTTAGTGGTACTTTGGGGCATGTCCCGACTAGTGTTTTGCGATTTCTCATCCTAGAGGCTTGTAGACAACTGTTGTGTTTTTGATTGTCAGTTAGAGTCTTGTTGGCCTTGTTTTTTACTTTTGTCGTATTCGAGTTTATTGCTGTTGTATTTATTTTAATTTAATTTTGGCTTGATGGTCCACTAGTGTTGTTTGGTTCAATTTCAGTGGATTTGCTTAGTCAAGTGCAGAACCAGGTGCCAATAGTGCCTCCATGATTTTAGGGGTGTTACATGAGGCTCTGTATGAGGCATGGTTAAGGTTCAATAAGAAGCTGAAGTAATGACCTAATCAAAGGATACTTGGTGAGAGTTTTTTTGGAGATATTTTATCGGTCGTTAAATGCCAATAACAAGGCAGTTGCTGATACTGTTGCTGGATGAGCTTTGATGAGTCATACTTATACAGATGTAGTAGAGATGCTTTACAAAGTCACTATAACTAACAGGGCATGGCACGTACTTGAACCTGTCCTGCTGACACTTATACTGTAGGTATGTCTGCGAAACAGGGTTGGAAAGACTAGGAGCATGATCAAGACATAGTCTACATAAAAATCAACTAGATCTAGTTTCATAGCATGTCATAATGGTTGGGGCTAAAAAGTTAAATACAGTTAGTGCGCAAATGAAAATGTCAAGATATAAAGGTCATGAATCTGATTCTGAGAAGGAGGCGGGTTATTTGAATGATCAAATGGCGGGCTTTTGTGCCAATGCCCAATGGTCTAACCAAGATACTTAGCGCTAAGGTCAAGGAAATCAAGGTCAGAACTATTACAAGGACAACGACTACAACCAGTCGAGGGATAGAGATAGAAGTAAAGACAAATATAGAGGTGGTTATCAGAAGAAGTGACAAGGGTACAAAAATGATCAAAATGGTATGTATGTTCCTCTGGGTAGCCACAAAATAGAGTCAAGCAATTTTATATTTGAAGACATGATAGCCAAGGTGTTGAAAAAGGTATAATATACTAATGACAACCTTAAGGAGATTCATGGAGATATTTTATGGTGAACCAAAAGGTTGAATCGCATGCTACCATGATTAAGAAAATTTAGCAACAAATGACAATCCCTGCATGGCTGTAACTACTAGGAGTGGTAAGATGATGCTTGATCCTCCCATGTTAATAGTTGTTGATAAAATGGTCAAGCTCGAGATGATTGATGTTTAAAAGGTCGCTGAATCTGAGGAGCAGTTTATTGATGAGAATTCAATAGAAAATCTATCTCCAGTTGATAAAAGTAGACCGTGGCTGGAAAAGGGAAGTAGAAAGAGGTCCATCAAATTTTGACTTCCATTCCATGACTACCTTCAACTTTCCCACAACGATACAAGAAGAAGGAATAAGAAGGAAATATAACAAGTTTATTTCAATTCTGAAGTAATTATCTATGAACATCTACTTAGTCGAGGCACTTGAGCAAATGCTTGGCTATGCTAAGTTCATGAAAGATCTTGTTACAAAAAATAGGACCATAAGTTTTGAGTCGACTGGTAATTTGCACCACTGTAGTGCAATAGCCTCTTGATCTCTTCTATAGTAAAAGAAAAATCCTAGAGCATTCATCATTTCATGCACCATGGAAGCCTTCAATTTTTCAAAGGGTTTGTGTCATTTTGGTGCTAGTATTAATCCTATGCCACGAGCAATGTTTAGACAGTTGGGCTTAGGATCTCCCAAACAGAATACAATGCGGCTTCTTATGGTAGTTCGCATAGTAAAGAAGCTTGTAGGAATTCTTTATGATGTTGTAGTGAAGGTAGAGTCATTCATCTTTCCAGTAATTTTTGTCATTTTGGGCTATGAGGTAGATTTTATGGTCCCCATCATCTTGGGGCGACTGTTTCTTCCCACAGGATGAGCATTAGTTGACATGGAAACCAGACAATTGAAATTCCAATTGAATAATGAATAAGTGATTTTTAATGTTTATCCATTAAAGAAGCAACCAAATGACATGTGTGTGGTTTTGGTTATGGATATTTTTAAAAAGGAGTTACAACTAATACCTACAAAGGAGAGATTTGGTCTAGAGGCAGTAGCGGTTGTTATCATGAATTTTGAGGGGATGATATAGATAAGTATGATGAGATGCTTAATGAATTGGATGGTATGGGTCGTACACTCACGCACTGAAAATGTTAGATCTCAACTTGAAGAATCATGCAACTCCACCAACCAAGCTTTTTTTTGGGGAACCTCTAATCTTCGAGCTCAAGAATCTACCATCCGACCTTTGTTATATTTTCTTGGGGGCAAACAACACCTTTTGGGTTATTAAAGCAACATTTTTTTGTTGAATGGCAATCGAAAGCTCTATTATCTGTATTGAAGAAGTTCAAAAAGGCCATTGGTAGGTCCATTACTGACATCATAGACATACTATTGGGTATTTGCAGTCATAAAATCTAGCTTCATCCTAATTGTATTACTAGCATTGAGCATCAACGTAGGTTGAATCCACCTATGTAAGAGGTAGTGAAGAAGGAAATCATCAAGTGGCTGGATGCAGGCGTGGTTCATCATATCTTTAAAAGTAAATGGGTAAGCCCAGTCCAATGTTTGCCAGAGAATAGTGGAATCACTGTGGTTCCTAATGCTAAAAATAAATTTATTCTAATAAGGCCAATCACAGGATGGTGAGTATGAATGGAGTAGATGAAGTTGAACAAAGTGGACTCAAAAAGTCCGATCTCTTTTATGGATCAGATGTTCGACCGTTTTGCTGGCAAATGATGGTATTATTTTCCTTATGGTTATTCGAGATACAATTAGATTTTTATTACTCCTGAAGACCAAGAGAAGACCTCCTTCACTTATCCATATGGGACATTTGCATTCAAGCGGATGCCTTTTATATTGTGTAATGCATCAGTGACCTTTCAGCATTGTATGATGTCTTTATTCTCTAATATTGTAGAGGGCAATAATGAGGTGTTTATGGATGATTTCTTGTTGGTAGGTGATTCATTCTAGTTATGCCTGGCTACTTAGATAATGTGTTACAACGATGTAAGGAGAACAACTTGGTGCTAAATTAGGAGAAAATGACATTTTATGGTAAAAAAAAGGCATAGTGCTTGGCCACAAGATCTCTATGATAGGGATCAAGGTCTATATGGTAAAGATTGAGGTGATTGAGAAATTACCACCACCAATTTCCTTAAAGGGTATTCAAAGGTTTTTGGGGCATGCTAGATTTTATCATAGGTTCATCAAGAAACTCTCTAAAATTGCACAAAGTGTGTGAAATTTGTTAGAGAAAGAGGTGAAGTTCGTATTTGATGATGTGTGGCTAAAGCCATTTGACTACCGTAAGGAGAAATTGATCTTAACCCCTATCATCGTTGTTCCTGATTGGTCCATGCCTTTTGAAATTATGTATGATGCAAGCTGAGTGGCTCTAAGAGAAGTCCTAGACCAAATGCATGAAAATATTCTTTATCCTATCTATTACGCTAGCAAAACACTAAATACGACAGCAGAAAAACTATAATGTGATAAAACAAGAGTTGCTTGCTGTGGTTTTTGCTTTTTAGAAGTTTAGTTCCTATTTTCTTGGCACTAATGTGATTGTGCACACACCACACAACTCTTAGGTTCCTAATAGTGAATAAAGATGCAAAGCCTAGGTTGATTAGATGGGTACTTCTTTTACAAGAATTTGACTTCGAGGTTAAGGATTGAAAAGGAAACATAAAACAAGTGGTTGACCACTTGTCCAGACTTGAAGAAACTCAATGCTGAAATTCAAAGATGAGATAGACATTGGTTATACTTTATGGATGAGAAAGTATTGGCTACATCACAGGATTTGTTTCCACGATTCAAAGATTTTGCTAATTTTTTGGTGAGTGATGTGATGTCTTCGGACTTGTCCTTCAACTAGCGAAGGAAGTTTTTGTCTGATATGCAAAAATATTTATAGGATAAGCCATACTTGTTCCATATTTTAGCTGATGAGATGATTCATAGAAGTGTGTGCCCGAGTTTGAGATGATTAGCATATTGGAGGCGTGTTAATCATCCCTATTGGGGGTCATCATAGCGGCATCCAGACACCCACAAGATTCTGCAATGTCGATACTATTGTCCAACCATTCATCAAGATGCTCATGATTATGTGAAGGCATATGACCAGTGCCAAATGCAAGGGTAAATATCAAGAAAGCATGAACTACTTCTCTCCTCTATTCTTGTGATCGAGTAATTTGATGTTTGGGGTATTAACTTCATGGGTCCATTGATGAGCTTGAATGATATAAAATACATATTTGTAGTTGTTGAATATATTTACAAGTGGGTTAAGTTGTTGTGCTTCCCAATAATGAAGGCAAAAGTGTCACACTGTTCTTGAAGTGAGATATCCTTTCTAGGTTTGGTACACCAAGGGCAATAATTAGTGATGGAGGCTCTTATTATTGCAATTTATTATTTTGAGCCTTACATGAGGAGTATGGTATGAAGCATAGGGTGTCAAACCTTATAATCCATAATCAAGTGGGCATGTTGTGATCTCCAACTAGGAGATAAAGACAATCCTAGCAAAGACTATGAATGCAAATAGAATGGATTGGTCTAGCAAGTTGGATGATGCTTTATGGGTGTACAAATAGCCTTCAAGACCCCTATAGGTATGTCTCCCTATTAGATCTTATTTGAAAAAAGCATTTCATTTGTTAGTTGAGCTTCATCACAAAACCATGTGAGTACTCAAGAAGATGAATTATAACTGGGTTGATGCCTCTAACTTGAGGCTTAATAAGTTGGATGAGTTTTGACTAGGATCTTATGAGAGTACAACTCTTTACAAAGAAAGGATGAAGATGAATCACAACCCAAAGATTGAGAAGTGAGAGTATAGTCTGGGTGATTTGGTCTTGTCATTTGACTTAAGGCTTCACTTTTTACCTAGCAAGTTGAAGTCTAAATGGTTTTGACCGTTTTGTGTGGTACGTGTGTTCCCATATGGTGCAATTGAACATGAATATCATAATGGTTAAAGGTTCAAGGTAAATGGTTAGCGTGTGATGGTATACTTGGGAACAGATGAGAAAATAAAGGTAGTTTATATCTGGGTCCATGGTGATATCTTAATAATCAAGGGACCTGAGTTATGCCACGATGCTAAATTAGGGCTTCATGGAAGGAACACATGGGGTATCTTGGTGATGTTTGAGTAATCAAGATACCCAAGTCGTGCTGCAATGTTAAATTAGGCGCTTCATGGGAGTCAACCCATTGGGTATCTTAGTGAAGTCTGAGTAATCAAGATGCCCACGTTGTGCCGCGACATTAAATCAAATGTTTATTGGGAGGCAACCCGAGGATTTTTGTTCTTCTTGTATTTTACCTTCAATATTGCTTTTTGTATCAAATTGATTTTTATTGAAGTATGTAGGGATAACTTGAGCTAAATACGTGGAGACAAAGAAAGAAAAATTAAGGTAAGTGAGGATTCACGAGCACAGTTCACGGATCGTGGCAACACCCTATGGCTCATGGATCCCACTTGCGGCTAATCATCACTTTAAACACCAAAATGCATCACTACAGGATAGGGTCCACTACCTAATAGGACAATCCATAGAACATTCCATGGGTTGTAGGTCCTTACATGGAAGACTGGGCAATATATGACTAAAGCATGGCATCCACGAGTCCATCTCACAAATCGTGGATCTACCCACGATCAGTACCATGGTGCGCATGGCAACATGTAAGTTTTTTTTTTGGAAGTTAACTAGTCAAACCCAAATTAAAACAAACTTGACCCAAACCGATTCCTATTACCACATACCCAATACCAAAATCACTACCTAAATCGACCCTTTATTCACCATTACTTCAAGATTACTCGTACAAAACCCTCCATATTCACCAAAATTGACATCCATACCCGAAATAAATAGTCAAATTCCACATCTTACCCAAATCCAACTTCCCCAAACTCTATTACCCAAACTCATAGCCAAACCTCCTTCACAGTGCTCTCTTTTTGCAATTACTCACCTTATACTCAACATTTTGATTCCATTAAGGTATGTTCTTTATTACTACTTCACCTTAATTGGATTTGGGTTGCTAATTGCTTGACCTACAAAATTAGTCACCCTTGGAATAATGGTAATTGAGAAAAGTAGTAAAAAGGTAGTTTTATATTAGACTCATTGGTATGCATTGGTTGAATAAAATTTTGAAAGAAGGAGTTTGATAACAACTTATTTGAAGTTGGGTTATAAATAGTTTTCAATTGCCATTGTTTGTCTGGGTCTTCACACCCATTGAGTCATTGGTCATTACTATCCATAAATTTTCCTTGAAAACAATGAAAGAATTGTATTTTCTTGCCTAACTCCCAATAAAATTATTTGTTGATTCTGTCGGGCAATGTCTGAGTAGCTCGACTTGAGTGCTTAATGGTTGAATTAAAGTTAATATTCAAGCCTTCGTAACTTCACTTGATGATAAGACTTACGACCTTTAGGTATACTTTAATTGGTTGTAACCTTGAACATCATATGAAGATACCAAGTTTCGTACCTTTGGAATTGACAAATGTACCTGAATCATAAGGTTTGATTCCTTTCACAGATCATGAAACAAATCGTGAAAACTTAGAAAATCTTGATAAAGTCACTAGAATTGTTTGATGTGGTGATTACATGGGTTGTGGAATCCATTTCATGGCTTGTGAACCCTTTCGTCCTTTTAATGCACTGCATCTATGACTCAGGCTCCTGAGCTTAAAAGGAACTCCATGGGTTGTCCATCCCATTCACGGCTCATGGACCCCCTCTACACTTTAACAACATAAAACTTTTTTTGTTTTTCATTTTTTGGTCTTTGTGTACTAATACTCTCATCTATAGGTACTATGCCTCCAAAAGGGAACACAAAATATGGTGCGGTAACCTTACCATCCAAAAATAATAAGGGAGCCTGTAAAACTTATCTAAGCTTTACGATGAGCCCTTAGAAGCATAGAAAAGCGGGTTTGAGGAAGTATATGAGGTCAATCACAATGATGCACCACTTATGCCTCAAAACATGAGGCGAAGAGTTAAAGAGCAGTCTATGGTTCAAGCTGTAACACAGGATGTAACTCACGCTGAAACATAGGAAGTGGCTACCTCTCCCCAGTCTAAAGAGGCAAGGGGTCATCTTTTACTAGAAATGGTAATGATTCTATATTTGTGCACTATGGTTCAAGCATAAGGGCAAAGAGTTGAACTGATACATCTATAGATAGAAGATGGGTAGAGGCACAAAGGGTTCAGTATGCCCTATTTTATGAAAATCAAAGGTTTTGTGTTGTGGGCCCGAGATCCAAACCCTACGCTTGACCCAAGACCGACCCCGAGATCTGCCCCCGACTCCCAACACAAAACCCCACTCGACACCTGACTCAAGACCCGACCTCGAGATTTGCCCCAACTCCCAACCTGAGACACGACCTCAACTCGAGACCCGACTCCAACACCCAACCCAAGACCCAACCCCAACTCCCAAATCGTGATCCGACCTTGACTCCCAATCTGGCACCTGATCGGAGACCCAAACTTGAGACCTGACCATAACTCCTAACTTGAGACTCGACCTCGACTAGAGAATCAATTTTGACACCCGGCCTCGACTCACGACCCGAGACCTGAACCCGAATCTTAAACTGAGACCTGACCCTGAATTTTGACCCTACACCCGACATTAGACGTGACCCCTACTCCATACCAAAAACCTGATCTCTACTCCCGACCCGTGACTCGACCCCGACACTCAACCCGACACCCGACCTTGACTCTCGACCTAAGACGCGACCTCTACATCCTACCCTAGACCCAACCTCGACACCTGATCCAAGACTTGACCTTGACTCCAGACCCGTTTCCTTACCCCGGCACCCGACCTGGACATTCGACCCGAGACCCAACCTCGATACCCAACCCGAGACACGACTCATACTCCCGATCCCAGACCCAACCCCAATTCCTGACCCAGGAACTGACCCCGACATCTGACCCGAGACTCGACTCCGACACCGACCCTGATATCCAACTCGAATCCCAACCTCGCTTCCCAACCCAAGACCCGATCCGAGATCCAAGACCCGAGTCCCGAGTCAAGAATCAAAAGTCAGGGTCAGGAGTCGAATTTTAGGTTAGTGTTGGGAATCGGTAACCGACACCTTGGTTAGAGTGGAAAGTTGATGTGTGAGGTTGCAAGATAGTTTTGGAAAATGTTTTCTTTACTTTTTGACGGAAAGTCATTTTCCTTAAATTTGAGGAAAATAAGTTGATTTGGAAAAAAATTTCCAAAACATTTAAGCCAACCAAACATGAGAAAATTGGAAAACATAAAAAATGTTTTCCTTCGTACCAAACACACTCTTTATCTAAAAACATTCAACAAATCGAGATGCTTTTCAAAAATATTAGACCCACAGAACTTCTCTAAGTATTAAACCTTTAGTCTTTCTAATTTCAGAAAAGGTCTTTCCTATACCTGATATTGCAATAACAAAAACTATCTTACTTAAATAAAAAAAAGAAAGATATTTTTGGATGTTAACACTTTTTATATTTTTAATTTCTCAACTAAAACAAGCACTAAACACAAATAAAACAAATTTAAATCCTAATTCATACTTTACCCTTAACAAATATTGAAAGATATTCCACCTCACTCTTAAAGTCATGCCTTGTCCCCAAAGCATAAAATAAAGTAAAATGAGGGTTTAGAGATACTCCCTAAGGCCCTCTAGGCCCTAGATAGAAACATATTTATCATCAAAATTTCATCAATGGGTGGACAATCCCACACTTATTCTTCATCCATGGTCCTTATCTTTCAAATCCAGGTACTCCGACTTCTCCATATCTTCACAAACAAACCCAAAAATAAAAACAAACGTTACACTAAAAAAATGAAAGTAAAAAATACCAATTACCTCAATTAAAACTTGGGTTGCCTCTTAGGAAACACCTGATTTATTATCACAGTATGACGCCATTAAGTTCACCACTTTTTCTTCCACTTAGAGGATATGAATTGAACCCCCTAACCTCTTCTCTGATTTTTTGCTACGCTTAAGGGGTGGTAATGTAAATACGAAGGTACCAAGCCATAGATGTCAAATCTTATACTTCTTAACCCATAAGTGAAGAATGTGTTTTTATCCTTTTGTTATGTCAAATCTTAGGATATAAGGGTCTTGTTCCTCATTCACATCTACAGTGGTTTGAAAGGCTCTATTTTCATGTATCAAAGAAAATACAAGGTAGAAATGTGTTTAGAATGAGGTTCAACATTCCTCAACTACAAAACTTTATTCTTTGTGCCATTTTTCAATTTTGTACACCTCATCAATATTGGCATCAATAAAAAGAGAATAGTTGAATGGTTGGAATTTCTGTTTTTACAACAAAAGCTGGCCAGTATTCAAATAATTGGTGGTTGGGCACCAAAAACTGTCTACTTCTTTTCCGAGCTCAAGTTTGTCTTTTATAAATTCTTTAGCTATGTCAGTTAGACTATAACAAATCAACTCTAGAGATCTAATTCATTGAGATTTTTTCTCGAGACAATATTGACTCAATATTTTTGTTTCATCAAAGTCAACTTCTTATAGAAACTTGCTTAATACTTTTGGAGGTCCATCCCTACTATAAGCTAAATCGATAGCTCGCAGATCTTCATAAGTGTCAGCCTTATACTATATTTATTCATGTATGACCTTAAGACTTTCTAAAGTTTCCTTCAGTTCTGTAGTATGCTCTTGCATCAGTGCATTTTATTACATTCTATATCCTCTACTTCATCACCACTAGTAATAGTATAAACAACATAAAAATCATACTAGGGGCTCGGGGATAAGACATAAGTATAATCATTCTAAAGATCATTTAGACGACCACATGTACTATAAAACTTCCCCACAAATGATTTGATAGGTTAGCACAGCCTATTCCCAGGAAAATTAGAACAACATATATCCAAGTGTGGTCCTCCACAATAGGAATTACCAGTATATGAATACCTATTACTCAACAAATAATTATTTCAGGATGCCATGTTAAGAACGGTAGCACAATATTATTTTTGGGAAATTATGTAAAACAAAAAGAAGAAAACACAAAATTTAAAATAAAACTTAAATAGATAAAACAAAAAACTTTAATCTAGATGAACAATCAATTTCATATTCCCCAGCAATGGCACCCAAAATTTATAGCATCCAAATGCACACGCAAGTGTACACGGTCGTACAAGTAATATAGGATTTTAAGTCCAGATATCATACCCACAAAAATTTGTCAATTTACTATTTATTAAATTAAACTAATGATAACTATTTATTCAGTTAATAAAACCTAATGATATATTTATGATTTAACTAAAGTATGGAAAAAGATAAGCTAACTAATGAACTTAACTAGATGAAGAGTAGATTTTGACGTAATCAAAGTTATGAAATCAATCTAGGTCTATGGATTCACTACCAATCATGCTAAGTAATCAATTGAATTGATTTTGATTATTTTATTAGGTTACTAATTGTGGGTTGATAATTGAGATGTTCAGCGTCTTCAAAACAAACTCTATGTCTACTTGACTATTCCTAACGTCCATATTTCTATTGTCATCGTTGATAGTGTTGTGCATGTAATTTCTCTTCTGTATCAACGAGGTAAGACAAATATGTATATTCCTACCTACGTTAGTGAAATGTTCCCCCTTCCTTATAGAGTTCACAACCAAGCAATATTTTCACTTATTGCGTATGAAAATTCCCTATTCCTAGTTCAATCTACGTACCATAAATAGTGTTTGTATGTTGATCCAGTAAATAAATAATTAAGCTCAAGAAAAAGTAATTAACCACACGAGTCGTAGCACAATCATAAATATCTTAACAAATCTAATGTAACACCCCGTACATTACCAACCCTACTTGACGACATTGAATAATGCTTACATAGGTGTTGAGATGCCATGAGTTGGTGTTTTATAGTGTCATTGGTAAAACATTTGATATCGGACCTAAAATGTGCGATTAGACCTTTGTAGAAGGTGTTTTGTGGTTTCGTGGAGCATTTGGGTGATACCCCGTACACATTCTAACCTCATTGGTGACTTAAAGTCCTGTTTACTTGATGATTAAGAACACTAAGTAATTATTTTGTAGTGTTTTGATAAGGGATTGGACGATACACAACATTGGATAAGTGGCCAAAAAATTCAGCAAAGTGCTGAAACTTGCGCCACTACCCTGTTTCAGGGGTGTGGCGCAAGCCACCTGCATTCAGAGAATTCATAGAAGGCTCATTTCTTGTGCCACAACCTGATTTGCAGCTAGTGGCGCAAGGCACAAATCTTGTGCCTTTCCGGACCCGTTTTGTAACGCAATTCTACGACGCTTCTTGGATGGTTTCTTTTGGTTCTTTGGAGTTATTTGAGCATTGTTAAAGATTCAAACACTTAAATACACTCCTAAATACTACTACATGACAAAATCATGAAATGTGAATAGTGATCCAAAATGTCCAATGAAGCCAAGGGCGACTAGAATTCCAATTTTTGCGATCGAGGCGACGAATGAGAATCTCGTAAGAGAATAATGTCGTGACATTATTGAATTATGTAAACACGATATATATGGTGAATAATACATGAAATTTTATGGGTTACATGGATATGTGTTATTGGGCCCAAAGTTAGGCCCAAAATGGAATTAAAAAGACATGGCCCAAGGGCAAAATGACCCATTCTTCCACTTTGACCACATTTAATGCCAAGGAGTGGATAAGAATGACTTGGGGTCTATATAAAGGCACCAAGATCAGATTTTTACTGTCCAAAACTCTCATGCCTTTAAGATAATTTTCTCAACATTTCTCTATAGTTCCGAACCCTAAAGCAAATAGTTCCTTTGGACTCCTTGGACAAGATCATCATATTCCAAGCCTTGGTAAGTATTTATTCTCATGGATTACCATATTATATGAATGGGAGATTATGTATATTATGCTAGTTGTGTTGGCAAGGTGGTGAATAGTGTATTCTTGCTTTTGGTGAAAGATGTGCTATCTTGGTGATTTGAACTTGAATTAGGACTTGTGCCTTTGATGAAAGAGCATGGTATGGACAAAATATGAACATGTATGGTGTTATTTTTGGTATTAAACTTGTTCTTGTCTATAAGTGGAAATTGTGGAATTTTGGTTGATATGTGTTATGAGGTGCATTAAGGTGACTTGATGGATTATTTGTGATATGGTGTGAATGAGAAAGTGTAAAGAAGAAGCTTTTTTGCGAAATGCTATTGGTTATAATGTTTGGTAAATGTATGAAATGTTGTGGTATTTTTGGTATGGTCATGCCAAAATTTCATTGTAAAGGGGGAAATGACGTTATAGGCAAGTATGTAACTTTTGTCATTTTTTGCACTTGTAAGGTGGTTAGATGTTGACGTAAACTCCGTAATGTACTTGTATTGTAGAGTAAAGGGATGGATCATTATATTCATTAGGATTTTGGATTCTTATTGAGAAGCTAAGGTATGTAAGGTTCCCCTTTTCGTATTCTTCTGCAGTATATAGTGTACACCTTGTTAGGGTACTTACTGATTTCCGAATTTTCCTAAGGTATTTCATCTCAAGTTATCATTTATTGTTAATCACATATATCTCATGATTGGCTTATTATAATTCATGATTCACATAATTATGAACATGGTTCCAAGTTCCAATAATGTTATATTCAAAAGTTCCCAAAAATGAAGTAACCATTGATTGAGCGATTTCAAAGATTTAAGAAGTGATGTTGTAAAGAAGAGAGATGTTTCATTGGTGGTATCCCAGGGGTTAAATAACCTAGCATGGGTGGATCCTAATATTTACGGATAGTATCCCAGGGGTGAGAAGAACACCTAGCATGGGTCGATTCCGCTACGGGTGGTATCCCAGGGGCAAGGAAAAGCCTAGCATGGGTCGATCCCGATTAATATTAATTACCCACTGATCAGCTCGGGTCCCGGGCATTATATGAATGGATGAATGAGTGATGGATAAAGTAAAGAATATGAGAGTAAAGAAAGTAATTCACATAATGTGTACTTTTTTCCATATATGAACAATGGTGACTTATCCTTATTGAGTACTCATTTATATTTGATTTCATTGAAGTCTTTATGTATCATTCAGTTTCATGCAGCCTTACATACTCAGTACATTCTTTGTACTGACTCCTCTTGGGGGATTTACCTTACTTGCTGCAGGCGCAGACACTAGTAGACCTCCCCAGTGAGCTGCAGGACTTCCATTGACCTTTGATGAGATCCAGTTGGTTAGGGGCTTCCTGTGTCACAGTTGAATATGTATTTTTGGTATTGTAAAGGTTATGTAAAGCGGGGCTTGTCCCAAATTTAGGTTGGTCATGTATGTAATTCTATTAGATGCTTTTGTAGACGTATGTGGGTATGAGAAGTAATGTGAGGAGAAGAGATGTGTGTTGTTTGATTTGATGGCTATGTTGGCAAAGTTTCTCATATGTCTATATATATCTCTTACATGTTCCATGATTTCTGATGTTAGCCTATTATGTCTTATGTGATGTTGGTGTTTCTTATGGCATGCGTATGAATGAATGTAAGCAGAGTTTGGTTCTCTCGGGCCTTGTCGGTCACGAGTGCCAATCCGTCCTGATAGGGTTCCGGGTGTGAAAAAAGTGGTATCAGAGCAGGTCATTCTAAGGGTGTCTACAATACCGTGTCTGAGTAGAGTATTACTTATCAATGTGTTGTGCACCACATTTATAAGTAGGAGGCTACGGGATATTTAGGATGTTGTTTCTTTTTCTTCATTTCTAGATTGTGCATTAGAGCCGAAGCTATAAGTGAAATCATTCCTGACTATAAGTATTGTTGTTCTTGTATATGATAGAAAAATGCCGATGGCAAGAAGAGGACGCGGTAAAAGTAAGAGGATAGACAGAATTGCAGGAGAAGGAACTAGTAGAGCCCCGCCTGAACCAGTTAATCAGGGAGGCACTGAACCAGAAATGGCATCACAAGCCTCTTCTACTCTTCCATTTTTAGTAGAGTCAAGAGGAAGGGAAATACCCGCAGAACTACCAGTGAATACTACTGATCAGGATTTAAAGGATGCAGTGCGAATGTTGACTCAAATTGTTGCTGCACAAGTTCAGGGACAAGGTGGTCTAGTTATAAATGATGATAGCACTGCTAGGGCAGCCAGTCGACAAACGCAGGATTTTCTGAAACTAGATCCTCCTACATTCACTGGATCAGATTTGAATGCAGATCCACAAGACTTTATAGATCAAATTTAGAGGGCTCTGGAAGTTATGCATATGACGGGGGTTGAAACAGTCGAACTTGCTGCGTATAGATTGAAAGGGGAGGCGATATTATGGTATGAAGAATGGAAGAAGTCTCGTGATATTGGTGCAAACCCACCTAGTTGGGAAGAATTTAAAACGGCCTTCCTCGACCACTACCTCCCCTATGAGATCCTAGAGGCTCATGCTGATCAATTCTTGAATCTTCGTCAAGGGAATCTGAGTGTGCGGGAGTACAGCTTGCAGTTTAATTCCTTGGATCGATATGCTCCAAACGTAGTGGACACAATGACGGACAGGGTACATCGCTATGTGGACAGGTTGGAGCCGTATTTAGTGAGGGACTGCACCATTGCCGCCTTGAACAAAGATATCGATATAGCTCGAATTCAAGCCTTCGCGTAAAAAAAAGAGGATCAAAGACAGAGAAGAAGGGTACATGAATCTGATAGAGGATAGTCCAAAAGAGATAGACCCATGGGACAGTTTATAGAGTCCCAAACGGAGTTCAGGCCTCGGGGTTTTAGTAGACCACCTAGACCTTCATTCTCACATTCCACAGTAGGCGCACAATCTCAATTTCGAGGGTTCAGAGGTAGCAATGTTGGGCAGAGTAGTGGGATTCGTGGTTCGCAGACTGCTGGATTTTCTCGTCCGCCATGTCAGCAATGTGGACGATTTCATGTAATTGGGTCAAATGCTTGCTTCTGGTGCGGTATGCCGGGACATATGATGAGAGATTGCCCACGGAGAGGCTTGGGTAATGTGGCATGACTGACAGGGTTGACTGTCGCGTCATCATCATCGGTTCCTTCTTTAGGCTGAGGTACGCAGTCTGCCGGTCGAGGTAGAGGTGGCAGAGAAGAAGCCAGTACTAGTGGGGTCCAGAATCGCACTTATGCTTTGGTGGACCGGCAAAATTCAAAGGCTTCTGCTGATGTCGTCATAGGTACATTATCCATATTTTCATATAATGTATATGCATTAATTGACCCGGGTTCTACATTGTCCTATGTCACTCCCCTAGTTGTTGGTAAATTTACAAAAGCACCAGAATTATTAATTAAGTCAATTGAAGTGTCTACACCGGTGGGTGAATATATTGTTGCAAAGAGAGTGTATCAAAATTGCGTGGTAACTGTGTGTGGTCATGATACGCTGGCCGACCTCATTGACTAAATATGGTGGATTTTGATGTGATAATGGGGATGGATTGGTTGGCTTCTTGTTATGCCACAGTAGATTTCCCACAAATGAATGTCCTTGAATGGAAGGGGGATGTAGGGGCACCACGAGGAAGATTTATTTCCTATCTTAAAGCAAGGAAAATGATTGCTAAGGGGTACATATGTCACTTAGTTCGAGTGAAAGATAATAATGTGGAAACACTAACTCCGTAGTCGGTTCCAGTGGTCAATGAATTTCTGGATGTATTTCCATAGGATCTTCCTGGCTTACCTCCAAAACAGGAAGTAGAGTTTGGCATTGATGTGATTCCAAGCACTCAGCCTATCTCTATTCCTCCCTATCGAATGGCTCCATCAGAACTGCGTGAATTGAAGGAGCAGTTGAAAGATTTGTTGGACAAGGGCTTTATCAGGCCTAGTATATCCCCGTGGGGCGCACCAGTATTGTTTGTACGAAATAAAGATGGCACCTTAAGAATGTGTATCGATTATCGACAGTTGAATAAGGTAACGATCAAGAACAAATATCCCCTTCCTCGCATTGATGATTTGTTTGATCAGTTACAGGGTGCCAAATGTTTTTCAAAAATTGACTTGAGGTCGGGTTACCATCAAGTCAGAGTTAGAGAAGAGGATGTACCCAAGACATCTTTTCGAACACGGTATGGTCATTATGAATTTTTAGTTATGTCATTTGGACTAACAAATGCACCAGCTGTGTTTATGGATTTGATGAATAGGGTGTTTAAGCCATTCCTAGATGTGTTCGTGACAGTATTTATAGATGACATCCTTGTTTATTCAAGATCACCAGAAGACCACGCTAATCATTTACGGCAAGTGTTGCAGATTCTCTGTGAGCGTAAGTTGTATGCAAAATTCTCCAAATGTGAGTTTTGGTTAAAATCAATTGCATTCCTGGGTCACATTGTGTCAGACGAAGGGATCCAGGTCGATACACAGAAGATAGAAGCAGTGAAAAATTGGCCAAGACCTACGACACCCACAGAGATTCGCAGTTTTCTGGGTTTGGCAGGTTATTACCTAAGATTTGTAGAAGGGTTTGCTTCTATTGCAGCACCATTAACAAAGTTAACTCACAAGTCAATTAAGTTTCAATGGAATGATGCATGTGAAAGAGGGTTTCAAAAATTGAAAGATAAATTGACTTCCACACCAGTGTTAGTACTTCCTGAAGGCACAGAGGGCTATGCAGTGTATTTTGATGCTTCCGAGATTGGTCTCGGATGTGTGTTGATGCAGCATGGTAGGGTGATAGCATATGCCTCACGACAGTTGCGGCCACATGAGAGAAATTATCCGACACTCATGACCTTGAATTGGCAGCGGTAGTTTTTGCTTTAAGGATATTGCGTCATTATTTATACGGGGTTTATGTTGACATCTATACAGATCACAGAAGCTTGCAATATCTTTTTAAGCAGAACGAACTCAATTTGAGGCAACGAAGGTGGTTAGAGCTTTTAAAAGACTATGACATTGATATTCTTTATCACCCAGGCAAAGAAAATGTAGTAGCTGATGCATTGAGCCGTAAGGCAGTAGAAAGCACTAGTGGTCAGTTGAATGGAAAGCATGAGATAATCAAAGATTTGAATCAATTAGCCAGCTTGGGTGTTCGCCTTATTGAATCCTCAGATGATAGAGTTATTGTGCAGAATGCAGCAGAATCCTCCTTGATAGCTGAAGTGAAAGAGAAGCAATTTGCGGATTCTACTTTATTACAACTAAAGGAAAATGTACAGCAGAATTTGACCAAGGCATTTGATCTTACACAAGAAAGGATACTTCAATGCCAAGGGAGATTATGCGTACCCAACGTAGATGAGCTGAGGACACGAATTATGACAAAGGCGCACCATTCGCGCTATTCCATTCATCCGGGTGCTACTAAAATGTACCATGAATTGAAAGAAGTGTATTGGTGGGGCAACATGAAAAAGAACATTGCAGAATTTGTCGCGCAATGCCCAAATTGTCAACAAGTGAAAGTGGAACATCAGAAATCGGGAGGTTACATGCAATGTATGAATCTTCCAGTTTGGAAATGGGATATGATTAATATGGATTTCATTACGGGTTTGCCTCATACATTGCGGAAGTTTGATTCTATATGGGTCATAGTGGACCGACTTACTAAATCAGTTCATTTTCTACCGGTCAAGACGACCTATACAGCTGAGGATTATGTGAAGTTGTATGTGAAAGAGATAGTACGATTGCATGGTATTCCACTTTCTATTATATCAGACAGAGGATCACAGGTCACAGCATACTTTTGGAGATCCTTTCAGCAGAGTCTGGGTACATGGGTGAATTTGAGTACGGCTTTCCATCCTCAGACTGATGGACAAGCAGAACGTACTATTCAGACACTTGAAGATATGCTACGAGCTTGTACGTTAGATTTTAAAGGCAGTTGGGATGACCATTTGCCTCTTATTGAATTTGCTTACAACAATAGCTATCATTCAAGTATTAAAATGGCACCATATGAAGCCTTGTACAGAAGGAAGTGTAGATCACCAATCGGATGGTTCGAAGCGGGTGAAACTGCTTTACTTGGGCCAGATATTGTTCATCAGGCTATGGAGAAAGTTAAAGTGATCCAACAGCAGTTACAAACGTCTCAAAGTCATCACAAGTCATATGCCGATGTTAGAAGAAGAGGGCTTAAATTAGCCATAGGTGATTGGGTGTTTTTAAAGGTGTTACCGATGAAAGGAGTAATGTGGTTCGGAAAGAAAGGGAAATTGAGTCCACATTACATAGGCCCATATGAAATCATTAGAAGATTTGGGCAAGTTTCTTATGAATTAGCACTACCTCAAGAACTTTCCTCAGTCCATCCGGTATTTCATATTTTGATGCTTCGAAAATGCATAGGAGATCCATCTCGTGTTGTTCCAATTAGAAATGTTTAAGTTACAGAAGATCTCACGTATGAAGAGGTACCCATTTCTATCCTAGATCGACAAGTAAAGAGATTGAGGAATAAAGACATAGCCTCCGTGAAAGTCCTTTGGAGAAATCAACAAGTAGAGGAGATCACATGGGAAGCGGAAGAAATGATGAAATCCAAGTATCACCATTTATTTCAAATGTACCAAGAAGTTCAAAGTGTGGAGGTAGAACAATAACAAGTAATTATTTAAGAGCATTAAGTGCATGTGTATACGTATGTTAAAGAAGCAATGCATTTGTCGTAATTGAAGCGATACTATTAACATTTGGGGATGAATGTTTCTAAGGGGGGAAGAATGTAACACCCGGTACATTCCCAACCCTACTTGACGACATTGAATAATTCTTACCTAGGTGTTGAGATGCCATGAGTAGGTGTTTTATAGTGTCATTGGTAAAACATTTAATATCGGACCTAAAATGTGTGATTAGACCTTTGTAGGAGGTGTTTTGTAGTTTTGTGGAGCATTTGGGTGATACCCCGTACACATTCAAACCTCATTTGTTGACTTGAAGTCCTGTTTACTTGATGATTAAGATCACTAAGTAAGTATTTTGTAGTGTTTTGATAAGGGATTGGACGATATGCGAACATTGGATAAGTGGCCGAAAAATTCAGCAAAGTGCTGAAACTTGCGCCACCTGCATTCAGAAAATTCATAGAAGGCTCATTTCTTGCGCCACAGCCTGCTTTGCAGCTAGTGGCGCAAGGCACATATCTTGTGCCTTTTCGGACCCGTTTTGTAACGCAATTCTACGACGCTTCTTGGATGGTTTCTCTTGGTTCTTTGGAGTTCTTTGAGCATTGTTAAAGCTTCAAATACTTCAATACACTCCAACATACTCCTACATAATCAAATCATGAAATGTGAATAGTGATCCAAAATGTCCAATGAAGCCAAGGGCGACTAGAATTCCTATTTTTGCGATCGAGGCGACGAATGAGAATCTCGTAAGAGAATAATGTCGTGACATTATGGAATTATGTAAACATGATATATATGGTGAATAATACATGAAATTTGATGGGTTACATGGATATGTGTTATTGGGCCCAAAGTTAGGCCCAAAATGGAATTAAAAAGACATCGCCCAAGGGCAAAATCCATTCTTCCACTTTGAACACATTTAATGCCAAGGAGTGGATAAGCATGACTTGGGGTATATATAAAGGCCCTAAGATCAGATTTTTACTGTCTAAAACTCTCATGCCTTTAAGATAATTTTCTCAACATTTCTCTATAGTTCCAAACCCTAAAGCAAATAGTTCCTTTGGACTCCTTGGACAAGATCATCATATTCCAAGCCTTGGTAAGTATTTATTCTCATGGATTACCATAATATATGCATGGGAGATTATGTATATTATGCTAGTTGTGTTGGCAAGGTGGTGAATAGTATATTCTTGCTTTTGGTGAAAGATGTGCTATCTTGGTGATTTGAACTTGAATTAGGACTTGTGCCTTTGATGAAAGAGCATGGTATGGACAAAATATGAACATGTATGGTGTTATTTTTGGTATTAAACTTGTTCTTGTCTATAAGTGGAAATTTTGAAATTTTGGTCGATATGTGTTATGAGGTGCATTAAGGTGACTTGATGGATTATTTGTGATATGGTGTGAATGAGAAAGTGTAAATAAGAAGCTTTGTTGCGAAATTCTATTGGTTATAATGTTTGGTAAATGTATGGCATGTTGTGGTATTTTTGGTATGGTCATGCCAAAATTTCATTGTAAAGGGGGAAATGACGTTATAGGCAAGTATGTAACTTTTGTCGTCTTTTGCAATTGTAAGGTGGTTAGATGTTGACGTAAACTCCGTTATGTACTTGTATTGTATATTAAAGGGCTGTATCATTATATTCATTAGGATTGTGGATTCTTATTGAGAAGCTAAGGTATGTAAGGTTCCCCTTTTCGTATTCTTCTGCAGTATATAGTGTACACCTTGTTAGGGTACTTACTCATTTCCGAATTTTCCTAAGGTATTTCATCTCGAGTTATCATTTATTGTTATTCACATATATCTCATTCTTGGCTTATTATCATTCATGATTCACATAATTATGAACATGGTTCCAAGTTCCAATAATGTTATATTCAAAAGTTCCCAAAAATGAAGTAACCATTGATTGAGCGATTTCAAAGATTTAAGAAGTGATGTTGTAAAGAAGAGAGATGTTTCATGGGTGGTATCCCAGGGGTTAAATAACCTAGCATGGGTGGATCCCAATATTTACGGATGGTATCCCAGGGGTTAGAAGAACACCTAGCATGGGTCGATTCCGCTACGGGTAGTATCCCAGGGGAAAGGAAAAGCCTAGCATGGGTCGATCCCGATTAATATTAATTACCCACTGATCAGCTCGGGTCCCGGGCATTATATGAATGGATGAATGAGTGATGGATAAAGTAAAGAATATGAGAGTAAAGAAAGTAATTCACATAATGTGTACTTTTTTCCATATATGAACAATGGTGACTTATCCTTATTGAGTACTCATTTATATTTGATTTCATTGAAGTCTTTATGTATCATTCAGTTTCATGCAGCCTTACATACTCAGTACATTCTTTGTATTGACCCCTCTTGGGGGATTTACCTTACTTGCTGTAGGCGCAGGCACTAGTAGACCTCCCCAGTGAGCTGCAGGACTTCCATTGACCTTTGGTGAGCTCCAGTTGGTTCAGGTTTTCCTGTGTCACAGTTGAATATGTATTTTTGGTATTGTAAAGGTTATGTAAAGCGGGCCTTGTCCCAAATTTAGGTTGGTCATGTATGTACTTCTATTAGAGGCTTTTGTAGACGTACGTGGGTATGAGAAGTAATGTGAGGAGAAAAGATGTGTGTCGTTTGATTTGATGGCTATGTCGGCCAAGTTTCTCATATGTCTATATATATATCTTACATGTTCCATGATTTTTGATGTTAGCCTATTATGTCTTATGTGATGTTGGTGTTTCTTATGGCATGCATATGAATGAATGTAAGCAGAGTTTGGTTCTCTCGGGCCTTGTTGGTCACGAGTGCCAATCCGTCCTGATAGGGTTCGGGGCGTGACATCTAATCAAGTTTATACACCAATAATTATGAAACTACTATAGCCCTAGATTAAAAGTTTAGTTCGACATAGACATGGAAGAAATACTACAAATCATCTAATAGAAAATATAAAGATAATGGAGTAATGGAGAAAAAAAGATTAAAATGATATTCTTAGGGCTCCACAGTGGCTCCAAGATCTCCGTGGTTCAAAAGTTATGTAACTAATATGCTTAGGATGTATTTATAGAGTACCAAAAGCTTTCATATGAGTTTTCAAATTCAAATTAGATTGGTAAAATTTTACCTAAAAATTACACTAAAGAGGCCCCCTGGTGAGGCCTTAGTACATTTGGGAAATAGGTTGAAAAAGGCACATTTTAGGCAATAGTTTTTACTAGTCAGTGCACCAAGCGTCCCCTTAGTGTAAATTTGATGTCTTTACCTTATTTTTATTTTTTTAGGCTCCCATCTTGGTCCTACACCTTTTGAGGTTCTCTGAATCAAATTACTCAGCTCCTATTCAGACTTCAAAGCTTGACTATTACTCCAATATGCTCCAAATCCATGAAAAATCCATTATTCTTCATCCTACACATCAAGAAAAGAACATAAGTAGAATTCATATAAACTAAGCTCAAAATCATACTAAAACATGTGAAATATGAGGCAAACTATAGTGTAAAGTCATGAATCTTAGCCTCACATAATAAACAAAAAGGTTCAATGGACTCCATAAAGGGGTAACTACTCCAACTCCGACTTAGAGTTTTACCCTTATGTGGTGGCATTTGTTGACCTACTATTGGTGCAATGAATTTAGGAAGACACGTATGGCAGGTGTTAGTTTCTCCATTGATTGGATCGAGATTCATTTTTTTCTATTCTTCCCTTCACATACTTAACAAATAATTTGATGTATTCATCTATCCATTCAAATCATCTTTCTTCACAGTCGTAACATCAAATAGCTTCTTCGATGGCTCAAGATCTGTATCAACATTTAATATTATAGGAACCCCAGCTTTTCTAAAGATGGCGGTCAACATATTTAGGTAAAACAACCTACCCTTTCCTCCTCTTCTCACTTTACCCATATCACCAATCATAATTTTGCAAACGTTTATCTCCCAATAGCATAGGAAAGTATAGATAAGACAAACTTTGTACTTGGAGAAATAGGTATCATTCCAAGTAGGTGTGATATAATTGTTAATAAAACCCAATAACGCCTTGAAATCCAATGTCAAATTGTATCTAAGATGGGTGTTGTGACATTAATGAGAATAACATTGCCATATTACATCCGAGTGAAGACCACATGTTTTTTTACAAAACTTCTTATAATTAGGTATATTGTTGAGGTCTTCAAAATTCTCATGGGAACATTCTGTAAATCTCAGGTAAGCATTGATCGTAAGGTACGAAAACTTCACAACTACCCCTTTTGCTATCACATCATACTTTCTCTCAAATTCAACGTCGAGGTCCCAATTAGCATAAAAATAATTCACCATACATATATTTGAAACACCATGAGCATTTGTTAAGTTTTGCAGTACCATTTTCTTAATATAGTCGAGAATCTTGTGAAACTTATTATTAATAGCAATGGTATCTGTGTGTGCTTCGAGGATAGCCAATGGAAATTCATTGAAGATAATTTACCAATGTCTACCATGATCATCAACTACATTTAATCCATTTGGTGTTTCTGATACATTGCCTTGTGCCTCACTTTCCTCCCTTGGCCTTTTACCATTGCTTTGTGTAATGGTCCTCTAGGCCATTTTCTGAATTTCGAGCCTTCCTATAGATTCTCCAAGTAATTTATGACTTGATGGGACTGAAAATTCTATTACGGAGAAGTTCATTTGGTTTTTTTATCCATTTTCCTATTTTAGAGCTTTTGAAGTTATGAAAATGATCTTGGGCCAAAACATCAAGTAAATGGACTTGAATGACAATTTTGACTTTTTGTTAGCTCCAAAATGTTTATTTTAGGCTAGGGGAACCCTTGGTCTGGGTCCCGATGCTTTTAGACTCATTTTGGGCTATTAGTGAAAATTTAAACCTTGTGTGTGGGATCCACATTCTATTGAAACAACCTCGAATGAAAATTTTGATGGTTCCGTTGAGTCCAAAATGCCAAATTTTATATGGTAGCATAGTTCATTTGCATGTACATATTTCCAAACAAATCTCAAGCACCTGGTTGGAGTCCACTAGGACTTAGCAAAAAATGGTTGGGGCCAAGTTGCGTATGCAGTCGCTCAAGCGGTAGACGCTTTAGCACCAAGAAGATGCTTAAGCGGAGGCTATCCATCTTGGTAGAGACCGCTTAAGTGGTCATTTTTCCTCTTAAGGATCCCTCACTGGTGTTTTATATATTTCATTTTCCATGAATTTCAACATTTACTTTAAGTGTAAAACACCATTAGTGACCTTGGAAAGCTCAGAAATTGTGGGTAAATTATAAATTGGCGTTGGGATTAGCTTGAGGAAATTATAGTGATCATTTCCTTGATCTTTATCTCATAAGTTTCCATTAAAAACTTCATTTAACTAATAATTAAATTCATCTTTCCCTGAGCTTGGTCGACTATTTTGAGCATGAAACTGAGGGTTGGTCATGCCCAATTTTAGAGCACTAACCCACTATTAGCCGAGGGACATTTTAGGTCAATTTCTGATCCAGAACATAAACTCAGAATATGGGTATTAATATTCTCATCTTAACATGTAAAATATTATTTTGATAGTGTGCCTTATCGAAAGGGAAAAGCTCCATTATAGATGTTTTAGAGTGCCTTCGATGGTGTCCAAGCTAGGCTAGGTTTACATTTTTTCAAGACTTTTCTATGTTATAGTATTAGTGTGATATTTTTCTAGTTATGGGTGGGTTTTTATGGATCAGATTCACTTTAGTGCATATCTACTAAATTTAGCCGATTAGGGGTCGTTTAGGTTAGACCTCGACCTCATTTCCCTTAAGTTAGTCTATGATTATGCTTTAGGATTAGGCTTAGCTTATTTATTTACTTATGATAAGATTCAGAAGCCTTACCCTAGGTTTGGTTGGGTGTTTTCTTTATGTTGGGATTTCGGGACTTGTAGTGGGCCCTAACACCCTTTTAAAGGATAGGTTGCTCAAAATAACGCCCTTTTGACCTAAATAATCTCATAACCTCTCCTTTTGGATATTACTTGGGTTGGGTTGACTTAGTTGTTATTTAGATTCTTTAACTTGGGTAGGTTAGTATTTTACCATAAATTGTGTTTTATGACTTAATAATTAGAACTCGCTTCTCCTTAAGGGATTTGGCCATTTAAAATTGGAATTTATGATTAAATGGACTTGAGATGGGTTAAAACATTGGGATTTTACTACATATTGCATACTTAGTAGGTACGGATCTAGTCTGGCACCTGGCATATATTTATTATCTATTTGTCCTAATTTGAGTTTGGCATTTGCTATGTTATTATTACCTATCAATTCTGGGTTGAGTCCTACATTTGATATATTGTTAGTACTCACTAGTTTATTAACGTTACTATTATTAATCTAGGTTTTAAAATCCAGCAGAGATCGGAAAAATTATGTATATGGTAGGAAAAAGAAGTATAAGGTATGCATATCGATCATTTTGGGATCTCATCACTTTAATTGTTGTTATATTATGTACTTACCTTGTTATTATTCTTTTCTTGTACCTACCATGCTTATGGGGGCTTGATTAGGTTTATTTCTCTTTGTGTGTGCGTTCTGGGCTTATAATGGTCCAGTAAGGTTATAAGTAGGCTTTTATTTCTACTTTCCAGTTACTTACTTTCGATTTATGGCATTTGCATAGTATAGCCTATTATTTTGCTTTCTATCACTTAATTATTAGTTTAGATTGTATACTTGCACTTTATTTATACTTTTATTATAACTGAGCTTAGTCATCCTATGATGCCGATTGAGTACCCGTGTTTTGGTACTCATACTATACTTCTGCATCTTTTTACCTAATGCAGATACTAGTACGAGTCACCACAATTTATCCTGACCTCGAGTTGTGCTGAGTATTTAAAGTACGGAGCTGATCCCTCTCTTTCTATTTTCATGATAGTCTTATTTTGTATATTCTTAGACTATGATGTATATTTTTGCACCGTTTACTACTTTTTTTTTATTTATTGGTTGTTGTACTAACCTTACCAGGTCTTGGGGGATTCATTTTGGTATTTTTGTCCTCTTTCCTCTCCTTTATAGTATGATTACATTTATATATATACCCCTTTTAGTTGTTTATTATTACAGTTGTATACTTATTCCTTTATCTTCTGCCTGTTAGCCCATTACTCACCAGTCCAGACTATGGTTTAGCTTACCTACAGATGGGTTGAAGAAGGTGCCATCATGTCCTGAGAAATTAGGTCATGATAGTTTGGTATCAGAGCCTAGGTTCACGGGTATTGTCGGTCCAGGAGCAAGTGTCTAGTAGAGTCCATAAATCGATATGATGATGTTTGTATCCTATCTTTTGGAGGCTAATAGACATTCTTAAGAAAATCTCACTTTTTTGATTCATCATAATGCATTGTGTCCATATTGGTTTCTAGATTATCATTTGTTTCACTCTTTTATAAATAGAAAAGAAAAGGGATACGGCGCTAGAGATGGAGACCCTGAGCTTGTAGCCAAGGCACCGGTTAGAGGTAGAGGTCGACCCTAAAATTAGGTTAGGCCATTGCTGCATCCCCAACACAAGTCAGGGCTAGGGATCCTTCACTTGATTTGGTTATTGATCATGCATCTGAGATTACACCAATAGAGCTTCCTAGACAGTAGCATGTGGGCAAGGGGACAGCCTAAGACTTACCTAGATTTATATATTCTTCCATCCTCTATGATGCATTGGTGTAGTTATTGGGTATGGTTGGTGGTCAGCCGACTGTTAAGGCCCAGACAGCAGCCCAGGATAGACACAGTATAGGAACGCAACTTGCAGTTGTGGATCCTAGAGTAGAGGTTCCACCATCATCGATAGTTCCATAGCCGGTGGCACTCTAGCCAGCCATGACTTATGAGGAGAAAAGGATGCTGGGTTGATTTCTTTGATTGTCTCTATCAAAGTTTGTAGGGTCACCAGGAAAGGATGCATTTGAGTTCATTACTAGGTGTGAGGAGAGGTTGTGCGATTTAGGCTGGTTGATTTGTATAGTGTGGATTACACCAATTTCCAATTTTATAGAGTAGTGAGAAAGTGGTGGAGTGGATTTCTTGATAATAGGTCAGTTGGATCTCCTCTAATGACTATGACTCAGTTCTCTGAGGCTTTCTTAGAGAAGTACATACCTCGCAACATATTCGAGTATCTGAGGGATAATTTTATCGGGTCACAATAGAGTTTCATGTCAGTGGCAGAGTATTAGACGAGATTTTATGAGTTTGCCAGAAATGCCACCATGATTCTACCTATTAAGTATGAGAGGATTCGGTGCTTCGTCAGAGTATTGAAGCTTTCACTCTGTATGGTTACTCAGCTTCTGGTAGCTGTGGGTAGATCATTTGTTGATACTACTGACTATGCTCACACTATAGAGGATATACATCACGAGGCCTATGGGGGAAACATTAAGAGACCTCATCTGTAGGGTAGTTATTGTGGCAGCCACAGTGTCCCGTAGTTAAGAGGTAGTGGTTTATAGGGTAGGTATCCCCAGCAGCAACTGTATCAACATCATAGTCAGTATAGTAGGCCCATTTAGGCAGCACTACAAAATTCAGACGGGAGACAACCTGGTTTTAGTGATTTTAGTAGGCAAAGTAGTGGTTAGTCTTAAAGGGGTATTCAATAAAGGTTTTCAGGACTAGGTGGCCATTTTGAGTCAACTAGACCTTCTCGAAAGGGTAGAGTGCCCAGTGCATGCAATGATTATGGTGTTGTGGGTCATTTTACCAGAGATTGTCCCTAGTGTAGGATGAATAACCCTTCTTTATAGAGTGTTTAGCCGATCAGGTCAGTGCCACCCCCATCTAGAGGTGGTGCATAGGGTTATAGAGGTGTTCCCTATAGTTGTTAAGGGGATCCTCAGGCAGGTACGGTCGGTGGTTGGGCAGGCATCTAGTTCGTAGGTGGATGGGCTCACTTTTATGTTGGTTTTGTTAGGCTGGAGAATGAGGCTTCAGATGTTTTTATACAGGTATACAAACTTGGTCTGCCATCAACTTGCTTCTGCTTTATTTGATCTAGGATCCACATATTCTAATGTGTCTACTTATTATGCACCTCAGATGAGGTTGTCTTGGGAGCCATTATCTATGCCTTTTTATATAGCTACTCCCGTGGGTAATTATTTAGTAATAGAACGGGTGTATAGATCATATAAGGTGACTATTTTGGAGTATGACACTTGTTCTGACCTTATTGTGCTAGACATGGTAAATTTCGACGTCATTCTAGGTATGGACTAGTTATCCCTCAATCATGCAGTCTTGGATTGCTTTTCCAAGACCATATCTTAGCCATACATGACATACCCCCAGTTGTGTTGCAGGGTACTTATCATCGCGCGCAGATAGGGATCATTTTCTTTAATCAGGCTAGAAGGCTGGCAGTCAGAGGTTGTATATCTTACCTTGCTTATGTTTATGACGTTAGTATAGAGAGTCCTCCACTTTACTCTATTCTTGTAGTCCGTGAGTTCCCTGATGTCTTTCCTACTGACCTACCTAGCCTTCCACCTAAGTATGATATAATGTTTACTATCTATCGCGAGCTGGGCACCGACCGATTTCTAGGGCACCTTACCAGATGGTTCTAATCGAGCTAAAATAGCTAAATATTCACCTTTAGGACCTTTTTGGTAAGGGGTTTATTAGATTGAGTGTAGTGTATTGGGGCTATCCAATTCTGTTTGTGAAGAATACTAATGGTTCTATACGTATATGTATCGATTACAGGTATCTGGATTAGGTCTCAGTGAAGAAAAAATATTATATGCCTCGTATCGATGATATATTTGACCAGCTTTAGGATGCGGCTGTGTTTTATAAGGTTGACATGAGATCTGGCTACCATCAAGTGAAGATTTTGGTTGAGGACATCCCTAACATAGCCTTCAAGATTTGCTACGGCCATTACAAGTTCTTGGTGATGTCTTTTGGGTTTACCAATGCCCCAGAAGCATTCATGGAATTTATGAACTGTGTAATTAGGCCCTATTTGGAATTTTTCGTGATCATTTTATCAATGAAACCCTTGTCTATTCAAGTACTAGGGAGAAACAAGTGTAACATTTAAAGACTGTGCTCCACACTTTGAGAGATAATCAGCTTTATGCCAAATTTTTAAAGTGTGAGTTTTGGCTTGAGTTTAGAGCATTTTTAGGACACGTGGTGTCCAATGATGGGATTATGGTAGAACCAATAAAGATTGAGGCCATTCATGATTGGGATTGGCCTACATCTTCAACCGAGGTTCTTAGTTTTATTGGATTGGCATACTATTACAGGTGGTTTGTCAAGAGATTGTCCACTATTGTAGCATATATGAGCAGATTGACTAGAAGTAGGTTCAATTTCAGTGGTATAAAATCATAGCAATGAATATTTGGTAACATATGTCATACATTTGATACAGACCACCTTTAGTAGGCCATCTTATGATCATTTGTATTTTTTAGGCATAGAATATCACCTAGGCAAATCTTCAGGTATCTTATAATGAAGAATAATTTGTAGGATGCATGTTAGCTAGTTAGTGTTAAACTTATAAGGTTATTCATAAAGTATAATTCAGATGGGAGTTTCTAAAAATCTCTGTCCGTAGCTGCTCATATTTAATAAATAGAATTATGGTATGCTAATAAGACTAGTATATAGGTTACCATTTCATGTTGTATATCTATCAATGGTATGCTCTTAAGTCTTTCATCTTGATATCTTATTCACACGAGTATCTATACTTGTTTACTTGTTATTTTGTCTGCTTTACATACCAGTACATGTTTTATATGTACTGATGTACCTACATGCGGGACCTATATTTTGGTTGTAAATAAAAGATCAGGTATACAATTAGCAGACTTTTAAATTAGGCACTCATTCCTTATTTAGCAAAGAAACTAGTAATCTCCTCTCATCTTTGGAGCTAATAGATGTATAGTACTATTTAGTTGTACTTATTATTTAAGTATATTGAGGCCTTGTTTGACCGTCTACCATTGTGTAGTTACATATTATGTTAGATACTTCGCAGACAATGTAAGGTTATCATATGTAATTATAGTTTTAGTCAATTATGTATATTTGGTTAAATTTGTATTGTGAATAGTGGTTCTCTCGCTTAATATATTTAAATTATTTAGCATGTGCTCATAGGTTTCTTGCACGCCACACCCAGGATTGGGGTGTGATAATGGACCTACGGGTCCTCATGTGATAAACCTACAAATTGCCCGCTTGAGTGCAGTAGTTGTACTATATTTTATTTTGGCTCCCATCTTCCGGTTATTGTCAGTTTGAAAATATTCAAAATTACATTATTAGCAAGTGCAAATGCCACTTCTTCAATTGCAACTAAAGCTGGTGGTGGGTTTTCTACCACTTCATCTGCCAATATTCTAGGTGACATGTTTCTTTATACTTTCACTGAAGCTTTCTATCTTAATCTTTTTTGGAGAAACTTTTTAGGTTCTTATTTGCATGGTGTTAGTGTATCTTCGATTTTGAAATGGTCTGCTTTTCAGTCAAAACTTAGCATAAACCTATAACCTGTAATAAAACAACAATAATCAAGTTGGTAACACTTATAAAAATGAAGACAATAGTAAAAAGATTTAACTTATCAATACTTTAAGTCCTTAACAACATTGCAAAAAATTTGGTATCGCCCATAACACACAAGTGTATATGGTGGAAAATAACATAATAATTATAAGTAATCAGATATTGTCTGTCCTTCATGGACTTAATTGCTACAAGCTAAACAGTCTACTATTATGGTTGTGAAAACAAGTGATATTAGTTTAGAGGTTTTTTGTTTTTTTTTAATTGTATTACAAAAAAAAAAAGAAATAAGATTTGGATGTTTTAGGGTTTGATCACAAAGTTGTTATGACCTAGGGTTATGGTTCTTATGTAATCCATCATATTATATACATTTTTATATATATAGGTATAATTAAAACATCTAATGAATTTTTTGTCACGCCTCAAATTCCAATGGGGTGGACTGGCACCCGAAGCCGATAAGGCCCGAGAGAACCAATCTTCATCCATGTCCATTCATATGTATGTCATTCAAAAAACATTGTCATCACGTATAGATACAAGATGTTAATAGCGAAAGTCATGGAAACATATGATATATACATATAAGAAACTTGCCCGTTAGGGCCATCAAGTTAAAATGGACATACATCTCTTACATTCATATTCCCACATACGTCTACAAAGCCTCTAACAGATGTATGTACATAACCAACCTAAAGTCGGTACAAATCCCCGCTTTACACAACATTTACATAGTACCAAAACCAATGTATAGCTGTGACTCGGAAAGCCCCAAACCAACTGGAGCTCACCAAATCTCTGCAAATGACCCACAACCTACTGTGGAGGTCTACTAGCACCTGTGCCTGCAGCAAGTAAGGTAAGTCCCCCAAGGGACGTCAGTATGAAGAATGTACCGAGTATGTAAGGCCATAAGAAACTGTATGATACATAATTATGACAATAGAATCAAATGCAAGTGAATAATCAATATGGATAAGTCAACATTCTGTATGTGTGGAACCATGTACAATACTTTGATTTCTTTCTTTGCTTTTTCGCTCATTCATTCGTTCATCACTCATTCATTTATTCATTACTCATACTTTCATTCATATAATGGCCGGACCCAAGCTAATCAGTGGGCAATCATTAATTATTCAGGATCGACCCATGCTAGGCTTTTCTTTTGCCCCTGGGATACCACCCATAGTGGCGGGATTGACCCATGCTAGGTGTTCTTTTTACCCCTGGAATACCACCCGAGATATTGGGATCAACCCATGCTAGGTATTTTAACCCCTGGGATACCACCCAAGAATAGAGACTTCATTACATTACTTCTTTAATCTTGAAATAGTTCATTCGATGATCATGTCATTATTGGAACTTTAGAACGTAACATTATTGGAACTTTGGACCATGTCCACAATTATGTGACACAGGAATGACAATTGATCAATAAATAAGGAACATGTGAATAAAAATAGATGATAACCTGAAATGAGATACCTTAGAACATTATAAAATGGAACAAGTACAATGACAATGTGAACATTATGTGCTGCAGAAGGATACAGAAAGAGTAACCTTACATACCTTATCTTCCCAAAATGTATACACAGTCCTATATGTGCATACAATAATCCATCTCCTTCCTCACGTCTTACTCTACAACACAAATACATAACGGAGCTCCCGTTAACAACTAACTACCTTACAAGGGAACAAGACGACAATAACCTACATGACTACCATATAACGTTATTTCACCCTTTACAATACAATCCACAGAATTACCATACCAACAACACCATAACATTCCACACATTGACCAAAATAACATAAACCAATAGCATTTCACACCACGTTTACCCTTTACGCTTCCTCATTATCATTACGTCATAATTACTCCATCACGTCACCTCATAAAAACACATTAACAACAATCCGTAATGGATATAATCCAACATGCCTCCAAACGACCCCTTAAAGTCATTAAAAAGGTATCATAAGTTGATAATTACATCCAAGAAGGGTATAGGAGGCTTCGGGGATCAAAGAGAGACAAAAACATACAAAACTGAATTCTGGACTGGGATGTGGAGCTACCTGCACCTGCAGGTGGATGAAATTCAGCCGCAGGTACCCCTCTGGCCTTGTCCAGAGCCACCTGCGTTGGCATCTGCGCCCGCAGGTGCTCCAGACGCGAGGGTCGATGCTCGTTTCAGCCTCCAGGGGTCATTTTAGGGTCCTTTTTTGTAATAAATTGTCCATGTCCATGAATAAGATTATATTTACATGTTTTAGGTCAACTCATATTCCAACGATCAACCATGGTTTCACCACACCCATGAACCTCACCAAAACCACATTTTTCTTCCAATACACCACCAAGTTCATTCACAATTTTGCAATAACAATTCCAAACATTGTACACAAGGATAAAACAATTTAAGGATATAATCACATCTCACATGTCAATATTGAATCCATCAAGTGCACTTCCTTCAAGACCACAAGTCCATTTTCAAGTTTACAAGGCAAAACCCTTTTTCGATTGCAAAAATAGACAGTTTTACATATGGTGAACTGTCCAATCACTTTGAAAACATAACCAACATAATTTATACACCATGGTCATCCTTATCCACATTAAATGCATGTTTGCTTGGTCAAACACAAGAATGGGTCCTTTGCCCCATTTGGGCCATGTCTTTTACTTTATTTTGGGCCTCATTTGAGCCCAATGGCACAAGATTCATTTAAGCCCAACAAATTAATGCATAATTCACCAACCCTTTCATGTTTACATAATTCCATAAATGTTAAAGTAGTCTCCTAGGTTCGAAAAAGTACGGGGTGTTACATTTTTGAATCACGAGGTTTGTATCATGGGCTCTCACAATCCCTAACCCTCTACCCATATTAGACTTAGAAATACATTTTTGAGTGGGGACAATTTAACTAATTCCAATGCATTTGATTTATCTTCATATATGTGACCCAAATAGGGTGTAATGACCCTCAATGTTATTTTCTATGTTTTCGTGCTTTTTCTACATGTAGAGATTTCCTCTAACTACCCCTAGTCATTTATAGCTTGCTGGGATAGACTATTCAGTTATCAGGCAGTTCATTTGCTTTTTATTGCCATTTCCCCATTTTGGAGCTTTTGAACTTGAGAAAATGGTCTCACACAAAAACATCAGGCAAATGACCTCATATTTGAATTTTCCTAGTTCCCTTAGCCGTGGAATGTCAACTTTAGGGTAAGGGACCCTTGGTCCATGTCCTGTGGCTTCTGGACTTATTTTGGGCTTTTGGGTGGATTTTGGTGAAAACCAAAACCTTGGATGTAGGACCCATATTTTCTTGAAATGACCTCGGATGGAAATTTTGATGGTTCTATTGAGTCTGAAATATCAAATTTGGTAGGATACCATAGTTCATTTGCATGCGCAGGGTTCCAAACAAATCTGGTGTCATGTTGCTGGTGCATCCTCTTAAGCAGCCTAAAGACCACTTTAACGGCTTGGGACCTCTTTAGAGGTAGCATCTTAAGTGGATTGTACCACTTTTGCGGTAGTTTCCAGTCGGGCGGGGGTCACTTAAGCGCCCTTTGGAAGTGTCAGCAGGGACCGCTTAAGCCGTCATTTGGCCGCTTTAGTGGCCTTGCTGAGTGTATATATAGTTTTCCCCTCTATTTTTAGCCTATATTCTAAGTGAAAAATCACCACATTTGAAATTTTTAAGCTCTAGAGAGTGTGGGAATTCGATAAGTTGGAGTTGGGAATAATGTGGGGATGTTATAGCGAGCATTTTCTCGTCTTGATCTCATAAGTTCTTTGTTTAATTTCAATTAAATTCTTGGTTTTTGTTCGTGTGCTAACAATTTATATTGGGACTGTTTGGGCCTGTTATTGAGCTTGAATCACACTCAATTTTGGGGCAAGTAATCCTTGAGCGGAGAGGGACTAATGACAGATTCAATTCTCAATTTCGTTAGTGGGCCCCACTATTTGATTTTCAAGCTCAAATTTTGACACAGAGCATAAATTTGCAATATGGTTATTGATATTCTCGTCTTGACATGTAGAATATACTGTTGATAGCGTGGCAACAGTTGAAGGCTTCTTAGAAGGGAAAAGCTCTGTTGTAAATATTTTTGAGTGCTTTCGGCGACATTTAGGTAGGCTAGGCTTACCCGTCTCATAAATTTTGCTTTTTTTATAGTATTATTGTTATATTGTACTAGTTGTGGGTGGGTTTTTATGGCTCGGATACTGATTTAGCTATTTCTAACTATTTTTAGACAATTAGGGGGATTTTAGAGTAGATTCTGGCCCCGTTTCCTTTAGTATTAGACTTAACCTATTTAGGGTAATGGGATGGGATGGTGACACCTGAGCCTAAGTTTCAATAGGTTTTTTCCTTAGGTTGGGATTTTGGGACTTGTAGCAGGCCTTATCACTCTTTTTAAGATAAGTTATTGTAGAATCATGTCCTTTTAGACATAATTTGGTTATAGAATATCTTTGAGAGACTATCATTTGGGATTGGGTTTCTTTAACTATTACCTTTAAGACTGTTAGCTTCAATACACTTGCCTTATTTGTATTTTGACCTCAAATCACAACTTTAGACTTAATAAATGGAATTTGGTACTACTTTAATGTTTTGGCTTGTAAAAATGAGAGTAATGACTAGATGGACATAGGAAGAGTTATGTCGGATATTATCAAGTATTTCTTGCCTATGAGTTCTGATTCGAGTTCGGCACCTGGTTTACTATATATTAACTATTAGCTTAAGTTTGAGTCTGAGATTTGCTATACTGTTATTATTCATTAGTTGTGGTTGAATTCAAGCATCTAATATACTATTATTATTCAGTAGTTCAGGTTTGAGTCCAACATTTATTATCATTTTTGCTAAAAATTTTGTGTTGGGAATTTTGTGGAGACCGATAAGATTCATGGTTATGGCTTGAGGAGCAGTATACAGTGCGCATATCACACATTTTGGCTCATTTTACCCACATCACTATTATATCATATCCTTACTTTAGTAATACTCTTTGCCTGTACCTACCATGATTATGGGGTCTTGGTTGGGTTTATTTCTACTTGTGTGTGCATTTTGGGCTTACGGAGGTCCAGTTAGGCTATAGCTAGGCATTTTCTAATGCTTTTGAGTTATTTTTATTCGATTACCACATTTGCTTAGTATAGCCCATTATTTTATATCTAACCCTCATCTACTGCCTTTAGTTTAAGACTCACACTTTATTTATACTTTTATTGTAATTGAGATCAATCGGCTTATGATCCCTACTGAGTACACATGTTGTGGTACTCATACTACACTTCTGTATTTTTTACCCTAACGCAGACCCTAGTATGAGTCATTGTGATTGACTCTGACCTCAAGTTATGTTGTTGATTAGAGATTGGGTGAGCTTTAAGAATTTTGAGTTGTTCCTTCTCCTTCTACTTTCATGATAGTCATATTTTGTATATTCTGAGACTACAATGTATATTTTGGCACCATCTAGTACTCTTTTTGTTTTAGTGTCTCTTGTACTGACCTTAAGAGGTCTTGAGGGGATTTATTTTTGTATTTTTGTCCTCTTCCCTCTCTTGTATATCATGCTTATATATGACCTAAGTAGGTATTTATAATATTTAAAAACACCTACAATATTGTCACGCCCCGAATTCCATCGAGACATGATTGGCACCCGTAGCCGATAAGGCCCGAGAGAGCCAACCTTTGCCTATGTTCATTCGTATGCATATCTTCGTATGCACCTTATTAAACCTTATGCAACTATGCAAAAAACTTGAACATGGAAACATATGCTATACATATATATATTTAGGAAACTTGGCCGTTAAGGCCATTAAGTCAGAATAGACATTCGTTTCTACATACTCGTCTCTTACATCCATATACCCACATATGTCTACAAAAGCCTCTAACAGATGCATCAACAAGACCAACTTACAGTCGGGACAAGTCCCCGCTTTACAATTTATATAACATCACAACAAATATACGCCTATGACTCAGGGGGTTCCGAACCAACTGGAGCTCACCAAATAGCTGCAAATGATCCCCAGTCTACAGAGGAAGTCTACTAATGCCTGCACCTGCAACATGTAAGGTAATTCCCCCGAGGGGGTCAGTACGAAGAATGTACTGAATATGTAAGGCTCATAAGAAATTTATCATACATAATAACAACAATAATGGAATCAATATAAGAAAATAGAAATGTGAATAAACTCTCTTTCCGTATGTGGGAAACCATGTATATTACATTCTTTACTCCTCTTGTCTTCATCTTTTATTCATCTTTATTGTTCTACCCATGCTAGGCTATTCTGTCGCCCCTGGGATGAGATTAACCCATGCTAGGTACTTTGACCCCTGGGATGTTATGTGAACCCATGCTAGGCTTTCGTGTCGCCCCTGGGATATCATTAACCCATGCTAGGCTTATCGCCCCTGGGATATTATATTAACCCATGCTAGGCTTTCGTGTCGCCCCTAGGATGTACCATCATAACCCATGCTAGGCTTTTATATCGCCCCTGGGATGTATCGGGATCGACCCATGCTAGGCTTTTCTGTCGCCCCTGGGATTCCACCCGTGTTATTGGGATCGACCCATGCTAGGTATTTTAACCCCTGGGATACCACCCATGATTACTTCTTAATTATACACCTCTTATTTCTCTTGTTATTCTTACTTCCCTTCTTAAGAGTGATTGAGATATTGAAGATCATGACATAATTGGAATCACACATATATATATTACTTCTTCACTCTTGCTTCATGAGATTGACATCTTCACTTATGAGGAATAGATATATTAGCTTGCACATCACCTCTCTTGTTACTCTTATGAAATCTTATGAGATTGGTACTTCTACTTATGAAAGATTGCTACAAAGATAATCATCATAATTGAGGACTTGGAACATGTCATGATTGGAAAATACTATTCAAGAATAGATAGGTTCTCTTATGTTATTACTCTCTTGAGATCGTTCATTTAGGAATGATAACGTTATGACATTTTTGGAACTTCACTCAATGAACAAGAGACAAAAGAATCATCATGCATTTGAGAATAGGACACATATGAATAACAATATACGTCAACCTGAATTTGAGATACTTCAAACCTCTCGAAATTGAAACAAGTCCAATGTCAATGTGAACAACATGTTGCAGAAGGATATGGAAAAAGGAACCTTACATACCTTGTCTTCTTAATACGAATACACAATTTTAGACGCGTGTACAATAGTCCCGCTCCTCCTTTATGTTTTCACTCTACAACACAAGTTCATAACGAACCAACATTAACCACCAATTACCTTATAATGGCATACAATAACAATAAGTCACATGTTTAGCTCCAACATGTCATTTCCCCCTTGACAATATCACTTATGAAATCATTATACCAATAATACCACAATATTCCATACATTGACCAACACATGATAACCAATAGCATGCCACACCAAGTTCATATTTTACACTTCTCCATCATCACAACATCACAATTATGCCATCACTTTACTTCAATACACCTCACAACAACAAATCGGCCAAAATCCCATAATTTACACTTATATTAAAATAACAAGTTTAGGACAATAATAACACCATACATGTTGTTATTTCATCCATACCATACTTTTTCATCAAGACCACAAGTCATAATTCAAGTTACAATCCCATGGATTTCACATCTTTTTCACAAAACCAAAAAGTGTCATGTCCAACATTTTCAACCATAACCAACATGGTATACATATTATCTCATGCTCATAATATATTAAAGTACAATAATATTCACTTACCCAAGCTTGGAAGATGATGATCTTGCTCCAAGAAGTGCCTTAGGGTTTTGAAAGCCAAAAAGATGTTCTAGGGAAATTTCTAGAAAAAGATAGAAAAGGCATGGGTGTTTCTCATGATAAAATCAGATAATTGGCCCCTTTTATAGACCTTGAGTCCATCCTTAGTCATTAATATGGTATTCTAGAAGGTCTTGGCAAGAATGGGTCATTTGACCCATTTTGGGCCATGCTTTTATTTCATTTTGGGGTCCTTTTTGGGGACAATTCACTTAACCCAGTAAAATCAATAATTTCACGTGTGAAAGTCATCTCATACATGTTACAACAATATTCCCACTCATGTTATTCATATCCGTAGCCTCAATCCCAAAAACAAGCGATTCTAGCCACATATGGCCTATTTTGACCAAAAGGGCAAAATCGTCATTTTGACCCCAAATTCGTCCTCGGGTAATTTTATCATACCAATATAATATTTCACTCATTTCATGTATATTCTCATGGTTGTAGAAGAGACGTGGCAAAAATCAGCTCAATACGTCCCCGGGCACCCTTGGGACTTTAAGAAAAATTCCAACTTTGAAAAGTGACCAAACCCAGCGTGGCACACCCTTGGGCGCGCTAGCTTGCTGCCTCTGGGAACAAAAATTTGGCCCAAAGCGGCGTGGCACGCTACCCATCGCGCACTTTTTTTTTTTTTTTTTACTCTCAAAACTAAGGTAAACATGTACGGGGTGTTACAAATATCCCTCAAAGTTGGAGTAGGAAAAGGGAAAACTTTCCCCTCAGCCGCAAGCTGCTTCTACTTTCCCTAGGTCTCATGTTGCAACGTCCTTTGCTCCTCCCTTAAAATCTTCTCTTTAGGGTGTAAATTTCATAGGTGGTGTATTTTTTACCCTCCTTCACTTTTGAGCTATCTTGAGTTGGGGGTCTATCGAAAACAACCTCTCTATCTCACCCCTGAGGTAGTGGTATGAACTATGTACACTTACCCTCCCTCGACCCCACTTAGTGGGAATATAATGGGTATGTTGTTGTTTGTTGTTCTTCACTTTAGATCTAGTTGTGCAACCCTCTAGTTTTTCCTTCGATCTCAATTTGCAAAATTCATCTTTTTAGGTTCATTTTTGTCTCCTTTTGGCTTTTTTCATCAAAACTACACAAAAACACTTTACATATCTAATAAATGATGCAATTAAGCAAAAATATGAGTATTAGTCCAATTTATCTAACAACCTTCATAGTAATTTTTTTATTTTTGTGCATTTTGATCATTTTACCCCTCCTCATAGTTGTATTTTTATATATTTTGGTATATACAATTTGCAAGAGTGCCTAGCAATTCCTATGGTTGTTGGTTGGTTTTTTTGTGAATTTTTAATTTTGTAATATTTTAAAGTTGATAGGGTTGATTTTTCTCAATATTTGGTAATTTAGATGTCATTTGAAGATTCTGTTAGTTCTGTTAGCTCCACAATGTCATTTTTGGGTTAGTAGAAATGTTGGTTTATGTCTCGAGGTGTTCGTATGCATTTTGTGTAGTCTGTTGGGATTTTAGATGTTTATGCCTTAGAGTTGACTTTTGTCAACATTCGATAATAGTGACCTTGACTTTTGTCAACATTAGATAATAGTGACCTTCGTGTGATATTGTTTGTTCCATTAATTATAGAATGTCAATATTTGTCTAGTAGCATAGTTGGTTGGTGTCATAGGATTCTGAGTGCATTCTGAGGGTCAATTTCATATTCAGATTTGTTTTGCTTCAGTTGTAGGTTAATGTTGTCTGGTACACTCGCACCTGTGACCCTTGGCCTGCACTAGTGATGTCACTCTTGTTGCCAAGCTTTCATCCCTATTATATTGGACTAGGTGGGAATGGTATGCTCATGTGGGAGGCATTCTGCAGCTGTGCTTCTATCGCTCTTGCGCTCCACTGCTGCGATAATGGACCTGCAATAGTGAAGTCTACTTTCTTAAGAGACATCTTCCATTGCGGATGATTCTTCCTCTTGTGTCATACCATGCCTATAGTTAGATCTCTGTAGGTGCGGGTATGTTGTTACCGAAATAGTGGGGGTTTTGTTTTTCATGCTATTTTTCATATCTCAATCTTTTTAGCTTGGAAACTCGGTTTTAGGAGATTCAAAAGGGGATTTTTGGAATTTTCTTGGTGGATAAGTTTCTAAACTCATATTTTAACATTTCTCAATTATTATTTCATGATTTCATCTTCAAATCTTGATTTTTAACTTGAAAATTTGGAGTTTTTCCAGTAAAGATAAGAAATAGTATTTTTTTGATTTCAAGGTCAATTTTAACTTTTTTTATAATGAGACTTCATATTTGAACTCTTAAAGTTATGAGTAAATTAATTTTTCAATAAAATCTATTTTTTTCCTGTAGGGGATTGGGTTGAATTTTGGATTGAGTTTTTGGATCCAGAATGGTAGTATTACAATATGGGTATAGTTGGACTCATAGAACTTGTTCTTGATAGATTGGGAGCATTTTGAAGCCATCTAGAATGAAAAAGCTAGTTTATGACTATTGGTTTCTTGTAGTAGTTCAGCTTTGAGGTAAGTTATGGCTTAAATTCTTTTCAACTTTTCTTGGTTGGGGACTTATCAAGTAATGCATACTAAGGGATTGGTACACTAGTAACTTATGGTGTTAATTTCGATGGATTCTTATTCTGATGCCTGAATTGGGGCTGATACCATGATAATGATATGAAATTGGGATTTCTTGCTTAATATTAGGGCTTGTAGTTTGTGTTCATGAGTTTATTGATAGTTTGAGATTCTATACATATCTATTTTATGTGGATTCATTATATCATTGAGCATGCATATTCATTTATCTCATGGATTAGAGTGGTACTATTGAGAGAATACTAATTTTTGAAAGAAAATTAACAACCTTATACTAATTTAGTCTAATGCATATTTTAGACAAAGAGATACAATCCTTTTCCATGCTTTAGGTTGATGCATATTCCATATAGAGAGCTATGATACTTCTGAGTTAATTCGTCTGAGGAATATTCTGATCAGGGTATATTCACCTTACATGTCCCATATAGGTCCTATCTCATAGAACATGACTAGAGTGGTTGCATATCGGTAAGTATTGGCCATTGCATATCATTTCATATTACTATATTACATCATTTTTGAATAATTATTGTATTTGAGATGATTCTTTGATATTTATTGATATTGAAATAATGGGACTTTTCTACGTAGAAGCTTATTTTACTATTCTTTATTTGATATAGTCCCAGCTTAAGCTCAATCGTCCTTTGATGCCTACTAGTTGCAGGTGGACTGTACTCATCCCATTTTTCCTGCATCCTTCTAATGCATATTCTTGCATGAGTGGTCCCTGCGGTTCATGATCGTGCATCTTGAAACATTGTGAGGTTGTGGTAAGCTCTCATAATCAGAATCTTTCCTAATTTAACCTATCTTTATTTCTCTCTATTTAGTTTTCCTCGGACAATATTGTATTTCGTTTGACAAAGGATTATAGTTGTTGCTCTTGTAGTTATGATAGTTGAGTCTTAGAGATTTTGTATTTCTTGTTTATTTTTATTTGAGATTATACTTTTATGTATGGACTCTAGTGAGTTCTCCTAGTCAGAGTCTTTCCTGGTTTAATCTATCTTTATTTCTATCTATTTAGTTTTCCTTGGATAATATTGTATTTTGTTTAACCTAGGATTATAATTGTTGCTTTGGCACTTATTATAATTGAGTCTCAGAGATTTTGTATTTCTTGTTTAGTTTCATTTGAGATTATACATAAGTTATTATCACTATTTCATATATGCATATGGATTTTAAACTATTGCCCTTATTCATTTATTCTGAGTTGCTAAGTGAGGCATACCTACGATGGATGGATTAAGGGTAGGTGTCATTATAACCCTTGGGATTTTGAGTCATCACAAGTTGGTATCAAAGCACTAGGTTCACAAGTCTCATGACTGCAAGAGCTAGTGTCTAGTAGAGTCTCACAGATCAGTATGATGATGCCCGTATCTATCTTCGAGTGTTTATGGGATATTTCTAAAAAATTCTACTCTTTGATTCCTTATCATGCTAGTTTATTCGATTCATAAATTCTATAATTTGTATGACATTCTCTCAATAGATGATGAGAATGAGATTAGCTAATATTAAGGGCGATGTGCCTGCACTCGCTTCTAGGGCTCCAACTAGGGGTCTAGTTCATGGCAGAGGTAGAGCACGAGGTGAAGCACCGGCTAAGGGACATTCTTGAGCAGCATCCCTAAGATAGATATTGAGATTGAGGTCGATGCTTATCAACTAGAGGTAGTAGGGTCTGCCTAGGTTCCATAGGGTTTTGTAAACACCTTAGTTTTGCATTATACAATGGTTGAATATTAAGATTTTTTGATGGTATAACTCATATATGAGCTCTATTTGCCACTCCTAATGGATCTCAAACTAGGGATAAGGTTTAGTCTATAGAACAGGTATCAGTTTAGGGTTTTCAAACACTTGGGGCACAACCAATTGCTACTGTGGCTCCACATATTGATGATTTGCCAATTAAACTTATTTCTCTATTGATTGTGGCTAGGTTGGTGCTGAGGGTTGAGTAGTAGAAAATGTTCAACAAATTCGTTAGGTTGGGTCCTCTCAAATTTAATGGTGCACCTTCGGAGGACGTATATAGGTTTTTGGATAGTTATCAGTAGAAATTTCTTAATTAAGGTTTGGTTAAGTCTTATGGTGTGGATTACACTACCTTTCAAATGGTAGGGAAAGCTAAGTAGTTGTGGAGATCATATCTTGATAGTAAACTAGTCAGGTTGACCTCTTATGACATGAACATAATTCTCCGAGGCCTTCCTTGGGAAGTTTGTACTTCGCAGCTTGAGGGAGCATTTGAGAGATGATTTTGAAAACTTAGAGCAGGGTACATTGATAATTACTGAGTATGAGACTTAGTTCCATGAAATATTTAGGCATGCCTTGATGAGTATTCCATCAGAGGAGAAGTGGATTATGAAATTTGTGAGGCGATTGACTACCCCTGTTCATTTGGCTAAAATGTAGTTGGTTTCTACAAGAGGTACCTTTCAGCGGATAGTGGACCATGCCAGGAGTATTGAGGGCATCATTCAAGATACGTATCGAGGTTACAACAAAAGTGCTTGTAGACATGGTAGTTTTAGTGGCTCATTATCTTAGGGTAGAGGCTTCTCAGGTAGGGGTTATCATTATTAGCCTAGTAGGCAAGTTCAGGCAATATTAAAATTTTGATTGGTGGTTATTCTAGATATAGTGGTTTGGGTGTCAAGAGTATAGGTTAGGTGTCTAAAGGTTCTCATTCTAGGATTTTAGGTCACGATGGGTACTCTGGCTTATCTGGGGAGCTATAATATTCCTTCCAGGCACAAGATGTTTTGATTATATTGAGTTAGGCCATATTGCAAGGAATTGCCCCAAACATGGAAAAAGTTGACAATTGTAGGGTTTTTAGACACAAACTTATTGAGCACCGGTACCACCGACTATAGGAGATGTGTAGAGTTGTAAAGGTTGTTCTTGGGGCGATGCTAGGGGTGGAGCCTAAGTGGCTTATGGAGGTGATAGTAGAGTTGCTCAATCCGGGGGCAGACATGGATAGTCTTATGTATTCCCTAATAGACCCGAGGTAGAGGCCTCTGATGCAGTTATTACAGGTATCCTCCTAATGTGTCATCAGACCTGCTTTAGTATTATTTGATCTTAGATCTACTTTCTCATTTATGTCAATGCATTTTGCTCTGGGTATTGATATGGTGTGTGAGTCCCTTGTTGCGCCTATTTGTGTTTCCACTCAAGTTGGTCATTTTTTAATTATGGATTGGGTGTAACAACACTATATTGCGACTCTTTTTGTGTAGGATACTTTGGGGAACTTGATTATTTTAGATATGGTAGATTTTGATGTGATTTTATGTATGTATTGTCTTTCACTGTATCATGCAATCTTGAATTATCATGCCAAGATAGTTATCCTAGTTATTTTGGGTGTTTTAATATTGGATTAGAATGGTAACCAAGGTTCGTATCCTAAGAAGTTTATTTTCTTTCTTTAGATTTGACAGATGGTAGGGAAGGGGTGTCTTTCTAATTTGGCATATGTGCATGACACTAGTTTTGACATGTCTCATGTAGAGTCAGTAAGGGTGGTTATGGAGTTTATGGATGTGCTTCCTGCTAATCTTTTGGGTATTCCTCCAAATAGAGACATTGATTTTGCTATTGTCTTAGAACCAGACATAAAGCCCATCTTTTTTCCTCCTTATAGGATGGCTCTGACAAAGATCAAGGGGTTGAATGACTAGTTATAGGATTTTTTTAGTATGGGGTTCATTAGACCTAGTGTTTTACCTTAATGTTTTCCAGTACTATTTGTGAAGAAGAAGGATGGGTCTATTCCCATGTGTATCAATTATCAATAGTTGAACAAGGTGATCATCAAGAATAAGTATTAGATTTCTTGTATTGATGATATTTTTATTAGCTTCAGGGTGCTTAGATGTTTCAATGATTGACATGATATCGGGTTACCATAAGTTTAATATTAGAGATTTAGATATCCCTAAGAAGGATTTTAGGACCCGATATGGTCATTATGAGTTTTTTGTGATTTAATTTGGATTAACTAATGCCCCAATGACATTTATAGAGTTGTTGAATGGAGTTTCTCGACCTTATATTGATTCCTTTATTACTATGTTCATTGATGATTTCTTTGTGTATTTCAAGAGTGAGGCAGACCATATGAAGCATTTTAGGATTATGCTTCAGAGGTTGAGGAATAAGAAGTTATTTCTTAAGTTCTCAATGTGTGAGTTTTACTTGAGTTCTATGTCATTCTTCGGGCATGTCTTGTCCAAGGATGGTATTATGGTCGATCTGACCAAGGTTGAGGTGCTTTGGAATTGGTCTAGATCTACTTCTCCTATCGAGATCTGTAGTTTTATTGGGTTAGCAGGCTACTACAGACAGTTCGTACAATGCTTCTCTACTATTGCAGCTTCTTTGACTAGATTGACTGAGAAAAATATTGTTTTTGGGTCGTTTGATGAGTGTGAGGAGAGCTCTCTAAAGCTCTAGATTTTGTTGACTTTAGTACCTATCTTGACCTTACCTTTGAAAGGTAAAGGTTTACCGTGTATTGTGATGTGTTGGGAGTTATCCCTAGTAGTGTTTTAATGCATAATGGAAAAGTGATAGTCTATGTTTCAAGACAAAAGAAGACCTATGAGAAGAACTATCGTACTCATGATTTGGAGTTGGCAGCAGTAGTGTTTGTCTTGAAGTTATGGAAGCATTACTTGTATGGAGTTCACTGTAAGGTGTTCACCAATCATCGCAACCTATAGTATATTTTCAACGAGAAAGATTTGAATTTGAGACATCGTAGACTTGTTGAAGGACCATGATATTAGTATTCTCTATCATCTAGCCAAGGCCAATATAGTATAAGATGAATTTTGTAGGAAAGCAATAAGTATGGATAATCATACTTCATTAGTGGATGAGGATTGACCTTTGTCTATGGATGTTAAGTATTTGGCCAATAGTTTCATGGGACTTAATTTTCTAAGTGAGGCAGAGTTCTTGGTTGTGTTGACACACCATCCTTGTTTATAGAGACAACTAGGGATAAGCAGTCGAGGATGGAAAGTTGTGTATCATTCAATATAAGGTGTTGAGTGGAGAAGCTAAGGAAGCATTTCTTGATCTGGAAGGTGTTTTGAGAATCAAGGGTTAGATTTGTGTTCCTAGAGTGTGAATTTACTATGTTGATCATGGAGTAGGCTCACAGTTCGAGGTATTCTATTCATCTGGAGTAGTAAAGATGTATCATGACTTAAAGCAACACTATTTATGGTTTAGGATTAAGAGGGATATCATAGAGTTTGTGGCTAAGTGTTTAAATTGTCAGCTGGTGAAGTATGAGCCCCATATATCGGGTGGTATGACTCAGAGGATGTCTATACCTTAGTCGAAGTGCAAGTACATCACTTGGGATTTCGTGGTTGGTTTGCTTCAAACATTGGGGATGTTTGACTCAATTGGGGTGATTGTGGATAGAATTACCAGATTAGCTCATTTTATTTCAGTGAAGGTTAACTATAATATGAATAGGTTAGCTAAGATCTACATTTGAGAGATAGTATAGTTGCATGGTGTGCCAGTTTTGATTATTTTAGACAAAGGTACTTAGTTCACTTTTCATTTTTAGAGTTCTATGATTCGAGAATTGGGTACTCAGTTGGAGATAAGTACTCCTTTCAGCCACAAATAGACGGTTAGTGGGAGCATGCTATTCAGCTTTTGAAAGATATGCTTCATACTTGCATGATTGATTTCAGTAGTCCTTGGGACCAGTTCTTGCCTTTGGTGGTGTTTACCTATAATAACAGTTACCATCTCAACATTCAAATGGGATCATTTGAGGTTTTGTATGGGAGAGAGTGTAGATCTCTGGTTGAATGGTTTAGATAGGAAGACTAGGAAGTTGAGATAAAAGAATATCATGTGAAGGTTTAATGGAAGCATCATCTAGTTGAGGAGGCTGTGTGGGAGATTGAGTCAGACAAGAATAGTAGATATCCCAAGTTTGTTGATAGTTTAGGTATTTTTCTTACTCTTATGTTTGAGGATAAACGTGTTTTTTAGTGGTGGATGATGTAACAACCTTCATAGAAATTTTTGTGTTTGTGGTTTGCAGGATAGCGTAGCATTATTTCCTAGGTAGTTTGTCATGTTCTATGTGAGTGTTTCATTTAGGAAGGTTTTGAGGTTGATAGGTTTGACTTTTTGTCAACATTTGGTGATTTAGACATCATATGAAGATTTTGTGTAACACCTTGAAAATCCAAACTAAGTTAAGGACTATACTTCAAGTACCTTTATAACCAAACTCTATGATTTGGTAGTATGAGAAGTGATTAAGACATGAAGTAAGGCAACAAGTAACTCCTAGCTCATAGCCAAGTTGAAAGCTTCCTTACCGATTGAATTCTTGTGTTGAATCTTTTTATAGTCAATTTCAAACAGGTATAACTCTTAGATAGTGAAGAGGTTTTGAGCACAAGACCAAACAAATGAAAGATCTTTGAGTCTTCTTTCTAATGTTGTTGACCATTTGTTAATCCAATATCAGAGTAAGTTATGCTTAGATTACAAGAAGGTGTTTGTCTGCCAGAGTGTGACGCCTCAGTGTGACCAATCGTCACACTTGTGATGGTCCGTCAAGGTAAACCGTTTGTCTTAACTAGTAATACCAAAATTTGGTTAGGTTTTGATGGTTCGGAGTGATGGTTCATCAAGGGTTTGGCAGTTCGTCACCTGAACCGTCAGACGGGAATTGACTGCACTGTTAACACATTTTCTATGGGTTGTTTGGTCTTTTCCCACTCTTTTAACACCAAAACTACATCATTTTAACTATCCTTAAGCTGAATAGTAATCCTAAACTAACCCAAATCCCTCATTCCCTAAAAAAAATCAGATCTACACTTAGCCCAAAACAGAGAAAAGAGGTAATTTTCTTCTCCAAGGCCTTCCCTAATGGTTTTTCAACTTCAAGCTCCAACCCAAAGATTTCACCAAGGGTTTTACTTTCAGGTATGTGTTATTTCATCAATCGGTTTCCTTTCACCCATTGAGTCCGAAAGTTAACTCAATTCCTTAGTTTAATTCTTCAGAGCCTAAGGTTTCATGAACATTATGAATTCCTCTGTGCTTCAGTTTCTTATGCTGAATTAACCTTGAATACATGTTTTCCTTATAGTTTAGAATATTTTTGAACATGTAATCTGTGAACACTCAATATATTGCATAAGTCATGATTTTGGACATGTGTTAAGAAATTCACCATCCTATTCAGATTATAGAATTCTCATAGGTAGCTGAATTCTTCATAGATGGTGGGTTATGAAAACCCGATGACTTAAGATCTCATGCATTGTTAGTTGAACACTCAATCATTCAGGTTCATATGATTTAGAATGCTTTCAGATAAAGCACTTAGCTTTTAGTCTCTTAACATCAGTATTATTGAGCTATTCAATATATTAGTTTATATTCAGTTGGGAGTAGTACTTAGCACTGAAAGGATGTTGGGATGAATGATCACCCGTTAGTCAGACTGAGACCTTTTAGTAGAAGTCCCTTAGTCCCAGAACTACAACGCCGCCTTATGTTCTAAAGGGTCACCCATCAGACCAGACATGACACCTTAGTCTTTTTTGGATAACAATTTAGTGGATCCACGTCAGTCAGTGTTCGTACCCTTGGCAAGTTATAGAGCACTCTTCTATCTAGGGTTACAGGTTGGGCCCTTGTTAGCTCTGACTGGGGTATGTCGGTTAATGGTAGCTCCCACAGTTCAGACTTAGATATTGATGGACCTTGTATTTAGTTTATTCAGTGTATTATATAGTTACATGTTTATTACTTGGTCATTGCATCAGTTTACATCCTTCAGTTCTATGTTCAATTTGTCATATCATCTTAGCATATTCAGTTCATATAGTGTAGTGTATATCTCATATGCTTAGTACATTCAAAGTACTGATCGCATACTTTCTTTTGCGTTATGTTATTTTATAATATCGGTTCAGACACGCAGCATCCATCTCACGATTAGCATGATCTCTTATCATCTCAGTACTAAAGTTTGGTGAGTTCTCATATTTCGAGGATAAGACTTATGTTTACTTTCTTTATTCAGACATTCAATTTTCAGACAGTTAAAGTTAGTTGGGGGCTTGTTGTAACACCCCGTATGTTTTCGAACCTAGTTAATGCCCGTAACATTCATGGAAATATTTAAACATGAGAGATTTGATGAATTATACATTAAAATTTGTGGTCTTAAGCCATTGGGACAAATGAGGCCCAAACATCATCAAAAGACTTGGCCCAATGGGGGAAAAATGATCCAATCTTCCATTTGACTAATATACCATGCATTTAATTCCAAGAGTTGGATAAGAGTGATTTGAGGGACCTATATATATGAGGAAAAATCAGATTTTATTTCATTGTGACATCCATGCCATTTCTAGAATTATCCCAAATATTTCCTTATCTCACACAAACCCTAGGCCTTTATCTTTGTGGACAAGATCACCTTTGTACAAGACATGATAAGTGTTTATTACTATGGTTTAGTATATGATATGTTTAATATGGTGCATAAATCATGTTGGTTGTGTTGGCAAAGTCTTGGACAGTGTGCTATGTGTAAAACTATCTATTTTTGCAATCGGAGAATAGTTTTGTCTTGTAAACTTGAACATGGACTTGTGGTCTTGAAGGAAGTGAACTTGATGGATTCAATATTGACATGTGAGATGTGATTATAGTCTTACCTTGTTTTTTCCTTGTGTATAATGTTTGGAATTGTTATTGTGAAATTGGTTATGGATTTGGTGACGTATTGACCAAGAAGTGTAGTTTTGGGTGTTGTTTATGTGTGTTATGAGACCATGGCTGATTATTGTTTATGTGTGTTGTGAGACCATGGATGATTATTGGCGTTCAAGATAATCAAAATATGTCAAAAGAAGTTTAGTTATGATCATGTACCATTCATTGCATTAAAAGACCAAAAAGAGACCAATTTGGACCAAAATGGGCATCCGCCCCCGCAGACGAGGGCACCTGTGGGCGCAGATGCCAACGCAGGTGCCTCTGGCATCTGCCAAAGGCCACCTGTGGGCGCACCTCATCCACCTGCGGGCGCAGGTGGCTTCACAGGTCAGCCCCAGGTTCGGTTTTGTATGTTTTCGCATCTATTTGACCCCCGAAGGCCCCTATACCCTTTTTGGATGTAATTATCAACTTGTGATGCCATTTTAATGACTTTAAAGGGTCGTATGGAGGTATGTTGGACTATATTAAGTATGTATTTTTGTTCATAAGTTGTGATGAGGCACGTTGATAGGGTAATTGTGACGGAATGTTAATAAGGAAGCGTAAAGGGTAACCGTGGTGTGAAATGTTATTGTTTTATGATGTCTTGGTCTATGTGTGGTATGTTATGGTGTTTATGGTATGATAATGACATGTATTTTACTGTGAAGGACGAAATGATGCTATATAGAAGTCACGTAACTCATTGTGACACTTATACATTTGTAAAGTAGTTGATTGTTAACGTACGTCGTTATATACTTGTGTTGTAGAGTGAAACATAATGGAGGAAGCTGGACTATTGTATCCCCATATAGGCTTGTGTATTCATAGTGAGACGACAAGTTATGTAAGGTTACTTTCTCCGTATCTTTCTGCAGCATAGAGTATTCACCTTGTTATGGTACTTACTAATGTCCGAAGTGTTCTAAAGTATCCCAGTTCAGGTTGAGATATATTGTTATTCACATGTGTCCTATTCTTAGATGGATTATGATTCTCTTATCTCTTATTTATTGACTGAAGTTCCAAAGCTCTCATAATGTTGCAATTTCTAAAAGAACTATCCCAACGAGAGTAAGATGTAAAGAGAATCTATTTATTCTTGAATAGCATTTCCAATTATGTCATGTTCCAAAAGTCCAATAAGATTATGATTATCTTTGTACCAATCTCTCACAAGCAAAAGTAATGAAGGAAGTAATGTGTAAGCTAATGTATCTATCTCTCACAAGTAAAGGTATCAATCTTACAAGAGTAAAGACGTGAAGTAATATATGTATGTGTCCCAAGTTTCAAGAATGTTTCAGTCGCAAGGTATCACTCTTAGAACGGAAGTAAGAATAATAAGAGATATAATTGATAAGTAATCTTGGGTGGTATCCCAGGGGTTAAAATACCTAGCATGGGTCGATCCCAATGTAACATAAGAACGTCCCAGGGGTCAAAGTACCTAGCATGGGTTAATAACATCCCAGGGGCGACACAAAAGCCTAGCATGGGTTATCAAAGTACATCCCAGGGGTCAAAGTACCAGCATGGGTTAATAACATCCCAGGGGCGACACGAAAGCCTAGCATGGGTTATCACAGTACATCTCAGGGGTCAAGGTACCTAGCATGGGTCAATAACATCCCAAGGAAGACACGGAAGCCTAGCCTGGGTTACCACAGTACATCCCAGGGGTCAAAGTCACGAAAGCCTAGCATGGGTTAATATAACATCCCAGGGGTCAAAGTACCTAGCTTGGGTTAATCTCATCCCAGGGGAGACACAACAGCCTAGCATGGGTAGAACAATAAAGATAAACATATGTGAAGACAAGAGACGTAAAAAATGTAATGTACAGGGTTTCTCACATACAGAAAGAGAGTTTATTCACATTGACTATTTCTCTTACATTGTATCCATTGTTGTTATTATGTATGATGCCGTTCTTATGAGACTTACATACTCAGTACATTCTTTGTACTGACCCCTCTTGGGGGACTTACTTTAATTGTTGCAGGCGCAAGAGCTAGTAGACCTCCTCTATAGGTTGTGGATCATTTTGCAGATTTTTGGTGAGCTCCAGTTGGTTCGGGGCTCTCCGAGTCATAGTTGTACATTTGTTTTGATGATGTAAATGTTGCATAAAGTGGGGAATTATCCCAACTTTAAGTTGGTCTTGTAGATGCATCTGTTAGAGGCTTTTGTAGACATATGTGGATATATGAATGTTGAATGTAAGAGATGATTGCCCATTTTGACTTGATGGCCCCAACGACCAAGTTTTATATATATATAGCATATGTTTCCATGTCCATGACTTCCGCATAGTTGCATGAGGTATAATAAGATTCATACGAGGATATGCATACGAATATAGATGAGCAAAGATTGGTTCTCTCGGGCCATATCGGCTTCGGGTGCCAGTCCATACCGAATGGGATTCGGGGTGTGACACTTGTCCTAACAACTCATCTTAGTAGAGGCTTTCAGACAGAAAGTAGATGTTTAGTTTTATGATATGTTAGGTGATTTCGGTTGTGATTCAAACATTGAAATTTGGTTTTGATTATTCTTAGATCATTCAAAATTTAACTTCCGCACAATACTATTTATTTTTATCTAGTATTCTTAGTTTTATTCAGGTCATGGGTTATCTTGGGGTCACTTGTGACACTAAGAACCATGTTACGACTACAAGGTAGTATCGATTCGTATCAAACTTGGTATCAGACCATCTGCTGTAAAGTGTCCTAGGGTGTCTAAAAGACATGTTAAGTAGAGTCTTATACAAGGATGTAAGGAATACCACATTTATGAGTTAGAGTCTATGAAACATTTTAGGAAATATTTCCCTTCTTTCATTATCATATCATGCGATAGAGTGTGAACTCTATTTAACCTCTTTCTAACTTGTGTTGTACGCATCTATAGAAAATACCTCCCTAAAGAGCAAATAGAATGAGAAACAAAAATAGGAATGGTAACAGGAATGGAAACCATCAAGCACCACCAACTCCAGCAGACTCTTTCAATGAAAAAGTCTCTCATGCCGCGTTCAGGGCTGCTTTCCATATGCTAGGTCAAGCCATAATCACCTAGGTTAACCAGTAGGATGTTGGACCAGTCAACCCGTATGGTAATACAACAATGACTAGATTCTGGGAATTCACTCAGTTAAAATCTCCCGAATTCCATGGTTCTAAGAATGAGGAGGATCCGCATGAGTTCTTTGTTTACATTCAGAAGGTCACTCAGATCATGGGTGTCACTCTAATTCAGAGTGCATATTTAGTTGCTTATCAGTTAAAAGGAGTGGTTCACACTTGGTGTAAGAAGCATAAGGAAGTTAAGGGTGGAGATGCAGGTCCAGTAGATTGGGATGAGTTCATAGCTGCATTTCTGGACAGATTCTTCCCACTTAAATTAAGGGAATCCAAGATTCAAGAGTTTATTAAAGTGAATCACGGTAACATGAGTGTGAAGGAGTACTCCTTTAAGTTAACTCAGCTTTCAAAGTATGCTCCGACAATGCTGGCTGATCCTAGGGGTATGAGTATGTTTGTATCGGGTGTTTTTGAGGATGTGGTTAAAGTGGGTAGAAATATTATGCTTGTTAAGGAGAAGGACATCTCTAGATTGATGACTTATGCCTAAAATATATAAGAGAAAAAAATTATAGAGAAGGAAAGAGAGTGTAAGAGGGCCAGAACATGTAGCTTTAACTTTTCTCAACAGAGGTCAGATGGTGCTAATTGTTCTCAGTTCCATTAGAGATCTTCAGCTCCAACCCCATCCTCTGCTAGTTCCCTAGTGCCTAAGTTTAGACAGCATCATCAAGATAGGGCACCAGGCTCTATGTCCCAGGGCAGTGTCACTAGTGGACGTACTCATCCAGTTTGCAAGAAGTGTGGTACGAACGAACAAGGCAAGTGTATGGGTCAGCAGTAGTAATTGTTTTGGGTGTGGCAAGCCAGGTCAAAGGTTGAGAGAGTGTCCAGCCGCTTCACACCAAGGTAGGGATGTTTGCCAGCAGAATCAGACTAACTCTTCAGCAGCTTCAGTAGATTGCCTGACTAAGTAGGGTACCTCATCTAGTGCATGTGGCGGCCAGTGCCAAAATAGATTTTATGCACTTCAGACTTGACTGGATCAGGAGGGTTCTCCTGATGTAGTAACTACTACATTGTGAGTTTTTAATATTGATGTATACGCGTTGTCAGACCCTAGAGCCACACTTTCTTTTGTAACCCCTTATATCCCCTTATAAAGCAATAGACTTTAGTGTCATTCTAGAAACCCTCTCAAAACCTTTCTTTGTCTCTACTCATATTGGTGATTCAATCATAGCCAGACGGGTAAACAGAAATTGCCCTATCACAGTTTCTCAGAAAGTCGCCTCAGTTGAACTTGTAGAGTTAGATATGATAGACTTTGATGTTATTTTTGGCATGGATTGGCTACATTCTTATTATGCCTCAGTCAATTCTAGAAATCGAGTAGTTCAGTTTTAATTTCCTAATGAACCAGTTTTAGAGTGGAAGGGTAGTACCTCAGTGCTTATAGGTTTATTTGTCTCTTACCTCAAGGCCAGAAAAATGATTTCCATAGGGTGTATCTACCATCTTTTTTGGGTTAATGATTTAAAGTCCAAGACACAAAATCTTCAGTCATTCGCAGTGGTTAATAAACTATGAGAAGTTTTTCTCAAAGATCTGCTCGTAGTTCGTCCCGAGCAAGAAATTGACTTGCGAATAGATCTTCTTCCAGATACCCAACCTCTTTCAATTCCATCTTATAGAATATCTCCAGCTGAGCTTATGGAATTAAAGAAACAACTAAAATATCTTCTAGATAGAGATTTTATTAGGCCCTGCATCCTCCATGGGGTGCTCCAGTTCTTTTTGCGTGTAAGAAACATGATTCTCTTAGAATGTTCATCAATTACTGTCAGTTGAACAAAGTCACAATCAAAACAAATATCCCATTCCTAGGATTAATGAGTTGTTCGACCAGCTTCAGGGTCATATCTAGGTATCATCAACTCAGAGTCAAAGAATATGACTAAGATAGTCATCGAAACTAAGTATGGTCACTTTGAATTTATCGTTATGTCTTTTGAACTAGCGAATTCTCCTGCATCTTTTATGGACTTACTTAATAGAGTGTTCAAGTAGTACTTGGATGTATTCGTCATTGTCTTCATAAATGATATCCTTGTTTATTGTGGGAGTGAGAATGAACATGGATTCCATTTTAGGATTGTCTTGATGACTATCAAACATCGTCAATTATTTGCTAAGTTCAGTAAATGTGAATACTGGTTGAAATCAATAGCTTTTCTTGGTCATATCATTTTTGGTGAGGGCATCTAGGTTGATCCTAAAAAGATCGAACTAATTAGAAATTGGCCTAGAACTATTTCTCTATCAGATATTAGAAGTTTCTTGGGTTTAGCTGATTACTATTGACAGTTTGTTGAAGTATTTTCATCTATTGCATCTCCTATGTCCAGATTGACTCAGAAGAAATTCTAATTTTAGTGGTCCAATTCTTGTAAGAAAAGTTTTTAGGAATTAAAGACTCGAGTCACCTCCGCTCTAGTTTTGGCTCTGCCAAAGAGTTTAGATGGACTTATGGTTTATTATGATGCTTTTAGAGTTGGTCCTTGGTTGTGTGTAGATACAACATGTCAAGTTTATAGTATATGCCTCTAGACAATTCAAGCCTCATAGAAGAATTACCCAACTCATGATCTTGAGTTGGCAGTAATTGTTTTTTCTTAAAGATTTGGAGGTATTATCTTTATGAAGTTCATGTAGATGTGCTCAGTGATCATAAGAGCCTTTAGTATGTGTTCAGTCAAAAAGATCTGAATCTTCATCAAAGAAAATGACTAGAGTTGTTAAACGATGATAATATGAGTGTCTTATATCATCCAGGTAAAGCCAATGTTGTAGCTGATGCTCTTAGAAGGTTGTTTATAGGAAGCGTTTCTCATGTAAAGGATGAGAAAAAAGATTATTTCAGGAAGTTCACAGGCTTGCTATATTAAGAGTTCGGTTGGTTGATTCGGCCGAAGGTAGTTTCTTAGTTAATAATGGCTTGAAATCTTCTTTAATAGTTGAGCTGAAAGAAAAGCAAGATAGTGATACTATTTTGATTAAGCTTAAAGGAGTTGCCCAAAGTTAGAAAGTTGAGGTTTTCTCCTAAGGGGGCGAAGGTGTTCTTCGTTGTCAGGGCAGACTTTGTGTTCCATATGTTGATGACTTGAAGCAGTGGATGTTGACAGAAGCTCATAGTTCTTAGTATCCTATTAACCCCGGAGCCACTAAGATGTATCTTGATCTATAGGAAGACTATTAGTGGAATGGCATGAAGAAGGATATCACAGAATTTATGGCTTGGTGTCCAAATTGCCAGCAGGTTAAGGTTGAGCACCAGAAACCTTGTGGTATAATTCAAGATATTAGTATTCTTACATGAAAGTGGAAAGTGGTTAATATGGATTTCATTACTGCGTTGCCTCATACTCGCTGACAACATAATTCTGTTTGGGTGATTGTAGACCAAATGAATAAGTCAGCATATTTCCCGCTAGTTAACACTTTAGATTTAGCCTAAGATTATGCTAGACTCTATTTTAGGGAGTTGTTGAAATTTCCTGGAGTTTCTTTGAGCATCATCTCCGATAGGGGTACTTAGTTTACTTCTCAGTTCTAGAAGACATTTCAGAAGGATCTTGGTACCCAAGTTCATCTCAACATAACTTTTTATCCGCATACAGATGGTCAGGTAAAACGGACCATTCAGACCTTAGAGGATATGTTGAGATCTTGTGTGATTGATTTTAAGGGTAGTTAGGATGATCACTTCCCATTGATTGAGTTTGCCTATAACAACATCTATCACTCCAGTATTTAGAAGGCCCCATTTGAAACACTTTATGGTAGGAGGTGTAGATCTCTAATTAGATTTTTTAAGGCTGGTGAAGCTACTTTGATAGGGCCTAATTTAGTCCATGAGGCAATGGAAGTAGTTCAATTGATTAAAGAGAAGCTGTAGACCGCTCAGAGTCATCAAAAATCCTATGCAGATGTGAGGAAGAGGGAACATGAGTTCACAATTGGTGATACGGTTTACTTAAAGGTTTCACCCATGAAAAGGGTTAAGAGATTTTATAAGAAAGGGAAACTCATTCACCATTATGTTGGTCCTTATAAGATTTTGAGTCATGGTAGAAATATGGTTTATGAGTTAGACTTGCTTGCAGACTTAGCATCGTTGCACCCTATTTTTCATGTGTCTTTATTAAAGAAGTGCATTGGTGATCCAACCTCAGTTTTATCTTTAGAGAGAATGGGTGTAAAAGATAAAGTTTTTTATGAGGAGGTCCTAGTTGAGATTCCTGACCGTTAGGTTCGTACGTTAAGGAAAAAAAATTCCTTCAGTGAAGGTTCTTTGGAGAAATCAGCTAGTTGAGGTAGCTACTTGGGAAGCAGAATCTGATATGATGACCAAGTACCCCCATCTCTCGCTTCAAAATCAGTTTCAGCTTGAGGTAATAGTTTTCTCTTAATTAATTCTTTCAGTCTCATGTCACTCAATCATTCCCATGCCATAACATGCATTCATGAGTTCAATTCAGTCCATGTTTCAGCTATGGATTCAGTTATCATGTTAGTATTTAGCTATTAGAACTTGATGTTGGGATTGTAGCTCTTCCATACTCTTTCAGCTAAGTTAGTTATAATTCAGGGATGAATGACCCCAAGGGGGAGATATTGTTACACCCCAAAAATCAAAACTAAGATCAAGATAGTACTTCAAGTACATTTAGAACCAAACTCTATGATTTGGTAGTATGAAAAGTGATTTATACATGAATTAAGGCCACAAGTAACTCCTAGCTCATAGCCAAGTTGAAAGCTTCCTTACCGATTGAATTCTTATATAAAATCTTTCTATAGTCGAACTCAGACATGTATAACTCTTAGATTATGAGGAGGTTTAGAACTAAAGACCCACCAAATGAGAGGTTTTCATGTTTACTGTACAGCACTGCAACCATTAGTTAATCCAATATCGGAGTAAATGTTATACTTAGTTAACCAAAAGGTGTTTGTCTGCTAGAGTGTGATGGCTTAGTGTGATGAAGAGTCACACTTGTGATGCTCTGTCAAGATAAACCGTCAGGCTTAAATAGTAAGACCAAAATGTGGTCATGTTTTGATAGTTCGGAGTGATGGTTCATCAAGGGTTTGATGGTTCGTCGCCTGAACCGCCAGATAGGAATGTTCTACACTGTTAACATATTTTCAAAGGGCTTTTTTGTCTTTTCCTACTCTTTTAACATTAAAACTACATCATTTTATCTATCATAAAGATTAATATTAAGCCTAATCTAACCAAAAATACCTCATTTCCTCAAAAATTAGATCAACACTTAGCCAAAAATAGAGAAAAGAGGCGAATTTCATCTCCAAGGCAAGAATTAGGGTTCTTCAACTACAGGCTCCAAACCGAAAGATTTCATCAAAGTTTTTACTTTTAGGTATGTGGGATTTAATCAATGTGTTTCCTTTCACCCATTGAGTCCTGAAGTTTACTCAATTCCTCAGTTTATTTCGTTCTTCTAAGCTTAGGGTTTCAAGAACATTATGAATTCCTTTGTGCTTAAGATTTTCATCATGAATGAACCTTGAATACATGTTTTCCTCATATTTGTGTACTTGTAATCCCTGAAACATATTGCATAATCCATGAATTTAGACCTATATTAAGAAATTTCCCATCCTATTCAGATTAAAGAACTGTCATGGGTATTTGCATTCTTTAAAGATGGTGGGTTATGAAAACCCAATGACTTATCATATCTTACATTGTTAGTTGAACACTCAGTCTTTCAGGTTCATATGATTTAGAATGCTCTCAGACAAAGCACTTAACTTTTAGCCTCAAAACATCGACATTATTAAGCTATTCGGTGTATCAACTTATATTCAGTTGGGAGTAGTACTTAGCACCAACCGGACGTAAGGATAAAGGCTCACCAGTTAGTTAGGTTGAGACCATTAGTAGAAGTCCTTACGTCTAAGAACTATGGGACCATTGTATGTTCTAAAGGGTCACCCGTTAGTGGATCCATGTAATTCAGTGTTCATACCCTTAGCAAGGTATAGAACACCCTTCTAGCAGGGGTTACAAGTTTGGCCTCGATTAGCTCAGACTAGGGTATGTTGGTTTTTTATATCTCCCACATTTATGACTCAGATATTGCATGATATTGTATTTTTTTTCTTTAGTATTTTATATAGTTACATGTTTATTACTTAGTTATTGCATTAATTTACATCCTTGTGTTTTACATTCAGTTTATCATGTCATCTTCATCATATTTAGTTCATATAGTGTAGTACATATCTCATATGCTCAGTACATTCAAAGTAATGAACACATACTTTCTTTTACACTATATTGATTTATAATATAGGTTCAGACTCTCAGCATCCAGCTCGCGGTTAGCACAATCTTCTATCATCTAAGCAGCAAAGTTTGGTGAGTCATCATATTTCGAGGACATGACTTATACTTACTTTCTTTTTTAAGTCATTCAGTTTTACGACAGTTAGAGTTAGTTGGGGCTTGTCCTAGCAACTCATATTTGTAGAGGCTTTCAAACAGATAGAAGATGTTCAGTTTTATGTTATGTTAGGTGATTTCCATTTAGATTCAAACATTAACATTTGGTTCAAATTATCTCATATCATTCATACTTTAGCTTCTGCACAGTATTAATCAGTTTTATACAGAATTCTTAGTGTCATGCCAGGCCATGGGTTAGCTTAGGGTCACTTATGACTCAACGCACGGCATTACGACTACAAGGTAGTCTCAGGTCGTGACATTTTATTAGTTCTATTAGCTTTTCAATGTCATTTTTGGGTTAGTAGTGTTGTTTTTTTTTCATTATAACACCCTAAACTTTCATGCTAAGAATTGAACAATTCTAAGTTTATAGTAAGACCTGAACCCATTGATTTTTAATTATACATATGTGTTAAGTTAAATTTTATGTGTGATGATAATATTGGATTTGATACAAGGGATTAAGAAACCCCTAACACAAAGATTAGTTGAAAATTCCTCTATTGATGAAGTTCTCGTACAAGATTCTACTAGGGTCAATTATACACGATCATTCCTCCCATAATATGAAGCATTATTTGTCCCAACTTCTATCAAATCTAAGGTTTTTGAGTCTTCTTTTCCATGGCACTGACCATTCGTCAATCTGAGTGCGGAGCAAAAGGTTATGGGTATTTTATAAAAGTACTGTCAAACAGTGACCATCGAAGGCCCATTCCATGAATCGTGATTGGGTTTCACGGATCATACCATAGTCTGTAGTTTTTGTGCAGCAGGTAGAATGTTGTCTATTGGTAGCAAGGCTCAAATGATGGACTATCCATCAGTTTCACTGTCCGTAGACAATATAAATTTAAGAATTTCCTTCAAAATTCTAACATCAACTTATGCTCTTGTCTATAGTTAGATTAAAAACTCATCTTTAGGGTTCAAAAAAGGTTCTTATGGTCCTTCTTCATCCAAGAACAAATTCTTCTTGGATATTTGGAGCAATTAAAGCTATGTAAGAATTTAGTGAGGAAAATACATTATTTTCATGCCAGGATTTTTAAATTAATGATAGTTGAAGTTCAAGTTAGGATTTTAACCTCATATCTTTGATTTCATTGTTATTTAGACATGAAGAATCATTGAAAATTGTAAAGTAGTAATCTTTTCCTTAAACCCTTGACACTTTAATTCATGTTTCGAATAAATTATGAGAAAGAGAGATTTACTCTTGATTCACTCAATGGCCAAATTATATTTTCAGGGAATTTCTTTTTACCTATTTCTTAGGTTCTATTTTAAAAGAAAGTTTAGTCACTTTGATGATTCCTTACGAAAGCTTGCAAATTATTCTTACAAAAATAAATATACTTTCCAAAAAAAAATTGTCTTTTATAATGAAAACTTAGAACAACAAGTATATTTCAGATAGTTGTGAGTTTGATCAAAGTCGCATTCCATGATTTAATATAGATTTTACATGATACTTGTATGAGCATAAGTAATTATAAAGATAGTTTTGGGAGAATTACTTAGCACCGAGAGGACATGGGTTCAAATAACACTTGTCCCATATCTATGTTTCCACTTTAGGTTATGTTAAACCACATGGGTGCTCCCCATCCTAAATAGGTGTAACACTATAAATCCTTTACCGTGGACTGGGGTCCACATGGTTTTATCTTGATATAATGGGGTGCGCAAGTGCAATTCCCATAGTGGAATCATAGATGACTCAGAGAGGGTGCATAAGGGAAAATAATTTATATATACAATAATAAAATATCAAAGTTGTAAATAATAAAAGAAGACGTTAGGCCAACAAACGTAATATATATGCCCAAGAAATAAAAAAATCCAAACATAACTCAATATCAAAGCTTGAATTATATTGTTCCCCAGCAGAGTCGACATTTGTTACACCCCTATTTCTTACCTACCAGCAAGGTAGTTTTTTTAAAAAATTATTTTTTCCAATAAAAGTCACTATTTTTAAAAGGGATTACTTATTTAATGAGTCTCCACTTTGAATTGAGTTTTGGTGTCCAAGTCAACTTATTCGGATTTCTTATTAAAAGGATATTTTACTTTTTTAATCATCGATTTTTGGACAATTAGATTTGTAGGTGAATCAAGGGTACGCATTATGATTTTATCTTCTTGTTAGTAGTGTGAGTTTACAAAAGAGTAAACAAGCTAAACAAACAACATAAATAATTAAAACAAAATAAAGATTAAGAGCAAATCTAAATGGTTGTGTAGCTTGTAACACTTCAGCCACCAATGAGTAGTGCCCCCAAATACTCGGTGAGCAAGTATTGTAATAAGTAGTAATCAACAATTGAAGAAGTATAGAGAACTTAAGAGCAAAGCTAGAAGATATTATTGCTTGAAAGTAAAAAGGAAAGAAATTTGATCCCTTTACAAAGGGGGAGGGGGTGACTACTTATAAGGTACAACGACTACCTCTGGCAATAAGAGAGTTCCACTTTAACCCTACAGTACATCAACCATTGGACGATGGCAATTTTTCCTTGATCTGTTAGAGGATCCCATCCCAATATCATGTGTCTAACGCGGATCAGCCATGGTAGCCTGTGCACTTGAGACGCCTATCACATTGTCCTTCTATTTTTCATTTAGCATGTCGTCGCCATCTATTTGTAACACCCCGTACATTTTGGAGTCTAGCTGACTACCGTAACAATTATGGAAATATGAAAACATGAGAGATTTGATGAATTATGTATTGAATTGTGGGCATTTAAAGGTCTTGTACAATTGGGCCCTAAATGAGGCCCAAATATCATAAGAAAGACATGGCCCAAAATAGATTTTTGACCCATTCTTCCAATTTGCTCCATTTGACCAAATCAACCATTGCATTTAATGCTAAGGAAGAGATAAGAGGGACTTGAGGGACTATAAAGAGAGAAAAATCAGATTTTTATTACCATTGAACTCTCATGCCCTTTTCTAACTTTTCCACATTTTTCTCTCAAATAGACAAACCCTAAGCTCTCATCTCTTTGTGGCCAAGATCATCAACTTGTAAGACTTGGTAAGTGTTTCTTATGATGTTTTAATATATTTTATTCATGAGAGATGGTTTATATTATGTTGGTTATGTTGGTGGAGTATTGAGAAGTTCACAAGGTGTGAAATGTTACATGGTTGCTAAATCGGGGGATGGTTTGTCTTGTAAACTTGAATATGAACTTGTGGTATTGAATGAAATGAACTTGGTGGAGTAAATATTGACATGTGAGATGTTATTATAGTCTTACTTTGTTTAATCATTGTGTATAACGTTTGGAATTGTTTTTGTGAAATTGGTTATGGTTTTGGTGCCGTATTGGCCGTGAACTGTAGTTTTGGGTGTTGTTATGTGTGTTGTCAGACCATGTCTGAATTTTGGTGTTTAATATGATCAAAAATATGTCAAAATAATTTTGTTTATGATCATGGACCATTCATGGCATTAAAAGACCCAAAAGAGGCCGTTTCAGACCAAAACGGGCATCCGCCCCCGCAGACGAGGGCATCTGCGGGCGCAGATGCAAACGCAGATGCCCCTGGAATTTTCCATAGGCCATCTGCACACGCACCTCATCCACCTGCGGGCACAGATGGCAGCGCAGGTCAGCCCAGTTTTCTGTTTTGTATGTTTTCGTATCTAGTCAACCCCGAAGGCCCCTATACCTTTTTTGGATGTAATTATCAACTTGTGATGTCGTTTTAATGACTTTAAAGTATTGTATGGAGGTGTGTTGGACTGTATTAAGTATGTATGGTTGTTAATATGTTGTTATGAAGGAGTAATTATGACGGAATGATAAATAGAAAAGCGTAAAGGGTAAGTGTGGTGAGAAATGCTATCGATGTATGATCTCCTGGTCAATGTGCGTAATGTTGTGGTGGTGTTGATATGATAATGGATTGGATTGTATTGTAAGGGGTGACATGATGTTATACGACAGTCATATAGTTCATTGTCATCTTGTACGCCTGTATAGTGACTAGTTGCTAATGTAAGTTCCGGTATGAACTTGTATTGTAGAGTAAGACATAAAGAAGGAGCTGGACTATTGTGTTCATGCATAGACTTGTGTATTCATAATTGGAAGTGCAGGTATGTAAGGTTATCTTGTCCGTATCTTTCTGCAGCATATAGAATTCACATTGACGTAACACTTGTCCTATTCCGAAATATGTTAAGGTATCCTATTCCCGGTTACCAATGGTTATTATCACAAGTTTCCTATTCATTGATCAATTATGAATCACATGTCTCCTATTCATTGATAATGTTCCAAAATCACAATAAAGTTGTGTTCCAAAGTTCCAATATTGTTTATGCTCATGTATCTCGTTCATTGATTATTGTCCAATGGTTCCAATAGTGTTATGTTTCCCAAAAGGCTATATTTCCAAATAATGTTATTCTAACATCTCTTACTCATTGGTTAATGATCCAAAGCTTCAAGTAAAGTTGTGACTATCATTGTGTCAATCTCAAAGTAAAGAATAAAGTAATGCATATGTGGTTAGTGAAAAAGTATGGGTGGCAGCTTTGGGGGCGAAATGCCTAGCTCAAGCCGATCCCAAGATTGTTGGATCAGGGGGCAGTCCTAGAGGCATAAGCCTAGCTCAGACCGAACCTGACAGGGGGAAGCTCTAGAGGTATAAACCTAGCTCGAGCCAAACCTGATATATTGGTTTATGGGTGGCAGCTCTAGAGGTAATAACCTATCTCGAGCCGAACCCAATGCTTTGATTCTTAGGGTGGCAGCTCTAGAGGCATAAGCCTAGCTCGAGCCAATCCCATCATAATGTTATGTTATGTTAAACCCACTGTTCAGTCGGGGCCTGGGTATCACAGTTCACAGGCAAAGATAAATAACCATAGAATCAAAGAAACCAAGAAAGTAAAGAAAGCAATATACATGGTTTCCAAAGTTCAGTATAGTGACTTATCCATATTGGTTATGCATTTGAATTTGATTTCATTAGCATACTCTCATATCATACAGTTTCATTTGAGCCTTACATACTCAGTACATTCTTCGTACTAACCCCTCTTGGGGGATTTACCTTACTTGCTCCAGGCGCAGGTACTAGTAGGCCTCCACAGTAGGTTTCCAGTTGTTGCATATCATTAGCTCCAGTTAGTCTGGGGCTTCTTCGAGTCACAGTTGTACATATGTTTTGGTGTTGTACATGTTGTATAAAGCGGGGACTTGTCCCGACTTTTAGTTTATTTTGGTCAATACACTTGTTAGAGGCTTTTGTAGACAGATGTGGGTGTATAATGTAAAAGGTACATGTCGTTTTTGACTTGATGGCCTCAACGGTCAAGTTTCATATATGTATATACGTCACATGTTCCATGAATTTTGTTGTTAGCATTATAAGCTCCTACGTGATAAGGGTGTTTCTGATAGCATGCATATGAATGAACATAAGTACAGGTTGGTTCTCTCGGGCCTTATCGGCTATGGGTGCCAATCACGTCCCGATGGAATTCGGGGCGTGACGAAAGTGGTATCAGAGCAGGTCGTTCTAAGGGTGTCTACAAAGCCGTGTCTGAGTAGAGTCTTACTTATCAATGTGTTGTGCACCACATTTATAAGTAGGAGGCTACAGGACATTTAGGATGTTGTTTCTCTTCTTTGATTCTAGATCGTGCAATAGAGCCAGTGTTGTAAGTGGAATTGAAATCTGACCATGGTAAATGTTTCTCTTTGATATAGTAACCATGCCGATCACAAGAAGAGGTAGAGGTAAAGGGAAGCAGGTAGATGTGCCTGCTGAAGAAGGAATGAGTAGATTACCACCTGACCAAGCTAGTCAAGGTAGAGCAAATGCTGAAATTTCATCGCGGTCTTCGTCTACTTTTCTAGCTCCAGAAGAGCCAATTGGTAGAGAAGTACCCGCAGAACCACCAATGAATGCCACAGATCAGGATCTTAGAAATGCAGTTCATATGTTGACACATTTAGTGGAATCCCAGAGTCAAGGATGAGCTGGTCCAATTACACATGATGATGATGCGGCTAGGGTGGCGAGTCGCAAAACACAGGACTTCTTGAAACTGGACCCTCCTATATTCACTGGGTCAGATCCGAAAGCAGATCCACAGGACTTCGTGGATCAAATTCAGCGGGCTTTGGAAGTCATGCATATGACGGGGGTAGAAACAGTTGAACTTGTTGCGTACAGATTGAAAGGAGAGGCAAGATTGTGGTATGAGGATTGGAAGAAATCCCGTGATATTGGTGCAAACCCACCTACATGGAAAGAGTTTAAAGTGGATTTTCTTGATCATTACCTTCCCTATGAGATCCGTGAGGCACATGCGGATCAGTTTCTAAATCTCAGTCAAGGAAATTTGAGTGTTAGAGAATACAGCTTGCAATTTAATTCCTTGGCTCGATATGCGCAAAATATTGTGGCTACAATGATAGACAGAGTCCATAGATACGTGGACAGACTAGAGCCATATTCGGTAAGGGATTGCACCATTGCTGCCTTGAACAAAGACATGGACATAGAGAGAATACAAGCCTTCGCGCAAAAAATAGAAGATCAAAGACAGAGAAGAAGGGTACATGAATTTGACAGGGTACAATCCAAAATGGCTAGACCTATGGGATCATCTGCGATGTCCCAAGGAGGATCTAGGCCTCGTATGTTTCCGAGACCACCTAGACCATCATTTTCTCATTCCACAGTAGGTGCTCATTCTCAGTTCCGTGGGTTTAGAGGTGGTCTATCTGTACAAAGTAGTGGGGTTCCCGGATCACAGGCAGCAGGTTTTCCCTGTCAGCACTGCTGACGGGGAAAACCTGCTGCCAGCAGTGTCAGTACTGCGGATGTATTCATTCAGGTACATACAAAGTGGGGACAAATGCTTGCTTCTGGTGCGGTATGAAAGGACAGATGATGAGAGAGTGTCCCTAGAGGAGCATGGGTGGTATAGCATGACCGGTAGGATCGGCCGTTGCGTCATCAACACCGGCTCCTTCTTTGGGCCGAGGTGTGCAGCCTGTGGGCCGTCGTAGGGGTGCCAGAGGAGCAGCTAGTACTAGTGGGGTCCAGAATCGCACTTATACTTTGGTGGACCGATAAAATTCAGAGGCTTCTCCTGATGCTGTCACAGGTACATTATCCATATGCTCATATAATGTATATGCATTGATTGACCCTGGTTCTACATTTTCCTATATTACTCCATTGGTTACTGCAAAATTTGCAAAGGCACCAGAATTATTAATTAAATCAATTGAAGTGTCTACACAGGTTGGTGAATATATTATTGCAAAAAGAGTATATCATAACTGTGTGGTAACTGTGGGTGGTCATGATTCGTGGGCCGATCTCATTGAATTAGACATGGTGGATTTTGATGTGATCATGGGAATGGATTGGTTGGCCTCTTGTTATGCCACGGTAGATTGCCAGGCCAAGAAGGTGCAATTTTGTTTTCCGCAAGAAAATGTTCTTGAATGGCAGGGTAATGTAGGGGCACCACGAGGAAGATTTATTTCCTATCTGAAAGCTAGGAAAATGATTGCTAAGGGTTAAATATGTCATTTAATACGGGTGAAAGATACTGAAGTGGAACCACTAACTCCGCAGTTGGTTCCAGTGGTCAATGAATTTCTAGATGTATTTCCAGAGGCTTTTCCAGGCTTACCCGCAGAACGGGAAGTAGAATTTGGCATTGATGTGATTCCAGGCACTCAGCCTATTTCTATTCCTCCATATAGAATGGCTCCAGCAGAATTGCATGAATTGAAGGAGCAATTGAAAGATTTGCTGGACAAAGGCTTCATCAAGCCTAGTATGTCCCCATGGGGTGCAACGGTATTATTTGTACGGAAGAAAGATGGCACGTTGGGAATGTGCATCGACTATCGGCAATTGAATAAGGTAACGATCAAGAACAAATATCCCCTCCCTCGAATTGATGATTTGTTTGATCAGTTACAGGGTGCCAAATGTTTTTCAAAGATTGACTTGAGGTCTGGTTACCATCAAGTCAGAGTTAGAGAAAAAGATGTACCCAAGACAACTTTCCGAACACAGTATGGCCATTATGAATTTTTAGTTATGTCATTTGGACTAACAAATACGCCAGCTGTGTTCATGGATTTGATGAATAGGGTGTTTAAGCCATTCCTGGAAGTGTTCGTCACAGTATTTATAGATGGCATCCTGGTTTATTCAAGATCACCAGAGGACCATGCTAATCACTTACGGCAAGTGTTGCAGATTCTCCGTGAGCGTAAGTTGTATGCAAAGTTCTCCAAGTGTGAGTTTTGGTTAAAATCAGTTGCCTTCTTGGGTAACATTGTGTCAGAAGAAAGGATACATGTTGATACACAGAAAATTGAAGCAGTGAAAAATTGTCCAAGACCTACGACACCCACAAAAGTTCATAGTTTTCTTGGACTGGCAGGTTATTACAGAAGATTTGTGGAAGGTTTTTCCTCTATTGCTGTACCGTTAACAAAGCTTACACATAAGGCAGTAAAATTTTAGTGGAATGATGCGTGTGACAAAAGCTTCCAAAATTTGAAAGATAAACTAACCTCCACACCAGTTTTAGTACTTCCTGAAGGTACCGAAGGTTCTGCAGTGTATTGTGATGCTTTCGGGGTTGGCCTCGGATGTGTATTAATGCAATACGGTAATGTCATAGCATATGCCTCACGAGAGTTGCGGCCACAAGAGAGAAACTATCCCACACATGATCTTGAATTAGCAGCAGTGGTTTTTGGTTTAAAGATATGGCGTCATTATTTATATGGAGTTCATGTAGATATTTATACTGATCATAAAAGTTTACAATATATCTTTAAGAAGAAGGAACTCAACTTGAGGCAACGAAGGTGGTTAGAGCTTTTAAAAGACTATGATATTGATATTCTTTATCATCCAGGCAAAGCAAATGTAGTAGCAGATGCATTGAGCCGCAAGGTAATAGAAAGCACTAGTGACCAATTGACAGAAAAGAAAGAGATAATCAAAGATATACATCAATTAGCCAGCTTGGGGGTTCGTCTTCTTGAATCCTCAAATGACGGAGTTATTGTGCAAAATGCGGCTGAATCTTTGCTAATAGCTGATTAGAAAGAAAAGCAGTTTACAGATCCTATGTTAATGCAATTAAAGGAGAATGTAGAATGGAATTTGACAAAGGCATTCGATCTTACACAGGAAGGGGTGCTCCAATGCCAAGGTAGAGTATGCGTTCCAGATGTAGATGAACTGCGAAAATGAATTATGATGGAGGCGCATCATTCGCGCTATTCTATCCATCCGGGTGCTACTAAAATGTATCATGATTTAAAAGAAGTGTATTGGTGGGGAAATATGAAGAAGAATATTGCAGAATTTGTCGCTCAGTGCCCAAATTATCAACAAGTAAAGGTAGAGCATCAGAAACCAGGAGGTTACATACAATGTGTTAATCTTCTAGTCTGGAAATGGGATATGATTAATATGGACTTCATCACAGGTTTGCCTCGTACACTGTGGAAATTTGATTCTATATGGGTTATAGTGGATAGGCTTACCAAGTTTATGCATTTTCTCCCAGTCAAGACCACTTATACAGCTGAGGACTATGCAAAATTTTATGTTAAAGCGATAGTAAGGTTACATGGTATTCCACTTTCCATTATATCAGACAGAGGGGCACAGTTTACTGTGCATTTTTGGAGATCTTTTCAGCAGAGTTTGGGTACATAGGTGAATCTGAGTACGGCTTTCCATCCTCAGACTGATGGACAAGCAAAACGTACCATCCAAACACTTGAAGATATGCTACGAGCATGTACGTTAGATTTTCAGGGCAGTTGGGATGACCATTTGTCTCTTATTGAATTCGCTTATAACAATAGCTACCATTCAAGTATTAAAATGGCACCTTATGAAGCATTATATGGCAGAAAATGTAGATCACCAATTGGGTGGTTTGAAGCAGGTGAGACTGCTTTACTTGGGCCAGACCTTGTTCATCAGGCTATGGAGAAGGTTAAAGTGATTAAACAACGATTACAGATGGCCCAGAGTCGCCACAAGTCATATGCCGATGTTAGAAGAAGAGGATTTGAGTTCGCCATAGGTGATTGGGTATTTCTGAAGGTGTCACCAATGAAAGGGGTAATGCGAATCGGAAAGAAAGGGAAATTGAGTCCACGGTATATAGGCACATATGAAATTATTATAATATTTGGCCAAGTTGCGTATGATTTGGATCTACCCCAATAACTCTCCACAGTTCATCCAGTATTCCATGTGTCGATGCTTTGAAAATGCATAGGAGATCCATCTCGTTTTACTCCTGTTGATGATTTACAGGTTACAGAGGATCTTACCTATGAGGAAATACCTATTTCCATTCTGGATAGACAAGTGAAGAGGCTGAGGAATAAATATATAGCATCTGTAAAGGTACTTTGGAGAAATCAACAAATAGAAGAGGTCACATGGGAAGCTCAAGAAATGATGAAATCCAAGTACCCTCATTTGTTCCAAAGGGAAGAATGACAAGTAAGTATTTATAAGCTTTGAGTATATATTTATATGATGACATGAAGAATGTTCCTAAACTTGTAATTGTTTACTTTGAAATGATAACACTAACATTTGAGGACGAATGTTCCTAAGGGGGGGAGAATGTAACACCCCGTACGTTTTGGAGTCTAGCTGGCTACCGTAACAATTATGGGAATATGAAAACATGAGATATTTTATGAATTATGTATTGAATTGTGGGCATTTAAAAGTCTTGTACAATTGGGCCCTAAATGAGGCCCAAATATCATGAGAAAGACATAGCCCAAAAGAGATTTTTGACCCATTCTTCCAATTTGCTCCATTTGACCAAATCAACCCTTGAATTTAATCCTAAGGAAGATATAAGAGAGACTTGAGGGACTATAAAGAGAGATAAATCAGATTTTTATTACCATTGAACTCACATGCCCTTTTCTAACTTTTCCACATTTTTCTCTCAAATAGACAAAGCCTAAACTCTCATCTCTTTGTGGCTAAGATCATCAACTTGTAAGACTTGGTAAGTTTTTCTTATGATGTTTTAATATATTTTATGCATGATATATGGTTTATATTATGTTGGTGGAGTATTGAGAAGTTCACAAGGTGTGAAATGTTACATGGTTGCTAAATCGAAGGATGGTTTGTCTTGTAAACTTGAATATGCACTTGTGGTATTTAATGAAATGAACTTGGTGGAGTAAATATTGACATGTGAGGTGTGATTATAGTCTTACATTGTTTAATCATTGTGTATAATGTTTGGAATTGTTATTGTGAAATTGGTTATGGTTTTGGTGTCGTATTGGCCGTGAAATGTAGTTTTGGGTTTTGTTATGTGTGTTGTGAGACCATGGACGAATTTTGGTGTTTAATATGATCAAAAATATTTCAAAATAAGTTTGGTTATGATCATGGACCATTCATGGCATTAAAAGACCCAAAAGAGGCCGTTTCGGACCAAAACGGGCATCCGCCCCCGTAGACGAGGGCATCTGCACTTGTTAGAGGCTTTTGTAGATAGATGTGGGTGTATAAATGTAAAAGGTACATGTATTTTTTGACTTGATGGCCTCAACGGAAAAGTTTAATAGATGTATATACGTCACATGTTCCATGAATTTTGTTGTTAGCATTATAAGCTCCTACGTGATAAGGGTGTTTATGATAGCATTCATATGAATGAACATAAGTACAGGTTGGTTCTCTCGGGCCTTATTGGCTACGGGTGCCAATCACGTCCCGATGGGATTCGGGGCGTGACACTATTCTGGTCTTATATTCATTTACTCCTACCCGAGTGGCGTTCCTCTATCTTTATGTCATTTCCAAGATGATGTTGTCGTAGGCTGGTTCAATTCTCCCTTGACTTATGTCTATCCAATCTCTATTAGAGATATGTCACCCCTATACATATCATCATTTTATCTGTCCTTTTTTGCAAGGTCATCATTGCTACTAGTCTCCTTTAACTTGGTTTCGTCCCAGGTTGGTGTATATTTTGGGATAGTTCTAAACATACCCAACCAAATTGGCTCAATACTTATTATAGCTATTTTACCCCATATATATAGTCCCTCCATCTTTCTCGTATAGTCCCATTGTGGTTGGGAGACAGAAAAGCAAATGAAAAGAAGCCTCTTCTTGACAAATCAAAATTAATACATACTCAAAATATAAAAACCCTTTATTATGTTGCTATGTTACTTTGAGAAAGCTAGTTGTTGCATTCCTTAAGAAATCTCAGCCCTGGATGTTGGCCAATAGCCGTGAAGATATATCTTTAGTACCATAGATTTATCCCGGGTATTTTATTTTTCTGATATGGTAATCAAAAAGGTACATTTTAATCTACAGTTTCCACGTACCCTTTTTCTTATTTATTGGTTGTTAGAAGTTGTTGACAACATCCTTTATTATCTGAAACATCGCCTTTGGAAATGATAGAAAGGCTTATGACATTTCGGCTACTACTCCTTGTCACAACTCCTATGTATAGCCGTCCACGTGTCCATTATCCAAGGTCATACTCTCTTTTCTACTCGAGAGTCTTGGCATATAAATTCCAAGCTTTCTCGACTGCGTTTCTACATACTTTCTTGCTCTAACCCATCTTATATCTGAAAAAGGAGATGATAAGTTCTCCTAATGCCATTGCATTTGCCCTTAATTTTCCCTATTGTCCTTGCCTCATTCTTGTATTTGAACTAGGCAAACAATTTATAGTGCCTTGGCTCTCTCATGATAAGAGTGAGTTAAGGACTATCAAAAAAGCCCGAGGTGAAGGTTGCAGGTAACTCTCTGGCCAATCATCCTTCTCTACAGCTGTCATCATTTTTTTATTTGGTGCTGAAGTCCATTAGTTTCATCAAAGGTACCTGCCTACGTTGATTACTCCCTTCTCTGAGAGACTCTCACTATCCTTTGATGAGATATCCTAAGATGAAGAGAAACCTAGCCCCCTACAATGATGAGGATACACTGCTACTGGTGGCTAACCTGGGCATCCACACTCTTCAGAGGCTCAGACCCCTAACAAGGGTGTCTTGATATGGTCGTTCCATCATCAGTTGGAGTGGATGTGTAACACCCCATACATGTTTACCTTAGTTTTGAGAGCAAAAAATAATAATAATAATTAAAAAAAAAAAAAAATTAAGGGTCAGGCGCGCCCGAGGGCGTGCCGGGCCGCTTCTGGCCGAAATTTTCAATCCACAGGCAGTGTTGGGGCATGCCCAAGGACGTGCCAGGGTGGTTTTGCCCATTTTTCAAAAGTTGAAATTTTTCTTAAGTCCCAAGGGTGCCCGGGGACGTACTGAGCCGATTTTTGCCATGTTTCTTCTACAATCATGAGCATATACATGAAATAAGTAAAGTATTATATTGGTATGATAAAATTACTCAAGAACGAATTTGGCGTCAAAATGACGATTTTGCCCTTAGAGTCAAATAAGTCATACGTGGCTAGAATTGTTTGTTTTTGGGATCGAGGCTACAAATATGAATCTCGTGAGTGGGAATGTACGTACAAGATTATTTAAACACGAGAAATTATTGATTTTATTGGGTTAAGTGAATTGGGCCCAACAAGAGGCCCAAAATGAGAAGAAAACATGGGCCAAGATGGGTCAAATGACCCATTCTTCTTTTGACCAAACAATAATTGAGAAAGGACTTCAAGGGTCTATAAAAGGGAGGAAAAATCAGATTTTATTACCACAAACACACATGCTTTTTTATCTCTTTTTCTAGAATTCTCAAGAAAGCTCTCTTTTGGGCTCTCAAACCCTAAGCCACCTTTGGATCAAGATCATCATCTTCCAAGCTTAGGTAAGTGTTTATTATTATGGATTAACATATTATATGCATGGGAGAGTATGTATATCATGTTGGTTATGCTTGAAAGTGTTGAACATGGCACTTTGTGTTTTTGTAAAGGATGTGCCATTTATGGAATTTAAACTTGATAAATGACTTGTTGTCTTGATGAAAGAGCATGGTATTGAGGAAATATCAACATGTATGGTGTGATTATGTTATTAAACTTGTTATTTTGTTATAAGTGTAAATTATGGGATTTTGGCCGATTTGTTGTTGTGAGGAGTATTGAAGTGAATTGATGGAATTATTATGATATTGTGATTATGGAGAAGTGTAAAGTATGAACTTGGTATGACATGCTATTGGTTTATGATGTTGTGGTCAATGTATGCCATGTTGGGATATTGTTGGTATGGTAATGCTATGAATGGTCTTGTAAAGGGGTGAAATGATGTTATAGGGTAATCATGTAACTCATGGTTCTCTTATACACTTGAAATGTAGCTTGTGGTTAATGTTGGTTCCGTTATGCGTTTGTGTTGTAGAGTGAAACGTAAGGAAGAAGTGGGACTTGTGTTCACTTATAGGATTGTGTAGTCATACTTGGGAAGCCAAGGTATGTAAGGTTACTCTGTCCGTATTCTTCTGCAGCATATATTGTTCATGTTGTCATTGTCCTTGTTCCATTCCGAAATGTTAAAAGTTATCTCATTTCAAGTTGCCATATATTATTATTCTCATGTATCACATAATTATGGACATGATCACAAGTTCCAATAATATTATGTTCCAAGGCTTCCATGTTCCAAGGCTTCCAATAATGTTCTAACTTTCAAAGTATCAATCTCATGAACATAAAAGATTGAAGTAATGCACTTATGTTCTTCCAAAAAAAGAAGTTATGATTCCCCCAATGTAGCAATCTCATAAAAGTAAATAAGAGAAGTAATCCAATGAGGTAATGAAAGAAGTAATTCCCGTATGGTGACTTTATATTTTCCCTCATGGTTACTTTATACATATTCCCTCATGGTTACCTTATATTTTCCCTCATGGTTACTTTATACATATTCCCTCATGGTTACCTTATATTTTCCCTCATGGTTACTTTATAATTTTCCTTATGGTTACTTTAACAGTATTTTATCATTACTTTATAATTATTTTATAATTACTTTACCATTAATTCATGGTTACTTATGATTCTATGAGTGCGGGTGATAGCTTTGGGGGAAAAAGCCAAACTTGATGCCGAACCTGCTTCCTTGTTTTCCGGGTGGTAGCAGGGGGAAAGCTCAGTGGGGCAGAAGCCAAGCTGGACGTCGAACTTTATTATATTCACTGGATCAAGGGGGAAGCTCAGTGAGGTAAAAGCCAAACTTGTTGTCGAACCTGCTTCCCTGTTTTTCGGGTGGTAGCAGGGGGGAAGCTCAATGGGACAAAAGCCTAGCTTGATGCCAAACTTGAGACGGTTGCATATTGATGGATGCATATTGACGGTTGCATATTGACGTTTACATATTGATGGTTGCATATTGACGGATGCATTGCATATTGACGGATGCATATTGACGGTTGCATATTAACGGTTGCATATTGAGGTTGCATATTGACGGATGCATTGCATATTGACGGTTGCAGATTAACGGTTATACACTATTGACGGTTCTAACTGTTAACGGAAATGGGCATAAAGGTAAATGGAATAATGAACGTAAGGTACCTATTTCCACACATACTAAATGATGATTGATCCACATTGACTATTCTCTTGAAATCAAGTTCATTGAGGTGTTTAAGTTTCATGAAGTTTCTTATAGCCTTGCATACTCAGTACATTCTTCATACTGACCCCTTTTGGGGAACTTACTTTATTTGTTGTAGGCACAGGTGTTAGTAGACCTCCACAATAGGCTACGGGTTATCCACAGATCATTGGTGAGCTCCCAGTTGGTTCGGGGCTTTCCGAGTCACATGTGTATATTGTTTTGGTTTGTAATTATTGTATAAAGTGGGGACTTGTCCCGACTACAGGTTGTTGTGTTCATGTATCGGTTAGAGGCTTTGTAGACATATGTGGGAAGGTTAATTTAAGAGATGTGTATTCTGTTTGACTTGACGGCCCTAACGACCAAGTTTCATATATTGTTAAGTTTTCCATGACTTCCGCCTAGTTGTAAGAAGTATAATAAGATGCATTCGAAAATATGTTTGCGAGTGAATTGGAGCAAAGATTGGTTCTCTCGGGCCATATCGGCTTCGGGTGCCAATCACGCCTCAATGGAATTTGGGTCGTGACAAAAGTGGTATCAGAGCAGGTCGTTCTAAGGGTGTCTACAAAGCCGTGTCCGAGTAGAGTCTTGTTCATGGATGTGTTGTGCACCACATTTATGAGCAGGAGGCTATGGGGAATTTAGGATGTTGTTTCTTTTTCTTCACTTCTAGATCGTGCAATAGAGCCAGTTATAAGTTGAATTGTATCTGACCATGGGAATTGTTTTTCTTTGGTATAGTAAGAAATGCCGAGTACAAGAAGAGGCAAGGGAAAAATGAAGAAGCTAGATAGGATTGGCGGAGACGGACGTAGTAACTTACCACCCGAACGGGTTGAGCAAGATGAAGCTAAAAGTGAGTTTGCATCGCGGGGCTTCTTCTACTTTTCCAGCTCCAGAAGAGCCGAGAAGGAAAGAAGAACCTGTTGAGCCACCCGTTAATGTCACTAACCAGTATTTGAGAAATGCAGTATATATGTTGATTCAGCTAATTGCAGCACAGAATCAAGGATAAGTTGGTCCCATGACAAGTAATGATAGTGAGGCTAGGGCAGCTAGTCGAAGGACGCAGGATTTCCTAAAATTAGACCCTCTTATATTCACTAGATCGAATCTTAATGAGGACCCGTAGGATTTTATTGATCAAATAAAAAGGGCTTGGGATGTTATGCACATATTTGGTGTAGAAACAGTTGAACTCGCGGCGTATAGATTGAAAGGGGAGGCGATATTATGGTATGATGATTGGAAGCGAGCTAGTGAAGTTGGTGCACCCCCAGCTAGTTGGGAGGAATTTAAAATGGCATTCCTGGATCACTACCTTCCATATGAGATTTGGGAGGCACGCGCAGACCAGTTCCTAAATCTTCGTCAAGGGAATATGAGCGTTCGGGAGTACAGTCTTCAGTTTAATTCTTTGGCCAGATATGTTCCCCATATGGTAGGCACTATGGCTGATAGAGTTCATCGGTACGTGGATCGATTGGATCCATCATTGGTCAGAGATTGCACTATTGCTGCTCTGAACAGAGATATGGATATAGCCCGGATACAGGCTTTTGCACAGAAAATGAAGGATCAGAGGCAGAGAAGAAAGATACACAAAGCTGAAGAGGGGACATCAAAGAAAGCTAGACCTATGGGACAGTACATAGTGTCCCAAGAAGAATTTGGGCCTCGGGATTTTATTAGACCGCCGAGACCATTACTTTCTTATCCCACACCAGGCACTCAATTCTAGTTCCAAGGGTTTAGAGGTAGTCACGTGGGGCAAAGTAGTGGAAATCAAGGTTCACAACTAGTGGGGTATCAAGAGCAAGGAAGTATGGACCAATCGGGGTTTCATCGCCAACCATGTCCACCCTATGGAAAGCTTCATTTAAAGGAATGTCGGCTTGGGACCAATATTTTCTTTTGGTGTGGTATGTCCGAGCATATGGTAAGAGATTTCCCAAGAAGGGGCATGGGAATTATTATGCGACCTACGGTGTCAACCGTTGCACCATCATCCTCGGTCCCTTTCTTAGGCCAGGATATGCTGTCGGCTGGTCATGGTAATGATACGAGAGGAGCAGCCACTTTTAGTGTAATACAGGACCGTACTTATGCCCTAGCGGGTCAACAGAATGTGGAGGCCCATCCTGATGTAGCTACAGGTATACGATCTATTGTTTTCATAATGTATCTATATATGCATTGATTGATCTGGGTTCTACAGTATCATATGTTAATCCATTGACCGCTACGAAATTGAAAGAACCTTAGAATGATTAGTTAGACCATCTGGAGTATTTACACCTGTTGATGAATCTACTATAGTTAAGAAAGTACGTCATAACTGTATAGAACCTATTTGTGAGCATGCTACGGTGGATTGCCGAGCTAAGAAAGTCCATTTTCATTTCCTACAAACAAACGGTCCTTGAATGAAGATGCAATGTTAGAATACCGAAAGAGTAAATTTAGATCCTATCTTAGGATAAGGCAAATGATATCTAAGGGGAATCATCATCAAACCTAGTATGTTCCCTTGGAATGCATCAGACTTACGTGTACGGAAGAAAGATGGCACGCTGAGAGTGTGCATGGATTATTGGCAAATAAATACGGTGACAATCAAGGATAAATATTCACTCCCCAAAACTGATGATTTATTTGACAAGTTATAGGGTGTAAGATGTTTATCACTGGTTAACTTGAGATTGGGATATCATCAGATGAGATTTGGAAAAAAAATTGATAAGACGTCAAGCCATTCTTGGGTATGTATTGATGCAGCATGGTAACGTAGTAGCTTATGCCTCAAGATAGCTGTGACCACCGAGAGTAATTAGCCAACACATGAGACCAAGGTACTCATATTTGTTTCAAATGGAAGAAAAAGTTCAAAGTGTGGAAGTAGACCAATAAGTATCTATGAGCTTTAAGTTTCTATATATGTATAGGCTAATATGGAGATGCATTTGGTGTAATTGAAGCGACATCGCTAACATTCAAGGACGAATGTTTCTAAGGGGGGTAGAATGTAACACCCCATACATGTTTACCTTAGTTTTGAGAGCAAAAAAAAAAAAATAATTTTAAGGGTCAGGAGCACCCAGGGGCTTTCCGCCCCGCTTCTGGCCGAAATTTTCAGTCCACAGGCAGTGTTGGGGCGCGCCCAAGGGCGTACCAGGGTGGTTTTCCCATTTTTCAGAAGTTGGAATTTTTCTTAAGTCCCAAGGGTGCCGGGGGACGTACTGAGCCAATTTTTACCATGTTTCTTCTACAATCATGAGCATATACATGAAATAAGTAAATTATTATATTGGTATGATAAAATTACTCGAGAACGAATTTGGCATCAAAATGACGATTTTGCCCTTAGAGTCAAATAAGTCATACGTGGCTAGAATTGTTTGTTTTTGGGATCGAGGCTACGAATATGAATCCCGTGAATGGGAATATGCGTATGAGATTATTTAAACACGAGAAATTATTGATTTTATTGGGTTAAGTGAATTGGGCCCAACAAGAGGCCCAAAATGAGAAGAAAACATGGGCCAAGATGGGTCAAATGACCCATTCTTCTTTTGACCAAACAATAATTGAGAAAGGACTTCAAGGGTCTATAAAAGGGAGGAAAAATCAGATTTTATTACCACAAACACACATGCTTTTTATCTCTTTTTCTAGAATTCTCAAGAAAACTCTCTTTTGGGCTCTCAAACCCTAAGCCACCTTTGGATCAAGATCATCATCTTCCAAGCTTAGGTAAGTGTTTATTCTTTTGGATTAACATATTATATGCATGGGAGAGTATGTATATCATGTTTGTTATGCTTGGAAGTGTTGAACATGGCACTTTGTGTTTTTGTAAAGGATGTGCCATTTATGGAATTTAAACTTGATAAATGACTTGTTGTCTTGATGAAAGAGCATGGTATGGAGGAAATATCAACATGTATGGTGTGATTATGTTATTAAACTTGTTATTTTGTTATAAGTGTAAATTATGGGATTTTGGCTGATTTGTTGTTGTGAGGAGTATTGAAGTGAATTGATGGAATTATTATGATATTGTGATGATGGAGAAGTGTAAAGTATGAACTTGGTGTGACATGCTATTGGTTTATAATGTTGTGGAAAATGTATGGCATGTTGGGATATTGTTGGTATGGTAATGCTATGAATGGTCTTGTAAAGGGGTGAAATGATGTTATAGGGTAATCATGTAACTCATGGTTCTCTTATACACTTTATATGTAGCTTGTGGTTAATGTTGGTTCCGTTATGCGTTTGTGTTGTAGAGTGAAACCTAAGAATGAAGTGGGACTTGTGTTCACTTATAGGATTGTGTAGTCATACTTGGGAAGCCAAGGTATGTATGGTTACTCTGTCCGTATTCTTCTGCAGCACATATTGTTCATGTTGTCATTATCCTTGTTCCATTCCGAAATGTTAAAAGTTATCTCATTTCAAGTTGACATATATTATTATTCTCATGTATCACATAATTATGGACATGATCACAAGTTCCAATAATATTATGTTCCAAGGCTTCCATGTTCCAAGGCTTCCAATAATGTTACAACTTCCAAAGTATCAATCTCATGAACATAAAAGATTGAAGTAATGCACTTATGTTCTTCCAAAAAAAGAAGTTATGATTCCCCCAATGTAGCAATCTCATAAAAGTAAATGAGAGAAGTAATCCAATGAGGTAATGAAATAAGTAATTCCTGTATGGTGACTTTATATTTTCCCTCATGGTTACTTTATACATATTCCCTCATGGTTACCTTATATTTTCCCTCATGGTTACTTTATTCATATTCCCTCATGGTTACCTTATATTTTCCCTCATGGTTACTTTATAATTTTCCTTATGGTTACTTTAACAGTATTTTATCATTACTTTATAATTATTTTGTAATTACTTTACCATTAATTTATGGTTACTTATGATTCTATGAGTGCGGGTGATAGCTTTGGGGGAAAAAGCCAAACTTGATGCCGAACCTCCTTCCTTATTTTTCGGGTGGTAGCAGGGGGGAAGCTCAGTGGGGCAAAAGCCTAGCTTGATGCCGAACTTGAGACGGTTGCATATTGACGGATGTGTATTGACGGATGCATTTCATAATGATGGATGCATATTGACGGTTGCATATTGATGGATGCATTGCATATTGACGGTTGCATATTGACGGATGCATTGCATATTAACTGTTGCAGATTAACAGTTATACATTATTGACGGTTCTAACTGTTAATGGAAACGGGCATAAAGGTAAATGGAATAATGAATGTAAGGTACCTATTTCCACACATACTAAATGATGATTGATCCACATTGACTATTCTCTTGAAATCAAGTTCATTGAGGTGTTTAAGTTTCATGAAGTTTCTTATAGCCTTGCATACTCAGTACATTTTTCGTACTGACCCCTTTTGGGGAACTTACTTTATTTGTTGCAGGTACAGGTGTTAGTAGACCTCCACAATAGGCTACGGGTTATCCACGGATCATTGGTTAGCTCCCAGTTGGTTCGGGGCTTTCCGAGTCACATGTGTATATTGTTTTGGTTTGTAATTATTGTATAAAGCGGGGACTTGTCCCGACTACAGGTTGTTGTGTTCATGTATCGGTTAGAGGCTTTGTAGACATATGTGGGAAGGTTAATGTAAGAGATGTGTATTCTGTTTGACTTGACGGCCCTTACGGCCAAGTTTCATATATTGTTAAGTTTTCCATGACTTTCGCCTAGTTGTACGAAGTATAATAAGATGCATTCGAAAATATGTTTGCAAGAGAATAGGAGCAAAGATTGGTTCTCTCGGGCCATATTGGCTTCGGGTACCAATCATGCCTCAATGGGATTTGGGTCGTGACAGGATGAATCTTGATCCCAGAGGTTACTTGGTTGGGATGTATACTTCTTTTGAGGGATAAGAAGGTTGTTCGAGCTCTGTGATCTAAGGTATTCCCTTCTACTTCCAAGGAAGGGAAACAAAATAGGGAAATTTTAAAAACCAGACTTATTCCAACCATATATTGGTCGCCCTATCCTTGAGCTTGTACTTTTTGCTTTTTGTAACAAACATAGACTGCAAAATTTTTATATCATGTAATCTTGTTTCCCCTGCTCTTGGAGTTGTATTATAATAATAAATAAAGCTTTTATTTCATTGATTTTGTGTTAAAGCCTCTTTTGAGTTTACTTATCGCCTTTGTGAACATTATTTTGAACTAATAATATTGTTTTCGAATAAACAACCATGCTCACAACATAGTTTTAGGTCAATGATTTTTAATTCTTTCAATGTGATTATTGCATCTTCTCGCCTTTTGATTTCCTCGTTAAATCATTAATCCCTAAAGGACGAAGCAATATCGTCATCACGAAGTCCTTTGTTTGATCGTCATGTTCATGTTACTGCCCAAGGTCAAAGAGTTCCTCTCAACTACGAGGGGATGACCTCTGCCACATTTTTCCCTCTTGAGAATTCTAGCGACAACACAAGGATTCGGGCCTTCATACACAGACTGCCTTCCCTATTTACCTTGACGTCTTAAGGGGACCTTGATAGCAACCTCGACTTGGGTCAATTGGGACCTTACAGAGTCCCATACATAAGGCAATTTCATAATTTTATTAGCCTCTTACGATACAAGTAAATTTTATCCACATAGAGAGGGTCCAACACCATTGGTCTGACCCAACACAATCTTTTCCATTTTCCTTAAGCCTTACGCATGATATCTTAAGGGTGAGCCCTTGTGCATAGTCTTACGTCCTTCGATTAGAATTACATGACTTCCTGGCCTTCATTTTATGGATCAAGGAGAGGAGTACAAGGTACTCCTCATACCTCAAGATTTGAATCATCAAATCTTAAGATGGGATGATTTCGTTCCCTCAATTTTTACGTACTAGTTCTTTACGTTCCATCCTAATTTATTGAGGCAACCACGTGAAGATCATCCATGATCCTATGCAACTATATATTTAATAGGATTTTTCTATAAATGGCTTCCTGTTGGACCTAGCACCATATTAGTTTCCATACCTTCAACTTTTTCTACAGAGAGAGAAACTAATTAGGATAGATCTGATCCCTTTTTCTTTTTATTGCGCCTCTCTCTGTCTTCCTGGATTTGATTTGTGTTTCTCCCATAGTTTTTTTGCCTTATTCTAGTTTTTTTATCCTAGAGTGCATCTTCGGGCGACATCACTGGGGCTATTGACAAGGATAAGGTAAAAACTATGGGTAACGCCTAGAGTGAGAGAGATTTGTAACATATTCCCCCACTCTCTTCCTTAACTTCTTTAAAGTGGTGGAACGACCCCTCAGGATCCCTTGATTTTTCTTTGATCTTGGTGGGTCTAGATATAACAGGCTCATTGGGTCATACAAATTCATTTTGCAGGTGTCTCTTTGCGAGTTAAGGTCTACCTTTGTACTCGTGGGACTTCATTTGTGGACTATTTTTGGCATGAATACCTTTGAACTAGTCATTTGCTACTTTTTTAGTGTAGAAAAGTGCCACCCCTAATTCTGGTGGCAGAAGACAATTATTTGAAGCCAAAATTACCAGGCCTCCTTCGGGAGATAGGCAGTCTAACTCAAACTTTCTTGCGCTACAGTGGATTATGGTTCGAACACAGATATGAGCTGAGCTCATCGATGAGGTGAACTTGGTAAACTCCCTGTTATCAGAGAAGGAAATCATATGGTGCCCTTAATATGGGACCTGGTGCCTCTTTTGTGTTTTTAGGCGTATCTACCATTTGCATGTATGAAAGCTTTTTACTGATTTCTTTTATGTATAATCTTTGTACTTGTTAACTCTGAAACTTGTTTTTTTCATATGTATATTTTTTTTATAACAATTTTTTTGTTGAAGACTTTTGTTGTGGTGATGATTGCCTTTTTTGTGAGGGCCTCTCAGGGAGTTATAGCCTTATTTTGGCTCGTGCAATCTGTCAAGTTAGTAACTACTGAGTTTTTTAGATTAATGATTGAAGACATTCACTAACTTATTTTTTATTTTGCATCTTGCGGCATTTAAGTTGGTTGTGGTCTGACATTAGGTGTTTTGGCCTCGTGTACATCAATATATTGATGAATGTCCCGTATTATTTTTTATTTCACTATTTGTGTAAGTCTGGACATCTCCTAGGGACTTTAGCTCTTAGAATGAGAGGGATTATTTCTCTTTGTTCTTGTCGAAGTCAACTTTAATAGAGTAGATTTGGGTTTTAAGAAAACTTTGCACAAATAAGTATTAAATTGTGCCTCTCGTTCAGGCATCCTTGGACCAATCATGTGATGGTCCCAAGTTGTTTCACTATTGAATGATGAGAGAGTGCAATTTCAGTGACTTAATTCTTCCCAGAGAGGCCACGGAATAGAAACTTATGTCTGTGGAAGTACGTACCGAGTCCTCATATCATCCTATGTTGACTTCCCTGATAGCCCTTTGTGTGGGTTCTGAATTCATAGCCTCATTCCCCATATAATGTTTGGGGAAATAACCCTTAGGCTCTCCTCTTTTTTACTCTTTAAGAGCAGAGATCCTCGGCCTTTGAGGCCCTATATTTTTTCACTTATTCTGTGATTCGACTAAAAGATTTGCTTTAGTAACTGAGATAAAGTTCCAAACAAAATGCATACACACTTGTTAATTCCCATAAATTTTTCCCTTCATTCAATTGTTATTGATCATTGTTCTTACAATGGAGAAGGAACCAAAATATTTCCCTAATCCCCCCAATAAGTTCCTACTACTACCTCATCAAAAAACTCACCAGAAAAACCCTTTCTGAGATAAAAATTAGTCTAAGGGAAAAAGAGTTAACTTATCTTTCCAGGTATTTGGCTTTTACGATTGAACATTGCCTGAAAATATGCCTGCAAATGAACTCAAGAAAAAAAACCGATAGCTAAAAAATACAAAGGGAAAGAACCATTAGCTAAAAATATACAAAGGGAAAGAAGTCACCAGACTCCTCGGATCTACCGATCAACTTATCTTCTTCTGAGGAGTTCCTTTCCCTGCGGGTATCTGGCTATCCTCCACGCCTTCCTTCTCTTTCTCAAAAACTCTTTATGATGTCCACCCTTCTATAGCTCGGCGAACGCTTTTTATAGTTTGTGGCAAGTCCCTCTGTCATGCCCATGCATCCCATAGTTCTCACACCGAAATTTTTTATTTCTTGTGTCCAAGTTTTGATGTTGGTACTTTGAGGAATTTTTTCCATTAATGTCCTAGATTTCCAATACTAGCCGCTCGGGGCTGATATTAAAGTTATATTTAAAGAGCATGGGTGTGCCATTGATAGCATACACTACGAGTTTTAATGCTTCTCGAGTTTGCAACTCCTTTAGCGAGGATTACCTTTCTTTCCTTTGATCCATTCTATTTTCGGTTATATTTCCTAGTGACTCACCTACAATCAATTTTTATACATATCTTTGACTCATACCAGTTCTGCACATCTGCCTAGGTTATTGCCTTGACTCAATAAAACTTTCTTTTAGTTTGAACAAAGAGACAAAACTCTCTAGGTTCAGCCTTTGGTGAAGGCCTCTATTGCCAAGTCATCTCGCACCATAGTTAGTTGCATCCTCTCTTTCTGGAATATAGCAAAAAACTCCCAAAGCAACATTGTGTCCAGTTGATCAATATTAAAACATCCTCTCATTGGGGTTGCACCTTCTTGGCCCTGACATGGGCCCTTAAGAATTTGTCAGCCAACATGTTAAACTAATTCGAGAGAGTTTTCAAAAAGAAGGGAATGCCATACCAGTGTTCCTCCTAAGAGCGTTTCTCAAAACTTCTTCAACATGACTAATAAGTCGGTAAATTGTGACTCATTTAACATAGAAAGATGGTAAAAGCACGTCCTCAATGCAAATTTGGTAATGTTTTTAATGTTATTTTGTCTTGATTTCAGGGAAGAAGCCCAAAATGAAGTATGAGTGAAAAAGGAAGTAAATTAAGTTAAAGAGATGGAAGAATTAAAGAAAAGTGGAAAAAAGAGAAAGGCTGGGTGATTCGGCGCATCGCCGATCACCTTAGCAAGTCACCGAATGACGGGATTCATCACCAAAATCGATAGAAAATGGCCAAGGACAATGAGTGAATCGGCTAAAGCTTAGGCTTCAGTCAAATTTTTGCCAATCCAGTCGGTGTACCACACATCCCGTCGGTGCAATCAACAGTGAACAAACCATGAAGTCTACAACAATGACCTATCGACACAGCATTAGGCCAATCAGCACATCTCAAATGCATTTGGAGAGGGTCCTTGGTGCGCAAAATGGAGCCGAGGTGGTATTTTCATAATTTCTCTAGACGAATTTACTGATGATATTTAAGCCATCTTGGCCTCTTGGAATGATATCTTGAAAAAAAGGGGAGCTTTTGGGAAAAGTGGAATCAAACCCTAGTTTTGTGGATTCACTACTCATAGCATGGATTTGAATCTTTTGTGTGAAAAAAATTAAATATCTTGTTGAATATGGAAGAAGAGTATGGTATATTCTCTTTTCCTTTAATTATGAGTAGCTAAATACCCATACTTGTGGTTTTGTTGATTAAATATTGATTATGTATGGGTAATGACTAGTCACTTTTGTATCTAATTGAATGATTATGATTTTAGCTAAAGCTCTGTGTTTTAACTTATAGATTGAGGTTGCAAACATGGTCTATGTTTAAATCTTTTGTGTAGCTTGAGAAAGTGCGTAAAGGTGATGAGATTTAGCTAACGAAGGATGAGTTATACTCATTTGAGAAGTAGTTCTAGTGATAGACTACTTAATTAAAGGTTCATGGTTGTTTGATAAGAGTCACACATGGGTGTTTGAAAGAAACCCATGTGAAATTTACTGGTGGATCGAAAGATCACTCCTAATAGCTAAAACCTTGCCTTTTCATAATTATCAACTGATTCTTAGGTGCATCTTCATTTATTCGTGCAATATATCAATTTTATGAAAGCATAACTCGAAGTCCCTTTATCTATTTGATTACAACCTTCGTAAAACAAAAGCTTTCACCGTAGAATTTCTGCATCATAACTTGTTAACTCAAACTCTTGTTTACAAAACCCCCCATTTTACCTTTTTAGTTTTAATTTCACATTACGTGCTTATCGAAAGTAGCTTGTGACACTTGAGAGTGAAACTGTAACATTCATTCCTTGTGGATTCAATCCCAACCCTAGTTGGGTTATTTATATTGCTAGCGACCGTGTACACCTATATTTGGTGATAGTACTTGAGCGATATCAAAATGGTGTCATTGATGGGGAATGAACCGTAACGTTAATTAGTTTAGTTTTATAAGATTAGTGTTAGACGTAGTATTTACTTTACATATTCTTGTTGCTTGTTTCTTTAGGTGATAACCAAAGTCTTCATGAATGAATGAGTCAGAAAGGTAGAAATACCGGCTCATTCAACAGACATCTTGATGATGAAGACCATTTGGGAGATGCGGGATGAGCTAGTGCCATTCGTATCCCGTTCATGAGGCAAAGTGGGGTGTTTCACGTTACTAGTGTAATGCTTTATTTACTTCAGATAAAGGGTTTGTTTGGGGTGGAAGCTCATGAAAACGCCAATCTTCATTTGAAGAATTTCATTGATGTATGTCTCCCGTTCGAGATCGCCCACATTTTGCAAGAGTCCATCTATTTGAGACTATTTCTAATCTCGTTAATGGGAGAAGCTGTATTATGGTTGTGGGAGTTTCCCACGGGATCCATCACATCATGGGTTGCATTGACAGAGGCATTCATGGGTAGATTTTTTCAACCCTTATGAATGCTCAAACTGAGGGATGAGACTATTAACTTTCTCCAATTAAGCGGTGAACCATTACATGAGGCGTGGTAAAGGTTCAACAACATGTTATTGCAATGCCCGAATCATGAAGTCCTGGACAAAATTCTCCTCCAAATATTTTACTGAGCTTTGGATCAATTGAATTAAACGATAGCTGAAAATACAGATGGAGCATCTATAGTGAACAAACATATGGTGTTACGGCGGCATTATTAGACTAAGTGACTAAGAAAATCCGACGATGGTATACAAGAGATACCGAGGTGGATGTGGGGGCTCCCTTTACATCTATTGTAAGCCAAGAGTCAAGAAAGAAAGATGAGGAGAGGGATGAGAACATGGCTAAGATAATGACTCAATTAGACCTATTTACTAAACATGAGATGAGCTTCACTCTGAAGGCGGTCAATTCCGTTGATTCCAAGAGTACTTAAGCTTACGATGAGGAAGAGGTAGAGTCTCTTGATGAGGAAATACGGTACATGGCAAATCAATCGGGGGGGTTCTGCCCTACAAATCAAAGGCAAGACGGGAACCAATGCTTGAAAGAAAAGGACAGTGAGTGGAAAGATCATGATAGGGAGAGATATTGGAGAGATAAGGAGGGGGATAGAGATTGTAAATATGATAGGTATGTTCCTCCACAAGATTTTGAAAAAGGCAAAGAATCAACCTCCATTGATCCAGAACAATATAAGAAAGAAGATGTGCTAGCCCGTATTCTCTTGGGTGTTGAAGGGATGAGGAGTGATTTTTTACAACTTAACCAAACCATCACTTTGCACGCAGTATCGATCAAACAACTGGAGACTCAAATGGGTCAAATATCCACTCAATTAAATTCAAGATCGAAGGGGGTTCTACCTAGTGACACAATACCGAATCCAAAGAATGATGCACATGTGATGGCTATTGTTACTGGGAGCGGAAGAACCCTTACGGAAAAAGTTATGAACATTGATGATGATCGAATGGGAGGAATGAGGGAGAGCTAAATAGTGGAAAGAGAAAGCGGCTTGAAAAATCCATTAATGAAATCCCACATGTAAATGATCTGGAAAATGAAAATCCAAGAGAAGAGGAGAAGAAGGTTGAAGTTGATGTAACTCAAAAAACGGTTGATGTTAGTGACCTAATGGCGGATACACCACCGGTTGTTACAATTCCGCTAGTCAAAATACCTCTTCCATTTCTATAAAGGATTACGAAAAAAGAAGAAGATTAAGAATTCAAAAAGTTCCTTTATAAGTTTAGCAACCTATCGGTGAACATCCCATTAATTGAGGTTCTTCAATAAATTCCCAGGTATGCTAAGTTCATGAACGATTTAGTGACAAAGAAGAGAATTATGGATGTTAAAATAATTGAAGTGACTTACAATTGTAGTACAATCATGACTAGCCAAATGGTTGTGAAGAAAGAAGATTTGGGAGCATTCACTATTCTATGCCCAATCGAAATCTACAAGTTTGGGAAGGCTCTATGTGATCTTGGAGAAAGTATTAATTTAATGCCTTTGGCCGTCTACCTTAATTTAGGGTTGGGTGCTCCTAAGCCAACCATAATACGTCTCTTGATGGTCGATCGTTCAATTAAGAAGCCCAAGGGAGTTTTGTATGATCTTCTTGTCAAAGTTGGTCATTTTATTTTTCTAGCCGATTTTGTGATCTTGGATTGCGAAATTGATCTTGAGATTCCAATCATTCTAGGTAGGCTATTCTTGGCTACTGGTTGGGTATTGGTTGATGTCGAATGAAGAGAAATAAAGTTTCACATAAATGATGATGAAGTGTCATTCAATATTTGTAAATCCTTGAAGTAACCGACGGATCTCCAATTGGGGTCCATGATTGATGTTATAGATAATCAAGTAAGTAATGCAATGGAGACAAACTTTATTAGCGAACCACTAGCGGGGGTACTGTGGAATTATGGTATCAAGGAGAATGAGGAGTACGATGAGGTTGTGTCTTCATTTCATGGTCTTGGTTCCTATACCAAGAATCTATGTAAACTTGATCTAGGCATGAAAAATAGGGAGATCCCTCCCGCAAAGCCTTATATCATAGAGCCACCCAATCTTGAGCTTAAGCCCTTGATACCCCATCTGTATTATGTGTTTCTAGGTGAGGATATCACCTTGCCTATCATCATTTCAGGTGAATTAATACCATGGCAAGTTGACACCCTAAAATTCATGGTGAGACAATACATTCGTGCAATCGGGTGGACCATAGCCGACATTATTAGAATTACACAGGGTATTTATAATCACAAGATCAAGTTAGAGTTGAACTTCAATCCCAGAGTTGAGAATCAAAGGAGGTTGAACTCTCTTATACAAGAAGTTATTAAGAAGGAAATCATAAAGTGGCTATATAAGGGTGTGGTGTATCAACTTTTGGATAGCACTTGGGTGAGCCCAGTACAATGTGTCTCGAATAAAGGAGGCATAACCGTAGTGCCAAATGAAAATAATGACCTCATACCCATTCTCCCAATAACTGGATGGAGAGTGTGTATTAATTATGGGAAGTTTAACTCTTGGACAGAAAAGGATCATTATCCTATGCCATTCATGGATCAAATACTTGATAGGTTGGTGGGTCGCGGTTGGTATTGTTTCCTTTATGGGTATTTGGTTTATAATCAAATCTCTATAGCACCCAAGTACCAAGAAAAGACTACTTTTACATGTCCCTATGGTACTTTTTCATTCAATCACATGCCTTTTGGGCTATGCCATGCACCGGCCACTTTTCAATGGTGCATGCTCTCCATATTTTTGAACATAGTGGAGGATTCAATGGAGGTGTTGATGGATGACTTTTCGATGGTTGGTGATACATTTGAAGGGTGTCTAGAATATTTAGAGAAGGTGCTTGAGATATGTGTGCTAAACAACCTCATTTTGAATTGGGAGAAGTTTCACTTCATGGTCAAAGAAGGAATTGTTCTAGGGCACAAAATCTCCGGTCAAGGAATTCAAGTTGACCAAGAAAAAATTGAGGTTATCTCTAAATTGCACCTGCCAATTTCAATCAAATGTGTGCGAAGCATTCTTGGCCATGCGGATTTTTATAGGAGGTTCATCAAAGATTTTTCTAAAATAGCCCATCCTATGTGCAAGCTCCTTGAGAAGGAAGCAAAATTTTAATTTGATTAATATTGTGTGAGAGCATTTAATTGCTTCTAAGAAAAACTTGTGTCGGCTCTTATTATAGTGGCCCCCAATTGGATACACCCATTTGAACTCATGTGTGATGCAAGTGGTTTTGCACTTGGTGCGGGGCTTGGGCAACAAAAGGAGAAATTTTTTATCCATTTATTACGCTAGTAAATAATTGAATGAGGCGTAAATAAATTAAACCATCACAGAGCAAGAGTTGTTAGTCGTGGTTTATGGGTTTGAGATGTTTCGAGCATACTTGTTGGGTACCAAGGTGGTGGTTCACACCGATCATGCAGCTTTGTGATATTTTATGGCGAAGAAAGAGGCTAAACCAAGATTGATATGGTGGATCTTGGTTTTGGAAGAATTTGATTTTGAGGTTAAAGATTGTAAGGGATGTGAAAATAAAGTTGCGAATAGCTTGTAAAGGATTGAACCTAATGATGTGTGAATGAAGGAGAAAGAGATTAATGATGAATTTCCCGATGAGTTCTTCATGGATCTTAAAGGAAAAGTCATGCCTTGGTATGCAGATTATGGAAATTATATTATTTGTGGGGTTCTTCTCGAAGATTTAATTCATGACCAAAAGCAAAGATTTCTCTTTGATGTGAAGAGGTATTATTAGGATGAACCCAATTTTTTTTAGGGAATATGGAGATGATGTTATTCGTCGGTGTGTTATGGAGGAAGAAATGAGGCCTATTCTTGAGGCATGGCATTCATCACCGGTAGGTGGGCATCATGGTGGAGTTCGCACGACATCAAAGGTTTTTCAAAGTGGCTATTATTGGCCAACATTATATCGGGACTCACATGAATTGGTGAAGGCTTGTGAAAAAGGCCAAAGGCAAGGGGAAGTTTGGAGGCAACATGAGATGCCCTTGCAACAAAGCATAGATGTTGAGTTGTTCAATGTACGGCAGATAGATTTTATGGGCCCTTTTGAGAGTTTTTTCAGTAACCGCTACATCTTAGTGGCGGTTGGAATTTTTTAAGGTGGGTTGTAGTTTTTGACTTACCTAACAATAACTCTAGAAATGTTACCTTATTCTTGAAGAGGTATATGTTCGCTAGGTTTGGTACCACACGTGCCATTGTGAGTGATGGTGGCTCGCACTTTTGCAATCAATCCTTTCGGACCTTGCTCACCATGTATGGGATAAAGTACAAGGTTGCTTCCCCTTACCACCCACAAGCTAATGGATTGGCGGAAGTGTCTAATCGATAAATCAAGGAGATATTGGCCAAGACCGTGAATGCAAATAGGATGGATTGGGTTCAAAAACTTGATGATGCGTTATAGGCTTACTGGACTGCTTATAAGACTCCTATTGGTATGTCTCTGTGCCAATTAGTATTTAGGAAGGATTGCCATCTACCGGTAGAGCTTGAACACAAGGTATTGTAGGCCTTGCGGAAATTGAATGTGTATTGGAAAGGTACTTCTAGAGCAAGAATTAATCAATTCCATGAATTGGATGAGTTTCGCTTGAAAGCCTATAAGAATTCCACTCTCTATAAAAAGAAGATGAAAAAGGGCCCATATCCGGTAATAACATTCTAAATTCTGGCCGACCTACTTTGGTGGTTGGTATTATGGAGAGGTATGAGATCAATATTACAAAGATCATTGCCTATGAAATTCAGGATAGTGCAGTGAATTCCTAGATGAGCAACCCTTTGTTGATGCCTAGACATAAAGATGTTCTTAGAGAGCCGAGTTCCTATCTTGCCTGAGGTTGATAACTTTATAGTAGTTCATTGTACTATAAACTTAGGGTTGATCCGAAACCAGATGAACCCTATTTCAAAAGCAAAGGTAGGAACAAGTGTGGCATTACTATAGAGTACGTTGTAGTCATGTGCACTAATGGACATTGATATCCCCAGTTTTACCAACATTGGGGCGTATACAGGTTGTATCTCAGACTGAGACTACTAGGCTCGAGCCTCAAGCAACATCTGATGTGACATATTTTTATGCATCCTAGCCATAGTCAGCCCTCATTTCACCCCCTACTACTCCAAGATCATCTATACCATGTCCACCTGTTGATGGTTATGCTTTAGTCTCATAGGAGTTTTGAATGATGTGTTGAAAAGGTTAGTCACTATTGAGAAAAAAGTGGCAAATATTGAGCAGGATATCCAGCCGTGGTTGAAAAAGGAAATCCATTCTACCTATTTGGATAGCTTTGAGAAGAGTATCACCGACAAAGTTGAAGGAGTATAATCCCCGGACTTAGCAGGGCTTAAAAATAAGTTAGCCACACTTTAGGTTGCTATTGAGGGTATGTTTTGTAGGTTATACACATCCTTCCCAACTCCCACCATGCCTATTATCAAAGATATTGAGGTGGATGAGGTGCCCAACATTTGGGGAACAAAAGGCAAGAAGAAGAGCACTAAAGTTAGTAGTAAGAAGGAGAGCAAGAGGAGTAAGAGAAAGATAGATAAGAAAGACATAAAGAGAGTGATGGAGGCAAGTAAGCAGTCCTCCCGGGACCATTTATCTGAGATACACGAGAGTGGGCATTGAGCTGGGAGCTCTAGATTTTATGTATCCCTGATTGATAAGATTGTAGTTGCTGGGGTGAGTGGGGGTACAATAGTTTCCCTCACGAGTTTAATACCATTAAGTACTCCGAGAACCATTGGTTCAAACACTTATTTGAGTGCCACAACCACAACCACCACTGAGACCACTATTATTGAGACTAAGGTGACTTCTAAAACCCCAGCAGAGGATGCAACCAAGTCCAGTGTATAGATCACCATAGGTGTGTATTTACCCTCTTTTTTAATTTTTCTAATATGTATATAGTGAGGACACTGCATGTTCTCAAAGTTGCGGTGGGGGTGTACCACCATTCAGGGGGTTTTGTTGTGGTGTTTCCCTCGGGTGTGCTATTATAGTGGAATCGACATATTTAGGGTGTTGTTACTATTTTTTTTATTTGTTTGTTTAATTAAGAGAAATGTAGGGGAGCCTTAATGCAGTCAAGTATTGATGTTTTTGTATTTTCAGGTATAGTCTGAGTAACCCCGATGATTTTGAAAATTATTTAAGGATACCCCTCCAAAAATTTCAACTATGTGTATTGTTCATAGTAAGACCATTGTGAATCTTGCTATGGCAATAGTATTATAGGCAGAACAACCATAACATAGCATTTAATGAACTGATTAGGTAGTTAGTGATAGTATAACCTTGTCCTACGTGTGTGTGAGATGCTTACTTAGTTCACTTTATGTGTGTGATCCAAAACTTTCCTAGTTAGTCTACCCTAGGTTGTAGGATAGTTGACTAGGAAAGGATCATAAGTCTTTGTTGAATTAATCCACATTAATCCTAAATGCCCAACCAAATGGAATGTATATCCCTAGATCCTAAGTTCGAGCCTAAATTGACCCATTTCTTTCATTAACCGATTCACCTTCCTATTTCTATTACAGTGAACTTGTTTTGGCCCAGGTCCCTCTTTGGACATTATGTACCTTAACTTAGGAAAATCACCTTAAGTTGAAGGAGGCTATCATAGGGGTGCATAGCACCAAGTTGTTATGAAGAAGTAAGTTAGTAATATAAATGAAAAATGATTTAGGTGTGATAAGAAAAAAAAAAAAAGAATTGTGCTTGAATAAAGTTTGATAAAAATAAATTAAAAAGAATAAACCGCATCCTGAATCTAAGGAAAAACAAAAGAGAATATGGGAAAGGAAAATAAAAAAGGTTGAAAAGAGGATCCAAAATTCAAGTAATGTCAAGGAGGGTTGAATTATTATATCCATATCTACCATACCCATACCAGAGCCTACATTACAAGTCAAGAAAGTCCTATAGTGATCCTAATCCAACCGTCTAAAAAACTAAGACATAGAAAATAAGGGCAAGCCTATAGTATTTCACACATATTATTCGAACTTCTTTGAGAGAGTGAGTTTTTTGAATTCAGTACCTGATTTTAATTATATCTTTATACTGTGAGTGCACGGGGCCTCTTTGTTGTGAGGGCACATGGGTTGCATTATTGGTTGCTATCTATTTTGTCAAATGTCATTTTCACATATTGCTTGGTTGTTTATTTATAATCTGCTGCCATATCTTAATTCATTTGTGTCATAATAGTAGGCAATGTATGTACGCACAGTGGTTTTTAAATTTGAGCAACAGAGGAGGTTAAAAATGTTGTGAATTGAGTAGGTCCCCTAGGTTTCTCTTAGTTAAGCGTCATAGTTTTGTGTTGTTTTGTTTTCATGAGGACATGCAAATGTTCTAAGTTAAGGGTGTTGATGTGTCGTGGTTTCATGACACTTTCGATACTTAAAACAAGAAAAATATGTTAGGTCAATGGCACGTTTATGTGATTGTGATATTTTTATGTTAGTTTTGTAGGAAAATAAAGTTCGGAAGTGAGCAAAGGAAAAATGAAAAAAAAAGGGAACAAGTACTGGAATTGGAGTCTGGGCTATGAGTCATTAGGTCACGATACAACTCGTATCCAGAGTCATTGTGTTGGCAGGTGAAAACAATGCATGGAGTTAAAGTTAGAACTTCAATACATGGGCATGCTACGACTCGTTGGGTCACGATATGAGTCGTAGCCCATACCCATTATGATACCAGTGAATTTTTGGTCCTTGGGAAATTGAAGAAAAAGTTGACTATAAGTTTAGGCAACGATCCATTGAGACAGTCAATGAGTCATCAAGAGCACTCATCTAGATAAATATTATAAAAGTCCTGAAAGTTGTAAATTTCCCATAGTTCCAACAAGAACTCCCTACGACTCATAATATGAGGCAACGTGCCGTTACCAACAGTCATCCTGAGCAGGAGAAGCAATGTATCTGAGAGTTGACATATTAGACTCAATGTCAATGAGTCACCATATGACTCGTAGGGTGACATTATGAGTGGTCACAAATTCCAAATGAAGAACATACAATGAATGCCAGAAGACAAGCGATGAGTAGTTGGAGGACCCCATGACTCGTCACCAGAAGCGTAGCCACTGCCAACCTTGCAGTTCTATTGTGGTTAGGATAGGTTTTATTTTTGTCTATAAATACTCCTATTGGGTTTATTGTTTTTGTTTACATTCTCTAAATACTTTTGAGGCATATTATTTTTCTTTGAATTACAAACAACGATTTTTAGTGTTTTAATTCAAAGTGAGATTTGTAGTTTTCATCTTATTCTTGTAAGTTCATCATAATGTTTTCTTCTCAGAATTATTATTTTTTTCTTGCAATAATAAGTATCTAAACACCACAACTAGGGTTGTAGGAACACTGATGGATTAAAAATATAGTGTTCAAAGTACGGTGTGATTTTCAAAAAGTGTTGGTGCATGTATTATTATTCTCTTTGGTTTGATTGCGTTCTAATGGTTGCCAACGTTAGAACTAGCCTTATCCATACCCGCAATAAAAGAAGTTGTAATGGATGGAAAAAGGGAATTAACAACGTTACTTGGAGCTATCAACCTCCACATAATTAGCTTGAGTCAGTAAACAGGATAGCTAATATGGGATCAATGATATGGGTTAGTAATGCAAAACTCAAGAGACGATAATACATGATTGAGGATAGTCATCTAATAGGGGTGTAAAGTCATTTGGATGAACATAACCTATCAATTCTTCATGCCAAGGACCACGAAAGATCACTAGGACAACGAACCTATAGAGTTATGAAGTTATGGGGAACACAGTCCTTGTGCCTCTCTCACATTGATTACAAATCCAACTAAATCAATAACTTGTTACTATTTGACATTCTCAAATCCCCCATTACTGTAAATTATTTACTAGTTGTTTAGACAGACATATTGATATAAATTCTGACCTATTCCTCGTAGGATTGATCCCAACCTTGATGGGTTCTATATTTGATCAACGACCACTTTATAATTTTATCGGAGGTGTAATTTGGGCAACAACAAGAACTACGTGAAAGAATCTCCCTAATGAGGGAAGAATTCTTCAAAATGTGCAATGTGAAAGCAAAGGTTGTTGCATGTGATGCTCATCTTCAAATGGTTAAGGTTAATGGTTTCAAGTTGAGTTCGAATGAAGAAATAGTCATGGTTGATTTGGAATAATTCATGGTGATTTTCCAACCAACCGAGAAAAAAATAATACATGATGTAGAAATTGATGAAATGATACTACAGTTGCAAGAAAAAGCCAATCAAATCATTTTTAAGGATTCTAGTTCATTTCGGGGTGAGGATGTCAAGAAAGATGAAAATTTAAAAATGAAAAGGCTTAACTCATTCCAACCATTTTTCAACATTGTTCTCGTTGGATATGATGTAATTTGAAATCACCGGGCCAATGAAGAATTTTGGAGATAAGGAACAATGTCCTTACATTTTGGAATTTGTCATACCGAGGAGGAAAAATGATGTTCCTCACTTGAAGGCCAAAATGTGCAATATAAGATGTTTGAGAAGTGGGCTATAGATTTTCTTTCCATTTTGCAACTAATATCAATGAAATTTTTATATGAAGTTGGTTAGGAGATTCAAATCTTCCAAATGGAGAGATTGAGTTTTGATCATAGCTTCCTTACCTTTGCCCCACGAGCTTCATCAAAATCTTCAAGTGAATTAGGTAGAAGATTCAAATCCTCAAACTGGAGAGATAAATGGTAAGATTGCTTGCATCGTGCCATTACGTTAAATGAAGCGTTGATGGGAGGCGGCCCATAGTTTTCAAAAAAATTTAAGTCACTTTTGAAATTTTAATGTTTAGAATAGTTTGGGATTTTTTAAACTAATCCATAATATTTTAGAGTTTTTTAAGTTAATTGAACAGGTGTGGATGCAAAAATTTATTTGGAATGATGTTCGGGAGTTCGAACACTTTTTTGAATTATTTGGATCGACAAACTCATTGGCTGATCACAAAATTTGACCTTTACATTGCCAAAATAAGTTGTAGCTGCCCAGGCTTGTCACTCGGAGGCGATTTATGCACACTCATAGGACTAGATGCACAAGCATTTGTCAAATGGTCAAATACCTTTTGCCCACGTACAGAACCAGTCGCGTGCGCTGTTCATTAAAGTGGGTCCATATAACATAAAGGCCAAAATTAGAAATTGAGGAACCCTTTTAAATGAAAGTCGTGGCTGCCCCATTCCCCTTAACCCTAAAAAATTTATTTCAAGATCTGAAATAGTGCAATTCCTCTACTTCCTCTGAATTTCAATCTCCAAGGTATGATCATTCTTACTCCTTTCCCTCCTTTTTTTATGGTGCTAAAATTGTGAAGGAAATTTGATCCTTCATAGTGAGATTTCAAAAATTTTCTTCAAAATTGGTAATTCTTTGTGCTTAAAATTGTCTCTTATGTGGATTGTTAGTAGGGCTGAATGGTGAGAATATGGTGTACAAAATGTGGTGAAATTGATTCCAAATGGACTGGAAAAACTTGAGAAGAAATGGTGACCCAAAGCTAATCGACAAACAACCTAAACAAATTTTCTAAGCGATAAAAATAGCCGTCATGCACACAGTGTCCTCTCGTGCACACGAACAGGAAAAATTTCTAAAAGAAATAACGCCTTTCATGTATACGGTCCTCTAACTGCATGCACATAGGAGAAAGAGATGGTAGTCTCAAAATAGTAGCTTCGCACAGCCTAATCTGTGACCCTTTTTCACCCATTTCTTTGGCTTAAATACTTCCTAATACATTGTTTTAAGTGTCCATATGAGCTTTTAACATGTTAGCTTATTTTATAGGTACTTTGGGCCTTGAAATGGCTTCCAAGAACATTAAAATTAAGCATGGCGTTTCCTTAGAGGTTGAAGAAGAGGAATTTTTTGATCGTGACAGGTTCTTGTCTACAGTTTGTGAGCAAAAATATGATGAACTCCTATCAAGATCATTCGTCAAGGAAAAATTCTTCCACATTGAGAAAGTGGATTCTTAGATATCGGACCTTCATAGGAGATTGATTTAGAGTGGATATATGTGCTTTTCCACTAAATCGATTCTAGCCAATCACACAGTGGTCACAAAATTTTATGTCAATGAATCGAAAACCAGTTTATCATCAAGGAGATGAAGAAGTAGTCCATAGGTGGTCCAAAATCCTCTTCTTCCCATCATTGATCACACAATTATTTTTTAATGTTGAGGTGATAAAGCACCCAAATAATGTTGATACGGAGCCGACAAGAGCAGTCCATCCACTGAAGAAAAAAGGGATTCAAGAAAATCAGAATAAGACAAAAATTGATGTATCATCCCCTTCATTAGGGTAGTTCACAGATGATGCTACTAAGCCTACAGGTTCATCCACAGCTACTACTGGGACATAGGTTTTCATGGGACCACTCCAGTCTAGACCTCCTACCATAGGCCACATCTCTATATAGATACACTGAGTGTGTTAACACATTTAACAGCTGATAGTTAGCCCTCCCACTAGCCCATCTAGGCCTACCATAGTTGAGACTGACCCATCCAGAGGTGATGATTCTCCATCATCCCTTGCTAATGTGATATTTGAGAAAAACACATTGAGCAACAGGTTGGAACATATTAGTCGCAAGTAAGGTAAGATCGAAAGGCAACAAAGAAATTTCAAGTAACATGAGAAAAAGAAGAGCAGGTTCTTAAATAAAATGATGGGGAAGCTGAGGTCATTTTATGGGTCAAGTTATTAATATGATGAGGATAAGGATACACAACTCCAGTTTCCATCTACTTCTAGTTCAGATTGACTAATTTTAGGGAGCCCCTTCAAAGTCACTTTATGCTTTGATGTTATGTAGTGAGGACACTGTACTATTTTCTAGTTGGGATGGCACCTTGTCTTTGTGATTGGCTTCTGCACTTGTCGGGCTTGGTAATTTTGTTATGCTTTATTACATGCCCTCACCGAGCTTGATTTTGTTTAATTATGCCCTTGCCGGGCAGGGATTTCTATTGATGCTATAGATATTGTGTACCTTTATCGGTCTTGTTTTGAGATTGATATAGTGTGGATTAGTCTTTTTTTTCATTTCTAGATTAGCTTCTTTTTGTTTTTTAGTTATTAATTTAGAATGACTTTTCTTTATGATGGATTGAGTAACGATATTCTTATGGGAAAATCATCATTTTTAGGTGTTGATGTTCTTTTGAAGAATTCTAATTACCCTTTATTGTTTGGGATTGAGTGGGTGAGCCTTATGTGAATCTATGGTGAAGTCTGAGTAGCCATTCTTTTTATTGACCTTTGGAGTTCAAATCTAAAATTGTGACTAGTTTGATACTAATAGAGTTAGTCTTGTATTGTGAAATGTTGAACCTCTAAAAAATTTGTAAAAATAAGTTGCATGGAAGTGAATTAAGTGGTTACAACTCTTTGACTCTTTTTGTGACTCTTTACACATTAGGTGTTAATAGTTTGGATTATAAAATATGACTCCTTTTGTCCTTGTTTAGGAAATAAAATTGATCCATCTTTAATACTTTGCATGCCTTGTGTGGTGATTTTTTATGGAATAACTCTTGTGATTACTTGTGTCATCTAGAACTTGGCCGATTGGTCTTTCAGTTCTTGTCTTGATTGTGTTTTGTTGGAGAGATGATCTTAGGCCTTCTTTGTGATTTTTGAAAACCTCTTTAGACATAAAAGCCTACTCGTGCATAAATTCTATCAGTAGTGACCCTATCTGAGCTTAATATCCTTTCTTTGGCAACCATATTGCAAGCCTTGAAACTTTTTTCAAACATTCCATCTTTTGAACCCTACCCTCCTTGAACTTGAAAAATCCAACTTGAGGCTAAAAACCTAAGTTGTGGGTGGTGGAAAAACACTTGGATGAGATGATAATGAATTATGGTTTTGTAAGTTAATTCCATAAGAATAAATCACTAATTGAATAAAAAAGGAAAATAAAAAGAAAAGAAGAGAAAAAGAGAAAAGAAAAAAAAAAGGAAGCTTACAATAAGTGTGTAAACTAGAATGAAAAGGACAGGAGCTTTGTGATGTATGGAAATGAAAAGGAAAATTATGAATGTTTGAATTGGAAATTTTTTTGTAGATTTCAAGGTGGGTGTAGTAACTTTTATCCCAAATGCTTATCCTACCCTTCCCTAAGCCTACATTACAAGCTAGAAAAAGTCCTTCGAGATCTCGAATCGAGTGCTTTTGAGTTAGTGGCAATTGAAAATAAAGGTAAGCCTATGGCATGGTACTTGTTTACATTGGAAGTTCTTTGTTGAGTGTGAGTGTTTTATCATTTGTCCCGTGTGTAATTGTTGTGAATATTATGAGTTTGGGACTTTCTTTCTTGTGAGGGCATGTGAACTAGGATAGATTGGTGAAGGTGATAAATTTCTAAAATGAGTCAAGGGAGCATGTTTGGTTGACTAGTGGTTTTGAGTCACTTCTTGAGAATTGGTTATTGTTACTTAATTTTTCTTGAAATTCCATTGTATTCTTGACATTGTGTTTGGAAATTGAGGGAGTTTCTTGGGTAAGACTTACATGTTGTTGACTATTTATTAGTACCAACAAAAGTCATAGTCATTGTGCCTAATTTTAAAATGTAAAGTGATAATGATAATGTCAGTGTTTAAGCTTAAATTGATAGACCTCATTGAGGTTTGATTTTGTTGTCCTTGAGGATAAGCAAAGTCTTTAAGTTGGGGGTATTGATAAGTTGTGATTTTGCCACTTATTTGTCTCTTTTCTTATGTTTTTGTGTTGTTAATCTATAATTTGAGGCTAATTGTCATTTGAATGGTGTTTTTTTTAAGGTAATTTGAGGTTTATAAGGAGCTATGATGTAAAAAAGTGAAATCGAGGTAAAGTGGAGCTGAAATGAAGAGGGACATTGCTGGTAGTAATTTTCTTCTATGCACACACACTGTAACAACTACTCTATTCTAACTAGATAGGAGAACCTTTACCACCCAATCAATTATTATGTGGGAAATCAAGTAAAAGCCTTATCAAAATCAGCAATGATCATACAAGCATTTACATACATGATCTACAACATACAAAATTACCCAAGACCTAGTCTAGACATATACAAGAGCTTCTATGATAAGAACAACAGTAACAAAAGACACAAATTCCATGAAAATGAGTTGCAAAAGTTGATCTTGAATGACTGTCTCTCCACACAAGAATATCCTAATCAACTTGCAACATATCTATATCTCAAAAAGGGGATATATCAAGAGTAGTATTAGCACACCACAAGTACTGGTAGTCATCATTGGTTGACCAGGTTTATATCACGTAAACATCATATAGAAATTACCGAAACAATGCATGACTATTCATATAGCAGTTCAACACCAAGTTAATAATTTCCATTCCCTCACTACCTTTTTAGTTACTTCTTATGTCTTGTATACTGGGTTTATACGATCGTACAATCCAATTTTCCATCTAATGATTCTAATTTCCTCACTAAACCTATGAAAGTTATATGACTAGACAAATCCTCATATCTCCAAGTGCTTGATTAACCTATATTTCATATATACGAACACCACGCATAAGCAATGAATACTACCTTCATAATCAACTCTATAATCCAATAGTGGCTACAATAATTATCAATGTGTAAAGTCACAAAAAACATAGACTACCTCAACTTCAAATAAAACCACACCATACTTAACCATAGATCCAATATAAGAAAATTAGCATCCAACACATATCAACTAATCACAACCAACAAATCACCATCAACAGACAAAACACTTACACATCCAATAACCTCAACAAGACCAACCTTCACCTTATCACTAATTTCATAAAAGTAGTCTTAAACTACCTCAAATCACTACAACACTTTATGAAATACCTATGAGAAATCAAATTACTATGCATATGCAACAGTGCAATCACAACTATCACAACCTCATCTCAATATGTACATACATATTAAGGCGACTTATCTATCCAATAGTTATGACCTACATGGGACCATCTTCATCCATGTACAGTACCAGCCTGGTACCTGACCCTCCAAATATCAATAGATAGGTAGCATATATCAGTGTGGTACCCGACCCTTCGAATATTATAACGTATAAATATAAAATTAAAAATAAGCAAGGATATAATGCACTGCACCAAATATGAAAGTACTACTTTATCTATACTCATAGTCAAATTAAGTTTTGTTATTTCATGTATAAAACCAATTTCAACCAACTCACAAAATCACAAGTATGCCTGAAGGCCTATTCAGAAACATTTAACTTATGAATAAACGTGGAATACCAAATCAATTCTATAACTAACTACAATTTAATTTAGAAATACGCATACAACCAACTTTAACCTAACCTCATCTTTGTCGTACTCATCATTCATTTGCCCTAGCCTCATCATTCTTAGGCTCTCCTAACCATCATGTTTTTGCCACTTATTTGTGTCTCTTTTCCTATGATTTTGTGTATTTCATCTATAGTATGAGTCTAATTATCATTTGAATGGTGTTGATTTTAGGTAATTTGAGGGTTACAAGGAGATCTAATGAAAAAAGTGAAACTAAGGCTAAACGGAGTTGAAACAAAGAGGGATTATGATTTCCTTCTACTAGAATAGCTGCACCCATAGTGGACCTATGCACACGCATTAAAGGGTTTTCACCGGCTTCCAATGTATGATATATGCACACACAGGGGCTTGTAGCACATATGAACACTCGCACGAATGGGACCTATATACACACATAGAAACATTTAGGTCAGGCGCTAGAGGCAGTTATAGAATTTCATGAATTTGATCCTAAACAAGCAAAACTCAATTCCAGCCTCTAAGCAAATCATATTTGGTATATTTATCAAGCTTGGAGGTTAGGGTTCTTCAACCAACACCCATGGAGTAAAGATTTGGATGCTTTGTAGTGATTAATCCTTAGTCCTTTCATTATTTCCTTATTTCTAGATATTATATTTGGGTGTAGTGGTTTATTTTTGTATTGAATATTGAATTGGAAACATAACAGTATTTGATTTTTATTTTATCTTATATTTTTGTATGAATTGAATACTCTTTGACTTATGAATGGGTTTTGTTTGTCTAAATTAATCTCATGGTTTTATTGATTTTTGAAGGGAGTAGTTGACCCGAGGACTCACCCATTTAGTTTGATTAACCATGACAGAGTTGATCGAGGTTGGGAAAGGTTAATTTAGAACGATTTGGGTTGTATGTCCCATCTAATGGTATTGATCTATAGATGGGAAATTCTTAGTGTAACCCAAAATTGGAACTATTTGTGCTGGCACTTGGCTAATATTTGAGAGAATTTAGCGAAGAAATATTCACTTTAAGTCGAGAAATGTTAGTAGATGCCTGAGGTTCCAAGGCTAATTTGTTAAATCCATGATTAATTAGTGTGTAATTAGTTAAATACAATGCATCCTCCGTAGAATTGATTCTCCGTTATCAATTCCCTTATTTTTCATTGCTTGTGAACTCATTGATTAATTTATTCATATTATTTTTGGTTCTATCATTTTTTTTTATATTGAAACCCCTTCCCTAAAAAACACTTGCATCAATTGTTTGGATTAGAGTGAGTTACTTTTATTCCTTATTTCCTCAATCTCTAGTCACATAATTCTTTGTGGGATCGTCCCCAACTCTATAGTTGGGTAAATATATTGCTAATGACCACGTACATCTTTCTTAGGTGTAAATGAGTGTTATCACTGTGCCACTCAAATTGTGTATCTAGACCAATTCTTTTGATTACATGGTCACATGATTCATTATTGATATAGACGAACACCCAAACACGTAACATTTAGAATAGAGAGCATATAACATAAAAATTCAACAAGGAATTTATACATAATCCGCATCAACACCACATTAAATCTTTTATGCAGTTTTACCATATTTTATTCATCCAAACACCACGCCTACAGGTCTAACAATGTATTTTTATTATATTTTATTCATCCAAACAACACGCTTGCAGGTCTAACAATGTATTGTCAAATTAAATCTATATTGTGATTACATTTTCTTAATCGTAGTCTATTACTCATAACATAAAACTTACATTGACACCAACCTATTGCTATGAGGTGCATGAATCCACGTTCCTTGATTCTATTTTAGCAATTTTAATAGAATATTCATGGATTCTTCTAAGGCCTTGCCTCTTCTTTTTAGTAGTTTTTTGCTTAGGAATAGCCCTAAGGAATTTGTATGAGGAGGCAATCATCTAAAATAAAGATAGGGTAAAAAGGGTTTAAAACCCAGCGGATCACTGTCAGGACCCACTACAACGACTAAGGCTTCACTACAACGGGCTTGTTGTAGCGGACCACTATAGAAATCTTGTGCAGTCCACCCGCCCCCTTTGACTTTTTTCAAAAAAAACTTAAGTACCCCTAACAATGGCTAATAACTACGTTAACTCGATATTGACGTAAAGTATTGAATTGGGTATTCATCGGGGTATTTTCAATAATAACAAAGTGGTTCATTACATTAGATACCAATTTACCAATCGTTCATCCACGAATGGACAAGATAGAATGGAAAAAAGAAGTCAAACTGATTTAAAGGAATTTGCTAATTGCTCAATGCCTCATTTTGCCTATCCGTTAACATTTACCCGGCCCATCATTGAGGAATTTCAAAATCTAAGTTATGGAAGCTGACATTATGCTAAATCAAAAAAATCCCAATGTACGATCATGTTCCTTGGGAAAGAATTCATTTACATGGGTCCTTACAAAAAAATCATGAAGTTTGGAAAGTAGAAAGTTAGCCATGATACACAATCCAACATGATACAAAATGCATAAAAGGATTTCACACTTGACCATTGCAGCGGCCAAGTGTACACTATAGTGTCTCTGCCAGCATATAGAGGGCTGCTTTAGTGATTCCACTACAGCAGAAAGTGAGTTTTTATAGCGGTCCCAAAAAGATTTAAAGGAGTAGGAAACATTTCATTCCCCCTAACTTCAACTCTCACATTACACCTTTAACTCCCATTTTTCTCTCAAACTGTTTCTCCTCTCATTGGTTTTCCAAGATAATTCTCTCATCTCTTCACTTATTTTACATTATTTGCAACTTCTAACTAACGAAACTAAGTTAAAATCCATTGAAGTGGGAAATTTTGGGGTAGTTGGAAAAGGTTCAATTTTTGCCTTATTTCACATAGATTGTTGAAGCATGATAGTTTCTATTATGTTTTTGATGCTCCTATAGCATTCAAGGCATAAGTAATTACAAAGTTCATGGGGGTTTTGAACCTGAAAATGGTGTGGGTAGGTGAATGGGTATTTCTTAACTTGTTTTTACAATTTCGGGCATGATTTGAGTGTTAAAATTTGTTAAAATTGTGTAGGATAATAATACAATACTATCCCATGCTCGATCTATGTTAAAAATTGAGAAAATGAAGAAAAATCTCAAAAATGGGTTTGGTCGGGGTCGTGTCTCATTGGGGAAGATAAGGTCCTGCTGTAGCGGCCCCTTCCACTACAGCAGACCTACATAACACAGACCATTCACTATAACGGCCCCACTATAGCAAACCTTAAGATGCTTTAGTAGCGATAGGCAGATTCCTACCTGGGGAGAATTATTGAAATTCCCAAGTTCCTTTTTACGGCTTTCTTGTTTCTGCACATAATTTATTTTGAACATTATGGGGAACTTATCTGACAGTTCTCTCTTCTTGTTCAGGTACTACGATTATTATGGATTGAGACAGTGATACTCCACCTACCTATGAGAGATTCGTTGATCCAAAATATAGAAGGTGATATTTGGACATGCAATTGAGAGGGATTGATAATGCTTAAATACACTCTAGGAAATGAATGTACACAATCTTTAGCAATATATTTACCCAACTTAGAGTTGGGGTTTAATCCATGAGGAATAATATGACTAGTGATCGAGATAGAACGGAGCTAAAGCAACTCGCTAAAACCTGAACAAAGGATACAAATGATTTTTTTTTGTGATTAAAAACATAATACGGATAGAACCAAACAAAATATGACCAAATTGATCAATAGATTTCTCAACAATGGGAAGTAAGGAAAATGATACAGGGAATCAATTCTATCAACGATCTGAGGTATTTAAATCAAGTAGACAAGATTAATTATGGATTAGCAAATTAGCCTTAGAACCTTGATTATCCACCACATCTTTTAACTGATTGACGAATATTTCCTTGCTATATTCTTTCAAACACTATCCATCTACCAAAACAAGTAGTTCCAATCTGTGGCTACCTTAGGATTTGACTATGTCTAGCAATAAATTCTATTAGATGGGTCATACGTCCTAAATCGTGCTAAATTAATCTTTTCCAACCTAGATTAACTCCTTCGAGCTTAATCAAAGTAAATGGCTTAGTCCTCATGTTACCTACTTCCTTAAAATATCAAGTGAACCAAGAGATTAATTTAGACAAGAAAAATCTATTGATAAACCAAAGAGTAATCAATTAATACTAACACATAAGGTTGGATTATCTCTAATTAAAAATACTCAAGTATGAATCTAACTACCCCCAAATATTTAATACAAAGATATGGAGTGAATAAAGGAGTAAGAATTTGACAATACAAAGCTTTCAAACCTTCAAACCAAGGGTGTTTGATCAAGAACCCTAGCCTCTAATATTGAGAAATAAGCCATAGAGAGTTTTTCATCCCAAGAGTGCAAAATGATGTCCCTCACTTGAAGACCAAGAAGTGAAAGATACGGTGTCTAACAAGTAACCTATTGATTTTACCACCAATTCCCAATGAGCCTAAACAGAGTTTTGATGTTAAGTTGGGTAAAAGATTTAAGTCTTCAAAGTGGCGAGATAGAGTTGGTCTCGCTGCTTTCTTACCACCACCCCACGAGCCTCAAAGAGATGTTGATTTGAAATTGGGCCAAAGGTTCAAATCCTCAAAGTGGAGACATAAATGGTAAGGCAGCTTGTGTCATGCCACAAAGTTAAATCAAGCACTTGATGGGAGGCACCCCATCATTCTCAAAAATTTTGCTATTACTTTTGAAAGTTTAATTTTTAGAATAGCTTTAGGACTTTATTTTTAACTAATCCATAAAATTTTAGAGTTTTTAGAAGTGATTTGAACAGGTTTGGATGTAAAATTTGAGTCAAAATGAAGTCCATGACTGTACTATCTTTAAAATGGGAGTTTGGATACTTTTTTGGGGTATTCAAATCGCCAAAAGTGATGGTGTATCACCAAAATAGAAGGGCCCATTGTCGAAATAGATAGAATCATCCCAGGTTTTTGAGGCCTCAGTTATCACTAAAGTTGTCTATTATCCGCTAAAGTAAAGGGCACTAAAGCTGCCTAAAAGTCCGCTAAAGCCACCCAAGTGTCTGCTAAAGTAGATGGCCAATAGAGGCCAAAACCACTTAAACAGTAAACTATCCACTAAAGTGGCCTGACGCATAAAATTCTCCCAAGTAAAATGAAATAGGCGAAGTCAGTTTCATCCCATTTCTTTCTAAAAACAAAACATCTCAAACAAGTTTAACTCTAATATTTTCTTTCAAATTCTCGATATCTCTTCCCAAAATTAGGAATGAATTCTTAATTCTCTCTTTCTTAGATTCTTAATTCATGGATTTCCATTCTCTCTTATAGCCTCACTATTTTAGGATTAAAGCTTATATGAGAAATATTGATTTAATGTGTTTGAAGTTTGTTTAGTTCTTGGTTAAACATGGAATTTTGGGTATAAATCATGGAAATCAACCCATGGGAAAGTCTTGAGTACCTATGGGTTGCTCAAAATGATTGCCAAATTGTATGCCTACCAAGCACTTGGTTTTTGGTTTTTGAGAATTTTGTGGTTTAATTGGTTGATGTTTCATTAACTAGTACTTGAATTGTATAATATAATCATGTCTTGTGAGTTATAAATTGTGTTGGAGATGTAGTTATGCAGAAAATGGTCTAACATCTGCTTGGGTATCATTGGGGATGAAGGTCCGCTAAAGCGGTCTCCTATCACAAAATGGGGTCCACTAAGGTGGCCTTTCTTAGCTAATGTGGGTTCTGCTAAAGTGACCCAGGACCATTAAAGCAGTACCTGAGGCTTGTTTCCTGTAGGGTCTGAAAAGTTGTTACTTGATACTTGAGTCCCGAATTGATTCTTAACTCATTTTTTTGGTTTATATCACTAGTATTGCATTGTTTTAGACGTTAGCCTTGAGCACTCATGCTTGTGTAATGTTTTTAGGTTTTTAAAAAGACAAAAATAGAGCAAAACTATAGATTGATTGATAAAGTGGAGGTTGGAAGAGAGTATGATCAGAATTGCTTTCTCCCTCTTGAGTGTCAGGACAACTACTAAATAGACTTGGCTAGAAAAAAGTTATTCCTCGAGAGGGGGATTTCATTTGATCGGGTCCCCGAGTCAAAGGCTAGAGAAATCAAGCTGGATTTATTTTGTAGCCGAACCATGTAGGGACAATAAGCATTATGTGAGAGAGTTTTATGCTAATCTCAAGGCTGTCAATCTAAATAATCTAGTGACAAGAATTAGAGGGAAAATATTATTTTCAGGGTCGAAGTGATCAATGAATTCTATGGGCTACACAATCCCAACCCCTCAGAATTTTCTGCAAAAGATTATACCCTGGGTAGTTGGTTGGTCTCGAAGTTGTGTCTAAGAAAGAACGTATCTTGGGGTATAACAAAGGCAGGGATCATGAGCAAAGAGTTTATGGATGAGGCAAGGAACTGGATATCCACCATTTGTAGGTGAGTTTTGGCATGCAGTAACACATTCACTCTCCATTTGACTAGAGCCCAGATGGTAGCTTTTATTTTGGACAACGTTCGGGTGAATGTTGGTCACATGTTCATTCTGGAGATGAAGGAGTACAAGGTACAAGATAGACCTACTCTCATTTTCCCTTTATTGATTATTGAGTTATATGGATGGGCTGCAGTAGATGAGTTCTTGGTAGATAAATTGGTTGAGCCAACAATGCCGATTTTTCCATTGAAGAAGCATGGTAAAGGTACGATCACAAAGAGCAAGTTGAGGAAGATTGATTCTAGGAAGTTGCCTCAGGTGGAGACTGAGTCTTGTTAGCCATCAGTTGCGGGACCATTTGAGATATTGACAGATAAGTTGAGGATGGTTAGAGACTTAGTGTATAGACTTCCTACCAGTCCAGGTGAGTCATATGAGGAACCTACCACTTATGTCTCGAAGAATGATTTTTTCAAGTACTTGGTGGACCAGAAGAAGTAGGGGGGCTATCTCTCAATATTAGAGAAAGCTCTAGCCAAATCACATGGAGAGTTACTAGTGTCCCACACTAAGATGAAGATGAGAGAAAAGAAGAAAGACAAATTTTTCACACAGATGTGGAAAGGTATGAAAGGTTTGTGGAAGGTCATAATGCCTAAAGATCCATTACCCTCCTCAGGGCCAGAGGATGATGATGATATTCCCTTATAATAGTCTGATGATAATGATGTTAATGTTGAGGGTGCGATTGATAAGGCGACTGAAGGTGATGGGAGTCCATGATACAGTTTCAGGGGGCCCACTACCTTACTTTATACTTTATTTATATTGCATTGCGGACAATGCAACATCTTTATGAATATGTGCTGATATGGATGATTATGTGCCCTTGTCAGGCTTTGATTCATAGTTTGTTTTATCTTGATACTTGTTCTATTTTGATACATTTGTGCCTTTGTCGGGATTGACTATTACTTTATGCTTTATTGTGTTCCTCACAGGGCTTGACATTATTATTCCTTTGTCGGGTTTTTTATTACAATTTACATATTGTTGTGTGCCCTTGCGGGCATGTTCGACTTAGATATGGATGTTGTGTGCCCTCATCGGGCTTAAGCTTAATTTTGATTTTGGTGGATTAGTCATTTCTCTTATTTTCATTTTTAGATTAGTTTCTTTTTCATGTTAGGTTTTTGTAGTTTTTCATTTGATAGTTTCTTTTGGGTGATCTTTTCCCAATGATAGATTGAGTGGCAACATTCTTAAGGGAAAATAGTCTTTTTTTGTTGTATGTGTCAGTTGTGCAGGGGAAGTCTGATTGCCAATAGCCATTGTGTATTGGGGTTATGATTGTTTTTATGGTGAAGTCTGAGAAACCAAGTTCTATGGTGAAGTCCGAGTAACTATGGTACTATTGCCCTTGTTGGAGTGAAAATGCTAGATTGTGGCTTGTTTGGTACTAATAGAGTTAGTCTTGTATTGTGAAATGTTGAAATAAGCATATCCCTGTAAAAAATTTTGTGAAAAACAAGTGCATGGAAGTGAATGATGATTGTGACAACAATTTAACTCTTTTTTTTGTGACTCTTAGCTCATTAGGTGGTGTTAGTTTGCATTAGTATACATAGCACTTTTTGTTCTTGTGATGGAAATGAAATTGATCCATCTTGAATAGTTTGCATGCCATGTGTGGTGAGTTTAGATTGAATAATTCTTGTGCTTACTTGTTTCATCTAGAACTTGCACCGTTGGTCTTTGAATGCTATTCTTGATTGTGTTTTGTTGGAGAAATGATCCTAGATCTTCTTTGTGATTTTTGAAAACTTATTTAGCCTTAAAAGCCTATCCGTGCATAGATGTTATCGCTAGTCACCCCATTTGAGCCTAATAATCTTTCTTTGGCAACCATATTACAAGCCTTGAACCTTTTGAAAATTTTCCCTCCTTTGAACCCTACCCTCCTTGAACTTAAAATTGCCAACATGTGGCTAAGAGCCTAAGCTAAGGGTGTTGTGGAACTTGGACGAGTTGGTCATGTTTCATTGTTTTGTATGTGAGTGTCTTAAGATCTAACCAATGGTGGAATAAAAGGAAAAAAAAAAGAGAAAAAGAAAACAAATAAGAAAAGAAAGTGTGAGAAGACAAGAAAAAGAGAAAGTTGTCAGTAAATAGTTGAACTAGAATGGAAAAGAAAGGTACTAGTTGTATGGAAATGAAAAGGCAAATGATCAATGTTTGGATTGTATCATTTTTCATAGAGTTCAAGGAGGGTGAAGTCACTTTTATCCTAAATGCTTATCCTACCCTTCCTCAACCCTACATTACAAGCTAGAAAAAATCCTTCGGGATCTCCAATCGATGCTTTTGAGTTAGTGACGATTGAAAATAAAGGAAAGCCTATGGTATGATACTTGTTTTGCATTGAAAATTCTTTGTTGAGAATGAGTGTTTGTGCATTTGTCTCTTGGATAAGTGTTGTAAATATTGTGAGTTTTTGGACTTTCTTTCTTATGAGGACATGTGAAATAGGATAGATCAGTGAAGCTGATAAATTTCGAAAATAAGGCAAAGGAGCATGTTGATTGACTATTGATTGTGAGTTACTTCTTGAGAACAGGCTGTTGTTACTTGATCATTCTTGAAACCCTATTTTATTCTTGAAAGTGTGTTTGAATTTGAGGGAATTGTTTGGATAAGACTCACATGCTTGTTGACTAATTGTTAGTACCAACCAAGCCATAGTCGTTTTGCCCTTATGAAGTAAATATGATAATATTGTTTTTTGATATTAAAGTGATAGCCTCATTGAGTTTGATTTTGTCTTTGCTTGAGGACAAGCAAAGTATTTAATTTGGGGGTGTTGATAAGTGGCAATTTTGCACTTATTCTTATATCTTTTCTATAAATTTTTGTTGTTAATCTATAAAATGAGGCTAATTATCCTTTGAATGGTGTTTATTTCAGGTATTTTTTTATTTACAAGGAGTTTTTATGGAAAGAAGCGAAAATGAGAAGAAAAAAAGTTGAAAAGAAAGGGCAGGAAGAAAATCTCTGAAATTACCCTCACGTACCACTAAAGTAGCCTGAGGTGCGCTTTAGAGGCCAAGTCAAACAAGTGAAGGCCATTTTACCTGCCACTTTGACCACTTTAGCAGTTTAGTCAACAACGTCAAAGCCACTTTAGCAGCCAGTATGACTGCTTTAGCAGTCCGATCAACTTGGTCAACAGACGTTTTAGCGGTCCTCTTGACCTCTTTAGAGGCCCAGTCAAAGTCAACATGGCCGCTTTAGTGGCAATCAGGTGCTTTAGTGGTCATCGGGGAAGATTTCAAGGGCAAATCTGCACTTACACACTATTCAACCCTTAATTGCATAAAATTGAATCCAAGACATTCGAAGACTATCTTTGTCTTATTTCTTATCTTTGTAGGCTAGGGTTCTTGACCCAACACCATTGGATTGAAGATTTGGAAGCTTTGCACCGTTAATTTCTTACTCTTTTCTTCATTCCATAGCTATGCATGCAATATTTGGGGGTAATTAGTTCATACTTGAGTATTTGTAGTTAGAGATAATGCAATACTTATGTGTTGAATTTGGGTTTTGATTTTATCTTATGCTTTGGTATTAATTGATTACACTTTGGTTTATCAATAGATATGCTTGTATAGATTAATCTCTTGCTTCACTTTATTTCCGTAGGGAGTAGCTAACCGAGGACTCACCCATTTACTTCAATTAAGCTTGAAGGATTTAATTGAGGTTGGGAAGTATTAATTTAGCGAAAATTGGGACATATGACCCATCTAATGGAATTTGTTGCTAGACATAGTCAAATCCTAGGGGTCATGGATTAGAACTACTCGTTTTGGCACTTGTCTTTTGTTTGAAAGAATCTAGCCAAGAAATTTTCGTCAATTGATCGAAAGACGTGGAAGATAATTAAGGTTCCAAGACTAATTTGCTAATCTGTTACTAATCTTGAGTACTTGTATTAAATACCTTGGATCATTGATAGAATTAATTCCCCATATCATTTTTCTTGTTTCCCATTGTTGTGAAATCCATTGATCACTTTGTTCATATTATATTTGGTTTTATCTGTGTTACGTTTTTAATCACAAAAATAAACCAAAACATTTGTATCCTTTGTTCGGATTTTAGCGAGTTGCTTTAGTTCCGTACACTCTCTATCACTAATCACATTATTCCTCGTGGATTTGATCCCGACTCTAAATTGGGTAATTATATTGCTAACGACTGCATACATTCATTTCCTAGAGTATATTTGAGCATTATCATCTGGCATGTTGCTCTTCCTTTGCCACATCATGAGACCTGTCAAACTCATAAGAAGAATACACAATATAGTAGTCTGGAAAGTAGGATGATAGCCTAGATACGTAATATAGCATGAAACAAAGTGCACGAAAGGATTTCACACTTGACCATTGTAGCGGCCAAGTGTTCACTACAGTATATCTGCTGCAACATATAGAGGGCCACTTTAGCGACTCTACTGTAGCAAAAAATGGGCTGTTACAACGGTCCCAAGAAGATTTAAAGGAGCGGAAAACATTTCATTCCCCCTAACTTCAACTCTCACATTACTCCTTCAACTCCCATTTTTCTCTCAAACCTTTTTCCTCTAGTAAGTTTTGCAAGGTAATTTTCTCATCTCTTCGCTTATTTTACGTCATTCATATCTTCTGATTAACAAAACCATGTTTAAATCCACTGATGTGGGAAAATTTTGGGGTAGTTGGGAAATGTTCAATTTTTGCTCAATTTCACATAGATTATTGAAGCATCATAGTTTCTATTATGTTTTCGACGCTCTTATAGCATTCAGCACATAAGTATTGAAACGTTCATAGGGTTTCTGAACTTGCAAATTATGTGGGTAGATAAATGTGTATTTCTTAACTTGTTTGTGCAATTTCGTGCTTGATTTGAGTGTTAAACGTTGATAAATGGTGTTTAATAATTACAATACTACCACATGCCTGATCTATATTTAAAAATTGAGAAAATGAAGAAAAGTCTAAAAAGTACAGTTGGTTGGGGTCGGGTCTCATTAGGGAAGACAAAGCCCCTTCCACTACAGTGGACCTATTTTAATGGAGACCATTTGCTACAACAGCCTGAATATAGAAAAACCCAAGATGATCTAGTAGCGATAGAAAGATTCCTACCTGGGGAGAATTTTTGAAATTCCCAAGCTCCTTTTTATGGCCTTCTTGTTTTCACACATAATTTATTTTGAACATGACGGGACACTTATCTAACAATTCTAACTTCTTATTCAGGTATTACGAGCATTATGGCTTGAGACAGTTTTGCTCCATCGACCTACGAGAAATTCATCGATCCAAAATATAGGAGGTGCTATTTGGACATGCAACAGAGGGGTATTGATAATGCTCAAATACACTCTAGGATATGAATGTACGTGGTTGTTAGCAATATATTTACCCAACTTAGAGTTGGGGTCAAATCCACGAGGAAAAATGTGACTGTCGATCGAGAGAGTACGAAACTAAAGCAACTCACTAAAATCCGAACAAAGGATACAAATGTTTTGGGTTTTTTTTTGTGATTAAAAACGTAACACAAATAGAACCAAGTATAATATGAAAAAAGTGATCAATGGCTTTCACAACAAAGGAAAACAAAGAAAATGATATGGGGAATCAATTCTAACAATGATCAAAGGTATTTAAATTAATCTTTCCTAACCTCAATTAAATCCTTCAAGCTTAATCAAAGTAAATGGTTGAGTCCTCGGGTTAGCTACCCCTTTCAGAAGTCAAGTAAAGTAGAAGATTAATTTAGACAAGTAAAATCTATTGATAAACCAAAGAGTAATCAAATAATACCAAAGCATATGATAAATCAAAACCCAAATTCAACACATAAATATTGCATTATCTCTAACTACAAATACTCAAGTATGAATCTAACTACACCCATATATTCAATACAAAGCTATAGAATGAAGAAAGGAGTAAGAATTTAACAATACAAAGATTCGACATCTTCAATCCAAGGGTGTTGAATCAAGAATCCTAGCCTCCAATATTAAGAAATAAGCCAAAGATAGTCTTGGAATGGCTTGGATTCAGTTTTATTCGATTTGGGGTCAAACAATGTGTAATTCCAGCTTCACCCTAGAAATCTATTCGGATGACCGCTAAAGCACCCAATTGGCCGCTAAAGTGGTTATGTTGACTTTGACTGGGCCGCTAAGCTGTCAAGAGGGCCGCTAAAACGGCAGTTAAGCAATTTGACTGAACTTCTAAAGCAGTCATATTGGCTGCTAAAGTGGCTTTGACCTTGTTGACTAGAACACTAAAGTGGTCAAAGTGGCCCCTAAAGCGACCTTGACTTGAGTTTGACTTGGCCAAAAAAGCGCACCTCAGGCTGCTTTAGTGATACCTGAAGGTAATTTCTGAGATTTCCTTCTAAATTTTTCTTTTTAGCTCTTTTTCTTCTTATATCTGCTTCTTTTCATCAAAACTCCATATAAATCAAAAATACCTCAAATAAACACCATTTAAAGGATAATTAGCCTCATTTTATAAATTAACAACACAAAATCATAAGAAAACAGATACAAATAAGTGGAAAAATTGCCACTTATCAGGGATCATACATGAGCATGGGTTTTTTGATTGTTAGGGTGAAGGAGGAGACACCAAAGTTTTATACCCAGCTTTATGAGATAGGTTAGGGAAAGTTGGTGTAGTCGACAGGCAAATACAACGAGGAGTGGGTGTGGGAGTTCTATGCCACCTCCTTATAATGGATTGGAATGAGTTGAACACCTATGTCAAACTTTAGGTAGATGTTATCGTGATAGCGTCGGATGTGATCAATGATTTTTTGTGGGTACCTAACCCCTCTAACACTAGGTACCGGGCAAAAGAGAAGAAAAAATAATGGCTAGTGGATGGCCAACTTATTTTTAACATCCCGTACTTTCCCAACCCAATGTGACGACATTGAACAATGGTTACTTAGGTGTCGAGATGCCATAAGTGTGCATTTGGTAATGTTAGTGATGAGAAAATTGAAATTTGGCTTCGTACATGAGATTAGCCCTTCATAAGAGGTGTTTTGCAATTTTCATGGAGAATTTGTGGGGTTCAAAATGAGGCTAAGAGGACCTCTAAACAAAGTATATTAAGGCTAAGAAGTAAGTTAAAGATTAGGACTTGGAGTATCTAACCAAACCCGCAAAGAAAAGTCAAAAAATGAAATTTTTGAAAAATTTAAAGGTGGGGCACATTTGGGACCATGCCAGGATGCTCTGGGCCAAAATTTTGTGCCCAGAGGAAGAAATATGGTGCGCCCCATGGCGTGCCAGGATGGAATTTTCAGATTTTTGAAAGTTGGAAATTTTCTAAGTTCCAAGGATTCCCGGGGATGTATTGAGCCAATTTTTGCCACGTTTCTTATACAACCACGAGTATATACATGAAATGAATGAAATATTATATTGGTATGATAAAATTACTCGAGAACGAATTTGGCGTCAAAATGACGATTTTACCCTTTTGGTCCAAATAGGCCATAAGTGGCTAGAATCACTTATTTTGGGGATTGAGGCTATGGATATGAATAGCATGAGTGGGAATATTGTTGTGACACGTATGAGATGATTTATACATGAGGAATTATTTATTTTATTGGGTTAAGTGAATTGGGATCAAAAAGGGCCTAAATTGTAAAAGAAGGCATAAGAATGGGTCAAATGACCCACTCTTCCATTGACTAATGCAACACATTGCATTAAATGCCAAGAGTGGATAAGGATGAAATTAAGGGCCTATATAAAGTGTCAAAGGGATGATTTTATTCAAGAGAAATACACATGCTTTTTCTATCTTTTTCTAGAAAATTCTCAAGAAAGCCTCTTTGGCTGCCAAAACCCTAAGCTTTCTCTTGGAGCAAGATCATCATTTTACAAGCCTTGGTAAGTATTTATTATAATGGATTAATATATTATATGAATGAAAGAGTATGTATATCATGTTGGTTGTGCTTGGAAATGTTGGACATGGTACTTGGTGTTTTGTATGAGATTTGATACATGAGATTCAAGCTTGAATTATGACTTGTGCCTTTGATGAAAGATCATGGTATGGATAAAATATGAACGTGTATGGAGTTATTTTGTTATTAAACATGTTATTTTTCTATAAGTATAAATTATGGGATTTTGGCCGATTTGTTGTTGTGAGGTGTATTGAAGTCATTTGATGGAATAATTGTGATGTGGTGGTGATGGAGAAGTGTAAAATATGAGCTTGGTGTGACATGTTATTGGTTATCATGTGTTGGTCAATGTATGGAATATTGTGGGATTATTGGTATGATGACTTCATAAATCGTATTGTCAAGGGGGAAATGGCATGTTTAAAGGCAAACATGTAACTCATTGACATTGTATGCATTTGTAAAGTAGTTGGCGGTTAATATGAATTCCATTATGTATTTGTGTTGTAGAGTGACACATAAAGGAGGAGAGGGACTATTGTATACGCATATAAGGTTGTATATTCGTATTGAGAATACAAGGTATGTAAGTTTACTCTTTCCGTATCCTTCTACAAGATATTGTTCCTATTGACATTGGGCTTGTTTCAATTCCGAGAGGCTTGAAGTACATCAATTCAGGGTGACGTATATTGTGTTATTCATATGTACCCTATTCTTAGATAAATTATGATTCACTTATACCTTGGTCATTGATTGAAATTTCTAAGACATCATAACGTGATATTTTCTTAAAAGAACTATCCCAAGAGAGTAAGATGCAAGAGAATCTATTTAAGCTTGAATAGCATGTTCCCAATCATGTCATGTTCCAAAGCCCAATAATATGATGATTATCTTTATACCAATCTTTCACAAGTAAAAGTACCAATCTCATAAGATCTCATAAGAGTAATAAGAAGTGATGTGCAAGTTAATATATCTATTTCTCATAAGTGAAGATGTCAATCTCATGAAGTAAAGGAGTGAAGTAATATATATATATGTGTGCTTCAAATCATGTCATGATCCTCAATGTCTCAATCACTCTTAAGAATGGAAGTAAGAATAATAAGAGAAAGAAGTAATGTATGTTTGTGTTTCAAGTTTCAAGAATGTTTCCATCATCAAGGTATCACTCATAGAATAAAATAAAGAGTAATGAAAGAAAGAAGTAATGTTTAATGGGTGGTATCCCAGGGGTTAAATACCTAGCATGGGTCGATCCCAATAACACGGGTGGTATCCCAGGGGCGACAGAAAAGCCTAGCATGGGTCGATCCTGATACATCCCAGGGGCGATATAAATTCCTAGCATGGGTTATCATGGTACATCCCAGGGGCGACACAAAAGCCTAGCATGGGTTACGATAACATCCCAGGGGTCACAGTACCTAGCATGGGTTAATGACATCCCAGGGGCGACACGAAAGCCTAGCATGGGTTCACATAACATCCCAGGGGTCAAAGTACCTAGCATGGGTTAATCTCATCCCAGGGGAGATAGAACAACCTAGCATGGGTAGAATAATAAAGATAAAGAAATGTGAAGACAAGAGAAGGAAAGAACGTAATATACATGGTTCACCACATACAGAAAGAGAGTTTATTCACATTCATGAATTCTCTTATATTGATTCCATTATTGTTGTTATGATGATGAATTTCTTATGAGCCTTACATACTCAGTACATTCTTCGTATTGACCCCCTCGGGGGAATTACCTTACATGTTGCAGGTGCAGGCACTAGTAGACCTCCATTGTAGGTCGATAGTTGATTGCGGATATTTGGTGAGCCCCAGTTGATTCGGGACTTTTCGAGTCATAGTTGTACAGTTGTATTGATGTTGTCAATATTGTATAAAGCGGGGACTTGTCCCGACTGCTAGTTGGTCTTGTAATGTATCTGTTAGAGGCTTTTGTAAACATGCGTGGGTTATGAATGTAAGAGATAAATGTCTGCTTTAACGTGATGGCCCCAACGAAGTTTCCTAAATCTATATATAGCATATGTTTCTATGTTTATGTTTTCCGCACAGTTGTATAAGGTTTAATAAGATTCATATAAGGTTATGCATACGAAGGTTCATGAGCAAAGATTGGTTCTCTCGGGCCATATCGGCTTTCGTTGCCAATCACGCCTCGTTGGAAGTCAGGGCGTGACATTATTAGTGGTGGCAGGGAAGAAGAATAAGGTTCCCTGGCCTCGTACAAAAGAGGGGATCAAGAGTATCAAATTCAATATCGAGGAAGATGGCTGAAATTGGTTTCCTAGAAGGTCCGTCCCTTGAGGAAAATTAATGATGTGACCCCTGCACAGGTATTGATGGTGGCTTGCATTCTGGCCTAGATAAATGTGAATATGGGGGAACTGATTTTAGTAGAGTGGAAGTCCTTCTCTATACTTTGAAGGATATTTCCCTTCCCTCCATGATTGTAGAGTTGATCTAAAAGGTGAAGGTTCCGATAGAGACAGAGTATATTTGAACTGAGTGTGATGCGTCGTTCAATGCATTAACAGTGAAGGGTACTCAAGAAAAGGGCAAGAAGAAGAGGAAGATGAGTACCAATGGAGAGAGTAGTAGGGCCCAGAAAAGTGGACGGTTAGGGAATGTACCACCACAACCATTTGGGGACTTTGCATGATTAGAGAAGGATTTAGAAGTTACGAAAGAGATGCTAACTAGGATGATTGTTCCTCCATGTGAGTCCACATCTTCTTGTTTTGTGGGCCCCTCATATCTCTAGAGATGCTTACTTCAACTTAGCCTGGGACTATATGGAGCTCCAAAAGGACATGGAGATAGAAAAAAATAAGATGTGTTCTTAGCAGTGGTTACTTGCATGTATATGGTAGGTAATGCGGGTTGTCCTAAATTTCATTGCCCCGAGTAAAATGTTCCCCATGGTGACGATGACCGCTCCACAAGAGTTCTCATTTCTAAGCGGGCTAGAGGAGGAAGGCTCAGATGTATCCAGCCTTGGAGATAATGCAACCAGTCAGCCCTAGCTAGGTATCACCCCACTTATCCTTCCGCACTAAGAATTTATAACTTGTTTCAGTATTTCAGTGTTGTTGGTGGCATCTTAGGATAATGGCGTTATTTGTAGGCCCACATTTTCAATGAATATAGTTTCATATTTTAAAATTGCTCCCGAATCATATTTTAGGCTAAACAAATTTTTTGGGAAAGTTCAAGTGGGCTTTCTGCCCAGGACTGCTACAGTGACACTTCACCGCTACAGCGATACCACTGTAGCGATGAAGTGACAACTTTACTGGCCTAAGCGACAGGTGTAACCCACTATGGTAGGAAAGCAACCTTTATGGCAGTTTCACTATAGCGGTTCTTTCACAGCTATAGTGGCCCTGACCAGTAGCCTGGAGAAAACTTTTAGCTCCTTTGCCTTAATGCGATATGATGATCTTTACATGATTTTGTGGGTCTAAATCTACCCATAATGGTTATAATTACTCTACTGATTTTTTTAATCCGTCCCAACAAAAGCTTCACTACCGCACCGACTAAGAGTGAAAGAATATTTGTAATTGAGCTTAAAGCAAATGTGTTACTCCTATAATTTTATCTCTCACCTTGATTCATCACGGTCTTATTATAATGCAAAATATCACCAACTCTACAAGTACAATTATTCAATTCATTTTACAAAAATTCATACAATTAAGCACATAAAGATAATAGCATACATCAATGCTCAAAATCATTATAAACCCAACGTACCTTAGCTTCTTATTATCAATATTCACAAGCATGAGTCATTCCAACAAGTACACCATAATTCACATGACAATCTAACATCTTACTAACCCATACCAATTTGGGTCGACTAGGTTCCAATTGTGAACTAGATGAGATACTAATTGGAATCATCTAGATTCCGATTGGAATGGATTCGATAGAAATTGGTTTCAACCCAGACGGACAACAAACCAAAGTAGTATGATAGCAAAGAAGAAAATAATGACTCCCAGATGCCTCCTAGCTCCCCGAGGATTTGATGTGGACGTCTACACACCCATTATCAAGACTCTACTTAATATTTGCTTGTACTTGTAAGACTCTACTTAATATTTGCTTGTACTTGTAAGATTAGTAACCTAGGGGTCTGATGACAACTGTCATGATCCAAATTTAGGAATCCTGCAGGCACCTACCCTATTCTAACTAGATAGGAAAACCCTTACTACCCAAACAATTATTATACAGAAATTCAAGTAAGAGACTAATTGAATAAAGCAAGCCTAATAAGTAAATTAACTTAATTATAATACAACAGCCTTCAAGCATTTATATACATGATCAACAACTTATGAAATTACCCAAGATCTAGTCTATACATATACAAGAGCTTCTATGACAAGAACAACAATAAGAAAAGACATAACTTTCACAAATATGAGGTTCAAAAGTTGATGTAGAACGACACCACTCCACACAAGGAACTCCTAGTTATCCTGCAAAATATCTATATCTCAAAAAGGATATATAGCAAGAGTAGTATCAGTACACCACAAGTGGTAGTAGGTATCATCAGTTTACTAGGGTTATATAATGTAAGCATCATACAGAAATAATAGAAAGAAAGCATGACAATTCATATAGCAGGTCAACACCAAGTAAACAATTTCCATTCCCCCCTACCTTCCTAGAAACATCCCATTATCTCTTATTAGCTTGGTTTAACCAAAATATTTATAAGTGCACAATCCAATTTTTCGTCTAATCATTCTAACTTCCTCACTAAACTTGTGAACGTTATCTTACTAGACAACTCTTAATATTTCCAACTCCAGGATTAACCTATGTTTCTTAGGTATTGACACAACACATGCACAATGAATACTACCTCCATAGTCAACTCTATAAGCTGGTAGTGGCCACAGTAATTATCATAGTGTAAATCATGAAAACTCATAGACAATCACAACTACAAATTAAACCTCACCATACTTAACCATAGATCCAATATGAAAAAATTAGCATTCAACACATATCAACTACTCCAAACCAGCAAATCACCATCCACCGACAAAACACTAAAACATCCAATACGGTCAACAAGACCAACCTTCACCCTATAACTAATTTCACAAAATTAGTCTTATACTACATCAAATTACTATAACATATAATGAAATGTCAATGAGAAATCAAATGATTATGCATATGTGATAATGCAATCACAACTATCACAACCTCATCAAAATATATACATGTATATTAAGGGGATTAATCTGCCCAATAGTCAGGACCAACATGGGATTAGATTTTTGTTAGTAGCGTGATTTTACAAAAGTGTAAACAAGCTAAATAAACATAAATAATAAATAAAACAATGATTGATAGCAAATTTAAATGGTTGCATAGACCGTAACACTTCAACAACTAATGAGTAATGGCCCTGAATACTCAGTGGGCGAATGTAATAAAAAGAAAATAGTAATAGGCTAATAAAGCAGTAAAGAAAGCTTAAGAGAAAAGATAGAAGATATTCTTTCTTGAGGGTTGAGAGAAGAGAAATTATATCCTTTTAAATTGGTGTAAAGGTGACTATTTATAGGGTGCAAGGATTTCCTCTAGCCAATGAGAGTGTGCCACTTCAACCCTACATTACATCAACCATTGGAAGATGTACATTAACCCATGATTCATTGGAGAATGCCAGCCTAAAATTACATGTCTAATGCGATTCAGCCGTGGGGAGCCTGTGAACCTGAGATCCATAACACACTGTCATTTTATTTATCTTTTTGCAATGACATCACTATATCTGTTGGTCTTGTGTTCCTTTGCTCCTCCCTGTGTGGGAATCTATTTATATTAATTTTTCTCTTTATATGACGCCGTTGTGGGTCAATTCTATTCTCCGTTGAGATAAGTCGATCCAATCTCTATTAAAGATAACTTATCCCTATACACATCATCATTTTGTCTGTCCTTTTTTTTGAGGTCACCATCACCACTAGTCTCCCTCAACTAGGTTATGCCATGGGTTAGTGCATATTGTGGGATGGTTCCAATCCTACCCGACCTGAATCGGTCCAATCCTTATCGAGGCTATTTTACCCTATACAGACTCTCTGCTATTTGTCTATGAAACTTGAAATCTATATAAGAAATTTTGTTGAACCAAGGGGATGGTGTGAGGCATTCCTTGAGACGCGTGGTTCTAGGACGTTTTCTTAATTAGAAATCTTGATGGGATCTTAATCGAAAATCTCGACGACAACCGACTAGAATGAAAACCAAGGAGATGGAGGGTTATTTTTGGTGTTGGGACTGGTTCGAGGCTGAAAGTTTCGATGGTGGAGCTAATGATTTATGGATGATTTGTCTAGAAATAAATTCAAATTATTGTGGGGGGAAATGGTGGCTTTCATTGTTGATGTTTATAAAGAAGAAGAAAATATTTTCAAAAGTTACAAAATATTTCATCCTTAAAAATGGTGCTATCCACTTTATTTTTCTCCTCCTGCTCTTTTTTTTCTATATGTTGCTCTCCATTCTCATCCTCTCTCTATGTATTCTTGTTTGGGTGTGTACATATATGTGCATGTGTGTGGGAGTTATGTGTGATATGTTGTGTACTGCGACGGAAAAGGGGGAGTGAGCCTGGTGCCGTGAGTATTTTGCTGAATATGTGGGAGAGTGGGAAACGTGCATGAGGGACTTGGGATTAGTGGGGTGGTTTGGTAGTTTAGGATATCTATTTTTTCAATTAAATATATTTAACAGTAAAAATATTAGCTAATTATTTTGAACTAATACAATTATAGAAAAGTAAATATCTAGTCCTAGAAATATGATTTAAGAATATTAATATCATTATATTCTTTATTAAAATATAAATTAAAAGAAAAAATATTTTAGAAAATGTTCTTTTCTTTTGAAAAGTAAAAGGAAAACGTATCCTAAAATGTGACTCTATTTTTTGTAGTTTTCAAATATTTTAAAGCAAACTTACTAAAATTAAGCTAGAATCAAAATATCTAATTTAAAACTAAAATAAATATTTAAACACTAAACTGGTGCAAAATATTAGGTTTGGTCAAAAATTAGGTGTTCACACTCTACTTTCTATAGTACTATGTACAAAAAAACACCCTTAAAAATGAAAAAAAAATATATGTTTTTTATGAACTATATTTTACCTAATTCTTGTTTTGGCAGGATACGTAGATAGTCCTATAATAGTGCTCGGCCTTACCAAAACAAATTTTTACATCCCCGAAAAATAAAAATTTAGGACAATTTCTTAAAACGTATTTTATTAAAAAAATCAAAGTTCCTCAATATCATAAAACATGGGCAATTTTATTAAAAATGAAAAAAATATACTTTTCTCATCATGCTTTCGTAGAAACAAGCACTCTAGTTTTTTAAGGTACAAACACCTTATCTCTTTTTAGCACACGGAACAAACACCCTAGCGACATTTTAGGGAACAAATGCCCTACCCTTTTCATCTTTGTAAACAAACACCCTACTGACATTTTAGGGAACAAACACATTATATTTTTCAGTACAGGGAACAAACACCCTAGTTGCATTTTGATCTTAGAAAAAAAACAACCTAGGTGTATTTTAGGGAACACAAATCCTATCATTTTTCATTTCTAGGGACGAAACATCCTAGTAGCATTTTGATCTAATGAAAACAAACAACCCTCCATGTTATTTTATATGTTTTCTTATTTTTACTGTGTTTAGAACCTTTCTATAGTTGTCACATGTCGTTATAACTTATTGGGACTGACAGTTTATTGGGCAGTTCATTTAGTTTTTATAGTCATTTCCCTGTTTTGGAACTTCAGAAGTTAAAAAAATAGTCTTGAGGCAAAACATCAGGTAAACAACCTCATATGCAAATTATGACAATTTCTTTAGCTCTGACATGTTGATTTTAGGCTAGGGGATCCCTTGGTCCATATTCCAAGGCTTCTGGACTCATTTTTTGCTATTGGTTAGATTTTGGTGAAAATAAAACCTTAAGTGTGGGACCAACATTTTGTTGAAACAACATCGGATAGAAATTTTGATGGTTCTGTTGAGTTTGGAATGCTGAATTTGATAGGATAGCATAGTTCATTTGCATGCATGGGGTTCCGAACAAACTCCGAGAAACCGATTGGAGTCCGTTAAAACTAGGCAAAATTGGTGACCAGTGGTGCAGTCACTTAAGCGGCTTATTGATCGTTTAAGATGTATCAGCTTTAGCAGCCAAACAACTGCTTAAATGAAGGCTGGCCAACTTGGAAAGGACCACTTAAGCGGCCATTTTGTCGCTTAAGCTATGATCACTTAACTGGTTATTAAGCGGCCATCGTTGGTGTCTTATATATATCATTTTCCTCAAATTTCAGCACCATCTTCTAAGAGTAAACACCATTTCACCCTTGAGAGCTCCAAATTAGTGGGAAAACTTATAATTGAGGCAGGGATTAGCTGGGGAAATGACAAGTGATCATTGTTCACCCTTTTCTCCGTAAGTTCTCACTTAATTTAGAATTGATTACCATTTTCTATCCTTGAGTTTTAGAATTAGTGTGGAGACTATTTGGGAATATTATGGAGATTAAATTATGCCCAATTTTGGTGCAAATGATCCTTGAGTTGAGGGGTCGTTGTGACGGTTTCAATTTTGTTATTCCACAAGTAGACCCCACGGTGGATTTTTAGTTGATTTCTAACTCAGAGCTTTAATTTACAATATGTCACACCCCAACTTCCCCTTGAGGCGTGATTGGCACCCAAAGCCGATATGGCCCGAGAGAACCAATCTTTGCTTATGTTAGTTCATATGCATGCCATAAATAATACCATTGCCACGTAAAAACTTCTCATGCTCATAATGAAATTCATGAATCATATACTAAATATTTACATATGTGAAACTTGACCGACAAGGCCATTAAGTCATCATGGACATACACCTCCTACATTTGTCTTCCCACAACTGTCTACAAAGCCTCTACAGATACATGACCATGTCTATACAATATTTACATGGTACCAAAACCTAGTGTTCACGTGTGACTTGGGAAGCCCCAAAGCAACTGGAGCTCACCAGAGACCTATATACGATCCGCAGCCTACTGAAGAGGTCTACTAATGCCTGCACCTGCAACATGTAAGGTAAGTCCCCAAGAGGGGTCAGCACGAAGAATGTACTGAGTATGTAAGGCCATAATCAAACTACATCAATACATAAGAACTTCAATGGAAATAATTATAAGAAAACTCCATGTGTGGAATTATGCACAATGCTCCTGTTAGTGTCATTTATGATCATTCATACATAATAACAATAGCAATGGACTTAATATAAGAGAAATAGCCAATGTGAATAAACTCTCTTTTTGTATGTAGGAAACCATGTATATTACGTTCTTTACTTCTCTTGCTTTCGTATGCTAGGCTGTTTGTAGCCCATGGGATGAGATGATTAGATGAACCCATGCTAGGTACTTTGACCCCTAGGATGTCATATGAACCCATGCTAGGCTTATCGCCCCTGGGATGTCATGCTATGTGAACCCATGCTAGGCTTTCATGTCGCCCCTGGGATGTCATGAGATAACCCATGCTAGGCTTATTGCCCCTGGGATGTATCGTGATAACCCATGCTAGGCTTATCGCCCTTGGGATGTATCGTATGTATCGGGATCGACCCATGCTAGGCTTTTCTGTCGCCCCTGGGATGCCACCCGTGTTATTGGGATCGACCCATGCTAGGTATTTAAACACTGGGATGCCACCCATTAAACATTGCTTCTTTATTTCATTATTCTTTCTTTCATTCAATGAGTGATACTTTGATGATGGAAATATTCTTGAAACTTGAAACACAACATACATTACTTCACATCTTTACTCTTGTAAGATTGACATCTTTACTTGTGAGGGATAGGTACATTAGCTTGCACATTACTTCTTTCATTACTCTTGAGAGATTGGTACATTTACTTGTGAGAGATTATTACAATGATAGTCACAACTTTATTTGAAGCTTTGGATCAATAATCAATGAGTGAGAAACATGTGAATAAGCATTATTGGAAACATAGCCTTCATGGAAACATAACATTGTTGGAACTATTGGACAATGATCAATGAACAAGATATATGAGTATAACCACTATTGAAACCTTGGAACATAACCTCATTGGACTTTTGGAACATTACTAATGAATATGATACATGTGTATAACTCTATTGGAACTTTGGAACATAACATGATTGGAACAATGCTATTCAACTAAACAAGCTCTCTTGACCTCATTACTCTCGTTGCGATAGTTCTCTTAGACTTTACAATATGTGACAACTTAAGAACTTCCATCGTAAATAAGAACTAAGTGGTTCATGATTCGTCTAGGAGTAAAACACATATGAATAACAATATATCAACCTTAGTTGGAATACTATATAACCCCTTTTAAATAGAACACTTTTGGAACCTTAAGACAATGAGCACTAAACAAAACACATGAGCATAACCACTATTGGCTTTCGGAATTGAAAGAGTACTATGACAATGTGAACACCACATGCTGCAGAAGGATAGAGAAGAGTAACCTTACATACCTTTGTGTCTCACTATGAATACCCAAGCTTATATGAAAATACAATAGTCCAGCTCTTTCCTTACGTCTCACTCTACATCACAAGTACATCACGAAGCTTATATTAGCAACCAACTACCTTACAAGTGCACAAGATGACCATGAATCACATAGTTACTTTAGAACGTCATTTCATCTTCTTAAAATGTCATTTATCATATCAACATTCCAACACTACCATAACATTCCACTCATTGACCAAGAGTTCATACGACAATAGCATTTTGCATCACAATTAACCTTTATGCCTTCTCATTATCATTTAGTCATATTAACGCTTCTCAATTTGCCTCATAACAACATATGAAAAACCATCCATACTTAACATAGTCCAACATGCCTCCATACGACACTTTAAATTCATTAAAACGACATCACAAGTTGATAATTACATCCATGAAGGGTATAGGGGTTTTGGGGGGCCAAAGGTATGCAAAAACAAGCAATTCGGAGTTCTGGGCCGATCCGCTAAGCCACCTGAGACCGAATGTGGATGACCTGCATCCGCAGGTGACCTTTGGCAGTAGCCAGAGGCACCTGCGCCCGCAGGTGCTTCGTCTGCGAGGGCGGGTGCCCGTTTTGGTTCGAAATGGTCTTTTTGGGGTCTTTTTATGCAATGAATGGTCCATGATCATAAACAAACTTATTGTAACATATTTTTGATCATATAACATGCCAACAACCAGCCATGGTCTCACAACACACATAACATCACCAAAACGACACTTTACGGCCAATCCGCCACCAAAACCATAACCAATTTCACAATAGAAATTCCAAATATTATACACCATGACCAAACAAGGGGAGACTATAATTACATATCACATGACAATATTGAACCCATAAAATTCATTTTCTTCAAAACCACAAGTTCATAGGCAAGTTTATAAGACAAAACACCCTTCGATTTAGGAAACATGTACACTTCACTTATTGTGAACTTCTCAATATTCTTCCAACATAACCAACATAATATACACCATATGTTATGCATAAAATACATTAATTCATCATAATAAACACTTACCAAGTCTTACCAAGTGATGATCTTGGCCAAAAGGATGAAGGCTTAGGGTTTGAGTGTAGAGAGAATTGTGGAAAATTCTAGAAAATGGCATGTGTCTTTTTATGAATAAAAATCTGATTTATGGCCTTATATAGTGACTTATGGTCCTCCTTATCCATCCACTTATCCAATAATTGAGGGTCTTCTTTGGTCAAGCAAGAATGGATCTTTTGTTTCTCATGTTGGGCCATGTTTTTCTTAGAACTTTTGCGCCTCATTTAACTCATTAACAAATTGTTAATTGAGCCCACCACATTTTGTGTATAATTACTTATATATATATATATATATATGGATCCCTCAGGTCACTCTTATCAATTTCTTGGCATTAAATGCATGGTTGATTAGTCAAGCGGAAGATTGGATCATGTTTTGCCCCATTGGGCCAAGTCTTCTTCATGATCCTTGGGCCTCATTTGGCCCAATGGCACAATACTCATATAAGTCCCAACAAATAAATGAATAATGCATCAACTCTCTCATGTCTAATTAATTCCATAAATGCACACTTAGTTGTATAGGTTCGACAACATACGGAGTGTTACACCTCCCACGAGGGTCTAATCCCTTGTACTAGGCCCGATATCAATTAACTCATCAATACCATTACATAATACATACCTTTGGCTCTCGACACTTAAGTAAACATTGTTCAACGTCGTCAAGTAGGGTTTGGTAGGTACGGGGTGTTACATTCTTCCCCCCTTAGGAACATTCGTCCTCGAATGTTAACAATGTCGTCTCATGTGTAACAAATGCATTTCTATACGTATACTCATTGAGATACTTACTTAGTTTTTCTCCACTTTCGCACTTTTGATATTTTTCCTTCCATTTGAAACAAATATGGGTACCTTGGTTTCATTATTTGTTTTCAGCTCCTCGGGTTATCTACTCGACTTATTGATTTCTCCAAAGAACTTTTACGACAGTTACATCTCTATTTACGTACCCTTGCACTTGTCAGTCTAGAATAGCCATAGGTATCTCTTGCTTGGCAATCTTCGTGACATACAAAAAGCCAATCACTTCATACCCATTACAACATTAACAATCCTTCATTTCCATCTCCATAAGATCAACCATCATAACATGATCACAAATATCTACTATCCCATTACGATACGCCCTTTCAACTATATTAAAGTCACCAACTGATGTAAAAACCTCAAAGGACTTGACGAGTAATTCTAGTGTCAGCTCCACCTTGACTATCTTGGTCAGGTGGTAATCTACTCATTCCTTCACCAGCAAGCACATCAACCTACTTACCGTTACCTCTTCCTCTTCTAGTGTTCGGCATTGTTACTATATCAAAGAGAAACAAGTACCATTGTCATACACAATTCAACTTACAACATTGGCTCTATTGCACGATCTAGAATGAAGGAAAGAAACAACATCCTAAATGTCCCGTAGCCTCCTACTTATAAATGTGGTGCACAACACATTGATAAGTAAGACTCTACTGAGACACGGCTTTGTAGACACCCTGAGAACGACCGGCTCTGATACCACTTTGTCACACCCCAACTTCCCCTTGAGGCGTGATTGGCACCCAAAGCCGATATGGCCCGAGAGAACCAATCTTTGCTTATGTTAGTTCATATGCATGCCATAAATAATACCATTGCCACGTAAAAACTTCTCATGCTCATAATGAAATTCATGAATCATATACTAAATATTTACATATGTGAAACTTGACCGACAAGGCCATTAAGTCATCATGGACATACACCTCCTACATTTGTCTTCCCACAACTGTCTACAAAGCCTCTACAGATACATGACCATGTCTATACAATATTTACATGGTACCAAAACCTAGTGTTCACGTATGACTTGGGAAGCCCCGAAGCAACTGGAGCTCACCAGAGACCTGTATACGATCCGCAGCCTACTGAAGAGGTCTACTAATGCCTGCACCTGCAACATGTAAGGTAAGTCCCCAAGAGGGGTCAGCACGAAGAATGTACTGAGTATGTAAGGCCATAATCAAACTACATCAATACATAAGAACTTCAATGGAAATAATTATAAGAAAACTCCATGTGTGGAATTATGTACAATGCTCCTGTTAGTGTCATTTATGATCATTCATACATAATAACAATAGCAATGGACTTAATATAAGAGAAATAGCCAATGTGAATAAACTCTCTTTTTGTATGTAGGAAACCATGTATATTACGTTCTTTACTTCTCTTGCTTTCGTATGCTAGGCTGTTTTGTAGCCCCTGGGATGAGATAATTAGATGAACCCATGCTAGGTACTTTGACCCCTGGGATGTCATATGAACCCATGCTAGGATTATTGCCCCTGGAATGTCATATGAACCCATGCTAGGCTTATCGCCCCTGGGATGTCATACTTTGTGAACCCATGCTAGGCTTTCATGTCACCCCTGGGATGCCATGAGATAACCCATGCTAGGCTTATTGCCCCTGGGATGTATCGTGATAACCCATGTTAGGCTTATCGCCCCTGGGATGTATCGTATGTATCGGGATCGACCCATGCTAGGCTTTTCTGTCGCCCCTGGGATGCCACCCGTGTTATTGGGATCGACCCATGCTAGGTATTTAACCCCTGGGATGCCACCCATTAAACATTGTTTCTTTATTTCATTATTCTTTATTTCATTCAATGAGTGATACTTTGATGATGGAAATATTCTTGAAACTTGAAACACAACATACATTACTTCACAAATTTACTCTTGTAAGATTGACATCTTTACTTGTGAGGGATAGGTACATTAGCTTGCACATTACTTCTTTCATTACTCTTGAGAGATTGGTACATTTTCTTGTGAGAGATTATTACAATGATAGTCATAACTTTCTTTAAAGCTTTGGATCAATAATCAATGAGTGAGAAACATGTGAATAAGCATTATTGGAAACATAGCCTTCATAGAAATATAACACTGTTGGAACTATTGGACAATGATCAATGAACAAGATACATGAGTATAACCACTCTTGAAACCTTGGAACATAACCTCATTGGACTTTTGGAACATTACTAATGAATATGATACATGTGTATAACTCTATTGGAACTTTGGAACATAACATGATTGGAACAATGCTATTCAACTAAAAAAGCTCTCTTGACCTCATTACTCTCGTTGCGATAGTTCTCTTAGACTTTACAACATGTGACAACTTAAGAACTTCCATCGTAAATAAGAACTAAGTGGTTCATGATTCGTCTAGGAGTAAAACACATATGAATAACAATATATCAACCTTAGTTGGAATACTATATAACCCCTTTGAAATAGAACACTTTTGGAACCTTAAGACAATGAGCACTAAACAAAACACATGAGCATAACCACTATTGGCTTTCGGAAGTGAAAGAGTACTATGACAATGTGAACACCACATGCTGCAGAAGGATAGAGAAGAGTAACCTTACATACCTTTGCGTCTCACTATGAATACCCAAGCTTATATGAAAATACAATAGTCCAGCTCTTTCCTTACGTCTCACTCTACATCACAAGTACATAATGAAGCTTATATTAGCAACCAACTACCTTACAAGTGCACAAGATGACCATGAATCACATAGTTACTTTAGAACGTCATTTCATCTTCTTACAATGTCATTTATCATATCAACATTCCAACACTACCATAACATTCAACTCATTGACCAAGAGTTCATACGACAATAGCATTTCGCATCACAATTAACCTTTATGCCTTCTCATTATCATTTCATCATATTTACGCTTCTCAATTTACCTCATAACAACATATGAAAAACCATCCATACTTAATATAGTCCAACATGCCTCCATACGACACTTTAAATTCATTAAAATGACATCACAAGTTTATAATTACATCCATGAAGGGTATAGGGGTTTCGGGGGCCCAAAGGGATGCAAAAACAAGCAATTCGGAGTTCTAGGCCGATCCGCTAAGCCACATGAGACAGAAGGTGGATGACCTGCATCCGCAGGTGACCTTTGGCAGTAGACAGAGGCACCTGCGTTGGCACCTACGCCCGCAGGTGCTTCGTCTGCGAGGGCGGGTGCCCGTTTTGGTCCGAAATGGTCTTTTGGGGGTCTTTTTATGCAATGTATGGTCCATGATCATAAACAAACTTAGTTTAACATATTTTTGATCATCTAACATGCCAAAAACCATCCATGGTCTCACAACACACATAACATCACCAAAACGACACTTTACGGCCAATCCGCCACCAAAACCATAACCAATTTCACAATAGAAATTCCAAATATTATACACCATGACCAAACAAGGGGAGACTATAATCACATCTCACATGACAATATTGAACCCATAAAATTCATTTTCTTCAAAACCACAAGTCCATAGGCAAGTTTATAAGACAAAACACCCTTCGATTTAGGAAACATGTACACTTCACTTATTGTGAACTTCTCAATATTCTTCCAACATAACCAACATAATATACACCATATGTTATGCATAAAATACATTAATTCATCATAATAAACACTTACCAAGTCTTACCAAGTGATGATCTTGGCCAAAAGGATGAAGGCTTAGGGTTTGAGTGTAGAGAGAATTGTGGAAAATTCTAGAAAATGGCATGTGTCTTTTTATGAATAAAAATCTGATTTATGGCCTTATATATTGCCTCATGGTCCTCCTTATCCATCCACTTAGCCAATAATTGAGGGTCTTCTTTGGTCAAGCAAGAATGGATCTTTTGTTTCTCATGTTGGGCCATGTTTTTCTTGGAACTTTTGCGCCTCATTTAACTCATTAACAAATTGTTAATTGAGTCCACCACATTTTGTGTATAATTCCTTATATATATATATATATATATATATATATATATGGATCCCTCAAGTCACTCTTATCAATTTCTTGGCATTAAATGCATGGTTGATTAGTCAAGCGGAAGATTGGATCATGTTTTGCCTCATTGGGCCAAGTTTGCTTCATGATCCTTGGGCCTCATTTGGCCCAATGGCACAATACTCATATAAGTCCCAACAAATAAATGAATAATGCATCAACTCTCGCATGTCTAATTAATTCCATAAATGCACACGTAGTCGTATAGGTTCGACAACATACGGAGTGTTACACCTCCCACGAGGGTCTAATCCCTTGTACTAGGCCCAATATCAATTAACTCATCAATACCATTACATAATACATACCTTTGGCTCTCGACACTTAATTAAACATTGTTCAACGTCGTCAAGTAGGGTTTGGTAGGTACGGGGTGTTGCACAATATGTGTATAATTATTCTTGTCTTGATTAATAAAATATAATTTTGATAGTGTGGCAGCGGTCGGAGGCTTCTCGAAAGGTAAAAGCTCCGTTGTAGAGGTTCTCGTGTGCTTTCGATAGTGTACAAGTAGGCTAGCTTACCTTTATTCTAGACTTTTATTTCTTATGGTATTAGTAGGATATTGTGCTAGTTGTGGTTTGGTTCTTATGGATTGGATATTGTTTTAGTGTTTATTCTATATTTTAGCCAATTAAGGGCCCTTTTCGGGTAGAATTTTGCCCTGTTTTCCCTTATGTTAGTCTATTATTATCATTTAGGACTAGACTTAGCTCCTTTTGTGCCTTGGGATGGGATTGAGAAACCTTAACCTAAGTTCAGGTAGGTGTTTTCCTTAGGTTGGGATTTTGGGATTGGTAGTGGCCCCACTTCCCTTTTTAAGATAAAATGCTTAGAATAGAGCCCCTCTAGACCTAATCATTCACATAACTGCTACCATAGGCTATAACCTAGGTTTGGGTGTTAGACATTCTTATTTAGCTTTGTCACCCCAGGTAGGATAGTATTTGACCTTAAACAACATATATCTGACTTGATAATTGGAACTTGCTTCTCCTTAAAGGATTTGACTATATAATATTGGAATTTATGATTTAATGGACTTGAGATGGACTATAACTCCGGGATATTGCTACATTTAGCGTACTTAGTAGTTGTTGTTCGAGTCTGGTACCTAGCATATTGTTATTCTTTATCAATGTTTGTTTGAGTTCGACATTTGCTCTATTGCAATTATCTACTAGTTGCGGTTCGAGTCCCATATTTATTATCCTTATTATTACTGATCTTGGGTTGAGTATCCGGATGAGACAGGTAAGATTTATGGTTATGGCTGGGAAAAAAAGTATAAGGTATACATACCATTCTTTTGGCTCGTTGTACCTCATTTATATTTATACCCTATTTTCACTATACTATTACTCTTGATTGTACCCACCGTGCTTATAGGGGCTCGGTCGGGTTTTATTTCTTCTTGTGTGTGCCTTTTGGTCTTATGGGGGTCCAGTTAGGTTATAGTTAAGCTTTTATCTCGGTTTTTTTACTTGTTTTCTATTTATCGCACTTGTCTAGGATAGCCTATTATTTCTATTTCTGTTGCTTTCTTATCGCCTTTAGTTTACATACTCGCACATTATTTATACTTTTACTATAATTGATCTCAATCAGCCAATGATGCCTACTGACTACCCATGGTTTTTGTACTCATTTTATACTTTAGTATCTTTTCCTTGATGTAGATTCGAGTACTAGTCACCGCTATTGACGACATCCTTCAAGATATGCTGTTGATCAAAGATTGGGTCAGATTTTTGGGTATGGATCATATCCTTCTCCTTCTGTTATCTTGATAGTCTTATTTTGTATATTCTGAGACTATGATGGATGTTTTGGCACTATCTAGTACTATTTTTGTCGTAGTGGCTCTGGTACTAGCCTTACCAGATTGTGAGGGGATTTATTTTGGTATTTTGTCCTCTTTTCCATTTTGTATGGCATGTACATGTATGTATATATATATATATCTATTCTCGTTTCTTATTATTATAGTCTTATATTCATATATTAGCCCCATACTTGCCGTTATGGGGTATGGTTTTGGATTACCTACTGGTTTTGGATTACCTCGGGCTGACCTTATTATACTAGACATGGTGGATTTTTATATGATTCTGGGCATGGACTTGTTATCCCCCTATGATGTGGTTTTGGATTATTTGCCAATACCATTATCTTAGCCATGGTTGGAATACCCTTTATTGTATGGCAGGGTTTTTATAGTTTCACGCTGACGGAGATTATTTCATATATTCAGGCTATGAGACTTGTATCGAGAGGTTATTTGGCTTATGTCCGTGATGTCAGTATTAAGAGTCCTTCATTTAACTTTGTTCTTGTAGTCAATGAGTTTTCTGACGTCTTTCCTACCAACCTATATGGCCTTTCTCCTGAGTGATATAGAATTTTCTATTGATATTTAGTCGTCCACCCAACCTATTTCTATGGCACCTTACCCCATAGCTCCTACTGAGATGAAGGAGCTAAATATTCAGCTTCAGGATCTTTTAGATAAGGGGTTTAGTAGGCCGAGTGTCTCTACTTAGGGCACTCATATTCTATTTTTGTAAAAGAAGGATAGATCTATGAGTATATGTATCGACCATAAAAAGTTGAGTAAGGTGATGGTGAAGAATAAGTATCTTATGCCTCATATTAATGATCTTTTTTAACCAGCTTCAGGGTGCAAAAGTGTTTTGTAAGACTGACTTGAGATCTGGCTACCATCAGTTGAGGATTCGAGCAGAGGACATCCCAAAGATAGCCTTCAAGACTCATTGCAGCCATTATGAGTTCCTGGTGATTTCTTGTGGGTTGACCAATGCCCCAGTAGCATTCTTTGACTTCATGAACCACGTATTCATGCCTTATTTGTACTTCTTTGTGATCGTATTTATTGATGTCATCCTTTTCTATTCGAGGAGTAGGGAGGAGCACGAGCAACATTTGAGGATTATGCTCCACATATTGATAGATCATAAACATTATGCAAAATTCTCAAAGTGCGAGTTCTAACTTGAGTTTGTAGAGTTCTTAGGGAACGTGATGTCCAAGGTTGGGATTAGGGTAGACCCAATAATGATTGAGGCCATTCGTGATTGTGCTTGGCCTATATCTACGACCGAGATTTAAAGTTTTATTGGGTTGGTAGGATACTATAGGTGGTACGGTAAGAGATTTACCACTATTGCAGCACCTATGACCAGATTGACTAGGAACGAGGATCCATTTCAATGGTCCAATGGCTTTGAGGTGAGCTTTTTAAAAGCTCAAGGACTTGCTTACTTCAGCTTCTATTATGATTCTTCCAATTCAAGGCGAGGGGTTTATTGTATATTGTGATGCTTCTGGTGTTGGATTGGGTTATGTTCTGATGTAGAGGGGCTGAGTTATAGCATATGCCTCAAGACGGCTAAAGGCACACTAGCGCAACTACCCCACTCATGACTTTGAGTTAGTAGCGTGAGTTTTTGTACTTAAGATTTGGAGGAGTTATTTGTATGGTGTTCGCTGTGAGATATTCATCGATAATCAAAGTCTTTAGTACATTATTACTCTGAAGGAACTTAATTTCAGATAGTGTAGGTGGATTCAGTTGCTAAAGGACTATAATGTCTCTATTCTATACCATCCTAGAAAGATGAATATGGCAGTGGACTCCTTGAGCCAAAAGGTAGTGAGAACGGGGAGCTTGGCCTTCCTTTCAATCTTGAAAAGACCGTTGGCCTTTGAAATACAGTCCTTAGCCAAAAGGTTGATACGACTTGATATTTTAGACAGCAGGAAGATTTTTGCCAGTGTGGAAGCCAGGTATACCTTATTGGAACAGATTCAAGGCCGGCAGTTTGAGGATAGTATGTTGTGTGGCATTCAAGATCAGGTGTGGGTAGGTGGGTCCAAGAACATCTAAGATGTATAGAGATTTGTGGAAACATTATAGGTTGGCCTTTATAGAGGAACCAGTTTCCATTCTAGCCAGAGATGTAAGATGGTTGCATTCCAAAGATATTCTTGTGATTAAGGTTCAGTGGAGACATCATCTGGTCAAGGAGGCTATCTGGGGGACCTAATGTGATATGTAGACTCAGCATTCTTACATGTTCGAGCATTCAGATACTTCTTAACTCTTTACTTTCGCGAATGAAAGTCCTTTTAGTAGTGAATGTTGTAATGACCCTCCATGTCATTTTCTATGTTTTTGTGCTTTGTAATTATTTAGAGCCTTTCCATAGATGCCCCGAGTAATTTATGACTTGGTAGGAGTAATAGCCCGGTTACCAAATATTTTGTCTTTGTTTTTATAGCCATTTCTCTATCTTAGAGCTTTTGAAGTTAAAAAAATAGTCTCTAGCCAAAACTTTAGGAAAGCAGCCTCGGATGCCAATTCTGACAGTTTATTTAGCTATGGAATGCTGATTTTAAATCAGGGGGACCCTTGGTCCGGGTCCCATGGCTTCCAAACTCATTTTGGGCTATTGGTTGGATTTTGGTGCATATAGAATTTTGGGTGTGGGACCCACATTCTATAGAAATAATCTCGAATGGAAATTTTGATGGTTTCATTAAGTATGCTACATAAAATTTACTGAGGTAGCATAGTTCATTTGCATGACAGGGTTACAAATGAATCATGAGCACCCGGTCATAGTTCTTTAGGACTTAGCAAAATTGGTTGGTTCCAAGTTGTTGGTGCAGTTGGTTAAGCGGCTTATTGACACCTTAAGCGGTAGCTGCTTTAGTGGCCAAGTAGCTACTTAAGCGGAGGCTAGCCAACTTGGCATGGGCCACTTAAGCTTCACCATTGGTCGCTTAAGCGGTCATTTGTCCGCTTAAGCGACCATCGCTGGTGTTTTATATATATCACTTTCCTCAAATTTCAGCTCCATCTTCTAAGTGTCCCCATTTTCACCCTTGAAAGCTCCAAATTAGTGGGTAAAACTTATAATTGAGGCAAGGATTATCTAGGGAAATGACAAGTGATCATTGTGCACCCTTATGTCCATAAGTTCTCGCTTAATTTCGAATTGATTACCATTTGTTATGCTATAGTTTTTGAATTAGTGTTGAAACTGTTTGGGGCTTTTATGGAGCTCAAATTAATGTTGAGATTGTTTGGGGTTGTTTTGGGGGAAATGATCCTTTAGTTGAGGGGGATGCTTTGACGGTTTCACTTTTGTGATTTTGCAAGAGGACCCATGAGGGATTTTTAGCTCGATTTCTAACTCAGAGCGTAAATTTACAAAATGTGTATCATTATTCTCCTCTTGATGCAAAGAATATTATATTGGTAGTGTGGCAGTGGTCAGAGGCTTCTCGTAAGGGAAAAGCTTGGTTGTAGAGGTTCTCGTGTGCTTTTGACGGCGTCCAAGTAGGCTAGGCTTACCTTTCTTCTAGACTTTCTTATGGTATTAGTAGGATATTGTGATAGTTGTGGGTTTGTTCTTATAGCTCGGATATTGTTTTAGTGCTTATTCTCTATTTTAGCCGATTAGAGGCACTTTTAGGGTAGAATTCAGACCTATTTTACCGTATGTTAGCCTATGATTATCCTTTATGACTAGACTTAACTCCTTTAGTGCATTGGGTTGTGAGTTAGAAGCTTTCTCCTAGGTTTGGGAAGGTTCTTCCCTTAGGCTGGATTTTCAGGACTATTAGTGGGCCCCATCGCCCTTTTAAAGATAGGATGCTTAGAATAGCACCCCTTTAGACCAAAATGTTCACATAAATGCTAACTTAGGCTATTACCTGGGTTTGGGTTGACTTAGATATTACTATAAGTTTATTTAGCTTCGTTACCCCAAGTAGGGTAGTATTTGATCTTAAACTGTATCTTTCTGAATTGATAATTTGAACCTGTTTCTCCTTAAATGATTTGACCGCACAATATTGGAATTTATAATTTAATAGACTTGAGATGGTCTATAACTCCTTGATATCACTACATTTAGCTTACTTAGTAGTTCTGGTTTGAGTCTGGCACATGGCATATTGTTATTATTTATCAGTTCAAGTTCGACATTTGCTCTATTGCTATTATCTACTAGTTCTTGTTCGAGTCCAACATTTATTATCCTTATTATTATTTATCTGGGGTTTAGTATTTGGTAGACACTAGTAAGATTTGTGATTATGTCTGTAAAAAGTAGTATAAGGTACACGTACCATTATTTTTGGTCATTGAACCTCTTTTATTGTTATATCCTGTTTTCACTATAGTATTACTCTTGCTTGTACCCGCCGTGCTTATGGGGGCTCGATCGGGTTTTATTTCTTCTAGTTTGTGCTTTTTAGTCTTAAGGGGTCCAGTTAGGTTATAGCTAGGATTTTATCTCTGCTTTCGAGCTACATGTTTTTCGTTTATCGTACTTCCCTAGTATGGCCTATTATTTCTGTTTCTACCCCTTTATTATCACTTTTGAGTTACATGGTTTTAATACTCATACTACAATTCTGCATCTTTTCCCCAATGCTAATCCGAGTTCGAGTCACCACCGTTGACGACATCCTCGAGTTGTGTTTTTGATTGGAGATTGGGTGAGCTTTTAGAGTCCGGAGTTGATCCTCCTCTTTCTACTATCTTGATAGTCTTATTTTGTATATCCTGAGACAATGATGTATATTTTGACGTTGTCTAGTATTTTTTTTATCGTAGTGGCTCTTGTACTGACCTTACTAGGTCTTGGGGGGGTTCATTTTGGTATTGTCCTTTTTCCCCTCTTGTATGGCATGTACATATATATATATATATATATATATATATATATATATACACTACTGGAAAATAGGCCTACTGCAACAACAAGAAAATCTTTTCTATAAGCCTAAAAATTGTTGCATCAACACTATGGTAACGGGGGATATACCCGCTGCACCAGCTCGTGTGACCATAGGTCAATGGCAAAGGTTTTTGGTAATAGTTTGCAAAACCATTGCTTAAAGTGTACCTATCATAAAAAAATTTTAACCCTCAAGAATGACTATTTTGTACATTAATTGGAATAGGTAAAATCGTTACAATTAACTATTTGCAACAGTTCTCTAATCTATATTGCAACGAAACTATTAGCTCAATTGCAACGGTTATTGTAGTTTTGCAACAATTATTTTAGCTATGTTGCAACGAATCTTTTAGGTCAATGACAACTGTTATTATAGTTTTGCATCAGTTGTTTTGTCTATGTTGCAACAAATTTTTAGCTCAGTTGCAACAGTTATTATTGTTCTTGTAACGAGTTTTTACAGTGATACAAATGCTACAACAACAGTTATATGTTACCTATTGGAACAATTCTCATGTGTTCCAACTATAGGTACCCTGTGCTTTAGAAAATGTTATTGCAATACTTGTCTTTTACCTATTGGAACAGTGCATCTATGTTCCAATAGGCTGGGTTGTGTGTGTGTGTATATATATATATAATTAAAATCAACAAATTGTATATAACACAAAAGATGATAATTACTTAACAAAACTGAATGATTATAATTCAAAGTTTAACAGTCACATAATATCATCTGCCATAGTCTTAAAATATACACAACACCACCCAGTACTAATGTGTCATCCGCCATAGGCGCAAACTAAACAAAATATCAGTCTTAATTGATCCACATATAGGCAAAATATACACAGTTGCACATGAATGTTTCAACTGTACACTGAATAAAAAGTGAAGATCCATAATGTCACCAAAATATCAGAGTTGATCAACTTGCAACAAAATCTCAAATGCCATTTTCATCAATGCTTTCATCATCTCCTTGATTATCATCTCCACCTACAAAAATCGATAAATATAAGTTATGAACTAATTTTATTTGGGAATTTGCTGAAACTGTAATTTTAGTCAAAGATAGGCAGTGAGACGGAAAAGGCAATAAAGGTTCCTTCAATGTGCATCTGAGAAAATTTTACACATGAAAACAACTTCTAGGCTTCAGGAACTTTGAGCCAAAAGATATATGGGTTCTTAATCAACTCCACAATTTATTAGCATCCTGAAGTTATCCAAATATTACCATCTCAATTCTCAGGTTCAGAAATTAAAATGGTGATTGGAGTTGCACTAGAATTGTCAATGCATGTTATGTACCAGCAAAACACTACAATGGAGATACAGTTTAACATACTATAAATGTCAAGGTAAAGTGCAGAACATACTTCAACACTAAAAGCAATGGTCAAGCTTTTAATAGATGCAGTACCACAAACTCTTATCCTTTTACCCCACCCCATAGTTCTCACAAAGTACATATTTTAAAATTAAATTTGTACATAAAATACAAACTTTGAAGTTCATTTACCCAATATAACTTCATAGCAGTTCAATTACTCAATATAACTTCGTAGCAGTTCAATTTCTCAATAACTCAATAACTTTGAAGTTCAGTTACCCAATATAACTTCAAGCTTTTAAGCAAAGTATCTTTAGAAACTATTCAACATACAGTCAAAACACTAACCGCCTTGCAGACGGATCAGCTTAGCTCCTTTTGGAAGCATATAGATTCAATTTTTAAAAAACACAAAGCATCACCCTTATAGTAGCATCGGGATGCTAAACCTCATAGTCAATTGATTTTCAAGATTACAAGAAACATGATATAAGTAACTTTTAAGTGTTCTCTAAGTTTATAAGAGTATTCATCACCAAATACATGTATGTCATGAAGACATATACTAAACATACTTCAGTTAAGCATAACCATAACCAAATAACCATTTCATTTGAAAACAACCTTGGGATAGTTGACAGATGTATCAAAACCATAAAAGAGCATTGAAATAAAAATATTTTCCAGCACCATCCAGAATTACAACTATAAAAATGTTTGTATTAATAAATATAAGAAAAATAATAAGAAGAAAAAGATGAAGCAAAAGATGAAGATTTAGAAGAAGAGGAGAACCATACCTTGATTGTTGATACTGGCAGACTGTCGATTAATTGGTTGTATATCTTTTTGTTATCCTTGATCACAATCTGCTGCCAACATGTCAACATCCAATTAAAGACCAGGGAACATACGATTAAGTCGTCCAAGGATGTCAATTGTAACTTTATGATGGATGCTTCTTTTTTATTATTCTAATTTTTCCAGCATCCTATCTTCCAAGTCATCAAATTTTTGTTGCATCTCACTGGAAGTACTTCCAGAGGGTTCAACATGTCCCTTCCCTTTCAAGGAAATTTTAGTAACTCCTTTCCCATTTAACCTTACAAATCCTGTATGTTCAGGTCCCAGGACAGCTGCACAAGCATCAATAGATTGACCTCCATCTTCACTTTGTTCTTCATTTTGAACTTTCTCCATTTTAGCCTACAAATCATGTTTAAATGGCGAGAATTCAAGTAAATCAAACTAATTCTATATAAGAACAACTAAACAATGCCAACAATAAAGATATAATATAATTTTATTGATTGTATCCTCATCAGTAGCCTTTTATGATCTACCAACTTTTCTTTTTCTTGTAGCCATAAAAACTATTTTAAGTGAAACTTCACCGGGTGTTTTCTTCTCTATATCCTAAATACATAAAAGTTGGTATAAAAAAGTTAAATGACAAGAAGTTTATATTTAATGAGATATTAAGAAGAGAACAAAACAATTGATCACGTATCACAACAAAACTTGTTTTACCAGCAGTATGTGGATTCTTCAGTCTTTGTCGATTCATGGTATTAGTTTCACTCATTTTCTACAAATAAATGAGCCAAAAAATCTACTTAAACAATAAATCAAGAACAGTTAACTAAGTCAATATGACTATAAATAAATCGAGTGATCAGACTCTTGTTTCAATTCATTCACAATGATCATACAAACTGTCTTACTAAAGTTTTAGAATGGTTTGTTTATTATATTATGATCTAACATATCAAAATATATAAAACAGAATAATGTTAAAGTGTGCATGATCTCACCTTGAACTCATCAGAGTGCCAATACTTGAGAGGATCCTTGAAATCATATTCTGAAACATCATCGGGCTTGTTTGCCCGTTGAAGATCATCATTATCAAAGGGTCTAAAGTGCTTCCTATTCAAATGATTCTTCTACTTCGTTCGAGCATATTGAATTCCATCCAATACCCACTTCTATCCAGCATCAGGAATGTTATATTTATCCTACAATTTGTTTTTTGGATTAGTAATATAAAAAGTAGAAATTATTCTTAACCAAAATTAAAGAAATACGAGCTCAAACCAGGGTACATTCCCACAAGTCCTTTTTTGTATCCACATGATTCCACTTGCGTATGTGAATGGGACAAATTATTGCCTTTCTTACCAAAGTTTCAAGAAAGCTACCGAGCTCTGCTACAATTGCTTTTGTATGACCAACCAATTGTTTGTAGCGATTCAGAACAATGAGTTTACTCTCTTTTCGCGTATGTACATGCTGCATTATCATATTTCCTCTTCTTTTTTTTGTCTCAAAGGGCCTACAATACTATGAAGCAGAATTGAATAACATATAATGCAATAATGTAAGATGATTTTATGATGAAATTCATCTCTATATCTAAAGTAAATTTAGATGTTCTTGTCTTCTTCTCCACATGGTTCATTTTCTTCAAAATTCACTGGTTCTTGTTGAACTTGGTTATGTACATCTTCTTCTTCAATAGTGGAAGAAGCTCTTGGCATGCTGCAATGGTTTCTCTTCAAGTTCTGTTATTACATTGGAAGAATTCATAGGCACTTGTTGTAGTTGTTCCTGAATAGCTTGTGCTTTGATAGTGGATGAATTCTGATTCACCCGTTGCAATGATTCCAGCACAGCCTGTGGTTCTACATTGGAAGATTTCTTAGAAGACTTTTGAATTGCTTCCTGAACATCCTATGCTTTTACATTGGTTGAATTTCGAGACAGTTGTGGCACCTGCTTCTGTAAATCTTGTGCTTTCACAATGGTGGACTTCCGAGAAGACTTTTGAGGAACTTGTTCCTATAAAGGTTATGCTTTCAGAGATGTAGACTTTCCAGCTAGAGATTTTTGAGGCACGTGTTCCGTTATAACTTGTGTATTCAGAAGGGAAGTCTTTCATGGAGACCTTCAAGGCACCAATTCCTTTATAGCTTGTACTACTAGATCAACAAGAGATTTTTTGCACAGAATTTTTTCACCATCAGTCTTTGTTCTTAATGACGACAATCATTTGTAAGCCATGGATTTAGGAATTCTAGCCGCCATGTATTTCCTTCCTTTCACATTTTTATTTTTTCTTGGGAGTCATGACTACTGAATCTAGCAAACCAATACTACACGTCAGTAGCATACTTATAAACTAATAATTACATACCAAGTTGGGAAAAGTAAACACAAAAAAGTGCAAGAGATTTAAATATGAAACAACAGCTGCAATCTTTTTGAGCAATCAATATGCAGAAATTTAAATACTGTGGAAGTGTTAGCCTATCATCTTTTTTCAAATTAAGCTTCAACCTTTTCCTTAAGAGAAACACCTTACAAATGGCTCAAATAACAGCCAGGCTAGTAGTAGAAATAAAGTAGATGATTGTTCATGCAAAGGAAATAGCCAAGTAGTATCGTCAAATTTATATGTTTTGGTCAATGACAAACTGGAAACAGATGCAGCAAGAACATGACCACTCTAGTGCCACAGTTTTAAATGTCCACAACTAAAAATAAAAATAACTCTGCATCTAGTTAATTAGATAGCAATACAAACCTTGAAGTAAGTATAATCAGACAGTAGCAATAATCAAGTCGAGACACCCTTCAACGATTCACCAGCTAGCTCGTACACTAGATGTTGAATGTCCTGTAAAAATTAAGCAACTTATAACAAAATTCTAATAAAAAAATAACTAATAAAAAGTGAATAATGAGATACAGGAAAAACACATGACCAAAGTATTTTTGTCAAAAGACCTTTATCAATCACTCAAAACAAACTAAAAACATATGAACAATATATATTTACACTAAGTTCAGACTTTTTTTGGAAGTAAATAAATATTATTATTAAGGACCATCCAGTTGAGTTTACAGTCAAACATCTACCTAAGAGGTAGAACCATTACAAGATCCTAATCTAGAGTAAAATAGGTAACCAAATTGACAAAAATGTCAATTACAAAAGACAAAACATTCCAGGAAAACAAGTTTACTAGGCAGCTAGCTTTTACAAAAATATTCGAGCTACAAAAGTTCTGAATTTTTTTATTTAATCATCTGCCTCCATCAAATCCCAATCAGTATCATCATAATCATCCTCCTCTTTCGATGTTTCCATAGTTACAACTTCTGAATGTTGCATATCAGGTGGTATATCAACAACATCTACAGGGATATCTTCTCTTGACCATCTAATGTCATCATCGGGTAATCTGTTTGAGGGACCAATGTCTTAATCCCTCCAAAATGTTTCTCCTATATTTGGGCAATTTTCTTCCTTCAAGTCATACAAATCGACAGGAACTTTATTCCTTGCATAATAAACATCTATCTCTGTTGGATCCTCCACATAGAAAACTTGATGCACTTAAGACGCCAAAACGAAAGGGTCATCCGTACTACATGATCTATTGAAGTACAAACGGGTCAACCCATACCCATCTATTTCATTATGAAACCAAGCACATCTAAATCATACAACACCAAAACAATCATAATAATAAATGTATGAAATTGGTATCCATTAATGAAGTATTCCATATAGCTTCTAGTTGTCACCTTATTAGGCCCTTTAGCTGGCCATCTTAACTGATTAGGAACTTCAGGAGTTTTCACTTTCTCTTTCAACCAGTTGTCGAAATCTAGACTATGAATCCTTGCTCTTGTCTATACGTTTGATCTAATAGTACCCTCAATTAAAGCTTTATGTTCCATGCAAGTATAAATAATTCAAATTCAACCATTAAACATTTATAATTGAAATTTATAGTATAATAACAAAATATATAAAGTTCAAAATATAAAGACTTACTTGATAAAATCCTCTACTTGTTCATCTTCAGTATTGAATAGAACATATTGATGTGCTTCACTTGATAAATGTTCATCAATCTTCAAAGCCTTCCCTTTTGTTTTCTTCTCTTTTCCAATTGTACGACCTATCTTAGGAAATATAGGTGGTACATCATCTTGGTCTTGTTCAGCATCCTCATCATTCTCGATTTGGTACCTACTGAATCTTGTCTTCATTCCATCATGTAGGTATCTCAAACAAAAGGTCAAGTACTCTTAGGCAACAACCCCTCTATAATTGAAGCTTCTGGATTAAATCGATTAAGAACAAAGTCCTTCAACTCACACAGTTCTCTCTCCATTGGATACATATATCGAAGATGATTTGGGCCCCCCAACTTAATTTTATCTACCAAATGAATAGGCAAATGCTCCATTATATCAAAAAAAACTTTGAGAAAAAAATTTTTCAAGCTCACATTCAACTTCTTTGATTTCAGCCTGCAATCCCTCTAGATCTACCCGCTTTATAACCTTACTACAAATGGCTTTAAAGAAGTTCCCCATCCTAATCAATACAACTGCAACATTCTTGGGCAATGGTTTTTGAACTGCAATTTGGAGAATGTAATGCATCATAATATGAGCATCATGGCTCTTATAGCCTGGTATTTTCAACTATTCCACATCTACACGCTTTGATATATTTGAGGCACACCCTTTTGGTAACTTGGCATTCTTAAACACACTGCAGAATATTTTTTTTTCTTCTGGTTTCATGGAAAAACAAGATTTAGCTAAAAAAGCTTTTCCCCTTGTATTATCATTTACTGGATGAAGCTTCTTTCTTATCCCCATTTCTTGCAAGTCACAACGAGAATTAATATGATTCTTTGATTTCCTATAATATCAAGTAAAGTAGCAATCAAACTGTCAAAAAAGTTCTTCTCAATATGCATCACTTCTAGATTATGCCTCAATAAATTTGTAGAACAATATGATAATTGAAAGAAGATGTATTTTTTCTTCCATGGACCCTCCGTAGTCCGACGCCTTTTCTTTCGGACCTTTCTAAAGACATTGTTGAAATCTTGTAACTTTTCAAGTACCTCTGTGCCCGACAATGGTGTAGGTACAGGTCTGTGATCCTCTATACCATTAAATGATTTCTTGTCTCTTCTAAATGAATGATTAGGAGGAAAAAATGTGCTATGACCCAAATAACACATCATACGACTATGTTTGAGGTACTGAGAGCATGTGTTATAGTTACAAGTTGGGCATGCAAATCTCCCCTTAGTGCTTCATCCGAAAAGCATTGCTAATGCTGAAAAATCACTAACTATCCATAATAAGGTTGCACGCATTTGAAATGTTTGCTTTGAATGAGCATCATATGTTTCTACCCCAAATTCCCATAACTCATTCAATCCATCAATTAATGGTTGTAGGTACACATCAATATCATTTCCTCGAGCGTATGGACATGGAATGATCATTGACAGCATTATGTACTCTGGCTTCATGCAAATCCACGGTGATAGATTATAATTCATCAACATAGCTGGCCATGTGCTATGGGAAATGGTCATGGTTTGAAATGGATTGAACCCATCACTTGAAAGACCCAATCTGATGTTTTGAGGATCATTCGAGAAGTTTGGATACAAAGAATCAAAATGCTTCCAAGCTTCTCCATCAGCAGGGTGTCTTAAATTCCCATCATTAGGTCATTCAGTAGCATGCCATCTCATTACAACTGCAGTTTCAACACACATAAACATTCTCTGAAGTCTAGGCTTTAAAGGACAGTACCTCAAAACCTTTGTTGGTATTTTAGAGGTTGCACTGGTTGAACTGTCACCAACATTCATCCATCTAGAAGACCCATACATAGTGCAATTATTTTCCTCTATCTTGTCTTTCCTAAATAACATGCAATCGTTAGGACATGCATGTATTTTATCATAATCGAGACCCAGATCTTTAATCATCTTTATAGCCTTATTGAAAGACTCAGGTAGTTGAGCAGAGGGAAATGCTTCTTTTAACAAGTCTAACAGATCTGAAAATGCCACATTACTCAATCTATGTAGGCTTTTAAGAAAGTATAACCAAATGACGAAGCTCAACTTGCTGACCTTCTCACACCCTGGATATAACTTTTGTTCCCTTCTTTGACTAATCTGAAAAACTTCTTTGCATCTTCAGATAGTCCTTCTCTCACTCCTTCTTCATTCCCTGAACTATCCTCTATATTTCTAAATGTATCATGAAGCAGTCCATCAATATCATCATGACTGTTACAATCCTCATCATTACTACTTGCGTGTGGTGTACTGGAGGATACTCTTTCCCTGTGAGAAATCTACATGTTGTAGCCTTCGATAAATCCTTTTGCAAACAAGTGATCCTCCACCATATTTCTGTAATGCCAATAACGGCTCTTGCTTTCATCACAAGGGCATAATATTTCATTTCTATTAGCAGCTAGCTCAAAAGCCTTTTCAAGAAACTCCTTCACTCTATTTATGAACTCAAGGGAGCTTCTTCTTAAACTCATCCAACTTCTATCTAAATTATTCATCGTAAGCTATGTGACATAAGAAACAAAAATATTTATGACTTATGATAAACTATGAAACATAAAAGGCAACAATCTTCAGCAAGCACAATATCATTTTTAGCAACCACTTCACAGTATTACACATTCTTAATACAAAGAGAAGACAGATTAACAACTAGAAAATCAGTAACTTAAATTTTCACAATAGACACACTAGCAAACCAACAGTTCAGCAAATGTTTGGCACTTCAAGAAAAGACATTTTCAGACTAATTTTTTTTGAACAAACAATGGAGGTCATTTTCTTAGTATGAAACTAATACATGTTGATCTAATTCTATTATCAAGACATGACTAGGATGCTACACTTTCTTATAATAGACGTATACATTTCTAAAGGGGTGGCCAGCATTACAGTAGCCAACACTACAAACTCTTAGTCATAATAACTTCAAAGTGGCTTAATTAAAATAATTTAAAGAAAAACTCTCAAGGTAATAACTAATTATATTAAAATAGCCCTAAGTTTCTTACTATAACTTCAACAAGTTTATCATGCTTCACAAATTTATGTTGTCAACGACTTATGGACATTCGAGAAAGGCGAGATAGTTAGACAAACTATTATTAGATCAAAAAAAATATCAAGATTTAACGCACACTACCTTACTTAATATCTCATGCATCAGAAAATCCAACATCAATGGCCTGGGAGATATGGTGTATAGTAAACAATTCAACCATAGCTACCATCAAAATTTAGTCACACAAATCAATTATCACAAAACAAAAAGAAACAAAGATAAGCCACACTACCCGATTCATTAATAGCTCATGCAATAGGAAATCCAACATCAATGACAAGAGAAATAAGGTGTAGAGTAAATAATTTCACCCCAGCTACCAATAAAATTATTTCACCACAGATACCAACAAAATTAAGACCCACATAAGCAACACTCTAAACAAAGTTAGATTAATATATATTGAGAATGTATAGATTTCAAGAGGGAACAACAGAGGGTTCAACTAACCAGATCACGAATTCGTTGGATCGGTGAACAAAAGTTACTTGTAGTTCTCCGACAGATGAAAGTTCTTCAATAATCAATTGACAAATAATGAAATTTTAGGAAATGTGAGTTGTTTGGCTGCAAACATGAAATAGCCAAGGAAAGTGAGTAAAATTAACAGGTCCATGTACTAATTAAAATAATTGTGGCATACAAATAGTAAGCAGAAGCTTTATACAATCAAAATAAGAATAAAGTCTAGCTTGCTCGGACTCTTCTAAAATATCACATTGTGTAAGTGTAAGATCCTCCGCAAGTAGTGCTTTTTTGAAGGATCATACACAAGTACAGTAATATTTTTGGACAGTCCGAGCAACAGAGAACACAATACTTGCCATATGTAGCTTTACATAATAAGAAGAGGCCAATTTACATTCAACTAACATTAAGAAGCTTCACATCCATGCCAAGCCACAAATACATTACCTATAAACTTTGGCAAAAGGACAAACTAGTTCGACATTTTCTTTTGAATATGATCTTTGTCATGTCCCAAAATCTGAGTAAGGCATTACACGAAACCTAATGTCTTTTAACTTTGACTGAGCAACTAATTAAATATGGATAACCATTCCCACAAAAGTATATGTTACAGTTTAAGATAGTACACAGACTCGTTGAAGAAATTTTCAGTGAAGGGAATACTCTTGAAAAGAAAAAACTGATGCCTTGAAAAATTTTTAGTAAAACACTTAGACATGAGAATACTGGACCAAACAGTCCCTTTTTTTATCAATAGCACCATCTTTCAATCAAGTATTGAGGAAATAATAGCCAAAATCGGTAGATGATACTTCAATAAAATACATACCACAGTTAAGTAGACACACTAAATAAACCAACAACTTAGCCAAAATCAGTAACTTAAATGAAAGAAATAAACCACTAAATTAACCGACAGTCTATCCAAAACAAGTAACATAAATAAAAGAAAACAAGTAACATAAATAAAAGAGATTTCACACTAAGTAAACCAAAAACTTAGCCAATGTTTGGACACTAAGAGATGTCACACTAAGAAAACAGATTCCACAATTACCTATTTTGAAAAACAATGGTCATTACTTACAAAGAAGTTGATACATTTTAATAACACATACAACAGCAAAATCCCACAATTATACCATACCTAACAACAACAGCTTAAGAACACAAACAACACCGAATTTAATAGCACATGTAACAGTAAAATCCCACATTTATACTGTACTAACAACAACAAATTAACACCAACACACAGAACCAACTAAATTGTACATGCAACAGAAAAATTAATAATTTTACCACACCTAACAACAACAAATTAACACCATCACACATCACCAACTAAATTGTTCATGCAACAGAAAAATCCCACAATTTTACCATGCCTTACAACAATAAACTAACAACACCACACAACAATAACTGAATTCCAACAGCAAAATCCAACAATGTCACTAACCCCTAAACAAACAAAATAAGATCCACTCACAGTGACAACCTAACAGCACATCCAATAACAAAATCCAACAATTTCACTAACCCTGTAGCTCAAAGCTTAAATAAAAAATAAGAGATTAAAGAGAAATACCTTAAGAGATCAAACTTGTTGAAGAAATCCAAGATTTATCACATTCAACTCCTGTCACAAATAGATTTTGCTAAAATTTAAGAGATTAAGCTAAATTCAGCTCCAGCTCCAACTATAATAACCAAAACACACTACAAGAAAATGGACATTTTGTAGCGACAAAAGTCACCACAAAAGACTTCAAAGTCGCCACAATATGTATTTAGTGGCGACATGGAAGCTGTGGCAAGTACTTCCATAGCTAAAAGTTATTTGTGACGACTTTTGGTGTCGCCACTATATATACATATTTAGTGGCGACTTACTCGCCACAAAAAGTAAACCAATACACCACCAAAAAATTTCCACAAAATGGATGTTAGGAAGGCCGCCACAAATGAAAATTATCTTTAGTGACGACTCTATCTAGATCGCCACTAAAATATTAACTTTTAGTGGCAACTGCAGACTAGTCGTCAAAAAAGCATTTCTTTTAGTTGCGACCTTTGTCGCCGCTAAATCCCTTTTTTATTATAAAAAATTAATAGGAAAACTATTCATTACAATTGTCCTGCATTAAGTTTTGTACATTATAACAAACACCACCAAATATACTTGAACAAAATATGTAAGAACCTTTTGTTACCAAATAGTCAATACAATAACGTATACAATATATTGGCTAGCAATTTCATAATTCATCAAATTTTAGATACACCTTTATATCCAAAGAAGAGAGAAAATAATACATTTTCTCTGTGTACATAAAATATTTAATTCAAATCACTAGCTACTTTCGGATACTTGATCTCCATTATGAGCCTTCTTCAAGCACTTTACGAGCAAATGTTGCACACCAAGGAATACATCTATAGATTTACTCCCTTCCCCGAATAACACCAACACCACCATCTTTCATAGCCAGTAATACGGGAGAAGTCTATAATAAGTTATTAACGACATAACATTATGATGCATTGTGAAAAATAAACACCACAATTAATCGAAAGTGTGTATCTCAAGAAAATGCAACATATCTTAGTATAGGGATTATGTGGTAAGGACTGAAACTTAGTAATCTAACAGAATTTTGCAACTAATAGAAATTTATTGGAGTAGCTTTTGAGCTTCTCAAAATCCATACCAAGAAAAATTTACAGACCACAATTGAGCAGGAATATATTAATAAATTACTTTGAACCCACCTCATATATAAGAAGCATTTATGATATTCTCTCTTAACTTTTAAGTATAAAGTTGATAGAATTTTTTGGTTTGTCATGTTTCTTAAGACAGTCTAAAAAGGATTATCATTAATAAGTGTTCATACAAGCGAAGTATGATGAAACTATCGGCTATCACTATAAAGATCAAATAAGATGATTAATATGCTGATTAAACTCAATAACACTTTAATATGAAAGGTGCGCCTTGAATATAAGCTAATCTACCATTGGAGATAAGCCAAATACATTTATAGACTAATTCTTTATTCAGATATTAACAATTCCATGAGAAGTATGATGTGAAAAATAAATAAACATGGACAAAAAACAGAATTAGTGAAGTACAGGTGCATTAAACCGAGCACCAATTTAAGGAGTTCAACCATTAATGAACATGTCATTCTTCTTGAAGAATTGTCTTGTTCACACAAAGATAATATAAGGAAAACAATGGAAGACACCCATGCCAATGTAGTTATGTAGTATATTAACAGAATAATAAGAATTTATTGTTCTCTGTATGAGTAATCTTGTACAGAGTATCGATAGATGATTCTAAACATGAATATGAAAAAATGTTAAGCATGAAAGGTTATAGAGTTCAATTTGATAAAAACAACCATTAGCTTACATACCTCTTTATTCTAGTCAATTCTGTAGAGAAAAAATGCCAGTAGCACTGTCTATAAAGCAAGCCAGCTATCATTCCTACCCATCTCCCCTACAAGTGCAAATTGGGACAAATTAAATTTCATTGAGTCAAGAAATACTAAACCAAATTAGAGTGTTGAAGGAAAGTAAAGAACCAAATACCAAAAATTTCGACGATAGAAGAGCTTAGAAACATACTGCCTCTACAGAACATTAGAAGTAGAACTTCCACAAATTGGAACCATAATGAACCAGAGGTAATAAGTTCATTCACTGCCAAGGAAACCACCATCAATCGTGTCCGGTATATAACAGTTCCTCTCTCCTCTCTCCAAGCAAAGAACATATTTACCTAGACCAAAATCCGTAATTTCTACACAAGTCTGGTCGTTAGAGAAAGTTGAACTTCATCTAGTCTCGTAGGAGGCTAATCAAAGAATTCAACAATTTTAAGTTGCAGGCTCATAGGGGAAACAACAGGAAATCCCTCTACCACGAGACAAAGAAAAGATTTATGATAAGTTGAGAAAAAAAAGAAGTCTATGACATCTATAGATATAATTTATTAAATTATCATCAAGTGAAAAAGCTCCCTTTCCAGATTCTGTAACTCTAATATTTATTGAACTTTCTGCATCACACTTTCAAAATTGTCTTAACTTTCAGCTTTGCATGTACCTACATATGCATGTATAACAAAAGCTAATTGATATCTTGAAAATCAAATGTACAATAAGGGGAAACTTTAAGATGTTGCATCACCCTAAATGTCACCTACAATAAGCAGAATAGTAGAGCACCTAGGAGACATCCTTTATTGTATAATCCAAGAACAGTCTACAAGGTATTGAGCATTATAGAAGCCCTATGAAACATAAAAGTATAGTACATCCATATCGATGAAAGAACATTGACCTCTTAGAGCATCCGAAAAATTACTTAATACATGGAGTAACTTAATAACATAACCATTTGTGATATTAAAACAATCCGAGGGTCTATTCGGAACAAAACCTTTACCTACCAAAGTAGGGATATGGTTTACGTACACTTTAACACACACACACACACAGGGACTTACTGAGTATATTGTTGTTTATATTAAAAAAAAAAAGTCTAAATGCATCTTGTATGTTGAAAGAAGGCACTTACATACCTAATTTGTTTCATGAATTTGTAATAGGACTTCATAGTTTCATCGCAGCTTTGTACAACATTTAATTTGCTGACTTAAATAGACAACGAGAGATAGTTAATTTTAATTTGCTGACTTAAATAGACAATGAGAGATAGTTAATCACTAGTTGTTGTGCATTCAAATTTCATGGTTCAAAGGCTTAGTATTTCCATCCCTATATGCCGATGAGCATAGATTGCATAGTAATCTCAAAGAGTATCACATAATTACACAAGTCTCCAAATATTTCAATATACCCATGAGAATTTCAGATCTGAGCACTAGAAAATGAAAAGAAACAACTGATTTTAAAATATATGAGTTCAATACTGTAATTAGCATATATCATGAACAATCAAACCACGCCTTTGATTTCTAACAAAAAAACTTAAATTCATTAGAAAAGATTTAAAATTAAATCAAAGACAAATAAAGTTTACCAACATAAGGTTGAACTACGAAGCATAATCCACACCATCAGAAGTTTCAATCTACAGAGATGAGTGGTTTGATCCTTGCTGCTTCCTATCGAACTTCGAAGTTCAGAAACGACCCAGTAGAAAAAGAAAACTCTCTCACCAACTTTACCATCTTTACACCTAACACAATCACAGAGTAAGAAACGAGTGACCAAGGATAACGAAGGAGGAGGCGAATTTGGGACCGAAGTGGAAGAATGAAAGCGGAGGAGAAATTTTGGGGAGAAATTGGGGAAAATGGTATTTGGGGAAATGGGAGCTGAAGATATTTTAGGTCTGGATGCGGAAGGGATGGAGGGCTTCTATAATAGAATTATATTTTGGTTTTCTTTAATTTTTTTTTAATATTTTAATTAAATTAAGAAATTTAAAATGGCACTTGTATAAACAAAAAACAATAAAATAAAGTAAGTGTTTCTAAAATTAATAATTTTGTAAGAAGTATATAGTTTCAATATTTGTGTACTTATTTAAACTATGTTTTACTAAATTATGAAATTACTCCAATTATTTATTTAAATAATTCTAAATCCATTAAAAAAATTTGGTACATGAATATTTATATCAAAAATATATGTTTAGATGTATGGAATTATTATAAGTAGGGTACGCATTTTATAATTCGATTTTTTGATTTTCGATTTGATAAAAGTTAACCGAACCAAAATCAATTCTTATAACTTCTCCTCAATTAGGATGCAATAAGATCACACAGGAAATGAATATTTTCAAATATAAATTAAATTCGAACTTTTTTGAGGGAACTTACAAATATATATATTGATAAAAATGTATCAAAGTTTGTAAGAAACACTTTAATTGAATTTATGTACAAAATTATAATTAACATAAAACTAAAGATTATAATTAATATAAAACATTAATTAGATACCAAGAAACATTGATTTTTCTTTACTTCTATTAACAAAATATTGAATTTAAATACAAATTATAATAATTAATATAAAACAAAAGATTTGTGGCGACATTAAATGTTGCCACAATACATCCACTTTTAGCGGCGACATTATCGCTGCAAAATGATATTTTGTAGCGACTCTTATAGGTCGCTACAAATACTTTTTTCATTCTTATTTAAATAGAAAATTAATCCACATTTGCAGCGACTTATTAGTTGTCGCCACTGAAAAAGTCACATTTAGTGACGACATATAGGGTCGCCACAAAAACCCTAATCTTTTGTGGCAATTATCCAACGTTGCCACTAAATAACTTACTTTAGTGACAACTATATGTGTCGCCACTAAAAGTCGTTGCAAAAAATCATATTTCTTGTAGTGACACCAACTAAAATCATACAAACCCTCAAAAAGATGAGAGGGGTTTCCAGATTTTAGCTCGTAATAGTCAAATATGAGTAGAGATTAGCACAAATCTGAGAACATTGGCTCAGATTTGCAGCGAAGCTCTGATTTGAGAAGAGAGAGGTTAGAGAGATGAGAGAGTGAGCTTTGTGAGATGAGTATAATTGCCAAAGAGTGAGCTTTGAGAGATGAGTATAATTGCCAAAATGACTTTTCTGTCTATATACCGATTTCTAAAATGTATCTTAAGAAATTAAAAAAAATAGAAAAAAAATATTATTATTGACGGGTGATGAAAATTGTTGAGGGAAAATGTGGAGGGAAATGTGATGGATTTAATGAACCGTTCCAACAAATAAAAATCTTCAAACAACCGTTATAATAGATGGGTATACCACAACGGTTGTCTGAACCGTTGCTATAGGTAGGCCTATTGCAATGGTTATATTCCAATGGCAACGATCATATATTTAATCCATATCAATAGCGACCAAAACCTTTGGCAGCGGTCATAACCGTTGTAATATACTATTTTTAACAACGGTTTTAAAATGGTTACTAGCCTGTCTGTTCCCGTAGGCCCATTTTCCAGTAGTGATATAGCCCTATTATCATTCCTTATTACTGCAGTAATATATTTATTTCCTTATCTCCGCCTGTTAGCCCATTACTTGCCATTCCAGGCTATGATTTTGGCTTACCTACTGGTGGGTTAAAGTAGGTGTCACCATGACCTGAGAAATCGGGTCTTGATACATAGACCTTTATTTTATTTTCTCCTAAAATAAACACTTTCTAGTCTGAAACATTTGTTATGTTTTCTCCTAAAATAAAAACTTTCTAGTCAGAAACAATATTTTTGCTTATCTCATAGAATAAACTGTTCCTAGTTTGAGACAGTTATTTTTCCTTTTCTTTTAGAATAAACACTTTCTAGTCTAAGACCTTTATTTTCTTTTCTCCAAGGATAAATTCTTACTAGTACGAGACATGTATTTTTTTCTTTTCTCCTACGATTAACAATTTCTAGTCTGTGATCATCACTTTCCTTTTTTTCTCCTATGATAAAAACTTCCTAGTCTGAGACAATTATTTTTCCTTTTCTCTAGGAATAAACACTTCCTAGTCTGAGACCATAACTTATATTTTTCTCTAAGATAAATACTTCCTAGTCTTAAATAATTCTTTTTTTCCTTTTCTCCTAGGATAAACACTTCCTAGTCTGAGACTTAATATTTTTTTCTCCATGGATAAAAACTTCCTAGTCTGAGATAGTTATTTTCACTTTTCTCCTAGGATAAACACTTTCTTGTTTGAGCTCTTTATATTAATTTCTCCTAGAATAAGAATTAACTTGTTTGAGTTTATTTTTCGAAGTTCACTGTTGCTAATAAGTCACAAAAAAATTTCGGTGCAAACTGGGGAAATTTTGTTTGTTTCTTTTGTTTATGATGGCTTGGAGGTTTTTCCTAGCAAAGCATGGCCTTGGTGTCCAGGAACAGAGTTCCAACTCTTACCAGAATGTTCAATGTCATGACAGTTAAAGCCAATCTTTTCAAATGCATGTAGTGGCCTTATATCCTGACATCTATTTCTATTCAATTACTGACCAAGAAAACAAACATTCAAGAATATTTTCTAACTATCATTTGAAAGAGCATTAAAAACCCACTATAAGTTTCATGTTCAAGTCTAAAATCTTAGATTCAAGATCAAGGCACTCATTATAAAAACCAAGATAATATCCGAAGATCAAGACAAGTTAGAATTCAAGTCAAGATTCAAGAGAAGCTACATAGCTAGGATCTTGTACTTGTATTTTTCTTTTTAGACTTTTAGTTTTCATTTTTGATATTATGAAAGGAGCCACGGACCGGATCCTCGATGGAACTTTACTCTGCAAGTATGAGAGGGGGGTGAATTGTAAGTTTATTTAAATCTAGCGAGTCAAGTACTCTTTGGATCCACCGACTAATAATGAGACAACCTACAAATAATTATTAGTTCGTCACTATAAATAATTTTAAACTAAAATAAATATTCAAAGTGCAGAATATAATATGAGTATAAAATAAATGACTCCAGTATAGTTATATTGGTTTGTAACCAATATGGCATCCTTGTCTAGTTTCTTTGGGTTGCAAGGCGGTTATCTCTTTAAGCTCTTCGTAACTTGAGTTGAGAATTCACCACCAACGATTATTAGGTTGGTTTCACTTACTCACAACGAACAAACAAGGGTTGGTTTTGATATGCTTACCAATAACGACTCTTTTGTTTCCTCACTCACAAAAGAAACGAACAATGATGCAACTTCTCAATACAAAGCCTCACAACAATATTTTTTCTCTTCTCTTTTGACTACATAGTAAATAGATAATGAATTACAATGCTTGTGAAAAGTAGAACATAACTTTCCAACTTTCCAATAATAATTGCAATTTTAGGAGTAATGCAAGTCCAAGGCTTGGTCCTATAATTGCTTAAGGATTTTTGGTTGTAGAATATTGGTTCTTCGAAGGAAGATTCTTTCTTGATTCCATAATATCAACTTTGTACCTGGAATTCATCACCTTATTTAGAGAATATTTTTTCCCATTTAACTTCAACATGATTTAAGGAATAATATCACCATTGAACGATTTAAAACCTCAGGTCATGACCGCACTAACTATAATCCACCAGCAGTTATGCCAAATCCATATATTAATATATTAATAACGGACTAATAAGCAAAAAATAGTACGTGAGGTAAAATATTTGAATAAAATGACTAACACAACAATAATATCTAAGCATGCATATAAAAGTACAGACAGAAGGGCAAAGTATACAAAAACATCCCCCAAGACCTAGTATTAGTCGGTATAAAAGCCACTACAGCATAACGAGTACTAGATAGGTACAACATATAGAGAACAATCTCCAAAAGTAAAAAAATAAGACTAGTCCAAAATAGATAGAGATGGATCAGCTCTGGCCGCCAAAAGCTAACCCTAAGTCTCCGAGTCCCTAAAGTTCTGCACCAGGAAGGCGTCCGTCAGCGGCAATGACTCATACTAGGATCTGCATCAGGGAAAAGGATGCAAAATCATAGCAAGAGTACCAATACATGAGATACTCAGTAGGTATCATAGGCTGACTAAACTAAAAAAAGTACAGTAAAGTGTGAATATAAGTAAGGTAAAGGAAAGGATGGTCAGTAAATAGAGTAATATGTCAAGTTAGACAATTGATGGAGATATAATTAAATAGCTTGGAAGGAAATAATAATACTAATAACAATAATAATAATAAACTAACTACAACCAAACCACACACCTATAAGCCCAAAAGGGACAAGCAACAGACAATAAAACCCAACCGGTCCCTAAAAGCACGGTGGATACAAACAACATACAATGCTAAATGACAAGCAATGCATAAGAGAAGATAAATGAAAATGGATACGAAGAGATGCAGTATGAAAAAAATATCATGCCCAATAATACGATTTACTCCTTTCCATATTCTTTGCCCTGAATTGAACTAGACTTCAAAAACAAGAACAAGTAATATCAACTGTCAAGAATCAAATAGAGGTTAAAATAGTTAAGAATCATTAGCATCTTAATTAGGCAAGAATCAGTAGTATCAAGTGCACGAAATCAAATAGAGGCTAAAAAAATCTATTGTCCCTTTATAAAACCTCAAATCCAGTAAGATGTTTCTCAAATCCCATTTGTAAACCAAAAATAATGTTTTTTGGCCAATTTATCAAAATATCGAGGATATGCATTCAAATAACAAGAATAATAATATGAGCACATCAATCGAACAACCAATAATTAGTCCATTAATACAGAACCAAAGTATTCCACAATCATATAGCTACAGGGAGGATACTATCCTAGGCTTATCATCTTAAAGAAGGAGTGCACTAATTATAAAGCCCTGAAGAACCCCAACTAAGGCAAGCAAATACCCAAACCTAAACTAATGCTTCCGATGATAAGCCCTAAGGCTACTTAGCATGCTAAACTACCCTAAGAAGAGAAACGACTACCTAAACTAATGATTTACGGTGTAATCCTACTTTAAACACTACAACATTTTATGCCTTCAACTACCCTTGAAAGTGTGGTCTTTGATCAAAGGCCACACTTTTTGACTTTAGGCAACCCTTTTATGGGGATGGGCAAAACTGGCGTAACCATAGATCTAAGCCACACTTTTTAAATGTAGCCTTATGAGCCACACTTAAAAATCATGGACAATAGATATCAAAGACCACACTTGTTACAACCCATATGGCAACACTTTCACTTCCTGGAGCTACACTTTCAAAGTATGGCCTTTGTTACTTTTTTGGCCACACTTACAAAGCATAGCCTTTGTTTGTATACATGTCTGATTTATTTTCCCTATGGCCACACTTTTAAAGCGTGGGAATTTCAATTAGGTTATAAAATACATTTTTTTAATACTTCTACTAGCAAAAAATCTTGTTAAAATTTTGGGTATATCTTGTAGTCGCATTTATTTCAAACATATACATGATTTAATCAAGCTCGAAAGTGACTGAAACTAATGAAAAGAATCAAGAATTTTCAAGATAAATGAACAAAATATTAAATCAAAATGACAACTTTATCCAGTACAAAATCAACAAAGGAAATTACAATCAATCACAAAGGATATTACCCACTCTTTGGCTTCAATAAGCTAAAAGCATTGTCTTGAACTTAAAAACAGTGATAACTATAGGGAATTGTACAACAACTAATTTGACACATTAAGTACTCTACTTCAAGATATACCCCAACATTTTTCTTTGGTTTCAATCACCCTCTTGGCAAATAATGGCAAACAGAATAATGCTTGGTGAATCTGGAGATGAAAGAGGGTGGATTTACTAGCAAAAGTGAGTAACAAATCAAAAGTTGAGGAGTTATAGATGATGCAAGTGACAAAGATCAAACAAAGGATTAGAATGCCAACATACCTCAGAGTTGTAGAACTTCAGATATTCAAGGATCTTGGCACCGGCTTTTGTCACCTATGGGGTTAGTAGGGTTCTTGAAATTAACTAAAGGTCCCACAATATAGCAGAGCATGAACCAATCATGCCACTAGAAGTGGAATACAGCCAAACCACCCATATTAGGATCAAACCAGTATGTCACTAGCATGAATATGCAGTAAAATAAATTAAACAAATATGCTTCAATCAAAACCTAGTAAAAGTGACGTTCAGCTTAAAGAATTCATACCCAAAAGAAGAGAAGAAAAGAAAACTATGAGAGAATCAATAATGCATGGATGATAAAATAGCCATATAAATGTACACTAGTGATGGTAGCCCTGATATGAAGTTATATTTTTTTTTATGCATCATACATAGTAGATAAATTGGTCAGAGTTGGTAAATAGTGATCGAACATGTCTCAAAGCAATGAGTAGGTAAAGTTTTGCATAAGATTAGTTGTTGTATAAGATATTTTGTTGGCTAAGAAACATACAATTTCAATTTAAGGAAAATAATAGAGCGCAACAAGTAATCTTTTCCTAGAACTGAACTTAAGAAAATGAAGTGGATTAATATGAGATTTGATCCACTGAAGGACATGGAAGTATATTCATCGTCACACCAGCGATGTCAGCAAGTGGAAGTCTACTGCTTTGAGTTTGAGATATTGATAGAAAATTAGCATACAGTGGAGTAAATTTGTAGAGTAACGTCATGGTAAGGTGTAATTCATCGGGTCTAAATCTTATAAGGGGCTTTGTAGTACTGAACTTTTGTAGTAGGGATTTCCTTAAACTATTATTTCTCTGATCTTACACTGATCAGGTCAGAGCAACAAGACATTTGGGGTATATTGTGAAGCAAAAGCCACATATCAATATCCCTACTTATCATTTACCAAAGGTATAGTTAGAAAAAGGTAAGTCGATTTCAAAATAGCCTCTCTCATTTTGTTGTATGACGTAGGACTTATGTTATATATCATAGACAAAACAACAAATGATTGAAAAGAACAAATGTTTGGAAATAGGATTAAGCAAATTACAAATTTTTAATTAGAAGATGTAGGAATACCTTTCAGTAGTAACAAGAAAAGTTTTCCTGATAGCATAAGGATTGTTGAACAAGTGGTAGTGCCAATGAAGTACCATTGTTAGCACTGTCATGAAGAATCTTTAAACAGAATCATAACAACAAAGACAATGAGAGCTAACTTGAGAATATGGATGGTAAATAAGCAACATTAAAGGATAAATTATACAGAAAAGACAAAGAAAGGTTAGTAGGCAGTTGATGAGATATTTTACGAGTGAAAACTGGTTGTAAGAGTTGAAATAAACTCACCTGAGTTGAAGTCAAAAATACAAAAGATTTTTAATAAAAAGGATTCTTGAAACAAAGAGTAGAACAATTAGATTTATAGTTATCAATGAGTATAACTGAACATCTTTCAATCATACGCTTCTTATGGACAATATAGGTTTTAGAAGAGTCAGAAAAATACTAATAAGGTGAATGAAAAATTAATTGTAACCCCAAAATTTGGAAAGAAATGAATTTTGTCTTGTATTAATACAAAACAACAGTAATTGATTCAACGCTTACCTGAAATGCCGAAGAAATTTAGTAATCAAACAAGGAAATTATGGTAACGATCTCAAAAACAAAAAAGCTGAATGGAGTATTGGATACAAACTAGAGCCGAGGCTTTGTCCTTCTCATTCTGAAACTGAGCTCAATCGTTACACATTGCAGCAACTATTGTGAAAGTTTAAACGTACTAAATAAGTCATTGTCGGCAAGCTGATAGGAAAATGGCTAGATGCTTCTTAAGCGACCTCTATTCTATGGTAGATAACAAAAATCATTGATTCTACCATCACCAAGGTGAAGATACACATGTGGATCCTCATATTCTACATCTACATTTGGGAAAATTGTTTAGCAACCTGTCGCAAGAAAAGGAAGACTTAGCTTCAACATTGCATTATGCTCCAATAGCTTAAAGCTGGTAAGTATGAGATGTCCCTAACAAAAAGTAAAGTATCATATTAAAACCTTTTAATAAGTAATACACTGAATGAAAAATCTAGTAGCACTTTCTGATAAGATCAAATATTCCATAACACACTGCTAATACATATAATTAGAAGAATTAACCATGAGGATAAGATTTCTAATTATGGGCTTGATAAGAAATGTGTCATTAAACTTCAAGCTTTTAACATTTGGATGATACCCAAAAGCAAACCAGATCTAAAGATTTTGTACTTTCATCTCATGATTGAGTGTACGGACTTTTTTTGGGGCTGGGAATTAAACAAAGATGAAGATGAGTGATCATCTCTTGGTAAGCACATTGATCCCTCTCAGTAAGTGGAATCACACCATCCAAAACAAGAACTCTCAAGGACATCAAACCTATAACAAAATAATGTGATAGACTCACAACTAAAAAATAAAGCAGGAGTAACCTTGTCATTTTCAATAATCTTTATCATATTTGCTTTCTCCGAAAAGAAATCTAACAAAATAAGTAAGTAGTGTCAATGTGGACCTTTGCAAGGTCCATAATATAATAGTAAATAATTATCCATAACTTTATTTGGTTTTCAAGGTGGTTTGAGGACATATACTTTTACTTATCAATGTTCAAAGAAACCCCTGGAGAGTATGCCAATTAGAAGATAGTTGTTTATCATTCAATAAAATCATTGGGTATCACAAGATGTTGATATGGAAAGATATCTCAAACAATCCATAGAGAACTAATAGCATTATACATATAATACTTCAACTTAGGTATATTCCAAAATTATTTAACTCAGTATACTTATTATTAGATGAGTTTCTTCTCTAGTTAAGAAGATAGGACATGGGGCTCTAGATTAGTTGTCTTATTAGATGCACAATTACCTGAAAAATAAAGGACAATGTCATAAGGTCATATTTGATTTGTCAATGTCGTGACCATGACAACAAAGTGGTTATCATTTTTGCAACCTTCAAACATGTCAGATCATATGCTCAAAATTTGAGAATGAGCATCCCCGAAATTTGAGTTTAAATCAGTCCCTAATGTTAAGGAAGAATCAAAAACTAAACCAAGGGTTTAAGTGGAAATTAAGCTAGAAACTTACGGATTTAACTATGGAAAATGACCAAGGAACAATCTACTAATGAGCCCTAGATTCAATTGAGGATCCTACAACAAATTTTGAGCTTGGGGCTCTCAACAATGGAGGAAATTAGAGTTTGAATCATTTTAAAACAAGTGAAGAAGGGAGTAAATACTAAGTAGGTGCTGCTTAAGCAGACATTTGGTTGCAAAAGGGTTTCAATGCCACAAAAGTGACTCCCCTTCAACTACCATGGTCCACAAAAGTGGTACCCTAGTTGCTTAAGTGGCTACCGCTTAAGAGGTTCTAGATTCACAAAAGCGGTTGCACCAGATATTGCACCAACCAATTTTTCAACTAAGTCCAAAGCATCGACTAGTGCTCGAGATTAATTCAAAAGCCTGTGCATGCAAATGAAATTTTCTACTTTATCAAAAAAGATATTCTAGACTTAACAAAATCGACAAACTTACCAACAAAAGTCATTTCAATAAATAGTGGGTCGCACACCCAACCTTCCATTTTAACCAAAAACTAACTCATAGACTAAAATTAATCCTGAATCCTCAAGACCTGAACCAAAGGTCCCCCTAGTCAAAAATTCACATTCCACAGCTAAGGGAACTATTGGAATTCTCATCCGAGGTTTTTTACTTGAAATTTTGGTCGAAGATCAATTTCTCAACTTCAAAAGGTCCAAAATAAGGAAACTGACATAAAAAAAATGAATTAGCCAAGAACCGAACTACTAGTCCTGGCAAGTCAAAAATTACTTAGGCAGCTATAGGAAATCTCTAAATGCAAGAAATGCAAAAAAAAAAAAAAAGGAAATGTCCTAGAGGGTCATTACAACATCCACTATTAAAAGGACTTTCGCCCTCGAAATTCAATAGTCAAGAAGTACCTGAACGCTAAAATAGGTAAGGATACTGATTCAATTCGCAAGCATGCTCGGTCTCCCAGGTAGCCTCATTAATGGGATGGTATCTCCACTAAACCTTTACCACTAAAATCTCCCTAGATTATAACCGTCTGCTATCATTATCTAGAATAGCAATTGGCTCCTCCTCAAAATTCAACCTATCATCTAACTGAACTGAATCCATTGGAGCACGTCAGACTTATTTTGAATGTAATGCAGAAGCATCGATACATGGAAAACAGGCTGAATGCTATAAAATGTTGGAGGCAAGGATAACTCATTTATTGCATCCCCAACTCGATGTAGAATCTCAAATGGACAAATGTTCCTGGGGCTAAGCTGGCCCCTCCTTTCGAACCTCATCATGCACGTTTTGTGTGACACTTGAAGAAATACACAGTCGCCAACTCAAAATGCTAATACTTGAAGCTTGTGGTCAATGTAATTCTTGTGCCTTCTCTGAGTTGCCCGTAGTCTATTGTAAATCATCTGAACTCTATATAATAACTCTCGCAATAAATCACTATCACGTGAACTAGCCACAAAGGCAACAAACTACCCGACTGGAGATCTACACCGCCTACTATACAATGCCTCAAATGGATCCATATGGATACTCAAATTGTAGGTGTTAGTATGAGCAAACTCCGCCAAGGCTAGAAACTGGTCCCACTAACCTCTGAAGTCCATAACACACGCTCGGAGCATCTCCTCTAGAACTTGAATAGTCAGATAAGACTTACCATCAGTCTGGGGATGAAAAGTTGTGCTAAGATCTACCAGGGTACCAAATAAATCTTAAAAAGTTCTCTAAAAGTTTGAGGTGAACTAGGAACGTCTATCAAAAATAATGGATATTGTCACCCTGTGAAGAAGAATCACCTTTCGAACATAGATCCGAGCTAATCTCTTACCATTGTAGGAAGATTGAATGGGTAGAAAGTAAGTAGACTTGGTCAACCGATTAGCTATGACCCAAATCCTATCACAACCTCAAGAAATGCACGACAAATCAATCACGAAATCCATAATGATTCGCTCATATTTCCACTCAGGAATGAGTAGCCTCTGAAGCGAACAACCAGGTCTCTAGGACTTTGCCTGCTGACAATATAAACATCAAGATTTGAAGTCTGTTATATCTTTCTTCATCCCGCACTACCAGTAATACTGCCTCAGATCCCTATGTATCTTTGTTGCACCAGGATATATGGAATATATAAAACTATAAGCGTTCGCTAATATGAACAGAATTAAATCACCAACCTTTGGTACACAAATACTTCCCTTAAATTTTAAGACACCCTCTTTGGTAAAGATGGCCTTTCTGGCCTCTCCCCTCAACAACTAATCTCGAATGCCACATAATCGACTATCCTCAAAGTGCCACCCCAAATTTGCTCCAACAAAGTAAACGGAGCCTCAACATGGACAAGAATCCTCCTGGGGTCTGAAATATCAACTTGAACTAGCCTATAGGCTAAAGACTAGTGTCCATGTCCATGAATTTCTTGAAAACCGAAAAGAAATCCAAACACCCCATACTCACAGCCTTTAGACTCAAGGCATATGCTACTATGTTTGCATTGCCAAGATGGTATAAAATAGAAATATGATAATCCTTTAGTAACTCTAACCACTTGCTCTACCTTGAATTAAGATCATTCTGGCTTAGAATATGCTAAAGACAACAATGATAAGTGAATATCTCACAATGAACACCATAAAGGTAATGCTTTCAAATCTTAAGCACAAAAAGTATCGCCGCCATCTCCAAGTCATGGTGGGGTAGTTTCACTCATGCACTTTCAGCTATCTAGAAGTATATGTTATAACTAGGTTGTACTATATTAGAATACAACAAAACCAACACCAGAAGCATCATAATAGACTAAAAAACCCTGTCCCTCAACTAGAAGAGTCAAATCTGAGCTAAAATGAGTAAGGACTTAAGCTTCAGAAAGCATGCCTCATACTAGGTAGACCACTAGAATTGAAATCCTTCTTAGTCAATCTTATCAGGGGTGATACAATAGAAGAAACCTCATCGATGAATTGTCTGTAGTAACCTATGAACATCAGTAGGAGAAGTGGTCCTAGCCCAATCACGAACTCCCTTACTCTTTGTTGGGTCTATCATAATCACATCCTTGGACACCACGTGCCCCTAAAATGCTACAGACTAAAGCCAGAACTTGCACTTTTAGAACTTTGCATAAAGTTGCTGATCTCTTAAAGCTTAGAGCACAATAATCCTGAAATGCTACTCATGCTCCTTTCTAATCCTAAAGTAGATAAGGATGTCATCAATAAACACATTCATGAAAGATTCCAAATAAGGCCTGAACACATGGTTCATCAAGTCTATGAATGCTGCTGGGGCATAGGTCAACCTAAAATAAATGAGTAAGAACTCGTAGTGGTTGTAGCGAGTCTTGGAGGCTGTGTTAGGGGTTTCCATATCCCTAATTGTAAACTGATAGTAGCCTGATCTCAATTCAATCTTAGATAACACGATACATCTTGAAACTGGTCAAATAGATCATCTATACATGACATCATTTACTTATTCTTTATAGACACCATATTAAGTTGTCGATAATCGATACACATACACATTGGACCATCCTTCTTCTTCACATACATAATTGGAGCACCTCAAGAAAAACACTCGATCTGATGAAACCCTTACCAAGAAGATCCTAAAGCTGAATATAAAGATATCTCAACTGAACAGGAGCCAATAGTATGGTGGAATGGAACTAGGCCTTGTGCCTGGCTAAACATTAATAAAAAAAAAGTCAAATCACGCTCAAGCAGGAGGGAAGGCAAGTTGATAGGAAAGACATCAGCAAATTCACGGACCCCAGAAATAGAATCAAGGGAAGAAGTTTCGACAATAGTATCAAGAGCATAAGCAAAATAAGCTAAACGACCCTTCGACACCATCCTCCTAGCTCAAATATAACAAATAATCCCTATTGGTACATGACTACCAAAACCAAACCACATGACCAAGGTAATTTTGGGCATGGCTAAGGTAACAGTCTTGGCGAAGCAATCCAAGACTTGATGATAAGGGGATAACTTATCTATGCCTAGATTAGTATCAAACTCAATCATATCAAGCACTATAAGATAATCCCAATTGTCATACTTCACAATAGTCACCACACATAATCTCAGAATATGATCAACTACTAAAAAATTACATACTAGAGTACACACATAAGCATAGGCAAAGGCTTGGTAATCATTCTCGATCGGGAAGAAAAATATATAGATAAATAAGAATAAGTGGAACCCGAATCAAATAACATAAAAGAAAATTGTCGACATACTAAAATCATACATGTGATCACTGAGTCTGATGCCTCTGCCTTTAGCATAATATGAAAGGCATACAACTGTCCCCACTATCTGTTGAACTGAGAACCAGACCAACCACATGTTCAGAATTGTCCACCTCCTCAAGAACCCAAGGAGCCACCCCTATCGCTTTGGGAACCACCTCTGGTCGGTGGCACAACTTCTCTAAGAGCCTGAGCTGTCTATGCTAAAGGCTCAATTATTTCACACCAGGGACACTATCTACCAAAGTGACCAACCACCCTATAATCATAAAAAGCCTAGGGTATCCTACCCCAATAAGATAAACCAACTGAACCATACTGGCCAACATAGCCTAATGACCCAGAAGGAGAACCTCGTGATCGCTGACCAAAGATCTGATGCTGAAATCACTATAACCTATCTGACCCCCATCGGTAATATAACGTGATGCCTAAACAGGTCGACTAGACTGACCATGCTACTGATACTTCTGCGAATCCCTGCTACAATACCCACTACCACCTAATTAAGAACTAATGAAACTTCACTGGTGGTGGTGTCTCTTATCGCTACCTCTACAGGTTTTGTAATACAAATCCTCAATATTACAAGCATGATTGACAACATCTAAGAATAATTAACCAAAAGATACCATTCTCCCTGTAGCTAGATAGAGCCGAAGTCTCAATCTCCTTACAAAGAAACACACTCTCTCGTGCTTGGTAGGTAGAATCTTAGTGGCATGCCTGGATAACTTGTGAAACCTAGCCTCATACTCGCACTCGATCATGGAACCCTACTCCAACCTTTAAAATTCATCCCTTTGTCTCTTAGACAAAATACGAGGTATATACTTCCCTAAGAAAGCCTTGGAGAACTGTATCTAAGTCATATGAGGGGACCCAGCTATTCTGTACTCAATATACACCCTCCACCACTGCCTCCCTGAACCATTAAATAGAAATTTGGTGTAATCCACCCCATGAGAATCCACTAGGCCATGTTTATATAACCTCTCCTGGAAATAGGTAAAGAACTCGTGTTCATCCTCCTTTGGAGCACCTAAAAACCATGGAGGAGTTAATCTAAGGAACAAACCCAACATCTTCTGATCCTTAGAAGTCATGGATGGTTGGCCTTCCTTTGGCTGAGAACCTGTCCACACTTGTAAAACCTCTACTCGGGGAGCCATAACTGTAGGCTTCTCTCTTATACCTAGTCCACCCTGTGCTGCCCACTGAGTGAATATCTAGGATCCATCCATTGACTGACCCTCAAATCATACCCAATAATTAGACTAGAGCATCCCGTAGAATAGACGTGGCTATAAATCTGAGTGGAGTATGGCTGTTCTTTAGCTTCTATGGTGGCAAATCTGCTGGTGGTGTCTATGGATCAATAGTTGGCTCTAGCACAATAGCTAGCTCTTGTACAATAGCTAGCTCTTGTGCTGGAACTTGCTCTTTGATCCATCCTTGTGGTTGGCCCTGACCTCAGCCCCTAGTTGTGACCCTAGTTGCAGGTGTAGGGGCCTCATCTTTACCGATTGTAGCCCACTTCCTAACCATCAGTGAAAGAGTGCAAAAAGTTAGAATTTAGACATCTATATGAACATAACCCATGATAAGGAATCGAAGGGAGAGATTTTCCTTAGAATGACTTGTAGCCTACGGAAGATAGGATACATAATCATACCAATCCATGGGACTTTGTTAGACACTTTCTCTTGCACCAGTGATACCGATGAACCTAGTCTCTATTACAAAATTGTCATAATGATACTACCTAAAAAATCATGTCATAACGGCACTTACTATAACCCACCAGTATGTAAGCCAAATCTATAGCCCAAATGGTGAGTAATGGGCTAGTAATCAGAAGATAGTACATGGGATTAAACCACTAAATAAAATGACTAACATGAGAAATAATACCTAAGCATACATATAAAAGGTGGGAGAGAATGGGCAAAATATACAAAAAGACCCTCCAAGACCTAATATCAGTCAGTACGAGATCCATAACGGCATAAGGAGTACTAGATAGGTATAGTATATATAGAATAGTCCCTAAAATTACAAAATAATACTAGCCCAAAATAGAAAGAGACGAATCAACTCTAGTTGCTAAAAGTTCACCCTAAGTCTACGAGTCCTAAAAGCTCTGCACGTGGAATGTGTCACCGACAATGATTTATACTAGGATCTATATTAGGGAAAAGGATGTTGAAGTTTAGTATGAGTACGAAAACATGAGGTACTCAATGGGCATCATAGGCCGATTGATATCAAATAAGATAGAAGTACAACAAAGTGTGAATATAAGTAAGGTAAAGTAAAGGAGGTTCAAAAGGAGAGTATAGGTCAAGCTAGGCAATTAATAGAGATATAAGTAAATAGCTTAGAAGGACATAAAAATAATTATCTAACTACAACTTAACCAACTCCCATAAGCCCAAGGTATAAGAAAAAGACAATGAAACCCAACTGGTCCCCATTAGCGCGGTGGATACAAACAACAGACAATGCTAAATAACAAGCAATGCATAAGAGTATATAAATAGGAATAGATACCAAGAGAGGAGTGTAAAATGAATATCATGTCCAACAACACCATTTGCTCCTCTCAGTATACCTTGCCTGGAGTCGAATCGAACTTCGAAAATAAGAACTAGTAATATCAAATAACCAGAATCAAACTGAGTTGAGGCAAAAATATGTATGAATCGGCAGTATTAAGTACCCAAAATTGACCTAAGGCTAAATTAGGTATGAATCAGCAGTATTAAGTACCCAAAATTGAACTAAGGTTAAATTAGGTAGGAATCATTAGTGTCAAGTGCCTGGAATCAAACCAAGAATAAATAGTCTATCTTTCCTTTTTAAAACATCAAATCCTGTAAGATGTCTCTAAATTTTTTTAATTTGAAAAAAATTGTTTGCAGGACAATTTATCGAAATGCCGAGGATATTCAATCAAATAAAATGAATAATAAGATGAGTAGATCAATCAAATAACCAATAGTTTGTCCATCAATACACAACAAAAGTATCCCCTGATCATATAGCTACAGAGAGGGTGCTAACCTAGGGTAATCATCTTAAAGAAGTGGTATACTTATTATAAATCCCCGAGGAACCCAGCCTAAGGTAAAAAACTACCCAAACCTACACTAACGCATCCAACGATAGTACCTAAGGCTACCAAGCATGCTAAACTAGCCCAAGCTGAGAAACAACTATCTAAAGTAAGGATTCACGGTGTAATGCTACTCTATAGCACCTAAGTAAGTGAGTAAAGTCATTAATACCTAAGCAATGGATAACCAAAACACAATATCTCCCCAGTAATTATCAATTCATCATATAAATACAATAAACAAGTCAAGTCTAAGAGTAGGTAAGACGTAACTTACCTGATGGCTGAACAACGTGCCCACGAACACCTAAACTAGAACTTTTCCCTTCTTAGAAGCCTCTGACTACTTCCATGCTACCAAAATAATAATCTAAAAGTCAATATGAGAAAAAAGATATCCATATTACAAATTTACACTTCGGATATCGAGTTAAAAATCACATGTGGGGCCTACTTATGGAATTCAAAAATTGGACCTGCAATAATTTCCCTCTTAGGACAAGAATCATGTGCTCAAAATTTTAGCATGACCAACCCCCAAATTCAAGATCAAATCAGCCCCCAAATATAAGAAAAAATCAAGAACTAAAGCAAGGATTTAAGCATAAATTAAGTAGGAAACATGCAGATTTAACAATGGGAAATGACCAAGGAAAAATCTACTAATGAGCCCTAGATTCAATTGAGGATCCCATAATAAATTTTAAGCTTAGAGCTCAAAACAATGGATGACATTAGAGTTGGAATGATTTTAAAATGAGTGAAGAAGGGAATAAATACTCAGCACGTACCGCTTAAGCGCCCATTTGGTCTCAAAAGCGGCTCCCCCTTAAACTACCAAGGTCCAAAAAAATGGATCACCAGTCGTTTAAGCTGCTACTACTTAAGTGTTCCTAGATCCACAAAAGCGGTTGCACCTAATATTGCACCAGCCAATTTTTTTAGCTAAATCCGAAACATCAATTGAGTGCTCAGAATTCATTTGGAACCCTATGCACACAAATGAAATATGCTACCCTATCAAAACAACAGTTTAGACTCAAAGGAATGATGAAATTCCCAATAGAGGTTGTTTTAATGAAAAGTGGTGTCCAACACCCAACCTTCTATTTTAACCAAAAACCAATTGATAGCCAAAACCAACCTTCCATCAAAAAATACTCTCTTCTCTCTCATGCCTTAAACCTAAACCTAGTTACAACTGACCTTTTTCATAGGCAATCTGGCCACTGGCCAGCCACCGCTGGCGGCTAGTCAGTATTCTCTGATATCAAATGCACAATTCCCAAACCTCTGCCACCCAAAAAACCCCTAACTCTCCCAATAACATTAAACCACAAGATAAGCCTAGTAATGATTTGCCTATTATGGCTATTGTATTTTCTATGGAAGATAAACTTGCAAATAATACAAATGTGGGTGATAAATAAGAAGGAAAAGTGAAATATGAAGATCCAGATAAACCATTTTCTATTAATACACTCTAAAAGGGTAAGGAATCACAAGTTTTTATAATTTATATCAAGCAATTAACACACAATAATGGAATACCAAGAGTAACATGGACTAAAGAGAGAGTATATAAAATGAACATCATGGAAGAGTTGTAATATGCAATTGTTGGAAAGTTTTCTTATGGGTGGCAACAGTTGGAGGAATTGCTAGTATAGATCCCCAAACAAGGAAACATCAAATGAGATGGTAAGATCGAATTGTTAAGAAATCGCCATATACATATGAGATTAAGCCTTAAAGAGAATAATATGAATATACTGGCAAAGAGTGCTTTTTACGTAGCTTTTAAGGATGGAACATCATACCAGATTAGACCTCTAATATATGAAATGAAGTTCAAGCCAGATGAAGAAACTACAGAGGCAATGGCATGGATCTTATTCCCAGGTTTACTGCCGATAATCTTTGTCATGGAATCTATTTTCCCTATTACAGCGGCTGTAGGCAAGACAATTCACCTTGACATGGCCACTATTAAGAGAACTCAACCAAGTCGTTCAAGGGTGAAAGTTCAAGTGGACTTGGCAGACACTCTGCCAGAATTTGTAAAAAATGAAGTGTCTAATAATATTGGCAGTGTTGTAAGAGTAGAAAGGATTAAGAGAAAATAAGATTTCTTACCAAAGTATTGTAAGAGTTGTAAACTACAAGGGCACAATGAAAATGAATGGAGAAGTCTATATCCAAAGTTAAAGAAAAATGTCGCAGATAATACAATGTCTAAAGAGAATGAAGACAAGAGTCACAACAGGGTGAAAATTAGAAATTTGGCATAAGGCAAGGATATTGGAAGTATGAGAAAATGGAACTCAACAAATAGGAGGTTTAGGCGTGTACAAGACCCTAATAAGTTCTTAACTGACGCAGCCGTTACACATATAAAAAAGGAATAGACACATGTAATGCCTTTGAGGCACTTGCATATGAAGCTAATGGAGAAGTAAAGGAGGAGAATCTAGTAGAACTAACCATCATGGAGGAAAGGAATAAGGATCTAAAGCATATATTGACCACTAATAAGAATGTAGATGCAGACAAAAGTTTAAAAAAATGTGTAGAGATTAGTCAACATAGAGATACAAATAATTCAGCTAAAACACAAGCAGATACACAATATAGAGATACTATAAAGCCTTTATGGATAAGGCTTTGGCACTTTCAAATGCTAAATATATGGAAACTTTGGGGTGGACATTATAGAGGCATTAAAGGCAATAGGAAATGCAACAGTTGAAAGTTATCGACCTACCAAAGAGGAGTACATGTTTGCACTATCTTAACCACAAGACAAATCACAAGTAGTAGTAGGTGATCACCATCTTCTCACTAAGCATAAAAAAGTGTCAGCTATGAGAATTTTACATGAGATTGTGTCTCATCGGATATAACACTCAGAGGAACATTGTCAAAAAGAAACCAATACTTGGGAGAAAATGGAAGATAGGGAAGAAAAGGAGAATCAACAAAATCTAGATCAAGTAATAAAGAAAGTAGGGTTATCATCTCAATCGGTAGTTAAAGGAAAGAAGAGTAGAAATAAGGCTGATATGCAAAGGCCTACAAGAGTAGTGCCTAAGAGAGGTGTCAAACCAACTTTTAAATGATATTTAAAGACTTATTTTGGAACATCAAATCGGTTAGAACTCAACATCTATTTCATAGAGTGCAAATGCTTCATAGACATCATCAGTTTTCTATCATTGCATTAATAAAGACTTTTAAAGATGCAAGTTAGTTGCAGAAATATAAAAGAAAGTTAGGGATGCAGTATGCTAACATCAATTAAAATGGTAAAATATCGATTTTGTAAAAACAAATATTTAGATGGGAGTTATAGAAGATTCAGAGCAGCAGATAACACTATAATTAAGTTTCAAGGCTCTGATAAATCTATTGTAGCAGTACTTATTTATACTAAATGTGATGTATCAGAACAATGAGTTTGTGGGTAGATATCTATTATTTAAGCCACAACATGAGATTGCCTTGGTTGTTAGGGGGACTTGAATTTCATTCTTGATGCTGAAGAAAAGGTTGGAGGTCTGACTTTTTATCAACAAGAATATAAGGATTTTCCTTTCTGCATTAACTTATGTGAGCTATTTGATACAATCAGAGGTAGTCCATTTACATAGTGGAATGGCAGGGCTGATGAGGATTGTATTTCAAAAGTCTTGATAGATTGCTTGTTAAAAAGGCCTTTTTTGGTGATCATGGCAATGTGGATATGGAACATCTTACTAGAAATTGGCCAAACCATGGACCCCTCATATTTTCTTGTGGTGGTCAAGTTGACCAATTTATAAGACCTTTTAGGTTCTTAAAATTCGGGGTTGATAATGTTGATTTCAAAGATAAGATGAGAAATGCTTAGGAATTTACTTATGAAGAAGATGTGCTCATTAGCCTAAAGTTGAAGTTGAAGATGACCAAAATTGCATTTTATGGTTAGAGCAAAATAGGTGATATTTTTAAACAATTAGCCATCATGGAGGATATTGTCAGAACTAAACAAGATTTGGTTGATGAATTTCCTACTAGAGGAAATAGGGCAGTATTGAAAAAAGCACAAGCTGAATTGACAAAGTATTTAAAGTTTGAAGAGGGATATTGGAGATAATAAGTTGGGATCCAATGGTTTTCGGAAGGGGATAGAAATACTAGGTTCTTTCATAGCTTAGTGAATGGGAGAAGAAAAAGATTGGCTATTCATAGAATAAAAAAAAAAGCAATGGGGAAGTGTAGAAGGTAGCAAGCAAGTTGCAGATGAAGTAATTTCATTTTTCTGGATCAATTCACTAGAAGTACAAATACTGTGGAGCTTTCACTTATGAATTATGTACCAAAAATAATCACAGATGAAGATAATTGTTTACTGGAAATTCCCAATATAAAAGAAGAGGTAAAAGTATGGCATTTTAGCTTAATGGGGACAGTGCTAGTGGAACTGATGGGCTTAATGGTATCTTTTTTCAAAAATGTTGGGATATTATTGAGAAAGAAGGAGGTAGTGCAATCTTTTACAGATATGAGACTAATAAATCATAGTAATTTTCTGAACAACGTTATTTCTAGAATAACTCATGGCAGACTTGAAGGGATGTTGCCTAGGCTAATTTCATAGAATCAGTTTGGATTTGTGAAAAGAGAAAATATTTCTAAAAATGTTCTCTTGGATTAGGAGATTATTACAGACATAAGTGATTAAACTCGACATAGTCAAAGCTTATGATAGGGTGGACTGGACATTTTTAATAGAAGTTCTTGAAAAAAATGGGTTTTGATAGGCTGGTGGTGGATAAGATATGGAGATTAGTTGCTAATAAATTGTATTTTTGTCACAATCCAAGAGTCCAAGTCATGATGGAACCAACCCCACCCTAACCGTGGGTAGGTAAGCCCAACACCCAAATAGATAAAGAATATAGAAAATAAGTGAAACCCAATATGAGACTTCATAAGAAAGTTAGTCCATAATATAAATAAATAACCATATTTGAAATCGAACAAAATACAACTCCAATCCAAAAATCTAATGTCATGAGTACATAGCTCTAATAGTGATAAAGAGTACAGAAATACCCAACTCTATCTCCAAACAATAAGATAAAGTCACATTAAAATAAGATGAAGTCTTGGGAAGAGGCTCCGATTGGGGAGCTCACCAGTACTTAAAAGCTGCCTAAACGAGCATAAAATCAAGCTCTGTGGGTCGTACTGGAATTAGGATTTGCACTGAAAGGGCACATAAAGTAGGAGTGAGTGTTGTCCACTTGTACGGAGAAGGTATTATTAGTCGAATGAGAAAAGCAGAAAACTAAACTAGTAAAGGATACTCTGAGCATGCTTTCACCTACATACAGAAAAGTTCCAAGCAGTGGCTCAAACTGTATCTCCTAAGAAGTCTGCTAGTACAATAATTGTATAAGTCTACACATGAATATATAAAAGAAGGCTAAATACATAGTATCAAAACACATAAATGAAATGAAAGTGATGCAATGCAATGCAATGGGCATGATTTAATATCTCATTATCACCTCGTATACACCTTCCGAGCAAAAGCTTCCTGGATAGAACACTATAGGGGGTTCACAACTCATATATTATGACACTCTCATATCTCTAACAACCTTACCAGAACATCTCTCGATCAAGGGTTTTATAAAGTGTCTCATTTTCTTTCAAAATTAGTGTTTCTCTATGGTACCGATTCCATGTATATGGATTAATGAAATGAGGATGCATGCTCATAACTGAAACAATTATCATGTAATGAATTAGCTCAATGATAGTATAAAATAAGCTCAACAACAACAACAACATACCCAGTGTATTCTCACCGGGTGGAGACTGAGGAGGGTAAAGTGTACGCAGTCCATACCACTACCTCAGATCAAATCTCCTCAAATATCAATAATTCATGAAATAAGCCATCGCATGACACCACATTAATGAATAGTCATGCAAGACATCACTAATATCAATTCAATCCCCCACTCGATATCAAAATAAAGATAAATGGCAAATAATGTTCAAACCAGACCAAAACTAGACTTCGCACGGGCATCACGATAATAATAATCTATCAAGCTAATAATAAGATTAACATAAGCCCCCGTACAGGTATCACAACAATAATAATCTCTCCAATCAATAATAAAACTCACATAGGCTCCCACACAGGTAAAACGATAAAATAATTATCACAAAATATGATTCTCACAAGCCAGTTTAAATAACGTTAAGCCATAACCTACCTATAAAAGCTGAAACTCGAGCCTCGACCCTTCAACTAGGAGCTTTACCATTTCATGCAACCTCAGAATAAACCCAATCTATCAAAAATGTAATCTACACATCAAAAGGAGTCTAATAAGACCCATATTAGCTACTTTCATACGAGGTCCAAATTAGTTCAAAAAATTAACCCCGAAGGAGAAAGGGTAAAACTAGAATTTTTATTTAATAATCATGTTCCCCATACTCTACGGATTCTAAATATGAAAATCCATTGAAAAATCAAGGTTCAAATCAAAGAAAAACCATTTTCTCACTTTATCGGGTGAATCCCTAAGAATCCAAGCCTAAAATTCAAGTTTTGAAGATGTTTAAGTGAAATAATCAATTAATAAGGATAGAAATCATGTTTAGAAGTTCAATTAAGTCTAATTTGATGAAAAATCATATTTGAATTTGCCAAAACCTAGACCCCAAAGCTTGAAAATGGAAGAATGGAATAGAAAGAAGAAAAAGGAATTTTATTCTAGCGACGTCGCCTAGGAAGTCAGTTGATTGCCTAAGCGAAATCTCTTAGGAGGCCACACTACCGCTAAGGAGGTATTCACTTGCCGTGCAGACGACTGCTAAGGCGACCATTTTCTTGATAAGGTAGCATCGCTAAGGTGATACACTCAATGTTAAGGCGATGGTGCTACATCGCTCAACCCATTGCTAAGGCGGCCCTTTAGTCTGCCTAGTCTCTACCTTTAAGATGACCAACTGGCCACTTAGGTGGTTGCACCAGAAGCCAGCTAAAACATTGCTAAGTAAAAATGACTCCGAATGGACCCTAGGGATTCGATCGAGAGCTTGTAAAAATAATCCAATAATGCTACTAGGCTAATTTAAACATTCCAAACTCAATGAAACCATCGAATTTACAAAAAGAGGTTGTTATCAACAAGTTAACCTCCCGAAACCCCTTTAGGCTATTTTAACTAGTTTTCCATCTAGAGGTCAAAATTCTAAATAAAGGATGGAAACTCAAACGAACCATGATACTAACCCAAAATTGATATTTCGGATCTAATGGTACTGACAAAATCACAATCCGATGCTTGGCTCACAAAATTTTGACCAAAGACAAATTAAACACTTTCAAAGCTACTCGAAATAACAAACTCACTCAAATCACTCTCGAATGTTTCATGGGTCGTGCCAACAAAACTAACAACTCATAAATGGCATATAGCAACCACGGGGAAGGGAACAATGGTCAAAATACAGGAAAAGGTAAAAATCACAACTAGGATTGTTGCATTATCCCCCACTAAAACACGAGTTTGTCCTCAAACAAAAAAAGCAAATAAAGCACCTGAAGTGGTAAAAAGCTAGGGGTATCTACTCTACATGTCGGACTAAACCTTCTATGTAGCTTCCTCAATCGGGCGATGTCTCTACTGAACCTTCATGGAATCAATGTGCTTGGACTTTAACTTCCTAGTCTGCCTATCTAGGATAGCAATAGGTTCCACCTCGAAGAACAAACCATGATCCTATGCGACTGAATCCCATCGAATCGCGTGCATCTCATTTGGATGGTATCGCTTCAGCATTAATACATGGAATACTGGATGAACAACTGACAAATAAGGAGGGAAAGATAGCCCATACACCATATCTCCAAGTTTCTTAAAGATCTCAAAAGAGCCAAAACACCTCGAACTAAGATTCCTTTTCTTCAAAAATATTAGCACACCCTTCATGGATGATACCTTCAACAAAACTCGCTCACAAAGCATAAATTTTATATCATGAACTTGTCGATTGGCATAACTCTTCTGGTAACTCTGGGCAGCCACAATCCTCTGCTAAAACAATCTAACTTGATCCATCGAGTCTCTCAACAAATTAGTGCCCCAAGGTCTAAGCTTGAATGAATCAAACCATCTCACAGAGGATCTATACCTCTACCTATAGAAAGCCTTAAAAGGCACCATCAAAATATTGGAATTGATATGAATTGAGATATAATAATAGAAACTAACTATGGAAATTAAAGATAAAGTGATAAAGAAATAGATTGACACAAGTAGTAAAAGGAAAAGTAACCTATGGCTATATTAAACCCAAAGACCTCTATTCAATTACACTACGAGCATCGAACCTTTTGTGATGACTAACAAGGGAATCAATCTCTCATGCAACAAATATTTCAAAACAATAGTTCAACACAAGTTATTCCAAGCTCTCACATAATCAAGTTCATTCTTCATAATTCAACATAAACTATGAAAATAGAAGATAGACTATCTATGTTTAGTCTTGGGTCCAAAATTGACCCTAAATGAGGAATTAGGCCCAAAAGTAACCCTCGAAATTAGACTAGACACTTGGGCGATACTCATGCCATCACCAAATTATTAGGCGAGTCGCCCAAGTGTATCCCCCGTCACCAAATTTCAAAGTTTGGGCTCCTTACTTGATCTCGCCTCTTCCAACGCCTTCCTCTCTTCCCTCCAAGTGATCTTTAATGCATGGAAATTATTTTGCTATCAACACATGATTAGGCACCTCCTATTTCATGAATAAGACTTATGTCTTTTTGAGGTCCCTTACTTGACTTTACATGCAAGGCCTTGATGCAACTTGAATTCTATCATCATCCTCTCATTCTTGAAGAGAATTTGTGCTCAAATTCAGGACATCATCATCCTTAAGGACATCAAAAAGTGAGAGGTCACACACATTGAACGTGTTGTGAATTTGATATTCTTGTGGAAGGTCAATCTTGTAAGCATTTTCATTAATCCTTTCAAGCACTTAAAAGGTACCATCATATCTTGGAATTAATTTAGTACTCCTATGATATAGGAATTTCTCCTTGTAAAGATTCTCCCAGACCCAATCTCCCACTTTAAGAACAAGTCGCTTACGCCCTTTGTTTTCTCTCTTGGTTTCCTCTTAATTCTAATTTTCATGGAAAACTCCCACCTTCTCATGTATCATCTTCATGGATTCTGCTCTCTTTCTCCCATCTAAGCTAACCATAACATCTTGGGAAAGAGGAGTGAGATCCAAGGAGATTAGGGGGTTAAAGCCATATACACATTCAAAAGGGTCATACAAATAGTTGCATGAATGATTCTATTGTAAGAAAATTCAACCAAAGGTCAATGATCCTCCCAAAAAGGTCAATTGCCCATGTACTTCGACACGAAGCATAGAACCTAAGGTCCTATTCACGACTTCGATTTGGCCATCAGTTTGTAGGTGGCAAAAAGTAGAAAACAACAACTTGGTACCAAGCCTACCCTTTTATTCTTTCCAAAAATTACTAAGGAATTTTGGATCCCTATCACTTACGATAGTTTGGGCAATTCCACGTAACTTGACAATATTTTCAACAAAGAAGAATTCTACATTGGGAGCATCATCACATTTATGGCATGGAATAAAATAAGCCATATTTGAGAATCTATCAACCATCAACCACTACAAAAATGCTATCTCTACCTCATTTTGTCCTTGGAAATCATAAAACAAAGTCTATGGAAATATCGATCCAAGGTCATTAGGGTGTGGAAGTGTGGTGTACAACCCAAGGCGTGATTTAGTGCTCCTACAATCAATACATTGACCATAAATTTGTGTCACATATTTGCGAATATTTGTCCAGTATAATTGATCCTCAAGAATGCCTAAGGTCTTAGCTATTAAAAAATGACCCTTCAACCCACCATTATATTCCTCTCTAACAAATAATTGTCTCCAAGAGCTCATAGGCAGACATAATCTTTTCCCCTTAAACCAGAAACCATCAAAAGTAGAATAGGTATTAGATGATCTATCCATAAACCGTCTTTCCTTTCCATGCTTCACAATCCATAATGATTGTGGCAAAAATAGGGTCCTCAAGATATAATGCCTTCAAGCATTCAAAACTAAGAAATTTAGAAGACGAAGTATTAAGTAACACATGTTTCCTCGATAAGGTATCAACCATCACATTCTCTTTTCCCTTCTTGTGTTGGATTACATAAGGAAAGGTTTCTAGGAACTCAATCCATTTGGCATGCATCTTGCTCAACTTGCGTTGGGCCCAGAAATGTTTCAAGGATTCATGATATGTTTGAATCATAAACTTCTTGGACCACAAGTAATGTAATTAATTACCCAACTCCCTATTAAAAACATACAACTCAAGATCATAAGTATTATAGTTTAAAGTTAAACCTTTTAGTTTTTAACTAAAGTAAGCAATGGGATTTTCTTCTTTCATGATGACGGCTCCAATGCCTACTTTACTAGCATCAGACTCAACTTCAACATTTTCTCAAAATCGGGTAATTACAACAAACGAGTAGAGCTAAGTACGCATTTCAAGGCTTCAAATGCTTTTACTTGCTCATACCCAATTTGAAAGATTTATCCTTTCGGATTACCTCAGTCAAGAGAGCATCTATAGTGCTAAATCCTTTGACAAACTACATATAGAAAGTAGCTAACCCATGGAAGCTTCGATCATCGCTTATGGATTTTAGGGTTGGCCAATTCTTAATAGTATCTATCTTGGATTCATATGCTTTAACTCCCCTTGAGTTTACAACAAATCCAAAGAATACAATTTAATCGACACCAAAAGAACATTTTTCATGATTGGCATAAAGTTGTTCTCTTCTAAGCATATCAAATATATCATTTAAGTGTAAGATATGCTCATCTAGGGACTTGCTATAAACTATAATATCATCAAAGCATACCACAACACATTTCCCTATAAAAGGTTTTATCACATGGTTCATCAATCTCATGAAAGTTCTAAGAGCATTAGTAAGCCTGAGGGCATGACCATCCATTCATATAGACCAAACTTGGTATTGAAGGCGGTCTTCCACTCATCACTAGGGTTCATCTAAATTTGGTGGTACCCACTCATAGTATCTATCATTGAAAACACACACGAACCATTAAGTTCATCCAAAATGTCATCAAATCTAGGAATAGGGTGTCGATGCTTTACCGTTATTTGGTTGATCACCTGACAAACAACACATATGCACCAAATCTCATATTTATTTGGCACCAACATGTCTGGGATAAAACACAGACTCATGTTTTCCTCTATATAGCCCTTGTTAAGGAGCTCCTCAACTTGTGTTTGAATATCTTTTTTGTCTTTCAGATTACTTTAATTTGATAGGTTTGTTTGTTTGGCAGTTGAGAACCCAACACAAAGTTAATTTTGTGTTTGATTCCCCGAAGAGGGGGTAATCCACATGGAAGCTCCTTGGGGAAAAATCATCATAATCCTGCAAAAGAAAGGAAATAGAATGGGGAATAGAAGAATTAGAATGTGCTAGAAGGAGCATGGGCTCCTTTTCATTAACTTCTTTAAAAAGATCCCTGTATCTAGTCAACAACACCATTTGCTTCTTTGATTTCAAATTCATGCTCTCTTCTCCTTCATGAACCTCCCCTTCTTTGGGCTCCTCTTCTACTTCCTTACTACCCATCTTTTTCAACTCTCATATCTTTGATACACCTCATTCAGTTATGTAGGAGAAAAGGGATGAAGAACAAATTTGCGACCATTCAACTCAAGTGCGTACCTATTGGTCTGGTCCTCCCATTATGTTTGGTTGAATGATCGTATTGTCATGGTCTTCCAAGTAAAAAATGACAAGGTTTCATGGGAATTACATCGCATAGCACTTCATCATAGTAGTTCCCAATTTTGAACTTAATCACCAATTGTTTTTGGATATTTAATTCACCACACTCCCTTAACCATTAGAGCTTGTACGGTATGACATGCTCGATTTTGGGTAGCTTCAACAAATCCACCATAGTGGCATTAGAAAAACTAGCACAACTACCATTATACATGACCAACAAACAAACATGGTCTTTGATAAGGCACTTGGAATGGAAGAGTTTCTTCCTTTGGCTTGGATCATCCAAAGCATTACTAATCATCACTCACCTCACCATATAGTTAAGAAATATAGACTCTCCTTCTTAAGGCCAAACAACTTCAATTGGTGCCTTCCTTATCATCCATTGGGGTATGCCAACTTTCTCATCATTTGGATCTCCCACAAAGTCCTCATCATTCCCAAATTCATCATCCTCTTAGGCTTCTCCCTCACTACGCTCTTATTGCTCCACTTCTTCTCTAATATAGTAAGCCTTCCCTTCTCTAATGATGATATTTCATCATATAGGGTATCCACTTTTCCTATGATCCCACGCTTAGCATTTGAAACATTGAATACATTTGGACTTAGTGGCTGGATACATGTTACCTTTATACTTTGGTGGGTACATTAGAATGTTCGTCTAAAATGGTATCTTCTCAGAAGGCTTTTTGAAGTCCTTGTTTTTTTTCCTTACTGAAAAAGTTTAGCTACCTCTTTGTTCTTTTCCCAAGAACTTGAGGATGAGTAACCTTAAGGTTTAGGAGACTACTTCTCCTTGATGTTCTTCTCAATATCAACAACCGCTTCTACAACATCTTCTATTCTTTTAAACTTGTGGATAAATAATTTGGAGACAATGTCAAAGTACAATACACTTTTAAATAGAGCGTGCTATTATTTTTATGCTCATCGATCTCAAGTCTTAGAGCCAAACTTTAGAACTAATCATATTATTCTTCTACACTCTTGTTCCCTTGCCTCAAATTGTAATTTTTTTTGGGTTGCTCTTGTCTATATCTTTTTGATACATACTTGCCTCTTATAAGTACTTTCAACTCAACCTAACCAAGAATGTCATTATTAGCATCCCTTCTTCCATGTGCCCTTTTTTATTCCCACCAAGTGGAAGCAAACCCTTCCAATTGACAAATTACATGGGTGGACTTTTTTTGATTGATCAACTCAACCGATCGTATGATGTCTCCCAATCAAGGTATGCCTCGGGATCACTCCCTCTTTTTAAGTTAGAAAGAGCGAGCTTGATGGATATAAGACTCGTGTATCGACCTTAATTTCCACCTTTATCCCATTGATGATCTTCTTGAACCCAAGCTCGGCCTTGGTTCCCATAGTTTTTTTCCCTGAAAATATGGACCACCCCTTCCTCCTCGTCCTCCCCATTGACCTTGACCTCAGCACCTTGCCATAGTCACTTGATCACCTTGATCATATCCTTAAGACTCTTCACCATCTCCCTCAAACATATCTTGTAGATCAACATCCCTTACCTCCTCAAAATGGATGAGAGGATTTTGGTTTGTGTTCTTTGGTAAGGTGGGTTTTTGTTTTGTGGTACATGATGGGGTGGATCTTATTTTTTCAAGGCTTCTTGGTTAAGTTGGGGTTGGATTGGTCGAATGGGGTTTCATACATTTTGGTTGTGTGTGGTCTGTGGATAAGGGACATTATATTTTAGGGGTGGATTACACATTTAGGATTTGGGGGTAATTATAGCAAAAGTGTTTTGGGTGTGTCCGTTTGATGAGGCATGGTAGTTTTGTTGTGTGGAATTTGTGGAGTTTAAGTGTCCCTCCGTGTTGATCATCCTGCTATACATGCTTGGTATTTGACCCTTCATTTCACTCATATCTTGTTTTATCTCCATGATCGCTGCTAATAAGATTTCCATATTAACCTCTCCTATAGAACCTTGAGTTTCATCTCCCGGAACCATGGTAACTACCTATATGACACTCAACAAAACAAGCAAACACATTAGTGTTATAGGATTTAAACCTCACAATTACTCATGTTTACAAACATTTGATTGCCACAAATTAGATCTGTTAGCGTTGAAAGATTATTTATACTCCGATGGTGTATGAGTTGTAGAGTGCGACTCTTGGCCTTAATGGATTCTATTTCTTAAGAAAGAAAGACAACTCAATTAAACTAATACAGAATTGAATCACTAAGTAAAGATGAAGTAAAATGAGAAAAACACAAAACTAAATAGCACTATGAAAGAAAAGGACTCAAGAACTAACAATCAACCAAGTAGATCAAATACTAGTTGAAAATTAGCTTAGAAATCAAAAGAAGTAAATTAGAATCACTAAAAGGAAACTAATATGATAGAACCAGAGACTGATCTGTCAAATTGGAGTTTGGATCGCCAAACTTGCCTTCATTATTGTCTAACTGCTTTATGTATTGCAAAACTCACCTACCTATCGCCAAACTTGATAGTGTGTGAAGGTGAGTTGGGCGATGGGATGCTTCTTATGGTCGATCTTTCCTTGACTTCGGTGATGGAGGTGGAGGTGAGACAAAGTTAACAGGAGGTACACCTAAAGCCCTCATATTTTAAGGCTCTTGTGATCCCCCATGTCCTCCTTTCCTTGTGTTTTCCCCTTTTGGAATTTTCTTTTTGTACTAACACCTTTTCTTTTCTTTTTCCTTCTTTTCTTAGATCAAACACAACTTTTCGATGATTCTTCCTCTTGAAAATTTGAATATTCCTCAAGAACACTATAAATAAAGTTCAAAACCCAAAATTCACAAGTCCTTCAGTATTGCTCAAATTCACACCAAATTTGAGATCTAGGCTCCTTTTAGTATGGAGATCAATCCTTAATACTTATAAACAATTAATGCAAGGCAAAAAATCCCAGATCTAATAACCCACTTTCAATGTCTCCAAATTTTAAGAACCCAACAATGTTGACTTCTCCAAACTACTCCAATCACTCCTAAATCTGAGATCTAAACCTAATGGATACTAAAGAACACGATTCTAGTATCGAAAACTCAAACAAGACGCAAAATCAACAAATTTTTTTGATCTTCTTCCAAAAACATTTTCTGCCTTTATTTTATGTAACAAAAACCCAAGATTAGAATTGTTGGAACGATTCTAAGCTTGGCTCTTAAACCAAATGATATGAATCTAGATACAAAAAGAGAAACTAACTTTGGAAATTAACGATAAAGCAATAAATAAATAGATTGAAACAACTAGTAAATGGAAAAGCAACCTATGGGTATATCAAACACAAAATCCTCTATTCAATTACACTATGAGCATCGAACCTCTTCCGATGACCAATGAGGGAATCAATCTCCCACACAACCAACATTTCAAAATAATAGTTCAATACAAGCTATTCTAAGATCTCACAATCTTAATTGTATTCTTCATAATTCAACATAAATTAAGGAATGAGAAGAAAGTCTAGCTATTTATAGTCTTGGGAACTACCCTCAAAATCAGACTACCCACTTGGGCGATACTCATTCCATTGCCAAACACTTAGGCAAGTCGCCCAAGCGTATCCCCCATCTCTAAACTTTGAAGTTTGGGTTGGATTTACTTCGGTAACTCCTTACTTCATCCCTCTTCTTCCAACGCCTTCCCTTCTTCCCTCCAAGTGATCTTCAATGCATAGAAACCTTGTTTTGCTATCAACACATGATCAAGCACCTCCGATTTCATGAGCAGGGCTTTTGTATTTTGGAGGTCCTTTGCTTGACTTCATGTGAAAGGCCTTGATGTGACTCTGATTGTTTCTAGAATGGTAAGTATTGTAGTAGGCAAACTTTGCTAAGGGAAAGAACCGGTCCCAATAACCACCAAAATCCATAACACACACTTGAAGCATGTTCTCTAACACATGAATGGTCCGCTCTGACTGGCCATCCATCTGAGGATTAAAAGTTATGCTTATAACAAGTTGAGTACCTACCTCAATCTGCATAGAACTCAAAAACTTCAAGGTAAATTGAGTACCTCTATAAGCTATAATGGAGATGGGTACACCATGCAACCTAAAAATCTATTGAATGTAGATCTTAGCCAACTTCTCCACATTATAATTTACCTTCACAGGTATAAAGCGTGCGGCCTTGCTAAACCTATACACAATCACCTAAATAAAATCAAACATCCCCAAAGTCAGGGGTAGACCAACCACAAAATCCATAGTGATCCACTCCCACATCCACTCGGGAATAGACATTCTTTGCATAGTACCACCCAGACGTTGATGCTCATTCTTCACTTGTTGACAATTCAAACACTTGGCCGTAAACTCCACAATGTCTTTCTTCATACCACACTACCAATAATGTCTCTTTAAATCATGATATATTTTAGTCGTTCTTGGATGATTAGAATACTTCAAATAATGAGCCTCCTCCAAGATCACTCTAATCAAACCATCAACTTTCATTACACAAACACGACCACCAATGCTCAAAACACCCTTGGGATCAAGAGTTACCGTCTTTGCCTCACCACTCAACACTTTATCATGAGTCACCCTTAAGGTCTCATCATCAAACTGACGACCTCGAATATGCTCCATCAATGAAGACCTAGCCTTGACATAGGCTAAAACACGCCCAAGTGTCGAAAAATCAAACCTAAACAATTGGTTATCTAAAGACTGAACATCTAAGGCTAAATATCACTCCCCTACCAAAACATGAGTAAAACACCCCATACTTACCGCTTTCTGGCTCAAGGCATCAGCTAGCACATTAGCCTTGCCCGAATGATAAAGAATAGTGAGCTCATAATCCTTAAGAAACTCTAACCATCGATATTGTCTCATATTAAGATTTCTTTGAATGAAGAAGTACTGAAGGCTACGATGATCACAAAAAATATAATAATAAACTCCATACAAGTAGTGTTACCGCAGTTTTAACACTAACACAACCGCGGCTATGTCCAAATCATGAGTACGGTAGTTTCTCATAAGGATTCAAATGAGAAGCATAAGCAATCACCTTACCCTTCTTCATAAATATGTCACCCAAGCCAACTCCAGAAGCATAACAAAACATGGTGAAACCCACGTCCTCCTCAGGCAAAGTCAAGATACGAGTCGAAGTCAACAACTCATTGAGCTTTCAAAAGCTCTCCTCACAAGCATCTAGCAACTCAAAAAACAATCTTCTTCTAAGTCAACTTGCTCAAAGGATCCACAGTAAGACAGAAACCTTACACAAACCAACGCAAATTGCCCTCTAAACCAACAAAACTCTAAATCTTGGTAGGAGAAGTAGGTCTAGCCCAATCACGAGCCAATGCTAACTTTGCCAGATCGATCATAATACTATCCTTGGTCACTACATAACCCAAGAAAGAAATAGAATCCAACCAAAACTCACACTTGGAGAACTTGGCATACAACTTGTCATCACGTAATCTCTGAAATACAGCCCTCAAATGTCACACATGCTCGGCCTCATTCTTGGAATAAACCAAGATGTCATCAACAAACACAATCACAAAGTAATCAATATAAGGCTAAAATACACTGTTCATCCACTCCATAAACATTATTGGGGCATTAGTCAACACAAAAGACATGACCAAAAAATCATAGTGACTATACTACGTCTGAAAAGCCATCTTCGGGACATATAAAGCTCTAATCCACAACTAATGATAACTAGATCTCAAGTCGATCTTAGAAAACACTGAAGCGCCCTTAGGGTGATCAAACAAATAATGATGCGAGGAAGAGAATATTTGTTCTTGATAGTCACTTTGTTCAATTGCGGATAATCAATACACATGCACATGGATCCATCTTTCTTCTTCACAAACAAGACAAGAGCACTTGAAGGAGACACACTAGGTCTAATAAAACCCTTAATAAACAAATCCTGTAATTGCTCCTTCAACTTTGTCCGGGCCATCCTATAGGGAGAAGTTGAAATGGGCTTAGTGCTCGACACAACATCAATGGAAAAATCAATATCTCAGCCCAAAAGCATAACAGGTAAATCCATAGGAAACACATTCATGAACTCTTTATCAACTTTCATAGAATCCAAAGGAGGCGGTGAAGCAACATTAGTATCACGAACAAAGACCAAATAGAAAAAGGCCTTTTTCCCACCATTCGAAAAGCACGTAGAAAAGATATAACCCCCTTCAGGCGGGAACTGGGAGCACCCTTCTACTATAATTTGAGGATACTTGGAGTAGCTAAGGTCACGGTCTTGGCCAAATAATCCAAAACTGCATGATAAGGAGCCAACTAATCCATACTTAATATGACATCAAAATCAACCATATCCAGGAAATTTAAGTCCACCTAAGTCTCATGCCCCAAAAAAGTCACTGAACATGATTGGTACACCCTATCCACCTTTAAAGAATTGCCTAAGGAGGTAGAAACATGAATGGGCATAGCAAGGGACTCACACATAGCATCAAAAAAAGTAGCTAAGTATGCAAATACATAAGAGAATATAGACCCTGGGTCAAATAATGCGAAAGTCATACGATGGCAAGCTGGAGGCCTCTGCCTCAGGTCTCCCAAGAAAAGCATAACATTGACCACGCCATCTACTGCACTGAGCAATCTTGTATCTACTACCACTACCTCCCTCTGTTATCCCTAGATCCACCACTACTGCCCTGTGTACCACCTTTAACTTCAGACACTAGAGTCGGACAAAGTTGAAGATGAGAACTTAGCTGGAGAGGACCCAAAACATGTCGAGGAAAATCCCTTACTAAGTGAAAAAATTCATCACACACAAAACATCCCCTACTATAAGAATTATGTTGAGAGGGCCCAAAAGAACCTGAACACCCTCCATAATCTAATAAACCAAAATGAGACCCTCGACTTGCATAACCTGATCTCTTACTACCCAAAGCCTCAGAACTCGTAGATCCACAACCTGAACTCTATAAATCTGCTAGAACCAGTCTGCCATAATAACCATGAGAATATCTACTGGAGAAATCCCTTCCTCCAGACGAATGACCACTGAAATAAAAATGACAGTGTATCCTCTTGGCACCACCACTGTGACTTCCCTAGTGAATAGTATCAATCAAATTAACATGATACATGATACTCTAAAAAAAATCATCGAGACCACTAGCTGAGTCGTCTCCAATTGATAATAATCATTCAAACCCGTAACAAACTTCATGATCCTCTCAAGTGTTGTGGAGATACTTGCACTGGTATGCCTGGAAAATTTATGAAAGCATGTTTGATACTCTACAATAGTCATAGAGCCCTGCTCCAAATCAAACTCGTCTCTCAACTGGTCCCTCAAGATATAAGGCACAAAACTCTCCAGAAAAGTCTAAAAAAATTGAGTCCATGTTAAATTAAAGGAACCCACTGGTCTACAACTGACAAGAGATCTTTGCCACCTCCTAGCCACATCAATCAACTGGTAGGTAGGGTAAGCAACCACATGGGTCTCAAGCAAACAAAGGTTATGCAACCTCTCCTGGTAATCAATCAGAAACTCACAAGCATTCTCACCAATTGAACCACTGAACTTAGGAGAATTCAATCAAATAAATCTATTAAATCTCTTATGATCCTTAGTAGACATCTCAAAACCAAGAGCCATTAACGGAACAATAAGTCTAGTACAAAAATTCTCAACAAATGGGGCTACCATAGTAGATGGCTATGCCCCGGGAGTTCAAAAATAAATAATAAGAACCTACCCTTGTGGCTGAACACCCTATGTAGTATGTGAACCATCTAGTGTACCCGGTAGAATGCCTATCTGTGGAATGCCATCCAAATGACCTAAAAGTTGAATTAGTAAATCCTGTAGCACTAGAGTAATAACAAAACCCTATGGGCTTGAGATAGTCCCACATTCTCTGTCTGATAAGTTACCTCATTATGATCAATCTCAGGCTTGAGTGAGGCCTCTCTAGCTCATTCTCTCACTGGAGGTTCTCCTCGTGCCTGGCCTCTACCTCTATCTTAGATGCAACCCCTGCCTCGCTCTGTGATCGAGGGTCCAACAACGGGTGTTGGCTCTTCATCCTCAATAACACTAGATCTAGTCCTTACGATCTGTGTAGAAAAGAGTGGAATATAAGTTTAGAATGTTGGACATGAATACGCACTATATGGAATCAAATTAGAGAAGTTTTCATAAAAACATCCCATATCCTCTCAAAGATAAATACAGACATCAGCATATCGGTCTATGGGCCTCTATTAGATATCTTGCTCTTTTACTTATGAGATCAATGAATCTAGTACTCTGATACCATTTTGTCATGACCCAAAACTCAAGGTCATGAAGGCACCTACCCCATCTCAACCCTAGGTAGGTAAGCCCAATGATCTAAGGCGTATTTATATGCCTTATTGACGACTTTAACCAATGTTTACCTTATTTTTGAGAGCAATACATATTTATTTTGTATGGTTTTGATGGAATGTTTGATATTGTGCTAACAAATGTGATTAGACTCCTGTAGGTCAAATTTTTGACTATTTGGAGCATTTTTAGCATGGAAAACGAGGCTTGAAGGAGCTACGAGCGAAGGATATTGAAGATAGGAGGCAAGCTAAAGATTTGAAATTAAAGAATCCAACCAAATCCGTGAAGAAAAGTCAACGAAAGGAAGAAAATCTGAGTCTAAGGGCCTGGTGCACCAAGGGGCGTGCCGGGCAGCTTTTGGCACAATTTCTATTCAAGTGGGCAGTAGGGGGCCAGTCCAAGGGCATGCCGAGCTACTCAGGTGCACCTGTTCAGAGGCAAAAAATTTCCTAGTCCCAGGCGCGCCCAAGAGCGTGTCGGGCTACTTTTCGGCAAATTTTTACCTCAAGTTTTTGTCTATAAATAGGGCTTTTGGGTTATTGTATTATTATTCCATCATCACTAGACTATTTTGGGCATTTTTTCGCATTAAAATTAGGTTTCATTCTTCTTCTTTTCAGTTTTTATTTCTTTTTATGGTATTTTATCACTTTATGATGTTAATTGAAGTTATGAGTGGCTAAAATCCCTCTTTCCTGGGGTTGAGGCTATGAACATGAATCTCTTGAGTTAAATTTTATTGGTTTTTGCTGAAGTTTATCATTTATTGGCAATTCTTTTATTCTTAATTTTACTATTTTAATGCTTGATCACCAATGAAATAAATCGCTTGTCTTGAGGTGAGCTCAAGAGAGAAACTAAGAGATAGAACGTGGAATATAAGAAGCATGATCTTTTCTCGAGGAAGGGATTCCAAGAGATTGATATGCGGTTAGGACCGAGAGGTACCTAATCTGCCGCGCTTGTTCAATTTTGAGAAGATAGCTTAAAGGCATTAAAATTGGTTAAATCTATCACCGCTCAATGATGTAGTTAGGTTTCCAATATCTAGTAGAAGGTTATTGTTTGGAGATGAATATAGTCGTAGCATTAACCTCGTGATCAATAACCTAGATAAACAACTCAAATTGATTAAACCAGTAACAATTATGCTCAAGAGATAAAATTTGGAATGCCTTAGCCCTGGGAATTACTTTTTATTGAATTTTAAATCATATTTTCAAAAACTGAAGTTACAGTAGCGAAGATAGTAGTTAATAGTCCGCAATCATCTAATTTTTAGTAACAAATCCCTCTTTCTTTTTGCAATTCTAGTTTTTAATTACTGTTGGACGTCTAAAATTGACGTCTATTGACGAAAGTCCCTCGGGTTTGATATCCGGCTCTTTAAAGGAGCCATTATATTACTTGAACGATCACGTACACTTGTGTGTATAGATGGTTCGCAACAAATTTTTGGCGCCATTGCTGGGGACTTTCAAATAGATAGATTTCAATTATTGACGATTTTACTCTAATTTTCAGCTATTGTTGACAACTTTATCTTAGCTATCTTATTTTCTAGGCTCACTTCATCTGAACGCTGGCAAGGAATAAAGATTTAGTAACCCCAAAGTCTGAACCTGAGAGATATTGTCACGCCCTGAGTTCCAACGAGGCGGACTGTCACCCGAAGTCGATGAGGCCCGAGAGAACCAATATTTGCTCATGTCTATTCATATACATATCACTCAATAAGCAGCACCATCATATAGAGGTATAAAATGTCAATAGCGGAAGTTATGGAAACATGTGATATATGATATAAGAAACTTGGCCGTTAGAGCCATCGAGTCAACATGGACATCCATCTCTTACATTCCTCATCCCACATATGTCTACAAAGCCTCTACAGATACATATACATAGCCAAGCTAGAGTCGGGACAAGTCCCCGCTTTATACAATATTTACAATACCAAAATCAGTGTACACTATGACTCGAAAAGCACCGAACCAACTGGAGCTCACCAAAAATCTGCAAATGACCCAAACTCTACCGTGGAGGTCTACTAGTACCTGTGCCTACAACAAGTAAGGTAAATCCCCCCCCAAGGGGGTCAGTACGAAGAATGTACTGAGTATGTAAGGCCATATAAAACTGTATGATACATAAATACTTTAATGAACTCAAATACAAATGAATAATCAGTATGGATAAGTCACCCTTATGTACTTTGGAAACCATGTGTATTTCTTTCATTATTTTCTTTGCTTCTTTACTTCTTTGCTTGCTCATCATCACTTGTGTCACTATGTACCCGAGCCCCGACTGATCAATGGGTCATTACATAACATAACGTTATGTTGGGATCGGCTTGAGCTAGGCTTATGCCTCTAAAGCTACCACCCATAAATCAAAGCATCGGGTTCGGCTCGAGCTAGTTTATTACCTTTAGATCTGACACCCATCAATCAACTTATCAGGTTCGGCTCAAGCTAGGTTTTCACCTCTAGAGCTACACCCTGTCAGGATCAGTCCGAGCTAGGCTTATGCCTCTAGGACTGCCACCTGATCCAATAATCTAGGGATAGGCTTGAGCTAGGCATTTCACCCCCAAAGCTACCACCCATACTCAATCATTAACCACATATATGTATTACTTTATTCTTTACTTTTGAGATTGATACCTTTACTTGTGAGAGATTGGTACATTCACTTGTGAGAGATTGGTACATTCACTTGTGAGAGATTGTTACATTCACTTGACATAATATTATTGGAAGCATTGGAACAATAGTCAATAAATAAGAGACATGTGTATAAACACTTATTGGAACTTTGGAACATAACATTATTGGAACCATGATACCTTTGGAACATTAGTCAATGAACATGAGACATGTGAATCACAATTGATCAATGAGTAGGAAACATGTGATAATAACAATTGGTAACCAGATATAGGATACCTAGAACATTTCGGAATGGGACAAATAATATGTCAATGTGACTACTATGTGCTGCAGAAGGATACGGATATAATAACCTTACATACCTTGTATTCTCAATTGAATATACAATCTTAAATGTGCATACAATAGTCTCTCTCCTTCCTTATGTTTCACTCTACATCACAAGTACATAACGGAGTTTACATTAACCACCAACTACCGTACAAATGCATATGATGACAATGAGTTACATGTTTGCCTTTAAAATGTCATTTCCTTCTCTACAATACCATTTACGACATTGTCATACCAATAATACCCCAATCATGCCACACATTGACCACAACATCACATACCAATAGCTTTTCACACCAAGTTCCTCCTTTACATGTTCTCATTAAAACCACATCACAATGAATCCATCAAATCACTCCAATACATTTTATACCAAAATTCCACAATTTACTCATAGAGAAAAATAACAAGTTATGGACATAACCACACCATACATGTTGAGTTATCATCCACACCATTCACTTTCATCAAAACATCAAGTCCTTTTTCAAGTTTAATTCACAAGAATGCACATCTTTTAGCAAAAAGCCAAAGTGCACTATTCAACACCTTGCCAACATAACCAACATGACATACATAACCTCTCATGTACATAATATATTAATTCATAAGAATAAACACTTACCCAAGCTTGTAGAATTATGATCTTGCTCAAGGAGATGACTTAGGGTTTGAGAATTTGAGAGAAAATTTCTCTTTTTTTTGGTTTCTTGGAAAAGTCTAGAAATACATGTGCCTTCTCATAAATAAAATCTGATTTCCTTTCCCTTTTATAGCCCCTTTAACTCATCCTTATCCACTTAAGTCAATAATTGACTTGTCAAAGCAAGAATGGGTCATTTGACCTATTGGGCCATGTCTTTTAATTCATTTTGTGCCTTCCTTTGAGTCCATTAACACATATTATCTTTGCCCACAAAAATAAATTTGTAATCCATCATATACATCATGTTTAATTAATTCCATAATTGTTACGACAATATTCACTTAGGATATTCCCGATCGTAGCCTCAATCGTAAAAATAGAAATTCTAGTCGCTCATGGCTTATTTGAACATAATTTGTTAAAACACTTGTGACGAAGAATTAACCCCAACTCGAATGCTAAACGCGCTTAAGAATAGTCCTACTATGATGGGGTAATGATACCATGACTTAAAAGTCTTATATACATCATAATATTCGAAGAAAAATTTTGGCGAAAACCACCCCGGCACACCGCTTGAGGCGCCCCTTTGCTGCCTGTGGAAACAAAAAATTGGGCTAGAGCAGCCTGGTAAGCCTCTGTAGCGCCCCATGCCAAATTTTTAATTTTGACTTTTCTTTGCGGATTTGGTTGGATCTTTCAAGTCCCAACCTTTTGCTTACCTCTTAGCTTTAAGATTCTTTGCTTGGATGTCCCTTAAACCTCAATTTTTCACCCCACAAAGGCTTCACTAAGTCACAAACACCACCCACTACAAAGGTCTAATCACATTTTCTAGCACAATATCAAATGTTCCATCGATGACAGTGCAAAATACATACTTATTGCTCTCGAACTTAGGGTAAACATGGCTCAAGGTTATCAAGTAGGGTCGGGAAGGTATGGGGTGTTACATTCTTCCCCCCTTAGGAACATTCGTCCCCGAATGTTAGTAACATTGTCTCATTGTAACAACTAAAATCGAAGTGGATCCTTCACACTATCATATACACACATACTACTTGTAAAGACTTACTTATTATGACTCCAATTCCGTATCTTGAACTTTTTCTTCCGTGTACAATAATTAAGAGTACTTTAGATTTCTTTCCCTTGTGATTTATTCTACGTGCTAATTTCTCCAATAGTGCCTTTACGGAAGCTACTTCTTTATTTCTCATTGCTTTCACTTATCGATCTAGAATAGTAAGCAGTACTTCTTCACATGTGAGATCTTTCGTAACTTGTATATCTCCACTGGAAGCAATACGGGATAATCTCCTATACACTTTTAAAGCATCGAATATGAAACACTGAATGACCTGTGAAGAGTTCTTGGACTAGTGCTAACAGATACGCAATTTGCCCAAATCTTTGGACAATTTCCCTTTCTTTCCGAATCTCATTATTATTATTTTTTTTCTTTTCATTGGTCACACTGTCAAAAATACCTAATCACCTATGGCACATTCTAAGTCTCTTTGTCTAATAGCGGCATATGATTTGTATCGACTTTGGGCCATTTGTAGCTGTTGTTATATCACCTTCACTTTTTCTATAGCTTGATGAACAAAATAGGACCCGAACAAAGCAAATTTCATTAGCTGTAACCCATCTAATTGATGATCTATATTTTCTTTCATATAAAGCTTCGTAAGGTACCTTTTGATACTTTTATTGTAAGCAATTTCAATAAACGATAGATGTTCATCCCAACTACCTTTAAAGTCCAATGTACAAACTTGTGACATATCTTCAAATGTTCATATAATACGTTCTGTTTGGCCATCCATCTGAGGATGACAAGTCTTACCTAGATCCACCTGTGTACCCATGCTTTACTGAAAAGACTTCCAACACTGTGCAATAAAGGGAGCTCTCCTGTATGATATGATAGTGAGTGTAATCCCATGTAATCGTACTATCTCTGTTACACACAACTTTGCATAATGGTCCTAACTGGTAGGAAATACACTGACTCGGTAAGCCTATCAACTATTACCTATATGGAATCAACCTTCGCAGTGTACGAGGCAACCCTGTGGTTAAATCCATGTCATTCATGTTACACTTCCAAACTGGAAGGGTAATACATTGCATAAAACATATAGATTTCTGATTCCATACTGTTAATCAGTGACCGCTTGGACATTGAGCTACAAGTTCTACAATGTGCTTTTCAGGTAACCTTACCAAGATATCTCTGCTAAACCATGGTATATTTTGGTTGCTTCAGAATGAATAAAATACCATGAATGATGTTCTTATGTCATAATTCATTTCCTTAACTCGTCTATACCCAGTACACACAATCTATATTGGCGTTAAAGTACTCCCCCTTGTGTTTGCTCAAATACCTTCGTCGAACTTTGTTGTACCATTTTTTTTCAATTTAACTAAAACTATGACTTACATATTGCTTTTTCCTTTATCTCAGATATCGATGAAAATTCTGCCACATTTGACACTATAATTCTTTCACTTGAAGTTTTATACAAGTAGTGGTGCCATCAGTTACAAGCAATTGTCACAACTGTTAACTTAAATCATATGTGGGATAATTTCTCTTATGTGGACGAAATTGTCTTAAGGCATACGCTATCACATTGTCGTGCTACATGTATACATATCCCATACCAACTTTTAAAACATCACAATACACTGTATACTCTTATGTGTCTTTGGGAGGTACTAGTACAGGTGTAGGAGTCAATTTATCTTTCAACTCTTGCAAACGTTTCTCACATACATCATTCCGCTGAAACTTAGTTAGTTTGTGTGTTAGATTTATTAAGGGTAATGGCAGAAAGCCTTTTTAACAAGTCGTCTGTACTAACTGGCCAACTCAAGGAAACTACAGATTTCCATAGGCGTCGTAAGCCTTGGCCACTTCTTTTGTGTATATTAATCCTTATTCCTTCATTCTATACAATGTGTCCTAAGGACGATACGAATTGTGACCAAACTTGCATTTAAAGAACTTGCATATATCTTACGGTCACGAAGAATCCGTAACACCTGTCACAAGTGATTAGCATGGTCCTTTTGTGATCTTGAGTAATCTCGTATAGTATCTAAAACATTATCACGAATGCTCTTAGCGATGGCTTAAACACCCTAATTATCAAATCCAACAATGCAGCTAGTGCATTTGTTAGCCCAAATGGCATAACTACGAATTCATAACAACCATACCTCTATTTTGGGTATCTTTATTTTCTCTGACCTTTACTTGATGATCTCCTGACCTTAAGTCAATCTTTAGGAAGAATTTGGCACCCCATAACCGATCAAATAATTCATCAACTCCATGGAGAAGACATGTATTCTTCATTGTCACCTTATTTGGTTGCCGATAGTAAACACTGATGCACCCCAAGGGGTCGTACTAGGTCTTATGAATCCCTTGTTCATCATGTCTTTTAATATCTCGTTTCATTCCCGTAACTCTACCGGGGCCATGCTATATCACATTACTACCAGCTCATACATCGAGGAATTTATTTACCACTAGAACTAATTGAAGATTTGGTGGCTTCACATCAGTATCTTTCACTCTTACTAAGTGAAATATGTATCCCTTAGAGTATCCTTTTTTTTTTTGCTTTAAGATGGGGAATAAATTTTCCTCTTGGTGCCCCCACATTTCCCTGGCCATTCAAAATCATTCTTTTGGGGAAAACGACAATATAACTTCTTAGTTTGGCAATCTACTCTATAACATCAAAATTCCACTATTTCCAGCTCAATAAGATCAACCAGTGTCTCACGACCACAAATAATTACTATGCACTTATGATATACTCTTTCAACTACAATAGATTCACCATCTGATGTATAGACTTCATGTGACATAAATATCCATATCTCTTTTAGTACAATCCATCTATCCACATACCAATGCACTATATCGGTCATAATAGCTACCACCTTTGGAGCATACCTAACCAAAGAATTAAACCAAGGATTGTACTTTCTGACACTCATAGTCCTTTGGCAAGGATTTAGCAATTGGTCTGCATGAGCTTTTCGGACCTCATATGGGAGGTACTGGTCAAGGAATGTCATTTTAAATTACTCCCAACTAGCTGGAAGTATATCAATACACCAGTCACAAGCATAACATCTAGAGCCCTTTTGATTTGGTCTATAAAGTCTTGTGGGTCTTTATTCAGATCCGACCCGGTGAACGTGGGAGGGTTTAATTTCAAAAAATCCTATGTTTGACGACTAGCTGCCCTAGCTGCACCATCATCACTCGTCATTGGGCCAGCTTACCCGTGATATTGTATAGCAACTATCTGAGTCAATATATGCACTACATTTCTTAAATCATGTTCAGTGGCATTTATAGGTGGTTCTACAGATACTTCTCTACCTTTTGGCTAAGAGAAACATGTATTGCAAATTTCATGTCAGCCCCACCTTGACTAGCTTGGTCAGGTGGTGATTTACTCATTTCTTCTTCGGTAGGCATATTGACCTTCTTACCTTTGCCCTTATCTTGTCTGATAATCAGCATTTGACTATGCAAAAGAAAATCAATGTCAATGCGTACAAATGCGTCCACCTACAACTTTGGCTCTATTGCACGATCTAGGAATGAAGAAAAGAAACAACTCCTAAATGCCCGTAGCCTCCTACTTATAAATGTGGCGCGCAACACATACATAAGCAAGATTCTACTCAGACAAGGCTTTGTAGACACCCTTAGGACGACCTGCTCTGATACCACTTTTATCACGCCCCGAGTTCCAACGAGGCTAACTGGCACTCGAAGCCGATGAGGCCCGAGAGAACCAATCTTTGCTCATGTCTATTCATATACATATCACTCAATAAGCAGCACCATCACATAGAGGTATAAAATGTCAATAGCGTAAGTTATGGAAACATGTGATATATGCATATAAGAAACTTGGCCGTTAGAGCCATCGAGTCAACATGGACATCCATCTCTTATATTCCTCATCCCACATATGTCTACAAAGCCTCTACAGATACAGATACATATCCAAGCTAGAGTTTGGACAAGTCCCCACTTTATACACCATTTACAATACCAAAATCAGTGTACACTATGACTCGAAAAGCCCCGAACCAATAGGAGCTCACCAAAAATCTGCAAATGACCCAAACTCTACCGTGGAGGTCTACTAGTACTTGTGCCTGCAGCAAGTAAGGTAAATCCCCCCCAAGGGGGTCAGTACGAAGAATGTACTGAGTATATAAGGCCATATAAAACTGTATGATACATAAATACTTCAATGAACTCAAATCAAATGAATAATCAGTATGGATAAGTCACCCTTCTGTACTTTGGAAACCATGTGTATTGAATTCATTACTTTCTTTGCTTCTTTACTTCTTTGCTTGCTCATCATCACTTGTGTCACTATGTACCCGGGCCCCGACTGATCAGTGGGTATTTACATAACATCACGTTATGTTGGGATTGGCTCGAGCTAGGCTTATGTCTCTAGAGCTACCATCCATAAATCAAAGCATCGGGTTCGGCTCGAGCTAGGTTATTACCTCTAGAGCTGTCACCCATCAATCAACTTATCAGGTTTGGCTCAAGCTAGGTTTTTACCTCTAGAGCTACCCCCTGTCAGGATCAGTCTGAGCTAGGCTTATGCCTCTAGGACTGCCACCTGATCCAATAATCTAGGGATAGGCTTGAGCTAGGCATTTCGCCACAAAGCTACCACCCATACTCAATCATTAACCACATAAATGCATTACTTTATTCTTTACTTTTGAGATAGATACCTTTACTTGTGAGAGATTGGTACATTCACTTATGAGAGATTGTTACATTCACTTGACATAATATTATTGGAAGCATTGGAACAATAGTCAATAAATAAGAGACATGTGTATAAACACTTATTGGAACTTTGGAACATAACATTATTGGAACCATGGGACATTGGGAACATTAGTCAATGAACATGAGACATGTGAATCACAATTTATCAATGAGTAGGAAACATGTGATAATAACAATTGGTAACCGGATATAGGATACCTTAGAACATTTCGGAATGGGACAAATAATATGTCAATGTGACTACTATGTGTTGCAGAAGGATACGGATAGAATAACCTTACATACCTTGTATTCTCAATTGAATATACAATCTTAAATGTGCATACAATAGTCCCGCTCCTTCCTTATGTTTCAATATACATCACAAGTACATAACGGAGTTTAAATTAACCACCAACTACCTTACAAATGCATATGGCGACAATGAGTTACATGTTTGCATTTAAAATGTCATTTCCTTCTCTACAATACCATTTACGGCATTTTCATACCAACAATACCCCAATCATGCCACACATTGACCACAACATCACATACCAATAGCTTTTCACACCAAGTTCCTCCTTTACATGTTCTCATTAAAACCACATCACAATGAATCCATCAAATCACTCCAATACATTTTATACCAAAATTCCACAAATTACTCATAGAGAAAAATAACAAGTTATGGACATAACCACACCATACATGTTGAGTTATCATCCACACCATTCACTTTCATCAAAACATCAAGTCCTTTTTCAAGTTTAATTCAAAAGAATGCACATCTTTTAGCAAAAAGCCAAAGTGCGTTATTCAACACCTTGCCAACATAACCACCATGATATACATAACCTCTCATGTACATAATATATTAATTCATAAGAATAAACACTTACCCAAGCTTGTAGAATTATGATCTTGCTCAAGGAGATGACTTAGGGTTTGAGAATTTGAGAGAAAATGTCTCTTTTTTTGGTTTCTTGGAAAAGTCTAGAAATACATGTGCCTTCTCATGAATAAAATCTGATTTCCTTGCCCTTTTATAGCCCCTTTAATTCATCCTTAGCCACTTAAGTCAATAATTGACTTGTCAAAGCAAGAATAGGTCATTTGACCTATTGGGCCATGTCTTTTAATTCATTTTGGGCCATCCTTTAAGCCCATTAACACATATTATCTTAGCCCACAAAAATAAATGTGTAATCCATCATATATATCATGTTTAATTAATTCCATAATTGTCACGACAATATTCACTTAGGATATTCCCGATCGTAGCCTCAATCGCAAAAATAGAAATTCTAGTCGCTCATGGCTTATTTGAACATAATTTGTTAAAACACTTGTGATGAAGAATTAACCCCAACTCGGATGCTAAACGCGCTTAATAATAGTCCTACTATGATGGGGTAATGATACCATGACTTAAAAGTCTTATATACATCATAATAGTCGAAGAAAAATTTTGGAGAAAACCACCCCGGCACGCCGCTTGGCGCTCCCCTTTGCTGCCTGTGGAAACAAAAATTTGGGCCAGAGCAGCCTGGCACGCCCTCTGCAGCGCCCCATGCCAAATTTTTAATTTTGACTTTTCTTTGCGGATTTGGTTGGATCTTTCAAGTCCCAACCTCTTGCTTACCTCTTAGATTTAAGATTCTTTGCTTGGATGTCCCTTAAACCTCAATTTTCACCCCACAATGCTTCACAAAGTCACAAACACCACCCACTACCAAGGTCTAATCATATTTTCTAGCACAATATCAAATTTTCCATCGATGACAATACAAAATACATACTTATTGCTCTCGAACTTAGGGTAAACATGGATCAAGGTTATCAAATAGGGTCGGGAAGGTACGGGGTGTTACATGATACTTCCATAGATTGAAGAGACAGGCTACATATTACCCAATCCCGCAGCTTAAACTAGCGGACGAAGGCATACGGGGTGATCCCATAGGAATTGAAGACCCAGTTATGGACAGACGTGAGCCGGTAGTGGTGGAAGCTAGGACAGTTCGCGACATGGAAATCCCACTCGCTACTAATGTGACCTACAGTATTCAAAAACCAACAGCTGGAGGTAGATTTGAGCTTAAACAGAACATGGTGAACCTCTTGCACTCAAGTGGATAATTTACAGGTCTTGCTCATGAGGACCCACAGTGGCACATCCATAATTTTTTGGAGATCAGTGATACATATATTCCTGCAGGTGTGTCTTCGAATTATGTGAGACTAACTTTGTTCCCCTTTTCTCTGTTGGGGGAAGCAAGGAGGTGGTTAGATACAGAGCCGGTGAATTCTATCACTACTTGGGATGATCTTGCTCAAAAATTCTTGATAAGGTTCTTTCTATCAGGAAAGACAGCAAAGTTGAGGAGTGAGATATTGAGTTTCAGACAGAGAGATGATGAGAATTTGTACCAAGCCTGGAACTGATTCAAATCCATGTTGAGGGATTGTCCTCATCACCACCAAGCAAATGAAGTGTTGGTGCATACTTTTATTAAGGCTCTCGACCCCAACACTAAAATTCTACTTGATTCAGTTGCAGGTGGACAAGTTTTAGAGAAGACTTACGATGAATTATATACTTTGTTGAATCATATTTCGCAGGGAAATCCAAACTAGCATGGTGATAATTCTAGGAATTCTACAAAGAAGGTTGCTGGGAAACTAGATGTGGATGCAGTCACAGCATTATCTGCCCAAATTTTAGCTATACAAAACATGATGAACAATCACTTCAGCAGTTTGAATTTGGGGCAGCAACAAGCTCCCATAAATGCAGTATATCAACAGGTTTTTGTGGTGTGCGGTGTCTGTGGAAACGGGGACCATACCAGCGAGTTGTGCAGTGCAAATCCAGATTTTGTGAATTTTATGAGTAATGCCCAAAGAGGAGTTGGAGCACAGAAATATGGAAATACTTATAATGCTGGGTGGAAAAATCACCCAAACTTATCTTGGGGAGGTAATCAGAATCAATATAGACCTCAAGGATATGCACCACAATACAACCAGCAACAGGGTCAAGGCAATCAAGTGGGTGCTAAGCCTGGAGATATGAGCATGAAAGATATGTTGAAGCAGATTATGGCATACCAAGTTAAGCTGGCAGTAGATGTAAGGAACAATCAGTTGGCTACTCAAAATTTGGAGAAGCAAATTGGTCAGTTAGCAAATACACAGAATATAAGGCCTCAAGGAGGTCTTCCAAGTGATAGCGATCCTAACCCGAAGCAGGTGAATGCTATTGTTACTCATAGCGGTAAGCAGTTAGAGGATATAGTTCCACCAGAAAAAGAATTGGAGCCGAAAGAAGTTGTGGTTGAAGACAAACAAGTAGAGTCTGCCAAAAGCTCCAAAGATGATAAAGTGATCCATAGTGTAAATTTGCCTCCTCCTTTTCCCCAGAAGTTCAAGAAGAAGAAGGAAGATGAATGCTTTGGTAAGTTCATTGAACTACTTAAACAGGTGCACATTAATTTGCCTCTAGTGGATATCTTGCAGGGTATTCCAAAGTATGCTAAGTTTGTGAAAGATATTATGGAAAACAAGAGTAGATTGACAGAGTATGCCACAGTTGTACTGGATGAGGAGTGTAGTTCTCGCATTCAAAATCGGTTACCCACCAAGATGAAGGATCCTGAAAGCTTCACTATAAAAATTACTCTGGGAGATTGTGACTGTGCTCATGGGTTGTGCGATTTGGGGGCTAGTTAAATCTGATGCCCACTTCAATTTTTAAGGAGTTGGGTTTGGGTCGTCCTAAACCTACTACTATTATTTTTCAGCTTGTAGACCGATCCGTGACTAGACCTTATGGTATTGTTGAGGATGTTCTGGTTCAAGTGGGGTCGTTGATCTTTTCAGTTGATTTTGTGGTGCTGAATTTTAAGCCTGACCCGGAAGTCCCATTTATTTTGGGGCATCCATTTCTGGCCACAGGAGGTACGATAATTGATGTAGCAGTAAGGAAACTGACTATGCAAGCTCATGATAATGTTGAGGTTTTTGATGTTTATAAGGATTTGAAGCTACCAGAAATTAATGAGAACTTGTCAGCTATTACAACTATAGATTTGGTGGTTAAAACATCCACAATTTGTCTACTGATCCATTGGAAAAAGTTTTGATGGGGCAAGATATTTTTGGTGATGTGGAAGCTATTGATATGGTGCAGGTTCTTGATCTTATGGGTATCTATGCTAAAGAGGGTGGATGGGAACCTTTAAATAGTCCACTAGGTCCTCCAACCAAGCCATCAATTGAGGAGGCACCAAAGCTTGAATTGAAAGAACTTCCATCTCATCTTCAATATGCTTTTCTAGGTGATAATGACACCCTTCCTATTACTCTTACAACAAATTTATCAAGGGAACAAGTTGATGCAGCATTGGTGATACTCAAAAGAAGAAAAAAGGCTATTAGTTGGCAGATCTCTGACATCCATGGTATTAATCTGGGTTTGTGTATGCATAAAATTTACATGGAGGAAGGGCATAAGCCGAGTGTGCAACACTAACGACGCTTGAATCCAGTAATGAAAGAAGTGGTAAGAAAAGAGGTAATTAAGTGGTTAGATTCGGGCATTGTCTATCCTATCTCTAACAGTACATGGGTTAGTCCAGTACAGTGTGTCCCAAAAAAGGGTGATATGACGGTGATCACGAATGATAATAATGAGTTGATTCCTACAAGAACTGTGATTGGGTGGCATATTTGCATGGATTACCGAAAACTAAATGATGCTACGAGGAAAGACCATTATCCAATCCCTTTTATTGATCAGATGTTGGATCATTTAGTCGGATAGGAATATTATTGCTTTCTTGATGGGTATTTCGGGTATAATCAAATTGCAATAGATCCTCAAGATCAAGAGAAGACTACATTCACATGCCCTTACGGCACTTACGCTTTCAAGCGTATGCCCTTTGGATTGTGCAACGCATCGGCTACTTTTCAGCGTTGCATGATGGCTATTTTCTATGACATGGTGGAGGAGTTTGTAGAGATTTTTATGGATGATTTTTCAGTCTTTGGTAACTCTTTCGAGGTATGTTTGCAAAACCTTGACAGAGTCCTTGCTCGGTGTGAAGAAACTAATCTTGTTCTCAATTGGGAAAAATGCCATTTTTTTGTGACTGAAGGTATAGTTCTTGGACATAAAGTGTCAAAGCAGGGGCCCAAAGTTGATAGAGCAAAGATTGAAGTTATCGAGAAATTACCTCCACCTATGTCGGTGAAAGGGGTGCATAGTTTCTTGGGATATACTGGGTTCTACAGATGGTTCATTAAATATTTTTCCAAGATTGCACGCCTCATGTGCACGCTCTTAGAAAAAGATGTTAAATTTGTATTTTACGAGTCATACGTGAAGGCATTTGAGGTTTTGAAGAAGAAGTTGGTGGAGGCACCTATCTTTATTGCTCCTGATTGGGCTTTCCCATTTGAGCTCATGTGTGACGCAAGTGATGTTGCAGTGGGTGCGGTTCTTGGTCAGTGGAAGAACATGGTATTTCACTCTATTTATCATGCGAGCAAGACCTTTGATGCAGCCCAAGTGAATTATATGGTGACTGAAAAAGAGATGTTAGCTTTAGTATAAGCATTTGATAAATTTAGATCATAGTTGGTGGGAACTAGCGTCATTGTATACACAGATCATGCTGCAATACGATATTTGTTCAATAAAAAGGATGCTAAGCCACGGTTGATTAGATGGATTTTATTGTTACAAGAGTTTGATTTGGAGATTAAAGACAGGAAGGGGTCAGAAAATCAGATTGCCGACCATCTTTCTAGACTTGAAAGCTCAACACATGTAGCTGATGATGGGCGTATTGGTGAGGAATTTCTAGATGAGCAATTGTTGGTTTTGGGGGTTGATGAGGTGCCATGGTACGCAGACATTGTGAATCTATTGGTAAGTGGGCTATTTCCTCCTGATTCGAGTCCTCAACAAAAGAAGAAGCTGTCATATTAGGTACGTTCTTATATTTAGGATGAGCCTTATTTATTCAAGAAAGGGCCTGATCAAGTAGTAAGAAGATGTATTCCGGATGCAGAGGTGAAACAGGTGTTGGAGAGATTCCACGCCTCACCTTATGGTGGTCATTATGGTAGTGAACGCATAGCCCAAAAAATTTTGCAATCAGGTTTCTTCTGTCCTTCTCTATTTAAAGATGCTCATGCATTTGTGAAGAGTTGTGACCAATGCCAATGTATGGGGACGATTGCAAAGCAACATGATATGTTGTTAACTAATATCCTAGAAGTTGAAATCTTTGATGTATGTGGGATAGATTTTATAGGCCCTTTCCCAAAGTCGAATGGGAATCAATACATACTTGTAGCAGTGGATTATGTGTCTAAGTGGGTAGAGGCTGCTGCTCTTCCTATGAATGATTCCAAGGTTGTGGTGAAGTTCCTTCAAAAACATATCTTCACAAGATTCGAAACTCCATGACCTATTATTAGCGATGGAGGTTCACACTTTATAAACTATTGGGTAAAGTGTGTGTTGGCTAAATATGGTGTTAGACACAAGGTTTCAACAGCATATCATCCCTAATAAAATGGCCAAGTGGAAGTGTCTAATCACGAGATAAAACAAATCTTGCAAAAGACGGTGAATATTCAAAGAAAAGATTGGTCACTCAAGCTAGATGATGCTATTTGGGCCTATCGAACTGCATATAAAACACCTATAGGGACTTGTCCATATCATCTTTTCTTTGGGAAAGCATGTCACATCCCGCTTGAGCTTGGGCATCGAGCATATTGGGCGGTGAAGAAGTTGAATCTAGATCCGGAGTTGGCTGGTAACAGGAGGTTGTTGCAACTCCATGAGTTGGAAGCATTTCGTTTCCACGCATATGAAAATGTGAAGATCTACAAGGTGAAAATGAAGCGATGGTACGACAAACACATTCTCCATCGCACTTTCGAGCTAGGCCAGTTGGTACTACTTTTTAACTCAAGACTTAGGTTATTTCCAGGAAAGCTAAGATCTAAGTGGAGTGGGCCTTTTGAGGTAAGTCGCAAAACTCCTCATGGAGCGGTGGAAATCTTGAATAAATATGATAGTACGAGATTTCTTGTAAATGGCCAAAGATTGAAGCACTATTTTGGTGAAGAAGAGAAGCAGAAGGAGGACGTACTTCACCTTGATAATGATTGAGCTAAGTGTGGTCGAGCCACGACATTAAACAAGGCGCTACATGGGAGGAAACCCATGAATGTATTGTAATAGTTAGGAATTATAAAGTAAAAAAAATACAAAAAGAAGAGTCGTGCCATGACCAAAACTAAGCCGCTTGATGGGAGGCAACCCATCTCTTTTAAAATTTTATCTTTTCTAACTTAGTTATAGGTTTTTATTGTTTATGCAGAGACACAGAGAAGTATTTTTTCATAGGAATACAAGTGAAAAAGGTAAATTGGAGATAGATGACCTTTTGAAGGTACCGGGAAGGTAGGACATGCTTTGGAGTGAAGTTTTGCATCATGGGACTTGTAAAAGCCCCAAAATTATATGAAAAGTATGGAAAAATGCCCAGGTATGATGTTAAGTATGAGGCGCGGTACCTGGCATGCCGGGGTGCACTTGTCCGAAATTTCTTTAGCATGGACAGTGGGCAAGCGTGCCAGGCCGCTCCTGCCCAGAATTTCGGCGGGATGGGCAGTGGGGTAGTGCGGCAAAGGGCTTGCCGGACCGCTACCCCCTTAAGTTTTTGGGGAATATTTATTTTTAAAAAAAGGACCCGACCCGACCCGACCCACCCTACCCCCTATCCTTTACATCCCCTTTTTTCTCTTTATTTCTCACAAATCTTTCCCAATTCCCCAACAAAGACCCGATTTTTCTCCCACAACATCAAAAATTTTCTCTTACTTTTCTCTTCTCTTGCCCACACATAGCACAATTTCTCACCTTCTCCTCTTTGGGTTGTGATTACAAGACTCCATTCAAGCTATCAAGGTATGTTTCTTTAAGCTTTCTCTCTCTAGATTGCTATGAGAATGTTGAAATTGGGGGAATTCTAGCAACTCGAATTTGTGATGCCCCGTTTGTCTTGGTAGTTTGACTTGCTTATTATGCTTTTGTTGGAATTTATGGGGTGTCCTGAAAATGAACTTGCAGTACAAGTGCAATTGTTCTTATTAATCTTGTTTTTAGTTGAAGCAATTGCAAGTGGGTTTAGCTTATATAGTAGTAATTGAGACACTTGTTTGTTGTAATTACTTTTTATAACCCACATATTGTTGAAAGTGCATGGAACTTGTTTGAATTCTTGAGTAAAACAAGTAAGTCATTCTATTGATAATTATGGGAAATTGTAACTTGTGTTGGGAATGTTGAATTTGGATATGGGTTTGACTTTGAAATTGGGCATTAAGTAATGAGGGGAAGTCTAAGTACCCTTACACCCATATATTCTGACTTGGTGCTAAGCAACTAAGTGTGGGGTGGCCCTTAAAGCCAAAGCACATTGAGTTGGTTAGCTATCTTTACGTGGAAAATTGACATACTTATGGAACTTTGTTACAGGTACAATGTCAGAATCTAATGTGGCTGCTTCCAGTTCTCACAAGCGACGACATTTAGGAAGGTCCCCGCGGCTCCCCCAGTCCCTAAAGGCCAGAAACGGAATTATGGGATAAATGCAATCTCCAGTGCCGGCAAGAATTGGTACAAAAGCCACCCCGAAGCCAAATGCTTTGCAGATGAGTGTATTGATAGGTCCAGTTTAGCTCGGACTTACCCTAAAATATCGGCTCGAATTGTGCAAGTTGGTATGGGTTTCATCTTCGACAAACCTACGGATTGTAACCTTCATCTTGTGAGGGAATTGTATGCTAATTGGAACCCAGATGCACCTACCAGCTCTGTGGTTGTACGAGGGTTGGATGTTATACTTGATTCCTTGGGCCTTAATGGATTATTGGGAGTAAAAACTCGGGCTAGTCCCCACGACCTACTCAAATTGAATGCTAGGCCTTCCTATGCAGAAATTCGACACACTCTTTGCGGCCAATGTTCGATAGCGACATGGCTTCGCCATCACAAAAAAGGGTACCACATGAGTCTACCCTATGCTCATTTCAATAAAGAGGCACAGATTTGGTTGAAGATTGTGTGTTGTTGCTTGATTTCGGGTAGCCACATGACGGAGGTCACTAGGGACCGTGTCTGTCTAGTGTACGCTTTAATGACCGATGTGGAAATTGATGTAGGTTCTGTGGTGCTGTCAGCTATGCCCCAAGATCGTCTACAAGGAGGTCTTTGATATGCTTTTGGTAGTATACTGACTAAACTAATGAGAGCATTCGAAGTACCTGAAGAAGCATTTGATTATCATCCTCCTTTGGTGCCGACACCTGTGGATGTCACCCAAACCAAGGCACCTGATGCACTCGGCCCCACTCTTACCTTAGCAGAGCGTCACGCTCGAGATGATGGGATTTTAGACCGTATGTATGGTTTGGAGATGCTACAGCACAAGACTTGGGGTAGGCCCTCTACGGCAGAAGAGATGAGCTAGGTTGAGAGGGATTATTTTCTTAATGAGCATGCCATGGAATTGTTGCAAATTGGGCCTGATTTTGTTAAGCCTGTGGATGATGATGTCCCCACAGATGAGAATGACAGCCAGACCGATTCAGATGATGACGAGGTGGAGGCGGATGATACACTGCTAGCAGTCCGTGGGTCGGAGGATGACGATTTCCTTGACTGACCAGGGAGTTCCTTACACCTTACACTTGCCTTGTTTATTTTTTGTAGCATTGGGGACAATGCTAATCTTTTAAGTGTGGGGTGGGGTTTTATGGGATTTCTTTTTATGTATGTATATGTGTGTTTCTATATGTTTCTAGTTGTTTTATTTTGGGTTCCTTGGCCTTTGTTTTAGGTTCTTTTACTAAGAATAGTCCCTTTGAACAGTAGAAAACCACAAAAAGATTTTAATTGTTTTTTGTTTTTTATTACTTTGAGTCTCTTTTTGTCATAGTATTAGGAGCTTTGCTCTATGATGGATGGATGACGACCGTCTTAAGAGCAAATTAGTCATGTTATTGTTGGGTGTTCTTGCTTGCTATACAATTGTGCATACACTTCTAGTAAGATGGTGGAACATGCTAAGATATACAATAGCAAGTGTTGAGACATCTAATGCTCACTATGTCGACTTGATAAGTTGCTTAATGTTAAACTCCTGCATGACTTTGTATAAATTGTATGGTGAGCCTGCTTGAGTTAAACATGTGCCATGTGTGAGTGAGGTTCTTGTGATATTCCATGTGAACATTGATGTATAGAACTTGCCCGGTGTGTTTGCAAAGCGAAATAAAAGGTGTTGAGTTTAGGAGATGATATTGGTATTTCTTTGATAGCCATCTTTTATACCGACTTTATCTACCATTGTTGCATGATCTTAGTTAGAATCATTGAGCATTTAGCCTATTCTTTGGTAGCCTTACATGTAGCTTAATCCTTTTCTTTCAATGTACCATAATTTGATCCAAAACTCCTAAGCGCTTTAATTGAGAAATTAAGATGTTAAGGAGTGTAAAAATTGAAGAAGGAAAAAGTGTAGTTGAAGCCCCAAGTAAATAGCTTTTGGGTGTGTGAAAAAGTTTTATGTGTTGTTGGTAGGGAGTAATGTAATGAAAAAAAAAGAAAGAGAAAAAAGAAGTGAATCATCTGTTCATAGCAGTTACTCCTCGCCGAATATGTGTAAGCTAGCTTAAAGAAATGGGACAAAACAAAAGAGAGTTGGGAAGATAAAAGTGATGGAAAACAGGTTGGTTGGAGGTGGTCTTAAAAAAATTTGTAGTGTATTAAAGCGCTTAGGGAAGATAGTCACTATTCTTGACCAAATAGTTCCTACCCGTCCCTTAGCCTACATTACAACCCTTAAAGTCCTACTTGATCTTGAGCTTTAACATTTTGACATTAGTGGAGTACTACACTAAGGGCAAGCTTATGGTTCATCTTGTGCTGCATGTGAATTCTTTTCGAGAGTGAGTGAACTTTTATTCATGCACCCATTTAATAATTACTTTGTGTGAAATATTGGGTAATTCTCTTGTGGTGAGGGTACATGTTTAGCGAAGTATGGTGATCTATTGGTAACGTGTCATGCATGAATTCGCAACTAGTAAAGTTGTTTTGTGAGGATAGGTTGTTTCAATTTGCTATTCACTTTTTGGTGATACTAGCATGTTAGTGCATAATTTGATTAATGTGGTTGTGTAGCTATGCAGGAACACCTATTGTGTGTCGATTGTCTTAAGTTGCCGGGTTTGAGTGCGGTTATTGTTCGAGGACAAACAAAGGTTCTAGTGTGGGGTAGTGATCTAAGGCGTATTTATATGCCTTATTGCTGACTTTAACCCATGTTTACCTTAGTTTTGAGAGCAATACGTATGTATTTTGTATGGTTTTGATGGAATGTTTGATATTGTCCTAACAAATGTGATTAGACTCTTGCAGGTGGAATTTACAACTATTTGGAGCATTTTTGGCGTGAAAAACGAGGCCTAAAAGAGCTACGAGTGAAGGATATTGAAGATAGGAGGCAAACTAAAGATTTGAAATTGAAGAATCCAACCAAATCCTCGAAGAAAAGTAGACGAAAGGAAGAAAATCTGAGTCTAAGGGCCTAGTGCACCAAGGAGCGTGCCGGGCCGCTTTTTGCGCAATTTCTATTCAAGTGGGCAGCAGGGGACGAGCCCAAGGGCGTGCCGGGCCGCACAGGCGCACCTGTTCAGAGGCAAAAATTTGCCTAAGTCCCAGGCGCGCCCAAGAGCGTGTCGGGCTGCTTTTTGGCAAATTTTTGCCTCGAGTTTTTGTCTATAAATAGGGCTTTTGGGTTATTGTATCATTATTCCATCAACACTAGACTATTTTGGGCATTTTTTGGCATTGAAATTAGGTTTCATTCTTCTTCTTTTCAGTTTTTATTTCTTTTTATGGTATTTTATCACTTTATGATGTTAATTGAAGTTATGAATGGCTAAAATTCCTCTTTCTTGGGGTTGAGGCGATGAACATGAATCTCTTGAGTTAAATTTTATTGGTTTTTGCTGAAGTTTATCATTTATTGTTTATTCTTATATTCTTAATTTTACTATTTTAATGCTTGATCACCATTGAAATAAATCCCTTGTCTTGAGGTGAGCTCGAGAGAGAAAATAAGAGATAGAACGTGGAATATAAGAAGCGTGATCTTTTCTCGAGGAAGGGATTCCAAGAGAATGATATACGATTAGGACCGAGAGGTACCTAATCCGCCGCGCTTGTTCAATTTCGAGAAGATAGCTTAAAGGCATTAGAATTGGTTAAATCTATCACCGCTCAATGATGTAGTTAGGTTTCCAATTTCTAGTAGAAGGTTATAGTTTGGAGACGAATATAATCGTAGCATTAACCTCGTGATCAATATCCAAGATAAATGACTCAAATTGCTTAAACCAGTAACAATTATGCTCAAGAGATGACGTTCGGAATGCCTTAGCCTTAGGAATTTACTTTTTATTGACTTTTAAATCATATTTACAAAAACTGAAGTTACGGTAGCAAAGATAGTAGTTTATAGTCCTCAATCATCTAATTTTTAGTAACAAATCCCTCTTCCTTTTTGCAACACTAGTTTTTAATTACTGTTGGACATCTAAAATTGACCTCTATTGACGAAAGTCCCTTTGGTTCGATATCCGGCTCTTTTAAATGAGTCATTATATTACTTGAACGATCACTTACACTTGCGTGTATAGATGGGTCGCAACACCCAACACCCAAATAGATAAAGAATATGAAAAATAAATAAGTGAAACCCAATATGAGACTTCATAAGAAAGTCAGGCCATAATATAAATAAACAATAATATCCAAAATTGAACAAAATACAACTTCAGCCCCAAGATATGATGTCATTAGTAAAGAGCACTAATAATGATAAAGAGTATGGAAATACACAAATCTATCTCTGAACAATAATATAAACACATAATAAAATAAGATGAAGTCTAGGAAGAGGCTTCGATTGGGGAGCTCACCAGTACTTCGAAGTTACCTCAACGAGCACAAACTCAAGCTTTGTGGGTCGCACTTTAACTGGGATCTGCACCAAAAGGGCATAAAAGTAGGAGCGAGTGCGGTCCACTTGTACTCAATAGATATTATAGGCCGACTGAGCAAAGCTGAAAACTAAACAAGTAAAGGATACTATGAGAATACTTCCACCGACATACAAAAAATTTCCTAATGGTGGCTCAAACCGTATCGCCTAACAATTCTACTAGTATGATAACCATATAAGTCTGCACATAAATATATAAAAGAAGGCTAAATATATGATATCAAAACACATAAAATAAATACAAGTTATGCAATACAATGTGATGTCCATGTCATGACCCAAATCCAGTCGCGTGTGGCACCCATACTATCCCTCCAGTGGGAAAACCATCTAACCCCAATTACCCAATACTAATGCTTTACAGTTTTTAAATAAGGAAAGATCAATTCCATTATCAACTAATAATTCAAATAATTCTAGTAGTTAAAATAATGCAGAACAATCAAATTTCTAAAATACCCTGCAGTAACTGAAAGTCATTGTACCAAAATATCTAAGCCAAGATTATCTACAGTACACTCAGAAAACTAAATAACGGAAGTGTCTGTGTCTGAAACAAATGAACAAGAACATAATGTGTGAATACTCATAACTGCTTAAAAGATGAAGCTCACCCTTGAGTCGAAAACTTTCACTGACTATAACTGAGGTCTCATCGGAGCTGCTGGAATATGATCTACACTCAACAAAAAGAAGAGTACATTTAGTATCAGTACAAAACCACTATGTACTGGTAGGGTCATAGTCCAAATCAAAATAATAAATATGAACACATAACAATCAATTTATAAACAAATACAACCATGAACACTTATCATTTATATCTTCACTTAGTCTCTTCTAAATAATAACCAAGTAAATCAGACAAGCCTAAGACAAGTATAAACATTCCACCAAGTTAACACCATGACTAATAATAGTTAACTCAACCTTGCCAAAATTACCTTTTCATTGGACATAAACAAATAATTACATAATTAAAGTGTGGAAATAGCTCGGTCACTCATGGTTCCAAATACAATAGTATTATCAATCGGTGCGCTCAAGAAACCCAAAATATCAACAATAATACAACCCGATCCACTCATGGAATCGTTAAAATCGCCAATACTATGTACACATATGCTATGGTTCTTATAAATGCTAACTATCCATAACCTGCATGGGATGATCTCAGCCCATGTACCTAATAACCTAGACATCTAGTGTCTACCACCCTTATCCCAAACCAAGTGTTATACCACTCTTACTCTAATGTCCCCGCCCTTATAATCCCTGAATTTCACCAATTCTGTGAAGATGACCTTTACCAGTTCATCTCATAATATAAACCCATGTCACAATATGTACAATCATCATACGAGATAATACAACCGCACTTGCACTTTAAAACAAGTCTTTTTCCAATCTCATTTTAGCTAACTAAACAACTTGCAATATTATCCAACAAGTTAACATACACATCATGCATTACAACAAGTAGACAAAGAGGTAGTTAGCATGCACAGATAATCTAAATAGAGTCTTTAACTACAATTCAACCATCACATACCTCAATCAAAGCCTTGTACTTTCTCTAATGAACTTGAGCATTGCCTTTTCTTGCAATCTTAACTTGATTGTGGACTAAAAACAAAAATGTAACCTCCATACAAATAATAATGACCTAACAAATACATGGACTATAACCTAATCCTATAATCCCTAGGCCAAAATCATGATCATTCTCTTATTCTAGGGTTTTTCTATATTCATTTCACTTTAATTCAATCAAATTCATGTTTATAAGAATGGATTCTAATCATAAAACCCATAAATTATCCACCTTTAACTAAAACACAAGGCTTCCACCTTGTTTTCACTAAATTACACTAGAAAATTAGCCTAGGTGAAGTCAAATCCTCCCCCACAATCAAAACCTAGTGATTCTAAGGATAATCTTAAAACACTAGTTAAACGGATGGATTACCTTACCTCAATGAAGGATTCTGAGTGGAAATAGGTTAATTTCACCATAAATCACCTCTCTTAGCTCTGGAATGGAAGTGGAACAAAAAATAACATTTTTAGCCTAATTTATACATTTATCAGCGCGAATTCTGCTATAGCGGGATCTACCTGCTATGGTGGGATTGGCTGATAACATGACCATAGTAGTAGCCTGCTTCCCTCTATAGTAGCTTAGGTGAGGCAGAAAGTCCAACAATCACAGAATTTTGTGATTTTTCAACACACTTTCGGATTTTGACATCTCGAACTATCCCATTTATGTCAATTACGATATTCGGAGTTCTACTAACTCGAATTCACTTCCAAAAGTTTCAATGAACTTCTTAACCGATTAGCTATCATAATATGGTCTAAAATTATATAAACACCAACCTATCCATTATCGAATTTATCTAGACCATACCACACTTGGATTTTATCTAAGACTAGCCTACCTTGAATTTTCTAACACTTTATTCTTAACCTAAATTTTTACATGCTAGATTATACCATAACAATGGAAACACTCATTATAGGATATGATTTAATATCTTATTATCACCTCATATACACCTTCTGAGAAAATGCTTCCACGATAGGACACCATAGGGGGTTCGTAACTCGTATACTATTATAATCTTATAACTCCATCGACCTCGCTGGCATATATCTTGGTCAAGGGTTTTATAAAGTGTCTCATTTTCTTTCAAAATTGGTGTTTCTCTATGGTACTTATTCCATGTATAAGGATGAATGAAATGAGGATGCATACTCATAACCGAAACAATTATCATGTCATGAATCATCTCAATGATATATAAAATGAGCTCAAGTTTCCTCCAATCTCAATAATTCATGAAATAAGCCATCAAATGGAACCACAATAATTAATAGTCATGTAACACATCACTAATATTAATTAAAGCCCCCAATCGACATCAAAATAAAGATAAATGACAAATAATGTTCAAACAAGACCAATACTAGCCTCCACATGGGCATCACAACAATAATAATTTCTCAAGACAATAATTAGATTCACGTAAACCCCCACATGGGCATCACAATAATAATAATCTCTCAAGTCTACAATAATACTCACATAGGCCCCCACATGGGAAATACAATTAAATAACTATCTCAAAATATGATTCTCATGATAAAAATCCCTAACCCATAGCATACTTTACATGAAAGGTTAACTACCCAGCACAGTCTAAAAAAAGTTAAGCCATAACTTACCTTGAAAAACTGACACTCGAGCTTGGAGACTTCATCAACTAGGAGCTTTTCCTTTTCTTGTAGCCTTGGAATGAACCCAATCTATCAAAAGTGTAATATAAACTTCTAAAGGAGTCTAATGATACCCATATTAGCTACTTTTGTGCTGGCTCCAAAAGTATTTCAAAAATTGATCCCAAAGGAGAAAGGGTATAACTGAAATTTTTATTTAATAATCATGTTTCCCATACTCTAAGGATTATAAATATGAAAACTCATTAAATAAATAAGTTAAAATCAAGGTTGAAATCAAAGAAAAACCATGTTCTCACTTTATCAGGTGAATCCCAAAAAATCCTAGCCTAAAATCCAAGTTTTGAAGATGTTTTTTTGACATAATCAATGAATAAGGATAGAAATCATGTTTATAAACTCACCCAAGTCCAATTTGATAAATAATCATCTTTATAATCATCAAAACCTAGAACGTAATGCTTGAAAATGGAATAATGGAATAAAAGAGAAGAAAAAAGATTTTTGTACAACCGACGTCACCTAGGCAGTCATTTGATTACATAAGTGACATCGCTTAGGAGGCTATACTACTGCAAAGGTGGAAGTCACTTGCCATGCAGACGACCACTAAGGCGACCATTTCCCTGCTAAGGCGGTATCGCTAAGGCGATACACCCATCACAAAGGCAATGGTGATGGGTTGGTTAGCTAAGGTAGTCCTTTGGTCTGCCTACATGCTACTAATAAAGCAACCAAATGGACGCTTAGGCGGTTGCACAAGATACCAGCTAAAACATTACAAAGAAAAATTGATTCCAAATGAACCCTCGAGATCCGATCACGAGCAAGTAAAAATAATCTAATAATGCTGCTAGACTAATTTTGACGTTCTGGACTCAATAGAACCATCAAATTTACCAAAAGAGGCCATTATCAATAAGTTAATCCCCCAAAACCCCTTTAGGTTATTTTAACTAGTTTTTCATCTAAGAGGTCAGAACTCTAAATAAAGGCTCAGAACTCAAATCAACCATGCTACTAACCCAAAATTGACATTTTGGATCTAATGAAACTGACAGAATCACCATTCTACGCTAGAATAATAAAAGATTTACCAAAGTTAAATTAATCACTTATAAGGTTACTCAAAACCTCAAACTCACTCAAATTACTCTCAAAAGCTATGGAGACCATGTCAACCCACCCTATATCTCTTAAATAGCATGTAACAACTACGAAAAAGTGCAAAACGGACAAAATATATAAAAAGCTAAAAATCACAACTAGGGTTGTTATAATTTTATACTAATAATGGTCAAGCTCATGGAATTTTTCATTCTACTAGGAGAGTAAAGAAAGGAGATCCTTTATCCCCAGCTTTGTTTATTGTTTCTGCTAAAATGTTGTCTAGAGCTTTGAATGTTCTTTTTCCAAACTATGATTTTTGAAGTTTTGGGACGCCTAAATGGAGTGAGAATATAAATTATCTTGCTTATGTATATGATACCATTATTTTGGTTTATACTAACAAGAACAGTTTGCAGTTGATTATGTAGAGGAAAATATGAAAAGTAATCAGGGGAAAATATTAACAAAGAAAAAGTTTTTTCTATGTTTATTAGAAGACTGTTGGTTCTATTATATAAGAAGTGGAAGACTGCATAGGTTTCATCTAGATGTAAATTTCCTTTCACATATGTAGGATGTCCAATTAGACATGCTAGAAAGAGGCTAAATCATATCTCTGAATTGGTCAAAGAAGTTCAGAATAGGCTATAGGCATGAAAGGGGAAACTATTATCTTTTGGAGGCAAGTATGTTCTAATAAATAGTGTGCTTTAAAGTATACCTATTTATTTTCTGTATACTTTAACTCCTACTAAATGTGTCATTCATAATTTGCAAAGACTCTTTGCTAGTTTTCTATGGAATTTCAAAGTGGTTGGGGGGAATAAACACTGGGTTGCTTGGTTGAATATGTGTTTACCTAAAAAGGAAGGAGACTTGGGTTTTAGATCCAAGTTTGATGTTTCCAAATCCCTTTTTACTAAGTTATGGTGGATTTTTAGGACTAAGAAATTGATGTAGACTAATTATATATAGAACAAATATTGCAAAAGGCACAAATCTCAGATAGTAGAATTGAGAGGGGCTTCAAAGAGTTGGAAGCATATGCTGCCAGGGATAGTATAGACCAAGAAATTTGGTGGAAAACTAAGTATGGCATTCTAGCATCTGGTTACTTAACCTAATTGGATACCTTGCATTACTACCACTTATATCTATTAACAACAACTATGGTACTGAACATATGAGAAAGCTTCGATTAAATGGGAAATGGAATGAAGAGTTATTGTATCAAATATTTCCAGAAGAAGTGTGTCAACATATTTGTAAGGAGCTTGATATGGTAAAAGATTCTAAAGAATTGAATTCTCCCCGGTGGATGGGAAATAGCACCGATAAATTTTTTATTGATAGTTCTTGGGTGATAATTAGACAAAGAGGGGAGGTACATGAAGAGTTTCAACAAATATGGATGAAAGGTTTACTTTTTAAGGTAACCTTTTTCTTTTAGAGACTATGCAAATAGAGATTTCCAATTGGTAAGGTGATAAAAACAATGGGTAATACAGAGGGGATTTTATGGTGTTGCTATGATGCTGAAGTGCCAGAAACATGGGAACATTTGTTTATCAGTTTTTCCATGGCTGTAAGAATATGGAAATTATTTCCAAATGCTGCAGGGGTACAGGGGAATGTCTCACCATTAAAAGATACTATACATAGGTTGTGGAATGTAGATTGTCCTTCAAAGCTAATGCCTTTATATAAGGCTATTCCAGTTTTAATTCTATAACATATATGAAAAGGAAGAAATATTATTTGCCATGGTGGTAAAATGTCTTTTTGGGGTATGGTAATGGATATTAATAGAAATATAACCTTTTTTGCTATGGTTAGATACCCTTGGTTGTTGAATATCCCCTATACTTGGCCACAATTAGTTCATTTCTTTTAACAATATGTTCCTAGAATTGATTGTCAAATTATTTACTGGAAATTACCTAATGGAGTTTTTTTCAATTGTAATTCAGATGGTGCTACTAAAGGTAACCTATGTCCAAGCTTTGGAGCCTTTGTATAAGAGACATTAAAGGAAAGTTCATATATGCAGAAGTAAAAAGGCTAAATGATGGTCTTAATCTACTGGCAGAAGCTACAGCTTTAAGGTTGGGTTTAGAATACTGTATAAACAATCATATTTTACCAGTGGTATGAGAAATAGATTATTTAACCATGAAGAATGTGTTGGATGGTATTTGGGATGTACCCTAGGGTATATCACTGAAAATGAGGAAAATTCTAATGCTAAAACCTAGATCTATTGTGATGGTGGAACACACTTTCAGAGAGGGCAGACTGCTTGCAGATTATATTGCTAACCAAATTTTTTGTTTTGCAGGTTCACAGTTTATAATTTACAATAAAAGATAGGATTTACCAAGGCAAGATAAATTCATATTAGAGATGGATAAGTCATAAATTCCAAACCTTAGGATAAGAAGGTTTTAGAATGGGAATTTTAGGATACACAACTCATAGTATTCTACGCAAAGATGCATGTCAAGGGAAAAATTGATTTACAGGTGATACATCTTTCAGGTAGAAATAGAAGTAAGAGAAGGTTCTAAATGAAAGATTTACCTTGTTATTAGCTTCCTTTTTAGTGGTATTAGCTTTAAGCTCATTCTGCAAGCAAGGGGGGAATAAAGTAAGTTAATTATCTTGAATCTACAGTGCAGCAGATAGAAATAAAGGACTAATTAAGAAGATACTAGTGTTGGGTCTCCTGATGCTTGGTCAATCCGTTTATATACACAAAAAGTAAAATCATATCAGAGATCTTATAGTTAGAGGTGTTTATCATGGAATGAGGGATATATATCAATATCAACAATGAAGCGTACCAGATCTATATCTATTGAGTGGAAGAAGTTTTCAATGGAGTTGAATTACATGGCATTTATGAGAGATTTGAAATGCCTTTATGGAATCTACCTAAACTCATGTTGCTTGTACCTGTGCATAGTATTAACTTGGTATTCATTTATTTCTTCCTCATCATCAATGTCTCTTAAGCTATTCATCCAGCTCATTGACACTGTTGAGGATGAAGAAAATGACACATGGGTGTTTACTTTCCTAAAAGTTGAATCTGTCTAGATCCTTCTTTTTATTTTCTTTAATATTTAGCTTTTCATTTTCTATATCTTTTTATTTTTATTTGGAAGGATTTTGTTTAGGCCAAGCCTGTTGTTGGGCTTTAGCCATTTTTGTACAGGTTTGATTTATTAACAAAAAGGCCTATGGATAACTTTAATTATAAAAAAGTCCAAAAAAAATATGGAAGCCTCAGGACCTGAGCCAAAGGTCCCCTTATCCCAAAATCCACATTCTAGAGCTAACGAAACTGTCGAAATTCTCATCTGAGTCTGTTTATTTAAAGTTTTATCCAAAGACTAATTTCTACATTTTAAAGCTCCAAAATAGGAAAACTAACATAAAAACCAAATGAACTGCCTGAAACCAAAATACTGGTCCCAGCAAGTCACAAATGACTTGGGGGAGCAAAAGAAATGCTCTAAATGTAGAAAAAACACAAAAAAGAGGGAAATGTCCTGGAGGGACATTACATGATTGATCTTCTTCGTTCCATGAATGATTACTTTTTACATCTTTCTTGATATTTATAAATTCATGTCTTTGTTGTAGAAATTTACTTGTATGATAAGCTTTCTGAAATCTTGTCAAATTATTTTTCTATTGGCGAATCATTGGCTGTATAATTTAAGATTTATTTAGATAACCCAAGTAAATTTCAATATCCTCTTAATTTCACCTTGCATCTTGATTTATATGAATGTAGTATCATCCACCTTCTTGACTTTGTACTTTGATCACTCTGAATATGGACCTTTTTGTGATCTTGAGACTTCTGACATATCTTTCACCATAGATTATGGACCTTCCTTAAATAACAAATGGATCTTGATCTTTTCCCTTTGTAGAATATTTTCCTTCCATAGAAACATAATAAATATTCTTTCCATGATTCGTTTACCTTGATTTGTGCATGTATTTTTCTTTCGTATCTTCTCTCATAATATCTTTGTTTCAATATTTGTTTATATATTCACCAAATCCTTCTTCATCAAATAACCCATGATTTGGGTAAATCTTTTTCCATTGAATCTTTTCCATAACATCTTCTTTCCATATTTGTTTAGATCTTTACAAACTCTTCTTCATCAAATAAACCTGTGCCAAAAATAAATTTACGTTTGTTATATCAAATTAACAGGTGCAACCTTGGACCTAACACACTGATGCAAGTTCGAGAAGTACTTAATACATGAAAGAATTTCAACTTGACATCAAAAGTTTGGAGTGTTTCAAGAGAATATGGAATCAATGAACCAATAAACAAATTGCTTAACATTATGTTTTAGGGTCATTGATATCACCCAAATGACACCTCTAAACAAAGCGTAAAGCGGTCATTGATCAAATATAGAACCCAACTAGGTTGGGGTTGATCCAACATGGAATAGGTTTAATATCAATCAATGCGTCTATCGAAGAAATCAATAACAATCCCTAGTAAAAGAGGGGGATTTGTAAATAAATAATTCAGTAGTAACAATTGTTGATTTGTAATCAATATGAGAAAAGCACAAGGATAATGTTCCCTAATAACTTCATGACTCGGTAGGTTCTTCATACTTTGTAACTCCTCTCGGTGTTCGAAATGCAGAATCAATAGGTTATGTATACTTAGAACAGCTTTATGCTCTTGTCTAAGTAGTAACCCCAAGTAAGTTTTCTTTTCTCCTAAGCCTGCATTACTAACCCCTATCTTGGATCCCAGATAGCCATCTTGTACTATTGGCTCAAGCTATTAAGTGGAGGTTGATAGCTCCAATTATCTATTGTTTATTCTCTTCTTCCCATCCGTATTCATCCTTTCATCTAGAATACAGATTAGGTGAGTTCTAACATTGTGCACCGTCAAAAATCATTCAAACCTAAAAATACAACAAATACATATGAACACTAGTTGAAGATTACTCCGTATTATGAATCCTAGTTTGTTAATCCATCATTGTTCCCACAACCCTAGTTGTGGTGTTTAGATACTCATAATTGAAAGAATACAAGAAGAAATCTTATACGAAAGCATAATTTTCTAACATACTATAATAATATGAAAAACTCCAAGATCTCACTTTGAATTAATATAAAAGAAATTGATGTTTGTACTTGCAAAATCAATAATATGTCTTGAAAGTAATAATAGAATGTAACGTAATACAATAAAGTGAATAAGAGTATTTATAGATAAAATAAAACTTGTCCTAAACAAAACAGGAAATTTGAGTCGGTCATGTTAGACGAAAGGAATGTACAGTTGTGGTTAGATACCACGATCGTCCTTTGGTGCTCGTGGTCTGATCATAGACTTTATGCTCTTCAGGTTTTTAGTAGTGCGGCCCTCAGTATGGCTACGTGAAATCTTCTCATGATTGTACCATGTGGTCATCTGATCATCATACACTTCAACTCATGCAGACTTCACTTCTGGCCTTTAATCCCACGACCTCATGATAGCCACATCTAGGTACGGTCATGAGATCTTATCGTTTGATCTTCTTTATACTTAGCTCCTGCAGGCATGTTTCTAGGAGGTCCTTCTCACGATCAGGTGGTATAATCATATGATCCATGAACGATCGTGGGAGCTTCCATCTAATCACCATGTTTTGTCCAAAATCCAGCACTCCACTCTTCGGACCTGTTTGACCTGCAAACACCTAAAAACTCATTATATCCACATAGAAAGACCCTTATACTTAAAAATATTCACCATTTTAAGCATCTCAAGGGTTGTAATTTCACGGCACATCAACACCCTCAACTTAGACCATTTACATGTCCTCAGTTAAACAAAAACACTATACTATCATGACGCTTAACTACGACAAAAAACAAGAAAACTATGCCAGTCAAATTTTTACAAAACTATTTACAACATACATCAACAAATCACAGTTCAACACCCTCCAACCTCAGCAAACTCAACACGTACTGTATATACACAAACCATTAACTATTACACTATGTGACTAAGAAATGGCATCACATTATTAGTAGATAACCCTACACTTAAACAAATTACATTACCCAAACAAGCAGCAACTAAAATACAACCCTTATTCCCCTCACATTAAAGAAATCCCACACTCAGTGTATGTAATGAATATCACAAATCGAGACTACATTAAATTTCTCAGTCTTACAAAGAAGTCAGGCCGTGTGGGTTTGATACCATAGGCTCGCCCTTATTTTCTATGCCTCAGCTTTCAGACAACTAGATTAGGATCACTATAGGACTTTTATGGGCTTGCAATGTAGGCTCAGGGATAGGTATGGTACATATGGGTATAGTGACTAACCCTCCTTGAAACTATACTATTTTCAGCTTTCAGTTTCTTTCTACCTTTTTTTATTCCTTCCCCTTTTCAACCTTTTTAATATTTCGGACCCCGGGTACGATTTTATTTTTGTAGTTCTCTTTTCTCTTGCTTTTCTTTTCTTTTCAAACTTTTTCTTTTTTTTTTTCTTTTTCTCATCACACCGCACCTGAGTCCCTTTTTCCTTTCACTACAATTTCTTCATACCTAATCTTTTACATACCCCTACGATAACCACCCTCAACTTAGGCGATTTGCCTGAGTTAAGTTGCATAGTGTCCAAGGAGGGACCAGGGCCAAAGCAGGTTCATTGTGAAAATTGGGAAGGTGAATAGGGTAGTTCAAAGAAAAGGTCTATTTAAGCTCAAATTCGTGTTCAAGGGATATCACCTTTATTTGATAGGCTTATTAGGCATTTAGTAGACTATTTCAAAAATGGTCTATGATCCTTTGCTAACCTTCTATCCTGCGACTTCAGCGAGACTAACCAGGCAAGTTCTAGATCACACACACACGCCGACTAGCCAAATTCTCACACACTCTTGGCACAGGGCTATTATATCAGCCACTTCCTATTCGGTTAATACAAAGTCAGGACAGGTTGTCACACTCATAATTTTAATGCTACGTCGAGATACAAACATTGGTTACAGTTCAAGTAAGCACACGACACAACACATAAAAACAAAAATTTCAGCGGGATGTCATTTAAATCATTCAAAAACAATTTGCATGCTCTTTTTCTTTTGACTACACTAAGTTTTCTCATTTTTCTCTATGTTATACACAAAACACAAAATAACACAAAAACAATAATAAAATTAATTAAACATGTAGATTCTAATTAAGATAGCGTAGACTAGGGAAAATAAACACGACAACAAAACCCTTGGATATGTTACACCCCCACCATAAACTTCAAAATCATACAATGGCCCCATTACACGAAAACATAGAAAATATAATAACTAGGGTAAGAGATATACCTGTGGTGAACTAAACACCTAGCATACTTTGCTCAATCAATGTCCAAGATGGGACCCCTTCATCAGCATCTCCTCTCATGGCCTCGACTATGGTCGGGGAACTCTTTGATATGTGGGCACCAATGGCAGCGGGGGTACACAATGATGTAACGCGGGCGGACTCCGCACCCCCATCACTCCAGGATACCACCTTCATAGTCAGTCCAATCTCAACACCCTCTGGAATTACTGTTTCAGAGGTCTTTGCACAGTCTTTTGCTCTCTTATTCTTTTTCTTACTCTTCTCACCACTTCTCTTCTTTCTCGGGGTTGCAAATCATCGCTCGTCTCCTCAGCATCATAATCATCACCCCTAACTACTGGGGACTCTATGTATAAATCAGGGACTAGGGTGTCCATATCCACTGTTAGATGTGCCAAGGATGGCATGGGGAGATATGAAAGAAGAGCAATTGGGACTATCCACTCAGTCAACTCCATGACTTATTCCTTCAATGTGTCCAAGTAAATAGTAATCGCACTCTTATCTAGAGCCTGGACCTCAGTAATCTTAGCCATTATCCAACTCTTGAATCTATAAAAGAGGGTCTGAACTACCTGCACTACTGTCTTAATCTCATTGGCTATGTAGGGCCTTACTTATATCTCAAACTTTCACAGTCAAGCATCATACAAAAGTTGAATCCTCATAATCTGCTCCAACTGAGTAGTCAAAATCAAGGTGTATCCAGCTAGAGCATATGGATGGACACCTAAAGGTGTTATGGCCCGCTGCAAAAAAAATAATGTGGCACTGGCTGCAGCTGCCAGTATCTCACTATTTGGGGCACCCCCCGTAACCTCTAGTGGTAAATCTGGAAGAGGTCCCCCTATATGGAGCCATCTGGTTCCACAAATCTGCCATCATTATTAGCTACTAAAATTTATCAACTGTCGGGATGGACAACACACTTGAATCCTATAGTAGTTGTGTGATCAAGAATGGGAACGACAAAGTGGTGTTGAACTGTAGCACCTGATCCTGAATCTCCTCCGTAATAATGTGTGGGATATTTACCTCTAATTTTCTACAAAAGCAACTACCAGGCCTCCATTGGTTGCACCCAATGTATTATTATTGACCGTGAGTGCGATACGATGCCTCATAAGTGACCACGAAGCCTTGATAGTAAACTTTAGTGTAAGCTTGTATATGGTTTCCCCATTAACCCATGGTGCATTTTCTCCAGCTTCTGCAATATGCTCCACCAACCACTTGCAATGCATGACCTTGTCATCTACGGTCAACTTTTTCACCCTTTTTAAGTCATTTATTTGGAAATCATATTCTAGAGTCTCCTCAAATGGTACAAAATTATTTCTAAACAAGAACTTAGAGATTTCGTTGATGGAGATATCAACTTCTTTACCCCGCATAATCACCATATCCAATTAGGGTTGCTTCTTTATATCATTGTCCCTTTCGAAGGGAGTCATGTTCTTCAATGAAGTGGCATAGTTTGCATAGAATTCCCTCACGAGCTCTGGCACATATATACAAAGTGGTCGAGTAATCCACCTGAAGTTGTATTTTTTAAACATCCGGACCACCTCGGTACTTTCTATAATGACTAAAGCAATATGTGGGGTTCCTCTTGGATTCTCCTCTTTTTGTTTCCATTGTACTTTAAGGACTCCCCGTCAGTATAGTAATCTATGGAGTTTGGCACACTCTATCGTCTTGAATAAGTACCCCTTTGAAGTGGGGCAACAGTATCACCCTCAGAGGATTCAGGGTTGGATGCTTCCTCCTCCTTTGAGGAACTTATCTCCTCAGCAGTAGCATCATGCTCACCCCCAATTTTTGTATGTCTTGACCTCCATCCTCATATTGGGTAAGGTTTATGAGGGTATCTTTGGGCACTAAATCCATAAATATAGTAGTGTTTTTGCCTTTTCAATTACCTTACTCTTTGCTCTAGTGGTCCGAGGCGAGGATTGATCAGCAGAAATACTAGTGGAAAGATTTACCTCAGGCCCACTTGAGCTTACGGACTAACTCTCTAAGGTTTGAGGTATGTCTTTGGGTGTCCGCTTCATGGAGATGTTCTTCTTCAGCTTGTTCTATGACTTGGGTGCCATTGTACAAGTTTGCTTTTCAAATTAAAGCACATGAAGAGTGGATGAGTTTAAAAATTTAGAGTAGCTTGAACACATGAATCAGAGGTAGAATTTTCTTACTTTTTTGCTCTTATGATAGATTAAAGTTGCATGAGTTAGAGTTTGAATGAGTGGAAATTAATATTGGGTCTCAAGCATAGGGTATTAGGGCTAAATTAGAAGTTGAGTCAGGTTGGGTTGGGTTTAAGTTGTCAATAAATAGCTGGACCTAACAAATGACTTAGTCCGACGACTGTGGAATCTTACCATAGTTGTAACTTCTGCTTGTATCATGAGGTTATAAGAAGACTTATCTAGGAACCTATGAGTCTAAAGAATGATCTGGAATCTAACCACAGTTGTTCCTTAAGATCGTAGGTTCGATGTCCTAAATATTGGTGTTTAGGAGTTAAATCAGACTATTAGCACCACCATCATGACATCTAGGTGCGATTGTGATGACCAATCGTAGGATAACTCTTAAATTTCATCCCTCTTAACTTTAGTGGATTGTGTGCAGACGACTAAACCTACAATCGTGGGATCTTGCCACTACAGTGTAATCCTTTTGTAGGTTCAGTGTTTGTTGCAGTTCTGAAGTTTGTTTTATGCTCCACCCTATACAACTAACACACATTACCCTATAAACATAATATGTACAAAATCATGGGTTACCTCCCAAGAAGCACTTGATTTAACATTGCGCACGACATGGCTAAGTTGGTTACTCATACTTCACTAATAAGCCCATGGGTTGCCTCCCATAAAGTGCCTGATTTAATGTTTCGGCACTACTTAGGTATGCTTGATAACTCAAGAATCATCTAAATCCATATCACATACTACTTCCACTTCATCAATGGATCTAAGATAGTGTTTCACCCTTTGGCCATTTACCTCAAACTTCGGGCCTTTTTTATTTCTAGCTCAACTGCACCATAAGGGAACACACTTGTCACTTTGTACGGCTATCTCCACTTGGACTTTAACTTAGCTAGAAATAACTTCAGCTTCGACTTAAAGAGCAATACCATATTGCCTATGGAAAATTATCTTTTCACGATTTTGCGATCATGGTATAGCTTCATCTTCTCCTTGTACAACACTGAATGTTCATAGGTGCGGAGACAGAATTCATCTATTTTATTTAGCTGCTTGAGTCTCAATTTGGCCATATCACTACACTCAAGATTTAGTTTCTTCAAAGCCCACAATTCCTTATGCTCAAGCTCAACAGTTCAGTGGCATGCTTTACCATACACAAGCAGATATGGGGGTGTACCAATAGGGGTCTTGAACGCTGTTCGGTAGGCCCATAGTGCATCATCTAACTTTCTCGTCCAACCCGTCCTATTGGTATTCACAGTCTTCCCAAAATGGACTTGATCTCACAATTTAAGACCTCAACTTGCCCGCCTGTCTGAGAATGGTAAAGCATTTCCACCTTATGTTTCACACAATATTTCTCAAGCAAGGCTTTGAATAGATGATTGTAAAAATGCGAACCTCCATCACTAATAATCACCTAGGAGTGCCGAATCTAGATAATATATTCCTCTTCAGAATGTTGTGTTACTCTTCCCTTCGTTGTTTGGAAGCACAACTGCCTCTACCCATTTTGAAACATAGGCAACAGCCACCAAAATATATTTCATACCATGTGAACTCACAAAAGGGACCATGAAGTCAATGCCCCATACATCAACAACTCAAGCTCCAGAATAGTGGTCATGGGAAACTCTTGCCTTCGCGAGATGCTTCGTTGACTTTGGCATTGGTCACATGCATTGGCATAGTCGTGTGCATCTTTGTAAATGGTGGGCCAATAGTACCCTTATTGTAAGATCTTGAGCGTAGTCCATGCACCACTATGATGACCCCCAACTGGAGAAGAATGACATGCCTTTAAAATGCTCATCATCTCAGCTTCAGGAACATATCTCCATATCACTCCATTGGCACAACTTCTGAATAAGTATGGCTCATCCTAGAATAACTTTCTCACATCATATCTTTTATTGCTGAAATGAAAAGTCTTCAGGAACCACATCACTCACCAAATAATTTGTAAAATCTTCATACCATAGAATTAAATCCTATGATGTGGCTAGTAGATACTCATCAGGGAAAGTATCATCGATCTCGAGCTCATCTTTCAGCTTCAGCATGGCCTCTTCTTTAAGGTATGATAAGCGGTCAACCACTTGATTTTCAGTCCCCTTTTGGTCCTTAACCTCAAAGTTAAATTCTTGCAACAAAAGTACCTAACGAATAAACCTCTGCTTCGCATCCTTCTTTTCCATAAGGTACATAAGTGATGTGTGGTCAGTATTCATAATGCCTTTTGTGCCAAGCAAATAAGAATGAAATTTCTCAAAAGAAAACATCACAGCAAGCAACTCTTATTCAGTCACAGTGTAATTTTTCTGTGCAGGGTTAAGTGTTTTGCTAGCATAGTAGATGGGATGTAAAATCTTCTATCGCCTTTAGCCTCGGACTACACCTAGCACTACACCGCTAGCATCACACAACCTCAATGGCAAGGACCAGTCCGGAGAGATAATGATAGAGGCTGAAATCAACTTGTCTTTTAGGCACTCAAATGATTTTCGATATGCATCATCAAACACAAATTTCACCTCCTTCTCCAACATCTTACACAAAGGATTTGCAATTTTAGAAAAGTCCTTGATGAATCTTCTATAAAAACTCGTATGGCCTAAAAAGCTATGAATACCCTTCACAAAAATTGGTGGAGGCAACTTTTCAATCACCTCAATCTTTGTATTGTCGCCTTCAATCCCCTTCTTTGAAATCTTGTGACCAAGTACTATTTCTTCTTTAACCATGAAGTGACACTTATCCCAATTTAGGACGAACTTACGCTCCTCACATCTCCTTAGAACATTGGTGATATATGCCAAACAATCTTCAAAAGAGTCTCTAATAACTGAGAAGTCAACCAAGAACACCTCTATAGTGTCCTCAACCATGTCAAAAAAAATCGCAATCATGCAGTGTTGAAAAGTTGTGGGTGCATTACATAAACCAAAGGGCATTCTCTTGAATACGAGCGTCCTATATGGAAAAGTGAAAGTGGTCTTCTCTTGGTCTTCGGGGAGAAATAGAAATTTGATTATATCCTGAGTATCCATCAATAAAACAATACCAACCTCTACCAGCAAGTCGGTCTAATATCTGATCCATAAATGGCATGGGGAAGCGATCTTTCTAAGTCCAAGAGTTTAGCTTCCTATAGTCCATGCACACATGCCAACCTGTGATTGGCCTCATCAGAATAACTTTATTCTTTTCATTTTGAACCATAGTGATTCCACCCATTTTCAACACACATTAAACTGGGCTTACCAACTTGCTATCTTAAATCGAATAAACCAAACCCACATCTAATAACTTGATGATTTCTTTCTTCACCACCTCTTTCATAGGTTGATTCAATATCTGTTGATGCTCAATACTAGGCACACAATCTGGCTCAAGTTGGATTTTGTGTGGGCAAATTCTAGGCAGAATCCCAATGATATTAGCAATGAATGAGCCAATGGTCCTTTTAAACCTCTTCAAAACAGAAACAAAAGCCTCAACTTGCCAATCTACTAAATCAGCTGCAATAATAACTGATGGAATTGTTGGCTCCCCAAAATACATAACGAAGATGGGATGGAAGAGCTTTGACTCTAAACCTGGAAGCTCCTCAATAGAAGGCAGAGCTGGTGGGGTCACTCTGTTCTTCAAATCAAGATCTAACTTTTTTGGTGCATGATTATATGAACCCCTACCCTCAAGTGCACTCACCATCTCATTATAACTTTAAATATCATCACCCTCGAAATTCATGATTGCTGCTACAAGGGCATCAACTCCTAGCCTCACCTCAATGGGAGCTATCAAATCATCCTCATCGACTGTTTCAATCATAAAAATCACCTGCATATCCTTTGGTTGCTTTATGGACTGGAATACATTAATGGTAACCTATTCACTATTTAACCAAAACTTCGTTTACCCAATCTTCATATCAACCAATGAATGGCCAGTCACGAGGAATGGTCTGTCCAAAATAATGGAAACCTCAAAGACAACCTCATAGTCAAGGATGATAAAATCAACTGGAAAGATAAAGGATGTAACCCTTACAAAAACATCACTTAAGATTCCCACCAGCTTCATCACAATACTGTCCGCCATTTTTATAAACTCCTCACATCCAGGTCACACAAAGTTTTTTCAAAGTTGAAACACCCTATAGTGTATCGAATTGTGAATGCTTTCGGGTCTTCCTTCTTCTCAACAAAAGATCTAGAGTCGATTGCACTATAATAGTGCACATTATCAATAGGGTCAAAACTCACCGTCATCTTCTTAGTCACCAAATCCTTCATAAACTTAGCATAACCTTGCATTTGTTCAAGTGCCTCAACTAGAGGGAAATTCACTATCAACTCCTTCAGCATAGAAATTAACTTTTGGTACTTCCCCTCTTCGACTTTCTTTTTTAGTCTTTGCAGAAAAGAATGAGAAGGTAGTGGAATTGGGGTCAATACTTACAAGACCTCCTTCTCCTTCCCCTTTCCTGCCTTAACCTCATGATTGTCAACTTGAGGCTTTTCAGGCACATTCTCATTCACAACCACTTTTTCAGAGTCGACAACTTTCTCATCATCTACTATCACTGGCTCTACCATATCATCAACAATCACGAGCATAGGAGGATCAGCGGTCATCTTACAACTTTGAATAGTAATAGCCAAGCAATGATCATCATTCTTTGGATTTTGGATGGTGTTGCTTGGGAGTGTACCTTGTTGACTCTTATTCAATGCTGTAAGAATCTAACCAAACTGTCGCTCAAGTTGTTTGATGGTTGTAGCATGTGATTCAACTTATTGATTCATACTTAAAATATCCGCCTTAATCTTTTTAAGGAAATCTTCCATTTTTTCTACCCCTTTCACAATCTTTGCACGCATGTCTTCCATCCTTGAGTTGCTTGAACCAGTATCATGGTTCCCAGGTGGAATATAAAGGCCACTCTTATCCTTGTAGTCATCATTTCTCCTCCAATCACCATCTCGATCCCTATCTCTATCTCTATACCCAGACTTATTAAAATTATTATCTCCTTAGTAATTCTGACCTTGATTCCCTTATCGAGAGTTCCAATTGTCTTAGTTAGACCCTTGGCCCTAGGCTCGAAAACTCGCTAACTCTCGGTCTAGATATTTTGCCTCCTCTTTAGAATCCAAATTTTTATACCTGGGTGCCTTGCCTTGTAAACTGACTACATGTAATTTTTTGCTCCGACTGCTGCAAATTGTTTAGTGGATAACCTAAGTTCAGTCCTCAATTAAGCCACCTCTTAGGCTAGTTTTTCATCTTGTGCTTTCTGTTTTGTGAATGCTCCAATTGTATATGTACCTACAGGTCTATCTTTATCCCGAGTATGCCAGCGTCAGTTAATTTTTGTGATCCTCTCTAGAATCTCAGAAGCATGCTCTGAATGCAGACTCATGAATGCTCACCAGTGATAGTGTCTACTACAGCCTTGGTATTAGAATTTAAGGCTATATAGAAGATCTCAAGCAAGTTTCTACCAGTCATCCTATGGTTTGGAACACTCTGCAGCTTCTTCTTGAACCTCAGCCATATCTCATACAATGCCTCCGAATGCAACTCTCTGAAATTGTATCTCTCATCCTTCAACGATAACATTCTGGAAGGTGGGAAAATCTTTCCAAGAACTGATTCTATAATTCATTCCAAGTAGTGATTGATCCCTGTGGTAGCTCTGCTAGCCATAGTATGGCATCTCCCATTAAGCAGAATGGAAAGAGAAACAGTTTGATTACTTCTTGGGTCACTCCAGGCAGATTGTAAGATGCATAAATCCCAACAAAATTCATTATATGCATATTTACGTCATCAATGGGAAGGCTTGCGAACACCCCTTTCAAGTTTAACAAGTGAATCATGGCACTCGTGATATCAAACTTTGTCCCAGGAGGTAATTTTGGTGGAATGATAGCACCAACTTCTACCGGCTCCAAATAGTCCAAATCCTCCCCCGGATCCTTATATTGAGGCAAATACTATTGTAGAGGTTCTTGTGGAGGATGTTATCCCTTATGCATTCTCTGTCTCTCTCGATTATCAAGTGTAGCTAGACAGTTTACCTCATCCTATCTACCCCTTTCTTCCCTTGTTTCCTGTCTGACAGCATCTTGTCTAGCATTCTCCTTAGTCATAAACCGAGCCGTGATCCGTTCTACAATCTCTTAACCCCCGTGCTTATGTAGTGCCTGATATAGGAGTGTTGGATCACTGTGAACGCCCTCAAGTAGGGATGCAGGATTATTTTAGGGCACTAAAAATAACAAAAAAGTAAAATCAGAAAATAGCAACCAATAACCCCAACAAACACAATCAAATCAACTCCGTAACCATATTCCTCGGCAATGGTGCGAAAATGTGATATCACCTAAATTACACCTATAAACAAAGCATAAAGCCATAGTTTATCAAAGATAGAACCCAACTACATTGGGCTCAATCCCACAGGGAATAGGTCGAATATCAATCACTACGTCTGTCGAAGCAATCAATAACAATCTTTAGTAAAAGAGGGGGATTTGAAAATAAATAATTCAATAGTAAAAATTGTTGATTTGTTGGATTTGTAATCAATGTGAGAAAAGCACTAGGACTGTATTCTTCAATAACTTCATGATTCTGTTGGTTCTTTGTACTTTATAACTCCTTCCGGTGTTGGGAATGCAGATCAATAGGTTAAGTATACTTGGAACAGCTTTACGCTTTTGTCTAAGCAGTATCTTCAAGTAAGTTTTCTCTTCTCTAGAACCTACGTTACTAACTCCTATCTTGGTTCCCAGATAGCTATCTCGTATTATCGGCTCAAGCTATTAAGTGGAGGTTTATAGCTTGAAGTCTTTGTTTTTTATTCCCTTCTTCCCATCCATATTCATTCTTTCATCCAGAATACAGATTAGGCAAGTTCTAACATTGCGCACCATCTAAAATCATTCAAACTTGAGAAAACAAGCAATACATGTGAACACTGATTGAAGATTACTCTGTACTATGAATCCTACTATGTAAATCTATCATGGTTCCCACAACCCTTGTTGAGGTGTTTAGCTACTCATAATTGCAAGAATACAAGAATAAATCTAATATTAAAGAATAATTTTCGAACTTACAATAAGAATATGAAAAACTCCAAGATTTCACTTTGAATTAAAACCCTAGAAATCGATGTTTGTACTTGCAAAACCAATGAGATGTCATAAAAGTAATAATAGAATGTAACATAATACAATAAAGTGAATAAGAGTATTTATAGACAAAATAAAACCTATCCTAAACAAAACAGAAAATCTGAGTTGGTCATGTCGGACGAGAGAAAGGTACGATCATTGTTAGATTCCATGGTCATCCTTTGGTGCTCAACAAGATTTTATATTCAAATTATCAATTTCAATGTTTGTTTGCCAAAATGAACGCTAAAGGATGTAATCAGTAAGTAGATGTACTTGGGGTTATGCCTTCTTAAGAGTGATTATAAGTATGGGTAAGTGATTATAGTCATGACAAGGCTTGGTCTTAGGTATTGGAGGTAATCTTTCAATCTACCACCAAATTTTGTAAGGGTTTCTTTTAAACACCCAAATATATACAATACCAAGCAACCATTAGCCTCAAATTAGTTAGTCTATTTCTAGCACTTGATATTAAATGAAAACTTCTCAAGTCTTTGTCAACTAAATCTCTCCACCCTTGCCATCTCTTTGAAGCAAGACAAGGGATCTAAGCATGAATGGAGTTTGCAACCTCAATTCTTAAGTTGAAGCATAGAGATTTAGCTAAAATAGTAACACCCAATCGAATATAAAACTAAATAATCACTAATCACACAATAATCCACACTCAATAATGCATAATCCCACACTTTAAAAATTAGCTACTCATACCAAGATAAAAAGGAAATATACCTATATTCTCATTCAAAGTTGTCTTGGAATCCAAGTGTTTCCAAAGAAAAATCCAAATTCGCAAGTAAGAATTAGTAATAAGCAACTAAAAATCCCAATTAGGGCTCAATTACAAGCTTTGGCTTCAAAGAATGACAAAGATCGGGTTCCAATTGGCCTTAAAGGCTTAAATAACTTCAGCATAAATGGGCCTCAAAATTACAGAATTGTCGCCGCATCCAATTCGGCTGAGTGGTACACTATCGCCGATGGGATTGGTGATGCACCGAATTGCCCAAGTCTCTCTGTTTTGAATTTAAATTTTAGCTTCAGTGATTGGCAGCTGTTACATTTGACGATAGACTTTCACCTCGCCAATTGGTTCGGCGATGCGTCGAATTATCACTCTCATCGTTGTTTTGTCAAAAGTTAACCTAGCCCTAACTATTGGAATTAGCAATGAAACCACCATTTTGGCAATACGCAGAAGGGTTTGGCAATCCACTAATTGTCCCTTGTGATGCTCTTGTGCATTTTTAGCTACAATCTTTCATCCTTTTACTTCTTTTTGCTATTTCAACCACTTCTTGGCCTTAACCTTGAAATTAAAAGAAATGAACATTAAAACGCATTCAAATTAGCATTGAGGACATGATTTCTTACAATGTTTAGGCTAAATGAGTCGTAATTTGTTGACTCATCAACACCCCTAACTTACATCGTCCTTGAGTAAAACAATACACACACAACAAAATCAACAATGCCTACAAATGGTACTAATAGGGAGATTAGACACATGCTTCTTTTATGAAAACACTTTGCCCTATGAATTTTGAAAACAGTGGCACAAGTCTCACCTATCAAACAATCATATTAAGAATGACAGCCTCAAATGTTGACTAAATGCTACCATACCTCGCACGTTCTTATAGTCTATAACCAAGATCAACGAGTGAACATGTAATGCAATCAAGTACCCTCACACAAAAAAGTCCTTTCCCACAAATCGTCAGTAAAACAAAGGACTATCACGAATCACTCACACATAAAAAGATAATTATGCACATGAGAACCATGCCATAGGCTTGCCCATAAGGTCCATTTCACCACATACAAGCGTGCTACTTTGGAGATTATTAAGGTCTTGCTTCGGCTTGTAATATAGGCATCGGGCATGGCAGGGAAGGTTAAGGTTATAGTTACTCTACCTTCTCAAAGCATCTAAGGAGAACTTAATTACACTTATTTCCCAAAGCATAAGTCTAAAATCATTCTAAGGACCAATTCTCAAAGGTTTTCAAGCTATATTCCCCCTTCTATCCCTTCAACATAACAACTTCTTATTAATACATTAACACAATTTACATTCTTTTTCAAATCTTTTCATAAGTTTTTCCTCTTTTTTTAACTATTCACAAAGAATACTAAGATAACTAGGAGTGATGGAACTGATTGGTCCTCAAATTCATGAACTTTTTCTTACAATTTTCCACCGAGATCACTACCACCCCCAACTTATGCTTTTGGCCAAAGTTGGTTTTTGGTCTCACCTAAACATTTCAAAAATGGTTAGGTTCAAAAGAGGGGGCTTTAAAAAATATATTTCGGTTTGTAATAAGGTTATCCAAGAAAAAGGGGTCTAAGGCTCGAATTTGGGAAAAAATTACTCGCTCAACTCATAATGGGGTAGCTATTTTGGTAAAATTAAAGGTTCACTCTCGATTAATGGCCTAAGATCACTTCTGCAATATCGTACACTCTTTGCTTTAGAGATAGAGCAATTGGGAAAGTTCTAGTTGAACTCAATGAGCAAGATCAAGATGAATTCTCACCCACACACGTCACTCAATCACATACTCGAAGCACTCATCCTCAATTGATGTACCACATTCATAGCATATATTTAGAAAGCTACTCAAGTAGTCAAAATAATATGCAGGCATTCACAAATGATAAGCGCCTAACTAGTTAAACTAAGCCAAAGAAATTTTTTGAAAAGGGGCACATTTTGAAAAATGGACCAATGCACAACAATTTATCATTTTTAAGAGTTGAGCATGTTAACATCTCCCAAGAGTACTATCTGAGTCAAAGTGTTCTATTGCTAGTACGCTTTTCTCTTAAGTATGCATGCAAAAAAGAATTTTATTTGAAACAAATTACAAGCTACAAAGATAAAAATAAAAAGTAAAGAAATAAAACTGAAGCATCACACACCACACACTCAAATATTACAAACCAAATGAAATAACAAAATAATATCCAAATCACAGTCATCACCATACACCAAAATAAATATCCAGATTCATCCCGAGCAATATATCAAAAGAACCAAGTATTAAGAGCCAAATATAACAGATCCAATATAAACACCCACCCCCTAACTCAAAAAAATGTGCATTGTCCTTAATGCGATAGGACTAGAATAAGTATAGGAGAGTGAGAGTAAGGGTCCCCTTGAACATGACTAAGTCTGAGGTGGTAACTGGCTAATAGAAGTGGCCACTGTCTGGGAATTAATGCCCGAATCAACTCCAAGTGTCTCCTGAGGGATTGGATCTTGTACAGTATCCTCGATCTCTATGGCGATAGATGAACTAAAGTTCCCAGTCTGTGTCATCTCAACCATCGACCTCTCTAATATGGTAGCAATTATGGAATCATCTGTCTTCTGCCTATCAGCATGCTCATCAACCTATATAGCAACCTGAGACTCGACCTGTAACCCAATCTAGACCTGCTCCTCAAAATAACCCTCTATCTCGACATCATCAATAAATTCATCTGAAGCACGGTCATTTTATCTACCTCCTCCACCTCTATAGCTGGGTTATCCACTCAAACAAAGACAGAAACTGCAGCTGGAGTAGGTATCTCAGATGAAGTTTCTGTAAATATGTCAAATCAGGGCAATAGAGCTCATCCACATGCTTCTGAAGGGAATCTAGCTCATCATACATACTAGTCATAATGTCATTAGGAATCATAGCCCGTGTAGTACTCAACTCGTCCAGCTTAGTGCCATAAATTTTAGGGTATCCTGGATGCCCCACAACTTATCGTGTAAGGGGGCTATTATAACTTGCACCACATCAGCAATCAATAGAGGAATCTCTCTCTCCAACTTGTATGACCTTGTATCACCAGAATAGGCCAACTACCTCATTCGAACAATGCCAGTCTGAGCTAGCGGAGCCCTTAATGCCCTCGGAGTAAAGGATGGGCGAGGTCTAGAAATTGTAGGTCTGGGCAGCTGAGAAGAGGGACCTGTGGAAGGTACTGGTGGGGAAGGAGCTGAAGTAGTAGAAGTGGGCTAGTTGGCACCACTATCTATAGAACCAAGAGCAATTGTTGGGGAATTTTCCTCCTGAATTTTCTTCTTTTTCACTTCCTACATAATCTCAAGGCTAGTGATATCAATAGTAAAGGTTGGGAAATACTCACAATCTTTCTTCTTGTTAAAGGGGACTCGAGCATGGCGGCAAAGCTCAGTGATCAAACATGGAAAGGCAAGGGAGGCATACTTTTTTTGGGCCCGATGGGCAATAAGATTAGCCAAATTAGACCTCTTCTTTGCCATGATTGTGCCTTCAAGCACTTCCCGTGGGTGCACAAGAATATATTCACTTTGAGATAGAAATATGTTGCTGCACACAAAACTGAGCCAATAATGAGCTTCTATGTTTATATCACTTTTGTCTATCGGGGTCCCTAGAGCAATCCATTTAGGCATTGCATTGCTAAGCAAAAGGACTAGCTGTTCCCAAAGATCATCAACACTCTGCAAAGCATGGGTGGCAAACTAATGATGTGAATCAAGCTTGTCAACATAGACTTCATTGATTGTGGCACCATCACACTTAATATTAACACCCCGCACCTTTACTACATCAAAAGTTTCTTGAGGTTCGCCTATTCACCGCTTCTCTGGTAATAATTTCTTATAGACTTCATAAAATTCTTGTACCCAATTTTCAACATAAGGTTTTAATAGCTGAGTGAAATACTCAAAGTTGTGATACTGGATGACATCTAACACCCGAGGGCGTTTGCCTTCTATCCCCTCAAGGCTCAATCTTTGTTGTTCAATGATTATTTTTTGATTGGGAACTTTGAGCCGATTAAGGAATCTATGACCTCTATGTGGATAGGGTGGCAGCTTTTCTATAGCAGTGGGGGGTTACTCCATTCTCGTCTTCTTTAGAGGAGCAGCCTTAGGAGTACATAATGGCTTATGAATAGGGGTAGTGTTCCCCTCCTCTGAGGAATCAATATTGTACCTCTCAGAGTTTGAGCTATGATTAGAGCTTTTATCTTCAGTTACTGGAGCCTTTGACCTACTTTCCTCAACCCTTTTCCTTTTATACACCTTTTCAACTTTATACCATTCCTTAATTGTTAAGCCTTTTGAACATTTTGAAGTAGGAAAAGGAGATCCTTCTTGTTTCTTTGCTACATGCTTGTTGTGAGTCATATCTGCACATAAGACTAGCAATAGGCTCAACCAAAGTTAGAAAAGCTACACCAAAAAAAAAGTTACCTAGAAATGCATCGCCAAGCAAATCGGTGCATCGCCAATCAATAGGGTGATGTAAATGACTATCGCCGATAAGTAAAGAAATAAATAGTGGTGATCGACGAAGGAAGGTGAGAGTTTGATGATATACTGAAGGATTTGGCGATACTCCCTGAGCATCGCCTAATCATTAGGTATCACCAAATCAGACCTTGAATATCCTGACTCACTATGACTATTGGCGATATGGGGAGTACTTCGGTGATACGCCATACATGTCAGTGCATTGCCAAAGTTTTTAACCCATCGTTGATGGCCGTCTTCCCCAAGATGAACTTCTTGATTTTCTAGCCTTAAATGGCAATTTCAATACCCAACACCATGGGTACACAGACTTCCCCGGGTTTCAATTATATAAACCACAATATGATGATTTTTCCTTTAAGAAAGTCATCACTCAATCTATCATTGGGCAAAATCATTTGTTTTCAAATTCTATCAACTAAACTCCATTTTTTCAACACCCATTTCATTTACAATCAATCCACAAAGCAAGCATTACTAGCAATTACACATTTAAAGACCAAAATTCAACATATAAATTTCAATTTAACATGAATTATATTTCAAACTTACAATTCCAACACAAATTCCAATAATTCACAATGAACACTATCAAGAACAAACCCAAGACAAAAGTTTAATTCCAAACATGGGCAACAATAGGTATAAGTAGACTTAAATGAAACTTTAATCTAACCTTCAAATCTTAGGAAGATAATTGATGAGGATGAGTGGTAGGCAGGCAACTCCGATGACCTTAGTGCTCGTGTGGTAGTGGTGACTTGAGAGAAAAATATGAGTGTGTGAGTGTTCGAGTATGTGTGTCAATTAGAGAGAGTGAAAGAGAAGAGGGAAATGGGAAATAGAGATGTATTTGAACATTACTAAGAGTCAAAAGTAAATGAAAGGTCAAGAGTCAGAGAAATCAAACCATCATTCATTAAATAGAGATATTTTTGCCTTCGCCGAACTCATCAATGATAAACCGATGTGTTATATTATCACTGATTCTAACAGCTTATAAACTTTGAAATTACTCAAATAGCCCAACACTTTCGTGATGAATGGCCTGTGTCAAATTGGTCAGCGATGCGTCGAATAGTACTTCCATCGCTGAATGTGACAGTTCATATGAGTTTGGGAGACCTTGTTCGGCGAGGGATTTCAATGATGTACTGATGAGGTCGGTATATTGCGAAAGCCTCCTCACTGGAGCTTTGTGCATAGTCTCCCAAATTTTATTCTTCTTCGACTTGCATTATGCCATGTTTCCCACATTCCAAATCCATGCATACCTACACAAATCAACACACATTATTCAAAATAACAAAAATAAACTTGGGTGTCAATCATGCATCATCGAGGTAGATCACCTCTAAGAAATCCACTTTAGGTTACATCGCATTATAATGTTTCACTCGTTGGCCATTCACTGTGAACCGGGATCCCATGTCAGCTTCCGATTCTATAGCTCTACTAGCAAAACATTAAACCACTTTGAAGGGACCCCGACCATCTAGTTTTGAGCTTACCCAAAAATAATTTGAACCTCGTGTTAAACACTAGGACATCATCACAACTCTTGAACTACATTTTAAGAATTTTGGTATCATTCCATCTCTTCATACGCTCCTTGTACAGAGTGAAACTCTCATATGCTCAAACAAAATTAATCATTCTCTTGAAGTTGTTCCACCCTTAATTTTGAGGTATCCTCCCAATTCATATTCAACTTGCACAAGGCCCACAATGTCTTGTGTTCTAATTCAACGGGGAGCTGACAAGCTTTTCCAAACACCAATTGATATGGTGACATGCCAATGGGAGTTTTGAACGTGGTTCTATATGCCCATAATGCATCATTAAGTTTTTAGGCCCAATCTGTCTTACTCGCATTCACGGTTTTAGGCAAAATACTTTTTATATACCGGTTAGACACTTTCGCTAGCCAATTGGCTTAAGGGTGGTATAAAGAAGCCATTTTATGCTTCACTCCTTATTTAGCAAGCAAAGAACCAAAAGATCGATTACAAAAATGAAAACCCCCATCACTTATTACAGCACGGGGTATTCTAATCTGGGTGAAAATATACCTCTTCAAATAATGAGTAAAACTCTTAGATTCACTATTGTGCAAGGAGACGGCCTCGACCCATCTGGAAACATAATCAACTGTTACCAAGATTTAGCAGTTCCCATATGAGCTCACAAAGGGACCCATGAAGTCCAACCCTCATACATCAAATAAATCCACATCTATACTCAGTTTGAAGGGCATTTTGTGTATTCTTGAGATCCCACCTTGCCTTTGACATTACTCACATACCCACACTAACTCATTGGCATCACGATACAATATTGGCAAATAAAATCCACTTTAGAGAACCTTGGTAGCTATACAAACACCACCATGATGAACACCAACCGATAATGAATAACATGCTTCAAGAATAGGCCTCATCTAATTCTCCACAACAAAATGATGGATCAATCCATCCGCACACTCCTTATAGAGATAAGGTTCATCCTAATAATACCTTTTCATATCATAGAGGAAATGTTTCCTTTGATAATGGTTCAAATCATCGAGGACCGCCCCACTCACCACATAGTTCACAAAGTCTGCATACCAAGGTAACATACTCCCCTTTAGTGTCATGGCAATCTCATTGGGAAATGTGTCATCAATCTCAATTTCACCCCACTTTTCTTTGTTAGACACAAGGTAGGATAGGTGATCTGCTACTTGGTTTTCACATCCTTTTCGATCCTTAACTTCAAAATCAAATTCTTGAAGTAGCAAGGTCCACCTAATCAACCGAGGCTTGGCTTCCTTTTTAGCCATCAATACCTAAGGGTTGCATGATCTGTTTTCATAATGAATTTTGTGCTCAACAAGTAGGCACAGAACTTCTCAAAAGCATAGACTACGACAAGTAACTCTTGCTCAGTAACCGTATAATTATGTTATCCATCATCCAAGGACTTGCTAGCATAGTATATGGGATGAAAAATCTTATCCTTTCTTTATCCTAACTCCGCTCCTAAGGCAAGGGCCACTTGCATCACACATCAATTCAAAGGGTTGTGACTAATTTGAGGCTTCAATGATAGGAGCCAACACAAAACTCTCCTTGAGGCAATTGAATGCCTTCTCATAATCACCATCAAACTCAAATTTTGCTTCTTTTTTAAAAAGCTTACACATTGGATGCGCAATCTTGGAGAAATATTTCATGAACCATCTATAGAAACTGGCATGTCCAAGAAAACTTTGAACACCTTTCACGGATATTGGAGGGGTAGCTTGGCAATGACTTCAACTTTAGCTTGGTCAACTTGAATTAATTGACCCAAAATTTTATGCTCAAGCACGATGCCCTCCTTCACCATAAAATGGTACTTTTCCGTGAAAGGTACACATTATGATTTTAGCTTCGGGTTAGTGATATACGCTTGCAACCAGAAAAATAATATAAATGAAAGATCAAATAAATCAAACAAGGCAAAGATTTAGGAACAAATCTGTAACGTTAGCAGAGTACCAGGTCCTTCCATTTATAGGCAGGATTTGACCGATCTCGAGTGCAATAATGAGAAAATAATAAAATAGCTAAAGGAAATAAAGAATGCTTAAGAACCAAGATAAAGATATTTTATTGCTTATAGAGTAAGGATGAGAAAAAATTTGATTCTTTACGATGGGATAGGGGGTGCATATTTATAAGGTACATAGGTTCCCCGATGGCTAATGGAGTACTGTTATTCCCTGAGCACATAGTACTACGTCTAATTACCATCAGCCACTTGTCCTCAAGTAGTTGGGGAATGTTATCCCAGTACTTCGCGTCAGAAGCGATTCAACTGAGTCACATGTGCAACTGAATCATCTGACACACCATCGTCTTATCGGTCCTTTGCAAGAAGCCGCCATCATTGGTTCTCTTGGGTCAGTTTCATTATTGTCCAAGAGATTATTCCTTGTGTCGGACTTACTCTCGAGATAATGACATCGTGGGCCGCCCCTTGTTATACCCGACCCGACTCGGTACAATTTCTATCTAAGCTATTTTACCCCATACAGGTGCTAAAACCTACAAATAAATGACATCGAAAGACCTAATATATATATAGGAAAACAACCTACTACTTCTCCTTTCCTAGATAAGGTTAAGTAGGAGTTTGTCCATGAAAGCCAAACAAGAATTCACTTTATTTGAAATTTTTAAAGTTGGATTTGGAGTTGTATTTGACCATAGATTTTACAATAAATATTTAAAATTTATATGTATTTTTTAAAAAATAAAAAATATTATTTGAACATGAAATATAATTTCAATGGGTTTATTTTATGAAAATAAAAAATTTAGGATTTATTTAAACATAATAATTAAAAAGTGAAAAAAGTAAAGATGAAAATAGTGAAAACAAGGCTTGGGTTGTTTTTCAAATTCCAAATACAACTTCAAGTTGTATTTGGAATTTCATGGACAAACAGTATTTTTCAAATAAAGTGAAATATTTTTTTGGGAAAAAGTGAAAACTTTGTTGTTTCTATTTTTTTTCCCAATTCGCTCATTTTCTTCAGAGTTTTATTACTATTTTCTTCTACTCCATTTGTTTTATTGTCAAGAATTTCATTGTATCATTTACTTGGTAGTAGCTTTTTTTAACTAGAATTGTCAAGCTAGATCGTTTCTATCTTACTTTGTCCTGCAATTGAAGTCTCTCTAATTTGCTTTGTCTTATCAATTCTTATTTAGTATTGAAGAGATAAAATTACTTATGATTTGAGGTAAGTTCTCTAAATTTTAGTATGTTCTTGATGTTTATAATATTTAATAAATTATCACATATTCTTGATAGATAATTGCTAATTGAGAAGTTTTTGAGATTTTTATCGTTTTGAAGTTTAGAATACTATATTATCACGTATTCTTGGTAGAAAATTGCTCATTAAGAAGTTTTTAGTGTAAAAAAGGGTTTAGATATAAAATTTTCTTACCAATTATAATCTTTATATTATCTATGATTAACGAGATAAATTTACTTATGATTTGATGTAAGTTTTCTAAAATTTAGCATGTTCTTGAAATTTAGAATAATAAATTATCATGTATTCTTAATAGACAATTGCTAATTCAAAAGGCATTTTTTTTTAAAAAAAATGATAGTATATGTGATTGAAGAGGCAAATTGCTTGTGATTTGAGTTAAATTTTCTAAAATTTTGGTATGTTCTTGATGTTTATAATAATAAATTATCATATATTCTTGATAGACAATTGTTAATTGAGAAGTTTCTCTCTCCCTCTCTTTTTACTTTAGTATGTTCTTGAAGTTTAGAATAATAAATTATCATGTACTAGTGAAGTTGGCTACGCTTCGCGCTGTCTTGAAAAAGATAGAGAATTTATTGTATGATCTTGTTGTAAATATTACGAAATAAAAGAGATAAAAATTTCCTACATTATATGTGAATTATTAAAAAACTTTTGCTACAAAACATACAATATTATTAATTTCAAAAGTTATTCACGCACTTACTCCCAAATAAAATATTTAAAATTGAAAAATAAAAAAAAAAGTAATCAAAACTAATCTAGTTAAGATCATAATACCAATTGTTGGGTGCGGATTACGGATCATCTTATGAGGTAAATGCTTCACTATAATACTGTTTTTCTAGTGTAATTAAGTGGTTAAGTTCTTTCATAGTTTCTGTCATTTGTTCTAAATATTGTCTATCATGGGTTTGGTAGTATTTTAGTATTGTAGTTATCAATAGATTTTGTGTAGATTTTCTTTCTTGTCTAGTTTGTGTCCAATTTTGGAGTGCTTCGTAGTTAATCATTTTGGGGGGGGTATGTTAGGTTGAATGCTTCGTTATAATATTGTTCTTTTAATGAAATTAATCTTGTGAGTTCTGCTGCATTGTTTGTTATATATTCTAGGTATTGTATATCTTGGGTTCTTTGGTATGTTGCTACATTTTTTTAAAATAATTTTTCTAAATTATTTATGCTTTCCATGGTTTGTAACCAATACTTAAGATATTCATAATTAATCATTATCTGAATGTTGCTTCGTAATAGCTATTACGTAGTGGTATTAATACTAACATATGGGTTATATTTTCTAATATTTTTTGTAAGTATGTTATTTCTTGAGTTCTTACATACATATCTAGGTTAAATTGCAATAAAGTTTCTGTTTCTCTTAGCTCGTCTACTGTTTGTCTCCAATTTTCAAATTGTTCTTGGTTCATTTTATTGTAGGTGACTTGTCATGTGGCACATCATAAAAGCTGATATAAAGTATTGCTGTCTTACAGGGTATAGTCTTTTTAATTCTTTAATATTTTGTTCTATGTAATCTAAATATTTAAGTTCATAATTCATAAAATATGTCTCTACATTTATCTTAAGTATTTGTTCTTCTAATTTTATTTCTTCTACTATTTCTAACCAATAATAAAAGCTGCCGTAATTTATCATTTTAATCTGGGTAATCTAGATAATCGTCTTCTAAATACATGTTATACATATCTGACACTATAAATTCTGTCCAATTATCTTGCATTACTGCTATAGATTCATAAGTCATTAGCAAGTCGTAAATCTGTTTAGTTGTATCAGTATCTAAGTCACGTAAAATATAGAAAAGTAATATCTTATATTCTTCATTATCATCTAGTAAATATGTATTTGTACCTAATTGGTAATTATCCATATGGTCAATTATCATGTATGTTTAAATCATATTCCCTTTAACCTCTACTTATATTATTATACTTATCATTCAATAGTGTAGTATTTCAAACTACTCTTTGTGTCACTACTATGAGTTTTAGCCTTAATTAGTTACCCTAACAATGCCTCAACTTTGCGTCTACTCCCCTTTAACGGCATTCCTCGCCTACTTGGTTTCGACTATCAGGATGGCTTAGTCTGGGCTTACCTTACTCTCGGCCTACTAATCATAGCAAACTTACTTAAGTAGTTCTAATATAGTTACACTATTACATGATAAGCAATAATAATACTATAGAGATTATCAGGAATATAAGATTTAGCTATACATGTATAGACATGGATATACCTTGGTTGTTAGGTTCTCGGTATGAGATATGTTTGTGGGTGTATCTGGATGATTATCCATAGCTCCTTGAATGTTTATATCTGTTTTATAAAACAAAATTAAAAACTTTTTTTTTATACTGCGTTCTCAACACATGAGAAGAAAAGGAATTTCAGCTTATGAAAGCTTACTCTGCCTCTCTTGTCTCTCGTTACATATATTTATATACATAAGGTTGGCTTTCAAACAATCCTAAGAGCCAACTACTATGCTAAAAACGTAAAGGCAACTACTATTTACATAGTAAAGATACTTTACATCTTACGACTTTTCAAAACAAAACAAAACAGAAAAGAGAAAGAAAAGTAAAAGATGCTATACTATGCTATACTAGCTATACTATTCACATACTATTCACATGTCATGTCTTCTTCTTTATTTCTTTTATTTATCTTTTTGTCACATGTTGTTGTCGTCTGTTGTTGATTGTCGGCTGACTAGTTGATTTCTTTTATTCCGCTGTTTATTCTAGAATGACTTCTGGGATATGAATTGTATCTCCGCCATTGCATTTTGAACATCTGTGGTCTGTGTATTTTTGTCCAATTAACTGACAATATCTTGTTAATAACTCTGGTGAAATAAATTCTTTCTTTAGAGCTCTTGTTGTAGGTGCTTCTTCTGGTTTGAGTAGTGAAAGAATCTATTGACGGACTTCTTCCATATCTGCTATTCTTAGCTCTCTGGAGTTGGAATAAATCATAACTTGGTCTCTTGATGAATATTTCCAAATAGCATTTCCGTTGGAATAATTATTAACTAGTTCTTGGATAACAGTTGTTAATCCAATAAGTCTTTTATTTGCCATAAAACTTGGTATATCTTTTTTTGGTATTTCTGGCTGTGGTCCTATTTCTTCTGGTAGTATCATATCTTTTGTGAGTCCAATTTTGATAACTTGGATGATGGATTTTATCTCATTGAAGAGTATCTCTGCTGGTGCAACATAAAATCTTACATAAAAGAATGTTCCTTTAGTAATTCTTTTATATGTAGTAAATGCATTATATACGGATGGTATTTTTTCTAATTCTTCTCCGGTAGTTGTATATACTATACTAAGTAATCCAAAATCATAACATGTTTTAACTAGATTTGCATTGGTTTTAGGTTGTGCAATAAGTTTATTGTAACCTTGTAACTTTTGGGTTATATAATCCGTATTTGGTTCTGTGGTTGTAGTGGATCTTGGTCTGAGATTTAAATGGGCTATAGTTTTGTGCAAATTTCGTATGTATGTACTGGAGATGTGGTTGTATATTTGTTTTTCTTGGTTGAGACTGGCTGCATATGATGAAGTTTGAGGTGTTGGAAGGTTGTCTCTGGATAAATGGCTTATCAAATAAGCTGTTTAGGTTGTTGTTGATTGGCCTTTTTCCGGCTGCTTTGCTTGTACCTGCACTTGCAATATTTGAATTGTTATGGGTTTTTAGGAGTTTCCCATCGTCTCCTTTTAGCTCTGGAATTTTACCGTCTTCCGATCGACGTAGCTCAGCATAATTAAAGTCATGCGGCTGACTTGTACTAGCTTTAGGTTTCAGAGTAACTTCATTAACCTTTAGCTTTTGTACTTCTAGGTCAATACTGTCCACTTTATGACAAAGTGTAGTAATGGCCTTTAACATATCTTCCATAATATTATCTGGCTCCGTTTGGGTAGCTTTGTCTTGATAAGTAATCTGCAACAGTATTTTTGTCAGTTCTAATTACTTCAATAGTAAATGTAAAATTTTGTATGTTTAATACGAGTCTTCATATTTCCTTCGTTGTTACAGAGTCTTGTATTTTTCTTGTTAGCCACCACTTTACTTGTGTATTATCTGTTCTCACAATAAATTTGTTATAAACAATATATGGCTCAAAAGATAATAAACATTTATATAAAGCATATAACTCTTTGCGATTTATTTCCCATTTTATCTGGGGTTCCGTATAAGATCTTGAATAGTATCTACAATGATGTTCTAATGTTTCATTATGGTATTTATATTTTAATACTCCTCCGAAGCTATGTTCACTTGAGTCCGTTTCTACTATGTATGTGAATTGTTTCTTTTCATCTGGAAAATAAAGCTTGGGTAGTTGTTTACATATTGTTTTAATATGTTGGATATGTGTTTTATCTTGTTCATTAAAATGGTATTCTATATCCATTTTTTAATTTTTTCTGTAATGGTTTCAAATGTTCCGCTAGCTTAGGGATATATTCACGTACTTGGTTAACTAATCCTAAAAAGGATTGTAACTTCTTTTTTGTATCTAATAATTCTTCTGAATTAATAAGTTTATGTACTATATGTGTTTGCATTTTTATTCCATCTTTATCTATTTGTATTCCTAAAAATTCGATTTGATGTTTCATTAACTCTGCTTTTTTCTTACTTAGGCTTATTCCTGCTATTTCTACAATATTTGCTAATTTTTCTAATAACTGTATATGATCTTCTTTTGTTCTTGAGTATAGTAATATATCGTCTATGTATACTATGCAATTTTCTAATTGTGTGAAATATGTATCCATAAAATGTTGGTATCTTCCTGGGGCATTTTTATATCCAAAAGGTAAAACATTCCATTCATGAAAGCCTTGGGGTACTGTGAACGCTGTTAATTTTTTAGATTCATTTTCTAATTTGAGATGGTAAAATCCTGATTTACAGTCAAATTTACTAAAGTAATTATATCCTTGTATTTGGCGTATTTTTAGTATTTTATTTGGTATGGGGTAATTATATGCTTTTGTTTTTGCATTTAGGTTGCGATAGTCAATAACCATCCTACTCTTTCCTCTTTTTTGTTCACTATGTTTATTTACTATAAATGCTGGACTAGTGTGTTTACTATTGCTTTCTTGTATGTAGTTGTTTTGGAGTAATTCATTTATGTGGAGTTTGAACTCATTTAAATCGGCAAAGTTATGTTTTAATGGTTTTTGTGTTATAATACTATTTTCATCAATTAATTCAATTTTTACCGTTGTTTTATGTTTTTCCCATCCTTGTAAAGGGTTTTCACTATATAATAGTTCTAATTTATCTTGTACTGGTTTTAAGGTATTAATAGAGAATCTAATTATTTCAATTGACGTATCTTTAATGCTACTATTTTCTAGTTTTTGTGTTATCTTTTCATTTCCTTTTATCCATGGTGTTGTTTTTCTGGTTTTATTTGGTACTCGTTTAGCTCCTACTTTTTTGTTGCAAGGTGTGGTAAACCACCAATGTGTTTTAGTTAGTATATGTGGATATAGTGGATCTAAAAATGGCATTCCTAGTAATATATCTTTGGATGTAAATTCATAATTATATATTAGCTTTATTGTTAATATTTTATCCCAAATTTGTAATTTTACATTTCTAGCTAAATACGTAATCCTGCTGCCTTCATCATTAAATCCTGTTATTATGACGGGATTTTTTAGTTTTTTCCACTTATCTTCTGGTAGACAATTATATCTACATAGATTGGCTTCAGCTCCTGTATCAATTATAGGTGTATAATATCTACTATTATATCCTTCTACGATTATTTTGGCGAGTATATATACTTTCATTTTTCATATTTTAGTTCTATTGATAATAATTTTCTTTTTATTATAGTGTATGATTAATTGTTTATCTTCTATATTATATGGTTTAACTTGTTCTAACCATGTAAGTCCTAAGATGATATTTGTATTAATTTGTGATATTGTGAATTGTATTTTGATTGGTATTCCTCCAATAATTAATTCTTGGATTGTAGTTTCTTTTGTTTGCCTTAGTTCTCTGGGTAAATCAGAACATGTTTGATCTTGTGTTATTATTTCTTCTTCTAGTACTAATTCTCTTGTAATATAATTTTCTTGTTCTCCTGTATTTATTAGGATTAAATATTTTCTTTGGTCTAGTATTCCTGTTATATAATACTGGTATGGTTGTATTTTCATGGGTTCTGTATAGTCTATTCTTCTAGATGTACTCATTCTTGATGATGATGTTGGAGTATCCATAGTTCTTTTTGATGTTCCTATTCTTTCTTGTACTATATCTAGATCTGTTTCTATGTCTAATTCTTTATAACTGTAATCATTATTATCTATTGCTGTAACTATAGTATCAAATGGGTTTTCTATTTTTACTTTATTAATTTTATTAATTGCTTTTACTGTGTGTTTTGTAGTTAGAATATATAAATTTTTATATCTTGCTGTAAATATTTTGCTTCCGGGTGCTAGTTCTATTCCTGACATTTTCCAATATAATACTAATGATTTGTCTATATTTTTATCTTTTATTGCTACTGAATAATTGACACTTATAATGAATTTAAATTTTTGGTAGATTAGATTTCCTTTTACTGCTGCTATTACGCTTTTTTCTATAGGTTGGATTATTCTATCGTCTGCTAAATATATTTCTATTGGGGTATCTATTCCTTCTCTAAAACATGCTTTTATAAGTATTTCTGTTGCTCCTAAGTGGACATGTGTTATAGGTGATTTTGATTTTAAATTTTGTATTTCTTTTTTATTTAGAATGGGTATAATTGCTTTTCCTTTAGCATATTTACAATCTATCGTGTGTTCTCGTTGGCTTATTATATAATATTCTTCTTTTTGTTTTTTAAACCAATTTTTTACTATTGGTACTTCTAAGATTTTATCTATCCTTAAGGGTGATTCTTGCTTTTTAATTTGTTCAAAGATATTTGTGTCAAATATTACTTTTTGGCTTGAAGATTCTTCATCTTGCTAATTTTCTTGTCTAATTACTCTTATATCGTTTTCAGTCATAAAAGTGTTCCTCATTATTATCTTCTTCTGAGCTTTCGTATTCTTCTAATTGATAAATAGTGTCTTCACTTTCTATGTCATAATCAATGTAGGGTAGTTCCGTATATATATCTTCCTGTATTTGTATTTCAGTTATTTGTTGTTTTTTTTTTGGGTCTTTTGGTATTTTTCAATGTTTTGCTAAATGTCCTAGTTTTCCACAATTATAGCATGTGCATTCTGATATCTTCTTCTTAGGTTTATACGATTTTTTACTTTTATAATTTTTTACATAATAACGTTTTCTTGGTTGTTTATATTTATATTTTGATTTATTTGTTTTATATATTTTTTGTCGTTTTTTATATCTGTATTTGTTTGGCATTTTACAGCCAAATTGAGGTGCTGTTTTATCTGTACAATAGGCCATATTTTTTATTAATACTTTATCCAATTTTTGGTTTTCTTTGTGTTTATCGCATAATGCTATAAACCAACTTTGTAAAACTTTTATCCTAGATCCTAATGTATCTTCTAAGCTTGTTGTATTCCAGCTTTCAGTTATCTTTGTACTAAATGGTTCTGGTAATTTTGTAAAATATAATTTTCTGATTTCTATACTTTCTTCATGAGTATATAAGCTTTTATAATAATATTCTTTAAAGGCACAAGTATATGGTTCTATATAGCACATATTACATATTGCTAACTTGTTCATTAAATTTCTATTTAGATTTTTATCTTTAGTTTGTTCTGCTATTTCTATTGTCATACTTCCAAATTCATTTCTTATTCCTATTTCATATTTGTATAAAATATCCATATTTGATGCGGCGGCTGCACCATCATTTTTCTTTTCATTTCTTAGCGTAGCTAAACTTTCTGTTGATAAATTATGTAACCATAATTTTGCTGTTCCTACTAAGGTTCTTTCTATATTGTTTGGTGTTTGTGATATTGGTATTTTATTATCAATTAATTATTTTGAAATATATCCTAACCATAATTGGAGTGTTTTAGTTATATCTGTGACACAATCTAGATCTAAGAAATTATATTGTTCTGGTACCTTATTAGGTATCCATTTTATATTTAATCTTCTATTCCGTAATGTTTCTTTTCTATCATATGAGCCATAATCGGCTGAAAAATAATTTGGGGTTGGGGTTCTCGGATGTAATCTTTCTCGTGTTGATGTGGAAGTGCTTGGTTCATGTTTGGTATTGGTATTTATTTCTGGAAGTTTTATTTCCGTGGTTTCTATTTCTGGAGTATTTATTTGGTTTGGTATTTCTGTATAGGTTTCACTAATTTCTTGGTCATTAGCTATTTCATTATCAGTGTCTTCGCTTATATTATCTATACTGATATTAGTAAATTCTTCATTTAAAAAAGTATTAGTATTTTCTTCAATTTGTATTTTTTTCCTTGAATTGGTCTATTTTTGCTGCCAATTGTTTTTCTAGTTGTTTTTCCCTATTGATTTTCCTTCTTTTTCTTTTACTTTATTCGCATATATTTGTTTTAATAATGCTAATTCTTTTTCTAATTCTTGGATACGTGAAGTTGTCGATGATTCTACTGTTGTATTTTCTTCATGTATTATATTATGTTTTTGTGGTTCCTCTTTTATAGAGTTTATCCTTATTTGTTCTATTTCTTTCTTTGCTTGTTCTTGAATTTTTTCTATTTCTAACTTTTGATCTATTTCTGTATTTTCTTTTGTTATTCTTACCATAGCAGTTAAGCTATCTTCTAATTTTACTGAATTAGGGTCTGGCATTAAGTGTAAATTATTTCCTAATTTTTTATATCTTCGTCCTAAATTTGAGTGTACTATTGTTATTAATATTCCTTCTGATCCAATAAATGTTTTTTCTTCTACAGGATATTCTTCCTTATTCATTTTAAATCGTATTGGTACTTATGGTCTAAGTGTTGTAATTTTAATTCTAAGTTAAATATAGTATGTCTATGAGCTAGTATTGCTTTATAATTTACTCCTGCAAATATATTATTTTGTAATCGTTCTCTTCTATGATTTAATTCTTGTTTTACATCTATAATCTGTTTATGTAATTCTATTTGATTTTTTGTTAGTGGATGATAGGTAGAATTATTTTCTAAGTTATTTTCTTTACTCATATCATACATAGTTTTATCTTTACTCATATTATACCTGTCATAATTTTATCTTTACACATAGCTTCCATTAATTTATCTTTACACATAGCTTCCATTAATTTATTTTTACACATAGCTCTGATACCAATTGTTGGGTGCGGATTACGGATCATCTTATGAGGTAAATGCTTCACTATAATACTGGTTTTCTAGTGTAATTAAGTGGTTAAGTTCTTTCATAGTTTCTGTCATTTGTTCTAAATATTGTCTATCATGGGTTTGGTAGTATTTTAGTATTGTAGTTATCAATAGATTTTGTGTAGATTTTCTTTCTTGTCTAGTTTGTGTCCAATTTTGGAGTGCTTCGTAGTTAATCATTTTGGGGGGTGTATGTTAGGTTGAATGCTTCGTTATAATATTGTTCTTTTAATGGAATTAATCTTGTGAGTTCTGCTGCATTGTTTGTTATATATTCTAGGTATTGTATATCTTGGGTTCTTTGGTATGTTGCTACATTTTTTTTTAATAATTTTTCTAAATTATTTATGCTTTCCATGGTTTGTAACCAATATTTAAGATATTCATAATTAATCATTATCTGAATGTTGCTTCGTAATATCTATTACGTAGTGGTATTAATACTAACACATGGGTTACATTTTCTAATATTTTTTGTAAGTATGTTATTTCTTGAGTTCTTACATACATATGTAGGTTAAATTGCAATAAAGTTTCTGTTTCTCTTAGCTCGTCTACTGTCTGTCTCCAATTTTCAAATTGTTCTTGGTTCATTTTATTGTAGGTGACTTGTCATGTGGCACATCATAAAAGCTGATATAAAGTATTGCTGTCTTACAGGGTATAGTCTTTTTAATTTTTTAATATTTTGTTCTATGTAATCTAAATATTTAAGTTCATAATTCATAAAATATGTCTCTACATTTATCTTAAGTATTTGTTCTTCTAATTTTATTTCTTCTACTATTTCTAACCAATAATAAAAGCTGCCGTAATTTATCATTTTAATCTGGGTAATCTAGATAATCGTCTTCTAAATACATGTTTGTCACGACCCAAACTAACGGACCGTGCAGGCACCTACGCTATCCTAAGTAGCTAGGAGAACCCTTATTACCCAACCAAAAATATGCGGAAGACTTCTGTTTTTAAGAGAATACCGAATTAAATATAACAAAGTAAATTAAATACAAATAAATAAACTTTTCAAAAAACTTCTTACAACTATCCTTCACTATCCCAAGACCTGGTCAGGCATGTACAAGAGCTACCTATTACAGAATAGACTGACAATAAAATAAATAACACAAAGACTCTAACTTCTGCCAGGAAGGAAGTGCAGAAGTTAGTGCTGAATATCGCCATTGATCTAGTAACTGCAAACTAACCTGCATCCAGTCTACACCCCAAGAAGGGATGTAGAAGAGTAGGATCAGTACAAACACACGTACTGGTAGGCATCATCGGCCGACCAGTGTTAGTCCACATAATCATAAAATAGAATCAAAGAAAAGAAATCATGACATCTTAAATAGAGTATAATTCAAGTAAGGCTGTAATATCATTATAACACTTTGCCAATATAATTTACAATTCTCCAACTCTATTAACGAGATTATATTCACCACTAACATAGTCTAACCTCATTAATTCATACCATCCAACACTAAACCATCAATGTCACCCCTTTATTCGCATTGCCGTTTCCATTACCCACATTTATAGGATCAACCCAGTAATCATAAACAACTCACACTAAACTCTCGAGCTAACAACTAAATACTTTATTATAATATTAAAGAATAATAACTAGCCAATCGGATAAGCCACAATTACACCAAGTATAAATAAAGTAAGTCCACCAACATATAGCAAGTAAGCACAGAGTTTCACTTTTTCAAGTACATGTCACACAATCAATCTCAAGGATACAATCAAATAGGGAATACAAATCAACTCATATCTTAGTAAAACACACAAGAGAACTCAAGTTTCATTAGCAACCTTATAGATACTCTTGGAGAAGGATTGATTCAATTATTGAAACTTTGGGATCTTTTCTTTGAGATTATTCATTGGATTCATCACTTTAGATAACTTCATTATCAATTCCTTTATTATTAATATTACCATGCCGGCTCGTGGCACCCGATCCAATCACGTCTTACAGCAATACCGAAATTTAACGTCGGCCACATTGCTACTAACAATCTTTCCATTTTTCTGTTCTTAATAAATATTCATCATTCACTTTTCAACCTGTATGAAGGTATATCACAAGCCTTCTTTACTCAAGGCATTCTTTTCAATCACATTATCATTATGAATCAAGATTTTTCATTTATCAACAATAGTATGTACACACATGCTAAGGGACTTATTTCTGCCCAACTAGTCATGACCTGCAGGGGACAATCTAAGTCCATGTACCGTACCGGCGTGGTACCCGATCCTCCATAAATAAGTAATATCAACATCCATATTCGTACCGGCGTGGTACCCGATCCTCCATAAATAAGTAATATCAACATCCATATCCGTACCGGCGTGGTACCCGATCCTCCATAATCATATTATGTATATTTTATCAACTTCATACTATCTCTCAGGATACAACACGACGTACTAAATTTACAAGTACACTCATAATCACAAGACGATTCGATCAAGTTGGATTTTTCATAATTATTCATGCAAGTATCAACAATCCAAATATCATCAATTCAAGTATGTACGAAAACCAATCAACAAGCATCCAATTTAGGAGCATACACACAATTAAATTGAGTCTAAACTCTAATTAAATCATAACCTACTCAAATACCACAACTTGGGTTCTAACATCACCACCCATAACTAGCGCATTCAACCTTATCATTATTCTTTACCTCTCTCCGCATAATACAATGCACACAATGATTCAAGTCATCTATCCCTTAGGCCTCACCATTATCATGGCACAATATGCAACTTAAACCTTTATAACTCAATTAGGTTCATCACTAGAACAACTAAGAAACATCATGTCCACATACTTCATTCACAACAATCCCCTTTCGGGCACATAACACATAATATCATAAATATCACATAATCAATCAATAACATAGTTTTCGGGATTAAAGTAAAGTTCTTATGTCTTTATTCACCTCAACTCCATGTCTGCAGGCCTAGACATGCTTTCTCCCATCAATTATAAATTATGAAAATATGAAATAACACAGTCTTCTACTCATTAACCTAGCCTACCTGGACGCCAAGCTTTTTGAATCAACAAGTCATGTCAAGGATGCTCATTCCCTTTCTTCATGCTTCGGAATGATCAATCATCTAAATATCAAACAATTATAAGAGTAATTAATCAATTACTCTTTAAATAAATATCTTTGGAAATTCAAAACCCACTAATTCTACCCTAATTCCAGGTTTATATCATTCTCCAAGGTCAATTAACTATTAACTAGTTCTTTCAAACTTAACCCATCTCCATTAATGGAGTTTTTATGCTAAAGGTCTCATCTTTATGGAATTCAAGATTTCCAACCAACAAAATACATAATCTAGTTTACCAAGTTCATACTAGAAATCATTAATTTATAATCTAGAATTAGTTCTAGGTGATATTAAGAACACCCATAAGTTTTTCCCAAAAATCCACCATTAAATGCTCTAACCCAAAATTTCACCATTGAAGGTCTTTCTAAGGATTCTAAGATGTTAATGGATTAAAAGACAAAGAAGATGATGGAAAAACTTACCTCAATGAAGAAATTTCACTCTAAACCTTGGGAAATCACCTCTCTAGGGTTGGGGAATGAAGTTTTGGAGTTTTGGACCTGAAAATCGGCTAAATATGATTTAAATACCACCAGAATTTTCGCTACAGCGAATTCCCGTTTCAGCCCGGACAGTGTTCAGTAAAATGGTCATAACTTTTTATTCTAAACTCGGATTGACGAACGGTTTATTGCGTTGGAAAGAAGACTCATAGATCTTTGATTTGGTGGGTATTGGGACCCCTAACTCCTTATATTCTAGGAGATATGATCGTTTGAATTTGGCCCTAACAGAAACCCATATCGAAACTCTATTGGTTAAAAAATATTTTCAACTTAACTTTGTGCTAGGATATTGTACGACCTTAATTAATATCTAAAGAACTTCCAAATTAAAGGATTGATATTAGTATTCATGAATAATTAAATTCATCAGGCTTAAGTCTATCTAGACACATCGAAAGGTTAAAATCTTCGCCGAAAAGCTTGAGGTCACACAATGAACAAAATGATAGCTATTTTGGACTCAAGTTAATATTGAGGAATGGATAATTTAGTAACGACAAAATGGGTCGTTACAATTAGATACCAATTTACCATCCGTTCGTCCCCGAACGGGCATTCGGTGGAGAGAAGCGCGATATAGAAATTAGAGAGACATTACTAACAGAGTTTCTTATTGTACCATATCCCACTCACTTGATATCATTAATAATTAACCTACATTCTATACTCAATCGTTCTATCAAGGCTTTTCAAAACATGAAGAGGCCGAGCCAAACATTTACGCACGAATCACTTATTCTACTTACAACGGTCCACGTCTCAAACTTGAGTGTTATGAGTCAAATCAAGATAAAGAGGGTTCATAAATATATATATAAAAGATTCACCTTGAAGATGACAATCACCCAAAATCACCTCTTTTTCACCCTAGGTTCGTTCTCTCTTCTTACAACGGAAGAATGGGGAATGAACTCCGAAACTGAAAAACTGCATTCTTTACCACTGCTGCGGTGCGATTGTCGTTGCAGTGCTAACCGCCACAGAAGACCCACGACGCTAATTCCCTTGACCAAACCAGTGAGCTCTGCCTAGCTCACAGATGCTTCTATTTTACAACACTAAATTAATATTTGGACATAGAATTACAAGACTATCACGATAATTATCATTATCGGAGTTCTAGAGCCCCGAATTCAATTTTGAAAAGTGCTATGGGATGCTACATGAGTCTACTACTCGAATTTCAATACCCAACAAGTCACATCTAATCCACCCAACATACAGGCTCACCCTGAGACACCCGAGTAAGTCTCTAGCCAAGACTACCCCCTGAAAAATCTACATCTTGCTCATATTTAAGTCACTACTCCATTTACAAGTCACATAACTTAGATACTCGCATGCGCCTAATCAAGACTACTAGATTCATTCTATAAAGATAGCTTCAACATCTCGCAATCACTATTCTTTTCACCTCAAGATCACCCACGGTTCAAGCTAGCAGTTTACTACTATACATAGGTGACAAGACAACCTCTCACTCATTACACAGACTTACAACTATTAGCCATAGAGATCATACAGAATTAGAGACTACAACATATTCTCCTCCAAAACATCGCTAATACTCATCTAATCATCATATCTTAATCACTCAATAAGCAATATCCACCAAGTAACACCCACGGAAAGATCAATCATGTCATTTAATAATTCACTTATATTATCCCATTTAGGACCATTCTTAATTATTCTATGGGTATAACTACACCATTTAATTCTGTATTAACACCATCATGGGGATTACTACCCTCTAAAATTATCATCTATCAGTCAATTATATAGGACGCTAATCACACAATTCAATCGCAAGACCAAGTCAACAATCAACTTATATTCTCAAGGCCTCCCTTAATACACCAATCCCCAACTAAAATTTATGCCCAGGCAATCACTAACTTCAATACTTAGAACACGACAAAACCTTCATTGTCAAGTCCAATGACCCTTCCATCACCAACACCAAGCTAAGGTATACAATGTCATTCTTATTTCAACCTTACAACATTTTTATTACAGGCTTCACTAACTCTTAACCACTTCGAGATTGATCTCTATATAATAAGCATATGAGCAAAGTCAAACAACATCATCGATTACAGGTCATTAACAGCCTCATTACTAATATCACATTTCAGATAAGTTATCAATCAAATTCCTTAGGTATCAACAACCTCCACTAGTTTTTGTCACTTTTATTTAAAACTTATTATTTTGTCAAATCTTAAAAGTCAGTTCATACAAGGAGCTCAAAGATAATATCACTGAGCCAGTCCTCACAAGGAACTAATTAAAATTTTAAATAATAGGATTGCAAAAGAATCCAAATAAAGTCTCAATAATCGGACAGTACAAGAATCCACATATAATATCAAATAACTAGACCACACAAGGATCCATTCACAATATCAAGTAACTGAACCATACAATTGAATTCATTCACAATATCAATTGCAAGAGCCCGTCATTAAGGGCAACACATATCACCTCAGTCTTTTGTTCATGTCTTTTTCATTAATCTTCCCTTGACATCATGTCCTCATATCATCCTCTCAATTCTCATATCATAAATATCATCAGCATAACAATAGTATCAAGAACAAGGAAGCACCAAAGAATTTATTAATTTCACAACAACAAGATCACATAGTTCCATTACACTTTTCAACAAAAGCAACTTAGTCAATTTATTTCACCACAATTCAAACAAAAATAATTCACAACAATCATACAGTTTAACAATCCAAGTTCAGCCAAATATCAAACAACAGGCAACCAAATAAGTTCACTACTTTCATACATTTTCATATTATGATATTAACTCTTAGCCATTATTAATAGATACCAATTGGAATCTCCTAGATTCCAAAGCGAACTCACTAAGATACCAATTGGAATCAACTAGATTCTAATTGATCTTTGTTGAGATACCAATTGGAATCGTCTAGATACCAATTGGATCCAACCCAGTAGTCAAAGAATATTACGCCACGATGAAGAGGAAGAAAAAGGAAACGACTTCTACATGCCTTATAGCCTTCCAAAGATTGGGTGTGGGGCCCTACACACCAATCTGCGGAACTCTACTTGACATTGCTCTTGTACTTGTGGGACCGGTTAACCTAATGCTCTGATACCAACTGTCACGACCCAAACTAACGGACCGTGCGGGCACCTACGCTATCCTAAGTAGCTAGGAGAACCCTTATTACCCAACCAAAAATATGCGGAAGACTTCTGTTTTTAAGAGAATACCGAATTAAATATAACAAAGTAAATTAAATACAAATAAATAAACTTTTCAAAAAACTTCTTACAACTATCCTTCACTATCCCAAGACCTGGTCAGGCATGTACAAGAGCTACCTATTACAGAATAGACTGACAATAAAATAAATAACACAAAGACTCTAACTTCTGCCAGGAAGGAAGTGCAGAAGTTAGTGCTGAATATCGCCATTGATCTAGTAACTGCAAACTAACCTGCATCCAGTCTACACCCCAAGAAGGGATGTAGAAGAGTAGGATCAGTACAAACACACGTACTGGTAGGCATCATCGGCCGACCAGTGTTAGTCCACATAATCATAAAATAGAATCAAAGAAAAGAAATCATGACATCTTAAATAGAGTATAATTCAAGTAAGGCTGTAATATCATTATAACACTTTGCCAATATAATTTACAATTCTCCAACTCTATTAACGAGATTATATTCACCACTAACATAGTCTAACCTCATTAATTCATACCATCCAACACTAAACCATCAATGTCACCCCTTTATTCGCATTGCCGTTTCCATTACCCACATTTATAGGATCAACCCAGTAATCATAAACAACTCACACTAAACTCTCGAGCTAACAACTAAATACTTTATTATAATATTAAAGAATAATAACTAGCCAATCGGATAAGCCACAATTACACCAAGTATAAATAAAGTAAGTCCACCAACATATAGCAAGTAAGCACAGAGTTTCACTTTTTCAAGTACATGTCACACAATCAATCTCAAGGATACAATCAAATAGGGAATACAAATCAACTCATATCTTAGTAAAACACACAAGAGAACTCAAGTTTCATTAGCAACCTTATAGATACTCTTGGAGAAGGATTGATTCAATTATTGAAACTTTGGGATCTTTTCTTTGAGATTATTCATTGGATTCATCACTTTAGATAACTTCATTATCAATTCCTTTATTATTAATATTACCATGCCGGCTCGTGGCACCCGATCCAATCACGTCTTACAGCAATACCGAAATTTAACGTCGGCCACATTGCTACTAACAATCTTTCCATTTTTCTGTTCTTAATAAATATTCATCATTCACTTTTCAACCTGTATGAAGGTATATCACAAGCCTTCTTTACTCAAGGCATTCTTTTCAATCACATTATCATTATGAATCAAGATTTTTCATTTATCAACAATAGTATGTACACACATGCTAAGGGACTTATTTCTGCCCAACTAGTCATGACCTGCAGGGGACAATCTAAGTCCATGTACCGTACCGGCGTGGTACCCGATCCTCCATAAATAAGTAATATCAACATCCATATTCGTACCGGCGTGGTACCCGATCCTCCATAAATAAGTAATATCAACATCCATATCCGTACCGGCGTGGTACCCGATCCTCCATAATCATATTATGTATATTTTATCAACTTCATACTATCTCTCAGGATACAACACGACGTACTAAATTTACAAGTACACTCATAATCACAAGACGATTCGATCAAGTTGGATTTTTCATAATTATTCATGCAAGTATCAACAATCCAAATATCATCAATTCAAGTATGTACGAAAACCAATCAACAAGCATCCAATTTAGGAGCATACACACAATTAAATTGAGTCTAAACTCTAATTAAATCATAACCTACTCAAATACCACAACTTGGGTTCTAACATCACCACCCATAACTAGCGCATTCAACCTTATCATTATTCTTTACCTCTCTCCGCATAATACAATGCACACAATGATTCAAGTCATCTATCCCTTAGGCCTCACCATTATCATGGCACAATATGCAACTTAAACCTTTATAACTCAATTAGGTTCATCACTAGAACAACTAAGAAACATCATGTCCACATACTTCATTCACAACAATCCCCTTTCGGGCACATAACACATAATATCATAAATATCACATAATCAATCAATAACATAGTTTTCGGGATTAAAGTAAAGTTCTTATGTCTTTATTCACCTCAACTCCATGTCTGCAGGCCTAGACATGCTTTCTCCCATCAATTATAAATTATGAAAATATGAAATAACACAGTCTTCTACTCATTAACCTAGCCTACCTGGACGCCAAGCTTTTTGAATCAACAAGTCATGTCAAGGATGCTCATTCCCTTTCTTCATGCTTCGGAATGATCAATCATCTAAATATCAAACAATTATAAGAGTAATTAATCAATTACTCTTTAAATAAATATCTTTGGAAATTCAAAACCCACTAATTCTACCCTAATTCCAGGTTTATATCATTCTCCAAGGTCAATTAACTATTAACTAGTTCTTTCAAACTTAACCCATCTCCATTAATGGAGTTTTTATGCTAAAGGTCTCATCTTTATGGAATTCAAGATTTCCAACCAACAAAATACATAATCTAGTTTACCAAGTTCATACTAGAAATCATTAATTTATAATCTAGAATTAGTTCTAGGTGATATTAAGAACACCCATAAGTTTTTCCCAAAAATCCACCATTAAATGCTCTAACCCAAAATTTCACCATTGAAGGTCTTTCTAAGGATTCTAAGATGTTAATGGATTAAAAGACAAAGAAGATGATGGAAAAACTTACCTCAATGAAGAAATTTCACTCTAAACCTTGGGAAATCACCTCTCTAGGGTTGGGGAATGAAGTTTTGGAGTTTTGGACCTGAAAATCGGCTAAATATGATTTAAATACCACCAGAATTTTCGCTACAGCGAATTCCCGTTTCAGCCCGGACAGTGTTCAGTAAAATGGTCATAACTTTTTATTCTAAACTCGGATTGACGAACGGTTTATTGCGTTGGAAAGAAGACTCATAGATCTTTGATTTGGTGGGTATTGGGACCCCTAACTCCTTATATTCTAGGAGATATGATCGTTTGAATTTGGCCCTAACAGAAACCCATATCGAAACTCTATTGGTTAAAAAATATTTTCAACTTAACTTTGTGCTAGGATATTGTACGACCTTAATTAATATCTAAAGAACTTCCAAATTAAAGGATTGATATTAGTATTCATGAATAATTAAATTCATCAGGCTTAAGTCTATCTAGACACATCGAAAGGTTAAAATCTTCGCCGAAAAGCTTGAGGTCACACAATGAACAAAATGATAGCTATTTTGGACTCAAGTTAATATTGAGGAATGGATAATTTAGTAACGACAAAATGGGTCGTTACAATTAGATACCAATTTACCATCCGTTCGTCCCCGAACGGGCATTCGGTGGAGAGAAGCGCGATATAGAAATTAGAGAGACATTACTAACAGAGTTTCTTATTGTACCATATCCCACTCACTTGATATCATTAATAATTAACCTACATTCTATACTCAATCGTTCTATCAAGGCTTTTCAAAACATGAAGAGGCCGAGCCAAACATTTACGCACGAATCACTTATTCTACTTACAACGGTCCACGTCTCAAACTTGAGTGTTATGAGTCAAATCAAGATAAAGAGGGTTCATAAATATATATATAAAAGATTCACCTTGAAGATGACAATCACCCAAAATCACCTCTTTTTCACCCTAGGTTCGTTCTCTCTTCTTACAACGGAAGAATGGGGAATGAACTCCGAAACTGAAAAACTGCATTCTTTACCACTGCTGCGGTGCGATTGTCGTTGCAGTGCTAACCGCCACAGAAGACCCACGACGCTAATTCCCTTGACCAAACCAGTGAGCTCTGCCTAGCTCACAGATGCTTCTATTTTACAACACTAAATTAATATTTGGACATAGAATTACAAGACTATCACGATAATTATCATTATCGGAGTTCTAGAGCCCCGAATTCAATTTTGAAAAGTGCTATGGGATGCTACATGAGTCTACTACTCGAATTTCAATACCCAACAAGTCACATCTAATCCACCCAACATACAGGCTCACCCTGAGACACCCGAGTAAGTCTCTAGCCAAGACTACCCCCTGAAAAATCTACATCTTGCTCATATTTAAGTCACTACTCCATTTACAAGTCACATAACTTAGATACTCGCATGCGCCTAATCAAGACTACTAGATTCATTCTATAAAGATAGCTTCAACATCTCGCAATCACTATTCTTTTCACCTCAAGATCACCCACGGTTCAAGCTAGCAGTTTACTACTATACATAGGTGACAAGACAACCTCTCACTCATTACACAGACTTACAACTATTAGCCATAGAGATCATACAGAATTAGAGACTACAACATATTCTCCTCCAAAACATCGCTAATACTCATCTAATCATCATATCTTAATCACTCAATAAGCAATATCCACCAAGTAACACCCACGGAAAGATCAATCATGTCATTTAATAATTCACTTATATTATCCCATTTAGGACCATTCTTAATTATTCTATGGGTATAACTACACCATTTAATTCTGTATTAACACCATCATGGGGATTACTACCCTCTAAAATTATCATCTATCAGTCAATTATATAGGACGCTAATCACACAATTCAATCGCAAGACCAAGTCAACAATCAACTTATATTCTCAAGGCCTCCCTTAATACACCAATCCCCAACTAAAATTTATGCCCAGGCAATCACTAACTTCAATACTTAGAACACGACAAAACCTTCATTGTCAAGTCCAATGACCCTTCCATCACCAACACCAAGCTAAGGTATACAATGTCATTCTTATTTCAACCTTACAACATTTTTATTACAGGCTTCACTAACTCTTAACCACTTCGAGATTGATCTCTATATAATAAGCATATGAGCAAAGTCAAACAACATCATCGATTACAGGTCATTAACAGCCTCATTACTAATATCACATTTCAGATAAGTTATCAATCAAATTCCTTAGGTATCAACAACCTCCACTAGTTTTTGTCACTTTTATTTAAAACTTATTATTTTGTCAAATCTTAAAAGTCAGTTCATACAAGGAGCTCAAAGATAATATCACTGAGCCAGTCCTCACAAGGAACTAATTAAAATTTTAAATAATAGGATTGCAAAAGAATCCAAATAAAGTCTCAATAATCGGACAGTACAAGAATCCACATATAATATCAAATAACTAGACCACACAAGGATCCATTCACAATATCAAGTAACTGAACTATACAATTGAATTCATTCACAATATCAATTGCAAGAGCCCGTCATTAAGGGCAACACATATCACCTCAGTCTTTTGTTCATGTCTTTTTCATTAATCTTCCCTTGACATCATGTCCTCATATCATCCTCTCAATTCTCATATCATAAATATCATCAGCATAACAATAGTATCAAGAACAAGGAAGCACCAAAGAATTTATTAATTTCACAACAACAAGATCACATAGTTCCATTACACTTTTCAACAAAAGCAACTTAGTCAATTTATTTCACTACAATTCAAACAAAAATAATTCACAACAATCATACAGTTTAACAATCCAAGTTCAGCCAAATATCAAACAACAGGCAACCAAATAAGTTCACTACTTTCATACATTTTCATATTATGATATTAACTCTTAGCCATTATTAATAGATACCAATTGGAATCTCCTAGATTCCAAAGCGAACTCACTAAGATACCAATTGGAATCAACTAGATTCTAATTGATCTTTGTTGAGATACCAATTGGAATCGTCTAGATACCAATTGGATCCAACCCAGTAGTCAAAGAATATTACGCCACGATGAAGAGGAAGAAAAAGGAAACGACTTCTACATGCCTTATAGCCTTCCAAAGATTGGGTGTGGGGCCCTACACACCAATCTGCGGAACTCTACTTGACATTGCTCTTGTACTTGTGGGACCGGTTAACCTAATGCTCTGATACCAACTGTCACGACCCAAACTAACGGACCGTGCGGGCACCTACGCTATCCTAAGTAGCTAGGAGAACCCTTATTACCCAACCAAAAATATGCGGAAGACTTCTGTTTTTAAGAGAATACCGAATTAAATATAACAAAGTAAATTAAATACAAATAAATAAACTTTTCAAAAAACTTCTTACAACTATCCTTCACTATCCCAAGACCTGGTCAGGCATGTACAAGAGCTACCTATTACAGAATAGACTGACAATAAAATAAATAACACAAAGACTCTAACTTCTGCCAGGAAGGAAGTGCAGAAGTTAGTGCTGAATATCGCCATTGATCTAGTAACTGCAAACTAACCTGCATCCAGTCTACACCCCAAGAAGGGATGTAGAAGAGTAGGATCAGTACAAACACACGTACTGGTAGGCATCATCGGCCGACCAGTGTTAGTCCACATAATCATAAAATAGAATCAAAGAAAAGAAATCATGACATCTTAAATAGAGTATAATTCAAGTAAGGCTGTAATATCATTATAACACTTTGCCAATATAATTTACAATTCTCCAACTCTATTAACGAGATTATATTCACCACTAACATAGTCTAACCTCATTAATTCATACCATCCAACACTAAACCATCAATGTCACCCCTTTATTCGCATTGCCGTTTCCATTACCCACATTTATAGGATCAACCCAGTAATCATAAACAACTCACACTAAACTCTCGAGCTAACAACTAAATACTTTATTATAATATTAAAGAATAATAACTAGCCAATCGGATAAGCCACAATTACACCAAGTATAAATAAAGTAAGTCCACCAACATATAGCAAGTAAGCACAGAGTTTCACTTTTTCAAGTACATGTCACACAATCAATCTCAAGGATACAATCAAATAGGGAATACAAATCAACTCATATCTTAGTAAAACACACAAGAGAACTCAAGTTTCATTAGCAACCTTATAGATACTCTTGGAGAAGGATTGATTCAATTATTGAAACTTTGGGATCTTTTCTTTGAGATTATTCATTGGATTCATCACTTTAGATAACTTCATTATCAATTCCTTTATTATTAATATTACCATGCCGGCTCGTGGCACCCGATCCAATCACGTCTTACAGCAATACCGAAATTTAACGTCGGCCACATTGCTACTAACAATCTTTCCATTTTTCTGTTCTTAATAAATATTCATCATTCACTTTTCAACCTGTATGAAGGTATATCACAAGCCTTCTTTACTCAAGGCATTCTTTTCAATCACATTATCATTATGAATCAAGATTTTTCATTTATCAACAATAGTATGTACACACATGCTAAGGGACTTATTTCTGCCCAACTAGTCATGACCTGCAGGGGACAATCTAAGTCCATGTACCGTACCGGCGTGGTACCCGATCCTCCATAAATAAGTAATATCAACATCCATATTCGTACCGGCGTGGTACCCGATCCTCCATAAATAAGTAATATCAACATCCATATCCGTACCGGCGTGGTACCCGATCCTCCATAATCATATTATGTATATTTTATCAACTTCATACTATCTCTCAGGATACAACACGACGTACTAAATTTACAAGTACACTCATAATCACAAGACGATTCGATCAAGTTGGATTTTTCATAATTATTCATGCAAGTATCAACAATCCAAATATCATCAATTCAAGTATGTACGAAAACCAATCAACAAGCATCCAATTTAGGAGCATACACACAATTAAATTGAGTCTAAACTCTAATTAAATCATAACCTACTCAAATACCACAACTTGGGTTCTAACATCACCACCCATAACTAGCGCATTCAACCTTATCATTATTCTTTACCTCTCTCCGCATAATACAATGCACACAATGATTCAAGTCATCTATCCCTTAGGCCTCACCATTATCATGGCACAATATGCAACTTAAACCTTTATAACTCAATTAGGTTCATCACTAGAACAACTAAGAAACATCATGTCCACATACTTCATTCACAACAATCCCCTTTCGGGCACATAACACATAATATCATAAATATCACATAATCAATCAATAACATAGTTTTCGGGATTAAAGTAAAGTTCTTATGTCTTTATTCACCTCAACTCCATGTCTGCAGGCCTAGACATGCTTTCTCCCATCAATTATAAATTATGAAAATATGAAATAACACAGTCTTCTACTCATTAACCTAGCCTACCTGGACGCCAAGCTTTTTGAATCAACAAGTCATGTCAAGGATGCTCATTCCCTTTCTTCATGCTTCGGAATGATCAATCATCTAAATATCAAACAATTATAAGAGTAATTAATCAATTACTCTTTAAATAAATATCTTTGGAAATTCAAAACCCACTAATTCTACCCTAATTTCAGGTTTATATCATTCTCCAAGGTCAATTAACTATTAACTAGTTCTTTCAAACTTAACCCATCTCCATTAATGGAGTTTTTATGCTAAAGGTCTCATCTTTATGGAATTCAAGATTTCCAACCAACAAAATACATAATCTAGTTTACCAAGTTCATACTAGAAATCATTAATTTATAATCTAGAATTAGTTCTAGGTGATATTAAGAACACCCATAAGTTTTTCCCAAAAATCCACCATTAAATCCTCTAACCCAAAATTTCACCATTGAAGGTCTTTCTAAGGATTCTAAGATGTTAATGGATTAAAAGACAAAGAAGATGATGGAAAAACTTACCTCAATGAAGAAATTTCACTCTAAACCTTGGGAAATCACCTCTCTAGGGTTGGGGAATGAAGTTTTGGAGTTTTGGACCTGAAAATCGGCTAAATATGATTTAAATACCACCAGAATTTTCGCTACAGCGAATTCCCGTTTCAGCCCGGACAGTGTTCAGTAAAATGGTCATAACTTTTTATTCTAAACTCGGATTGACGAACGGTTTATTGCGTTGGAAAGAAGACTCATAGATCTTTGATTTGGTGGGTATTTGGACCCCTAACTCCTTATATTCTAGGAGATATGATCGTTTGAATTTGGCCCTAACAGAAACCCATATCGAAACTCTATTGGTTAAAAAATATTTTCAACTTAACTTTGTGCTAGGATATTGTACGACCTTAATTAATATCTAAAGAACTTCCAAATTAAAGGATTGATATTAGTATTCATGAATAATTAAATTCATCAGGCTTAAGTCTATCTAGACACATCGAAAGGCTAAAATCTTCGCCGAAAAGCTTGAGGTCACACAATGAACAAAATGATAGCTATTTTGGACTCAAGTTAATATTGAGGAATGGATAATTTAGTAACGACAAAATGGGTCGTTACAATTAGATACCAATTTACCATCCGTTCGTCCCCGAACGGGCATTCGGTGGAGAGAAGCGCGATATAGAAATTAGAGAGACATTACTAACAGAGTTTCTTATTGTACCATATCCCACTCACTTGATATCATTAATAATTAACCTACATTCTATACTCAATCGTTCTATCAAGGCTTTTCAAAACATGAAGAGGCCGAGCCAAACATTTACGCACGAATCACTTATTCTACTTACAACGGTCCACGTCTCAAACTTGAGTGTTATGAGTCAAATCAAGATAAAGAGGGTTCATAAATATATATATAAAAGATTCACCTTGAAGATGACAATCACCCAAAATCACCTCTTTTTCACCCTAGGTTCGTTCTCTCTTCTTACAACGGAAGAATGGGGAATGAACTCCGAAACTGAAAAACTGCATTCTTTACCACTGCTGCGGTGCGATTGTCGTTGCAGTGCTAACCGCCACAGAAGACCCACGACGCTAATTCCCTTGACCAAACCAGTGAGCTCTGCCTAGCTCACAGATGCTTCTATTTTACAACACTAAATTAATATTTGGACATAGAATTACAAGACTATCACGATAATTATCATTATCGGAGTTCTAGAGCCCCGAATTCAATTTTGAAAAGTGCTATGGGATGCTACATGAGTCTACTACTCGAATTTCAATACCCAACAAGTCACATCTAATCCACCCAACATACAGGCTCACCCTGAGACACCCGAGTAAGTCTCTAGCCAAGACTACCCCCTGAAAAATCTACATCTTGCTCATATTTAAGTCACTACTCCATTTACAAGTCACATAACTTAGATACTCGCATGCGCCTAATCAAGACTACTAGATTCATTCTATAAAGATAGCTTCAACATCTCGCAATCACTATTCTTTTCACCTCAAGATCACCCACGGTTCAAGCTAGCAGTTTACTACTATACATAGGTGACAAGACAACCTCTCACTCATTACACAGACTTACAACTATTAGCCATAGAGATCCTACAGAATTAGAGACTACAACACATTCTCCTCCAAAACATCGCTAATACTCATCTAATCATCATATCTTAATCACTCAATAAGCAATATCCACCAAGTAACACCCACGGAAAGATCAATCATGTCATTTAATAATTCACTTATATTATCCCATTTAGGACCATTCTTAATTATTCTATGGGTATAACTACACCATTTAATTCTGTATTAACACCATCATGGGGATTACTACCCTCTAAAATTATCATCTATCAGTCAATTATATAGGACGCTAATCACACAATTCAATCGCAAGACCAAGTCAACAATCAACTTATATTCTCAAGGCCTCCCTTAATACACCAATCCCCAACTAAAATTTATGCCCAGGCAATCACTAACTTCAATACTTAGAACACGACAAAACCTTCATTGTCAAGTCCAATGACCCTTCCATCACCAACACCAAGCTAAGGTATACAATGTCATTCTTATTTCAACCTTACAACATTTTTATTACAGGCTTCACTAACTCTTAACCACTTCGAGATTGATCTCTATATAATAAGCATATGAGCAAAGTCAAACAACATCATCGATTACAGGTCATTAACAGCCTCATTACTAATATCACATTTCAGATAAGTTATCAATCAAATTCCTTAGGTATCAACAACCTCCACTAGTTTTTGTCACTTTTATTTAAAACTTATTATTTTGTCAAATCTTAAAAGTCAGTTCATACAAGGAGCTCAAAGATAATATCACTGAGCCAGTCCTCACAAGGAACTAATTAAAATTTTAAATAATAGGATTGCAAAAGAATCCAAATAAAGTCTCAATAATCGGACAGTACAAGAATCCACATATAATATCAAATAACTAGACCACACAAGGATCCATTCACAATATCAAGTAACTGAACCATACAATTGAATTCATTCACAATATCAATTGCAAGAGCCCGTCATTAAGGGCAACACATATCACCTCAGTCTTTTGTTCATGTCTTTTTCATTAATCTTCCCTTGACATCATGTCCTCATATCATCCTCTCAATTCTCATATCATAAATATCATCAGCATAACAATAGTATCAAGAACAAGGAAGCACCAAAGAATTTATTAATTTCACAACAACAAGATCACATAGTTCCATTACACTTTTCAACAAAAGTAACTTAGTCAATTTATTTCACCACAATTCAAACAAAAATAATTCACAACAATCATACAGTTTAACAATCCAAGTTCAGCCAAATATCAAACAACAGGCAACCAAATAAGTTCACTACTTTCATACATTTTCATATTATGATATTAACTCTTAGCCATTATTAATAGATACCAATTGGAATCTCCTAGATTCCAAAGCGAACTCACTAAGATACCAATTGGAATCAACTAGATTCTAATTGATCTTTGTTGAGATACCAATTGGAATCGTCTAGATACCAATTGGATCCAACCCAGTAGTCAAAGAATATTACTCCACGATGAAGAGGAAGAAAAAGGAAACGACTTCTACATGCCTTATAGCCTTCCAAAGATTGGGTGTGGGGCCCTACACACCAATCTGCGGAACTCTACTTGACATTGCTCTTGTACTTGTGGGACCGGTTAACCTAATGCTCTGATACCAACTGTCACGACCCAAACTAACGGACCGTGCGGGCACCTATGCTATCCTAAGTAGCTAGGAGAACCCTTATTACCCAACCAAAAATATGCGGAAGACTTCTGTTTTTAAGAGAATACCGAATTAAATATAACAAAGTAAATTAAATACAAATAAATAAACTTTTCAAAAAACTTCTTACAACTATCCTTCACTATCCCAAGACCTGGTCAGGAATGTACAAGAGCTACCTATTACAGAATAGACTGACAATAAAATAAATAACACAAAGACTCTAACTTCTGCCAGGAAGGAAGTGCAGAAGTTAGTGCTGAATATCGCCATTGATCTAGTAACTGCAAACTAACCTGCATCCAGTCTACACCCCAAGAAGGGATGTAGAAGAGTAGGATCAGTACAAACACACGTACTGGTAGGCATCATCGGCCGACCAGTGTTAGTCCACATAATCATAAAATAGAATTAAAGAAAAGAAATCATGACATCTTAAATAGAGTATAATTCAAGTAAGGCTGTAATATCATTATAACACTTTGCCAATATAATTTACAATTCTCCAACTCTATTAACGAGATTATATTCACCACTAACATAGTCTAACCTCATTAATTCATACCATCCAACACTAAACCATCAATGTCACCCCTTTATTCGCATTGCCGTTTCCATTACCCACATTTATAGGATCAACCCAGTAATCATAAACAACTCACACTAAACTCTCGAGCTAACAACTAAATACTTTATTATAATATTAAAGAATAATAACTAGCCAATCGGATAAGCCACAATTACACCAAGTATAAATAAAGTAAGTCCACCAACATATAGCAAGTAAGCACAGAGTTTCACTTTTTCAAGTACATGTCACACAATCAATCTCAAGGATACAATCAAATAGGGAATACAAATCAACTCATATCTTAGTAAAACACACAAGAGAACTCAAGTTTCATTAGCAACCTTATAGATACTCTTGGAGAAGGATTGATTCAATTATTGAAACTTTGGGATCTTTTCTTTGAGATTATTCATTGGATTCATCACTTTAGATAACTTCATTATCAATTCCTTTATTATTAATATTACCATGCCGGCTCGTGGCACCCGATCCAATCACGTCTTACAGCAATACCGAAATTTAACGTCGGCCACATTGCTACTAACAATCTTTCCATTTTTCTGTTCTTAATAAATATTCATCATTCACTTTTCAACCTGTATGAAGGTATATCACAAGCCTTCTTTACTCAAGGCATTCTTTTCAATCACATTATCATTATGAATCAAGATTTTTCATTTATCAACAATAGTATGTACACACATGCTAAGGGACTTATTTCTGCCCAACTAGTCATGACCTGCAGGGGACAATCTAAGTCCATGTACCGTACCGGCGTGGTACCCGATCCTCCATAAATAAGTAATATCAACATCCATATTCGTACCGGCGTGGTACCCGATCCTCCATAAATAAGTAATATCAACATCCATATCCGTACCGGCGTGGTACCCGATCCTCCATAATCATATTATGTATATTTTATCAACTTCATACTATCTCTCAGGATACAACACGACGTACTAAATTTACAAGTACACTCATAATCACAAGACGATTCGATCAAGTTGGATTTTTCATAATTATTCATGCAAGTATCAACAATCCAAATATCATCAATTCAAGTATGTACGAAAACCAATCAACAAGCATCCAATTTAGGAGCATACACACAATTAAATTGAGTCTAAACTCTAATTAAATCATAACCTACTCAAATACCACAACTTGGGTTCTAACATCACCACCCATAACTAGCGCATTCAACCTTATCATTATTCTTTACCTCTCTCCGCATAATACAATGCACACAATGATTCAAGTCATCTATCCCTTAGGCCTCACCATTATCATGGCACAATATGCAACTTAAACCTTTATAACTCAATTAGGTTCATCACTAGAACAACTAAGAAACATCATGTCCACATACTTCATTCACAACAATCCCCTTTCGGGCACATAACACATAATATCATAAATATCACATAATCAATCAATAACATAGTTTTCGGGATTAAAGTAAAGTTCTTATGTCTTTATTCACCTCAACTCCATGTCTGCAGGCCTAGACATGCTTTCTCCCATCAATTATAAATTATGAAAATATGAAATAACACAGTCTTCTACTCATTAACCTAGCCTACCTGGACGCCAAGCTTTTTGAATCAACAAGTCATGTCAAGGATGCTCATTCCCTTTCTTCATGCTTCGGAATGATCAATCATCTAAATATCAAACAATTATAAGAGTAATTAATCAATTACTCTTTAAATAAATATCTTTGGAAATTCAAAACCCACTAATTCTACCCTAATTCCAGGTTTATATCATTCTCCAAGGTCAATTAACTATTAACTAGTTCTTTCAAACTTAACCCATCTCCATTAATGGAGTTTTTATGCTAAAGGTCTCATCTTTATGGAATTCAAGATTTCCAACCAACAAAATACATAATCTAGTTTACCAAGTTCATACTAGAAATCATTAATTTATAATCTAGAATTAGTTCTAGGTGATATTAAGAACACCCATAAGTTTTTCCCAAAAATCCACCATTAAATGCTCTAACCCAAAATTTCACCATTGAAGGTCTTTCTAAGGATTCTAAGATGTTAATGGATTAAAAGACAAAGAAGATGATGGAAAAACTTACCTCAATGAAGAAATTTCACTCTAAACCTTGGGAAATCACCTCTCTAGGGTTGGGGAATGAAGTTTTGGAGTTTTGGACCTGAAAATCGGCTAAATATGATTTAAATACCACCAGAATTTTCGCTACAGCGAATTCCCGTTTCAGCCCGGACAGTGTTCAGTAAAATGGTCATAACTTTTTATTCTAAACTCGGATTGACGAACGGTTTATTGCGTTGGAAAGAAGACTCATAGATCTTTGATTTGGTGGGTATTTGGACCCCTAACTCCTTATATTATAGGAGATATGATCGTTTGAATTTGGCCCTAACAGAAACCCATATCGAAACTCTATTGGTTAAAAAATATTTTCAACTTAACTTTGTGCTAGGATATTGTACGACCTTAATTAATATCTAAAGAACTTCCAAATTAAAGGATTGATATTAGTATTCATGAATAATTAAATTCATCAGGCTTAAGTCTATCTAGACACATCGAAAGGCTAAAATCTTCGCCGAAAAGCTTGAGGTCACACAATGAACAAAATGATAGCTATTTTGGACTCAAGTTAATATTGAGGAATGGATAATTTAGTAACGACAAAATGGGTCGTTACAATGTTATACATATCTGACACTATAAATTCTGTCCAATTATCTTGCATTACTGCTATAGATTCATAAGTCATTAGCAAGTCGTAAATCTGTTTAGTTGTATCAGTATCTAAGTCACGTAAAATATATAAAAGTAATATCTTATATTCTTCATTATCATCTAGTAAATATGTATTTGTACCTAATTGGTAATTATCCATATGGTCAATTATCATGTATGTTTAAATCATATTCCCTTTAACCTCTACTTATATTATTATACTTATCATTCAATAGTGTAGTATTTCAAACTACTCTTTGTGTCACTACTATGAGTTTTAGCCTTAATTAGTTACCCTAACAATGCCTCAACTTTGCGTCTACTCCCCTTTAACGGCATTCCTCGCCTACTTGGTTTCGACTATCAGGATGGCTTAGTCTGGGCTTACCTTACTCTCGGCCTACTAATCATAGCAAACTTACTTAAGCAGTTCTAATATAGTTACACTATTACATGATAAGCAATAATAATACTATAGAGATTATCAGGAATATAAGATTTAGCTATACATGTATAGACATGGATATACCTTGGTTGTTAGGTTCTCGGTATGAGATATGTTTGTGGGTGTATCTGGATGATTATCCATAGCTCCTTGAATGTTTATATCTGTTTTATAAAACAAAATTAAAAACTTTTTTTTTATACTGCGTTCTCAACACATGAGAAGAAAAGGAATTTCATTTATGAAAGCTTACTCTGCCTCTCTTGTCTCTCGTTACATATATTTATATACATAAGGTTGGCTTTCAAACAATCCTAAGAGCCAACTACTATGCTAAAAACGTAAAGGCAACTACTATTTACATAGTAAAGATACTTTACATCTTACGACTTTTCAAAACAAAACAAAACAGAAAAGAGAAAGAAAAGTAAAAGATGCTATACTATGCTATACTAGCTATACTATTCATATACTATTCACATGTCATGTCTTCTTCTTTATTTCTTTTATTTATCTTTTTGTCACATGTTGTTGTCGTCTGTTGTTGATTGTCGGCTGACTAGTTGATTTCTTTTATTCCGCTGTTTATTCTAGAATGACTTCTGGGATATGAATTGTATCTCCGCCATTGCATTTTGAACATCTGTGGTCTGTGTATTTTTGTCCAATTAACTGACAATATCTTGTTAATAACTCTGGTGAAATAAATTCTTTCTTTAGAGCTCTTGTTGTAGGTGCTTCTTCTGGTTTGAGTAGTGAAAGAATCTATTGACGGACTTCTTCCATATCTGTTATTCTTAGCTCTCTGGAGTTGGAATAAATCATAACTTGGTCTCTTGATGAATATTTCCAAATAGCATTTCCGTTGGAATAATTATTAACTAGTTCTTGGATAACAGTTGTTAATCCAATAAGTCTTTTATTTGCCATAAAACTTGGTATATCTTTTTTTGGTATTTCTGGCTGTGGTCCTATTTCTTCTGGTAGTATCATATCTTTTGTGAGTCCAATTTTGATAACTTGGATGATGGGTTTTATCTCATTGAAGAGTATCTCTGCTGGTGCAACATAAAATCTTACATAAAAGAATGTTCCTTTAGTAATTCTTTTATATGTAGTAAATGCATTATATACGGCTGGTATTTTTTCTAATTCTGCTCCGGTAGTTGTATATACTATACTAAGTAATCCAAAATCATAACATGTTTTAACTAGATTTGCATTGGTTTTAGGTTGTGCAATAAGTTTATTGTAACCTTGTAACTTTTGGGTTATATAATCCGTATTTGGTTCTGTGGTTGTAGTGGATCTTGGTCTGAGATTTAAATGGGCTATAGTTTTGTGCAAATTTCGTATGTATGTACTGGAGATGTGGTTGTATATTTGTTTTTCTTGGTTGAGACTGGCTGCATATGATGAAGTTTGAGGTGTTGGAAGGTTGTCTCTGGATAAATGGCTTATCAAATAAGCTGTTTAGGTTGTTGTTGATTGGCCTTTTTTCGGCTGCTTTGCTTGTACCTGCACTTGAAATATTTGAATTGTTATGGGTTTTTAGGAGTTTCCCATCGTCTCCTTTTAGCTCTGGAATTTTACCGTCTTCCGATCGACGTAGCTCAGCATAATTAAAGTCATGCGGCTGACTTGTACTAGCTTTAGGTTTCAGAGTAACTTCATTAACCTTTAGCTTTTGTACTTCTAGGTCAATACTGTCCACTTTATTACAAAGTGTAGTAATGGCCTTTAACATATCTTCCATAATATTATCTGGCTCCGTTTGGGTAGCTTTGTCTTGATAAAGAATCTGCAACAGTATTTTTGTCAGTTCTAATTACTTCAATAGTAAATGTAAAATTTTGTATGTTTAATACGAGTCTTAGTATTTCCTTCGTTGTTACAGAGTCTTGTATTTTTCTTGTTAGCCACCACTTTACTTGTGTATTATCTGTTCTCACAATAAATTTGTTATAAACAATATATGGCTCAAAAGATAATAAACATTTATATAAAGCATATAACTCTTTGCGATTTATTTCCCATTTTATCTGGGGTTCCGTATAAGATCCTGAATAGTATCTACAATGATGTTCTAATGTTTCATTATGGTATTTATATTTTAATACTCCTCCGTAGCTATGTTCACTTGAGTCCGTTTCTACTATGTATGTGAATTGTTTCTTTTCATCTGGAAAATAAAGCTTGGGTAGTTGTTTACATATTGTTTTAATATGTTGGATATGTGTTTTATCTTGTTCATTAAAATGGTATTCTATATCCTTTTTTAATTTTTTCTGTAATGGTTTCAAATGTTCCGCTAGCTTAGGGATATATTCACGTACTTGGTTAACTAATCCTAAAAAAGATTGTAACTTCTTTTTTGTATCTAATAATTCTTCTGAATTAATAAGTTTATGTACTATATGTGTTTGCATTTTTATTCCATCTTTATCTATTTGTATTCCTAAAAATTCGATTTGATGTTTCATTAACTCTGTTTTTTTCTTACTTAGGCTTATTCCTGCTATTTCTACAATATTTGCTAATTTTTTTAATAACTGTATATGATCTTCTTTTGTTCTTGAGTATAGTAATATATCGTCTATGTATACTATGCAATTTTCTAATTGTGTGAAATATGTATCCATAAAATGTTGGTATCTTCCTGGGGCATTTTTATATCCAAAAGGTAAAACATTCCATTCATCAAAGCCTTGGGGTACTGTGAACGCTGTTAATTTTTTAGATTCATTTTCTAATTTGAGATGGTAAAATCCTAATTTACAGTCAAATTTACTAAAGTAATTATATCCTTGTATTTGGCGTATTTTTAGTATTTTATTTGGTATGGGGTAATTATATGCTTTTGTTTTTGCATTTAGGTTGCGATAGTCAATAACCATCCTACTCTTTCCTCTTTTTTGTTCACTATGTTTATTTACTATAAATGTTGGACTAGTGTGTTTACTATTGCTTTCTTGTAGGTAGTTGTTTTGGAGTAATTCATTTATGTGGAGTTTGAACTCATTTAAATCGGCAAAGTTATATTTTAATGGTTTTTATGTTATAATACTATTTTCATCAATTAATTCAATTTTTATCGTTGTTTTATGTTTTTCCCATCCTTGTAAAGGGTTTTCACTATATAATAGTTCTAATTTATCTTGTACTGGTTTTAAGGTATTAATAGAGAATCTAATTATTTCAATTGACGTATCTTTAATGCTACTATTTTCTAGTTTTTGTGTTATCTTTTCATTTCCTTTTATCCATGGTGTTGTTTTTCTGGTTTTATTTGGTACTCGTTTAGCTCCTACTTTTTTGTTGCAAGGTGTCGTAAACCACCAATGTGTTTTAGTTAGTATATGTGGATATAGTGGATCTAAAAATGGCATTCCTAGTAATATATCTTTGGATGTAAATTCATAATTATATATTAGCTTTATTGTTAATATTTTATCCCAAATTTGTAATTTTACATTTCTAGCTAAATACGTAATCATGCTGCCTTCATCATTAAATCCTGTTATTATGATGGGATTTTTTAGTTTTTCCCACTTATCTTCTGGTAGACAATTATATCTACATAGATTGGCTTCAGCTCCTGTATCAATTATAGGTGTATAATATCTACTATTATATCCTTCTACGATTATTTTGGCGAGTATATATACTTTCATTTTTCATATTTTAGTTCTATTGATAATAATTTTCTTTTTATTATAGTGTATGATTAATTGTTTATCTTCTATATTATATGGTTTAACTTGTTCTAACCATGTAAGTCCTAAGATGATATTTGTATTAATTTGTGATATTGTGAATTGTATTTTGATTGGTATTCCTCCAATAATTAATTCTTGGATTGTAGTTTCTTTTGTTTGCCTTAGTTCTCTGGGTAAATCAGAACATGTTTGATCTTGTGTTATTATTTCTTCTTCTAGTACTAATTCTCTTGTAATATAATTTTCTTGTTCTCCTGTATTTATTAGGATTAAATATTTTCTTTGGTCTAGTATTCCAGTTATATAATACTGGTATGGTTGTATTTTCATGGGTTCTGTATAGTCTATTCTTCTAGATGTACTCATTCTTGATGATGAAGTTGGAGTATCCATAGTTCTTTTTGATGTTCCTATTCTTTCTTGTACTATATCTAGATCTGTTTCTATGTCTAATTCTTTATAACTGTAATCATTATTATCTATTGCTGTAACTATAGTATCAAATGGGTTTTCTATTTTTACTTTATTAATTTTATTAATTGCTTTTACTGTGTATTTTGTAGTTAGAATATATAAATTTTTATATCTTGCTGTAAATATTTTGCTTTCGGGTGCTAGTTCTATTCCTGACATTTTCCAATATAATACTAATGATTTGTCTATATTTTTATCTTTTATTGCTACTGAATAATTGACACTTATAATGAATTTAAATTTTTGGTAGATTAGATTTTCTTTTACTGCTGCTATTACGCTTTTTTCTATAGGTTGGATTATTCTATCGTCTGCTAAATATATTTCTATTGGGGTATCTATTCCTTCTCTAAAACATGCTTTTATAAGTATTTTTGTTACTCCTAAGTGGACATGTGTTATAGGTGATTTTGATTTTAAATTTTGTATTTCTTTTTTATTTAGAATGGGTATAATTGCTTTTCCTTTAGCATATTTACAATCTATCGTGTGTTCTCGTTGGCTTATTACATAATATTTTTCTTTTTGTTTTTTAAACTTACTATTGGTACTTCTAAGATTTTATCTATCCTTAAGGGTGATTCTTGCTTTTTAATTTGTTCAAAGATATTTGTGTCAAATATTACTTTTTGGCTTGAAGATTCTTCATCTTGCTAATTTTCTTGTCTAATTACTCTTATATCGTTTTCAGTCATAAAATTGTCCCTCATTATTATCTTCTTCTGAGCTTTCGTATTCTTCTAATTGATAAATATTGTCTTCACTTTCTATGTCATAATCAATGTAGGGTAGTTCCGTATATATATCCTCCTGTATTTGTATTTCAGTTATTTGTTTTTTCTTTGGGTCTTTTGGTATTTTTCAATGTTTTGCTAAATGTCCTAGTTTTCCACAATTATAGCATGTGCATTCTGATATCTTCTTCTTAGGTTTATACGGTTTTTTACTTTTATAATTTTTTACATAATAACGTTTTCTTGGTTGTTTATATTTATATTTTGATTTATTTGTTTTATATATTTTTTGTCGTTTTTTATATCTGTATTTGTTTGGCATTTTACAGCCAAATTGAGGTGCTATTTTATCTGTACAACAGGCCATATTTTTTATTAATACTTTATCCAATTTTTGGTTTTCTTTGTGTTTATCGCATAATGCTATAAACCAACTTTGTAAAAATTTTATCCTAGATCCTAATATATCTTCTAAGCTTGCTATATTCCAGCTTTCAGTTATCTTTGTACTAAATGGTTCTGGTAATTTTGTAAAATATAATTTTCTGATTTCTATACTTTCTTCATGAGTATATAAGCTTTTATAATAATATTTTTTAAAGGCACAAGTATATGGTTCTATATAGCACATTTTACATAGTGCTAACTTGTTCATTAAATTTCTATTTAGATTTTTATCTTTTTTTTGTTCTGCTATTTCTGTTGTCATACTTCCAAATTCATTTCTTATTCCTATTTCATATTTGTATAAAATATCCATATTTGATGCGGCAGCGAGAAAGGAGAGTAGTCCGGAGTGCAGATTAAGGGAGCACCTGGTGCTTCTTTATGAAAGATTCACTTGCACCATCATTTTTCTTATCATTTCTTAGCGTAGCTAAACTTTCTGTTGATAAATTATGTAACCATAATTTTGCTGTTCCTACTAAGGTTCTTTCTATATAGTTTGGTGTTTGTGATATTGGTAGTTTATTATCAATTAATTATTTTGAAATATATCCTAACCATAATTGGAGTGTTTTAGTTATATCTGTGACACAATCTAGATCTAAGAAATTATATTGTTCTGGTACCTTATTAGGTATCCATTTTATATTTAATCTTCTATTCCATAATGTTTCTTTTCTATCATATGAGCCATAATCGGCTGAAAAATAATTTGGGGTTGGGGTTCTCGGATGTAATCTTTCTTGTGTTGATGTGGAAGTGCTTGGTTCATGTTTGGTATTGGTATTTATTTCTGGAAGTTTTATTTCCGTGGTTTCTATTTCTGGAGTATTTATTTGGTTTAGTATTTCTGTATAAGTTTCACTAATTTCTTGGTCATTAGCTATTTCATTATCAGTTTCTTCACTTATATTATCTATACTGATATTAGTAAATTCTTCATTTAAAAAAGTATTAGTATTTTCTTCAATTTGTATTTTTTTCCTTGAATTGGTCTATTTCTGCTGCCAATTGTTTTTCTAGTTGTTTTTCCCTATTGATTTTCCTTTCTTCTTTTTCTTTTACTTTATTCGCATATATTTGTTTTAATAATGCTAATTCTTTTTCTAATTCTTGGATACGTGAAGTTGTCGGTGATTCTACTGTTGTATTTTCTTCATGTATTATATTATGTTTTTGTGGTTCCTCTTTTATAGAGTTTATCCTTATTTGTTCTATTTCTTTCTTTGCTTGTTCTCGAATTTTTTATATTTCTAATTTTTGATCTATTTCTGTATTTTCTTTTGTTATTCTTACCATAGCAGTTAAGCTATCTTCTAATTTTGCTGAATTAGGGTCTGACATTAAGTGTAAATTATTTCCTAATTTTTTATATCTTCGTCCTAAATTTGAGTGTACTATTGTTATTAATATTCCTTCCGATCCCATAAATGTTTTTTCTTCTACAGGATATTCTTCCTTATTCATTTTAAATCGTATTGGTACTTATGGTCTAAGTGTTGTAATTTTAATTCTAAGTTAAATATAGTATGTCTTTGAGCTAGTATTGCTTTATAATTTACTCCTGCAAATATATTATTTTGTAATCGTTCTCTTCTATGATTTAATTCTTGTTTTACATCTATAATCTGTTTATGTAATTCTATTTGATTTTTTGTTAGTGGATGATAGGTAGAATTATTTTCTAAGTTATTTTCTTTACTCATATCATACATAGTTTTATCTTTACTCATATTATACCTGTCATAATTTTATCTTTACACATAGCTTCCATTAATTTATCTTTACACATAGCTTCCATTAATTTATTTTTACACATAGCTCTGATACCAATTGTTGGGTGCGGATTACGGATCATCTTATGAGGTAAATGCTTCACTATAATACTGGTTTTCTAGTGTAATTAAGTGGTTAAGTTCTTTCATAGTTTCTGTCATTTGTTCTAAATATTGTCTATCATGGGTTTGGTAGTATTTTAGTATTGTAGTTATCAATAGATTTTGTGTAGATTTTCTTTCTTGTCTAGTTTGTGTCCAATTTTGGAGTGCTTCGTAGTTAATCATTTTGGGGGGTGTATGTTAGGTTGAATGCTTCGTTATAATATTGTTCTTTTAATGGAATTAATCTTGTGAGTTCTGCTGCATTGTTTGTTATATATTCTAGGTATTGTATATCTTGGGTTCTTTGGTATGTTGCTACATTTTTTTTTAATAATTTTTCTAAATTATTTATGCTTTCCATGGTTTGTAACCAATATTTAAGATATTCATAATTAATCATTATCTGAATGTTGCTTCGTAATATCTATTACGTAGTGGTATTAATACTAACATATGGGTTACATTTTCTAATATTTTTTGTAAGTATGTTATTTCTTGAGTTCTTACATACATATCTAGGTTAAATTGCAATAAAGTTTCTGTTTCTCTTAGCTCGTCTACTGTTTGTCTCCAATTTTCAAATTGTTCTTGGTTCATTTTATTGTAGGTGACTTGTCATGTGGCACATCATAAAAGCTGATATAAAGTATTGTTGTCTTACAGGGTATAGTCTTTTTAATTTTTTAATATTTTGTTCTATGTAATCTAAATATTTAAGTTCATAATTCATAAAATATGTCTCTACATTTATCTTAAGTATTTGTTCTTCTAATTTTATTTCTTCTACTATTTCTAACCAATAATAAAAGTTGCCGTAATTTATCATTTTAATCTGGGTAATCTAGATAATCGTCTTCTAAATACATGTTATACATATCTGACACTATAAATTCTGTCCAATTATCTTGCATTACTGCTATAGATTCATAAGTCATTAGCAAGTCATAAATCTGTTTAGTTGTATCAGTATCTAAGCCACGTAAAATATATAAAAGTAATATCTTATATTCTTCATTATCATCTAGTAAATATGTATTTGTACCTAATTGGTAATTATCCATATGGTCAATTATCATGTATGTTTAAATCATATTCCCTTTAACCTCTACTTATATTATTATACTTATCATTCAATAGTGTAGTATTTCAAACTACTCTTTGTGTCACTACTATGAGTTTTAGCCTTAATTAGTTACCCTAACAATGCCTCAACTTTGCGTCTACTCCCCTTTAACGACATTCCTCGCCTACTTGGTTTCGACTATCAGGATGGCTTAGTCTGGGCTTACCTTACTCTCGGCCTAGTAATCATAGCAAACTTACTTAAGCAGTTATCATAAAAAAATTCTAACTCATCTAAAAGGCTAAAGACATGCGAAGGTCCACCGACCTGACGAAACATTACCTCAATTTCTTAAATTGGAAAAAAGTCATGCTCGGAAGGCATGATATTAGTAATACATTCCTTCACCGTCTTAAACTAAGTTGATTTCTAATGTGTTGCAGCATATTTGCAACCCCTCAGGGCCAAGAGGGGACAAATGCTCCCAGAACAAACCCAACTTTTGCTCCTTCTCCTCTTCTACTCTAGAGATTTCAAAAGAAATTTCTTGAAGTCCTAAAAAAAATCCATGTCATTAATTTTCGTACATACACTCAAATAATCTTTTTATTATATTTTAATATTTGGAGGAACTCGAACATATAATTCAATAGATACGATAGAACAACAAAACATACAATACTACGGAAGGCAAACAATGTAGAAAAAGATAATGCTATTCTATATTTCAAAGAAACTAAACATTCAAAACCTACGAGTCTTTCTTCACACCTCTAGCAATTCAACGACTTATTACTTCCATCTTATGTGAACATTGTAAAGAGTTAAAATAAATCTATGGCTGGATGGCGATATTGTTACCAGATAATGCTATTCTATATTTCAAAGAAACTAAACATTCAAAACCTACAAGTCTTTCTTCACACCTCTAGCAATTCAATGACTTATTACTTCCATCTTATGTGAACATTGTAAAGAGTTAAAATAAATCTATGGCTGGATGGAGATATTGTTACCAACTATCTCCATCACTTCCTTCTTGGTTTATCCTCGTCTTTTCGTATATTAGAAAACACATTCTGCAACATAATTGAAATGTGAAAGCAAGATTCATCAGGAGTCACATCTAATAATCTTTTTAGTTGGATGTGTTTCAGCCACATCTACACATACGGTAGGATTATCCAATGTCTAATGTTGTGATGAAGTTCAGAAAAAATTGTTTAAAATTAGTATATGAGAAGATTTCAAATATAAATAGTCATTCAGTTTAAATGACAAAAGTGTACTTCAACTTCAGTAGCACCAAATGAGTTATTAGATAAACTTAATCAGCAAAAATAAAAATTGCATAGATACATTACCTTTCTCAAAAAAAAATGGCATAGATTATTGAGTGACTTGAGAAAAACTTTTCTAATTTATGCTTAATACCCCAGGAATTCTAGGGCGAAATTTTTAGAATAATTTTCAAGAATAGTTGGTAGTGCCACCCTAACCCAAAATAGGCAAATATAATATTCTACATCCACCAGTGCTCATAACCACTCAATTCTCCCGACTAAGTGGAAGGAAAGATCACGTTAGGAAGATTCTAATGAAAAGGAAAACATTTGACAAAAATTAGAAGACCTATTTAAAGAAAGCTGAATCTGCCATGAGTCATTCTGTTTAGTTTCACCATAAATTGCTGGCTCTGTAGATGATTCTTCGTCCATCGTAAAAAAGCCGAATCTTCCAAAATAGAACTTCACCAACATGAATGAAATTAGCCAGATTGATAATAAGCAACAATTCCAACATTAGAAAGAGCAGTACATCAGGAGCAATAGTTCTTACTTCAGAAAATATTTGCTACTTTTTGTCGAGAAACAAAGCACTTGTCATTTAACTCTAAGACGTCTATTTCTGTAAAAGATGGAAAATAATATTTTGTGATACATAACAAAAAATTAGTTGTTACACGAGATGGCTTTGTAATAGCTATTAGACACAACAGTGGGCGACACTGCTAAGCTTAGGAGTAGCTATCCAAAGGTTAGCTCGAACTTTAAATTTGTTAAATCTTTGTTCTTACGCATAAGATTTGCAGTAGTGCTACGGGATTTTCCAGCATTTCAATTGCCATTTTTCTCATATTCCATCCTCTATTGAAACCATTAGCAAGGGAACTTATGAACAATATTCTACACTTCTAACTTGGACCTTATTCTTTGTGATTCTTGTTGTAAATCTTAAGGAAAATACTTCTTCACGAATACTTGGGAAAGTCATCATAGCTTGAGGCATGTCAAATGACACTGTCCTTTAGGATATTTCACCCGGTATAGGTGTATTCCCCAGGATTCAATAAGCTCTTCTAGTATAAACTAGGAGCAATAATCTAACAAAGATTTATTTTTGTGTAAAATCCAACACAATAGTATGATCAAAAGAAAATTTGGATCGATCTGTTTCTCGTCTCAAAAACAAAAAGGATAAGACTATATTTCTATATGTATATAGGTACAATGATAAACAAAATTGGTTTTGGCAACATTTAACCAAAATAATAATTGCGATTCAATGCTCATAAAGAATTGAATGTTATGGTTGAAGAAGCCAACTGGCAAAGAATGTTAATGGCAATAAAATAGTCAAGGTTAATTATTGATATTAAAGCAATATTAGAAAGATATCAATAAAAACTATTTAAAGAGGGCGAATAAATGTTAACCATTAAACTATTTAAAAGTAGAGTCAATTGTCTTATAATTGTAATTGTCGACATATTAATTCTTTTTGAAATATCCAACAATTTCTCATATATCTCAAAAAGAATAATAAGAAAATAGAATGAAAATAAAAATTTTTGTTGGGTTTTAACATATGAGTATAATATATCGAAGCTGGTATTCGTAGACTATAAATCAGACCTAGATAAATTAAGATTAAGCTTACAGAACCATTGGTGAAGTTTAAAAATTCTATGAACCAATAATTCTTTTGTAAGTCCATGGTCTTATTATGTCACATTATAACCACACAATCTTGGTCGTTATCACGATTTTGCGCGAAGAGGCGATGCACATGTCCTGGTATTCATGAGTGCTCTAGAAATTTGTCACAATTTCATAGGTACAGCACCACTCTACACTCATATAGGTCCAATCATCAAGTGTATTTTGCAGAGCAATACAACACCTATAAATTAAGGATATGATTTGGATTAAGAGTATAACTCAATCATTACTTTGTCTTTCAGCACTACACTATATTTATACATCATAGAAGGGACATAATTTAATAGTTGATACTTTGATCAACTAATGACTTGTTATTACCCATATGAACCTAATTCATGGAATCTCCAATCAAATACGTTGGTTACCATTATTTTTAATCTTTTCAAATGGCCAAAGTCTCACTCTCTTTGATTTTTTTTCAGTCCGTGAAATTGAACAAATTCACCTCTGACTACATATAATTTATTGATGTAAATAATTTCATGCATAACAGTTATTTTGTCAAATTATATCTCAAATAAATGTGTCTATTCTTGCCATTTAAAATTTTAGTTTTTTCGTAAAGTCATGGTAACCACAATGTATAGACACAAAATTAATATGTTAGTTATATTTTAATTGAAATACTCACTAAGAGCTCTTTTAACTACTTAGTCTCATCACCAACCAACTCCAAAACAATTAACTCTATGTAATGGTTCTCTCGGTTATTTTTCTCCTTTTTGTGTTTTTTTGATGTTTTGAGCTTTCCAATAGCTGTCCCAAGTAATTTATAACTTGTCGGGACTAATAGTTTGGTTTCCAGGAAGTTTGTTTGGTTTTAATGTCAGTTTCCCTAGTTTGGAGCTTCTGAAGTTGAGAAAATGGTCTTCGATTAAAACTTCATATAAACAGCCTTAAATGGAAATTCTAACAGTTCCATTAGCTCTGGAATGTATATTTTAGGCTAGGGGATCTTTGGTTTGGGTTTCGAGGCTTTTGGGCTCATTTTGAACTATTGGTTGGAAATTGATAGAAACGAAACAATGGGTGTAAGGCCCACATTTTGCAAAAACGACCTCTGTTGGAAATTTTTATGGTTCCATTGTGTTTGAAATTTCATTTTTGATAGGTTAGCATAGTTCGTTTGCATGCACGGTGATGTAATCCAAAGTGCATCAATCCCTTTCACTAAAAGTTAAGTGAGGGACCTCCAAAGGATGCAAGTATTTTTCATGAAAATGGAAGTGCTTGACCATGTATTGATGGAAAATTAGGATTTCAATACATTGAATATCATTTGAAAGGAAGAAGAGAGGCAAGCCAAACTATCAAGTTTGGCGATAGAGGAGGACTTAGGCGGATCACCCCAAGGTTTGGCGATGGATCTAAGCTCGCCAAAAAGGAAGCAAGCTAAGGTAAGACAAACTATTAAGTTTAGCATTGGAGAGAGGACTTGGGTAGATCGCCCCTGAGCTTGGCGCAGGGAATTTTGCATCGCCAAACTCAATAGCCCACCTATTTTTTGGGCCACTTTTAGGCCTTATGTAATAAATGACATAAGAATATAAATAGCTAAGGGTCTTCTCTTTTCTAGCTTAGATTATTTTAAATGATATTTGATATTAGCAAAACACTTGAGAGTGAGTTCTTGGTAAGCTTTTGGTTGAATCATTGTTTAAAAACGTTGGTACACAAGGTGAATCGATTCCCTCTACGGTCTTCATAGTAGTTTGGTGCTTATATAGGTGTTATCATGGAGGTTCTTAGATATTTATATCACTGGGTTACTTTGATTTACCTTTATTTTTGTCAATCTCTTCTAACTTTACTTTATCGTCTTTTGTTTTCGTGATTTCTTTTTTTTTGTTCATAAATCGATTTGTATCATTTGGTATCAGAGCCAAGAATAGATTCGTTTCAATGATTCTAGTCTTGGGTTTGTTCTTGCCGTAGTTCTTTTACAAAAAAATCGGGAAATATTCATTTTTAAGAAAACCCCAAAAATATTTTCTTGTTTTGAGTGTTGTTTGTAGTTTCTAATACTAGATTTGTTTCCTCTAATATTAATTAGGTCTAGATTTGAGTTTTAGGCTTGATTGTAGTAGATTTGAAGAAACCTATTGTTGAGTTCTGAGTTTTGAAGAAAAGTTGAAGTGGGTTATTATATCTTGGAATTTTCGCTTGGATTTGAGGTTTCAAAAGTATTGGGGATTGTTTTCCACGTCTTAAGGAACCTAGATCTGATGTTTCACGAATTTCCAAGCCAAAATAAGTTAGTTAGAAATTTTAAAGTTCATAAAGTTCTTGGTGTTCTTGAGGTCCTTCAAATCTTCAAGACAAAGGAATCTTTCAAAAGGTGTGTTTTGATCCAAAAAAGAAAAAAAAAAGTCGTTAGAGTGCAAGTGCAAAATGATAATTTACCAAAACGGGTAAATACTAAAAGACAAAAGTACAGGGGACTACAAGAACCTTGAATTTGGAAGCATCAGGTGCACAAACTGTCAAGTTTGGCTCACCTAAGAACCCATCGTCAAACATTATGGGACACGCCAACGTGTGTGTTGAGCATCGCCAAACTAATAACACAAACTATTATGTTTGGTGACACAAATCAAGTTAGGCGACATACACATGATTTTGGCTATAGAGAAGGTGATTTTGAAGACACTGCTTCAAGTTTTGCTATCCAAACTTCAATTTTTCCAATCAATCTTAGGTTCTATGTAATGACCCTCCAAGTCATTTTTAGCATTTTATGCTTTTTCTGTGTTTAGAGCTTTTTTATAGCTTCCCTAAGTCATTTATTACTTTTTGAGACTGACAGTTTGGTTACCGGGAAGTATGTTTGATTTTTATAGTCATTTTACTATTTTGGAGCTTTTGAAGTTGAGAATATGATCTCGAGCAAACATTTCAGGTAAACGGCCTAAGGTGCCAATTTTTATAGTTTTGTTGGCTCTGGAATATTAATTTTAGCTTAGGGGGACCCTTGGTCTGGGTCCCAAGGCTTCCTGACTTGTTTTGGGCTATTGGGTTGATTTTGATAAAAAATGAAACCTTGGTGTGGGACTCATTTTTTGTTGAAATGACCTCGGATGGAAATTTTAATAGTTCCGTTGAGTCCAGAATGCCGACTTTGGTAAGGTATCATAGTTCGTTTGTATTCACGAGATTCCAAATGAATCCCGAGTGCTCATCTGGAGATTTTGTAACTTAGCGAAGTTGTTAACGCATCAGCACCTTCTGTACGCCAAAAATTGGCCTTTGTGATCGCGAGGCCTTAGCCTCATTCACAAAGGTCAAGGATTTTAATCTTCGTATTTGCGATGCCTTGGCCATGTTCGTGAGGGTCAAGAAATCTTGACCTTCGTATTCAAAAGCTAGCCTTTGCGTTTGCGAAGTGAAAGTTGGCCTTTTCAGTCCAGGATCCCTCTTCGAGTTCCTGAAGGACCAGCCAACGTTCATGAAGGCCAGTCCTAATTGGCTCATGGGTTCAAGATAGGGATCCCACAATCGCGAAGAAGGACCCCTGGCTGTATTTAAATGTTTCCCCATTGTTTTTCATCATTAGATATATTAGAGCTCAAGAATTAGTGAGGGATCAATAATTGGGGCTGGGATTGACTTAGAAACACTAAAGTGATCATTTTCCCATCCTTCTCTCATAAGTTTCCGACATAATTTCTATTTAATTCATAGTTTAAATTCTTAATTTTCTCATTTAAGGTTGGGGTTGTTTTAGGTCAATTAAGGAGCTCGTGTTGCCCAACTTTTGAGCATAAGCTCATGGTACTCCGAGGGACATTATTACAGGTTCAATTTTGGGGTTCTGCAGATGGGGCCCATAGGGATTTTTAGCTCTATTTCTGATCTGAATCGTAAATTTGCAATATAGGTATTGTTGTTCTTCTCTTGATGCCTAGAATATGATTTTGATAGAGTGACAGCGTTCGGAGGCATCTCAAAAGGGAAAAGCTCCATTATAAAGGATTTTGCATGCTTTCGGCGGTGTCCGATAGGCTAGGTTACCCTTCTTCTAGACTTTGCTCTATTTTAGTAACAGTGTGATGTTGTGCTAGTTATGGGTGGGTTCTTATGGTCTGAATACTTATTTAGTAACTTGTGGTTATTTTTAGTCAATTAGGGGCTTTTAGGATGTATTTCATGTCACGCCCCGAATCCCATCGGGACGGATTGGCACTCTTAGCCGACAAGGCCCGAGAGAACTAAGCTTTGCTTCTATTCAATCATATGCATGCCATAAGAAAACCCATGACAATGTAAGAGCATTAAATACCAACAACGAAACTCATGGAACATGTGATATATATGCACACATGCGAAACTTGGCCGTTGAGGCCATCAAGTCAAAATATCATGTACCATCTTACAACCATACACCCACATACGTCTACAAAAGCCTTTAACAGTTGCATTGACCAAAATGAACTAAAAGTCGGGAGAAGTCCCCGCTTTATACATCATGTACAACATAAAAACATATGTACAACTGCGACTCGGAGAAGCCCCGAACTAACTGGAGCTCACCAATGATCCGCAAACAACTGGCAACCTACTGTGTAGGCCTACTAGCACCTGCGCCTGCAGCAAGTAAGGTAAGTCCCATAAGGGACGTCAGTACGAAGAATGTACTGAGTATGTAAGGCTCAAATGAAACTATATTATATGTAAGTATGTCAATGAACTCAAATACAAATGCATAACCAATATGGATAAGTCACTGTTCTGTACTTTGGAAACCATGTATATTACTTTCATTACTTTCTTTGCTTCTTTACTTCTATGATTTTTCATCTTTGTCTGTGACCTGTGACACCCGGGCCCCAACTGAACAGTGGGTTTTAACATAACATGATGTTATGTTGGGATCGTCTCGAGCTAGGCTTATGCCTCTAGAGCTACCACCCATAAATTAATACATATCGGGATCGGCTCGAGATAGGTTATTACCTCTAGAGATGCCACCCATACCAACATATCAGGTTCGGTTTAAGATAGGTTATTACCTCTAAAGCTACCCCCTGTCAGGATCGGTCCGAGCTAGGCTTATGCCTCTAGGACTGCCCCCTGATCCAACAATCTTGGGATCGGCTTGAGCTAGGCATTTTGCCCCCAAAGCTGCCACCCATACTTGATCATTAACCACATATATGCATTACTTTATTCTTACTTTGAGATTGATAAAATGACAGTCATAACTTTCTTTGAAGCTTTGGATCATTAACCAACGAGTGAGAGACATGTGAGTAATCATTATTGGAAACATAACACTATTGGAACCATTGGACAATAATCAATGAACAAGATACATGAGTATTACCACTATTGGAACTTTAGAACACAACCTTATTGGGCTTTTGGAACATTATCAATAAATATGAGACATGTGATATTGACAATTGGTAACCGGATATAGGATACCTTAGTACATTTCAGGATAGGACAAGTGCAATGTCAATGCGAGTACTATGTGCTGCAGAAAGATACGGACAGAGTAACCTTACATACCTTGTATTCTCAATACGAATACACAATCTTAGATGTGCATATAATGTCCCGCTCCTTCTTTATGTTTCACTCTACAACACAAATACATAACGGAATTTACATTAACCACCAACTACCTTACAAATGCATATGACGTCAATTAGTTACATGTTTGCCGTAAAAATGTCATTTCCTCCTATGTAATACTATTTTCGGCATGGTCATACCAACAATACTTTAATCATACCATACATTTACCACAACATCATATACCAATAACATTTCACCACAAAGCTTCTCCTTTACATTTCCTCATTCACACAATATCACAAATAATCCATCAAGTTACCTTAATTCACCTCATAGTGCATATCGGCCAGAATCCCATAATTTACACACATAGAAAAATAACAAGTTTAATAACCTAATCATACCATACATATTCATATTTCGTTCATACCATGCTCTTTCATCAAAATCACAAGTCATATTTCAAGCTTAAATCCCATGGATAACAAATCTTTTACAAAAACACAAAGTACCATGTTCAACACTTCCAAGCATAACCAACATGATTTACATACTCTCACATGCATATAATATATTAATCCATAAGAATAATCACTTACCCAAGCTTGAGAAATGATGATCTTGGTCCAAAAGTTAGCTTTGAGTTCTTAGGGTTTGAGAGAAAAATAGTTGAGAAATATCTAGAAAGCATAGAGTTTCAAGTGAATAAAAATCATATTTTTGCCTATATTTATAGGACTTCAATTCCATCCTTAGCCACTCTTATAGCATTTAATGCTAAGTCTAGAATGTCAAGGCAAGAATGGGTCATTTGACCCATTTTGGCCCATGTCTTCTTCTCATTTTGGGCCTTTTATTGAGCCCAATTCACTTAACCCAATAAAATCAATAATTTCTCATGTTTAAATTATTTCATACGAGTTACAACAATATCCCCACTCACGGAATTTATATTCGTAGCCTCAATCCCAAAAATAAGTGATTCTAGCTACGTATGGCTTATTTTGACCACAAGGGTAAAACCGTCATTTTGTTGCCAAATTCGTTCACGAGTAATTTTGTCACATAAATATAATACTTCACTAATTCCATGTATATGCTCGTGGTTGTAGAAGAAACGTGGCAAAAATCGGCCCGGTACGTCCCCGGGCACCCTTTTGGGACTTAAGAAAAATTTCCAACATTGAAAGGTGTACAAAACCAGCCTGGAACGCCCTTGGGCGTGCCAGCTTGCTGCTTGTGGGATAAAATTTTTATCCCAGAGCGGCCTGGCACGCCCTCTGGAGCGCCTGACCCTTAGTTTTTTTGAAAATTTCATTTTTTTCGACTTTTCTTCGCGGGTTTGGTTTGATACTTCAAGTTCTATTCTTTAACTTACTTCTTACCTTTAATATACTTTGTTTAGAGGTCCTCCAAGCCTCATTTTTAACCCCACAAATGTTCCACAAAGTCACAAAACACCTCCTACGAAGGTTTAATCACATGTACGAGGGCCAAATTCAATTATCTCATCAATAACATTACCAAATACATACTTGTGGCTCTCGACACCTAAGTAAACATTATTCGATGTCGTCAAGTAGGTTTAGGAAGGTACGGGGTGTTATATTCTTCCCCCCTTAGGAACATTCGTCCTCAAATGTTAACAATATCGCTTCACTTGCCACAAATGCGTCTTTATATTAGCATACATATACATAAACACTTAAGGCTCATGGATACTTACTTTTTATTGCTCCACTTACGCACTTTGAACTTCTTTGTCCATTTGAAATAGATAGGGACACTTGGATTTCATCATTTCTTCAGCTTCCCATGTGATCTCATCTACTTGTTTATTCCTCTAAAGGACTTTTACGGAAGCTATGTCTTTATTCCTCAACCTCTTTACTTGTCGATCTAGAATAGCAATGGGTACCTCCTCATAAGTCATATCCTTCGTAACTTTGACATTTTCAATGGGAACAATACGAGATGGATCCCCTATGCACTTTCGAAGCATCAAAACATGAAACACTGGGTGGACTGAGGAAAGTTCTTGAGGTAGTGCTAATTCATACACAACTTGCCCAAATCTTCTAATAATTTCATATGGGCCTATGTAACATGGACTCAATTTTCCTTTCTTTCTGAATCGCATTACCCCTTTCATCGGTGACACCTTTAAAAATACCTAATCACCTATGGTGAATTCAAGCCCTCTTCTTCTAACATCCGCATATGACTTGTGGCGACTTTGGGCCGTTTGTAACCGCTGTTGGATCACTTTAACTTTCTCCATGGCCTGGTTAACAATATCCGGCTCAAGTAAAGCAGTTTCACCCACTTCAAACCATCCAATTGGTGATCTACATTTCCTTTCGTACAAAGCTTCATAAGGTGCCATTTTAATACTTGAATGATAGCTATTGTTGTAAGCAAATTCAATAAGAGGCAAATGGTCATCCCAACTGCCTTGAAAATCTAACGTGCATGCTCGTAGCATATCTTCAAGTGTCTGAGTAGTGCGCTCCGCTTGTCCATCTGTTTGAGGATGGAAAGCCTTACTCAGATTCACCTGTGTACCCAAGCTCTTCTGAAAAGATCTCCAAAAGTGCGTTGTAAACTGTGCTCCTCTGTCTGAGATAATGGATAGTGGAATACCATGTAACCGTACAATCTCTTTCATATACAACTTTGCATACTTTTCAGCTGTATGGGTAGTCCTGACTGGTAGGAAATGCGCTGACTTGGTAAGCCTGTCCACTATAACCCATATAGAATCAAATTTCCGCTGTGTGCGAGGTAGACCTGTGATGAAGTCCATATTAATCATATCCCATTTCCAAACTGGAAGATTGATACATTGCATATAACCCCCTGGTTTCTGGTGCTCTACTTTCACTTGTTGACAATTCGGGCATTGAGCGACAAATTCTGCAATGTTCTTTTTCATATTTCCCCACCAATACACTTTTTTTAAATCATGGTACACTTTAGTAGCACCCGGATGAATAGAGTAGCGCGAATGATGCGCCTCTGTCATAATTCGTTTCCTCAGCTCATCTACATCGGGTACACAGAATCTACCTTGGCATTGGAGCACCCCTTCTTGTGTAAGATCAAATGCCGCAGTTAGACTCTGTTGCACCTTCTCTTTTAGCTGCAATAACATCGAATTCGCAAACTGCTTCTCTTTTACTTCAGCTATTAAGGAGGATTCCGCTGCATTCTGCACAATAACCCCTTCATTTAGAGATTCAATAAGGCGAACTCCCAAGCTGGCTAATTGATGTAGATCTTTGATTATCTCCTGCTTTTCAGTCAACTGGCCACTAGAGCTTTCTACTGCCTTGCGGCTCAATGCATCAACTACCACATTTGCTTTGCATGGATGATAAAGAATATCAAAAACATAGTCTTTTAAGAGCTCTAACCACCTTCGTTGCCTCAAATTGAGTTCCTTCTGCTTAAAGATATATTTCAAACTTTTGTGATCCGTATAGATATCAACATGCACTCCATAAAAATAATAACGCCATATCTTTAAAGCAAAAACCACAGCTGCTAATTCAAGATCATGTGTGGGGTAATTCTTCTCATGTATCCGCAACTGTCGTGAGGCATATGCTATGACATTACCATGTTGAATCAATACACATCCGAGGCCAACCCCGAAAGTATCACAATACACTGCATAACCTTCGGTGCCTTCGGGAAGTACTAAGACTGGTGTGGAGGTTAATTTATCTTTCGACTTTTGAAAGATTTTCTCACACGCATAATTCCACTAAAATTTAACTGCCTTATGTGTAAGCTTTGTTAACGGTGCAGCAATGGAGGAAAAACCTTCCACAAATCTTCGGTAATAGCCTGCCAGTCCAAGAAAACTACGAATCTCTGTGGGTGTCGTAGGTTTTGGCCCATTTTTCACTGCTTCAATCTTTTGTGTATCAACCTGTATCCCTTCATCTGACACAATGTGACCCAAGAATGTGACTAGTTTTAACCAAAACTAACACTTGGAGAACTTGGCATACAACCTATGTTTGGTGCAATCCCTTACCAAATATGGTTCTAATCGGTCCACGTATCGATGGACTCTGTTTATCATTGTAGCTACCACATTTGGAGCGTATCGTGCCAAGGAATTGAATTGCAAACTGTATTCTCTAACGCTCAAATTTCCTTGACGAAGATTTAGAAACTGATCCGCACGTGCTTCAAGGACCTCATAGGGAAGGTAATGATCAAGAAAAGCCACTTTAAATTCTTCCCAATTAGGTGGATTTGCACCAATATCACGAGATTTCTTCCAATCCTCATACCACAATATCACCTCTCCTTTCAATATATACGCAACAAGTTTAACTGTTTCTACCCCGGTCACGTGCATAACTTTCAGAGCCCTCTGAATCTGATCCACAAAGTCCTGTGGATCTGCTTTCGGATCTGACCCAATAAATATAGGAGGGTCCAGTTTTAAGAAATCCTATGTTCTGCGACTCGCCACTCTAGTCGCATCATCTTCATGTGTCATTGGACCAACTCGTCCCTGACTTTGGGCTGCCACTAACTGTGTCAACATATGTACTGCATTTCTAAGATCCTGATCTGTGGCATTCATTGGTGGTTCTGCGGGTACTTCTCTACCGACTGGCTCTTCCAGAGATGGAAAAGTAGAAGAAAACAGCGATGAAATTTCAGCATTTGCTCCACCTTGACTAGCTTGGTCAGGTGGCAATCTACTCATTCCTTCTTCCACAGGCATATCTACCTGCTTGCCTTTACCTCTACCTCTCCTTGTGATCGGCATTGCTACTATATCAAAGAAAATCAATCACCATAGTCAGATATAATATAACTTATAACACAAGCTCTATTGTACGATCTAGGCGTGAAGAAAAGAAACAACATCCTAAATGTCTCGTAGCCTCCTACTTATAAATTTGGTGCACAACACATCGATAAGTAAGACTATACTCAAACACGGCATTGTAGATACCCTTAGAACGACCTGCTCTGATACCACTTTTGTCATGCCCCGAATCCCATCGGGACGGATTGGCACTTATAGCCGACAAGGCCCGAGAGAACCAAGCTTTGCTTCTATTCAATCATATGCATGCCATAAGAAAACCCATGATCACGTAAGAGCTTTAAATACCAACAACGAAACTCATGGAACATGTGATATATATGTACACATGCAAAACTTGGCCGTTGAGGCCATCAAGTCAAAATGTAATGTATTATCTTACAACCATACACCCACAGATGTCTACAAAAGCCTCTAACAGTTGCATTGACCAAAACAAACTAAAAGTCGGGACAAGTACCCGCTTTATACATTATGTACAACACCAAAACATATGTACAACTGCGACTCGGAGAAGTCCCGAACTAACTAGAGCTCACCAATGATCCGCAAACAACTGGCAACCTACTGTGTAGGCCTACTAGCACCTGCGCCTGCAGCAAGTAAGGTAAGTCCCATAAGGGACGTCAGTACGAAGAATGTACTGAGTATGTAAGGCTCAAATGAAACTGTATTATATGTAAGTATGTCAATGAACTCAAATACAAATGCATAACCAATATGGACAAGTCACTGTTCTGTACTTTGGAAACCATGTATATTGCTTTCATTACTTTCTTTGCTTCTTTACTTCTATGATTTTTCATCTTTGTCTGTGACCTGTGACACCCGGGCCCCGACTGAACGGTGGGTTTTAACATAACATGATGTTATATTGGGAACGACTCGAGCTAGGCTTATGCCTCTAGAGCTACCACCCATAAATCAATACATATCGGGATCGGCTCGAGCTAGGTTATTACCTCTAGAGCTACCACCCATACCAACATATCAGGTTCGGCTCGAGCTAGGTTATTACCTCTAGAGCTTACCCCTGTCAGGATCGGTCTGATATAGGCTTATGCCTCTACGACTAACCCCTGATCCAACAATCTCGGGATTGGCTTGAGCTAGGCATTTCGCCCCCAAAGCTGCCACCCATACTTGATCATTAACCACATATATGCATTACTTTATTCTTACTTTGAGATTGATACAATGACAGTCATAACTTTCTTTGAAGCTTTGGATCATTAACCAACGAGTGAGAGACATGTGAGTAATCATTATTGGAAACATAACACTATTGGAACCATTGGACAATAATCAATGAACAAGATACATGAGTATTACCACTATTGGAACTTTAGAACACAACCTTATTGGGCTTTTCGAACATTATCAATAAATATGAGACATGTGATATTGACAATTGGTAACCGAATATAGGATACCTTAGCACATTTCGGGATAGGACAAGTGCGATGTCAATGCGAATACTATGTGCTGCAGAAAGATACGGACAGAGTAACCTTACATACCTTGTATTCTCAATACGAATACACAATCTTAGATGTGCATATAATGTCCCGCTCCTTCTTTATGTTTCGCTCTACAATACAAATACATAACGGAATTTACATTAACCACCAACTACCTTACAAATGCATATGACGTCAATTAGTTACATGTTTGCCGTAAAAATGTCATTTCCTCCTCTGCAATACCATTTTCCGTATGGTCATACCAACAATACTTTACTCATACCATACATTGACCACAACATCATATACCAATAACATTTCACCACAAAGCTTCTCCTTTACACTTCCTCATTCACACTATATCACAAATAATCCATCAAGTTACCTTAATTCACCTCATAGCACATATCGGCCAAAATCCCATAATTTACACTTATAGAAAAATAACACGTTTAATAACCTAATCACACCATACATGTTCATATTTCGTTCATACCATGCTCTTTCATCAAAATCACAAGTCATATTTCAAGCTTAAATCCCATGGATAACAAATCTTTTACAAAAACACAAAGTACCATGTTCAACACTTCCAAGCATAACCAACATGATTTACATACTCTCACATGCATATAATATATTAATCCATAAGAATAATCACTTACCCAAGCTTGAGAAATGATGATCTTGGTCCAAAAGTTAGCTTTGAGTTCTTAGGGTTTGAGAGAAAAATAGTTGAGAAATATCTAGAAAGCATAGATTTTCAAGTGAATAAAAATCATATTTTTGCCTATATTTATAGGACTTCAATTCCATCCTTAGCCACTCTTATAGCATTTAATGCTAAGTCTAGAATGTCAAGGCAAGAATGGGTCATTTGACCCATTTTGGCCCATGTCTTCTTCTCATTTTGGGCCTTTTATTGAGCCTAATTCACTTAACCCAATAAAATCAATAATTTTTCATGTTTAAATTATTTCATATGCGTTACGACGATATACCCACTCACGAAATTCATATTCGTAGCCTCAATCCCAAAAACAAGCGATTCTAGCTACGTATGGCTTATTTTGACCACAAGGGTAAAACCGTCATTTTAATGCCAAATTTGTTCACGAGTAATTTTGCCACACCAATATAATACTTCACTCATTTCATGTATATGCTCGTGGTTGTCGAAGAAACGTGGCAAAAATCAGCCCGGTACGTCCCCGGGCACCATTGGGACTTAAGAAAAATTTCCAACATTGAAAGGTGGACAAAACCAGCCTAGTACGCCCTTGGATGCGCCGGCTTGCTGCCTATGGGCTAAAAAGTTTAGCCCATAGCGGCCTGTCTCGCCCTTTGGCGTGCCTGACCCTTAGTTTTTTTGAAAATTTCATTTTTTTGACTTTTCTTCGTGGGTTTGGTTAGATACTTCAAGTTCTATTCTTTAACTTACTTCTTATATTTAATGTACTTTGTTTGTAGGTCCTCCAAGCCTCATTTTTAACCCCACAAATTTTCCACAAAGTCACAAAACACCTCCTACGAAGGTCTAATCACATGTACGAAGGCCAAATTCAATTATCTCATCAATAACATTACCAAATACATACTTGTGGCTCTCGACACCTAAGTAAACATTATTTGATGTTTTCAAGTAGGGTTATGAAGGTACGGGGTGTTACATTTCAGCCCCATTTCCCTTAAGTTAGTATGTGCTTGTCCTTTAGGATTTAACTGAGCTTACTTAGTACCTTGTGTTGGGATTGCGAAGCCTTAGCCTAGTTTTGGTTAGGTTCTTGATACAAGATCAAGTATGTATCACACGATTTCAGCAACACCAACAAGAAACCCCAACAAACACAAGATTAACAAGTAAGCAACAATGCTAGTGAATCGAAAGAGCCCCACACGGCTTCACTAGACTTCAAGATCTTAAAGACAACAACAACAAGATAATGAAAAGATAGATAACTTGACATATAATATTCAAGAGACTAAGAACCCTAACATCAAGAGAGGACCCTAAGACTATTGAATATAAACACCAAGCTCTTACTTGGACCAAGAGGAACTCAATGACCTCAAGACCCTAGTTTCTAGCCAAAACACAACACAAGCTTCCTTCTAGCAAGCTTGTGGCCGAATCTGCCTCCCAATGGAAGAGAGAGAGAAAGGGAAATATTACAAGTCTTTGTCTTGAAATTACAATGGGAAAACTAAGGCAAAATAATTCTAGGCTTGTCTATTTATATTACAAGCCAAATGAAAGACAAAAATGACCTTATGGGCCATGTGGAGCAGCCGGCCATGGAGTGTAAAAACATTACACTTCAAGGCCCATCTTCACACCTTAAAACATTTAGGCCCTTAGGTGGTTCAATAACCAACTCACACACGGCCATTTGCATGAATACGGCTTGGAGTTTTTGTAACTCCCGGGCTTGACTTCGTGTGAATGGTCGGGTACTTGTTGGACAGCTTGTCCCACCCGTATCATCCTCTCCATCTTGAGAGGAATTTGGCCTCAAATTCAGCACTTGGTCGTCTTCAACCGCCTCCACGAGAGAAAGATCACAAACGTTAAAAGTGTGGTGCACTTGGTATTCCGGTGGAAGGTCAATCTTGTAGGCGTTGTCATTGATTTTCTCGAGCACTTGGAATGGACCATCACCCCTCGGCATCAATTTGGACTTTCTTTGGGATGGAAACCGATCCCTCCGAAGATGCACCCACACCCAATCTCCCGGTTCAAGGATGACTTTCTTTCTTCCCTTGTTGGCCCTCCTTGCCATGTCTTGGTTTTTCTTCTCAAGTTGAAGCCGCACCTTCTCATGTAACTTCTTCATAGAATCTGCCCGCTTGCTTCCTTCTAAGCTAATCATGAGATCACTTGGCAAAGGCGTTAAATCCAAAGGGGTGAGGGGGTTGAGGCCGTATACACACTCAAAGGGAGTCATTCCCGTACTTGAGTGTATGACACGGTTATATGCAAACTCAATCAATGGTAAGTGCTCCTCCCAAGAAGTCATTTTTCCCTTAACCATGGAACGTAGCATAGCACCCAAAGTCCTATTTACTACTTCCGTTTGGCCATCGGTTTGTGGGTGGCAAGAGGTAGAGAACAATAACTTGGTACCAAGCCTACCCCACATGGACTTCCAAAAGTGGCTTAGGAACTTAGAGTCCCTATCACTCACAATGGTCCTCGGGACACCATGCAATCTAACAACATTATCAACAAATAACGAGGCCACGCTAGGGGCGTCATCACACTTAGAGCAAGGAATAAAGTGCGCCATTTTAGAAAACCGGTCAACTACAACAAAGATACTATCCCGGCCTCGTCGAGTCCTTGGCAGCCCTAACACAAAGTCCATCGATATATCAAGCCAAGGACGTAGAGGAGTGGGCAGCGGGGTGTACAACCCATGAGGTAGGAGCCGAGATTTGGCTCTCTTGCATTCTACACATTGGCCACAAGTTCTAGTCACATCCTTGCGCATTTTGGGCCAATAGAATTGCTCCTCCAATATTCCGAGGGTCTTTTCGACCCCAAAATGACCCATTAGACCGCCATCATGTGCTTCCCTCACAAACAATTCTCTCCAAGAGCTAGAGGGTACACACAATCGTCTACCTTTAAATAAGTAACCATCAAACTTGGCATAGGGATTTGAACCCCTAGCCGAATCCCACTTGTCCCTACCCCATTCTTCGCATTCCCTAAAGATAGGAGCAAAGTGAGGGTCCTTGGGATACAATTCTCTTAAACTCTCAAAACCCATCAACTTCGAAGACAAAGTGGCAACAAGCACATGCTTTCTAGACAACGCATCAGCAACAACATTCTCCTTCCCCCTTTTGTAATGAATTACATAAGGGAAAGTCTCAATAAACTCAATCCACTTAGCATGACGCCTATTCAACTTGTCTTGGCTCTTAAGGTGTTTCAACGATTCATGGTCCGTTCGTATCACAAACTCCTTAGGCCACAAATAATGCTGCCAATTGCCCAAGGCTCTAACAAGGGCGTACAACTCCAAATCATAAGTCGAGTAATTAAGAGTTGCCCCTTTGAGTTTTTCACTAAAATAAGCGACGGGCTTGCCTTCTTGCATTAAAACAGCCCCGATGCCAACCTTACTAGCATCACACTCCACTTCAAACATTTTATCAAAATCGGGCAATTGTAACAAAGGCGCCGAGATGAGCATAGCTTTCAAGGCTTCAAAAGCCTTAGCTTGCTCATCACCCCACTTAAAGGGTTGGTCCTTTCTAATAACCTCAGTCAAGGGTGCTGCTATGGAGCTAAAACCTTTGACAAACCTCCTATAAAAGCTTGCTAATCCATGAAAACTTCGGATTTCTCCAATAGTTTTAGGGATTGGCCAACTTCGTATAGAGTCTATCTTGGATTCGTCCACTTCCACGCCCCTTGAGCTCACGACAAAACCCAAGAAAATCACTTTATCAACACCAAAAGAACACTTCTCCATGTTGGCATACAACTTCTCCTTTCGGAGCACCTCAAACACACACCTCAAATGCATCACATGATCATCAATAGATTTACTATATACCAACACATCATCAAAGTAAACCACAACAAACTTCCCAATATAAGGCTTCATTACATGATTCATTAGCCTCATAAAGGTGCTAGGAGCATTGGTAAGGCCAAAGGGCATGACCAGCCACTCATATAGACCGAATTTGGTCTTGAATGCGGTCTTCCACTCATCACCGGGTTGCATGCGAATTTGGTGATAGCCACTCCTAAGATCCACCTTAGAAAACAAACAAGAGCCATGGAGCTCATCTAACATATCATCTAGTCTAGGGATTGGATGACGATACCTTATAGTGATTTTGTTGATGGCTCTACAATCGACGCACATGCGCCAAGTTCCGTCTTTCTTTGGTACCAAAAGCACCGGAACAGCACAAGGACTCATACTTTCTTTGATGTATCCCTTGTTGAGAAGTTCCTCAACTTGTCTCTCAAGCTCCTTAGTGTCCATGGGATTGCTCCTATAGGCTGGTTTGTTTGGAAGTTGTGAACCCGGCACCAAATCAATTTGGTGCTCAATTCCCTGAAGTGGGGGCAATCCTTGCGGAAGTTCTTTAGGAAATACATCTTCATAATCCTGCAACACACAAGAAATCAAAGGGGAAATGGAAGAATTAGCGGGGTTAGTATTTAAACAATGAGCCAAAAGCAACATAGGTGTGCCCACATCATGGTCCACGAAGAGTTCCTTCTTTCTAGCTAACATCACCACGTTTTCAGCCCCCTTTGAAGTTGAGGCAGTCACGGGTGACCCTACTGCCCCAACCACGGTTTCCCTTCCCTCTTCTCCTCTTTCGGATTTCTTCCCCTTTTCCTTCAACTCTCTCATCTTTTGGTGCCACTCATTTACTTGGGAGGGTGAAAGCGGGTGAAGTGTGACCTTTCGGCCATCCTTCTCAAGTGTATATCGATTGGTCCTCCCATCGTGTTTGGTAGACCTATCATATTGCCAAGGTCTACCTAACAACAAGTGACACGCTTGCATTGGTATCACGTCACAAAGCACTTCATCTTGGTAGTTTCCCACCTTAAAACGTATCATACATTGCCTTGTGACCTTTAGTTCACCACAGTCATTCAACCATTGTAGCTTGTAGGGACTAGTGTGCGGGGTAGTTGGTAACTTCAAGAAGTTAACCGTAGCCATACTAACAACATTTGTGCAACTACCACTATCAATCACCAAGGTGCACACACTTCCCTTTACAAGACATTTAGTATGGAATAGATTCTCCCTTTGACTAGGGTCATCTATCGCCTTACTAATCATGACGCGCCTAACCACAAAGTTGGGAACCACACACTCCCCTTCTTGAGGGTAAACATCTTCGCCCTCATCATCATATGGCCCATTCTCGGGTTCCTCTCCATCTTGAGGCTCGGCCTCATCTTCTCCCCTTTCGGGACCCACCTCCTCACCAAGGTAATACACCCTCCCTTCCCGAAGGATCACATTGCGTCGGTTTGGACACTCATTGGCTTTATGTCCCCAACCTTGGCACTTGAAACATTGGAATCCTTTTGGGTTAGGGTACTTGTGAGCTTCTTGTTTTGGAGGAAGTTTGGGGTCGGCCTTGGGCTCGGGCAGCCTTGGAAGGCTGGATTGCCCCTTGTTTTTGGACCAACCCGAGGGGGCTGGTACCCTTGCCTTAAACGACGACCTCTCCTTTAGCTCTTTTTCAACCTCAATAGCCGCTTGGAAAATACCCTCAACGGTATCAAACTTGTGAAGTGTCAAATGAGTGGAGATCTCCTTGTTCAATCCACACTTGAACCGGATGACATCATGACTGATTTGCTCCCCACGATGGTCAAGGTTTAACATGAGTTGTTGAAACTCATCAAAGTATGCCATCACACTTTTGTTACCTTGACGTAAGTTGTACAACCTTGCAAGCAATTCATGGCGATAACTCTCGGGGAGGTACCTTTGCCTCATCAAGTATCTCAATCGATACCAAGGTGGTGGCTGCCCGTCAACTAGTGCATTACCAAACCGCTTGACGTACTCCCACCAAGTGTTAGCATAACCCTCAAAGTGAGCTATAGCATAACTTCCTTTCTTTTCTTCCGAGAGATCATTAACTTGGAAGACTTTGTCACAAGCCGATTCCCAAGCTAAGTATGCCTCGGGGTCACTCTCACCCTTAAAGAGCGGTAGACTCAACTTGATGGTGTTGATGCCCACATCTCTCTCATGGTGCCGGTTTCCTCTTTCTTCATATCCACGGTATCTCCGTTGAACTCCTCTGCCCCCTCTCACCTCCTCCTCCCTCATGTAAGTATCATCAAAGGCCCCGTACCCATCATACTCCTCCCTACCATACTCCTCAAGGTGGGCTGGTCGGTTTTGGTTATTTGGAATTTGATTTGGGGGTATTGGATTGTGTGGGGGTGGTGGTCTTTGGTTTAATGGAGCTTGGAATGGAAGGTTCGGATTTAGTGGTGGAATTTGACGTCCAAATCCCTCATGCGGGGTTTGGGAATTCTGGAAATGCGTTGGTCTATTGGGGTCACGGTTTGGAGGAAAATAGGTGGTTTGGCTTGCGGCATTTAGTGGAGCTTGGGGTGCATTTAGCATTTGGTGGACTGTTTCGGGGGTGATGGTCGCGGAGGAAGTCCTATCTTGTCCATTGGTTGAGACATGTAGAGGAGTAGAAGGACGAGAGTTCCTTTGACTCTCCACTTGTTCTAATCTCCCACTAATAGTCGACACTTCTCCCTTGATGGCTGCCAAGTCCCCTCTCACGGCCCCAAAGTCCGAATTTAACCTTTCAAGTGTCCGAGTAACGGCCTCAAGAGTGACCCTCATAGAGTCAAGTGCATTAGTATCCACGTTATGGGACGTGGCCCCTTCCATTGTCGAGGTATTATACTCTTTAGATCACCACACGCTTGAGTTCCACAAGTGTTGTAAATTGGCTAGTAACCGTGAATCCTTTAAGGTATGAGTAAGCTCTTATCCGGAGTGGATTCTTGTTTGAAGACTCAAAGAATTCTTGTAGGACTAGGACCAAAAACAACAACGTGTTCAAAAGATAAAAGCACTCAAGTAAACGTTGACACGAACAAACGAATTCAAAGGACTAATTGACAATCTAGTAGGAATGTACTAGTTTGTTAATTAGTTCTAGAATCAAGTAAGGAAACTAAGAATCAACAATTAGAAACTAGAAAATTATCCAAAGTTGAGCTTAGGGGTGACGTGGCAGCATGCAATTGGCCTTGGGCCCACACGGTTTGTATATATATAACTTATATGTATTTTTTTTTTTTTTGTCACAAATCTGAAAATCAATATTCATACAACTTGTGAAGTATGACAATGTGTTTTGGAGGGAAAAATAATAGTCTTGTAGCCTTTTTCAACCTTTCAAACTCAAAGGGTTAGGTTTGACTAACTATTCCCACAAAACAAGGCTCCTTGAATTAAGGAAGAGTGGTTGGCCAACTATGAAGTGATGGGTGCAAGTCTTTCACCAACAACTTTATGATTTGTCTTGCAACTTGAACACCACAAGATGAACAAGATGAACAAGTTTAAAAGATGAACACCTTACAACTTTCATCAACTTCTTCAAGCACATAACACACAACCACCAAATTTTTTTTTCATCAACAACATACAACTTTCAACCACTTCAAGTCACCACAACAATGGTCAAGTTTTCAAGCTCAACTTTTAGATCTAGACACTTTAGTGTTGGTGAGAAAGAAACCAACACTAGAAACACACTAAACAAGCAAAATAACACCTAGATCTAAACATACAACAACATTCTCGGATTTGTCTTCAATGGACTGATTTCCGATTTTTTTTTTTTTTTTTTTTTTTTTGTTTAATCCGAGAACAAGCCCAAGATGGGTTGTGTGGGAACACAACCGGTCTTGCTCTGATACCAAATGATACAAGATCAAGTATGTATCACACGATTTCAGCAACACCAACAAGAAACCCCAACAAACACAAGATTAACAAGTAAGCAACAATGCTAGTGAATCGAAAGAGCCCCACACGGCTTCACTAGACTTCAAGATCTCAAAGACAACAACAACAAGATAATGAAAAGATAGATAACTTGACATATAATATTCAAGAGACTAAGAACCCTAACATCAAGAGAGGACCCTAAGACTATTGAATATAAACACCAAGCTCTTACTTGGACCAAGAGGAACTCAATGACCTCAAGACCCTAGTTTCTAGCCAAAACACAACACAAGCTTCCTTCTAGCAAGCTTGTGGCCGAATCTGCCTCCCAATGGAAGAGAGAGAGAAAGGGAAATATTACAAGTCTTTGTCTTGAAATTACAATGGGAAAACTAAGGCAAAATAATTCTAGGCTTGTCTATTTATATTACAAGCCAAATGAAAGACAAAAATGACCTTATGGGCCATGTGGAGCAGCCGGCCATGGAGTGTAAAAACATTACACTTCAAGGCCCATCTTCACACCTTAAAACATTTAGGCCCTTAGGTGGTTCAATAACCAACTCACACACGGCCATTTGCATGAATACGGCTTGGAGTTTTTGTAACTCCCGGGCTTGACTTCGTGTGAATGGTCGGGTACTTGTTGGACAGCTTGTCCCACCCGTATCAGTTCTTGCCTTAGATTGGAATTTTGTGACTTGTCCCTATCGCCCTTCCTAAGACAGGTTGTTTTAGAGTAGCACCCTTTTTAGCCTAAATTAGTACAGAACCACCTTTTAGATTGTTTCTTGTGTTTAGGTTGAATTAGTCATTATTGTAAGCCTTTTTAGGTTTGCTACCCTTGGCCGATTAGTAGTTGACTTTAAATCATAACTTTGGACTTGATAAATAGAATTCGATTCTCCTTTAATATATTCGACCTTCTAAAAATGGGGAAAATAACTAGATGGATTTGAAATGGATTATTAGTTTGGGTTTCTACTATGTGTTGTTTCTTAGGATTTCTGGTTTGAGTCTGGCACCTGTTTTATGGATTATATTCTGTTAGTTTTGGTTCTAGTCTGGCACCTAGTTTAATGGTTATCTTATGTTAGTTCTAGTTCGAGCCTAGCTTTTATTATTATTATTTATCCTAACACGTTATGGTTATGACTGGAGGAGGATTATATGGTATGCATATCACACCTTGACTCACTTTTACTTTCTTACTATTATAGTTCATTTTATACTAGTACTACACCTTGTTTGTTTCTACCGTACTTATGGGGGCTTTGTTGAGTTTAGTTCTCCTTATGTGTACATTTTGGGCTTATGGGGGTCCAGTTCAATTATAGCTAGGCGTGTATTTCAGTGATTGAGCTATTTAGATTCGGTCTACCGTATTCGCTTAGCATAGCCGATTATTTCATTTCTGACGCTTATTTATTGCTATTAGTATTCCCATTCGCACTTCATTTATGCTTTAACTGTAAATGAGCTCAGTCGGCCAATGATCCTTACTGAGTACCTGGTACTCATGATATATTTTTGCATCTTTTTTCCCTTATGCAGATCCTAGTACGAGTCACAGCCATTGACGCTGATCTCGAGCTGTGTTATTAACCAGAGATTTAGGTGAGCTTTTAGATTCTAGAGCTGATCCTTCTCCTTCTACTTTTATAATAGTCTTATTCTATATATGCTGAGACTATGATGTATATTTTGACACTGTTTAGTGCTCTTTTTTGGTATAGTGGCTCTTGTACTGAACTTACCAGGTCTTGGGGGATTCATTTTGTATATTTTATCCTTTTCCCTCTCTTTTATGGCATATTTGTATACATATATTTCCTATTTCCTGCTTGTTATTACTGTTTTAGTCCTGGTATATCTCTTTTCCGCCTATTAGTTCATTAGTTGTCGTTCCAGGCTATGGTTTTGGCTTAACTACTGATGTGTTAAAGTAGGTGCCATCATGACTTGAGATATTGGGTCATGACAGTTTAGTATCAGAGCCTTTATTCATCGGCATCGTTGGTATAAGAGCAAGTGTCTTGAAGAGTCCTGTGGATCGGTATGATGATATCTGTATCCTATCTTCGGGAGGCTACATGTCATTCTTAGGAAAATCTAACCTTTTCGATTCATTATCGTGCGTCATATCTATATTGGTTTCTAGATTTTCATTTATTTCACTCTCTCACAAATGGCTAGGACGCGAGCCACGGCAGCTGGGTACGAGGACCCTGAGCCTGCAGCTAGGGGCAGAAGTAGATGTCAGCCCATAGGCCGTGGTTGAGCTAGAGCTAGTAAGCCAGCTATTGATCTGGAGCTAGATTTTGTACCCTAGAAAGTACCCAAGAATCTGCCGCCATAGCAATTGGTGGGCTAGGGGGTAGCCCAAGTTCCACCCAAATTTATATCTTTATCTATTTTCTAGGATGCCTTGGTACAACTGTTGATTATGGTTGGTGGACGATGGATGGGGCCCAAATATCCTCTTAGGGGACACTTAGAGTGATTGGGTATAGGGGCGCAGCCTACAACTGTGACTCCTAGAGTAGAAATTCCATTAGCACCAGTAGTTTTACAGCCAATAGTAGCCCATCCAGCCATGACTTCTGAGGAGCAGAAGATGTTGGGCATGTTTCTTAGATTGGCTCTACTGAGGTTTGCAGGGGCCCAGGAGAGGATTCATTTTAGTTCTTTACCAGTTGTGATGAGAAGTTGTGTAATTGGGCTTGTTTGAGTCACATGGTGTGGATTACACCACTTTTTCGTTCGATAGAGTGGTAAGACAGCGGCGCGAGCTTCTGAGGGATTAGTTTATAGGATTACAATAGGGTTCTATGTCAACGGCAGAGTATGAGGAAAGATATCATGAGTTAGCAAGACATGCCACCATGATTCTACCTACTAAGTATGAGATAATACAGTGCTTTATTAGAGGGTTGAGACTTCCACTCTATATGGCTACTCAGATTCTGGAAATTATGGGCAGGTTATTTTATGAATACTGCTGACTATGCTAATACTATTGAGGATTTGCATCGCTAAGGCCCATGGGGCAGTGATAAGAGACCTCATCAACAATGTAGTCATCATGGATCGATTGACTAAATCTACCCATTTCATCCCCGTTCAGACTTTCTTCAGTTCCGAGAGGTTAGAGCAGATCTATATTTGAGAGGTGGTTCGCCTTCACGGGGTGCTCGTGTCCATTATTTCAGACCAAGGTTCTCAGTTCACTTCTAGCTTCTAGAGGAAATTTTAGGAATAGTTGGGTACCCAGTTTAACCTTAGCGCTGCCTTTCATCCCTACACTATTGGGCAGTCGGAGTGGACTATTTGGGTTTTAAAAGATATACTCCGCACTTGTGTGTTGAATTTTGGGATCAGTGGGATCAGTTTTTAGCTTTGGCAAAGTTTGCTTATAATAACAGCTTTTAATTGAGAATTCAGTTGTCCCCATTCGAGGCATTATATGGTAGGCGATGCCGGTCTCTAGTTGGTTGGTTTGGGACTTCTGATATAAGGCCTCGTGGTACAGATTTACTTCGTGAGTCATTGGATTGTGTGATCAGGAGAGGTTTTGGGGCTGCTTCGAGCAGGCAGAAGAGTAATGCCGACCACAGACATTGTTCTTTAAGGTAGTATCACCCATTAAGGGCGTGATGAGGTTTGGGAGGTGGGGCAAGGTTAGCCCCAGGTAGATTGGACCATTTGAGATCCTTCGGACAGTTGAGGATGTTGCATATGAGTTAGCTTTGCCTCCAGCCTTTTTAGCTATCCATCTACTATTTTATTTGTCTATGTTACGACGGTATATCCTAAATGAGTCTCACATGCTTCGGTAAGACTCAATTTAATTAGATGAGAGGTTTACATTTGTAGAGGAGCCTTTATCAATTTTGGCCAGAGTTGTCAGGTGGTTACGTTCCAGAGACATTCCCGTAGTTGATGTTCGATGGCATCATCGTCCAGTTGAGGAGGCTACCTAGGAGACCGAGCATGATATTCGGACCTAGTATCCCTACCTATTTAAGGCTTCATGTACTTCTTGATTCATTACTTTTGCCAAGGAAAGTCCTTTTAGTAGTGGATGCTGTAATGACCCTCCAGGACATTTTCTTTGTTTTAGTGGATTTTTTGAATTTAGACCCTTCCTATAGCTGCCCCAGGTCATTTATGATTTGTTGGTACTGACAGTTTGATTTCTGGGTAGTTCGTTTGTTTTTTAGAGCCATTTCCCTGTTTTGGCACTTCTAAAGTTGAGAGATGGGTCCTGAGCTTAAACCTCAGGTAAATGAATCAGATGCTATTTCTGAGAGTCTAAACAGCCTCAGAACGTCGATTTTAGGCTGGGGGACTCTTGGTTTGGGTCCCAAGACTTTCAAACTTGTTTTGGGCTATTGGGTGGAATTTGGTTAAAATGGCTCATTGGGGTGTGGGCCCCACTTTTTATTGAAATGACCTCGGATGGCAATTTTGATGGGTTGCATAGTTCCTTTACGTTCATGAGATTTTGAACAAATCTCGAGGCCCTGGTTGGTATATTTGCAACTTGCCAAAGTTGCTGTTGCATCAGCACCTGGTGCAGGCCAATATTGGCCTTCACATTCGCGGGGCCTTCGCCTCGTTCGCGAGGGTCAAGATTTTTTACCTCCACATTCGCGGTCTATCCACTGTATTCGCAAAGGGGAGGCCATCTAGGCCACTCCATTTTTCTTCTTCGCGATTGTAGTGGACCACCTGTGTTCTTGAAGGTCTGTCTGGCCTGGCACCCGCATTCGCGGCAAGGGTCCCGAATTCGCTAAGAAGGGACCCCTGGCAGTATATATACTCCTTTCTTCAGTTTTCCTTGATATATTTCTAAGTATAAATGTCATTGTTGGTAGTTTAAGCTCTGGGATTATGGGATAACCATATATTTGAATTGGGATTTACTTGGGACCATAATTATGGGCCCTATACCTTTGATTTCCCCTAAGCTTTGACTTAATATCTCCGTTAATACTCCATTTTAATTGTTATTTTGGGATTGTTGTTGGGGTTGGTTCAGGGTTTCTTTGAGCTCACAATTGGCTGCATTTTAAGGGTTTTGATCCTTGATATGTGTGGGACTTTGTGATGATTTTAATTTTGCAATTTCATAAGTGGGGCCTACTTGGGTATTTTGATCCAATTTGGTATTGTTTTACTCGTCTTGACGCTTAATTATTATTTTGAGAGCGTGGTAGCTCTCGGAGGCCTTTCGAAAAGGGAAAACTCTGATTTAAAGGATTTCGTGAGCGTTCAACAGCGTCCAGGTAGGCTAGGCTTACCCTATCATTAGACTGAGCTTATTAATGGTATTAGTATACTATTTTGCTAGTTTTGGGCAGGTAGTGTTAGCTCGGCTATCCTTTTTAGTATTTTATGGCCTTTTTAGCCGGTTAAGGGTCCTATTTTGGTAGATTTTGAGCCCGTTATCCCCTAGTATAGTGAAGTATCATCCTTTAGGGCTAGGTTTAGTGCTATTAGTACCTGGAGTTATGTATGGAAAGCCTTAGACTAGACTAAGCTAGGTTTCGGCCTAGGTTTGGTTATCGGGACCCCATAGTGGACCTCACCACCTCTTGTTTAGCTAAAATACTTGGCGTTAAGTTCCTTTAGGCTTAGCTAGACCTTTAACTACCAGTTTAGGCTATTAGCTTTTGTTGGGTTTGACTTAGATATGGTTTCCGTCCCGTGTTACCCTTTTCCTAGGTAGAGTAGTACTTGACCGGTACCGCCCTTCCTTGACCTAGTATTTGGGACCCACCTACCTTAGTGGACTTATCCTCCCGAGATTGGTATTTGTGACCTTAAGTTCTGGAGATAGGCTTGGAAGCCCTAAATTTCTTCTTGTTAGCTAGTTATGCTTATTTTTATTTAAATGCATTTCAGTTTTGGTTTGAGTCCGGCATATGATTTACTATTATAGTTACTATGCATTCTGGCATCGTTTTGACACTAGTTATGGTCATGGTTACTCGTATGAGCTCCAGTATGATTTGGTCTCAGTTTTATGGGTGAGATGGGCTACTTATGATATCTCTTATTTCTAGACACGGTATGGGTATTATGAGTTTTGGTTCTAGTCCGGCATTTGTTTATGACACGATATGGTTGTTTTGGTGATGATTATGGTTGTTCTGGGAGTTTTGACAGTGCTACTAAGTTTTGTTGTACATGACTCTTATACATGTGGCCTCTCCTTATTACCCACTATTTTGAGTTAGAGCCCGGTATCTAGCCTCTCGTTATTACCCATTGGTGCCAGTTCAAGTACGGTGCATATCTGGATAGTTTTATCATGGATTTTAGGATCGAATGGTTACCTGAGATCATTTTAGCTATGGATTAGCTCCACTGAGGTTCGCAGGGGGCCAGAAGATGATGTATTTTAGTTCCTTACCAGTTGTGATGAGAAGTTGTGTAATTGGGCTTGTTTGAGTCATATGGTGTGGATTACACCACTTTTTAGTTTTATAGAGTGGTAAGACAGTGGTGGAGGGGATATCATGATTATAGGCTAGCTGGATCTCCTCCTATTACATGGATTCAATTCTCTGAGGCTTTCGTGGAGAAGTATATGCCTTATAGCATATGCGAGCTTCTGAGGGATTAGTTTACAGGATTATAATAGGGTTCTATGTCAATGGTAGAGTATGAGGTGAGATATCATGAGTTAGCCATACATGCCACCATGATTATACCTACTGAGTATGAGAAAATACAGTGTTTCGTTAGAGGGTTGAGACTTCCACTTCGTATGGCTACTCAGAGTGGAAATTATGGGAAGGTCATTTTGTGAATATTACTGACTATGCTAATACTATTGAGGATTTGCATCGCAAGTCCCATGGGGCAGTGATAAGAGACCTCATCAATAATGTAGTTATAGTGGGAGCAATAGTGGCTCACAGTTCTGAGGTAGTGGTTTTTGAGTAGGGAGGAGCACGAACAGTATTTGAGGACTATACTCCACATTTTGATAGATTATCGGCTTTATGCCAAATTCTTAAAGTGTGACTTTTGACTTGAGTCTACAGCATTCTTGGGGCACGTGGTGTCCAAGGACAGGATTATGGTAGATCCGACGAAAATTAAGGCCATTTGTGATTGGACTAGGTCTACATCTCCAACCGAGGTTCATAGATTTAGTAGGTTGGCAGGATAATACAGGTGGTTCATCAAGGGTTTTGCTTTATTGCAACACCTATGACCAGATTAACTATGTAGGAGGTTCTATTTTGGTGGTCCGATAGGTGTGAGGAGAGCTTTCTAAAGCTCAAGTACTTATTTACTTCAGCTTCTATTCTGACTCTTCCAATTGAGGGCGAGGGGTTTACTATATATTATGATTCTTTGATATTGGCTTGGGTTGTGTCTTGATGTAGTAACGCTGAGCCATATTAAATGCTTTGAGTCAGCTGAAGGCTCACGAACGCAACTACCCACTCATGACTTGAATTTGGCGTCGGTAGTCTTTGCACTTAAGATTTAGAGGCATTACCTATATGGTGTTCGCTGTGAGATATTCACTGACCATTATAGTCTTTAGTACATTATGACTTAGAAGCACTTTAATTTGAGGCAACGCACATGGATTGAGTTGCTGAAAAACTATGATCTCTCTATTCTATACCATCCGGGAAAAGTGAATATGGTAGTAGATGCCTTGAGCTAGAAGTTGGTGAGTATGGAATGTTTGGCCTTCCTTTCAGTTTTGGAGCGACCGTTGACCTTGGACATCCAGTCCTTAGCGAACAGGTTGATTTGGCATGATATATCAGACCCTAGGAGGATCCTTGCTAGTGTTGAGGCTAGGTTTACATTATTGGAGCATATTTAAAGTCGATAGCTTCAGGACAGTCGGTTGTATGGTATTCGAGATAAGGTACAGAGGGGCTAACCCAAGCGGGCTACCTTAGATTCGGGATTGATTCAGTCAATACTGTCATAGCTCCAGCTATTTTATTCACCTTGTGACAGCTAAGATGTATAGAGATTTGAGGCATCATTACTAGTGGAATGGCATGAGGAGAGATATAGTGGATTTCAAGGCCCAATGTTTATGTTGTCAGTAGGTGAAGTCCTGGTACTTGAGACCAGTTAGTTTGATTTAGAGGCTACCCATTCCTGAGTAGGAATGTGAGCGGATTACTATGGACTTTGTGGGTGGTTTTCCTCGTACTTCTCAAGGTTCTGATAGCATTTGGGTCATCGTTGATCGATTAATGAAGTCTCTCTATTTTATACCTATTTAGTCTTATTTCAACCCCGAGAGGCTGGCTCGGATCTATGTTTGAGAGGTAGTTTATCTTCACAGGGTGCCCGTGTCTATTATTTCATATAGAGGTTCCCAGTTCACCTCTAGCTTTTGGAGGGCTTTTTAGGAGGAGTTGGGTAGCTAATCGACCTTAGCACCACTTTTTATCCCTATACTGATGGACAGTCAGAGCAGACTATTCACGTCTTGGAGTATATGCTCCGAGCTTGTGTCGTGGACTTTGAAGGTCAGTGGGAGCACTTTTTAGCCTTAACAGAGTTTTCCTACTATAATAACTATTATTTGAGCATTCAGATGGCATCATTTAGGGTGTTGTATGGTAGGCAGTGTCAATCTCCTGTTGGTCTATTTGAGACTTCAGAGGTTAGGCCATGGGGCACCAACTTGCTTTGTAAGTCATTGTAGAGATTTTGGGTAATTCAGGATAGGTTATGGGTAGCTCTAAGAAGACAAAAGAGTTATACTGATTGTACGCTTTGTGCTTTAAGATTTTGAGTAGGTGATCAGGTTTTTCTTCGTGTGTCACCCATGAAGGGCGTGATGAGGTTTGGGAAGAGGGTCAAGCTTAAACCTAGGTATATCAGTACATTTGAGATCCTTCAGAGAGTTGGGGAGGTAGCTTATGAGTTAGCCTTGCCTCCAGCCTCTTCAGCCATTCATCAAGTTTTACATGTTTTGATGCTTCGGTGCTATATACTAGATGAGTCTTACGTGCTTCGATGGTACTTAGTTTTATTGGATGATAGGTTTACCTTCTTGGAGGAGTCGGTTTGTATTCTAGCCAGAGATGTCAGGTGGTTGCATTCCATAGAGATTCATGTGGTTAAGTTTTAGTGTAGAGAACATCCGATTGAGGAGGCTACTTGGGAGACCAAGCATGATATGTGGACTCAGTATTCTTACCTGTTCGAGCCTTCAGGTACTTCTTAACTCTTTACTTTTGTGGATGAATGTAATGGCCCTCCAAGACATTTCCTTTGTTTTCATGTGTTTTCTGCTTTTAGAACCTTCCAATAGTATCCCCAGTTCATTTATAACTTGCTGGGACTGACAATTTGATTACCGAGTAGTTAGTTTGGTTTTTCGAGCCATTTCCCTATTTTGGAGCTTTTGAAGTTGAGAAATGGGTCTCGGGCCTAAACCTCAGGTAAAAAGCCTTGGATGCCATTTATGACAGTATCAACAGCTCCAAAATGCTGATTTTAGGCTAAGGGGATCTTTGGTCCGGGTTTCAAGGCTTTCGGACTCATTTTGGACTATTGGGTGGAATTTGGTTAAAACGGCTCCTTGAGGCGTGGGCCTCACTTTTTATCGAAATGACCCTAGATAGAAATTTTGATTAAGCCTTTGAGTCCAAAATGCCAAATTTGATAGGGTAGCATAGTTCATTTGTGTTCACGAGATTCTTAAAGAATCTCGAGGGCCCGGTCGGGATATTTGCAATTTGCAAAAGTTGTTAATGCATCAGCACCTGGTGCAGGCAAAAATTGGACTTCGCAATTATGAAGCCTTGGCCATTTAGCAAGGTTTTGGCCGCGTTTATGAGGCCAAGCCGGTACAGTTATTTTCTTCTCGATCTCATTGAACTGATGTAACACCCCGTACCTTCCCAACCCTACTTGATGACATTGAATAATGTTTACTTAGGTGTCGAGAGTTATAAGTATGTATTTGGTAATGTTCAAGATGAGAAAAAAATTGAAATTTGGCCTTGTACATATGACTAGCCTTTCATAGGAAGTGTTTGGTGATTTCGTGGAGCATTTGTGTAATACCTCTTACACATTCTAACCTCATTTGGTGACTTGGAGTCATGTTTACTTGATGATTAAGATCACTAAGTAAGTTTTTTGTAGTGTTTTGATAAGGTATTGGACGCTATGCAAGTATTGAAGAAGTGGCCGAAAAATTCAGCAAGATGCTGAAACTTGCGCCACTACCCTGTTTCAGGGGGTGTGGCGCAAGCCCCTGATTCAGAGGGCAAGGAAAACTTGCGTCACTGCCTTGCTTTGCAGCAGTGGCGCAAGGCACAAATAGTTTGCCTTCTCGGGCTCGTTTTGTAACGCAATTCTACGACGATTCTTAGATGATTTCTTTTGGTTCTTTGGAGTTCTTTGAGTGTTGTTAAAGCTTCAAATACCTCAATACACTCCTACATACTTCTACATGATCAAACCATGAAACACAAGAAATTATCAAAAATGTGCAAGGAAGCCATGGGAAACTAGAATTCCTATTTTTGCGATTGAGACGACGAATGAGAACCTCGTAAGAGAATATTGTCATGACGTTATGGAATTATTTAAACATGAGATATATGGTGAATTATACATGAAAGTTGATGGGTTAAATGGATATGTGTTATTGGGCCCAAATTTAGGCCCAAATGGGATTAAAAGACATGGCCCAAAGGGCAAAAAGATCCATTCTTCCACTTTGACCACATTTAATGCCAAGGGAATGGCTAAGTATGACTTGGAGTCTATATAAAGGCCCCAAAATCAGATTTTTAATCATAGAACACTCTCATGCCTTTTAAGATATTTGTCAAACATTTATTTAGTTCCAAACCCTAAAGCAAATAATTCCTTGGGACTCTTTGGGCAAGATCATCCTATTCCAAGACTTGGTAAGTATTTATTTTCATGGATTCACATATTATATGCATGGGAGATTATGTATATCATGATAGTTATGTTGACAAGGTGGTGAATAGTATATTTTTATTTTTGGTGAAAGATGTGCTATCTTGGTGATTTGAACTTAAAAAGAGACTTGATGTCTTAAAGAAAGAGCATGGTATGGATAAAATATGAACATGTATGGTGTGATTTTGTTATTTAACTTGTTATTTTTCTAAAAGTGTAAATTGTGGGATTTTGGCCGATATATGCTATGAGGTGTATTAAGGTAATTTGATGGATTATTTGTGATGTGATATGGATAAGAAAGTGTAAAGGAGAAGTGTTGTGGTGAAATGTATTGTTTCTCATGTATTGGTCAATGTATGGAATATTGGGGGATTTTTGGAATAATAATTTCATCAATGGTTTTGTCAAGGGGAAATGGCATGTTTAAAAGCAAACATGTAACTCATTGATATTGTATGCATTTGTAAAGTAATTGATGGTATAATTATGATGTTGTGATGATGGACAGTGGAAAGTATGAACTTGGTGTGACATACTAGTGGTTTATGATACTTTGGTCAATGTTGGGCATGTTGTGGTATTATTGATATGACCATGCCGTTAATAGTATTGTAGAGAAAGAAATAACATGTTAAAGCCAAACATGTGACTTATTGTTATTGTATGCAATTGTAAGGTAGTTGGTGGTTAATGTTGGTTCCATTATGTACTTGTGATATAGAGTGAAACGTAAAGAAGGAGTGGAATTGTTGCGCTCACATATTTGATTGTGTACTTACATTGGGAAGATAAGGTATTTAAGGTTACTCTGTCCGTATCTTTCTGCGGCAAATAGTAGTCACATTGACATTACGCTTGTTCCATCCCAAAATGTGCTAAGGTATCCCATATCTGGTTATCCATGGTCATTGTCATATATTTCCTACTCATTGATCATTGGTGAATCTCATGTCTAATATTCATGGTTAATGTTCCAAAAGCTCAAATAAGGTTATGTTCCAATGTCTCAATAGTGATTATACTCATGTATCTTGTTCATTGATTATTGTCCAAATGGTTCCAATAATGTTATGTTCCACGAAGGTTATGTTCCAATAATATTTATTCATATGTCTCTCACTCATTGATTATTGATCCAAAGTTTCATATAAAGTTATGCCTATCATAGTATCAATCTCTCAAAAGTAATGAAAGAAGTAATGTACAAGTGAATGTACCAATCTCCCACAAGTAAAGGTATCAATCTCAAAAGTAAAGAAATGAAGTAAGAATAAAGTAATGCATGTTGATTGTGTTCATGGGTGTTATCCATGGGCTACAAATACCCGCATGATGATGATAGTTTATCCATGGGGTGCAAACGCCCGCGTGATGATGGCCATTTATCCATGGGGTGCAAGAACACCCGCATGACGATATGATCTTATCCATGGGGTGAAAGAATACCTGCATGACGATGATATGTTATCCATGGGGTGAAAGAATACCTGCATGACGATGATATGTTATCCATGGGGTGAAAAGAACAGCCGCATGATGTGGGCCCAGAAAGTGTATGAGTGATATAAAAGTAAAGTAAAGTAAAGGCAAGAGAAAGAAAGAACGTAGTGTATATGGTTTCCAATGTACAGAATAGTGACTCATCTACATTGTGACTTATCTATATTGGTTATGCATTTGAACTTGAGTTCTTGACATATTTTCATATCTTACAGTTTCATTTGAGCCTTAAATACTCAGTACATTCTTCGTACTGACCCCTCTTGGGGAATTTACCTTACTTGATGCAGGCGCAGGTCCTAGTAGGCCTCCACAGTAGATCGTCAGTGTTGCAGATCTTTGGTGAGCTCCAGTTAGTTCGGAGTTTCTCCGAGTCACTGTTGTACATGTGTTTTGATTTTGTGTATGTTGTATAAAGAGGGGACTTATCCCGAGTTTTAGTTCATTTTGGTCAATGCATTTTGTTAGAGGCTTTTGTAGATGGATGTGGGTGTATAAATGTGAAGGTACATGTCGTTTTGACTTGATGGCTCAGACGGCCAAGTTTTACATATATAGCTATGACATATGTTTCCATGTCTATGACTTCCGCATAGTTGCATAAGTTGTAATAAGATTCATATGAGGTTATGCATGCGAATGTTCTTGAGAAAATATTGGTTCTCTTAGGCCTTATCGATTTCGGGTGCCAATCACGCCTCGTGGGGATTCGGGGCGTGACAAAAGTGGTATCAGAGCAGGTCATTCTAAGGGTGTCTACAAAGCCGTGTCTGAGTAGAGTCTTACTTATCGATGTGTTGTGCACCACATTTATAAGTAGGAGGCTACGGGACGTTTCGGATGTTGTTTCTTTTCTTCACTTCTAGATCGTGCAATAGAGCCAATGTTATAAGTTGAATTGTGTATGACCATGGTAAATGTTTCTCTGTGATATAGTAACAATGCCGAACACGAGAGGAGGTAGAGGTAAAGGAAAGCAGGTGGATGTGCCTGCTGAAGAAGGAATCAGTAGATTACCACCTGACCAAGCTAGTCAAGGTGGAGCTGACGCCGAGATTGCATCACAGTCTTCCTCTACTTTTCCAGCTCCAGAAGAGCCAAGAGGTAGAGAAGTACCTGCGGAACCACCTATGAATACCACTGATCAGGATTTATGAAATGCAGTACATATGTTGACTCAGTTAGTAGCTGCACAAGCATAAGGACAAACTGGTCCAATGGTAAATGAAGATAACGCGGCTAGGGCAGCTAGTCGGCGTACGCAGGACTTTCTAAAATTGGCCCCTCCTATATTTACTGGGTCAGACCTGAAAGCGGATCCACAGGATTTTGTGGACCAAGTTCAAAGAGCACTAGAGGTGATGCACCAGGTGTAGAAACAGTTGAATTAGCATCTTATAGATTGAAGGGTGAGGCCATATTGTGGTATGATGACTGGAAGAAAGCTCGAGGTATTGGTGCAAACCCACCTACGTGGGAAGAATTTAAAGCGGCATTTCTGGATCACTATCTTCCCTATGAGATCCGTGAGGCTCGTGCGGATCAATTTTTAAATTTATGCCAAGAAAATATGAGTGTTAGAGAATATAGTTTGCAGTTTAATTCCTTGGCACGATATGCTCCAAATGTGGTGGCCACGATGAAAGATAGAGTGCATAGATATGTGGATAGATTGGAGCCTTATTTGGTACGGGACTGTACTATCGCTTCCTTAAATCGAGATATGGATATAGCGAGAATTCAGGCCTTCGTGCAGAAAATGGAAGACCAAAGGCAAAGAAAGAGGATACAGAAATCTGAGAAAGGGCCAGTAAAAAGGGCAAGATCCATGGGGCGGTATATAGTGTCCCCAGGAGGATCTGGATCTCGGATGTTACCACCTAGACCCTCATTCTCTTATTCCACAACAGGTGCTCCATCTCACTCTCGAGGATTCAGGGACAGTCATATTGGGTAGAGTGGTAGGATGCCAGATTCACAGACAGCAGGGTCTTCTCGCCCACTGTGCCAGTTTTCCAGACGATTTCATGAAGGTTAATGTCGGAGGGGGACGAATGCTTGTTATTGGTGTGGTATGTCGGGTCACATAATGAGAGACTGCCCACGACGAGGCTTGGGTAGTATGGTATGACCTACGGGGTCCACTGTGGCATCATCAGCATCGGTTCCTTCTTTAGACCAAGGTGTGCAGTCTGTTGGTCGTGGTAGAGGTGCAGGGGGAGAAGCCAGTACTAGTGGGGTCCAGAATCGCACTTATGCTTTGGTGGACCGGCAGAATGAGGGAACACCTCCTGATGACGATACAGGTATTTAGGTATATTACCATATTTTTGCATGATGTATATGTATTGACTAATTTGAGCTCTACGCTATCGTATGTTATTCCATCGGCTACTATAATACGAATATAATGGGCACTGGAGTTATTAGTTAAATCAAAGGAAATGTCTCCACCTGTCGGTGAATATAGTATAGTTAAAAGAACCTATCATAATGGTATAGTAGATGTTTGTGATCATGTTACGATGGTTGCTCTTATGGAGATGGAAATGAAAGAGTTTTAGTGTTGTAATGGGTATGAAGTGGTTGACTTCTTGTATGTCACGAAGATTGTCAAGCTACGAAATATATTTCTATTGTTCTTCCACAAAAGACCGTACTTGAACGGAAAGATAAATTTGTTCCTAACCTGACGTAAGGAAAGCGATGTCAAAGGTATATACATGTCAGTTGGTAAGACTTAGTATGTCCCTGTAGGGTGCACCAGTGTTATTTGCACAAAAAGAGAAATGGCACATTGAGAATGCGTATGAATGATCGGCAACTGGATGAGGTAACAGTCAAAAAAAATAAAATATATATATATATATATAGAAAGGTTGGGTATACAAGTGAATTTGGGTACAGTTTTTCATCCATAAACAGGTGGACAAGCAGAACGTATCATCCAGACACTTGAAATATGTGACTAGCTTACACATTGTATGATTATCTACCCCTTATTGGATGTGCTTACAATAGTATCTATTATTCAAGTATCCAAAAATGGTACCTTACAAAGGTTTATATGGACGAAAGTTTAAAGCAAATGGAACTACCTTGCTTGGGGGTTGGATTTTGTTCACTAGGCTAGAGAGAAGATTAAGGTGGTACAATAGTAGCTACAAGCTAATACAAGTCATATGTCGAGATCTATTGTTTTTATATAAAATGTGCAAATTATGGAGAATCTTACTTATTATGAGATATATATTGCTATGCTAGAGGGGTAAGTGAAAATATTAGGAAAGGTACGTTATAGGAAGTGACAAATAGAAGAAAGCACGTGGAGAGCCAAAGAAATGATAAAGTCGGAGTACCCGTAATGGTTTCAAGCGGAAAATAAAATTCAAAGTACGGAATTGGAGCAACAACAAGAAAGTATCGGGAAGTAATATGTGTATATGTATATATATGTGAGTATAGAGATGCATGATATGTATATGAGACGATGTTACTAACATTCGAGGACGAATGTTTCTAAGAGGGGACGAATGTAACACCCCGTACCTTCCCAACCCTACTTGATGACATTGAATAATGTTTACTTAGGTGTCAAGAGTTATAAGTATGTATTTGGTAATGTTCAAGATGAGAAAAAAATTGAAATTTGGCCTTGTACATGTGACTAGCCTTTCATAGGAAGTGTTTGGTGATTTCGTGGAGTATTTGTGTAATACCTCGTACACATTCTAACCTCATTTGGTGACTTGGATTCATGTTTACTTGATGATTAAGATCACTAAGTAAATATTTTGTAGTGTTTTGATAAGGTATTGGACGATATGCAAGTATTGAAGAAGTGGCCGAAAAATTCAGCAAGGTGCTAAAACTTGCGCCACTACCCTATTTCAGGGGGTGTGGCGCAAGCCCCTGATTCAGAGGGCAAGGAAAACTTGCGCCACTTCCTTGCTTTGCAGCAGTGGCGCAAGGCACAAATAGTTTGCCTTCCCGGGCTCGCTTTGTAACGCAATTCTACGACGATTCTTAGATGGTTTCTTTTGATTCTTTGGAGTTCTTTGAGTGTTGTTAAAGCTTCAAATACCTCAATACACTCCTACATACTTCTACATGATCAAACCATGAAACATAAGTAATTATCAAAAATGTGCAAGGAAGCCATGGGCGACTAGAATTCCTATTTTTGCGATTGAGACGACGAATGAGAACCTCATAAGAGAATATTGTCGTGACGTTATGGAATTATTTAAACATGAGATATATGGTGAATTATACATGAAAGTTGATGGGTTAAATGGATATGTGTTATTGGGCCCAAATTTAGGCCCAAAATGGGATTAAAAGACATGGCCCAAAAGGCAAAAAGATCCATTCTTCCACTTTGACCACATTTAATGCCAAGGGAATGGCTAAGTATGACTTGGGGTCTATATAAAGGACCCAAAATCAGATTTTTAATCATAGAACACTCTCATGCCTTTTAAGATATTTGTCAAACATTTCTTTAGTTCCAAACCCTAAAGCAAATAATTCCTTGGGACTCTTTGGGCAAGATCATCCTATTCCAAGATTTGGTAAGTATTTATTTTCATGGATTCACATATTATATGCATGGGAGATTATGTATATCATGATAGTTATGTTGGCAAGGTGGTGAATAGTGTATTTTTGTTTTTGGTGAAAGATGTGCTATCTTGGTGATTTGAACTTGAAAAGAGACTTGATGTCTTAAAGAAAGAGCATGGTATGGATAAAATATGAACATGTATGGTGTGATTTTGTTATTTAACTTGTTATTTTTCTAAAAGTGTAAATTGTGGGATTTTGGCCGATATATGGTATGAGGTGTATTAAGGTAATTTGATGAATTATTTGTGATGTGATATGGATAAGAAAGTGTAAAGGAGAAGTGTTGTGGTGAAATGTATTGTTTCTCATTTATTGGTCAATGTATGGAATATTGGGGGATTTTGGAATAATAATTTCATCAATGGTTTTGTCAAGAGGAAATGGCATGTTTAAAAGCAAACATGTAACTCATTGATATTGTATGTATTTGTAAAGTAATTGATGTTATAATTATGATGTTGTGATGATGGACAGTGGAAAGTATGAACTTGGTGTGACATACTAGTGGTTTATGATACTTTGGTCAATGTCGGGCATGTTGTGGTATTATTGATATGACCATGCCGTAAATGGTATTGTAGAGAAAGAAATAACATGTTAAAGCCAAACATGTGACTTATTGTTATTGTATGCAATTGTAAGGTAGTTGGTGGTTAATGTTGGTTCCATTATGTACTTGTGATATAGAGTGAAACGTAAAGAAGGAGCGGAATTATTGCGCTCACATATTTGATTGTGTACTTACATTGGGAAGATAAGGTATGTAAGGTTACTCTGTCCGTATCTTTCTGCGGCAAATAGTAGTCACATTGACATTACGCTTGTTCCATCCCGAAATGTGATAAGGTATCCCATATCCGATTATCCATGGTCATTGTCATATATTTCCTACTCATTGATCATTGGTGAATCTCATGTCTAATATTCATGGTTAATGTTCCAAAAGCTCAAATAAGGTTATGTTCCACTGTCTCAATAGTGATTATACTCATGTATCTTGTTCATTGATTATTGTCCAAATGGTTCCAATAATGTTATGTTTCCACGAAGGTTATGTTCCAATAATGTTTATTCATATGTCTCTCACTCATTGATTATTGATCCAAAGTTTCATATAAAGTTATGCCTATCATAGTATCAATCTCTCAAAAGTAATGAAAGAAGTAATGTACAAGTGAATGTACCAATCTCCCACAAGTAAAGGTATCAATCTCAAAAGTAAAGAAATGAAGTAAGAATAAAGTAATGCATGCTGATTGTGTTCATGGGTGTTATCCATGGTCTACAAATACCCGCATGATGATGATAGTTTATCCATGGGGTGCAAACGCTCGCGTGACGATGGCCATTTATCCATGGAGTGCAAGAATACCCGCATGACGATATGATCTTATCCATGGGATGAAAGAATACCTGCATGACGATGATATGTTATCCATGGGGTGAAAAGAACACCCGCATGATGTAGGCCCAGAAAGTGTATAAGTGATGTAAAAGTAAAGTAAAGTAAAGGCAAGAGAAAGAAAGAATGTAGTGTACATGGTTTCCTAAGTACAGAATAGTGACTCATCTACATTGTGACTTATCTATATTGGTTATGCATTTGAACTTGAGTTCTTGACATATTTTCATATCTTACAGTTTCATTTGAGCCTTACATACTCAGTACATTCTTCGTACTGACCCCTCTTGGGGAATTTACCTTACTTGATGCAGGCGCAGGTCCTAGTAGGCCTCCACAGTAGATTGTCAGTGTTGCAGATCTTTGGTGAGCTCCAGTTAGTTTGGAGTTTCTCCGAGTCACTGTTGTACATGTGTTTTGATTTTGTACATGTTGTATTAAGAGGGGACTTGTCCCGACTTTTAGTTCATTTTGGTCAATGCATTTTGTTAGAGGCTTTTGTAGACGGATGTGGGTGTATAAATGTGAAGGTACATGTCGTTTTGACTTGATGGCTCAGACGGCCAAGTTTTACATATATAGCTATGACATATGTTTCCATGTCTATGACTTTCGCATAGTTGCATAAGTTGTAATAAGATTCATATGAGGTTATGCATGTGAATGTTCTTGAGCAAAGATTGGTTCTCTCGGGCCTTATCGGCTTCGGGTGCCAATCACGCCTCGTGGGGATTCGGGGCTTGACAACTGACCACATTCGTAAAACTTTATCTAGGCCGGCACCCGCGTTCACAACAAGGGTCCCGTGTTCTCAAAAAATGGACCCCTAGCAGCATATATACTGCCTTATACATTTTTCCTTGATATTTTACTAAGTATAAATGCCATTGTTGGAACTTTAGGCTCTGGAACTGTGGGATAATCATAAATTTGAGCTGGGATTTACTTAGGACCATGATTGTGATCCCTATACCTTCGATTTTCTGTTAGCTTTGACTTTATTTCTCCATTTTGATTGTTATTTTGGGATTGTTGTTGGTGCTGGTTCGGGGTTACTTTGAGCTCAAAATTGGCTGCATTTTGGTTGTTTTTTATCCTTGAGCTGTGTGAGACCCTATGTCAGTTTTAATTTTGCAATTCAGCAAGCCAGCCCCACGTGGGAATTTTTATCTGATTTTTGACCCAAAGCTTTTATACGCAATATGTGTATCATTTTACTCATCTTAATGCCTAGATCATTGTTTTGATAGCATGGCAGCTCTAAAAGGCCTCTCAGGAGGGGAAAGGTATGATTTAGAAGATTCAACTAGCATTTAGCGGCGTCCAGGTAGACTAGGATTACCCTATATTTATATTAACCTTATTTATGGTATTAGTATACCATTTTACAAGTTTTGGGTAGGTAGTATTAGCCCAGCTATCATTTTTAGTATTTTATGGCCTTTTTAGTTTGGTAGATTTTGAGCTCGTTATCCCCTAGTATAGTGAAGTATCATCCTTTAGAGTTAGTTTTGGTTCTATTAGTACCTTGAGTTGGGTATGGGAAGCCTTAGTCTAGACTAGGCTAGGTTTCGGTCTAGGTTTGGTTATCTGGACGCCGTAGTAGGCCGCACTACTCCCTTTTAACTAAATACTTAGCATTAAGTTCCTTTAGGCTTAGTTAGACCCTTGACTACCATTTTAGGCTATTATTTTGGGTCGTGTTTTTTTAGATATTATTTCTGGACCATTTTACCCTTTTCCCGGGTAGAGTAGTACTTGATCGGTACCGTAATTCCTTGACCTAGTATTTGGGACCTGCCTTACCTTAGTGGACTTATCTGCCTGATATTTGTATTTGTGACCTTATGGTCTAGAGATAGGCTTGGAAACCCTAAATTTCTTTCAGTTAGCTACTTATGCTTATTTCTGTTTAAATGCATTTCAGTTTTGATTTGAATCAGGCATATGTTTTGTTGTTACTGTTACTATGCATTCTGGCACCATTCTGACACTAGTTATGGTCATGATTACTATGCATGAGCTCCAGTAAGGTTTGGTATCAGTTTTATGGCTAACATTGGCAACCTATGGGATCTCTTATTTCTGGACACCGTGTGGGTATTATGCATTCTGATTTGAGTTCGGCATCTGTTTATAACACAGTATGGATGTTCTAGTGCTGATTATGGTTGTTGTGGGAGTTCTGACAGTGTTGCTGAGTTCTATTGTACATGACCTATATACATGTGGCCTCTCGTTATTACCCTTTATTTCTTATTCAAGCCTGACATCTGGCCTCTCGTTATTTCCCATTGGTGTCGGTATAATCCTGGTGCACATCTAGATAGTATTATCATGGACATAGGGTTCGGATGGTTACCTGAGATCAGTTCAACCACGGATTACTTATGCTTTCTAGTTTAGTTACTGTTTGTATGCACCCACTGATTTATGGGGGTTCGCTAGGGTTAATTATCTTTTTCTATGTGCCTTCTGGGCTTGTGGAGTCCCAGTTAAGTTGTAGTTAGCTTGCCTTTCTTACTTCCAGTTATTTATCTTCTATTTCTGCACATGTTTAGTACTATAGATATTTTTATTTCTACCCCTGTTACCACTGGCTTAGCTTACAATCTCGCATATATTTATGCTTTTACTACATTTGAGATCAGTCGGCCTATGATGTCTACTGAGTACCCATTACTTTGGTACTCATACTGTACTTCTGTATCTTTTCCCTAATGCATATCCTCAAGCCCATCTATTAATCAGGAGACAGGGTGAGCTTTCTAGAGTCCGAGGCTGATCCTCCTCCATCCATTTTAGTTATAGTCTTTTGCATTCCGAGGCTACCGTATATATGTATATTTTTGATACTATCTAGTACACTTATTTTGGTTATAGTGGCTCTTGTATCGACCTTACCAGGTCTTGGGAGGGGTGGTTTTTTATTATTGTCATTATTGGTTTTTCGTATTGTTTCTTTTCATGTTCTGCCCGTTAGCCCATTACTTGTTGTTCCGGTCTATGGCTTTACTTACCTTCTGGTGGGTTGAAATAGGTGCCATTATAACCTAATAAATTGGGTTGTGAGAGCTTGGTATCAGAGCCTAGGTTTCACCGGTATTATTAGTACAAAAGTAAATATTTAGTAGAGTCCTACCGATTGGTACTGAGACGTCTGTATCCAATCTTTTGGAGGCTACGGGACATTTTTTTAGGAAAGTCTCATCTTTTTATTCACTTTCGTGCCCTGCGTTTGTATTGGTTTCTAAATCCCTTTTTATTTCACTCTTTCACAGATGGCTAGGATGCGGCGTACAGCAGCCGGGGATCAGGACCCTACTCCAACTTCTAGAGCTCCAACTAGAGGTAGAGGTCGACCTCAAGGTCAAGAGTAGGCTAAAGTTGTAGCCCCAGTTAGATATAGGCTAGGGAGCCAACGACAGATCCTTTTATAGCTCCTAAGCCTGAGAAAGCTCCAAAGATTCTCCCGCCACAGCAGCAGGTGGGCCAAGAGGTAGCCCAGGCCCCACCTAGGTTTATATTTTTTTTGATCCTCTGGGTTGTACTGGTTTAGTTATTGGGGTTAGTTGGCGGCCCACCGACTAATAAAGCTCAGCCAACAACATAGGATGGTATTGATTTAGTGGTGCAACCCGTAGCTATGGCTCCCAAAGAAGAGGCTTCACAACCAGTAGTAGCCCATCTAATTATGTCTATGGAGGAGTAGAAGTTACTGGGCCAATTTCTTAGATTGACTCCCTCCAAGTTTATCGGGACCCTGGGAGAGGATGCTTACGAGTTTCTGACCAGTTGCGAAGAGAGGTTATGCAATTTAGGGTTGGTTGAGTCAAGTGGAGTAGACTTTATTGCTTATCAGCTAGACACAACAACGATGAGGTGGTGGAGAGGTTAGCTAGATTTCAGGCCATCTGGATCTCCACCTGTGAATTGGACTCAGTTCTCCAAGGCTTTCTTGAAGAAGTATACGCCTCTCATCATGTGCTAGCACCTGAGATATGAGTTTTATGCTTTTTAATAGGGTTCTATGTCGTGGCCTAGTATGAGGTAAGATTTCACAATCTGGCCAGACACGCCACTATGATTCTACCTACAAAGTATGAGTGTATTCGATGCTTTGTTAGGGGTTTGACATTACCCCTTCATAGAGTTACTCAGAGTTTGGTCACTTTGGGGAAGTCTTTTTCAGATATTGCTGAGCATGCCTATTCTATAGAAGAGATGGATCACGAGGCCTAAGGGGGCAGCAAAAAGAAACCCCGTTATCAAGGCAATTTCAGTGGGAACCATAGTGGCTCATAGTTCGGAGGCTGAGGGTTTAAGGAGAGGTACCCCCATCAGCAGCTTTATTAGTGTCAGGGTCAGTCTAGCAGGCCATTTTAGGTAGCGCTTTAGATATCAGATAGGGGTCAGCTCAGTTATAGTTATACCAATAGACAGAGAAGTAGGCAACTGCAGAGGGGTGTTTAGTCAGGGTCATCGGTCAGAAGTGATCATTTTGGATCAGCTAGACCTCCTAGGCAGAGTAGAGTGCCAGGGGCATGTTATGATGATGGGGTTGTTTGTCACTTCGCTTGAGAGTGTCCCCGACATGGGATGATTGAGTCTGCAGTTCAGAGAATTTATGCAATTAAAAAAGTTTTGCCTCCAGTTAGGGGTGGTGCTCAGGGTCGCAAGGGTGGTCCACAAGGTTCTAAATATGGGCCTTAGGGAGTTAGGACAAGTGGTTAGTCAGGCATACATTTCGGTAACAGACATGGCTATTTGTATTTTATACCGAGTAGATTGGAGGCTGAGTCATCAGATTCTATGATTACAGGTATGATTTTCATATACCATCAGCCAGATTCTGATTTTACTTGATCCAGGATCTATATTTTCATATGTTTCTTCTTATTATGCACCACGGTTGGGTTTGTCTTTGGAGTCTTTATCTATGCCATTGTGTGTAGCTACCCCTGTAGGTGATTCCTAAGTAGTGGATCGAGTAAATAGATCATGTTTAGTGACTGTTCGAGGGTATGATACTCGAATTGATTTTATTGTATTAGCTATGGTGGATTTTGATGTGATTCTAGGCATGGACTGTTATCCCCATACCATGCAGTCTTGGATTGCTTTGCCAAGACCGTTACCTTAGCCATGTCTGGCATACCCCCAGTTGTGTGGCAGGTTTCTTTTAGACGTGCGCCGATGGGGATTCTTTCTTATGTGCGGGCTATTGAGAGGTTGTGGGTCATTCCTTACTTATTTATGGTATGTTAATGTTGAGAGTTGTTTGCTTGACTTCGTTCCTATTGTTTGTGATTTTCTCGATGTTTTTCCTACAGACCAACCCATCCTTCCCCCTAAGTGTGACATTGAGTTTGCTATTGACCTTGAGTCGGGCACCTGACCTATTTTTATTGCTCACTTATGGCTCCTGCTAAGTTAAAGAAGCCAACCATTCAGCTTTAGGATCTTCTGGGTAATGGTTTCATCAGACCGAGTGTATTACCTTTGGGTACTCTAGTTTTGATTGTGAAGAAAAAAGATGACTCTATGAGTATGTGTATCGACTACAGACAGTTGAAAAAGGTGACAGTGAAGAATAAGTATCCTATGCCTCGTATCGATGATTTGTTTGGCCAGCTTCAGAGTACGGTAGTATTTTTCTAAGATTGATTTGAGGTCTGGTTTCCATCACTTGATGATTAGGGATAAGGACATCCCTAAGACAACCTTCAGGACTCGTTACGGCCATTATGAGTTCTTGGTGATGTCTTTTAGGTTGACCAATGCCCCAACATCATTTATGGATTTGATGAATCGTGTTTTCAGGCGCCGTATTTGGACTCTTTTGTAAAAGTCTTCATTGATGACATTCTAATATATTCGAGGAGGAGGGATGAGCACGAGCAATATTTGAGGATTGTGCTCCACATTTGAAAAGATCATAGGCTTTATGCAAAAATCTCAAAGTATGAGTTCTGGCTTGAGTCTGTAGCTTTCTTGGGGCATGTAGTGTCCAAGAATTGTATTATGGTGGAACCAGTAAATATTGAGGCTATTCGTGGTTGGGCTAGGCCTACGTCTCCTACTGAGGTTCATAGTTTTGTTGGGCTAGAAGGCTACTACAGATGGTTCATCAAGAGTTTTACCTATTGCAGCCTTTATTACCAGATTGACTAGGAAGGAGGTTCCATTTCAGTGGTCCGCAATTTATGAGGCGAGTTTTCTTAAGCTCAAGCACTTGCTCACTTTAGCCCCTATTCTGACTCTTCTAATTAAGGGTGTGGGGTTCACTGTCTATTGTGATACTTCTGGTACTGATTTAGGATGTGTTCTGATGCAATGGAGCAGTGTTATAGCATATGCATCAAGGCAACTGAAGGTGCACGAGCGCAATAACCCCACTCATTATTTAAAGTTGGCTGTGGTAGTTTTTGTGCTTAAGATTTGGAGGCATTACCTATATGGTGTTCGCTGCAAGATTTTCACTGACCATCATAGTCTTTAACATATTATGAACCAGATGGAGTTTAATTCGAGGCAGCATAGATTGGCTGAGTTACTGAAGGACTATGATATCTCTATTATATACCATTCAGGCAAGGCGAATGTTGTAGAGGATGCCTTAAGTCGAAGTGTAATGAATGTGGGTAGCTTGGCCTTTATTTCAGTTTCAGAGTGGTTGTTGACTTTGGACATTCAATCCTTAGCTAACTTGATGGTTTGACTTGATATTTCTGACCTCATGATGATTTTTACTAGTATTGAGGCAAGATCTACCTTGTTGGAGCTGATTTTGAGTCGTCAGTTAGAGGATAGAAGGTTTCATAGCATTTAAGGGTAGGTGTTAAGAGGTGAGTCCAGGAGGGCTACCAAAGATTCTGAGGGCATTCTGATATATGATGGTCGTATTTGTGCTTCGAGGTCAGAGATTTGATTTAATTGATTCTTAGTTAGGCTCATAGCTCCAGGTATTCTATTCACCCCAGGACAGCTAAGGTGTTTAGGGACTTGAGGCAACATTACTGGTGGAGTGATAAGCAGAGAGATATAGTTAGGTAAGTGGTTCGGTGCCTTTGTTGTTAGTAGGTAAAGTCCAAGCTTCAGAGACCAAGTGAATTGCTCCAGAGGCTGCCCATTCCTGAGTGGAAATAGGAATGAGTTACAATGGATTTTATAGGTGGTTTATCTCACACTTCTCGTGGTTTTGATAGCATTTGGGTCATCATGGATCGATTGATCAAATCTGCCTATTTCATCCCAGTTTAGACCTCCTTCAGTATCGTAAGGTTAGCTTGGATCTATATTCGAGAGGTGGTTTGCCTTCACAAGGTGCCCGTTTCCGTTATTTTAGACCAAGGTTCTCAGTTCTAGCATATGGAGGACATTTCAGGAAGCGTTGGGTACCCAAGTTGACCTTAGCACCGCCTTTCATCCCCAGACTGATGCGCAGTTGGACAGGACTATTCTAATTTTGGAGGATATACTCTGCGCTTATGTGTTGGATTTTGGGGGTCAGTGAGATCAGGTTTTAGCTTTTGCGGAGTGTGCGTATAATAACAGCTTTCATTTGAGTATTCAGATGGCCCCATTTGAGGCGTTGTATGGTAGGCGATGCTGGTCTTCGATTGGTTGGTTCGAGAATTTTGAGATTAGGCCTCGTGGTACAGATTTACTTCGTGAGTCATTGAACTTGGTTCCGGTGATTCAGGATAGGCATCGGGGTGCTCACAGCAGGTAGAATAGTTATGCTGATCGTAGACATTATGCTTTGAGGTTTAGAGTGGTGGCCAGATCTTTCTACGAGTATCATCCATGAAGGGTGTGATGAGGTTCGGGAGGAGGGGCAAGCTTAGCTCCAGGTATATTGGACCATTTGAGATCCTTCGGACAGTTAAGGAGGTTGCATATGAGTTAGCTTTGACTCCAGCCATTTCAGCTATCCACCTGGTATTTTATTTGTCTATGCTACTACAATATATCCCAGATGAGTCTCACATGCTTTGGTGGGACTCGATTAAATTAGATGAGAGGTTGGCATTTGGAGAGGAGCCTGTGTCCATTTTGGCCAAGGATGTTAGGCGGTTGCGCTCCAGAAACATTCTCGTATTTAAGGTTCAGTGGCATCACTGTCCAGTTGAGGAGGCTACCTGGAAAAACGAGTGTCATATATGGACCGAGTATCCCTACCTGCTTGAGCCTTCAGGTACTTCTTTATTCTTTACTTTTGCGGATGAAAATCCTTTTAGTATGGGATGCTATAATGACCATCTAGGACATTTCTTTTGTTTTCATGAATTTTCTGTATTTAGAGCCTTCCTATAGCTACCCTAGGTCCTTTATGACTTGTTGGGACTAACAGTTTGGTTACTGGGCAGTTCATTTGTATTTTAGAGTCATTTCCCTATTTTGGAGCTTATGGAATTGAGAAATGGATTCCAGGCCTAAACCTCTGATAAACAGCCTCGAATTCTATTTGTGACAAGCTTAATAGCTTTGGAACATTGATTTTAGCCTGGGGGACCCTTGGTCTAGGTCTCGAGGCTTCTGGACTCATTTTGGGCTATTGGGTGGAATTTTGTTAAAATAGCTCCTTAGGGTGTAGGCCCCACTTTTTTATCAAAATAACCTCGGATGGAAATTTCAGTAGCGCCGTTGTGTTTGGAATGACAAATTTGATCAGGTAACATAGGTTGTTCCATTCAAAAGATTTCAAACGAACCCCGAGGGCAAGGTCGGGATATTTACAAGTTGCAAAAGTTGCTGGTGCATCAGTACTTGGTCCATGCCAAAATTGGTGTTCACGTTCGCTAGGACTTGGCCACATTCGCGAGGGTCAAGATTTTTGACTTCCACATTCGAGGGCTAGACTTTATGTTCACAAGGGGAGGCTGGCCAGGCCGGTCCAGCCTTCTTCTTCGCAATTGCAATTGATCGGGCGTATTTATGAAGGTCTGTCTAGGCCGGCACCCGCATTTGCGGTAGGGTTCCCACGTTCAAGAAGAAGGGATTTTGGGCAGTATATATACTCCCTTATTTATTTTTCCTTGATATTTTTCTAACTATAAACACCATTATTGGCACTTTAAGCTCTGGAATTATGGGTAATCGTATATTTGAGCAGGGATTTACATGGGACCGTGATTGTGGGCCCTATACCTTTGATTTCCCGTCAGCTTCGACTTGATTTCTATGTTAATTCTTTGTTTTAATTGTTATTTTGGGATTTTTCAGGGTTACTTTGATCTAGGAATTGGCTGCATTTTTGGTTGCTTTTGATCCTTAAGCTATGTGGCACGCTGTACAATTAAAATTTCATAATTCAGCAAGCGGACCCCAAATGGGAATTTTGATCCAATTTCTGACCTGGAGCATTTATATGAAATATGGGTATCATTTTACTCGTCTTGATGGTTGGATCATTATTTTGATAGCGTGGCAGCTCTCGAAAGGGGAAAGCTCCGATTTAAAGGATTCGGCAAGCATTTGGCGGCATCCAGGCAGTCTAGGCTTACCCTATCTTTAGATTGAGCTTATTTATGGTATTAGTACACTACTGTGCTCGTTTTGGGTAGGTAGTGGTAGCCCGACTATCATTTTTAGTATTTATGGCCTTTCTAGCCAATTTGGGCCCCATTTTGGTAGATTTCGAGCCCGCTATCCCGTAGTATAGTGAAGTATCATCATTTAGGGCTAGGTTTGGTTCTATTAGTACCTGGAGTTGTGTATAGAAAGCCTTAAACTAGACTAAGCTAGGTTTCGGCCTAGGTTTAATTATCGGGACCCCATAGTGGGCACCACTGCCCCTTTTTAATCTAAAATACATGGTATTAAGTTCCTTTAGGCTTGGCTAGACCCTTGACTACTATTTTAGGCTATTATGTTGGGTTGGGTTTGACTTAGATATGGTTTTTGGCCCATTTTACCCTTTTCTTGGGTAGAGTAGTACTTGACTAGTACCGCCCTTCCTTGACCTAGTATTTGGGACACCGCCTTGCATTAGTGGACTTATCCGCCCGAGATTGGTATTTGTGACCTTATGGTCTAGAGATAGGCTTGGAAACCCTAAATTTCTTCCTGTTAGCTAGTTATGCTTATTTCTATTTAAATGCATTTCAGTTCCGGTTCAAGTCTGGCGTATGCTTTATTGTTACTGTTACTATGCATTCTAGCACCTTTCCGACACTGGTTATGGTCATGGTTACTAAGTATGAGCTCTGGTATGGTTTGGTATTAGTTTTCTGGGTGAGATTGGCTACTTATAAGATCTTTTGTTTCTGGACACGATGTGGGTATTATGAGTTCCGGTTCGAGTTCGGCGTCTGTTTATGACATGGTATGGATGTTTTGGTGGTGATTATGGTTGTTCGGGGAGTTTTTATGGTGCTACTAAGTTCTTTTGTACATAACTTATATAAATGTGCCCGCTTGTTAGTACCTACTATTTTTTAGACATCTGGCCTTTCGTTATTATCCATTCGTGCCAGTTCAAGCTTGGTGCATATCTGGATATTTTTATCATGGAATTAGGGATCAGATGGTTAACTGAGATCAGTTCAGCTACATATTATGTAAGTATATTTCTTCTCTTCTGCTTATATTAATGTCATTGTTTGTTTTCCATCTTATTTCTTTTCATGTTTTGCCCTTTAGCCCGTTATTTATCGTTTCGAGCTTTGGCTTGGCTTACCTACTGGTGGGTTAAAATAGGTGTCATCATGACCTGAGAAATTGGGTTGTGACAGCTTGGTATCAGAGCCTAGGTTTCACCGGTATTGTTGGTACAAGAGCCAATGTTTAGTAGAGTCCCATGAATCAGTACGGAGGCATCTGCATCCTATTTTCGGGAGGTTGCGGGACATTTTTTTAGGAAAGTCTCATCTTTTTTATTCACTTCCATGCACTGTGTTTGTACTTATTTCTAAATCCTTATTTGTTTCACTCTTTCACAGATGGCTAGGACGCGGGGAAGGAAGCCAGGGATCGGGACCCCGAGCCGGCTTCTAAAGCTCCAGCTAGGCGCAGAAGTAGACCCCCAGGTCGAAGGAAGGCTAGAGCTGCAGCCCCAATTTGAGATCAGGCTAGGGAGCCATCGCTAGATCCTGTTATAGCTTTTGAGCTTGAGACAGCTCAAGTAATTCTACCGCCACAATAGTAGGTGGGCCAGGGGGAAGCACAGGCCCTACCCAGGTTTATATTTTCTTTAGTCCTCCAGGTTGCATTGGTTCTGTTATTGGGGTTAGTTGGCGGTCCGTTGACCGATGGAGCTCAGCCAACAGCACAAGGTGGTATCTATTTAGGGGCATAGCCCACTGCTGTGGCTCCCAGGGTAGAGGCTCCACAGGCTGTAGTAACCCATCCAGTTATGTCTACAAAGGAGCAGAAGATGTTGGGCCTATTTCTGAGATTGACTCCACCCAATTTTTTGGGACCCTAGGAGGGGATGCTTATGAGTTTCTAACCAATTGCGAGGAGAGGTTACACAATTTGGGATTGGTTGAGTCGCGTAGAGTAGACTCTATTGCTAATCTGCTAGACACGCCAACGAGGAGGTGGTAGAGAGGTTATCTTGATTCCAGGCCAGCTAGATCTCCACCTGTGACTTGGACTTAATTTTTTGAGGCTTTCTTAGGGAAGTATATGCCTCTCAACATGTGCGAGCGCTTGAGAGATGAGTTTTCTACTTTGTAATAGGGTTTTATGTATGTGGTCGAGAATGAGGTGAGATTTTGTGAGCTAGCCAGACACGTCATTATGATTCTGCCTATAGAGTATGAGCAAATTCAATGTACTGTTAGGGGTTTGAGATTACCGCATCACAGCGCTACTCTGAGTTTTGTCAGTTTGGGGAAGTCTTTTTTTTATATTGTTGAGCATGCCTATTCTATAGGAGAGATGGATCACGAGGCCTAAGGGGGTAGCGATAAGAGACCTCGTTATCAGGGTAATTTCAGTAGAACCCACAGTGGCTCATAGTTTAGATGCTAAGGGTTTTAGGGTAGTGGCCCCAGCAGCAGCTTTATCAGCATTAGGGTCAGTCTAGTAGGCCAGTTCAAGCAGTGCTTCAGATATCAGATGGTGGTCAGCCCAGTTATAGTGGTACCGATAGGCAACGCAGTAGTCAGGGTTCTTTTATCCAAGCACCGACAGGGATTATTTCTTATGTATGGGCTAGTAGACTGATAATGAAGGGTTGTGGGTCATTCCTTGTTTATGTTAGGGATATTAGTATTGAGAGTCCTTCGCTTGACTTTGTTCCTACTGTTCATGATTTTCTCGATATTTCTCCTACCAACCTACTTAGCCTTCCCCTTGAGCGAGATAATGAGTTGGTTATTAACCTCGAGTCGAGCACCCGACCTATTGCTATGGCTCCTTCTGAGTTAAAGGAGCTAAATATTTAGCTTCAGGATCTTTGGGTAATGGTTTTATTAGACCGAGTGAATCTCCTGGGGGTGCTCCAGTTTTGGTTGTAAATAAAAAGAATGGTTCTATGCATACGTTTATCAACTACAAGCAGTTGAAAAAGGTGAAAATAAAGAATAAGTATTTTATGCCACGTATCGATGATTTGTTTGACTAGCTTCAGGGTGCATCAGTGTTTTCTAAGATTGATTTGAGGTCTGGTACCATCAGTTGAGAATTAGGGATGAGGACATCCCTAAGATAGCCTTAAGGACTCGTTACGACCATTATGAGTTCCTGGTGATATCTTTTGGGTTGATTAATGCCCCAGCAGCATTTATGGATTTGATGAACCATGTTTTCATGCCATATTTGGACTCCTTTGCGATAGTCTTCATTGATGACATTCTGATATATTCGAGGAGTAGGGAGGAGCACATGCAGTATTTGAGGACTGTGCTCCACACTTTGAGAGATCATAGACTTTAGGCCAAATTCACAAAGTACGAGTTTCGACTTGAATCTGTAGCTTTCTTGGGGCATGTGGTGTCCAAGAATTGTATTATGGTGGAACCAGCAAAGATTGAGGCTATTCGTGGTTGGGCTAGGCCTACGTCTCCTTCTAAGGTTTGCAGTTTCATTGGGATAGAAGGCTACTATAGATGGTTCATCAAGAGTTTTGCTTCTATTACAACCCTTATGACTAGATTAACTAAGAAGGAGGTTCCATTTCAGTGGTCCGAGAGTTGTGAGGCAAGCTTTCTTAAGCTCAAGGACTTTCTCACTTTAGCTCCTAATCTGACTCTTCCAGTTGAGGGCGAGGAGTTCACCATCTATTATGATGCTTCTGGTATTGGTTTAGGGTGTGTTCTTATACAATGGGGCCGTGATATAACATATGTATCGAGGCAGCTGAAGGTACACGAGCGCAACTACCCCACTCATTATTTGGAATTGGTTGTGTTAGTTTATGCGCTTATGATTTTGAGGCATTACCTGTATGGTGTTCGCTGCAAGATCTTCACTGAACATCATAGTGTTCAGCATATTATGATCCAGAATGAGTTTAATTTAAGGTAGCGTAGATGGATTAAAATGTTGAAGAACTATGACATCTCTATTCTATATCATGCCTTAAGTCAGAGGGGAGTGAGTATGGGTAGCTTGGTTTAATTTCAATTTCAGAGCGGCCGTTGGCTTTGTACATCCAGTCCTTAGCTAAATTGATGGTTCCACTTGATATTTCTGACCCCGGGAGGATTTTTGCTAGTGTTGAGGCTAAAACTACCTTGTTGGAGCAAATTCGAAGTTATCAGTTAGAGGATAGAAGGTTTAATATCAGTAGGTGAGTCCAGGAGGGCTACCTTAGATTTTGAGGGCATTCTAAGATATGATGGTTGCATTCAAGTTTCAAGGGTCAAAGATTTGATTCAGTTGATTCATAGTGAGGCTCATAGCTCTAGGTAGCATTACTGGTGGAGTGGTAAGCGAAGAGATAAAGCTGGGTTTGTGGCTCGGTGTATTTGTTTTCAGCAGTTAAAGGCCGAGGATCAGAGACTTGGTGGATTGCTTCAGAGGCTGCCCATTCCCGAGTGGAAATGGGAGCTAGTTACAATCGATTACGTAGGTGGTTTGCATAGCACTTCTCACGGTTTTGATAGCATTTAGGTCATCATGGATCGATTGACCAAATCTGCCCATTTCATTCCTGTTCAGACTTCCTTTAGTTCTGAGATATTAGCTCAGATCTATATTTGAGAGGTGGTTCGCCTTCACGGGGTGCTCGTGTCCATTATTTCAGACCAAGGTTCTCAGTTCACTTCTAGCTTCTAGAGGACATTTCAGGAAGAGTTGGTACCCAGGTTGACCTTAGCACTGCCTTTCATCGCTAGACTGATGGGCAGTCGGAGCAGACTATTTAGGTTTTATAGGATATACTTTGTGCTTGCGTGTTGAATTTTGGGGTCAGTGGGATTAGTTTTTAGCTTTAGCAGAGTTTGCGTATAACAGCTTTTATTTGAGAATTCAGTTGGCCCCATTCGAGGCATTATATGGTAGCAATGCCTGTCTCTAGTTTGTTATTTTGAGACTTTTGATATAAGGCCTCATGGTACAGATTTACGTTGTGAGTCATTGGATCGGGTTTGGGTGATAAGGATAGGTTTTGGGCTGCTCCGAGCAGGCAGCAGAGAAATGCTGACCGCAGATATTGTGCTTTAAGGTAGTATCACCCATGAAGGGTGTGATGAGGTTTGGGAGGAGGGGAAAGCTTAGCCCCAGGTATATTGGACCATTTGAGATCCTTCGGACAGTTGGGGAGGTTGCATATGAGTTAGCTTTGCCTCTAGCCTTTTCAGCCATCCATCTACTATTTTATTTGTCTATGTTACGATGGTATATCCTAAATAAGTCACACGTGCTTCTGTGGGACACGATTTAATTGGATGAGAGATTTGCATTTATAGAGGAGCCTTTGTCAATTTTGGCCAGAGTTGTCAGCTGGTTTCGTTTAAGAGGCATTCCCATAGTTGAGGTTCACTGGCATCATCGTCCAGTTGAAGAGGCTACCTGGTAGACCGAGCATGATATACGAACCTAGTATCCCTACCTATTTGATCCTTTATGTACTTCTTGATTCTTTACTTTCACGGATGAAAGTCCTTTTAGTAGTAGATGTTGTAATGACCCTTCGGGACATTTTCTTTGTTTTCATGCATTTTCTAAATTTAGACCCTTCCGATAGCTTCCCCAAGTCATTTATAATTTGTTGGTACTGACAGTTCAGTTTTTGGGTAGTTTGTTTGTTTTTTTAGAGCCATTTCCCTATTTTGGCACTTCTAAAGTTGAGAGATAGCTTCCGGGCTTAAACCTCAGGTAAACGACTCAGATGCCATTTTCTAACAGTCTGAATAGCTTCAGAACATCGATTTTAGGCTGGGGGACCCTTTGTTTGGGTCCCAAGGCTTTTGGACTCATTTTGGGATATAGGGTGGAATTTGGTTAAAATGGCTCCTTGGGGTGTGGGCCACATATTTTATTGAAATGACCTCGAATGGAAATTTTAATGGCATCGTTGTGTTTAGAAAGTCAAATTTGATAGGGTTACATAGTTCATTTGCATTCATGAGATTCCAAACAAATCCCGAGGCCCCAGTTGGGATATTTGCAACTTGCCAAAGTTGTTGGTGCATCAGAACCTGGTGCAGGCCAATATTGGCCTTCACGTTCGCGGGGCCTTGGCCGCATTCGCAAGGGTCAAGATTTTTTACCTCCGCATTCGCGGGTTAGACTTCGTAATCGCAAAAGGGAGGCCAACCAGGCCTGTCCATTCTTCTTCTTCGCAATCGCAGTAGACCAGCCGTGTTCTCTAAGGTCTGTCTGGCCTGGCACCCGTATTTGCTACAGGGGTCCCGAATTTACGAAGAAGGGACCCCTGGCAGTATATATACTCCTTTCTTCATTTTTCCTTGATATTTAAGTATAAACGCCATTGTTGCCACTTTAAGCTCTGGAATTATGGGATAATCACATATTTGAACTGGGATTTACTTAGGACCGTGATTCTGGGCCCTATACCTTTGATTTCCCGTAAGCTTTGACTTAATTTATCCATTAATACTCTATTTTATTTGTTATTTTGGGATTGTTGTTGGGGTTGGTTCGGGGTTGCTTTAAGCTCAGAATTGGCTGCATTTTGGTGTTTTTGATACTTGAGTTGTGAGGGATGATGTAACGATTTCAATTTTGCAATTTTGTAAGTGGGCCCCACATGGGTATTTTGATCTAATTTTTGACCCGAAGAGTAGTACTTGACCGTTCCGCCCTTCTTTGACCCAGTATTTAGGACCCACCTTGCCTTAGTGGACTTATCCACCCGAGATTGTTATTTTTGACCTTATGTTCTGGAGATAGGCTTGGAAGCCCTAAATTTCTTCTTGCTAACTAGTTATGCGTATTTCTATTTAAAAGCATTTCAGTTTCGGTTCGAGTCCGGCATATGATTTATTGTTACAGTTACTATGCATTCTAGCACCATTCTGACACTGGTTATGGTCATAGTTACTATGTATGAGCTCCAGTATGGTTTGGTATTAGTTTTATGGGTGAGATTGGCTACCTATGGTATCTCTTATTTCTGGACACTGTATGGGTATTATGAGTTTTGGTTCTAGTCCGGCATCTGTTTCTGACACAATATGGTTGTTCTGGTGATGATTATGGTTGTTCTAGGAGTTTTGACAGTGCTACTGAGTTCTGTTGTACATGACTTATATACATGTGGCTTCTCGTTATTACCCACTATTTTCGGTTCTAGCCCGACATCTGACCTCTCGTTATTACCCATTGGTGCCGGTTCAAGCCCGGTGCACATCTAGATAGTTTTATCATGTATTTTGGGATCGTATGGTTACTTGAGATCATCTTCTTCTATGTGCCTTTTGGGTTTATTGGGGCTCAGTTAGGTTGTAGTTTTCTTGACTTTCTTACTTTGAGTTATTTATCTTCTGCTTTTGCACAAGTTTAGTACTGTAGCTATTTATATTTCTACCCCTATTACCACTGACTTAGCTTACACTCTCGCATATATTTATGCTTTTATTATATTTAAGCTCAGTTGGCCGATGATGTCTACTGAGTACCCATTGTTTTGGTACTCATACTGTACTTCTGCATCGTCTCCCTGATGCAGATCTGAGTACGAGTCACTAACGTTGACGTTATCCTCGATCCTAGCTATTGATCCGGAGACAGGGTGAGCTTTCCTGAGTCCAAGGCTGATCCTCGTCCATCTATTTTAGTTATAGTCTTTTACATTTCGAGACTACCGTATATATGTATTGTTTTGATATTGTCTAGTAATCTTGTATAAACTGGGTGATTGGGTGTGAATGTATCTTCCCAAGAAGTAGTTTCCAACTCAAAGTAAGATAAAAATAATGCAAAAAGGTGATGTCCCTTCCAAGTACTTGAAAAGATAAATGATAATGCTTACAAGATTGAACTTCCACCAGAGAATCAAGTTCACAACACGTTCAATGTGTGTGATCTCTCACTATTCAATGTCCTTGAGGGCGATGATGCCTTGAATTTGATGGCAAATTTTCTTTAAGAAGGAGAGGGTGATGCAATCCAATGCACATCAAGACCTTTCACCCGAAGTCAAGTGAGAGACCTCCAAAATATGCAAGCATTGTTCATAAAAATAGAAGTGCTTGACCATGTGTTGATGGTAAGTGGGGTTTCCATACATTGAAGATCATATTAATTGAAGATGGGAATGTGTTAGAAGAAGTTGAATGAATTGAGGAGCTTACCAAAGTGAATCAAGCCAAACAGTCAAGTTTTGCGATGGAGGAGAACTTGGGCAGATCGCCTCAAGGTTTGGCGATGGAGCTAAGCTGACCAAGAGGGAAGCAAGCTAAGGCAAGCCAAACTGCTAAGTTTGGCACATGAGATACTTAGGCAGATTTTCCTTGAGTTTGGCGTAGGGGATTCTACATCGCCAAACTCAACAGCCTACCTATCTTTTGGTCCACTTTTGGGCCTTATGTTAAATGATCCAATACTATAAATAGCTAGAGGTCTTCTCATTTCTAGCTTAGATTATTTTGGATGATATTTGATATTAGCAAAACACTTGAGAGTAAGTGCTTGGTAAGCTTTTGATTGAATCATTGTTTCAAAACATTGGTCCATGAGTTGAATCGATTCCCTTTATGGTTTTCATAGAAGTTTGATACTTGTTTAGGTGTAATCATGGAGGTTCTTTGATATTTATATCATTGGTTTTCTTCGATTTACCTATATTTGTGTCAATCTCTTCTATCTTTTCTTTATTGTCTTTTGTTTTCGTGATTTCCTTTTTTAAGATTCTAAATAAATCCCAAGCACTCGGTTTGAGTCCTTTTTGGACTTGGGAAATTGCTGGTGCAACAGAACCTAGTACAGACCAAAATGGTCTTTGCATTCATGAGCCACTGGATGGGTTCGTGAAGGTCAATGATTCTTGATCTTCACATTCACGAGCTGGTCATCGCATTCGCTAAGAAGGACAGGCCCAATCCAACTTCCTTCTTCACGTTCATGAAAGACCCCTTACATTCATGAAGGGTTAGGCTAATGGGGTCCCACATTCGCGAAGAAGGGACCTTGGCAGTATATAAAGCCACTTCCTTTGTTTTCCTGCCCACTCTTCTAAGTCCCAACCATTATTAATGGTATTGTGAGCTTAAGAATTGCTGGGGAATTGCATTTTGAAGCTAAGACAAGTTAGGGGTCAGCAAGGTGATCAAAGTCCAGTCATTTATTCGTAAGTTTCTGGTCCTCTCCACGATTAAATCCCTTCATTATTCTTTGTTTTATCCTAGCTTTTGTTGGATGATTTAAGCTAGAAATTGAGGGTGGATCATGCTATATTTTTTGGGCATATGATTCTTGTCCCAGGAGGGACGTTATTGTGGGTCCAATTTTTAGATTTCATAAGTGGGCCCCATGGATGATTTTTGTCCCAATTTTTGGCTCAGAGTGGAAATTTGCAATAGGGATATCATTGTCCTTTCTTGGTCACCTAGAATACTATTTATATAGCATGACTGCAATCGGAGACTTCTTGAAAGGGAATAGCCCCAGTTTAGTAGATTACGAGCGTGTTCGTCGGCATCCAAGTAGGCTATGACTTACCTTTCTTTAGATTTTGCTTATTTATTGTGTTGGCAAGGTAAATTGCTAATTATTGGTGGGGAGTTATGGTTTGGATAATATTTTAGTATTTTATAATTCTTGTAGCCGGTTAGGGGGCTTTAGGATAGATTTTTGCCTTGAATTCCTTAGGCCCAGTAGTTTCTTTCTTTTAGGACTTGCCTTACCTTATCTAGGGCCCTTGGGTTTGGATTTAGATGCCTTCGTCTAGGTTTGGATAGTTGCTTGACATATGTTGGGTTTTTGGGGTTTAAGGTTAGCATTATCGTTCTTTTTAAGATAAAGTACCTAGGATAATGTCCTTTCTAGTTGTAAATAACTATAAAGTACTTAGGTGGGTTAATTATCAGAATTTGATTGGTTTGCTTGCTATGTTGTATTTCTTTGACTCTGTATCCCTGGCATTTAAGGATTTTGGCCTTAAAACACTATTTTCAACTTGACGAATGGGATTTTTAAATACATTTCAGGAATTTGGATTTACAAAAAGTAAAATGGATTATTTAGTCCAGGTTCAAGTATAGGAACTTGCTTTTACCCCTTATTACATATTTAGTTCCGGTTTGAGTCCTACACCCGACCTTGCTTATCATATACTTAGTCTTAATTTGAGTCTGACATGTATTATTATAGATTTCTATTTCAGAATCTGGTTCGAGTCTGGTATGGTTTATGGATAGGGCCAGAGGAGGAGTATACAGAATATTCATTGCAAATCATGGTTTATTTTCATATTATTTACTGTTGTACTTGGTTTATATTAGTATTACCTATTGTTTGCATCCACCGTGCTTATGGGGGCTCAGTTTGGTTTGTTTTTTATTGTGTGTACCTTATGGGCTTATAGAGGTCCAGTTAGGTTGTAGTTAGAAGCTTATTTATGATTCTCACATTATTTCATTGCATTATTCGTGGTTGCCAAGCTTTACCATATTACTCCTTTTCTGACCTCTCCTTTCTTGGCTCTATCTTATATTTGCTCTTTATTATGTGCTTTTACTTTATTTGAGCTCAGTCGATCTATGATACCTAATGAGTACCGTGTGTTTTGGTACTTATACTACACTTTTATATATTTTTTCCTGATGCAGATCCTAGTATGAGTCATCACCGTTGATGATGCCCTTAAGCTGAGCTGTTGATCAGGGAATTATGTGAGCTTTCAAAGTCTAGAGCTGATCCATCTCTTTCTGTTTTGTCATTAATGTTATTTTGTATCATTCAGAGACTACCTTGCATATACTGCACTTGTCTAATACTCGTGCTTATGGCTCTGGTAATGGCTTTACCAGGTCTTGGGGGACTCATTTTATATATTTTGTCCTTCCCCTCATTTTGTATGCATGCCTTGAATTTTTTCTCCTGTTAGTCACCTTATTTACTGCTTTACCCCAGTTTCTCTCTCTTCTTCCAGTTAGCCTGTTACTCGTTGTTCCAGGCTATGGTTTTGGCTTACCTACTAGCGGATTATAGTAGGTGCCATAATGAACTGAGTTTTCGAGTCGTGAAATTCTATTTACCCCACCAATAATAACACGTAATTACCATTGAATTTGAGATTCACAGTGCAACACTTTGTACTTATAATGCAACAAAAAATTCACTATATCTAGTATCCATATTATCACCAACAAAATTATGAATTTTTTTAGAAACATGTAGCGTAACCTTAATAAGACACCCCCATACTTTCAAATATTTCAAAATAGGGTATAACATTTCCACATTCAAGTACAATGAAAGTCTTTCAAAAGCCATTCAATAATTTAGACCAGATTAAAATTTAATAAAAAACATTTAACAATTGGTAGTATCTTCTCATTAAGGCAATTCAACTCTTGGAAAATTACACGATATTCATAGTCAAATCATAATAAATAATTGCAATGGCTAGCCAAGAAGCCAAATTAACGTTAAGAATTTTTTTAAAAAAATCATTTAATATAGTCATGACTCATTAATATAATACTAAAATGATAACACTAAACATGAATTTGTATGATATCAATTTTTTTCACATAACAAACATTAATAAACTAACATTTTCAAGTCTAACTTATTATAAATCATATGAATTAGTCAAGTAAATATAAGCACTAAAATTTTCTTCTTGAAAATATTAGCTAGAGATTCCACCAGATGTAGTGCCAAAGGAACTACCACCACAACTACCAGTTGGCCAAGGACCAACCCAGACTCCACCTGGATTTATAGCCATGCCTGTCCTTTGAGATGCCCTAGTCCAACATTGGGTATGATTGGAGTTTAGCAAACGGATCGGGCTCAGACATCTGCTCAGGGGGAAGCACAAGATGGGCTTTATATAGGAGTGTAGCTTGCAGCTGCGGCTCCTCAAGCAGAGGTTCCACCAGCACCGTTAGTTGTACAGCTAGTGGTAGCCTAACCAGCCATGACTTCTGAGGAGCAGAAGATTCTTGCTCGATTTATTAGATTGGATTTGCCGAGAATTTTAGGATCCCCAAGAGAGGATGCGTATGAGTTCCTTACCAGCTGCGAGGAGAGATTGCATAATCTTTGCTTAGTATATTTGCACAATATGGATTACACCACATTTCAGTTTGACAGTGCATCATGGCAGTGGTTGAGTGGGTACCTTGATTGCAGACTAACTGGTCCCCTTCTATGACATGGGTTCAGTTCTTTGAGGCCATCTAAGAGAAGTATATTCCATGCAGTACGCGAGAGCATCTTAGGGAGATGAGTTCTTGAGGCTAGATTAGTGCTTTATGACAGAATATGAGTACGAGGCTTGGTTTTAGGAGTTAGACAGGCATGCCACAATGATTCTACCTATCAAACATAAGTGAGTGTGATGTTTTGTCAGAGGGTTAAGACTTCATCTTCATATAGCTACCCAGAGACTAGTATCTTTAGGTAGATTATTTGTAGATATAGTTGATTATGCTCGTACTATGGAAGATATGCATCATGAGGCCCATAGTGGCTGCGATAAAAGACCCCATCATTAGGGCAATTATAGTGGTAGTCATATTGAGTCATAATTTTGATGTAGGGGTTTCTAAGGCAGGCATCAGTAGCAGTACCATCAGCTGCAGCCGTATAAACAGTATGGTCGGTCTAGTAGTCCTACTCATGTTGCAGTTCAGATTTTAGATAAGGTAACAGCCAAGAATCAATCTAATATTGTGGGGTATTCACTTAGGGGTTTCAGGTCGTGGTGGCTATTCTAGGTCAGCAGGACCCTCTTGTCAGGTCAGGCTACCTAGGGTATGCTTTGATTAGGGTTGTTGGTCACTTTGCCAGAGAGTGCCCCCGGCATTGGATGATCGAGTCTTCTACACAGAATGTTTAGCCTATCAGGACAGTAGCACCCCTGGTCAGGAATGGTGCATAGGGTCGCAGGAATGGTCCTCAGGGTTCCCATAGAGGTACTTAGGTAGGCATAGAAGGTGGTCGGGTAAGTAACAATTTTGGAGGCAGACAGGGTCATTTGTATGCTTTTCTTGGTAGGCTGGAGGCTGAGGCTTTGGATGTTTTTATTACAATTACGATTTCAGTTTGCCATTAGCTAATTTCTGTGTTATTTTATCTAATCTTCACTTATACCTATGTATCTTCCAAATATAGATGTCTCAGCTGGAATAGTCTTGTGAGCCACTATTTTTACCTATGCGTGTATTTAATCTTGTAGCTGATTTTTTAGTTGTGTATTATATGTATAGGTCTTGTATTATGACTATTTAAGAGTATGACACTTGGGCCAATCTTATTGTACTTTATATGATTGACTTCAACGTGATTCTAGGCGTGGACTAGTTATCCCCTTAGTATGCGGTCTTGCATTAATGTGCCAAGACCGTTACCTTTTTAATATCGAACAGACCCTCAGTTTTATGGCAAGGTGCTTATAATCCCACCGATGGGGGTCATTTCATATATTTTTGCTAGGAGACTGGTGTTGAGAGGTTTTTGGGCTTACCTTGCATATGTCTGAAATGTTATTGTTTAGAGTCCTTCACTTGATTCTATTTTAGTCGTCTTTGAATTGTGGATGTCTTTCATACTAACCTACTTGGTCTTCCTCCTGAGCATTATATAGACTTTGCAATTGATCTTAAGTTGGGCACCCAACCCATTTCTCTTGCACCTTAGCGTATGGCTCCTACATAGCTAAAGGAGTAGAATGTTTAGGTTAAAAGATCTTCTAGTTAAGGGTTTTATTAGACCGAGTGACTCACCATATGGTTCCCATTTCTATTTGTGAAAAATAAAGACGGTTCTATGCGTATGTGTATCGATTATAGGCAATTAAATAAGGTGATAGTGAAGAATAAGTATCCTATGCCGCGTATCAATGATCTATTTGACTAGCTACAGGTTGATTCTATGTTTGCTATGATTGACTTGAGATCTGACAACCACCATTTGAGGATTCAGGAGGCGGACATCCCTAATATAGCCTTCAAGACTCGTTGAGGCCATTACGAGTTTGTGGTGATGTCTTTTAGGTTGACCAATGCCCCTGCAAAGTTCATGGACTTGATGAATTGTGTGTTTAGGTGCTATTTGTACTCTTTTATAATTGTGTTTATTGACGACATCCTTGTTTACTTGAGGAGTAGGGAGAAACACGAGCAATATTTAAGGATTGTGCTCCACACTTTGAGAGATAAGCGTTTTTATGCCATGTTCTCAAAGTACGAGTTTTGGCTTGAGTCTATAGCATTCGTGGGGTACGTGGTGTCCAAGAATGGGATTATTGTAGACCCAACGAAGATTGAGGTAGTTCTTGATTAGACTAGGCCTACTTCTCCTATAGATGTTTGTAGTTTCATTGTTTGGCAGGTTACTATAGAAGGTTTGTCAAGGGGTTCTCTTTTATAGCAGTGCCACTGACTGGATTGACTAGAAAGGATGTTCTATTCTAGTGATTCGACGAGTGTGAGGGGAGCTTTTTAACGTTTGAGACCTTACTCACTTCAGCTCTAATTTTGAGTCTTCCAGTTAAGGGTGAGGGGTTTATAGTGTATTGTGATGCTTCGGGTATTGGTTTGGGTTGTATTTTGATGTAGCAGGGCTGAGTTATTAAATATTCTTCAAGCTAACTGAAGGTGCACGAGTGCAACCACACCACTCATGATTTAGAGTTGGCGGCAATGGTTTTTGCACTCATGATTTTGAGGTATTACTTATAAGGTGTTCACTGGGAGATATTCACCGATCATGATAGTGTGCAGTATATTCTTAGTCAGAGAGAGCTTAATTCGAGGCAACATAGATGGCTAGAGTTGCTAAAGGACTGTGATACTTATTCTACACCATCTGGGCAAGGCAAACATGGCAGAGGAAGCCTTGAACCAGAAAGCAGTGTGTATGGGGAGTTTGGCATTCATTTTAGTTTTAGAGCAACCGTTGTCCTTGGATATTTAGTCCATAGCCAACAGGTTGGTTTGACTTGGTATTTAAGACCCAAGAGGATTCTTGCTAGTGTTGAGGCCAGGTCTACATTGATTGAGCAGATTTAAGCATAGCAGTTTAAGAATAGTCGATTGTGTGGCATTTGAGATCAGGTGCTGAGAGGCAAGGCCGAGAAGGCCACCTTAGATACAAAGGATGTCTTGAGATTCTAGGGCTGTATTTTCATTTTAAGGGTTGGTGATGTGATTCAGTTGATATTATATGAGGCCTATAGTTCTAGATATTCCATTCATCATAGCATAGCTAAGATGTAAAGAGACTTGATGCAACATTACTGGTGGTGCTAGATGAAAAGGGATATAACAGACTTTGTATCTCGATGGTTATGTTGCCAGCAGGTGCAGGATGAGCATTTGAGACCTGGTGGTTTGATTCAGAGGCTACCCATTCTTGAGTGGAAGTGGGAGCAGATTACTATGGTTTTATTATAGGTTTTCCATGCACTTCTCGAGGTTCTGATATTATTTGGGTCATTGTTGATCGGTTGACCAAATCTGCTTATTTTTTACAAGTTCAGATGTCCTACAGTGTAGAGAGGTTGGGTCATATTTATGTTCGTGATATAGTTCATTAGCACAGGGTTCCAATACCTATTATCTTTGATAGAGTTTTTCAGTTCACATTAAACTTCTAGAGGGTGTTTTATGAGGATTTGGGTACCCAAGTTAATCTTAGCATAACATTTCACCCTCAGAATGATGGCCAGTCTGAGTGGACTATTCAGATCTCGGAGAATATGTTGTAGGCCTATGTTATGGACTTTGAAGGTCAGTAGGATCATTTCCTTCATGTGGCAGAGTTCTCGTATAATAACAGCTACCATGCGAGTATTAAGATGGCTCCATTAGAGGCATTATATGGTAGGCGGTTTAGATCCCCGATAGGGTGGTTCGATGCTTTCCAAGCCAGGCCTCTAGGTACATACTTTCTTAGTGATACTTTAGATAGGGTTTGGATGATTCAAGATAGGATATGGGCAGCTCAGAGTAGGAAGAAGAGCTATGCCAATCGAAGGCTTCGAGTGTTAGAGTTTGGAGTTGGTGACTATGTCTTTCTTTAAGTGTCGCCCATGACGTGCGTGATAAGGTTTGGGAGGAGGGGAAAGCTCAACCCAAGGTATATTGTGCCATTTGAGTTTTTATGGACGATCGGGGATATAACTTATGAGTTAGACTTGCCTCCAACATTCTCTGACATTCATCCCATTTTACATATGCCAATGCTACAATGTGATATTCGAGATGAATCTCACATGCCCAGTAGGATTCAGTTCAGTTAGATGATAGATTGACTTTAATGGAGAAACCATTTCTATCGTAGCCAAAGATGTCAGATGTTTACGTTATAGGGAGATTTTGATGGTAAAATTTCACTTGAGACACCATCTAGTCGAGGAGGCTAACTGGGAGACCGAGCATGAAATGAAGGCCCAATATCATCACTTGTTTGAGCCTTCAGGTGCTTCTTGACCCTTTACTTTCATAGATGAAAGTACTTTTAGTAGTGGATGGTGCTGTGACCCTTTCGAGTATTTTCCTCCATTTTGTGCATTTTCATTGTTTAGAGCTTTCCAACGTCATTTATGACTTGCTGGGACTGATAATTCGGTTTTTGGATAGTTTATTTGGTTTTCATGTTAGTTTTCCTATTTTGGAGCTTCTAAAGTTGAGAAAATGGTCTTAGGAAAAAACTTCAGGTAAACGGCCTCGGATGAAAATTAGGAAGTTCCATTAGCTCCATAATGTGGATTTTTCACTAGGGGAACCTTTTGTTCGAGTTCTGAGTCTTCCGTTCTCATTTTGGGCTATTGGTTGAAATTGATAAAAATGGAAAAGTGGGTGTGGCGCCCATATTTTGTCAAAAAGACCTGTATTGGAAATTTTGATGGTTATGTTGAGTCTAGAATGTCATTTCTAGTAGGTTAGCATACTTTATTTACATGCATGGGGTACCAAACAAATTTTGAGCACTCGGTCAGAGTCCTTGTTGGACTTGGGAAAATGTTGGTGCAACAGTACCTGGTTCAGACCAAAATGGTCTTCGCGTTCGTGAGCCACTGGCCACGTTCATGAGGGTCAAATATTCTTGACCTTCGAATTCACAAGCTGGTCGTCGCAATCACGAAGAAGGACCGGCTTGACCCCATCCAACTTTCTTCTTCACATTCGTGAAAGTCCCCTCACGTTCGTGAAGGATTAGGCTGGTGGGGTCTCGCATTTGTGACAGGGGTCCAACGTTCATGAAAAAGGGACCCCCTGGCAGTATATAAAGCCACTCCCTTTATTTTTCAGCCCATTTTTCTAAGTCCCAACTACTATTGTTGATATTGTGAGCATAAGAATTGCTAGGGAATTGCAATTTGAAGCTGGGACTAGTTAAGGGTTGGCAAGGTGATCAAATTTCGTTCATTTCTTCGTAAGTTTTCGGTCCTCTCTCTGATTATATCCCTTCATATTTTTTGTTTTATCCTAGATTTTACGGGTTGATTTGAGCTAGAAATTGAGGGCGGATCATGCTCAATTTTCGGGCATATGATCCTTGTACCACAAGGGACGTTATTGCGTGTTCAATTTATGCATTCTGTAAGCAGGCCCTCCAGGTGATTTTTGACCTGATTTTTAGACCGGGGTGGGAATTCACAATATGGATATCATTGTCCTTTTTTTGATGGTTAAATTACTATTTTAATAGTGTGGCAGCGGTCGGAGGCTTCTCATAGGGAAAAGCCCCAGTTTAGTGGATTGCAAGCACATTCATAGGCGTCCAGGTAGGCTACAACTTACCTTAGTTTAGACTTTGCTCAATTATTGTGTTGGCATAGTAAATTGCTAATTATTAGTGGGAAATTATGGTTCGAATAATATTTTAGGTATTTTATAATTCTTGCAGCCGGTAAGGGGGCTTTAGGATAGATTTTTGCCTTGAATTCCTTAGGCTCGCCAGTTGCTCTCCTTTAGTACTTGGTTTAGCGAAGCTAGGGCCCTTGGGTTGCATTAAGATGCTTTAGTGTAGGTTCAGCTAGTAACTTGCCTTTTATTGGGGTTTTGGGGATTGAGGTTAGTATTATCGTTCTTTCTAAGATAAAGTACCTTAGGATAACGTCCTTTCCTATTGTAAATAACTATAAAGTACTTAGGTGGGTTGATTATTGAAATTGGATTGGTTTGCTCGTTATATTGTGTTTGTTTGACTCTGTATCCCTAACATTTTAGCATTTTTTCCTTAAAACAATGTTTTACCTTGGAGAATGGGATTTTTAAATACTTTAAGGAGTTTGGCTTTCTAAAAAGGAAAATGGACTATTTAGTCTCGATTCAAGTCTAGGTACTTGCTTTTACCCGTTATTGCATATTAAGTTTCGGTTCGAGTCCGGCACCCAACCTTAATGCTTATCATATACTTAGTAGCATCAATGTCTATCACCCAATCTTCACATATTGGCTACAACATTCACTTACAAAATTGTCACAATAATTTATAGCATCCACTTACTCAAATTAACTTTTAGCAGGATTATCATTTCTCCAAATCTTCTTCTACATTAAGGGGTATAATGACTTAATTTTCCACGCAAAAATAATACTCCCTCCGTCCCAATTTATGTGATGTACTTTGACTTGGCACGGAGTTTAAGAAATAAAGGAAGACTTTTGAAATTTGTGGTCTAAAATGAGTTATAGATATTTGTGTGGTTGTAAATCATTTCATTAAGGATAAAGTGGGTATTTTAAAGTTAAATTTTTACCAAATATAGAAATGTGTCATTCTTTTTGGGACTGACTAAAAAGGAAAGTGTGTCATATAAATTGGGACAAAGGGAGTAGTTATTTTTCCCAAAAATTTGAAACATCCACAAACTATTCTTCAATTATATATTTTTTCCATTAAAAATAATAAAAATCACAGCATACCTATATACCTTTTAATTGTAACAAAAACGCTTTCCCATGCAACTCCCACATTGGATGCATGTTTGTTAAACATCCCTTTATGCCACACAATGTATCATTCCTGCATATTGCCTAAACAAACTTTAAATTATCCAAACCTTTACTAAGTCCTCCATTAAATATCATTTCCCTCCTATTGCCAAACCCAAAATGACTATTCCACAAAACCATCACATACCCATCGATCATCTCACTAAACCTCAAAAACATCAAACTTTAGCAAGCTAACAGTGTCCAAAAGATTAGATGAACACAATATTCAGTGACCGAATAGAATTGGGCTGATTTTCCTTAAAGAATAAAATATAAAGATATCCTTAAGATTGTTGTAAATCTTACAGAAAATACTTCTTCACGGATAGTTGGGGAAGTCATCATAGTGGCACTATCCTTAAGGATATTTCACCCAGTATAGGTGTATCCCTCAGGATTCAACAAGCTCTTTTAGTATAAACTGGGAGCCAAAATCTAACAAATTTTTATTTTTGTGTAAAACTCAGCACAATAGTATGATCAAAAGATGATTTGGATTGATTTGTTTCTCTTGTCTCAAAAATAAAAAGGATGAGACTATATATATATATATATATATATATATATAGGTACAATGATAAAGAAAATTGTCTATAGCAACATTTAACTAATATAATAGTTGTGATGCAATGCTCATAAAGAATTGAATGTTATGCTTGAAGAAGCCAACGGGCAAAGAATGTTAATAGAAATAAAATAGTCAAGGTTAATTATTGATATTAAAGTAATATTAGAAAGATGCCAATAAAACCTATTTAAAGAGAGGAAATAAGATAGCCATTAAAGAATTTAAAAGTAGAGTAAATTGTCTTACAATTGTAATTGTAGAAATATTAATTCTATTTGAAATATCCAATAATTCTAACTGTATCTACCATTCCCAAGTTTCTGCAGTACTTTAGATCTATTAAAGGCCTAAATTATGGAACTACTTTAGGCGAGAAAGTATGCTAATTTTATTGCGAAAGACCCTACAAGCTCTAGAAGCTTGGTAAGTGAAATTGCCATATAAATAACAACAACAACAACATATCCAATGTATTCCCACATAGTGAGGTTTGGGGATGGCAGAGTGTATGCAGCCCATACCACTACCTCAAAGGTAAGGTAGAGAAGTTGTTTTTGATAGACCCTTGGCTTAAGAAATTGATATATAGATACTAAAACATAAAATGATTGTTAACATTGCCATTAGAAACATGAAATAGATTGCAGTTTATAAGTTACTAATTTATATAATTGTAAGTACAATTGATTTGATATTTCTTCATTTAGCTAGCCGAATAACAGTTATTTCATTGTAACGCTTTCACGCAGCCAAATTCAAAAATGAAATTACAAAACAACTAAATTAAAGGCAATACACTAAACTTTTCAAGGTCCATAACATTTTTGGAAATCAATAACACGTTTCATCAAACTCATGTAAATAAAAATTGTTAAAGCAATTATTTTTGATAAATACATATTATTAAAGTAATTAATGAGGTTCAATTAACTGATCAACAATACTTCTTCATTGTTCGCATTCTCTTCCTTACTTGCATACATCTGGATTACCTCAAAAACTTCTCCATATCACCACTAAACTCAAAAGTCAATACATATTCACGCTCAAAATAAAATCAATTTATACAAGTGAATAGAGAAGAAAGTAGTTTGAAAAGATCTCCATGGGAATAATTGAGTGGTCGAGATTGTAATGCGACAAAAGGATATAAAGTGAAACTTGGATACCTTTACCGATTATGAAGATGGTTCTGGCTAAAACTATTCATTTTTTAAATCCAAGACTATCGATCAATGAAATTCATTGCCAGACCCTAAAGAGGGAGTCATGTTGGCTATTCAATAACTAATTTCTCGCACTGATTCACTGGTTTCTAAGATTCCACCAAATCATTCACCAATTGTTATGATATATTGAAAAACCTTTGTCCATCAACAGGAAGATAAACATAATGAGTTTTCTAGTTTTTACAGTGGAGAGCCTTTGCTACCGTAACTTTCATCAATAAATTAAGCATCCCTAAATTTAAATGAGCAGCTTTTGTGCACTGTAAGGTTAAGTTCCATGCTGAGATGTATAATTTTTTTCAATGTAAGGTTAAAGTAGTTGCAGCAGTATGTCATATTTTACAACAAATATCTATAAAGAAACTAAGAGAATCAATAACCTGCAATAATATGTCAAAGTTACACTAATAATATACAAGTTCACCACATTGTCATCGTATATAAATTAATGAACCACATTAGGTCCATGTCCTTCTTTGTTATATTGACTTCAATAGTATCATTAGGATGCAAATTGACCTTAGTACAAAACCTTAGCAAGAAAAAAGGAAAGGAAGATACCAAGATGATTACATTAGGTGTTGAATGATGTTGAATAAATTGTGCAAAACATTAGTTGTGGAACTAAAAAGGTGTAAATATCCAAAGAAGGCATACAGGACAAAGATTTTAGTTCAAAGAATTATGACCTACATTTCTTGAGTAAATAACACAGTTTCCTTAAGCCATGGGCAAGTTTTCCCTAGAAGGCATTTTTCATTTGTTGAGTAAGTAACACCTAATCCTGAGGTCATGGGCAGAAAGAATTTTGAGAGTGAAGAATCTGAGTAAAACTTTGAGTTTTAAAGTGTGTTTTTGAAGGTTAAAATAAGAGAAATAGCAAAAAAAATCATGAAAAAAGAGAAGTACAATCCTTGGCAAATGAAATGAGCCGCGTTACCGGGATGATTATTGTAGACCAGTGGTATCAAACATAGTTAGCATTGACTGCCATAGGCATACCTAGTGACACCCAAAACTTGTTCCTAGAGGAACCTCCATGTTCTGGCTTAGACATTGTTGGACGGTGCAGATCTTCCCTGAAAGTAAATCGGAGCAAAAATAATAGATTGTGTACCTTGAATACACAGCGAAAGATGCTGATTTTGTTATCGGAAGAAGAATCGCCCTAAATCTGCTTTGAATCTCTTGGAAACAAAGTTTTAATGCCACAAACTAGATGTCTTTGTGTTTGTATATTATGTAAGGAGAAAGAAAATTATGTTTTCTTTTTGTTACCCTTTTCGAGTTTTTGATTTTCGTGTCCCTTTCTGATAAAGAGGAAGTTTTCTTTTTAAAGGGAATTTTCAATTTTAAATCAGCAGTTACCATGTAACTGTTCCCTCTTCATTTTGAAAATTATAACTTCTCATCAGAAGTTAATACTTCATTCTTATCAGAAAATATTACGGATCGAATCGGGTCGGGTTTATATGGGTGACCCATGACCTAAATATCAAACATCTCCCACTTCACACATGATGGGCTAGACCCAATCTAGCACCATACAAGTAAAATATACAATTCATACTGATAAATGGTTTGTACGACCTGCGAGCGTTAACAACTACAATATTTTGTAACCCTTTGAGATTATTCAGAATCTCAACATAGGAATCCAATCACATGCGGAAAGGGTCCACTATTAATATGAGGATATATTTACTCGCAATACCCCAAACATCATTCACTACGTTAGTAGTTACTTATCTGATCCCTCATCTTCTAAAGAGGTGAACTCGAATTCATGTTTAACTTTATATACACAATTACACTTGACACCTATATCGATAGTGTAATAGCCGGCTTGTATAGACAAGTTAAATTATTCATTTTAATCATCTTTCCTTTCTACTCGAATTTATCTGTTTCAAATCAACTGTTTTCCTAGACATGCATTGCATTGTAGAATTACTCATGGCTATTAATAACATGCTAAAGTAGCAACACCGATTAAAACTTCAATAAAAAGTCAAAAGTCCAAGGGTATTTCAACGAAAAGTTAATGTAACTTTTATGGTCTCACATAATGAAGAAGCAGGGATTCATTCTTTCGTTAAACCATTGGTCACTTAGCACACGTGGTATGAAACACATGCTACGATGTTCTTACCTTATATTGGTGTGTGTGTCTCATTCTTTTAATCATTCAACATCGTACGGATCTTGGTCTAGACACCTCTAAATGTCTAACCTGACTTTCTTTCTTCAATAATCCTCAAATCCATCTTCTTAGAGAAACTCATATCTGGCTTTACAAAACAAGTCATAATATGGCGGTGGAACTTATCTCTTCACGTTCCTCGACGTAAGAGGAAGATACCTAGCCCATTCCTGTCTCAGTATATTCCTTGCACTTCAGTTAATACGACACTCTATTCATGCCTTACATATCAATGCCATGATTATGACTTATATTCATGCGACTCATACAGGATCATATTCATCCCCAGCTCCTAGTGTAAGGAGTAATAGTTCACTCGGTAACCTGAATCATATTCCATGAATCTATAAATTCCATTGTTATGTATGTGAGATTTCATCAATGAGTATCCGTTCACCCATTGAGTCTTGAAATACACTGTATCTTTTAGTTAATCCATGTTTTCAAAATTAGAGTTTCCAATAAAGGCAGGACTTTCCTTGTCTTTAAGTCCCCCATAACTAGTAGTCTATGAAGATATGTTTTCCTGAATTTTGATACCCTTATAGTAGCATATTCATGAACCCTCAATATATTGCTTTATTCATGATTGAGGACTTGTGTTATGAAATTTCATATTCCATTCATATTAGAGAAACTATCATGAATAGTTGCATTCTTCAGAGATAGTAAGTTATGAACGACCGATGACTTAGGATCTCATGTCCTGTTAGTTGAACACTCAGTCCTTCAGGTTTACATGATTTAGAATGCTTTCAGATAAAGCACTTATCTTTTAGTCTCAGAACATCAATGTTATTGAGTTATTCAGTATTATCAGTTATTGTATGACCTTGTATTCAGTTTACTCAATGCACTATTAATCAGTTATATGTTTATTTACTTTGTCATTACATCATCTTACATTCCTTAGTTCCATGGTCAGTTTCGCATTTTCATGAATCAGGATTCAAGGTTTTGGTCTACCCTTATATATTCCTTCCAAATCTCAGTCCTCATATGTTTCTTTAATGCATTTTACTCCAGCCATATCATGTCTCCCATAAACTTACAAGTCTCATGATTTAGAAAAATATGATTTATATATGCATACTCATATCATAACAAGGATCTTTGGCTCATAATAGTAAGATGCATGACATGCATGACATATCAATGCTTTTGAACATTTTTCCCTAGAAGTATGTTTCACGATTAGTATGGTACCCAAAATGCCATCAATGATCATGGATCAGTTTTTCTATAAAAGTAAAGTTGACTAGAAGTATGACAGTTAGGCATAGCATCCATGATTATGGACAGTTTGACATCCATATATGTCACCATCAGTATTGTCAAGTGCTATCGGTCATATTCAGTTGGGAGCAGTACTTAGCACTTAGCAGATTCAGGGATAAAGGCTCACCCATCCGTTAGGCTAAGACCTTTAGTAGAAGTCCCTATGTCACAGAGGTTTATTTAGCCTCTTAGTGTGCATGTTCTCTCAATTTATTGGTATCGCATTAGATCAAATCAATATTTATACCCTAGAAAGGTATATTGGTCCTCTTTTAATAGGGATTATACAACGAACTCCATATATAGCTCACATGGTTATATGTTGATTAATAGTATCTCCCACAGTTTCAAACTTTAGTATTTGCATGAAACTCAGTTTAGTCTAGTTCACAATATTTATCTCAGAATATCCATACATTCCGTATTTATGCTTATCCAGATGGGTAATTGCATCTCAATAGACATCAACATTATTCTTGATTTAAATATCTTATTGTCAACATGCCCTATTTGTATACCACTTTATAGTTTCAGAATATCCTGGTGTTCCCACACTTATACTCATCATTTAATGAATTATTATATTGTAGCTCATATCAGCTTTATAGTTTGTTGTTCATAGTGCATTTCTCGTATTTAATCCTGTTTGTTCTAAAAATCTCATATTACTTTATTTCCTTTCTATTTCATATTTAATATTTTATTGTGGACTTTTGACTTACCTATCAAGGATGGATCGGGGTAGGATTCATCATGACCCCGATTTTTGGGTCGAGATATATGGTTGGTTTTTGAGAGGGGTTATGTTATTTATTTAGGGAAAGAGGATTGGTGGAAAAGGAATGTTTAGGATTTCTTGATTATGTTCGTGATGTTGGCATTGACATTCCTTTACTCTAGTTAGTTCTTGAGGTTGGTTAGCTGTTGATGTTTGTTCTCCTAATTTTCCTGAGTTTTTTAAATACTCAGTTCATTTCTGTTATATTCTACCGGGTGGCTTCAATTGAGTTGAGGAATGTTAAAGTGTAACTTTTTGATCTTCTGAGTGCATGTTTTTCTTGGCCTAGTAGTCCCCATTAGGTGCTTCCGTTCGGTCTATGAATAAGAAGTATGGTTTCATGTGCTTGTGTATTAACTATTAGCAATAAAAAAAAGTTGCTATTGAGAGTGAGTATACATATCGCGTATTACTGATATGTTCAACCATCTTTGGGGTGCAGCCTTGTTTTCTGAGTTTGCATAAGCTCTGGCTACCATGAGTGAGGATCCGCATAGTGGGTGTACCTAGGACTGCCTTTAGGATTCATTACAGATATCATAAGTTCTTGGCTATGTCTTTTAGGGCTTGACCAAAGCACAACAACATTTATGGATTTGGTGGACCGTGTTTTGCGGACTTATTTAGAATTACCTATGATAGTATTCTTCGATGATACCTATGCTCCAGTCCAGTGAGATTAGTAGTTATATGCTAAGTTTTTTAGTGAGGTTCTCTTTGTGTGTGTGACAGTCTTGGGGCATGTGGTACCCAAGGATCAAATTATAGTAGATTCGATACAGTTTGAGGTAGGCTACATTCTACATTCTACATTCTTATAGACTTATCTCTATGAGATGGTATCATGTTTACTCTTGTTTACTTTCATTTCCCTTATTTTTACTTATATTTTACGTTATGGTGGTGTCCCAAGGTCGTAGATATGACTCAGTGGGACACCAGGTCAGTGTTACCTTGATCTGAAGGGAGCTGTTAGCTGTTTTGTATACTTGTACGTTTATATCCTTATTGTTTGTATACTGGTGATGGCATGCATATGTTCACACATACACACGCATTCATTGTTGTTTGATTCCAAGGAAAAACATTGATTTTTGGCTTTTAAAAAAGAGAAATTGTACCACCCTTGTTATTTATTAAAGGCTTTTTAAGACTTAAAATGTATCACCCTTACTACTGATTTATGGGGATCTTTGAAGGATTTGTAACACTTTTATCACTGGTTTATTTTCTATTTTCAAAAGATTTGTCTTGATTTCCACACTCCGTATTGGACTTAAAAAGGAGCTTGGAGAGATTTTATCCATGCATTGGTTTTTAAAAAGGGGAAAATGGATCATTTTTGTCTTGGTTTGATTTTGGGCGCCTTTCATTCTCATGCGGACTTCTAGCTTAGGTTCGAAAGGGATTTATTATTTATTATCAATGGGAACCCTTAATTTGGGACTGGGTAGTGTATACATATATTACAAGTCCCTCATAGGACATTTCTCTGTGAACCACAGATGCTGGAGGAGGGGTTTTCCCCATGGGTCTTTCCTTTGCGAGCCACAAATGATGGAGGTGTAGGATACGCTATTGTTGGACATTACATTAATCTGATTTTCCATTTCATGACCTCTATTTACACTATTTATTCATATGCTCTACTTGTCACTAGTATTGTTTGTTGTTTGTACCTGCAGTGCTTATATGGGCCGTTGGGTTATTGTTTGCTATTTATACCTGTCGTGGCTATGGCAGACTAATGGGTTATTGGATGTTGTTTGTACCTTCTTGGCTTAAGGGGGCCTGGTTAGGTTATTGTTGTTTATTATTGTTTTTCTTGTGTTAGGATAGTTACTTACGCTTTTACTCGTTTAGATCTGCGCTGTTGGTACTCTTTTTAGTATTTCTATATTTAACGTTAGATTGCATTACTTCCCCTTCTAATTGAATAGGGGCTTTGTATATATTATTTTTACTATATTTAGGTTGATTCTTGACATGTTAGACGGCCATGTTAGTTATTATGTGTATGCATCTTCTTTTCTGCTTTTTTATATTATCTATTATTTGTTGAGCTTAGTCGGCCTATGATGCCTACTAAGTACCACGTGTTTTGGTACTCATACTACACTTCTGCATGTTTTCCTTGATGCAGTTATTAGTACGAGTTTATGTCACTGATTCTGCTTGTTTAGGAGTCATTACTCGGTGTTGCGGTGAGCACTTGACGTCCGATTGCTTACACTTCTCCTTCTTGTACTTAGTATCTATATTTTGTTTCTCTTGCAAAGACTTGTATTAGTGTGGTGCTTCTTCCATCACTTAGTGACTCGTGTATCGGTAACACCAGGTTCGGGGTTGGTTCTCATAGTATGTTTTGTTTCTCGTTTCAGTAAGGGCCCTTTTAGTATATTTTGTATCTATTATAGTTGTATCTGTACTAGTGGCTAGTTATTCTCATTTATGTTCTCTTTATCATCTATTGGCTCTTACTGTATACGGCTTGGGGGTTTGGCTTACCTACTCGAGGGATTATAGTAGGTGCCATCATGGCCCAATTTCGAGTCATTACATATATATTATTTGAGCTAAAATACAATACTATACTCCAATCAATTATGTCAATGAGCTAAAAAGCATCTCCTTTTTGGAGAATCAACGTTAATTATGTACCCCAAATTTATAAGTTGATTAAAAGAGAATATAATAGAAAACTACAAATTAAGACTCCCGTATTTACGACTCTTTTTAGGTTTAGGAATCATTCACCACTTCAACAATGACAACTACGCTGAAATTATGAAACAATCTATTGGGAACAAATATTAGTTTAGGACTACAGCTTGTCAACCGGGAAAAGTTTGATGAGAATTTTAAGGAGTCAGGAATGTTTTCTGAAACTAATTTGATAAGTCCCTTTGATGATGTTGTAACAAAAACTAATAAAATTTTGGACAAAAAAGTTTAATTTACTTAGTGTAGCATATGGTTTTTCCACTGTTACGTTTATTCATCCATGCAATTCGTGAATTTATATAGTCGTTCTTGCATTGTGGTTATTTTATGAGAGATCAATATAATGCCTGTGATTGTTTTTTATATTTACTAAGATTAGGCTTATTAAATATTTCGTATTGGACTATGTCAGAAATTCCTTTTTAGTGTAAATAATAATTGATGTTGAATATATTCAAATTGTCTATGTTTTAACATATTAAACCTCTCTTTTATATATTGAACTTTGTTTTAGCAATACCTTTAAGTTGAAATTTTAGTATGTAGAGCAACGAAGGAAGAAGTTCCAATTATATGGTTCATTTTAGCCACTAAAATATCCAGGTCCAGTCCCATGCTTTGGATCTGGATTTCTCAGGCTTCTATGTGAATTTCGGACACCTAATTTCAAATATTTATAATATTCAAGTTGATAATATTGACATGACACACACGTACAACAAACTTAGACTAACCCAACTTTTAATCTCTTTTTTAGCTTTTTTAGGTGTTTGGTAAATTTAAAAAGTACTAAAAAAAAGCTAAAAATTGATTTAAAAAAGTAAAAAGTGATAAAGTAGGTACTCTCAGCTTTTTACTATTTGGCTTAATTTTTTTAAAAGTTTGACCAAGACATTTACCCTTTTATCCCATGTATTTTCCCCTAATTCCAACGATGCACTTAATTTGCAGCCCTAAAATATATCGTTTTCTTTCACTTTCTCTTTAGCGGCTTCTCTCGTCTCTTTCCTCCTCATTTCCTATGCGATCTTTCTCGTTTGTTTTAAGCGATTTCATCATTTGTTTGCTCAGGGATTTCATTGTCAATTTCATTGTTTACCCTTTTATCCTATATTTTTTTAACATTTTAAAATAAAAAAGTAACTTATATTTATAAATTCACCTCCCATAATCACTTTATGTGAAAGTGCATTTAAATAGAAATTATATTTGGATTTTTTGAATTAATAAATTAAATAATTCAACTTATTTATTGTGCTTAAAATATATAAGGACATTTAAGTTATTTTCACAACAAAAAAGTGATTAACAACACTTTTTCACCAAACACATCAACAACTTTTTGTCAGTTTTAGTATTTTTATCCAAAAGTTTATCTATTTAATTTATAAGCACTTATTTTCAAGTTTTAAGAATTTAAGTTGAGAAGCTATTTTTTTTAATCTTATCCAAACGGGCACAAAGTATATAAAATAAGTGATGTGAAAAAGTTAATATAGCCCAAACTTATTTGTGAATTTCCATTTGTTTATATTTATCAATTATTGTTTACAAAATGTGTAATGACCCTCTAGGTCATTTTCTCCGTTTTCGCGCGTTTTCTGTATTTCTTATTTTCCCATAGAGGCTATGGGTCATTTATGACTTGCCGGCACTATCGGTTCGATTCTTGGGCAGTTCGTTTGGGTCTTATGCCCATTTTTCTGTTTTGGCGCTTTTAAGGTTGAAAAATTGGTCTTGGACTAAAACATTTAGTAAACGCCTCAGATGAGAATTCTGACGGCTAGGGGGACTCTTGGTTCGGGTCCCAAGGCTTCTGGGCTCGTTTTGGGCTATTGGGTAGATCTTGGTAAAAACAGAATAGTGGGTGTAGGGCTAACATTTTGTCGAAACGACCTCAGACGAATGTTTGGATAGTTCTGTTGGGTCCAGAATATTGAATTTGGTAGGGTAGCATAGTCCATTTGCATTCACGGGGTTTTGAATGAATTCCGAGCACCCGATCGTAGTTTGTTAAGACTTGGTATTTTGCTAGTGCAACAACACCTAATGTAGGCCAAACTTGGCCTTCACATTCGCGTGGCCGTGGCTGCATTCGCGAGGGTCAAGGAATCTTGACCTCCGTGTTCGCAAGCTGGCCTTCGCATTTGCGAAGAGGAAGCGACCTGGCCGGTCCAAGCTCCTTCTTTATGTTCGCGGTGGACCGGCCAAGTTTGCTAAGATCTGGCCGGTTGTCATCACGATCGCGACCAGGGAGCCTTGCGATCGTGATGAGTAGCCCCATGACTGTTTATAGCCCTCTCCTCCACGATTTTCTGTCTTTTTCTAACTCTTTTTCAACCATATTTAGACTTGGGAGCTCAAGAACTTATGGGAAATAATAAATTGGAGCAGGGATTTGCTTGAAGGCGTTGGAGTGATCATTTTCCCGTCATTACCCCGTAAGTTCTCGCCCTAATTCTCCATTTAATTCTCTATTTTACTTTTATTTTCCTTAAACTTTTGGTGTTGTTTTGAGACTACATTTGTGCTCTATTTTGAGCACACATTCCTTGTACTTCGAAGGACCTCGTGACAGATTCAATTTTTAAATTCTATTAGCGGACCCCATGGGCCTATTTTTGACTCAATTTTTGGCTCGAAGTTTTATACTGGATTATGTGTTTTTTTTTACTCATATTAATGTGTAGTTTATAATTTTAATATTGCAACATTATTTAGTTATTGAAGAGAAGAGACATGTATTTTGTGGACTATTCGAGACTGTTGTTCGACTATGAGGTAGGCTACGATCTACTCTTCTCTATGAAATTATGTATTGTATAAATTGCATGCTAGGTGGTGGTTATAGGATAGGTTTAGAGCTAGTTGTATCTTGATTTGACCTGTTTAGTGGATTTTAGAATAGAATTATAATTGACCCTTAACCTAGAATACCTGCTATAGCTAAGCATGATGATACTTGTTTGATCTCAGGTAGACATTAGGGATACCTAGTACAAATTTATTGTAATACCTAGTGATTTTGGTGATATTCTTCGGTTAGACTCTTTTAGTAGATTGATTCCCTTGTTTACCTTAGCTTTTTGAGTTTAATATTGATACCCTTTTACTTTGTATATTGTTGGGCCCGAGGCCTTGGTTATGATGCCCGTTGGATACCAGGTTAGTTCTCTATGCCTTGAAAGATTGGTGGCTTAGTTTATAAATGTTGATGCGTTTACGTTTGTATTGTTTGGATACTGGTGATGGCATGCATACATTCGTACATTCTTATGCTGATTAAGTGGTATGATTCAAACTAAAACCTTCGTTTTCTTTACTGTTTTCCAAAAAGGGATTTATTCCCACTTTTTCACTTTTAAAATTGATTTTTTAAATGGAAGCCATACATCCCTTATTATTGGTTTGATCTTTTACAACGAAGCATACTCTTCTAGAGGGTTAGACCAAGGCAGATTCTGGTCCATTCTTGATCCACTCATTTATCTCTATTTACTTATTTTGGTTGAGGGAGATTCCGATCCTTTCTACATTATTCTACAATTTTAGTCCTAGATTTGATCTCAGACACTAGTCATTACAGATTTCTACTTATTTAGCCTCGTTTTAATTTCGAGCACTTATTATACTCTTATTTCTCTTCGGTACTGGATGAAGCAGATTGGTTGTGATTGATTATTGGAAGTCCTGGTTCGGAACCAGGTAGTATATACGAATATCTCTAGTCCCCTATGGGTCCTTCTGTTAGGGAACCATGTGCTGGAAGAGGGGATACCCCATAGGTCCTGTCTTGCGAGCCGGTGAGTCGAAGAAGGTGTATATACATAGTACGATATTATACTCGGTTGGTATGGTAGTTTTTTATTTTTCTTGCATTGATTCATTCATATGCATTGCTTATCACCAGTATAATTGTTTGGTGCCTGTACCTACCGGCCTTATGTAGGGCTAGATAGGTATAGGTTATGTTTGTTGGTTGCTGAGTGATTGTTTATAGCTTTCGAGCTTATGGGGGACCAGTTAGGTTATTGTTTGTTCGAGCTTATCTAGTTGTTTTATATTGTTTGGATATTATTATATAGTCGTGGCAGGATGGTTATTGATTTGGATCCGAGGCTGTAGGTATGCTTCTTAGTCCTTTTCCTCTTTGATATGATAAGTTTCATTATTAGACAATCTTATGATTATCCATATTTTGGGTTAGATGCTATTATTGTGCTAGAGTTAGCTCCCTTATTGTTTATGATCCATGTAAGGTTTAGGCTGTCGGGCTAGCTCCCTCAAGTTAGTACCTTCGTATTTGGTTTCCGTTATAGTACAGTCGTATACCCTTTTTCTTCTCTACCTACTCTTATTACTTGTCACCTTCTTTTTTCGTACTACTATTGTATATCTCTTCCTTCACTCTGTTAACGTACATTGTCTAGCTACCTATTGTATCGCACTCATGTCCCTAGTTACTTGAAGATTATGGTAGTTTATCGTTACCTCTCTTTTATCCTTATTGTATTTTGTTTCGTAGTTAGTTATCTGTAATGTATATTCTCGCCTCACATGTTATATATACCCGCATAATCTTTGGAGCTCAGTCGGACGATGCCTGCTGAGTACCTTGTGTTTGGTATTCATACTATACTTCTGCATTCTGCAGATCATAGTACAAGTTTTTGCTGCTGACGTGTGCATCGTGTGGAACTGACATTGATAGGAGATTTGGGGTGAGCTCTTGGCATCCGGAGTTGTTCCTACTCTCATTCTTTTGCTGGACTGATATTTAGTTTGCATTTCGGTGACAGTTTTGTACGTATATATCATGTTTGCCTTGTACTCTTGTTTTGCTAGTGGCTCTTGTACTGACCTCACCAGGTCTTGGGGGATATTTTTTTTTTGCTGGTTCTCCCTCCATTTGTATTGGTGTATGATATGTCTTGTTTCCTTATATTAGATTGTTTATTGTACTTGGCTTCCGCTTCTTTCTTCTTTTCTATTATTAGCCCGTTACTCACCTTTCTGGGCTATGGGTTGTATTACCTACTGATGGGTTATAGTAGGTGTCATCATGACCTGAGAAATCGGGTGGTGACAAAAAGTAAAAAAAAAAAGGTTCCACCAAAAGTTATATTTTTCAGTTATGACCATTTGGTTATCCATGTAATAACAATATGACTTTTAGAGGACAAAATAAAATTATGTATAAAAACTCAATAATTATGTGATCACTAGTGAATTTGTCCGCTCTTCGTGCGGTTGTGAAAATTTTTAGAGAGTCTATTATAAATTTACTCTATAAAGATACAAAAATCAAATTCTATAAACTAAGTAGATGATAACGATTTTTTTTCCAGTTTAGCTACGCTAACTTTCAAAATATATATACATTCAAAAAGTAGTTTATAAATTAATAGTTTCTTATTTTAATGGAGCCAGTATGTAGTGTAAGTGACAGAGAAGAAAATCTTTAATTTGTTCTTTCATCTTTTTCTCTAAATACAAAATAGAAATTTAGCACAAACCTTTTATGTGTACATAGTAGAACTAAAAATATAGGGTTAATGAGTGATGAAGTAAATGGAATAAGAGGTTATATTTTGAAAACTTAAATTACAATATTAAGTTAGAAATGTTATTTTTTGGTTTAATTTCCTCTCTTGTATTGAAATACTTAATATTTAAGCAAACAATGATTTCTTAATAAGACTGTTGAGCTTTCACGCTATATCTTTACTCCCTCCATTCCAAAATAAATGAATTATTGAGGTGATGCATACCTATTAAGAAAAATAGTTAAGGACATAAATTTAAGGCTACTTTTCACTATTACCCTTTTGATTATTCAACCAATTCTCCTAGAAAAATGTAAAGTAGTTAAGAACATCATTAAAACAAAGGGTAAATATGAAAAAAAATCCAAACAATTCTCTTGAACTTTGAACAATTCAATTATTTTGAACTATAAAAAAAGTCTCAACAATTCATTTATTTTGGAATGAAGGGAGTATTATTATATTTATTTATATATGATGAACTTTTACACATTGAACAAATATTTTTAGAATTTCTAAAAACGAAATACACAACAATTATGGATAACAATTAATATTAGAAGTATGTTTATCAACTACAATTTTAGATTTTGATAAACAATTTTAATAAGACAAGAATAATATTGATATGTGATACAAGGAGAAATGAAAAAATAATTACCACATTCTCTTATATAATAAGAGGGAGTTCAAGATGGAGCAAATGTCGACACGTGTGCTCCATCTTGAACTCCCTCTTATTATATTCTCTTATATATATATATAATATATAATATAAAATTTACATAAAAAAATACTATAAATTATAATAATTAATTTTAAACTATTTAAAGGGCATAGTAAAAAAAATTGTTTCTCGAAATTCTATCGGTGCCTCATAAATTAGGACAATTATTTGAAAAGATATAAAAAGTACTATAAATCATAATAATTAACAACTTAAAATATTTAAAAGACATAAAAAAAAAAATTAGAATGAGAGGAGCTTAAGGTCGACTTCCAAAAATTACAAATAAGCTTCTCAAAGTCCCCCTTATTACTATTTGAGGAGCTTAGGGTCAGTCTGTGAAATGACCATTTTGCCCTTCTCTTCTCCAGAATTACTTATATTTATTTGAAATTTTACGTAAAAAACAACAACTACGAATCACAATAATTAATTTTAAAATATTTAAAAGACATAATAAAAAATATACTGATTTCCGAAATTCTATCGGCGCCGCATAAATTGGGACAATTATTTGAAAATGATAGAAAAAGTGCTATAAATTACAATAATTAACACGTTAAAATATTTAAAAGACATAAAATATTCAACTACATAAATTGGGACATAATAAGAAGTAACATATATTATTTGAAAATTACGTAAAAAATACTATAAATCACAATAATTAACAACATAAAATATTTAATATGTGAGAACATAAAGTAACTTAGGGTCGAAAAATAAATTGACTGATTCGCCCTTCTATTTTTATTTTGTGGCTATATATAAAATAGTAAATATTAGTGAAATCCAATTCATGTAATTTGATCAAAGAAATGGATGATTTTTCTCTTTATTATTAAGGCATAAAAAATTGATTAACTCTTAAAATTCTATCAGTGCCACACGTAAAAGTACTATCTGTGAATATTTCATTTTAAATTAACTTGACGTCTTATATATGACTCACTTAAATCTTTTCACAAATATTTTTATAGTAATTTTACTATATCCCTTCTAATTAGTTATTATAAGTTATTTAAGTATTAAAAAATAAATAATATTTAATAACAAGGATAAAATAGATACAAAATGATAAATTAAAAAAAGACGGATGAAGTACTTTTCAATAGTAATATCTGTGAATATTTCAAATGCGACAGAAATTATAGTTAAAAAATGAACCGGGTAAAATCTTTTTTATATGGGGCCCATTTAATTTTTTTTCACAAGTATTTTTTAATAGTAATTTTACTGTATAACTTCTACTTAATTATTATAAGTCATTTAACTATTAGAAAATAAAAATATTTAAGAACAAGGATAAAAAAATGAAAAATTAAAAATGAACGGATGAAGTACTTTTCAATAGTAATATATGTGAATATTTCAAATGTGATGGAAATTATAGTTAAAAAAGAGACTGTGTAAAATCTTTTAAAATCAAATTATTTTTTAAATATAACAAACTGATATTCTTTTTGAGATGAATTAAAAATGAAAGTATGACACATAAATTGAGAAAAATAAAGTATAAATATTGGGCCCGTGCTTAGCACGGGTGCCGTGCCACTAGTAGTCATAGAAGAAGAGAACTCTTGATACTTGTGGAATTTATATTTAGGTGAATTTTTTTTTTTGCAGAGGTTCATAAAGGCTGCCACAATGGATCATTTCAAAATTACTTTTCTTTCTCAACTTGACAGTTTATCTTAGGGCCTGTTTTCCTTTTATTTCCCCAGAAAAATAAATAAAATTTAGAAATCGATTAGATATGTATATACTGCCGAGATGAGTAAAAGACATGCTGAAATTTTATATCTTGTACAACTTGTCTTTCAGATGAATTTATATACACTATAATAATAAAAACTTTTAGTAGCAATAATAAATATGAACTTTATCAAAAAGTGCTACAGATTTTATCGAGTTAATTGTTATTGGATTTAATATCGTTATAGACTTAAAGACATTCTTTTTTAAATCAAAGTTGGCCTAAAGAGGCCTTTTATTGAAAAAATCAGTATTTACAAGGTCCGAAACCCGATCCAAGCCAAGGCCCAAATCGGGTATGAGACAAAAGTAAAATAATCAAAGAACAAAATGGAAACTAAGGGTTTGTTTGGAATTGCTAGTAGAAAACTACGTATTTGAGAAATACTTTTGAAAAAAAGTAATTTGTGTTTGGTAAATATATTTTAAAAATACTTTTGATAAATAGATTGTGTTTGGATAATCTTTTTCAAAAAATACTTTTGAGAGACAAATGACCAAAAGAGACATGTATATATAAACTTTTACTACTAAAATCATTTTATAGAAAAATTTATTTTAAATATCTATTATAATATTTTTAATTAAAATTTTATTTTTATTTAACTAAAATAATCAATGATATTTTCGATTTTTTTTTTAAAAATTAAGTGAAAAATAAAATAATAATATATAAATCATATAATGAAATAAAAAATTATGATATAAATATGAAGTATAAAATTTTAAAATATAACTTTAATCAAACTTATAAAATATTTTAATTAATTAATAAGAAAAAAAATAATTCTCTGCTTCTATTTTTTTTGTAAAACAGAAATTTTTTTACTTCTTTTCAACAGCAAAAAAATTACTTCTACTTCATTTTAAAAATACTTTTACTAATTTACCAAATATTTTTCTTTTTTTAAAAAATGCTTTTTAAAAATACAATCCCAAACATGCTCTAAAAATCTACTTCAAGAAAGATCAAAAACAAAAAATATTTATCATCTCAGCTAGCTCACTGCTGCTGCTCCTCTCTCTTCTTCAATGGCTTCAACATTGCTGTCCAAGAAGCACACCGCTAATGGGGTAAGATCAGAGATAGCCAAGTAAAAAGGCTCCAAATCCATGGAAACAAAGAGTTGTGGGTGGTTTCGCACTAGACATTTTTTAGTCTCACAAATGCCGTGAAATCGGTCCACACAAAGACTTCTTCAATTCGTCGAACACAGATCAAAACTCTTGACTCTCAGCCAAGTGTAAATCATACCCCAGACCCATGAATAACTTGTTATCTATTGAAACATTTATCATTTGAGTTGTGTCCTCGATAGGTTGAGCTCATCAAGGAGCTAATACCACTATCTAAGGACAGTAACACAAACGATTCAGCTTCAATCAGAACTGGTGAGAAAACCCTATTCACAAACAACGACTTTTGAATTTTGGGTTTTGAAATCTATTCATCTAACTCAACACTTTTGTTCTTATTTTCAGATGTGCCCTCTTCAGTGGGACGATTGCAAAGTGCAGTAGATACATCACTCAACTCAGCTTCACAAACATGTACTTCCTTTTCTTTCTTCATTGTAGCTTCCTTGTGTATTTTGCTTACTGTCGTGCATTCCATGCTGTTTCTACCTTGTTGTGATATGTGCAAAACTGATACTTCTTTATGCTTGAAAATTTCCATTCCCGCATTTTACAATTTTTATTGTCGGGACTTGCTGCTTATCTAGTCTAAGAATAGCTCTTCCCTCATCTGAAATCTCTTTGAAATGAATTGTAATTAATTTTCGATGTACCTGCAAAAAAGGAAATTTCATTAGCTAAAAAATCTACCACCTTGTTTCCTTCTCTCAATGTGTGTACCACCTCCACTTGATTATGTTTCATAAGTCTTAGAATCCTCTTTACTTCAACAACAATCTTCCATGGTACTCCCACATGCCGTATAAAATCTTTTTAAGGAATAAAGAATCTAGTTCCATGATAACAAGAAGGTAATTTTGAACATCACAAAACTCTTACCCCTTCCCTATATCTCTAGTTTTAGCTTCCAAACAGTTAAAAAACCAAAACTGTAGGTTGCTGCTGACACCAACTCCTCTGCACTATCTCTTACACAAAATGTGCCAGTACTTGGACCTGGGTTGCCTTTAGAGGAACCATCTATATTTCATTTAAACAACCCCTCAGTAGGTAGATTCCACTTCACCACTTTAGCTCTAATGGATGATTTGTAAGCTTTAAAGAATTTGATCAACATAGGCCACTTGTTGGGCATGTTTTCCAACCATGGATACCTAATCTTAGCAAAAATATAGTTTTCTATTAACATCTAGTAGCATACTATGACAGGACATCCTACCACCATATTTAATCATATTCCTTCTTTTCCATATCTGCCACAAAATGAATGAAGGGACTGCATTGAATAGAGGCCTTAGTTTAGCACCACACTTTGCATTCCACCACTTGAATATTATATCTTTTAGCTGTATAAAGGGACCTTGTAATCCTGTTCCTGCTACAAAACCTGACCACAAACCACAAGCTATAGGGAAATTAACAAAAAGGTGTTCATATGATTCATGAACATTCATATCACAACATATGCGATTTGCAACATCTTTCTGCCCTGTTTTAATTAAAAAATCCCCAGTTGGGAGCCTCTTTTTCCATAATCTCCAAAAGGGAAATGACACCTTGAAAGGGATCCCTTTTTCCCAAATAAATTTGAGGTCATTGTTCAATGTACCAGGCTGCCTCATGACCTCCCATGCACTGCTGACTGAAAAATTTCCTGAACTTTGTAACATCCACTATGGCTTTTCCCAAGCCTCTGAAATCCAACTTATACCAATTTTACTACTCACATGATTGCAGTTCTCTGCAGTGAGAAGCTCATTGAGAAGATTCTCATTCCACCCATCTTGATTCATAAGTTGCTGCACATCCTCTAAAGCCACATTACCATTATAAGAAATAGGTAGATAATAATGTAAAACATCTAGTTGGATCCAATAATCAAACCAAATACTAGAATGACCACACTTAGGCTCCCACCATATCTCTTGATCAATAAAATTCCTAGCCTATAACATAAACTTCCAAGTTTGGGATCCCCCTTTCCATTCCACAACTAGAGGTTTATGCCTTTTAAGGTACTTGTTCCACATAAAATTAGTCCACATAGTTTTTTATTTTCTAAAAATCCACCATAATTTTGCAAACAAAGCTTTAGAAACATCAAAGAAAGACCTAAATCCCAAGCCACCCTCATTCTTAGGCAAGCAGACATCAGCCCAAGCAACCAGTGCTTATTTCTCCCAACCTCCTTAAAATTCCACAAAAATTTGGCAAAACCTCTATAAAGATCATGAATCACACATTTTGGAGGAATTACGGTTGACAATTGATAAATAGAAATTCTTTGCAAGACATTACTAATTAATACAGCTTTACCCCCAAAAGATTACATTTTACCTTTCCACAATCGAAGTTCGTTCTGTACCTTCTTCATTAGGTCTGTGAGGTGACTTTTCCTCTTCCTAGCATGTCCAATTGGACACCCAAGATATGTAAGAGGAAATTTACCCTTACTAAAACCAGTACATTCTTCCTCCACTTGTATATCTGCCAGAGCAGCCTTGTTGTAAACAAAATAGGCGCTCTTCTCCTTGTTTATCTTCTGGCCTGATTGTTTTTCATACTCTCCTAAAATCTTCATAATTAGAAGTAATGAAATAATGTCAGTAGAAACAAAAACAATAGTATCATCAGCATAAGCAAGGTGATTTATATTTTCACTCTATTTAGGCATTCCATAGCTCTTAATATCCCTATAAGTAAACTAACTATTTAGTGCTCTAGACAACACCAGCAGTGAGAATAAATAGAGATGGAGACAAAGGATCCCCTTGTTTAACCCCCTGGTAGAATGGAAAAAACCATTAGCCTGGCCATTAATCAGAAGAGAATACCAATAATTAGCTACCAGTCTCCATATCATATGAATGAAGCCTCCAGAGAAACCCATTTTTTCCAGTACTGTAGTAAAAAAATTCCAATCCACCCTATCATATGCTTTGGCCATGTGATGTTTTATCACCACATTTATAGTCTTACTCCTTTTTCGGATATCAAAGTTAATCTCTTGTGCAAGTAGAATATTTTATGTAATACTTCTGCCTTTAACAAAATCAGATTGGTTTTGAGAAATAAGCTTTGGCAAAATATGCTCCAATCTATCATAAGAATCTTTGAAATAACTTTGTTTAAGAAATTACTCAAACTGATAGGTCTAATATCAAAAAAGGTCACCACCTTCTCCTTTTTTGGCAACAACACTAAGTTAGTGTGAGTAATAGATTTGGGCACCATCAAAAAAAGCATAAGCCACCTTCACAATGTCTTGCTCAACAATCTCCCAACACACTTGATAAAAATGACCAGTAAAATCCTCCGGACCATAAGCACTATCACCATTTAACTCAAAAACCACCTTTTTAACCTCTTCTTCAGTAGGTAGAGCATGTGGCCTTTGATTATCTTCTTCTGTGATCATATTTGGGAAACAAATTAATTAAGGACGAATCCTCAGTAGAAACATCTCGTGTGAATTGATCCTGGTAATAAGAAATAGCTTCAGAAACCACCTGATCTTTATTTTCATTCCAAGAACCATCTGATTTTTATATCCTGATAATCTCTAATCTCATCCTTCTACCATTTACCAGTCTGTGAAATTTTTTTATATTTCTATCTCTTTTAGAAAACCACTAAATACCTTCTTTCTTCCTCCAAAACTCTTCTTCATGATGTAAATATTATCTCAATTCAGCCTGAGCCCTCTGTAGAACAACCCTATTAGCAGCAGTAGGAAACTCTTCAAACAATTCCTCTTTAATTCTCACTATATCCTCTCTGATAGATAATTGTTTGAAGATATCTCCAAATTTCAGTTTACTCCATGAAGCTAGAGCTTTTTTAGTCCTCTTCATCTTTTGTTTCAGATCGATAAAAACATCACCTGAATCAGTGCCTACCCAACTTTGTTGAACAATATCTTTGAAGTCATCGTTTTCTATCCAAAATTTCAAAACCTTAAATGGTTTATGTTATTGTTGAGTCTGATTACCACAAGATAACAATAGTGGGGCATGATCAGACCCAGTTTTACCTAAGTGTTCCACTTCTACACGCACCATTAGGCCAAGAAAAGCTCGATTGATAGCAATTCTTTCCAATCTTTTGAAAATACACTACTCATCACCCCTAAAATTCCATCAAGTAAAAGGACTTCCTTTAAAATTAATACACCCTCTAGTCTATATTAAGTGAATTGTTGAGATTCTTTTCATAGTTCAAAATAAGTGAATTTTTCAAAGTCCAAGAGAATTGTTGAAACTTTTTTCCATATTTACCCTTTCACTTAATGAGGTTCTTAAGTACTTCACATTTTCTAGGAGAATAGTTTAAAATTAATTAAAAGGGTAAAATTGGAAAGTAGTTTATAATTTATGTCCTTAAATATTTTTCTTAGGGAATGTGTCATACCCCAACAATTCACTTAATATGGACTAGAGGGAGTATCAAACAACTCATATGAATTGATACAAAAGGCAAAATCCTCAAATTCATTAGGATACACTGAAAGACCCTCAATTTTCTCACAACATTGAAATCTCCCCCACCATCCAAGGCGCTCTAACATTTTGGCTCAAAGAGTATATATCATCCCATAATTCTAGCCTTTCAGTAGTATCAAATTTTGCATACACAGTTGTCTCAATCAGGTGATTCCCATTTTGAAAAGACGGTTGAATGGAGATTTGTTGCTCAGAATCAGCTAACACCATTACTTGAATATGTTCCTGTACAAAAGTCAATATCTTGCCATTTACATAGTTATTTGCATAATGCATTCGTAACCTCCTTTTGTATCTCAGTAAATGCCTTCTATCTTAAAAAGGCTCCATCAAAGCAATCAGAGAAAAATTATAATGTCTGTGTAACATTTGCACCCTGTGAAATGAATCTTGATACTTGACTGATCTGATGTTCCAAGACAAAGCTTTCAATTTCATTTATTACTGACTTGACCACTTTTTCTAGGGATGACCCTTGTAGGCAATCATCCTTGGTCTTCTCCTTTTCCCTTTTGTATTTGTTTGTGGAGATAGACCTGCTTCTTTCATGACCTGATCCATGTTTGATTGATTATCTCCTTCTTTATCATCTATCATGTCTTCTACCTTGTCTGTTTTGTGGCCTCTTCTAATTGATTTGATACTATGTCATGTAACCCTCTGACTGGAGATTTATTAGCTAAACACAGAGATGAATTCTTTGCTATTAATGCTAATACTTCAACCTATTTATCAGATAACTCACTTTCATTCCAGGAGGAGAAACCTCTACTGCAATCATATCTTCACCACCTTCTCTGACCCCTGAAGCATCTACTTGTAGGGGTTCATGGCATGTAGCATGAGCAAGTGCCATCTGTATAGCCTTATCTTCCATGATAACAGGTAAGTCACTTTGCATTACAGACTTCTCTCCATTACCTTTTCAGCAATATCAGTAGTCACAACTATTTGTTCATATTTTTGATGCTTTTCTGTTGCTTCTTGTGTTGCAGTGTTACTATCACTTGTACGAATACTGCCCTTGTTCCCATCTACCTGAGGACTTTGATCGTCTAAAATTGTCTCCATTTGCTGTACTTAGATACTATCAGAATCATGGCTTATAACTTTTTTCATCTTATCCCCTTGCTGCTGAGTTGCTGGACTTGTCATAGCTTGTTCATTATTCTTCTCAACTGTATCTACAACTACATTTAACTTGCCTTCTTCTTTGTTGCTATTGGTTATCTCCCCTTTCTCATTTACTATTGTATTATGCTATTATGAGTTCCTGGTGTCCTCCCCTTCCTCTTGAAGATTGTAAAAGGGGTTAAGCGTGCAAACACCTTTATCAGCCTGAATTGTCCCTTGCACTTTGTCATCTTTTGTTCCTTCACCTGCCAAACTTATGAGTTTGCTGGTCCCTTTCTCAATCCTGAATCTTCTATTTGTAGGTTTCCTCTTAGCCGAAACTACCTTCCCATTGATATATTTTCTTTTCACAAGTGTATCATTAAGATCTTCCTTGTTGATTACTTCACCTTTATGATTTTCATCCTTCACATATGAATTTAGTTCTGGATGTAGACTCCTGCATTTTACTTCCCTATGTCCTTGAAGCTTGCATGTGAAACAGTATTTAGGCAACATGTCATACTGAATCCTGATAGTTTGAATCCTTATTTCATGTCTTCTTGTTCATCACCTCTATCTCTATATGTTTGGGTAATTTCCTAGCCAAATCAACTTGGACTTTGACACATGCACAACTAGGACGTGTTTTATTAATCGTAGCCATATCTTGGTTAATTGGCTTTCCAACAGCTGAAGCCAAAGAAAAAAGAGATTCTTTCACAAAGAAAGTTGGTAGTAAATAAAGCAATGATATCCATACCATAGCTTACGTAGTCTCCTCATCAAGCTTAAACTTGGCATCATAAATGAGTGGTCTCATTTGATATGCCACCCTATCTTTTGCAGTGATATAATCGACATTTTTAGATATCATGTTTACAAAATCTTCCATTAGATTAAATCTCATCAGAATGTGTCTGTTTCTTAGCAAACCAACTATGCAGGCCCCGTTCACTTTGCATTGTTTGGGAATTTGGATTCTAAGATCTTAATCTCCGGTCATCCATAGGAAAACATTCCAATCACTGCAAGTTGTTGCTCCTCTAGGATGTTTATCTTTTGGACCTCCTCTTCCTTCCGTGTAATTCTGGGACACCATTATTGAACTCAATCAGTTTTATATCAATGGATTCCTTCTGACTGTTTATTTTGCTGCGAATTGGTAGCTTGCAACATTACATCAACATATTTCAATTTATCAGCTGAATTTTCTTCATGAACATTTCCTTGCTCCTTACAAGACAAATTCTCAATAGGCAACTCTCTAGGCACGTAGGCAAACTAGGGTTGGATTTTTTAGGTGAGTTGGGGTGATACAGTTTTGAGAAATTTGAAGGTGTAGTAATAGAGAAAGCTTGGTCAGTCACAACGGGCTGAATGGTGTCCGGTCCGGCCATGCCGACGTTGGCAACATGGCTAGGGTTTGGGATTTTTAGGAGAGAAGAGAGAAAAATTACCTTAGGATTGTTTTGGGTTTTGCTGATTCTTTAGAACATTTACAAAGAGTGCTAAAGTATAATTTTCACTAATAATTACCTCTAAAAAATATAATTTAGTGGCAATTAATTAAGCTATTATCATTAACTAATTGCCGCCAAATATTGGGGTAGTGATATGAAAAATACATCTTGAATTTTTATTGGTGGTATCTCCAATAACCAAATAATAACAGCATCACCGGCCACCCCATCACTTCCTGAAACCCAAGACTGAAAATTTAAAGGAAAACATAAAAAACTTGAAAAATGAAAACCTATTCCTAAATTGAGCTACATATATGGTACAAGCACTCTGTCAAGGAATTCCTAAAAACTCGCTAATTCATAACTGAAAGGTACATTGTACAAGAGCACTAAAAACCACCGATGCAATTCATCATCAACAATAAATTGAGAGTAATTTCAGAAGTGGAGTCTGGAGAAGGTAGATCATATAGAGATAGAGAGGTTGTTTCCGATCGATAGACCCTCGATATCTAAGAATATTAGTTGTAACAACCCATTCCGTTGTTACTAAAAATATCTGCTAAAATATATAGGAGTATCATTCATCATAATGTTACGATCAAATCTTCAGTATGGGAGAGCATTAGATGTGAATTAAGGTCATACAATACCCCTAACAAAAAGTTAAGTTGAAAGTTCCTTAATGATTTAGTTTAAGTCTAAATTTAAACTAAGGTTCAAAATCACTCCCCCTAGAATATAAAGAATTATGGGTCCCAATAGCCATCAAATTAAATATCTCTAAGTCTTCTTTCTAATGCCATCGACCATTCATTAATCCGCTTCCGGAGTAAAAAGTTATGATCGTTTTACTGAAGACTGTCTGTGCTGAAAAAGCTGAGGCTGCTTAGCGGGACTCAGGCTGCTATAGTGGGATGACGGCTATATATAAGCCTATTTTGGCTAAATTTCAGTCCATAAACTCCAAAATTTTGTTCCTAAGCACTAGAGGGGGCAATTTTCTCCAGGTTGGGGTGGAAATTCTTTGTTGAGGTAAGATTTTTACACCCTTTTAACATCAATTAATCCATTCTTCTTCTAGAATCATTAGAATGGGGAATTATGGTGAAATTCTTGTGGGTTAATCTTAACAACGAAAGCTCTAAAACAGGAAAATGGCTCTAAAAAATAAAATGAACTACCTGGTAACCGAATGGTCAGTCCCAGCAAGTTATAAATGACTCGAGGTAGCTATAGGAAAGATTTAAATGCACAAAAGGAATGGAAACACAATAAATGACCTGGAGAGTCATTACTACATCCATTACTAAAAGGACTTTCATCTGTGAAAGTAAAGGATTAAGAAGTACCTGAAGGCTTGAATAAGTAGGGATACAGGGTTCGTATCTCATGATCGATCTTCCAGGTAGCCTCCTTGACTGAATGGTGTCTCTACTTAACCTTAACCATAGGAATATCTATGGAATACAACCGCCTAACATCTCTTGCTAGGATAGATACTGGCTCCACAATAAAGGTCAACCTCTCATCCATCTGAACCAAGTCTCACCGGAGCACGTGAGACTCATTCGAAATATAACGCTAAAATATAGCTACATGGAAAACTGGATGGATGATTGACAATGCTAGTGGCAAGCTAACTCATAAGCTACCTCCCCAACTATCCGAAGTATCTCAAATAGTCCAATATACCTGGAGCTGAGCTTGCCCCTTTTCCTGAACCACATCAAGCCCTTCATGGGCGATACTAGCAGGAAAACCCGGTCACTAACTCTATGACTCAAGGGACAAAGCCTACGGTTAGCATAACTTTTCTGCCTACTCTGGGCTGCCCGTAACCTATCCTAAATCACCCGAACCATGTCCAAACACTCACGAAGAAAATCAATATTACAGGGCCTAATCTATGAAGTGTCAAGCTAATTGATCGGAGATCGACAATGCCTACTATACAACGCCTTGAATGCTGTCATTTGAATACTCGAATGGTTGTTGTACTGTTATTACAGGCAAACTCCACTAAGGCTAAAAACTACTCCCACTAAACTCCAAAGTCCATAACACACATGCAGAGCATATCCTCCAAAACTTGAATAGTCTGCTCTGACTTTTTGTCAGTCTGGGGATGAAAAGCAGTGCTAAGATCAACCCGGTTACCCAACTCCTCTTGAAATGCCCTCCAGAAGCTAGAAGTGAACTGAGAGCCCCAATCTGAAATAATAGACACAGGCACCCCGTGAAGGCGAACCACATCTTGAACATAGATACGAGCCAACTTCTCAGCACTAAAGAAAGTCAGAATAGGGATGAAAGGGGCTTACTTGGTCAATCGATCTATAATGACCTAGATGCTATCAAAACCGTGAGAAGAGAGAGGCAGACCATCTACAAGGTCCATAGTGATTCGCTCCCATTTCCACTCGAGAATGGGTAATCTTTGAAGCAATCCATAGGTCTCAGATGCTCTACCTTTACCTACTGACAACATAGGCATCGAGCCACAAAGGTTTCTATATCTCTCCTCATACCACTCCACCTGTAATGCTGCCTCAAGTCTCTATACATCTTAGTTATCCCAAGGTGAATAGAATATCTGGAGCTATGAGTCTCCCAAAGTATCAACTAAATCAAATCTCCTACCCTCAGAAAACAAATGCGACCATCAAATCTCAGAATTCCCTCAAAAACTAAGGTAGCCATTCTGGACTCACCTCTCAACACCTAATCTCAAATGCCACATTGTTTGTTATCCTCAAACTCCCAGCCCTGAATCTGCTCCAATAAGGTAGGCCTAGACTCAACACTAGCAAAAATCCTACTGGGATCAGAAATATCAAGTTGAGCAATCATGTTGGTTAAGGAATGAATGTCCAAGACCTATGGTCGCTTAGAAACTGAAATCAGGGCTAAGCTACCCATACTCACCGCCTTCTAGCTCAAGGCGTCCGCTACCACATTCGCCTTGCCTAGATATTATAGAATAGAGATATTATAGTCCTTTAGCAACTCAATCCACCTGCGTTGTCTCGAATTAAGCTCCCTCTGAGTCATAATGTACTGAAGACTATGGTGGTTTGTGAAAATCTTGTAGCAAACACCATACAAATAATACCTCTAAATCTTAAGCGCAATAACTACTACAACCAAATTTAAGTCATGAGTGGGGTAGTTGTGCTCGTACACCTACATCTGCCTAGACGCATAAGCTATAACTCGACCCTGCTACATAAGAACATACCCCAAACTAATACTAGAAGCATCACAATAAACGATAAACCCCTTACCCTCAACTTAAAGAGATAATATAGGAGATGAAAGAGCAAGTCCTTGAGCTTAAGAAAGCTTGCCTCACAACTATCGGACCACTGAAATGAAACCTCCTTCATCGTCAATCTAGTCATCGGTGGTGCAATAGTAGCAAATCTCTTGATGAACCGCCTGTAGTACCATGCCAACTCAATAAAATTGTAAACCTTAGTCGAATACGTAGGCCTAGCCCAATCACAAATAGCCTCAATCTTCACTGGGTCCACTATAATACCATCCTTGGACACCACGTGTCTCAAGAAAGCAACAAATTCAAGAAAGAACTCGTACTTTGAGAATTTGGCATAGAGTGTATGATCTCTCAAAATGTGGAGCACAGTTCTCAAATATTGTTCGTGCTCCTCCCTACTCCTCAAATAAACAAGGATATCATCGATGAAAACCATCTCAAAGGAGTCTAAATAAGGCTTGAAAATGCGGTTCATCAAGTCAATAAATGTTGCTGGGGCATTGGTCAACCCAAAAGTATCACCAGGAACTCGTAATGGTCATAGCGAGTCGTAAAAGTTGTCTTAAGGATGTCCTCCGCTCGAATCTTCAACTGATGGAAGCCAGTCCTTAAATCAATCATAGAAAATAGTTATTCTCTTTTGGTCAGATAAATCATCTATACAGGGCATAATATACTTATTCTTCGTTATTACCTGATTCAGTTGCCTGTAATCGATACAAATACTCATAGAACCATCCTTCTTCTTCATGAATAGAATAGGAGCACCCAAGGATATATACTCGGCCTAATAAAACCCTTACCCAGAAGTTTTTGAAGATAAATGTTTAGCTCTTTTAGCTCAGTAGGAGCCATATGGTAAGGTCCCATCGAAATAGGTTAGGTCCTTTGCTCGAGGTCAAAAGAAAACTCTATAACATGTTTAGGAGGAAAGCAGGTAGGTCAGTATGAAAGACATCAGGAAAGTCACAAACTATAGGAACAGAATCAAGAAGGACTCTTCGTACTAATATCATGAACATAAGTAAGGAATGACTCACAACCCCTCGACGTCAGTCTCTTACCCCAAATATAAGAGATAATTCCCGTCGGCGCATGGCTAAAAGAACCCTGCCACACAAAAAGGGGTATGCAAGGCATGATTAAGGTAGCAGTCTTGGTAAAACAATCCAAGACCTCATGATAGGGGGATAACTAACTCCATGTCCAGAATCATATCGAAATCCACCATATCTAACACGATAAGGTTAGCCTGAGTGTCATACTCTCAAATTGTCACCAAACATGATCTATATACCTGATCCACTACTAAAGAATCACTCACGGAGGTAGCTATATTCAAAGGTACATATAAAGGCTCGTAAGACAACCCATGTACAAATATCTAAGAAGTTCAACCCTCAACTTGATATAGGACAGTATAACTTTTCCCAAGCAATAGGAGACTTCTTGAAAGCATCTATATTTCCTGGCCATAGAAACCTCCTGCAAATGGACTCTATAACATGTATGATCTTTTTAGGAAGGGAGAATATTTGAGACCAAAAATTCTATATGGAAAATAGAACACTCTTGACTAGTTGAGTCCTTCCTGCATATGAAAGAAACCTGGTGGTCCAACTTGTGATTCTACCCAACAATTTATCAATCAAAGCCTTGCATTGCAAAAGTGATAGTCTCTTAGTTCTTAAAGGAACTCCAAGGTATCTGAAAGGTAATTCTCCCTAAGTAAACTATAATTCCTATAAAATTTTCCCCTGTACAATCTGCTTGACCCCTCTAAAATAAACATTACTTTTGTCAATATTTGCTTCCAATTCGGATGCTTCAGAAAACATCTCAAAACATTTATATAAGCATTGTACAGACATTCAGTCACCCTTGCAGAACAACAAAAGTCATCAATAAAACTTAATTGGATACTTCTTTGTGGCTTACAACTGGGATGATAATGAAATTTTGAGTTTGAGTGTAGGTTCTTCAGTATCCTGGTGAGGTAATCCATAGATATTACAAATAGATAAGGAGATAAATGATCTCCTTGTCTAACCCCCTCTTTGCATGGAAAGGTCTAGTAGCTTTACAATCTACCATCACTGAATATGTGAAAGTAGTAACACATTGCATGATCCATTAAATAACTAGTGCAAAAAACTTCAATTCAACAAATATTTGTTCTAGAAAACTCCATTCCAAGGAATCATAAGCTTTCCTCATGCCAATCTTTACCATACATCTTTTAGAAATCCCTTTATTCCCATAGCCTCTTACTAACTTATGACTGAGGATAATGTTATCATTGAGAGCTCTACCCAGTACAAAAGCTGACTGATTAGAGTCAACCAAAGAACTCATCACCTACTGAAGCCTTGTTGTGATCACCATAGAAATGATTTTGTATATTGTTGAACAACATGATATATGTTTATATTCTCCAATTCTTGTAGGATTCTCCACCTTAGGAATAAGAGTGATGAAGTACAGATGATGGGCCACACATTTAGCCTGTTTCAAAAAACTTAAGCACTGCATTAGTGATATCCCTGTCCACCACTAACCAAGTCCTTTTGAAAAATACTATATTAATGCCATCCTTCCCCGGAGCCTTCAGATCATTGATAGGCTTAAGTGCTTTAACCATTTCCTTCTCTATTATTGGTATTGACAGGTGTAGTTGTTGTTCTCTATTCAAAGCATGCCCATTTCTCATAATACTAACATTAACACTTGGTAGTGTTTGCACTGATTGTCCTAGTAATACTTTATAAAAGGTAATCAACCCATGCTCTATATCTTCCTGTGTTTGCACTTTAACACCTTCTGTAGTCAAAAGACCAGTAATTGTATTTGAGCCACACTACTTTTCATGTGAACAAAGAAATAAGTTGTGTTATAATCACCTAACTTCAACCACTGTACTCTTGACTTTTGCTGCATTGCATCTCTTCAATCAAACTCCATATCTCTAATTACTGCCTCACCTCTTTTTAATGCTTTTTATTTGTACCAACCTCTATAGGATCCCTGATAACTTTCTGTATCCGGTTGAGTTGATCTCTCAAGTCATTAAGCTTATCTCTTACTCCCTTGAATTCCATATTCTTGAGCTGCTTGAGACTTCCTTTTACCATACTATCTTCATATCTTCCCTCTGTCTTCCCTGCCAAGCAATCCTTACTTTATTTATGAACTCTGTATGATCTGCGATATAGTTAAAGAATCTAAATATTTTATAAACATTCCTATAGTCCCTTCCTAGCTCCAAGCTCAAAGGAGAATGGTCAGAAAACCCAGGTCTGAGTACATTCACCTCCATAATAGACATCTGTAGAATCCACTCGTCATTCACTAAGGCTCTATTAATTTTACTACAAGTATGTCCATTAGACCATGTATAGGACCTGCCTATTGCCCTCAACTCTTTCATACTAGTATCAGTGAGAAAATTTGTAAAATCTTTTACTTTAACTTTTTGCACTAGACTGCCCTGTGGTCTGTTGTCTCCTGTTAGCACTACATTAAATTCTCCCATACACAACTTAGGTTCATGTATATTAGGCACCAGCACCGTCAAATCATTCCATATTTATATTCTATCATGTATAGTATGTAGTCTATAAACTGCCACAAAATAGAACATCACATTACTACCCTTTATCTGCACTCTACTTTGGATGAATTGGTCAGACTTGCTCATTATCTGACATTCAGTAATTTGTGGATTCCACACTAGCCAGATCTCCCTTTGTTAGTATATAATGAATCGAGACGGACAACAAAATTATCACTTTATGGAATTGTTTTGCTTTCTATGGATTCACAGAGGGGGAGATCATAATTTGTTGCATACTTCCAGCCAGGTGCTATTTTTTTGTGACACTACTAACTATTCTCCTTTACTTTATGTTCTATAATTACAATAATAATAACTTCATTTTCCTTCAAAAATAGCTTGAGTTCATTCTGTTTATGATGTTTATTTAGGCCCCTTGTGTTCTGGGTGATCAGATTCATTGATCCAGAGTGATGGTGTTACCTACAATGCCCTTTCTCTACATCCTTTGGCTAGTATCTTTGTCTGGGAAATCTTGGTCGTTAACAACAAGAGCTTCAAATCCATTAGTCACTCTCATAGTTTGTGGTTTAGCCTACATTCCCAAGCCTTTTGCTGTTAACTTGGATGTAAACTGGATCCATGATTCCTCTACCTCCACCACATATTCTCCTTTACTTGCAGATTCAGGGCCTTGTTTTGAGGTGTCTGCTTCTACTGTTGTGGTTGGTTTCCCCTACCATTTCTGAACCATTCTAGGTGCAACTATCCCTCTAGGCCACTCTTTTATATGACATTTATGCCCTACCCGCATACGCTTTGTGCAATATTTATGCACCCTCTCATACTTCACAACTTGCTCAAACCCCATGCCATTGGGATATTTAACCTTCATTTTCCAGTGGTAACTCCCTTGCCACATCCATTTCCACTAGCACATGAGTAAAAGATATTCAATTCACCTTGGTAATACACTCATCTACATTTAAAGGAACCCCTAATCCATTACTAATTCCACTTAGAGAATACATACTCCAGCAATTCAAAGGAAAATTAGGGTATTTCACCTAATTTGGAACTGTTTGCAAGACTTCTTTGTTAAAATAAAAGTCAGCACTCCATACCTTTACTATAATTTGGCGATTGTTTAGCAGATATGGCCTTGAGTATAACAATTCATTACGATCATCCATGATTGCAAACCGCACTAAAAAATAGCCATTATTATGATAATATACCGTAGGTTTACTAGCAGTGTTCACTTGTAGAGCAATGTACCTCCCAATCGCAACAATGGTAGGTGAATCCCTCACAACATAAAAGATAAGAGCCTCTACTTCCATTCCCTAGTTAAATGATTAACTTCCTCCTTAATCAATTCTATAACATTTTCCCCATCCTTCATTATTGGCGACACATAACATAGACTTATTCATTTACCTGATAGTTGAGTTGTATCAAAGAAATTTGCCCACCTCTGAGCTGGTTCTTCATTGAGATCTAACATACTTTGTGCAGTTCCTCGTGTAGGTGATTCCTCTAGTCTCTCCTATGGTCGTATCACATTATTCACCACTTAATTGTCCTTGTATCCTAGATTACCAGGCGTTATTATTGTACCATTGGATTTTGGGGTCACCTCTTTTGTTAAAGGCAACCACTGTTCTATTGGTTTCTTGCCCTCGTAAGCACTTGCTTCCCCTAAACCACTAGTCACCACCGATGTTGATGCCTCTAGTATATTCACCTTCTTTTTTTGTCGTCCTCGTGCCATTTCCAATCAGCAGGCACACTTTAGCAAGTCATGCTGACGCGCACCTCCAGAGTGAATAGACAAGTTATATTTGGGGAATCATATTGCTTCATAAGAATCTTTTTTAAAAAAAATCAAAGGTAGGTACAGGGCCTGTTTATAAAAGAAAAATCAGGAAGTATTTACATGCATGGGCCAAGTCTAACAGTGGACCGTCCCAAATTAAAAAACAAGAAAAACAAATAAAAAATGGAAAATCAATAGAGAAGTTAAAAGACAGAAAAGGAAATATCTGATGAGAGTGGAAGCATCTAGAAGCCACACCATTCTTCTTCATCTCATTTCAATCGATTTGCTGTGGCTTTCTCGGCTACAATCAAATGTCCTTCTATTTCGATCTATGCTTGCATACCTCCGATCTAAGCTCCAACTTGAATAAAAAATGCTTTAAGCTTATACTTCATCAACTCGGCATCTCAGAAAGGCTATGGAATCGATGGGGTTCAGCTGTGTAGGAGTTGTTTGAGCTAGAAATCCTTGTCCAGATGTTCAGGATCTACTCATTCCAGTCAACTTCTTCAAAGCTCAGATACGTAACTCATAAAATCTCTTTGAAAAGCAATCTTTCCCCTTTTTCTAAAGATAGATGGGATGAACCTCTACGGAGGTTAATACCACCACCACCATCAGATCTAATGATAAGAGAAAACAATTATGAGTCTAGAGATTAATTTCTTTATAAATCTTAATGCTGGCTATACTAGGTTTCGAAAATCGAGTTACAACAATAAAGACACTAGATGCGTACTTGTCTTGATTTGGTATCAAAGGAACACCCTAAAGCTCCTAACAGGTGTGGATACACAAATCTCATGAAATTTCTTCAGACATGAGTAGCTCTATAGTCATTAAACTATTTTAACTCTAGTTATTGAAAAATTAAAGAAAACCTGCATAAAGATGTTACCCAACTAGATGTGTGATCATGATATGTTTGTTGGATATCTCCTTAGACTAGGAGTTCCCAATTTTTCAAGATTAAGTATCCTCTTTCTTGTTCTAGGAATATTTTGAAATTGATTAATTTGAAAATCACATGCAAACAGAAAACAAGATTAGCAAAAGAATTTTAAAGAGTATTTCCCTTCCAAAAGGAGTGTTGTACTTTTACTGATAAGGAATTCCTTGTGTTGTTGATACAGTTCACTTTCATTGAAATACTCTAAGGTATCTTCCATTCTCCCTCTAAAATTTTGACTAGTGCCATTGAATCATACTCTAGAATAACATTGTTGATCCGATGATCTCTGTAGTAAATCAGACCCTCTCCGATAGCCCTAGCTTCTGCCACTAAGTTAGAGATATCTTGAAGTCTAACACCTTTAGAAATCACTAAGTCACCCTCTGATTCTTTAATACAAAATACAGCTGAACTATGGCCAGGATTTCCACTAGAAGCTCCATCTGCATTACAGTTAAACCAATCAATTGGAGGAGAAATCCACTTTACAATTTTGAAACTATCAGAGGTTCTATATCTACCCAAAACAACAACTATTTCAGGCCAATTTCTACCCTCCCAAGAAACTTTGAATCTGATCTTCAAGAACTTTTTTATAGAGTAAGTTATCTCCCAGATAATTTTTGCACTAGAGAAATTACCACCATGTAATACTGTATTCCTTCTTTTGCATAGAAACCACAACATTATAATAGGAACCACTCGGTAAACCCCCTTAAGTCTAGGGCTATCATTAAAACTCCGCCACTTTCTTATGTTTAACTTCACACAAAATAAATGGCTAAAGTCAACTGCTCTAGTAAAGTATTGCCAGATGCTTTGAGAAATTTCACCCCTAAAAGAGAGATGCTCTATAGATTCAGTTTCTTGAATGGTAAAACACCTACAAAATTTAGATACATTAGGATTCCAAGTATGCATTAGCTGTGCCACAGGCACCTGACCTTTCAAAATTCTCCAAGACAAAATAGAATTTGAAAGTTAATCCTTTACACCACAACAACTTCAAGTCTTCACAAATTTCCCCTATATTTCTCAAAGGCTCCCAAGCACTTTCAACACTGAACATACCAGTGACTGTAATAGTTCACTAAGGTTTATCCCTTTGGTTTACTAGTTTTACATGACTCATGTTGTTCCTGATATGTGCTGCTACATCCTCAGGGACATAATTCCCCAATTTTTCAAAATTCCTGCCTTGTTCTATGAGGAAGTCTTCAATATCTCTCATTACATGACAAGTGTGTACCTCAGATTGATGCTTGAAAAGAGGACCTAAGTTAGTCCGATTTTTATACTAAATACTATATGTACCATCTTTTGGTTCCCACCACAGAGCTTGCTCAAGTTTATCTCTTTTCTCTAGCTTATATTTCCACACCTGAGACCCTCATTTCCATTGCACAAGTGAGGGTATTCATACAATATTTGTTCTAAAAGAAGGACCACATATTGTTTTAAGTTATGAATCTCCACCATAGCTTAGAATACATAGCCTAGATACTTCAAACATAGATCTAAAGCCAAGTCCCCATAGAGCTTTGGAAGACATACCTTATTCCATGCATACTAATTCTTGCTCCTTTCTGATTCCTTATTACTCTAGAAAAATGTTGCAAAGATTCTATGGAGTTCTTTAATGACACAAATAAGAGGAACAATTGGAAATAAAACATAAATAGGAGGACTTTGCAAAACTCTACTGATGAGAACTTCTTTACCTCCATAAGACAACATCTTACCTTTCCAACAACTTCCCTTTCACTTTGTCAATCAATTTAGCATAGTATTGTTTTATTTTCTAAGAATGAGTATTATGAAATCCCAGATACTTCATAGGAAAACATCCTTTGTTCCTACCTAAACATTGATCCACCAGATCAAATATGTTCCTTTCTGTATTTTGATGCATATAGTAAAAACTATTCTCTTTATTCACTTCCTATCCATATTGCTTCTCATAGTCTTGTAAGATACCCATAATCTTCTTCAAAGAATACTCATTAGAAGAAGAAAGATAATTATGTCATCAGCATATGCAAAATGGTTCAAGTTAGGGCTCTATTTATGCATCCCATAACCGACAAACTGATCATTTATAAATAGAGAATTATGAGCCCTATTGAAAACCTCAGTTGAAATTGGGTCATGACAATTTTATATCAGAGCCTAGGTTTATCGATATTTTTCGTACAAGAGCAAATGTCTAGTAGAGTCTCGCGGATCGATATGATGATGTCTGTATCCTATCATCAGGAGGCTATAGGACATTCTTAGGAAAATCTCACCTTTTTGGTTCATTTTCATGTGTTGAGACTATATTGGTTTCTACATTCTTATTTGTTTCACTCTTTCACAGATGGCTAGGACACGAGCCACGATAGTTGGGGATCAGGACCTCGAGCCAGCAGCTAGGGCACCAGGTAGAGGCAGTGGTTGACCTAGAGGTCGTGGTCAGGCTAGAGTTACATCCCAAGCTTGATACAAGGATAGAGAGCCTTCACCAGATCCTATTATTTCTCTCGAGCCAGAGATAGAACCAAAGGTTTAGCCACCACAGCAGCAGGTTGGCCAGGGGGTAGCCAATGCCCTACTGAGATTTATCTCTTCTTCAGTCCTATATGATGCCTTAGTGCAACTATTGGGATTGCTAGGTAGTTCGTCGATAGATGGGACTCAGACATTAGCCTAGGGTGGTATTGGTTTAGGGGTACAACTTTCAGTTGCGGCTCCAACAGTAGAGGTCCCGCCAGTACCGATAGTTCCACAGTCGATAGTCGCCCAACAAATTATGATAGCAGAGGAGCAGAAAATGTTGGGATGATTTCTGAGATTGGCTCTATCGTGGTTTGCAGGTTCCTCAAGCGAGGATGTATTCGAGTTTCTGACTAGTTGTGAGGAGAGGCTGATTAATTTGAGCTTGGTAGAGGTGCGTGGTATGGATTACACTTATTTTTAGTTGATAAGACTGGCAAACAGTTTGTGTGGCGGGGCTATATCGATTCTAGGCAAGTTGGATCTTCTCCTATGATATGGACTCAGTTCCTTAATGCTTTTTAGAGAAATATATGCCTCACATCCTGTGCGAGTGGTTAAGAGATTAGTTTACATCATTGGAGCAGGGTTATATGACTGTGGTAGAGTACGAGGTGAGGTTCCATGAGTTGGATAGACATACCACTATGATTCTACCAATCGAGTATGAGCGGATTTAGTGCTTTGTTAGAGGGATGAGACTCTCGCTTTGCATGGATACTCAAAATCTGGTTTCTGTAGGTAGGTTCTTATTAATATTTTTTATTAAGCCCAGAGTATGGATGAGATGCATTTCAAGGCCCAAGGGGGTAGCAATAAGAGGTAGCATAGGTATCAGAGTAGGTACCCCCACCATCAACCTTATCAGCATCAGGGTAAGTCTAGTAGTCCCGTTCAGGCAACACTAAACATTTCAGATGGGAGTCAACCTGGTTATAGTGACTTTAGTAGGACGAGCAATGGTTAGCCTTTGAGGGGTGTACATTCAGGGTTTTTAGGCTGAGGTGGCCATTCCGAATCAGCCAGGCCTTCTCGACAGAGTAGAGTGCTCGAGGCATGTTATGATTGTGGTATAGTAGGCCATTTTGCCAAAGAGTGTCCCTTGCAAGGGATGATTGAGCCTTTAGCATAGAGTGTTCAACTGATCAGATCAGTATCACCTCCATCTAGGGGTGGTGTGTAGGGTCTTAGGGTTAGTCCTAAGGTTCCAGAGGAGGTCCTCAGGTAGGTCAAATAGGTGGTCGGGCAGGTATCCAGTCTGGAGGTGGACGGTGTCACTTATATATTATTCCTGGTAGGACGGAGTTTGGGGCTTTAGATGCTGTGATCACAGGTACGATTTTAGAATGCCATCATCTAGCTTCTGTTTTATTTGATCTGGGATCCACATATTTATATGTTTCTACTTATTATTGTCTCGGGAGCCATTATCTGTGTCTTTATGTGTAGCTACTCCCGTGGGTGATTCTTTTGTAGTGGATCGGGTATATAGATTTTGTATTATAACTATTCGGGAGTATAACACTTAGGCTGACCTTATTGTGCTAGACATGGTGGATTTTGATGTGACTCTGGGCATGGTTTGGTTATCCCCTTACCATTCGATCTTGGATTACTTTGCCAAGACCATTACCTTAGCCATGCCTAACATACCTCCGATGGTATGGCAGGGGTCTTTTAGCGTGCACCGATGGGGATTATTTCTTATATACAGGCTAGGAGATTGATATCATGGGTTTATGTGTGATGCCTTACTTATATTTGTGATATTAGTACGGAGAGTCCTTCACTTGACTCTATTCCTATAGACCGTGACTTTCTTGATGTTTTTCCTACTAACCTACCTAGCCTTCCTCATGAGCGTGACATTGAGTTTGCTATTGATCTTGAGTTGGGCACCCGACCTATCTTTATGGCACTTTATCGTATGGCTTTTACTAAGCCAAAGGAGATAAAATCTCAGCTTCAGGATCTTCTAGGTAAGGGTTTTATTATGTTGAGCATATCACCTTGGGGTACTCCTGTTTTGTTTGTAAAAAAAAAAGATGTCTCTATGTGTATGTGTATCGATTATAGGTAGCTGGATAAGGTAACAATAAAGAATAAGTATCCTAAGCCTCATATCAATGATTTTTTTGATAAGTTTCAGGGTGCGGCGGAGTTTTCTTAGCTTTATTTAAGTTTTGTCTACCATCAGTTGAGGATTCAGGCAGAGGACATCCCTAAGACCACGTTTTTAGGACCTTTTTGGACTCCTTCATGATTATTTTTATCAATGATATTATTATCTATTCAAGGAGTAAGGAGGATCACGAGCAACATTTGAGGACTATGCTCCACGCTTTATGAGATCATAGGTTTTATGCCAAATTCTCAATGTGCGAGTTCTGGCTTGAGTTTGTAACTTTCTAAGGGCATGCGGTGTCCAAGGATAGGATTATGGTGGATCTAGTGAAGATTGAGGCAATTTATGATTGGGCTAGGCCTACGTCTCTGACTGAGATCAGCAATTTTATTGGGTTGGTAGGCTACTATAGGCGGTTCATTGAGAAATTTGTTACTATTGCAGTGTCTATGACTAGATTGACCAGGAAAGAGGTTTTGTTTCAGTAGTATAATGGCTCTGAGCTGACCTTTCTTAAGTTCAAGGACTTGCTCACTTCAACTCCTATATTGACTCTTCCAGTTTACGGCAAAGGGTTTACTATTTATTGTGATGCTTCTGGTGTTGGTTTTGGGTGTGTTCTGGTGTAGTAGGGCTAAGTTATTGAATATGCATTGAGGTAGCCGAAGGTGCACGAGCGTAACTACCCTACTCATGTCTTGGAGTTGGCAGTAATAGTTTTTGCGCTTAAGATTTGGAGGCATTACTTGTATAGACAAACTCCCATGGGTTGATGGGTACTTGAAGGAAAAGGGGTTCGCTGCGAGATCTTCACTATCCACCATAGTCTTCAGCACATTATAACTCAGAGGGAGCTTAATTCGAGATAGCGCAAATGGATTCAGTTGCTGAACCTCTCTATTTTATACCATTCGGGCAAGGAAAATGTGATAGTAGATGCCTTGAATCGGAAGGCAGTGTGTATAAGTAGCTTGGCCTTTATTTCAATTTTAGAGCGACTGTTGCCCTTAGACATTTAGTCCTTAACCAACATGATGGTTCAACTTGATATTTCAGATCTGGGAGGATTCTTGCTAGTATTGAGCCTAGATCTACCTTGTTGGAGAAGATTTGTGGCCAACAACTTGAGGATAGTGGGCTCTATGGCATTAGAGATCAGGTGCTTAGGGGTGAGTCCAGCAGGGCTACCATAGATTCTAAGGGCATTTTGAGATATGATGGTAGCATTTGTGTTTTGAGGATAGGAGACTTAATTTAGTTGATACTTCGGGAGGCTCACAACTCAAGATATTCTATTTACCCTGGGATAACTAAGATTTATTAATATTCAAGGATGCATTATTAGTGGGGCAGTATGTGGAGAGACATAACATACTTTTTGGCTCAATGCCTATGTTGTGAGAAGGTCGAGGTTGAGCATCTGAGACCTGGTGGATTGCCTTAGAGGCTACCCATTCTTGAGTGGAAATGGGAGCGGATTACTATGGATTTTGTAGGTGGTTTGCCTCATACTTCTCGTGGTTCTAATATCATTTGGGTCATCACAGATCGTTTGACATAGTCTGCCTATTTCATCCCTATTCAGATTTTCTTCAGTGCCGAGATGATGGATCATATCTATGTTCGAGAGGTGGTTTGCCTTCACGGGATTCCCTTGTCTATATTTCAGATAGAGGCTCTTAGTTCACTTCGAGCATCTGGAGGGAATTTCAGTTAGGTACCCACATTGATCTTCGCACCACTCTTTATCCACAAACTGGCGGACAGTCGGAGCGGACTATTCAGGTGTTGGAGGATATGCTCAACGAGTGTGTTATGGACTTTGGGGGTTAATGGGAGCAATTTTTAGTCTTAGCGGAGTTTTCCTATAATAGCAACTACCATTAGAATATTCAGATGACATTATTTGAGGCGTTATATGGTAGGCATTGTTGATCTCTAGTTGGTTGGCTTGAGACTTTATAGGTTAGACCATGTGGCACTGATTTGCTTCTTGAGTGTTCGGACAGGGTTAAGGTGATTTAGGATAGGCTATGAGCAACTCAGAGCATTCAAAAGAGTTATGTTGACTGTAGACATCGTGGCTTGAGATTTAGAGTTTATGATCGGGTCTTTTTTCGAATATTTCCCATGAAGGGCGTGATGAGGTTTAAAAGAGGGGCAAGCTCAGCCCAAGGTATTTTGGACCATTTGAGATCCTTCAGACGGTTTGGGAGGTAGCTTATGAGTTGGCTTTGCTTCCAGCCTTTTCAGTCATCCGTCCTATTTTTCATGTATCCATGCTGCGACATTATATTTTGGATGAGTCTCACGTGCTTCGGTGGGACTTGGTTTAGTTGGATAAGAGGTTGACCTTTGTTGAGGAGCTAGTATCTACCCAATCTAGAGATCTCAGATGGTTGCATTCCAGAGATAATCCTGTTTTTAAGGTTTAGCGGAGACACCATCCAGTCGAAGAGGCTACCTAAGATACCAAGCATGATATGCAAACACAATATCCCTACCTGTTCGAGTCTTCAGGTACTTCTTAATCCTTTACCTTTTGGGACAAAAGTCCTTTTAGTACTGGATGTTGTAATGACCTTCTAGGTACCACTATTGAACTATGTTATTGATAGTAGTATCATGACAGTTTATTAAATTTTTTGATAATTGTATTACAATTTACCCAAAAATGCTCAAGTGATTTTCCAATGACTACTATCCTACCTGGGCAGATAACTACATAACGAATTATTCACCAACTAGCAAGAAACAAAATAGAATTATTACTTTCAAAAAGCACACTTCAAATATGTTATGGTTGGTACCATAGTTGTTTCATTAACTATTAAACTGCTTATTCCAATAGAATATTTCATGTTGTCAAAAAATTTAATGCAGAAATATTATTGTTGTTATTACGCATAAATGCGACATTCATATCATGTAACCACAAGAAAAAGAAGATGAATCTGAGTTACACCATTCTAAATTATTCCGCAACACATTTCATTTACTTTATTTACATAAAAAATACAATAACTGTGAATAAATGAATAACAATACAAATCCCTAATTAATCTCCTATTTTAATTCAAAATCATGATGCTTATCTTATAAAGATTTAGCTCATTCAAAAATTTTCAATCTCCTAGTTTAATTCAAAATCATGATGCTTATCTTATAAAGATTTAGCTCATTCAAAAATTTACTCATTATTAAAATGAATTAAATGTAGAGCACAACCAAAGAAGGAGAAAAGTAGTATAAATACTACCAAAAAAAGACTGCATCAATGTTGTAGTCACGCCTCAAATCCCATTGGGGCGGACTGGCACCCGACGCCGTTAAGGCCCGAGAGAACCAACCTATACATTCGTATAAATTCATATGCATAACCCTAAGTGAACACCATTTAGCCATACATGGACATAAAATATCAATGGCGGAAGTCATGGAGAAACATTCAATAGATATGAAACTTGGCCGTTAGGGCCACCAAGTCAAAAGCATACATTCCTTACATTCCTTCATTTGTCCCACAACGTCTACAAAGCCTCTAATAGATACAGACCCAAGCCTAAAGTCGGGACAAGTCCCTGCTTTATACAACATTTACATAGTTCCAAAACCAATGTACACATGTGACTCGAAAAGCCCGAACCAACTTGGAGCTCACCAACAGTCTGCAGATGACCCGTATCCTACTGTGGAGGTCTACTAGCACCTGTGCCTGCAGCAAGTAAGTTAAGTTAACTACTTACCTTACTTGCTGCAGGCACAGGTGCTAGTAGACCTCCACAGTAGGATACGGGTCATCTGCAGACTATTGGTAAGCTTCAGGTTGATTCGGGGCTTTCCGAGTCACATGTGTACATTGGTTTTGGTACTATGTAAATGTTGTATAAAGCGGGGACTTGTCCCGACTTTAGGCTTGGGTCTGTATCTGTTAGAGGGTTTGTAGATGTTGTGGAACAAATGAAGGAATGTAAGGAATGTATGCTTTTGACGTGGTGTCCCTAACGGCCAAGTTTCATATCTATTGAATGTTTCTCCATGACTCCGCCATCGATATCTTATGTCCATGTATGGATAAATGGTGTTCACTTAGGGTTATGCATATGAATGTATACGAATGTATAGGTTGGTTCTCTCGGGCCTTAACGGTGTTGGGTGCCCGTCCTCCCTAATGGGATTTGAGGCGTGACAGTTGTAAAAATGCTCGTGGTGATTTTTAGCATTTTCTATGTTTTGACAATTTTTCCTTTTACCATCATTTCTTTATATCCTTTATGTGTTGTGAGGATGGTTGGCACAGTCCTTGAAGTGTTCAGTAGTGATTTATATGAGTTTGAGATTTTGAGTAGCCTTTAAAGTGATATCGTTGACTTTGGTCAATATTTTGTGATCCAAGTATTGGATGGTAATTTTTTCAGTTCTATAAGATGCAGAATGTTGAATTTGGATTAGTAGCATAGTTGGATAGAGTTCCAAGGCTCTATTATGATTTTTGAGTGTTTGAGCGAGAAACTAGTTTATTAAGTCTAAAGGGGTTCCTGGGGTGAAAATTAGTGATAACAACCTCTTTTGGAAAATCTAATGGTTCCATTAAGTCCAGAACGTCAAAATTAGTCTAGTATCATTATTAGTTTATTTATTGTAACACCCCGTATGTTTCCGAACCTAGTTAATTCCTGTAACATTCATGGAAATATTAAAACATGAGAGACTTGATGAATTATACATTAAAATTTGTGGGCTTAAGCTATTGGGCCAAATGAGGCCCAAAAATCATCAAAAGACTTGGCCCAATAGGGCAAAAATGATCCAATCTTCCATTGACTAATCAACCAATGCATTTAATGCCAAGAGATGGATAAGAGTGACTTCAGGTACCTATATATATGAGGAAAAATTAGATTTTATTTCATTGTGACTCCTATGCCTTTTTCTAGAATTATCTAAACATTTCGTATATCACACAAACCCTAAGCTCTCATCTTTGTGGATAAGATCACCTTTGTATAAGACTTGGTAAGTGTTTATTATTATGGTTTAATATATTTTATGCATGAGAGATGGTGTATATAATGTTGGTTATGTTGGTGGAGTATTTAGAAGTTCACTATATGTGTAATGTTACATGTTTGCTAAATCGGAGAATGGTTTTGTCTTGTAAACTTGAACATAGACTTGTGGTCTTGAAGGAAATGAGTTTGATGGATTCAATATTGATATGTGAGATGTGATTATAGTCTTACCTTGTTTTATCCTTGTGTATAATGTTTGGAATTGTTATTGCGAAATTGATTATGGATTGGGTGACGTATTAAACGAGAAGTGTAGTTTTGGGTGTTGTTTATGTGTGTTGTGAGACCATGGCTGATGGTTGACATTCAATATGATCAAAAATATGTTAAAGGAAGTTTAATTATGATCATGGACCATTCATGGCATAAAAAGACCCAAAAGAGACCAATTTGGACCGAAACGGGCATCCGCCCCCGCAGACGAGGGCACCTGCGGGCGCAGATGCCAACGCAGGTGCCTCTGGCATCTGCCACAAGCCATCTACGGGCGCAACTCAGCCACCTGCGGGCGCAGGTGGCAACGCAGGTCAGCCCCAGGTTCGATTTTGTATGTTTTCACATCTAGTTGACCCCGAAGGCTCCTATACCCTTTTTGGATGTAATTATCAACTTGTGATGCCGTTTTAATGACTTTAAAGTGTCGAATGGAGGCATGTTGGACTATATTAAGTATGTATTGTTGTTCATATGTTGTTTTGAGGCAAGTTGATAGGAGTAAGTGTGACGGAATGATAATGAGAAAGCAAAAAGGGTAAGTGTGGTGTGAAATGTTATTGATGTATGATATCTTGGTCAATGTGTAGAATGTTATGGTGTTGTTGGTATCATAATGCAGTGGGTCACATTGTAAAGAGTGAAATGATGTTATATGGCAATCATAGAGCTCATTGTCGTGTTGTACACTTGTACGGTAAATAGTTATTAACGAGAGTTCCATTATGGACTTGCATTGTAGAGTGAAACATAAGGAAGGAGCTGGACTGTTGTGTTCATATATAGACTTGTGTACTCATACTTGGAAGTGAAGGTAAGTAAGGTTACTTTTCCTGTATTCTTCTGCAGCAGATATTATTCACATTGACATTATACTGATTCCATTCCAAAGGGTTCTATAGTATCTCAATTCAGGTTGACATATATTGTTATTCACATGTGTCCTATTCTTAGACGGATTATGACTCACTTATCTCTTATTCATTGATTGAAGTTCCAAAGTTGTCATAACGTTGTAATTTCTAAAAGAACTATCTCAAAGAGAGTAAGATGTAAAGGGAATCTATTTATTCTGGAATAACATTTTCCAACCATGTCATGTTCCAAAAGTCCAATAAGATTATGATTATCTTTGTACCAATCTCTCACAAGTAATAGTACCAATTTCATAAGATCTCATAAGAGTAATGAAGGAAGTAATGTGTAAGCTAATGTATCTATCCTTCACAAGTAAAGATATCAATCTTACAAGAGTGTAGACGTGAAGTAATGTATGTATGTATTCCCAGTTTCAAGAATGTTTTAATCACAAAGGTATCACTTTTAGAATGAAAGAAAGAGTAAGGAAAGAAAGAAGTAATGTTTAATTGATGAATATAACATCCCAGGGGTCAAAGTACCTAGCATGGGTTACCATAACATCCCAGGGGTCAAGGAACCTAGCAAGGGTTATCACAGTACATCTCAGGGGCGACACGAAATCCTAGCATGGGTTAACATAGCATCCCAGGGGTCACAGTACCTAGCATGAGTTGTCACAGTACATCCCAGGGGCGACACGAAAGCCTAGCATGGGTTAACATAGCATCCCAGGGATCACAGTACCTAGCATGGGTTAATCTCATCCCAGGGGCAACAGAACAACCTAGCATGGGTAGAACAATAAAGATGAACATATGTGAAGACAAGAGAAGTAAAGAACGTAATATACATGGTTCCTCTCATACAGAAAGGGAGTTTATTCATATTGACTATTTCTCTTATATTGACTCCATTGTTGTTATTATGTATGATACAGTTTTTATGAGCCTTACATACTCAGTACATTATTCGTACTGACCCCTCTTGGGGGGATTTACTTTACTTGCTATAGGCGCAGGTGCTAGTAGACCTCCGCAGTAGATTACCGGGTACTTGCAGATCTTTGGTGAGCTCTAGTTGGTTTGGGGCTTTCCGAGTCACAGTTTTACATTTGTTTTGATATTGTACATGTATAAAGTGGGGACTTGTCCGGACGTTAAGTTGGTCTTGTAGATGCATCTGTTAGAGGGTTTTGTAGACATATGTGGGTATGTGAATGTAAGAGATGAATGTCCGTTTTGACTTGATGGCCCTAACGGCCAAGTTATATATATATATATATATATATATATATGACATATGTTTTCATGTCCATGACTTCCTCATAGTTGCATGAGGTATAATAAGATTCATATGAGGATATGCATACGAATGTACATGAGCAAAGATTGGTTCTCTCGGGCCATATCGGCTTCGGGTGCCAGTCCGTCCCGAATGGGATTCGGGGTGTGACATTTATGAGGGGCCGCAAACAAATCCCAAGGTTCCATTTAGAGAGATTTTAAACCTTAAACTATAGCTGGTGCAATATATCTTGTGCAGGCCCGAGGCCTTTTTCATAATAACGACCCTGTTGTTACGTTCACGAAGAAGGAATTTATTCTTATTTGTGAACACTATAGTGGAACTGCATTCGCGAAGGTAAGCTGGACCAAGTCAAGTTTTTCTTATATTCATTCGTTACTGGTCCACTGCCTTCATGGTTGGTTTGGATAGGTAGCCTTCATGAACACAAGGGTCTAACAACATTTGCAAAGAAGGAACTGTTCAGCCGAACAATATTTAAACCTCTTTTTGCAATTTAACTCCATTTTCACCATTTTCAAGCTTGGGAACAAGGTTTTTGGAGAATCTAAGAGGGTATTTCATCAACTTTGATTTAGTTAAGCTTATTAACCTATTTTTATCCTTTATCCATTGATCATATTGCAAAATTATCTTCAGAGCATCAAATTTTGGGTTTTACCCGATAAAGTGGAAAATGAGTATTTGGAAGATTTCTAACCCTATTTCAACTAAGTTTTTAATGGAGTTTTAGATTTTGAACCTTTAAAGTATGAGTAATATGTTTCTTTATCAAAATTCCATTTTTACCCTTTTATTTTTGGGTTAATTTCAGATGTTATTTTGGATTGGAACCTAAGTATGCTAATATAGGTATCAATAGACCCTAATTACGTGCAGAAACCATTTCTGATAGATTAGGAGCATTTTGAAGCTGCTAGGAAGGGAAAGGCTTCTTTTTGAGGGTTCAGGCTTATTTTTTTGGCTTTTAAGATAGATTATGACTTAACTTTCTTCGTACTAGACTGGGTAGATAACTGATCATGTAAAACAAGCTATGGGTTGGGGAATTTATCATTGTCATCATCTTTTGATATCATTATTACTATTGTATTGCCCGTGTGGGGGCTTATGTGAAATCTTATTATTGATTTGGGAGATTATTATCATTGAAATGCCCGTACAGAGTCAATTATTGGTCTTGTTTGAGCATTAATTGTTATTTATTATCATTACAATGCTCGAGTGGAGGCTTGTGTTGACTTCATTGATGTCAAATATAATTCTTTACTATTGTGTTTCTATGAGGGGCTTATATCATGATTTATTTAGATTTAGGTGATTTAGTTCATTCATGCCATTGTTGAGCTGATTATTGTACATTGTTGATTTTGCTACGATCATGCACTCATTCATCACTTACTTTCATGGAACTGATATTACTATGGAATTTGGATTTCCTTGAGAAAGAAAATGTACCATTATATAAAATGCCTTAGCCTAGGGAAGTACTAATAAGGTTGATTAGTGAGATGAAGATTAGTATATGGGTTGCCAATCCCCTATGGGTCCTCTATGAGAAGCTTAGGCTCGAAGGGTGTATGCGAGCTGAATTTTTGAGCATTTCATACTTACCATATTATTATGTTGCACTACAACTTATCTCATGTATGTGAATGATATTGTGAATTGGACTTCTTTATATGTGGTGTTGAAATCCTTATAATCTTGTTGAGATTGAATTGTTATACTGTTAGAAATTGTACGACTTGAGCTGAGGGACTTTTCTGTTTGTAGGGCAAATGCGTAACTCATAGTTTACTTTACTTGTTTAGCAATATATTTTTCTTACTCGGCCTATGATGCCTACTAAGTAAAAGTGGGTCGTACTTACTCCTACTTTTCTGTACCCTTTTAGTGTAGATCCTAGTTTAGTGCCATTCATGGTTCGTGATTTTGTACAACTTTTTGGATCTACTGGAGTCGTGGTGAGAACCCTGTCTGGAGCATGTTCTCAACTTCATCAATGTTTTCTTTATATTTACTTTATTTTATACACAGAAAGTTGTATATTCATACTTTATGACAGTTTTAGAGTTTCTCTTACAGATGACACTAGATCATTTGGGGATTTAAGTTGTATTATCTAGATATTGGTCGTGATTAATATATTAGCCTGACTTTATGCTAAAGTCTCATGTTTGGACTTGTTATTTATCTTCTTTCCATTATTTATTCTCTATTAGAGTTGGTCTTACCAACCCAGGTTGGGTGGAAGTAGGTTTTATTATGACCTCAAATTCTGGGTTCGACAAATTGGTATTAGAGCGCAAGATTCACTAGTCTTATGATTAAAAGTGAAAAATGTCTAATGGAGTCCAGTGGATCAATACGTTGACGTTCACATCTATCTTTGGGAGGCTATATTACATGTTTAGTAAAGATCTCTAAGAAATTTGACGTTCGTATCTATCTTTGGGAGGCTATATGACATGTTTAGTAAAGATCTCTAATTTAATTCCTTATTATATGTGTTGTTCATACTCGGTATTCTATACTTGTATCTCACTCTTTTTGCACAGATGGTGAGACCTCGATCAAGGGCTACTAGTGATGTTGAGCCAATACCCATTATGGGGGCCTCAGTCAGGGGATGAGGTAGGGGTCGTGGCTAGACTATTGTAGAGGCAGGGTACAAGGAGCGACTTTGGCTAAAGGTCAAGTAAGAGTAGCCTCTCCCGAGCAAGTGATTGATCATTTTGATGCAACTTATCAACCAAAAGGTGCGGGACCAACCTATGCCCCTTAGGGTTTCATTGCTACTTCAGTGTTGCAGGATGTTTGATTCAACTTCTGAGCCACTTTGATGGTACCTCTCAAGTAGGTACTCTATCGAGCATATCATATGGTTCATAGACAAGATAGGGTGTTCAACCACTAAGGCAGGTTCCTATTTATGGTTTTTAGACTCCCCGGCGACAGCCAACTACTGTTGTAGTCCCACATCTTGAGGTGTTATCTACCAAACTTGTTGCTTTGCCTGCGGTTCCTAGTCCAGTGATGTCTTCTGAATAACAGAAGAGGTTTGAGAGATTTATTAGAGTGGCCCCTCCCAAGTATAGTGGTACTATTGGTGAGGATGCATATATGTTCTTGGTTAGTTGTCCGGAGAGGTTGCATAACCTTGAGTTACTTGAGTTCATGGCATTGATTACACTACCTTTCAGTTGATTGATGTGGCTAAGAAGTGGTGAAGGTCTTTTGTTGGTAGTAGACCAGTGGGTTCTCCTCTTTTGACTTGGATCTAGTTTTTAGAGATTTTCCTTAAAAGATATATGCCCTTTAGCTTGTGGGACAAGTTGAGGGATAAGTTTGATGACCTGAAGTAGGGCTCCATGACCGTTGCTGAGTATGAGTCCTATTTCCATTCCTTGTCTAGGTATGCTATGGATAGTATCTCTATAGAGGCTGAGCGGATCAGTAAGTTAGTGAAGTAATTGATTACTACTTTTTAGTTGGTAACAACTCAGTTAGTGACTATAGGTGTCTTCGTTCAAAGTATTGTGGATCGTGCCAAGAGAGTTGAGAGTATTTTCTAGGATGGTAGGGTAGCAGTGGTACGATGTTACGCCGATAAGGCAATTTTAGTGGTCATTCCTCCTAAGTTAGGGATTCTTCAAGCAGAGGTTCTCATTGTTACCACAATAGATCTATTCAGGTAGCATTGTATAGTTTAGATAGTGTGTTTGTGGGTTCTTAGGCTTTGAGTTGTCAGAGATTAGGTCATGCATATCTCATTCTTCTTCTTTATGTTATAGAAGGTATTTTGGTTCTTCTAGGCCCTTACAACATGATTCATCTAGTAGAGTATTCTATGTGTATGATGAGTTTGGTCACGTAGCTAGAGATTGCCTAAATTATGTGTTAGGTCCTCCACAATAGAGTTTGCAGCTTCAGTTTTATTTGGCACCATCGCTTCTGCTTAGAAAGGGTGCATAAGATAGTAAAGATAGATCTTAGCGTACCAAGGGTGTAGACTAGGGACCTCATGGTAGTGGGTGAGGAGTTTCTCAGTCCGATAGTGGATTGGGTAGTTCTTTGCTTTTCCAGGGAGACTTGAGACAGAGGCCTCTGGTGCGGTGATTATAGGTATCATCCTAGTTTTTCATCATCCTGTTTAAATTTTGTTTGACCATGGGTCACATTCTCTGATGTATCTGCATATTTTTCTTTTGGTATTGATTTTATGCTTAAGACCATTATCGTCCATTCTTGTTTCCACCCCTGTTGGCGATTCTTTAGTGGTAGATTGGGTGTACCAATCACTTGTAGTTACTCATTTAGGTTGTGACACTTGGTTAGAGTTGATCATTCTTGATATGGTCAATTTTGATGTTATTATGGGTATGGACTGGTTATCTTCTTATCATACGATTTTGGATTGTTATGTCAAGATTATTACTTAAGTTATGTCTGATGAGCTGAGGTTAGAGTGGAAGGGTACTCCTAGCTCATGTACTTAAGGGGTTATATATTTTCTTTGTGCTCATCGGATGGTAGAGAAAGATATCTCTCTTACTTGGCCTATATGTGGGATACCAGTGTTGATTCACCACCTCCCTTAGATTCTGTGAGAGTTGTTAGGGAGTTCATAGAAGTGTTTCTTATATACTTTCTTGGTGTTCCTTTGGATAGGGATATCGATTTTTCTACTGACATAGACTCGAGAACTAAGCCCATTTTTTTCTCCTTATAGGATGGACTCAACAAAATTAAAAGTATTAAAGGATAAGTTGTAGGATTTGTTGAGTAATGGTTTCATTAGTCTAAGTGATTCACCTTGGGGTGCTCCTATCTTGTTTATGAAGAAAAAAGATGGGACCATGCACATGTGTATTAATTATCGGTAGCTGAACAAAAATACTATTAAGAAATAGTATCCTCTTCCATATATCGATAATTCGTTTGATCAAATTTAGGGTGCGACAGTGTTTTCTAAGCTCAACTTGTGGTCTAGTTACCATCCACTGAATATTAGAGCTTCAGATAATTCAAACATGGCTTTCAGGATGCGATATGACAATATAAGATCTTAGTTATGTCTTTTGGGTTAACTAATACCCTAATGACATTTATGGAGATGATAAATAGGGTGTGTTTCAACCTTAATTTGATTCTTTCATGATGGTGTTCATCGACGATATCTTGGTTTATTCTAAGAGTGAGACTGAGCATGCGAGACATTTGAGGGATGTACTTTAGAGGTTAAAAGATGAGAATTTGTATGCCAAGTTCTCCAAGTGTGAGTTTTTGTTGGATTCTATTTCTTTCTTGGGTCATAGGGTGACCAAGGATGGTATCATGGTCGATCCAGCAAAGGTTGCAGCAATTCATGATTGGGATAGGCCTACTTCTCCTTTTGAGATTCAGAGTTTTATTGGGTTAGCGGGCTACTATCGATTGTTTATACACAACTTCTTTTCCATTGCATCCTCTTTGACTAAATTGACTCAAAAAAGGTTGGTTTTTAGTGGTCAGGCGAGTGTAAGTGGAGCTTTCAAATGCTCAACACCTTATAGACTTCAGCTCCTATCATGACATTGCTCAAGGAGGACGTGGGTTTCACAATGTCTTATGATGCTTCCAAAGTTGGCTTGGATGGTGTGTTGATGCAAAAGGGTAAGGTAATAGCTTATGCTTCTAGATAGTTGAAGGTCCATGAGAATAACTGTCCTACTCGTGATTTGGAGTTAGAGGCGGTTGTGTTCGTATTGAAGTTGCGGTGTCACCATTTGTATGGTTTTCATTGTGATATTTTCACCAATCATTGTAGCCTTTAGTACTTCTTTATTCAACAGGATCTTAATATGTGGCAGTATAGATAGTTGGAGTTGCTTTAAGATTATGACCATACTATTCTTTATCAGTCTGGTAAAGCTAATGTTGTAGCAAATGCCTTGAACCAAAATGCAGCTAGCATGGGGATTATTGCCTATATTTTGGTGGAGGAGTGACCTTTGGCCTTAGACATTCAGTCGTTTGCCAACTAGTTAATTTGACTTGATATTTATTATTCAAACGTCTTTTGGCTTGTGTTGATACTAGATCTTCGTTGATGGAGTAGATTTGAGCTTGACAGTTTGAGGATGAGAAGTTGAGAGTGATTTGTGATAAAGGTTTGAGTGGTGAGGTGAAGGCAAAATTTCTTAATTTTGAAGATGTCTTGAGGATTGGTGGTCGTATTTGTGTGCGAAAGGATGGTGACTTTATTAGACTGATCCTTGAGTAGGCTCAAAATTTGAGGTACTCTATCCATCCAAGAGCAGCTAAGTTGTACCATGACTTGAAGCAACACTATTGGTAGTTGGGATGAAGAAGGACATTGTGGAGTTTGTGGCCAAATGTTGTAATTGTCAATGGGTAAGGTATGAGCAACTGCGACCGAGTGGTACAATGCACAAGATGCATGTTCCAGCATTAACATAGGAGTGGATTACTAGGGAATTTATGGTTGGTTTACCCCTAAATTTAGGGAAGTTTAATTCCATTTGGTGATTGTGGATAGGTTGACAAAATCAACTAACTTTGTACATGTGAAAGTGAATTACAATGCGGTGAAGTTGGTCAAGATCTACATTCGAGAGGTTGTTGGTTACATGGAGAGCCTATCTCTATTATTTCTGATAGAGGTACTCAGTTTACCTAGAATTTGTAAAGTTCTATGCAGAGTGATTTTGGGACCTATCTTGAGATGAGCACGACATTTCTCCCTCAAATGGATGGCCAGTCAGAGCGTACCATTTAGGTGTTAGAGGACATGCTTCTAGCATGTGTTATGGACTTTACTGGTCATTGGGACTAGTTCTTTCCTTTAGCGGAGTTCACCTACAACAAGAGTTACCATACCATTATTTAAATGGTGCCTTTTATGGCTTTGTATTTGAGGAGGTATAGATCCCTCATGGTGTGGTTTGATTCCTTGGGGGTTAGGCCTTGGGCACTGACTTGTTGAAAGGCTCAACAGATCGAGTGAGATAGTTTCAACAGAGGCTTATGGCTGCCCAGAGTAGGTTTTTCCCTTCCCGTTGTTGCTTTATATTATTTGTGAGTTGTTGGTTCTTATCTGACCATTGGATGGTCACTCAGTCAGTTCCATTAGATCCAAAATATCAAATTTTTGTTAGTACCATGGTCGGTTCAGGTTTTGAGGCTTTATTTTGATTTTTAGTGTTTGAGCGATATATTAGTTTATTTGGCCTAAAGGGGATTTTAGGGTGAAACTTTTTGATAACGACCTCTTTTGATAAATCCGATGGTTACGTTAAAATTACTCAAATAGAATTAATGGTTTATTTCTATGGGACCCCAAACAAATCCCGAGGGACCATTCAAACAGACTTTAAGTCTTAAACCATAGCTGGTGTAAGGTTTTTGGTGCTGTCCTAGGCCTTCTTCGCATTCACGACCCGACCGTTGCATTAGCTTAGAAGAAATCAGTTCTCCTTTACGAACGAGATGGTAGGACTGCATTCATGAAGAGTACACTGGTCTAGGTCAGGTTTTTCTTTTGTGTATTCGAGACGAGTGCCTGACGCGTTCGCGAAAAAGGAACTGTTCACCCGAATTGTATATAAACCCATTTTCACTATTTAACTTCATTTTCATCATTTTCAAGCATAGGGAACACGATTTTGAAATAATCTAATAGGGTTTTTCATCCACTTTGATTTTGGTAAGCTTTTAAACCTATTTTTATCCATTGCCCATAGATTATATTGCAATATCATCTTCAAAACATGGATTTTAAACTTGAAATTTTTCGTTTTACCTGGCTAGATGAAAAATAAGAATATCTATGATTTGTAACCCAATTTCAACTTGGTTTTCAATGGTATTTTAAATTTAGAACACTTAAAGTATGTATAATATGTTTCTTTATTAAAATTCCAATTTTACCCTTTAATTTTTGTGGTTGATTTCTGAAGTAAATTTTGACCCAAATCCAATGTATGCTAATACGGGTATTAATTGACTCCTCATTACGTGCAAAAACAATTTTTGAGAGATTGGGAGCATTCTGAAGAAGCTCGAAAGGGACAGTCTTCTTGTTGAGGGGTTCAGGATTGTTTTTCCCACTTTTTTGGTAGGTTATTGCTTAACTTTCTATAGACTGAGCTAGGTAAATAATTGATCATGCAATGCGTGCTATGGGTTGGGTAATTTATCATTTTTTTCATCTTTTGAAATCATTTTTACTATTGTGTTGGGTGTGTGGGGGCTTATGTAAAACCTTATTATAGAATTAGGAGATTATATCATTGAAATGACCTTGCAGGGGCTGGTGTTGGTCTTGTTTGAGCCTTAACTATTATTTTTTATCATTGTGATTCCCAAGTGAGGGCTTGTGTTGACTTCATTGATGTCATCTCTGGTTTTTTACTATTGTGTTGCCATGAGGGGTTTATATCATGATTTATTAAGATTTGGGTGATTTGAATTCATTCATTCCATTGTTGAGTTGATTATTGTATGTTGTTGATTTTTCTATGATCATGCATACTCATTCATTACTCATTTTCATGGAACTGATATAACTATGGAACTTGGATTTCTTTGTGAATGAAAATGTACCATTTTATAAAATGTCTTTGCCGGCGGAAGTACCGACAAGGTTGATTGATGAGATTGTGATTAGTATATGGGTTGTGAACCTCCCATGGGTCTTTCCTAGAAGCATAGGCTCGGAGGGTGTTTACGAGGTAAATATTTGAGCATTGCATGCATACCATATTATTGTGTGGCACTATATTTCATCTCTTTTATGTGAATGATACTGTTACTTGGACTTCTTTACATGTGGTGTTGATATCCTTATACTGTTGTTGAGATTGAACTATTATACTGTTAGGAGATGTACGGCTTGAGCCCTTGGGAATTTTATTTTCGTAGGGAGGATGCATTACTTGTAGTTTACCTTATTTAGTTGCCCATTACACTTGGTCGACCTATGATGCCTAATGAGTACAAGAGGACCTTACTCACTGCTACTTTTCTGTAAACTTTTCGTGTAGATCCTAGGTCGAATGCAATCAATGGTTTATGATTTTGTATAGATTTTTGGATCTATAGGAATCGTAGTGAGCTCCCGGTCCGAAGCATGTTCGCGGCTTCATTAACGTGTTCTTTCTCTTTACTTTATTTCAGAGATAGACACTTGTATAGTCATGCTTTATGACAGTTTTAGAGGTTCTCTTACTCATGACACTTGATCGTTTGGGGATTTGAGTTGTATTAACAAAATATTTGTTATTGTTGTCGTATTAGCTTGACTTTATCCTAAAGTATAATGTTTTTGCCTTATTATTTATCTTATTTTTGTTATTTATTCTCTTTTGGTGTTGGGCTTACCTACAAAGATTGGGTTGGGGTAGGTGCCATCATGACTTTGGATTCTGGGTCGTGACAAATACACAACATTTTACTTCATATTCACCATTTTGTCAGGGTCGTTGATCTAGGTTGGCTCTTCTACTGTTCAATGCTATTATTTTTAAATAATATTTTACTATTACACTTTGATGCTCAACTATCTCTTTATTTTAAATTTTGCAAATACTTATAAAGAATACTACAATGGATAAAAATAATATAGATCATGCACACCAAATTAGTGTAGAAAATTGTAAGGTAAATTATTAAAAGTAACTTTATTAATTATATTACTTTTTTCTTATATACAATTACCAAAACATTTATAGTTGTATGCAAATGCAACTGAAGAACCTAATCTACCCATGGATGTTACGTAAGCAAAAAACATACAAATGCAAATCACATAGTTGAAAAAGGAACAAGAGCGGTTGAAAAATGAAATATACAAAGGACCACTATATCAACCTTTCTTAGCCCAAAGTAGCTGCATCAAGACTATCTTACCCCAGATCTACGGAAGTGAAGCAGAGCTTTTAGAGTCATTTTTCACTGAGTTTTTAATATAGGTCGAACAAACTTATGGAACATTGATACACTCAAATTACACCTCTAAATTGAAGTATAAAGCGGTTATTGTTCAAATATAGAACCCAATAATATTGGGGTTGAATCCCATAATGAATAAGGCGAGAAGAAAGTACAATGTGATTATTTCACTAATAGCCAGTGATTTCCATTAAGGGGGTTTAAAATAGACTGATCTTCCGATATTTCAAGTAATGTAATTGAAGTTAAAATTGTTTCAAAGATGTAATTCAGTAATGAGAGATGACTAAGGTTGTGTTTCCCGTGGTTTCATAACACAAATAGGTCGTTATTGGTAGTAGTTCCTTCTAACATTATACTTGCAAAACTATCACTTATACAATTTTATCTAAGTGTTTTTCAACCTAATTGGATAATTATTGCTCAAGTTCTCTCATACTAAGAATGAATTCATTAAGAATTATGATAATTGCCTCAAGTTGGTAAACCTAATTTCAACATTGACTATTAGACGAGGGTTAGAAACCTTGAACCGTTCTCACTAATCTCTTTTCCCTGCCTTAACTTCTTTAATCAATCAAGTTTAACCTAGGGCAAGTTACAAGTATTGAAACCATTGGAAAGCAATAAAAATGAATAAATTAGTAATACAAGCAATAATATTAATCAAAACTACTCCATTCACAACCCTACATGTGTTACTTCACCATGGTTCCCACAACTCTAGTTTTGGAGTTTAGCTGCTCATAACTTTACAATTAACAAAAGCCTTATGAATCATAATACAACTAAGTCCTTACGATAATGAAATTAGTAAGAACTGGAATTGTATTGCAAGACTACAAAATTTTTCCAAAAACCACAAAATACAAAAAGTAAAGTTTGTTTTCTACCCAAAAATGAGAATGACTAAAATAAGCACTAACATTAGGTATTTATAGCCTGGAAAAATTTCTAATCCTAATTAAACTGGGTAAATGACCACATCACATCCCACGAGTGGGTCCATGATTCATCGCCTGAGTGATGATTCATCGGGCAAACCATTATTTTGTTCCAGCTATTGATCACTCATTATTTCAGGCCCACTATAAGATGATGGCCCATCGATCAAGGGAAGGTCTGTCAGATGACTCATCAACTAAGAGGATATGTCACACCCCGAATCCCATTCGGGACGGACTGACACACGAAGCTGTTGAGGCCCGAGAGAACCAATCTTTACTCATGTACACTCATACGCATGTCTCTGTATGAATAACATTCTTTCACATGTAACTTATAAAATACAAATGGCGGAAATCATGGCAACATATGTTATATATGTGAAACTTGGCCGTTAGGGCCATCAAGTCGAAATGGACATACATCTTTTACATTCATTTTCCCACTTACGTCTGCAAAGCCTCTAACCAATGCATGTATATAATCAACCTACAGTCGGGACAAGTCCCCACTTTATACAATATTTACAATACCAAAACCATGAACACATATGGATCGGAAAGCCTCGAACCAACTGGAGCTCACCAATGAACCGCGGATGACTCGTAGCCTACAGTGGAGGTCTACTAGCACCTGTGCCTGCAGCAAGTAAGGTAAATCCCCCAAGGGGGTCAGTATGAAGAATGTACTGAGTATGTAAGGCTCATATGAAACTGCATCATACATAATAACAATAATGGAGTCAAATATAAGAGAATAGTCAATGTGGATAAACCATCGTTTTATATGTGGAACCCTGTACATTTCTTCTGTTACTATCATTTTCGATAAATCATTCATGTCCATATAATATCTTTCATATACACCTTCCTTCAAGAGATTTGCCTTTATTCAAGAGATTCTTTCATTCAAGAGATTTCTTTCTTTGCTTTTACGCTCATCATCATTATTTTTAGTCATCCACCTTATTGGTGGGTTAATGTGGTCATCCACCTTATCGGTGGGCAGTCATCCACCTTATTGGTGGGTAGTCATCCATTTAATTGGTGGGTAGTCATCCACTTTATTAGTGGTAGATAATATCGTCATGCAGGTGTTCATTTCACCCCATGGATACACCCATAATATTGGGATGGTAATCATGAAGGTGTTTCATTCACCCCATGGATATCATCATGAAGGTGTTTATTTCACCCCATGGATACAACTAATTATACATTACTTCTTTCTTTCATTATTCTTTGTTCTAAGAGTGATATCTTGGTGATTGAAACGTTCTTGAAACTTGGAACACATACATACATTACTTCACCCCTTTAATTTCATGTGATTGATACTTTGGTTGTGTGATATTGATACATTTCCTTGTGAGAGAGAGAGATGTTAATAGTCGCAACATTATTGGAACTGTGGAACACAACGTTATTGGATATGCAACTGAAGAATGAGTAGATTCTCCTTACATCATCACTTTTCTTGAGATAGTTCTTGTAGTAATTACAACATTACGATAGCTTAGGAACTTCAGTCCATGGATAAGAGACATAAGAATGCCAATTGGTCAATGAATAGGAAACATGTGGATAACAATATATATATAAACCTAAATGAGATACCTTAGAATATTTCGGAATGGAACAACTACTATGACAATGTGAACAATATCTGCTGCAGAAGAATATGGAAAGAGTAACCTTACATACCTTAACTCCTCAATATGAAAATACAATCCTATACGTGAACACAATAGTCTAGCTCCTTCCTTACGTTTCACTCTACAACACAATTACATAACGGAGCTTACATTAACAATCAACTACCTTACAAGTGCATAAGACGAATAATGAGTTACATGTTTGCCTTATAACGTCACTTACCCCCTTACAATACCATTTGCGGCATGGTCATACCAATAATACCACAACATGCCCAACATTGACCAAAACATCACAACTCAATAGCATTTCACACCAAGTTCATCCTTTATGTTTCTTCATTAACACGACGTCACAATTACTCCATCAAGTCACCTCAATATACCACATAACAACATATCGACAACAATCCCACAATTCAGACTTATAGAAAAATAACAAGTTAAGGAACATAACCACACCATACATGTTGATATTTCATCCATACCATGCCCTTTCATCAAAACCTCAAGTCCTTTTTCAAGTTCAAAGCTCATGGATAACATATCTTTTACCAAAAAGCAAAAGTGCACTATTCAACACCTTTAGACATAGCCATCATGATCTACATATTCTCTCATGCATATAATATATTAAAACATAAAATTAAATACTTACCTAAGCTTGAGAGATGATGATCTTGCCTAAGAGATGACTTAGGGTTTGAAGTGAAGAGAAAATATCTCTTTTTGGTTTCTTAGAAATGTAACACCCCGTACCTTCCTAACCCTACTTGATGATGTTGAATAATGTTTGCTTGGGTGTTGAGAGATATGAGTATGTATTTGGTAATGCTAATGACGAGAAAAATTAAAATTTGGCCACGTACATGCGATTAGACCTTCGTAGGAGGTGTTTTGTGAGGTCGTGGGGAATTTGTGTAATAACCCGTACATATTCCAACCTCATTTGGTGACTTGGAGTCATGTTTACTTGATGATTAAGATCACTAAGTAAGTATTTTGTAGTGGTTTGATGGGGTATTGGATGATATGCAAGTGTTGGAAAAAGTGGCCGAAAAATTCAGCAAAGTACCAAAACTTGCGCCACTCCCTGTTTCAGGGGGTGTGGCGAGAGCCTATGATTTAGAGGGGTGTCATTTCCTGTGCCACAAGCTTGCTTTGCTGCTAGTGGCGCAAGGCACAAAGATTGTGCCCTTCCATTCCCGTTTCGCAACGCAATGCTACGTCGATTCTTTTATGGTTTCTTTTGGTTCCTTGGAGTTATTTAAGCATTGTTAAAGCTTCAAATACCTCATTACACTCCTACATACTTCTACATGATCAAACCATGAAACACAAGTAGTTATCAAAAATGTTCAAGGAAGCCATGGACGACTAGAATTTCTATTTTTGAGATTGAGACGACGAATGAGAATCTCGTAAGAGAATATTGTCGGGACATTATGAAATTATTTAAACATGAGATATGTGGTGAATTTTACATGAAATTTGGTGGGCTAAGTTGAGATATGTTATTGGGCCCAATTTAAAGCCCAAAATGAGCCAAAAATAAGAGGCCCAAAAGGGTCAAATAACCCATTCTTGTGTTTGAGAAGTAAACACAACCTTTTTGACTAATTGGATGGATAGAGATGAGCACGAGGGCCTATATAAAGCCACCACAAATCAGATTTTTATTTCTTAAAACACACATGCCTTTTTGGAGATATTTCCAACATATTTCTCTCAAACTCTCAAACCCTAAATCCTCTTCTTGGGAAAGAGCATCATCCTACAAGTATTGGTAAGTGTTTATTCTTGTGATTTAATATATTATGTACATGATAGGTTATGTATATCATGGTGGTTATGTTGGCAAGGTGTTGAATAGTGAACTTTTGCTTTTGCTCAAGATGTGCCATTTTTGTGAATTGAACTTGAAAAGTGACTTGTGGTTTTGGTGAAAATGCATGGTATGGGTGAAATATCAACATGTATGGTGTGAATATATTCCTAAACTTGTTATTTTCACATAAGTATAAATTATGGGATTTTGGCCGATTTGTTGTTGTGAGGTGTATTGAAGTGATTTGATGGCATAATTGTGATGTTATGGTGATGGAGAAGTGTAACGTATGAATTTGGTGTGACATGATCTTGGTTCTCATGTATTGGTCAATGTATGGAATATTGTGGGATTATTGGGATAGTAAATTCATAAATGATATTTTGGTCAATGTTGGGCATGTTGTGGTATTATTGATATGACCATGCCGAAAATGGTATTGTAGTGAAAGACATGACATTTTTAAAACCAAACATGTGAGTCATTGTTATATGTAAGGTAATTGGTGGTTAATGTTGATTCCGTATGTACTTGTGTTGTAGAGTGAAACATAAGGACGGAGCGGGACTATTGTATGCACTTAAAATTGTAGAATCGTATTGAGAATACAAGGTATGTAAGGTTACTTTGTCCGTATCTTTCTGTGGCAAATAGTATTCACATTGACATTACGTTTGTCCCATCCCGAAATGTGCTAAGGTATCCTATTTCTGGGTACCAATTATGGTTCATCACATATTCTTTATACATTGATCAATTGTCATTCACATGTCTCATATGCATTGGCTAATGTTCCAAAGATTCCATGGTTCCAATAAGGTTATGTTTCCAACAAAGTTATGTTCCAAAGTTCAAAGTGATGTTATGACTATCAAAGTATCAATCTCTTATAAGTAAAGAAAAGGAATGTGAAGTAAAGGACAAAGTAATGCACATATGTGGTTAATGATTGAGTACGGGTGGCAGCTCTAGAGGCATAAGCCCGAGATTTTTGTATCAGGGGGCAGCCCTAGAGGCCTAAGCCTAGCTCGGGCCAAACCTAACAGGTGGCAGCTCTAGAGGTAATAACCTAGCTCGAGCCGAACCTGCTATATTGATTCATGGGTGGCAGCACTAGAGGCATAAGCCTAGCTCGATTCGATCCCAGGGTGGCAGCTCTAGAGGTATAAGCCTAGCTCGAGCCGATCCCAACATAACGATATGTTATGGAAAGACCCACTGATTAGTTGGGGCCCGTGTACAGTATAGCACAGACACAGATGACTCAGCACTGAAGTAAAGAAGCAAAGGAAGTAATGAACGCAATGGACACAATGAATGCAATATACTTTTTTTTTCAAATGTATTGGTTTATTTACATTGACTACTCACTTGTGTTTAACTCCAATGAAGTCTTTATGTTATCTACAGTTTCATTTGAGCCTTACATACTCAGTACATTCTTCGTACTGACCCCTTTTGGGGAATTTACCTTACTTGCTGCAGGCGCAGGTACTAGTAGGCCTCCACAGTAGGTTTCTAGTTGTTGCAGATCATTGGTGAGCTCCAGTTAGTTCGGGGCTTCTCCGAGTCACAGTTGTTCATATGTTTTGGTATTGTACATAATGTATAAAGCGGGGACTTGTCCCGACTTTTAGTTCATTTTGGTCAATACATCTGTTAGAGGCTTTTGTAGATGTACGTGGGTGCATGAATGTAAGAGGGTACATGTCGTTTTTGACTTGATGGCCTCAACGGCCAAGTTTCACATACGTATATATATCATGTTCCATGAATTCCATTGTTGGTATCTAAAGCCATTATGTGATTATGGGTTTCTTGTGGCATGCATGCGATTGAATAGAGACAAAGCTTGGTTCTCTCGGGCCTTATCGGTTACGAGTGCCAATCATTCCTCGTTGGGATTCGGGGCGTGACAAAAGTGGTATCAGAGCAGGTCATTCTACGGGGGTCTACAAAGCCGTGTCTGAGTAGAGTCTTACGTATCGATGTGTTGCGCGCCACATTGATAAGTAGGAGGCTACGAGACATTTAGGATTTGTTTCTTTCCTTCACTTCTAGATCGTGCAATAGAGCGAAGGTTGTAAGTGGAATCGTATGTGCTCAATGATAGTGGTTTTCCTTTATAGAGAGGTTGTATGCGGAATCATAACTGACCAGGGGAATTATTTTCTTGTGTGTTTGATTAGAAATGCCAATGGCAAGAGAAGGTTGGGGAAACGGAAAGGAGATAGACAGGATTGCCGGAGAAGGAACCAGTAGAGCACCACCTGAGCAAGTTGATCAAGGTGGGGCTGGAAATGAGTTGGTATCACGGGTTTCTCCTACTCTTTCAATTCCAGAGGAATTGTCCAATACTGTTATTTTGCAAGATTTAATGAGTGCGGTGCACATATTGACCCGTGTAGTTGCTGCACAAACTCAAAGACGAGTATTGGAGCAACAAATGGTGGAACAAAGGCAAAAGAGAAGTACACAAGACTTTGACGAAGGGTCGTCAAAAAGGGCTAGACTCGAGAGGCAGTTCATAGCCTCCCAAGAAGGATTTGAGCCTCGAATGTTGCACGAACCATCACGGCCATTATTTTCTCTGCTTACAACAAATGTTCCCCCTCTATTCCAAGGGTTTAGAGGCAACCAGTTTGGGCAAAAAAGTAAGAGTCAGGATTCATGAATAGTGGGGTATCGAGGACAAGAAAATAGGAGTCAATTAAGGCCTGTTCGTCAGCTGTACGAGTGCTGCGGGAAGTTTCATGCAGGTGAATGCTGGTTCGGAACAAATGTTTGCTATTGGTGTGGTATGCCGGGACATGTGAGGAAAAGGTGTCCACAGAGGAGCACGAGTGGTACGGCACGACTTATGAGACCAACTGTCGCATTGCCATTATCGATGCCTCCTTTAGGTAGAGGTGTACAGCCTACGGGGTACGATAGAGGTTCGAGAGGAGCAGCTAGTTCCAGTGGAACCCAGGACCATACCTATACCTCAGCGGATCAACGGAATTTGGAGTCTTCTCCTGATGCAGATACAGGTACATTATTAGTATTTTTCTATGAGGTAAATGCATTGATTGACACAGGTTTATGTCCCTCCATTAATTGTTGCAAATGTTTATCTGAAAGGACACCAGAAGTATTAGTTAACCCATTAGAGGTATCTACACCAAACGGTGAATTTAGTAGAGCTGAAGGAGTTATTTGTGGTTATGATACGCTGGTTGATCTTATTGAACTGGAAATAGTGGATTTTGATGTTACAAAGAGATTGTGCTATAATCGATTGCCAAGCTACGAAATTACATTTTACATTTCCCCCAAAAGAGTGTTCTTGAATGACAAGGGTCATGTGGGGGCACCAAGAGGACAATTTTATTTTCCTTATCTTATAACGCAAGGAAAATGATACCCAAGAGGGTATATATGTCACTTGGTGATAGCGAAGGATAATAATGTGGAACCACCAAATCTTCAATCGATTTTGGTGGTACATGACTTCCTCGATATAGGAATAAGTAGATAATGATATGACGACAAGCACTTAGCCAAGTTTTCTTCCTTCTTATGGCATGGCTCCGGTAGAGATAAGGAGCTTAAGGGAGAAATTAAAAGACGTGATGAACACGGAAGTCCTACGACCTAGTACATTCCCTCGGGGTGCATCAGTGTTCATTGTACGAAAATAAAAAGACTGTGTATATACTAGTGGCAAAGGCATAGGGTGACAAGTAAGAATCAATAGCTTCTTCCCAGGAGTGATGATTTATTTTGATCGGTCTTCCTAATGATTACCCTAAGAGCGGGTAAGCATCAAGTAAGGGGTAGAGAAACCAAATATACTCAAGATAGCCTTCCGTACAAAATATGGTCGGTATGAATTCGTAGTTATGACATTTGAGCTGACAAATGCTCCAGTTGTGTTTATGGGTTTACTGAATAGGGTGTTCAAGACACTTTTTAATGGGTGTGTGACCATCTGTGGGGATGGTATTCAAAATCACAAGATGACTATGCAAATCATATTGCAGCAAGTGTTATAGAATGTTCTAAATATGAATTTTGGTTACAATCCATGCAGTTCTTGAGTCACATTGTATAGGATGAAGAAATGAAAGTTGCTACCTGAAAGATAGAAATGGTGAACAATTGGCTAAGGCCTACGATGCGTACAGAGATCCATCATTTTCTTAGGTTGGTTGACAATTATAGGAGAATTGTTGAAGGATTTTCTTCTATCCCTACACCCTTAACAAAACTTATACAAGGCAATCAAGTTCCAGTAGAATAATGCATATGAGAAAACGTCCCAAGGGTTGAAAGATAAAGTAACTTCCACACCAGTGTTAAGTGCTTCCCGAAGGCATAAGAATGTTATGCAATGTATGGTAATGCTTTCGGGGTTGGCCTCGGATGTGTATTGATGTGGAATGATAAGGTAATAGCATATGCCTCACGACAGTTGCGGCCACATGAGAAAACAAATCATTACCAAACACATGACCCTGAACTAGCGGCGGCGATGTTTGCTTTAAAGTTACGGTGTCATTATTTGTAAGGGATTCATGTTGACATATATACTGGTCATAAGAAAATGTAATATATTTTTAAGCCGAAGGACTTAAATCTGAGGTAGCGAAGGTGGCTTGAACTATTACAAGATTAGGACATTGGTATCTTGTATCATTAGGGAAAGGCAAATGGGGTAGTTGATACATTAAGCTGAAAGGCAGTAGGAAGTATTAATGGCCAGCTCACAGAAAAGAAAGGTATAGTCAAGACATCTATATCAATAAGGCAATATGGGGTTTTGTTTCCTGAAACTCCAGATGAAAGTGTCAAATGTGGTAGAATTTTTATTGATATCTTAGTTAAAGGAAAAAGCAATATGTAAATCCTATTTTTAGTTCAATTGAAAAGAATGTACAACAAAGTTCGACAAAGGTATTTGAGCGAACACAAGGGGGAGTACTTTAACGCCAATGTAGATTGTGTGTACTGGGTATAGACGAGTCAAGGAAAAGAATTTTGACAGAAGGACATCATTCACAGTATTTTATTCATTCGGAAGCAACCAAAATATACCATGGTTTCGCAGAGATGTCTTAGTAAGGTTACATGATAAGCACATTGTAGAACTTGTAGCTCAATGTCCAAGCGGTCACTGATTAACCGTATGACATTGGGAATTTGTATGTTTTATGCAATGTATTACCCTTCCAGTTTGGAAGTGGAACATGAATAACATGGATTTAATCACAGAGTTGCCTCATATACTGCGAAGGTTGATTCCATATAGGTAATAGTTGACAGGCTCACCGAGCCAGCGTATTCCCTACTAGTTAGGACCACCGATACAGCTGAACATCATGCAAAGTTGTATGTTACAGAGATAGTACGATTACATGGGGTTCCACTCACTATTATATCAAACAAGAGAGCTCACGTTATTGCACAGTGTGGGAAGTCCCTTCAGTAAAGCATGGGTACACAGGTAGATGTAAGTACGGCTTGTCATCCTTAGATGGATGGACAAACAGAACACATTATACAAACATTGTACATTGGACTTGAAAGGTAGTTGGGATGAACATCTATTGTTTATTGAAATTGCTTACAATAAAAGTATCAATAGGCACCTTACGAAGCTTTATGGGAACGACAATATAGATCATCAATTGGATGGGTTACAGCTGACGAAATTTGCTTTGCTCAGGTCAGAGTTTGTTCATCAAGCTATAGTGAAAATGAAGGTGATATAACAACAACTACAAATGGCCCAAAGTCAATACAAATCATATGCTGATATTAGAAGAAGGGAATTAAAGGGTGCCATAAGTGATTAGGTATTTTGACAGTGTGACCAATGAAAAGGAAAGGAATAATGAGAATCGGAAAGAAAGAAAAGTGTCCAAAGATTTGGGCAAATTGCGTATCTGTTAGTACTAGCCCCCCCCAAAAAAAAACTCTTCACAGGTCATTCAGTATCTTATATTCGATGCTTTGATAGTGTATAGGAGGTTATCTCGTATTGCTCCCAGTGGAGATATACAAATTACGAAAGACCTCACATGTGAAGAGGTACTTCTTACTATTCTAGATCGATTAGCGAAAGCAATAAGAAATAAAGGAGTATCTTCCGTAAAGGCAACATTGGAGAAATTAGCACGTAGAAGAAATTATGAGGGAATCCAAAGAAAGAATGGAATCTAAAGTACTTGTAATTGTTGTACATGAAAGGAAAGTTCAAGATACAGAATTGGAGTCATAATAAGTAAGTTTTTACAAGTGTTATATGTGTATACGATAATGTGAAGGATTCACCTCGACTTAAGTTGTTACATTGAGACAATGTTACTAACATTCGAGGACGAATGTTTCTAAGGGGGGAAGAATGTAACACCCCGTACCTTCCCAACCCTACTTGATTATGTTGAATAATGTTTTCTTGGGTTTCGAGAGATATAAGTATATATTTGGTAATGCTAATGACGAGAAAAATTAAAATTTGGCCGCGTACATGCAATTAGACCTTCATAGGAGGTGTTTTGTGAGGTCGTGGGGAATTTGTGTAATAACCCGTACATATTCCAACCTCATTTGGTGACTTAGAGTCATGTTTACTTGATGATTAAGATCACCAAGTAAGTATTTTGCAGTAGTTTGATAGGGTATTGGATGATATGCAAGTGTTGGAAAAAGTAGCCGAAAAATTCAGCAAAGTACCAAGACTTGCGCCACTCCCTGTTTCAGGGGGTGTGGCGCAAGCCTCTAATTCATAGGGGTGTCATTTCCTGTGCCACAAGCTTACTTTGCTGCTAGTGGTGTAAGGCACAAAGATTGTGCCCTTCCTTGCCCGTTTCGCAATGCAATGCTACGTCGATTCTTTTATGGTTTCTTTTGGTTCCTTGGAGTTATTTAAGCATTGTTAAAGCTTCAAATTCCTCAATACACTCCTACATACTTCTACATGATCAAACCATGAAACACAAGTAGTTATCAAAAATGTTCAAGGAAGCCATGGACGACTAGAATTTCTATTTTTGAGATTGAGACGACGAATGAGAATCTCGTAAGAGAATATTATCGGGACATTACGAAATTATTTAAACATGAGATATGTGGTGAATTATACATGAAATTTGGTGGGCTAAGTTGAGATATGTTATTGGGCCCAATTTAAAGCCCAAAATGAGCCAAAAATAAGAGGCCCAAAAGGGTCAAATGACCCATTCTTGTGTTTGACAAGTAAACACAACCTTTTTGACTAATTGGATGGATAGAGATGAGCATGAAGGCCTATATAAAGCCACCAAAAATCAGATTTTTATTTCTTAAAACACACATGCCTTTTTGGAGATATTTCCAACATATTTCTCTCAAACTCTCAAACCCTAAATCCTCTTCTTGGGAAAGAGCATCATCCTACAAGTATTGGTAAGTGTTTATTCTTGTGATTTAATTTATTATGTACATGAGAGGTTATGTATATCATGGTGGTTATGGCAAGGTGTTGAATAGTGAACTTTTGCTTTTGCTCAAGATGTGCCATTTTTGTGAATTGAACTTGAAAAGTGACTTGTGGTTTTGGTGAAAATGCATGGTATGGGTGAAATATCAACATGTATAGTGTGCTTATGTTCCTAAACTTGTTATTTTCACATAAGTATAAATTATGGGATTTTGGCCGATTTGTTGTTGTGAGGTGTATTGAAGTAATTTGATGGCATAATTATGATGTTGTGGTGATGGAGAAATGTAACGTATGAATTTGGTGTGTCATGATCTTGGTTCTCATGTATTGGTCAATGTATGGAATTTTGTGGGATTATTGGGATAATAAATTCATAAATGATATTTTGGTCAATGTTGGGCATGTTGTGGTATTATTGATATGACCATGCCGAAAATGGTATTGTAGCGAAAGACATGACATTTTTAATTCCAAACATGTGACTCATTGTTATATGTAAGGTAACTGGTGGTTAATGTTGGTTCCGTATGTACTTGTGTTGTAGAGTGAAACATAAGGACGGAGTGGGACTATTGTATACACTTAAGATTGTAGAATCGTATTGAGAATACAAGGTATGTAAGGTTACTCTGTCCGTATCTTTCTGTGGCAAATAGTATTCACATTGACATTACGTTTGTCCCATCCCGAAATGTGCTAAGGTATCCTATTTCCGGGTACCAATTATGGTTCATCACATGTTCTTTATACATTGATCAATTGTCATTCACATGTCTCATATGCATTGACTAATGTTCCAAAGATTCCATGGTTCCAATAAGGTTATGTTTCCAACAAAGTTATGTTCCAAAGTTCAAAGTGATGTTATGACTATCAAAGTATCAATCTCTTATAAGTAAAGAAAAGGAATGTGAAGTAAAGGACAAAGTAATGCACATATGTGGTTAATGATTGAGTACGGGTGGCAGCTCTAGAGGCATAAGCCTAGCTCGAGCCGATCCCGAGATTTTTGTATCAGGGGGCAGCCCTAGAGGCCTAAGCCTAGCTCAGGCTGAACCTGACAGGGGGCAACTCTAGAGGTAATAACCTAGCTCGAGCCAAACCTTCTATATTGATTCATGGGTGGCAGCTCTAGAAGCATAAGCCTAGCTCGATTCGATCCCAGGGTGGCAGCTTTAGAGGCATAAGCCTAGCTCGAGCCGATCCCAACATAACGATATGTTATGGAAAGACCCACTGATCAGTTGGGGCCCGTGTACAGTATAACACAGACAAAGATGATTCAGCACTAAAGTAAAGAAGCAAAGGAAGTAATGAACGCAATGGACGCAATGAATGCAATATACTTTTTTTTTTCAAATGCATTGGTTTATTTACATTGACTACTCACTTGTGTTTAACTCCAATGAAGTTTTTATGTTATCAACAGTTTCATTTGAGCCTTACATACTCAGTACATTCTTCGTACTGACCCCTCTTGGGGAATTTACCTTACTTGTTGCAGGCGCAGGTACTAGTAGGCCTCCACAGTAGGTTTCCAGTTGTTGCAGATCATTAGTGAGCTCCAGTTAGTTCGGGGCTTCTCCGAGTCACAGTTGTTCATATGTTTTGGTATTGTACATAATGTATAAAGCGGGGACTTGTCCCGACTTTTAGTTCGTTTTGGTCAATGCATCTGTTAGAGGCTTTTGTAGACGTACGTGGGTACATGAATGTAAGAGGGTACATGTCATTTTTGACTTGATGGCCTCAACGGCCAAGTTTCACATACGTATATATATCATGTTCCATGAATTCCATTGTTGGTATCTAAAGCCATTATGTGATTATGGGTTTCTTGTGGCATGCATACGATTGAATAGAGACAAAGCTTGGTTCTCTCGAGCCTTATCGGTTACGAGTGCCAATCACGCCTCGTTGGGATTCGGGGCGTGACAGGAAAAGTCTAGAAATACATGTGTGTTATAATGAATAAATTCTGATTTTTTGTGCCTTTTATAGGTCCTTGAAATCATCCTTAGCCATTTGGCTCAATAATTGATTAGTCAAAGCAAGAATGGGTCATTTGACCCATTGGGCCATGTCTTTTAATTCATTTTGGGCCTTCCTTTGAGCCCATTAACACATATCAACTTAGCCCACCAAATTCAATGTGTAATCCATCATATATCTCTTGTTTAAATAATTTCATAAGTTTCACGACAATATTCAACTCACGAGACTCATGTTCGTAGCCTCTATCTCAAAAGTAGAAATTCTAGCCACTCATAACTTAATTGAACAAAATGTGATAAAATAATTACGACGACGAATTAACCCCAACTTGGATGCTAAACTCACTCAAGAGTAGCCCTACTATGATGGAATAATGATTCCATAACCCAAGAGTCCTATTTATAGACTAACGGTCGAAGAGAATTTTTTGCCAAAACCAGCCTGGCACGCCGCCTGGTGAGCCTCCTTGCTGCCTGGGCCAGAAAAATTCTGGCCAAAAGAGGCCTGGCACGCCCTTGGGCGCGCCCCACCCTTAGTTTTTGAAATTTTTCGTTTCTTCGGCTTTTCTTTGCTGATTCGGTTAGATACTTCAAGTTCAACTCTTTAGCTTACCTCTTATTATTAAAACCCTTTGTTTGGAAGTCGTTCAAGCCTCACTTATCACTTCTAAAATGTTCCAAAAAGTCGCAAACTCCTCCTACAGGAGACTAATCACATTGACTAGTACAATATCAAATGTTCCATCCAAAACCAATGCAACACACATACTTAGCACTCTCGAAGCTAAGGATTATAACTACACCCTAGGCCACCAATCAATCAAGTTAGGGTCGGGAATGTATGGGGTGTTACATTCTCCCCCCCTTAGAAACATTCGTCCTCGAATGTTAATAACATAGTTCCAATTACAACAAATGTATCTCTGTATTAGCATATCTATACATATACAATTAATGCTTGTAGATACCCACTTGTTATTACTTCACTTTTGCACTTTGAACCTTTTCTTCTATTTGGAACAAGTACGGGTACTTTCTTCAGCTTTCCATGTGATCTTTTCTACTTGTTAATTTCTCCAAAATACCTTTACGGAAACTATTTCTTTATTTCTTAATCTCTTTACTTGTCGAACCAAAGTAGTAATAGGGATCTCTCATTGATGGAACTTCGTCAACGGGAGCAATACAAGATGAATCTCCCATGTATTTTCGAAACATCAAAACATGACACACTGGATGGACTAAGGAAAGTTCTTGGGGTAATTTCAATTCACATGCAACTTGCCCAAATCTTCTGCTAATTTCATATGGGCCTATATAACGTGGACTCAACTTTTCTTTCTTTCCACGCCCTGAATAATTAGAATAACGTGAATGATGTGCTTCTGTCATAATTCATTTCCTTAGCTTATCTATATTTAGTATACATAGTCTACCTGGATAGGAAAGTATTCCTCTCTTATGTAAGGTCAAGTACCTTTTGCCAAACTTCATAGAACATTCTTTTTCAATTGGAATAAAAGAGAATTTGTATATTGTTTCTTCTCTCGGCTACAAATGAAGATTTTGCCGCATTGTACACTGTAATTCTTTCATCTGGAGTTTCAAGAAGACAAAACCCCATACTGATTCATTGATATAGATTCCTTGACTATATCTTTATTTTCTATGAGCTGGCCATTAATACTTCCTACTGCTTTGCAGCGTAAGGTATCAGCTACCCCGTTTGCTTTTCTCGAATGATACAAACTACCAATGTCATAATCTTTTGATAGTTCAAGCCACCTTTGCTACCTCAGATTTAAGTCCTCCGGCTTAAAAATATATTACATTTTCTTATGACCAGTATATGACATGAATCCCTTACAAATAGTGACACCATATCTTTAAAGCAAATATCGCAGCTGCTAGTTCAGGGTCATGTATTGGGTAATTTTTTTTTCATGTGGACGCAACTGTCATGAGGCCTACGCTATTACCTTATCTTGCTACATCAATACACATTCGAGGCCAACCCCAAAAGCATTACAATACCCTGCATAACATTCTATGCCTTCGGGAAATACTTAAAACTGGTGTGGAAGTTAATTTATCTTTCAACTCTTGGAAACTTTTCTCACATGCGTCATTCTACTGGAACTTGATTGCCTTGTGTATAAGCTTTGTTAAGGGTGTAGGGATAGAAGAAAATCCTTTAACAATTTTCCTATAATAATCAACCAACCCAAGAAAATGATGGATCTCTGTAAGCATCGTAGGCCTTAGCCAATTGTTCACCATTTCTATCTTTCGCGGAACGACATGGATTGTAACCAAACTTCACATTTAGAAAATTCTATAACACTTGCTGCAATATGATTCGCATGGTCCTCTTGTGATTTTGAATACCATCACCAAACATGGTCACACACACATTTAAAAGGGTCTTGAACACCCTATTCATCAAATCCCTAACAACTGCTAGTGCATTGGTTGGCCCAAATTGCATAACTAGAAATTCATAGTATCATAGTAACCATAATGTGTTCAGAAAGCTGCCTCGGGTATATATGTTATTTTTATTATATTTTTTTTGACCCTTACTTGATGATAACTCGATCTCAAGTCAATCTTTGAGAAGCATTGGTTAAGTAAATCATCAATTCTAGGGAGGGGACATTTATTCTTGACTATTGCCTTATTCAGTTACCGATAATCGATACACATTCTCAATGTGCCATCTTCCTTTGTACAAACAACACTGGTGTACCCCCATGGGGACATACTAGGTCTTACTAGGTGACATATGTACACTTTGGACATTATTTCCCTACCTCAAGATAGGGAATAAATTTACCCTTCAATGCTCCAACACTCTCATTTCCATCTCAATAAACTAAACCAACGTAACATGATCGCATACATTCACTCTACCATTACGATATATTCTTTTTGGTTTTTAACTATAATAAATGCACCAACTAGCGTAGATACTTCACTTGGCTTAACTAGTAATTCTGGTGTTCTTTCAAACTTCACAGCAATCAATTAAATAACTTATGATAAGGTAGAACCCGGATTAATCAATGCATATATATTATGTGAAGAGACAAATATTATACCTGTAACCTCATCAGGAGAAACCTCCAAATTCTGTCGGTCGAATAGAGCATAGGTGCGATTCTGGGCTCCACTGGAACTAGCTGCCCCTCTAGTACCTCTCCCACTACCAGCAGGTTGTACACCAGACGATGATGCCACAATAGCTGATCCCGTTGGTCGCGCCATACTACCCGTGTCCCCTAGACACTCTCTCGTCAGATGCCCCGATATACCGCATCACAAGCATACATTTGGTCCATACCAGCATTCACCTGAATGAAACTTCCCGCAGTGCTGATACAGTTGTCGAGAAAATCTTACTGTCTGTGAACCTCGAACCACACTGCTCTGCCCCCCAAGGCTGCCTCTAGATCCTCGGTCTGTAGAGGAAAAAAATGATGGCCTAGACGGTCGAGGAGAACTCCGAGGCCTAGATCCTTCTTGGGACACTATGAACTGTCTCATTGGTTCAAATTCATGTACCCTCCTTCGTTACCTATGATTCTCCATCTTTTGTGCAAATGCCTGTATTCTGGCTATGTCCATATCTTTGTTCAAAGCAGCAATGGTACAGTCCCTTACCAAGTATGTCTCTAATCTATCTACATATCGATGGACTCTGTCTTCCATTGTGGCTACCACATTTGGAGCATATCGAGCCAAGGAGTTAAACTGCAGACTATATTCTCTAACACTCATATTTCCCTGACGGAGATTTAGAAATTGGTCTGCATGGGTTTGTCGGATCTCATATAGGAGGTAGTGATCAAGAAAGGCCATTTTGAATTCCTCCCAACTAGCTGGAGGTACATCAATACCCCTCGATCTTTTCCAGTCTTCATACCATAATATAGTTTCACCTTTCAATTTATAGGCCGCAAGTTCAACTGTTTCTATACCAGTCACATGCATAACCTCTAGATCCCTTTGAATTTGATCTACAAAGCCCTGTGGATCTACTTTTGGGTTTGACCCAGTGAATATAGAAGGGTCTAATTTCAGAAAATCCTGTGTTCTCCGACTAGCTACTCTAGCCTCACTGTCATTGCCTGTCATTGGACCAACTTGTCCTTGACTTTGTGTAACAACTATCTGTGTCAACATATGCACTGCATTTCTTAAATCCTGATCAGTCGCATTTGCAGGAGGTTCTGCTGGTACTTTTCTACCCCTCGGCTCTTCAGGAAACGGAAGAGTAGAAGTAGACCGCGATGAAATTTCAGTGTCATCCCCACCTTGACTAGATTGGTCAGGTGGTGATTTACTCATTCTTTCTCCGGCAGGCATATCTACCTGCTTACCTTTGCCTCTACCTCGTCTTGTGATCGACATTTTACTATAAACAAGAAAACTAATTCCATGGTCAGATAAAATTTTCACTTACAACAATGGCTCTATTGCACGATCTAGAAATGAAGAAATGAAACAACTCCTAGATGTCCCGTAGCCTTCTACTTATAAATGTGGCGCTCAACACATCCATAAGCAAGACTCTACTCAGACACAGCTTTGTAGACACCCTTAGAACAACCTGCTCTGATACCATTCGGGATGGACTGGCACCCGAAGCCGTTGAGGCTCGAGAGAACCAATCTTTACTCATGTACACTCATACATATGTCTCTGTGTGAATAGCATTCTTTCACATGTAACTTATAAAATACAAATGGCAGAAATCATGGCAACATATGTTATATATGTGAAACTTGGCCGTTAGGGCCATCAAGTCGAAATGGACATACATCTTTTACATTCATTTTCCCACATACGTCTACAAAGCCTTTAACCAATGCATGTATACAATCAACCTACAGTCGAGATAAGTCCCCACTTTATACAATATTTACAATACCAAAACCATGAACACATATGACTCGGAAAGCCCCGAACCAACTGGAGCTCACCAATGAACCGCGGATGACTCGTAGCCTACAGTGGAGGTCTACTAGCACCTGTGCTTGCAGTAAATAAGGTAAATCCCCCAAGGGGGTCAGTACGAAGAATGTACTGAGTATGTAAGGCTCATATGAAACTGCATCATACATAATAACAACAATGGAGTCAAATATAAGAGAATAGTCAATGTGGATAAACCATCATTTTATATGTGGAACCCTATACATTGCTTCTGTTACTGTCATTTTCGATCAATTATTCATGTCCTTATTATTCATATAATATCTTTCATATACACCTTCATTCAAGAGATTTGGCTTTATTCAAGAGATTCTTTCATTCAAGAGATTTCTTTCTTTGCTTTTACGCTCATCATCATTATTTTTAGTCATCCACCTTATTGGTGGGTTAATGTGGTCATCCACCTTATCGGTGGGTAGTCATCCACCTTATTAGTGAATAGTCATCCACCTTATTGGTGGGTAGTCATCCACTTTATTAGTGGGTAGTCATCCACTTTATTAGTGGGTAGATAATATCGTCATGCAGGTGTTCATTTCACCCCATGGATACACCCATAATATTGGGATGGTCATCATGAAGGTGTTTCCTTCACCCCATGGATATCATCATGAAGGTGTTTATTTCACCCCATGGATACAACTAATTGTACATTATTTCTTTCTTTCATTATTCTTTCTTGTAAGAGTGATATCTTGGTGATTGAAATGTTCTTGAAACTTGGAACACATACATACATTACTTCACCCCTTTAATTTCATGTGATTGATACTTTGGTCATGTGAGATTGATACATTTCCTTGTGAGAGAGAGATATGTTAATAGTCGCAACATTATTGGAACTTTGGAACACAACGTTATTGGATATGCTACTCAAGAATGAGTAGATTCTCCTTACATCATCACTTTTCTTAAGATAGTTCTTATAGTAATTACAACATTACGATAGCTTAGGAACTTCAGTCCATGGATAAGAGACATAAGAATGCCAATTGGTCAATGAATAGGAAACATGTGGATAACAATATATATATCAACCTAAATGAAACTACTATGACAATGTGAACAATATCTGCTGCAGAAGAATACGGAAAGAGTAACCTTACATACCTTATCTCCTCAATATGAATATACAATCCTATACGTGAACACAATAGTCCAGCTCCTTTCTTACGTTTCACTCTACAACACAATTATATAACGGAGCTTACATTAACAATCAACTACCTTACAAGTGAATAAGACAAATAATGAGTTACATGTTTACCTTATTACGTCATTTACCTCCTTACAATACCATTTGCGGCATGGTCATACCAATAATACCACAACATGCCCAACATTGACCAAAACATCACAACTCAATAGCATTTCACACCAAGTTCATCCTTTATGTTTCTTAATTAACACGACGTCACAATTACTCCATCAAGTCACCTCAATATACCACATAACAACATATCGACAACAATCCCACAATTCAGACTTATAGAAAAATAACAAGTTAAGGAACATAACCACACCATACATGTTGATATTTCATCCATACCATGCCCTTTCATCAAAACCTCAAGTCCTTTTTCAAGTTCAAAGCTCATGGATAACATATCTTTTACCAAAAAGCAAAAGTGCACTATTCAACACCTTTAGACATAGCCATCATTATCTACATATGCTCTCATGCATATAATATATTAAAACATAAAATTAAATACTTACCCAAGCTTGAGAGATGATGATCTTGCCCAAGAGATGACTTAGGGTTTGAAGTGAAGAGAAAATATCTCTTTTTGGTTTCTTGGAAAAGTCTAGAAATACATGTGTGTTATAATGAATAAATTCTGATTTTTGGTACCTTTTATAGGCCATTGAAGTCATCCTTAGCCATTTGGCTCAATAATTGATTAGTCAAAGCAAGAATGGGTCATTTGACCCATTGGGCCATGTCTTTTAATTCATTTTGAGCCTTTCTTTGAGCCCATTAACACATATCGACTGAGCCAACCAAATTCAATGTGTAATCCATCATATGTCTCTTGTTTAAATAATTCCATAAGTGTCACGACAATATTCAACTCATGAGACTCATGTTCGTAGCCTCCATCTCAAAAATAGAAATTCGAGCCACTCATAACTTAATTGAACAAAATGTGATAAATAATTATGACGACGAATTAACCCCAACTTGGATGCTAAACTCACTCAAGAGTAGCCCTACTATGATGGAATAATGATACCATAACCTAAGAGTCCTATTTATAGACTAATGGTCGAAGAAAATTTTTGGCCAAAACCAGCCTGGAACGCCGCCTGGTGCGCCTCCTTGCTGCCTGGGCCAGAAAAATTCTGGCCAAAAGCGGCCTGGCACGCCCTTGGGCGCGCCCCACCCTTAGTTTTTGAAATTTTTCATTTCTTCGGCTTTTCTTTGCGGATTCGGTTAGATACTTCAAGTTCAACTCTTTAGCTTACCTCTTAGAATTAAAACCCTTTGTTTGGAAGTCGTTCAAGCCTCACTTATCACTTCCAAAATGTTACAAAAAGTCGCAAACTCCTCCCACAGGAGACTAATCACATTGACTAGTACAATATCAAATGTTCCATCCAAAACCAATGCAACACACGTACTTAGCGCTCTCGAAGCTAAGGTTTATAACTACACCCTAGGCCACCAATCAATCAAGTTAGGGTCGGGAATGTACGGGGTGTTACAGGAATCATACTATTTTTGCTCCATCGCTCTCACTATGGCTCATCAAGTGAATGACGGGTCATTGATCCACTTGTCATTTGACCATTTTTTAGTAGATTTTACCCATTTACCTAGTTGACTTATTTACCTGAACATGTAACACAAATGTTAGTAAATCCAGCAAAAATCACTTAAGAACATATAATAACTTATTGTTAAAAGCAACAAATGTGTCGTCAAATACCGACATATCGACACCCCCAACTTAGAATTCTTGCTTGTCCTCAAAATACTAAAATAAGATTAATTCTACACAAACACTTAGGAATCCGACCATTAGGAAGTTTATAGTAGTTTTATTTAGAATTAACCAGCCAAGCATCCAAAACAAGTGCCCCTTCATGTTTTCAAAATACTGTGCATACTTTCAAGACTACACAAGCTAACTTTGTGGGATCAAAAACTAACATTATGTTATTAGCAAGACAATTCAGTACAAAACCAGTACCACATGAATCTCAACAAACAATCACTAAGTATCACCCTTTTCCCTCACACAAAAAAGGTCTCTCACACAAAAAAGGTCTCTCACACAAGATAATGATTCTCCTGAGACTATATTAACAAACTCCCACACTTTCAAAGAAATTCAGATGTTGTAAGGATAATATCATAGGCTTGCCTTTATATCTATGCTTATCGTCATTTTAAAAATAGGTTAGGATCATTATAGGGATTTTATAGGTTTGTAATGCAACTTTGGGATGGGTAACCCAATTACTAAACTTGGATTTAAGCTACTTAATAACTATGGAGGGATATAGAAAATTCTCCAAGTTATTCTACAATCTTAAGTTTGCCTAAATAGAGCTAATTAAAAAAAATATATTAAATGACCAAAACAATTTCAACATAAACTTGCTCCCCGAGGATTCATCTAGATTAATTACAAATAAATAATCAAATTAATTACAAGTAAATAAAGAAAATTTGAGATTTGGGCCCTTTTTGGCCCATTTTCATTGCAGTCCAAGTTTGGACTTTGGTCCATTTTCCTGCATGTATACTAGCGTTATATTGACTATATATTGGCCTCCTTTTCTCCATGTTTTGGCTGTATATGCTGTATACTAGCGTGCAAACCTGTATATTAGCTTTCAAAATCTGCATACTTGCTTCCCTTTCCTATCTTTCACTATATATCACTGGTATACTGCTGTATATTTGCTATATATCACTACAAATCAGCCATGTTTGGACTTAATGAAAGGCTTGGACTCGATAGATTATATGGGCTTCTTTAGCTCACTGGGAAATGCAGGGAACTGGGAGTCCAAATGGACTCGTCTCGGGAGAGTTCATGCTTAAAGAAAGAAGGTAAAAGATTAGTAAACAATCTCAAAAAATAGATAACTGTTTGTGCCAAATTTAACTTCATATATTCAACGACTTATTTCACCCCTACAACTTAACACTTAACATATTTTCAAGGTAAATCCCAGAAGCAGCCTTTTAATTCAAATAAACAATCAACAACTTCTTTAGAGGTCATGTAATCAGCTGATGCGTTTAAAAAATGAAGAAAGAGTTCTTGATATAGACCAATTGAAAGTCAATCAACCAGAGCACTAAGGAGCAAGTGAAACAAACCAGCACATGGAGTACTTGTAAGCTGATTCTATCACACCGTAATGAGGATAGATGCAGATTTTTGACTAAGCATATAAGTTGTATGGCTAAGGAATTTTGCTCAAATGGAGAGAATGAGTTCAACATATAAACCAATCAAATAATTCTTGAATATAGACAGGCATATCTTAAAGATTATGGCCAAAACAAGGGATTCACAATAATATTTAAAACCCAAAGGGGGAAACCATATAATATCTTGGGTCTTCTAACATTTTAGGTATCAAATAAAGGTCATGACTTTAACCATTGCTAAAAAATCTAAATATTTTTATCCAAAGAAATTCAAGAGTGGAATCTAACTCCACCAAGAAAATGCCCCAATCTGTCCAGGTACTTTATAAGGCATACAGGCTGGACTCATGGTCGAAACAGATTCACCACAGGAGAAAATCTATAAAATCAAGCTTTGATAGAGATGGATGAGTTAAAACATATTTTTACTAAAAGACAAGCTAACCTAAAATTTAAAAAAGAAACATTCGAGAAGCAGATTCTATAAAAATCAATGCAAAATCAACAATCTTCATGTCATCAAAACAAAAGAGAAACGAGAGGAGGGTCCTTAATGAGCTACAGGAAACTTAATCATACCTAGTACGTTTAAGGGAAGTATAAATAGTTAACAACATGAATTAGTATCTATCGGATGATTAAGGATATTTAAATAGGTTCATGAGTACAATGATGACCGATATCTGTATCTTTACCGCTAATAAGAACCCTAACAAATCAACCAACTATATCACGTACAGTGAACTCTAATGATTAACTCATTTAAATCAGAACAATCAAATCTAAAGGTAAGAAAAAAAATAGTAACCTAGACTAAAACACGTAGTGGGGAAAGGATATCATAAAAGTCAATCAGTGACAAACGATATAGACAAGATGATTATACCAATTAGAAAGCAAAAAGGACAAGGGGTATTACCTTCTTCGGGGCAGCAAACTGGACTATGAACTTCATCAGAATTCTTGCCACTACCCAAAAAACCAACTAGTTTCTTAGACGGAATCCAAAGCTCAAACCAGTTTTATATGGATTCTAGCGTAGAAATTTTAAATTCAGCAAAATCCTTTTCTCAATTGGGATTCTCAGCAAATTCATGCCTCTAACCTCTCTCCTTAATGTAGAAATAGTAGGGTATTTATAGGAACCAAATTGAGGCTTTGGGGATGAAAATTTTGAAATGGGGATTGGATTTTCAGGGGTAAACTAGGAATTTCTCAAAGGAATTTTTGAATTTGAGATGATGATAAGCTCGAATGAGCTGTATTCGGTATGAAATAGTACCATTCTTTCCTTGAATCTCAGAATTTTGAACGTTACAGAGCCACCAAGCCATGTTCTAGAAGCTACAAGGTACAGTATCCTCGTGATAGACCCACGCCCTTGGTAAGAATTTGAGAGGGAAAGGGGAGTGAGCGGGAAAAGGGAAAAAAGGGATCTTTTTCGGTTGAAGTTGTTGGTGTTGTGTTGCTGCTGATATTGTTTGTTGTCGAAGTTGTTGTTGATATTGTTTTATGATGTTGGGTAAAAGAGGAAGAAGGTTTATAATGGGGTGTGGGCCTGGTCAGCCAACGAGGAGTGGGCCTGGTCAGCCAACGAGGAGTGGGCTGGGTTGGTCATTTGGGTGTTAGAATAGTAAATTGGGTTGGTGTTGGGTAGATTTAAAGGGGAGGGATAGATTAGGTTATTAAACAAATGAAATTTGGCTATTTTTTAAATAACCAATAGACTAGGGTTTTAGTCAATTTCTTTAAATCTTAGCCAAATTGAAAGATTAATTGTCCAATTGCATTCCAATTGATTTCAATTATGGCCAAATTCAACAAATTGGCTAAAGTGAATCAAAGTTCGATACGAATTATAAACCAATTTAATCCTGAGTTTCTTGGTTTGATAAAAATCAAACAAATGCTTTCCAAATAAATTATTTTTAGAATAGATTATATTGAAATTAAATTTTATCCTATTTGAACCAATTTTCAAGACGAATTTTGATTAAAGGCCACTTTGATAAAATAGTTATTAAGTAACAAAATTTATACGATCTTGTATATATGAACACGGAGTGTATAATCATCACTCAAATAACAAAATTAAATCAGATACATATTTTGATTTTTTTTTTTATCCAGATAGAATAAATATTTTAATTTTATTCAAAATGGAAGCAACTCAGGATTAAATTTAGTCATGGAAGGCAAAAATTAGGTGTCTACAACTGGTCAAAGCAAAATCAGCTCATTCCACTTATTAGGAACCACGGTCATGCCTCCCTTTTTGGGTACACACTACACCAGACTCAGCCACTTGCGTTTGAAATAGGATACACTACACTACATCTATCCATTTAATAATCTCCCTCTTCATCACCTTTTTCCTTGGTGGGTTGAGCATGCATTGGTGTTCAATGCTTGGAATGCAATCCTCTTCCAACTAAACTTTGTGTGTGCATATTCTTGGAAGGATCCCAATAATGTCGGTAATGGTCCAACCAATTACATTTTGAAGCATTTTAATATTAACAGGAGTGCTCAACCTGCCATTCAACTAAGTTGGCTACCATGATGACCGATAATATATTATTTGATTTCAATGACACATAATGTAGGTGGTTCTTCAATTGAAGACTTAGCTCGTGGAGCTAGTCTACTCTTCAGATCCAACTATAGATTTTTTGGGTCATAATAATAAGACCCTATCCTAGCTAAAGCTTTCACTATATCATCATAATCCTTAATATCCTCACCATCAAAGTTCATCATAATTGCATCTAAAGTCTCTACTATAAATCTTTCATCACTATGTACTTCAAGCACCTTATCATTAACTATATCAATAACAGAGAACAGACTCATGTTTCTTGGCTACTTCATAGGCTTGAACATATTATAAACAACCTCTTTATTATTTAATCTGAACTTTAGCTCACTTCTTTCCATAGAAACTAGAGTTCTACCTGTTGCTAAGAAAGGCCATCCCAAGATTATGGGAACATTAAATCTACTTCACAGTTTAAGATCGCGAAGTCGATAGGGAAAATAAAATTCTCCACCTTCACTAGCACATCACATAATACCCCTACAGGTCTCTTAACAGAAATTTCAACCATCAATAATCATATTATCGGTTTGTGGGATCCTACTCCCAACTGCTTATAGATTGCTAGAGGCGTTAAATTAATGCTTGTACTAAGGTCACACATTGCATTGGCGAAATTAAAGGCTCCAATAATTCATTGAATGGTAAAAGCACCAAGGTCTTCCTTTTTCTAAACTAATAAATGCAAAGCAATAGCACTACAATGAAGTCAGTTGTCAGCTTGTTCAAAACTAACTGTCCTCCTCTTGGTAACAAAATCATTCATAGAGTCAAGTGCCTCCACTAGTGGAATAACCACATATATTTGTTATGGAAATGAATTTATGAAACTTGACATCTGCCATCTTCTTTTTCAACTGTTGAGGAAATGAAGGTGGGTGTAACAACCCTCATTGTGATTTTTAGATTTTTCTATGTTTTGATTATTTTGACCTTACTCGTAGTTACTTTATATTATTTATGAGTTGTGAGGATGGTTTACACAGTCCCCAAAGAGTTATATTTGACTTTGACTAAAATTTTGTGATTTGAGTATCGAATGGTGATTTTGTTAGTTCCATTAGCTCTAGAATAATGATTCTTAGTTAGTAGCGTGGTTGGTTTGGGATCCAAGTATTTATTATAAGTTTTGAGCATTTACACCAGAAATATTTTAAATTAGCCTAAAAGGGGTCTAGGGGGTAACTTGTTGATAAAGACCTCTTTTAGTAAATCCAATGGTTCCATTGAGTCCAGAATATTGAAATTATACTAGTATCATTATTGGATTACTTCTGTGGGATCCCAAATGAATCCCTATGGTCCGTTCAGAGGATTTTGGACTATTTCTCTTGGCTAGTTGTTGTCATTGGGTGCATATGATAATCCTTCTTTGCATTAGCAGGGCTCCCTTTGCATTCACGAAGAAGGAATTCTATTGGTCATCGCGAATTCGAGGTGGTGGACACGTTCATGAAGAGTATCGAGTAGCATTATGTTTGTTCATCGCATTCGTGACCGGGCCACTGTATTCAAAGTAGGTATGTGTCAGTAGCCTTCGCAAATGCGAGGGACCAACCATGTTCTCGATGAAGGAATTGTTTACTAGAATAGTATTTAAACCCTATTTTGCTATTTTCTCCATTATTGGACCTTGAAACCTCGGTTTTGGGTGATTTCAAGGGGGTTTTTATTCAAACTTTCTTGGGTAAGTTTCAAAACCTTAGTTCTATCATTAACCATTGATTTTATCTCAAAATAACTTCAAAACATGGATACAAAACATGAAATTTTGGGGTTTTATCCGATAAAGTAAGAAAAATGATTTTCTTCGATTTCAAGCTCAATTTCAACTTTTTTTCAATAAGTTTTCATATTTAGAACCCTTAAAGTATGAGAAACTTGATTCTTTAATAAAATTTTGGTTTTACCTCTTCTTATTTTGAGGTTGATTTTCAAAATATATTTTTGGACCCAAAATGAACGTAGCTAATATGGGTAACATTAGATTCCTCTTGATGTGTAGATTATATTTTTGATAGATTGAGTTTTTAATGAGACCACACAAAAAGGAAAATCTCCTTATTTAAGGGTCCAAGCTCATGTTTTACCTTTCAAGGTAGGTTTTGGCGTAACTTTCTTCAGACCAGGCTGGGTAGTTAACTATTCATATAAAGTATGTTGTGGTTTAGGGATTTTATCATGAGATTCATCTTTTGAAAACATTATTTTATCATGTTGCCCGTGTGAGGGCTTATACGATTATGATTATTGACATCAGAGATTATTACCATTGAGATGCATGTGCGGGGGCCGGTATTGGTCCTTTTTGAGCATTATTTGTACTTTATTATCATTGTGACGCTTGAGTGGGGGCTTGTATTGATATTGTTTATGTATTACATGACTCTCTACTACTATGTTGCCATGCGATGCCTCATATCATGATCTATTAAGATTTGAGGAGATTCAACTCACTTATACTATGATTGAGTTGATTTATTATATTATGTTGATTTGGTCATTAACATTTATCCTTATTTCATTCATCCATATTCATGTAACTTGTAGCATTGAGAATCACTAATTTTGAAAGAAGATAAAACACTTTATATGATGCCCTGACCGAGGGATGTGCCGGTAAGGTTGATTGAAGAGATTGTAATAGTATATGGATTGTGAACCCCCATGGGTCCTATCCAGGAAGCTTATACTTGGATGGTGTATACGAGGTGACATTAAGACATTCCATTATTATCATATCATTACCTTGCATCATTTGCACTTCTCTTATGTGTTTGAGGTTGTTTTGGAGTATTGGTGAGCTCCTTGTTTGAGGCATGTTCCTGACTTCATCATATCTTTATCTTGTCTTTATTTTACATTTCAGAGATAGAGTTGTGTATTTTAATAGTCTATGTCATTTTATTAGTGCTCTTTACTCATGACACTACATTTTAGGATTTGTGTTGTATTTATTTTCATATCATTGGCCTGACTTTACTTTAAAGTCTTGTATTTGGGTGTTATTTATTTTCTCTTCATATCTCTTATCTCTTGTGGAGTTTGACTTACCTACTAAGGTTGGGTTAGAGTAGGTGCTATTATGAACTCAGATTCTATGTCATGACAAATTGGTATCATAACACTCGCTGTTGGAGTCCTAGTCAAGGGGTGAGGCAGGGGTCGGGACCGAGACATAGAAGAGGTCATACACGAGGAGTAGCTCTGTCTAGAGGATGAGCTAGCACGACCTCTCTCAAGCCTGAAATTGATCAGGATGAGGCATCTTATAAGCCAAAGGATATGGGACCCACCCAGGCCCCTCAGGGTTTCATTGTTACTCTAGCATTACATGATCTGCTGATTAATCCTTTGGACCATTTTAATGGAATTCCCCAGGTAGGTATTCTACTAGGTACACTAGATGGTACCTACTCATAGTTTTCAGACTCCCTAGCCATAGCTTGCTATGATGTGGCCCCACATATTAAGGCATTACCTGCTAGACTTATTCTTCCACCTGTGGCTATTGGTCCAGTCATGTCTGCTGATGAGAAGAAGAGATTCGAGAGATTTATAAGATTGTTCATTCCCATGTTTTGTGGTGCTATTGGTGAGGATGCTTGTGAGTTTTTGATTTATGTTAGGAGAGGTTGCATAACCTCGATTCTCATGAGTCCCATGGTGTTAACTACACTACTTCCTAGTGAACTAATGGTGCTAAACAGTGGTAGAGATCTTTTGTCAGTTGTAGATTTGCGCCCAAGGACACACGCAAGTTTACATGGCCAAACAAGTAGTAAAGTGACTCTTGCGAGCCGGTTATTGATCCCACAGGGAGTTGGTGTTTAGCAGATGATCCAATTCTAGTATTACTATTCAAGTTAAGCAAATGCAATTTGTAACCCAAGAGGAATCTGAGTTTCGTTTTCTTATAACAACAATATGAAACTTGAATTGTGAACAATATATGGAGAATTCCAGGGTTGAGGCATTTACTTCACATTCATATATAACTATGGTTTCTAGCCGGCATTGGTGTTTATCATTATTATTGATTTACGAGGTTGATAATATAACTCAGGGATGGTCACCCTCTAAGTCATCTACCCAAATCAGTCTCAAAACTACATCATTGAGCGGGGATGTGAGTCTCTAATTCAAATGCAGTAAGTTATCTTCTCGTTTCCTTAACCATGTGGGGCTTTTAGGTATATCTCTATCCTAACCGCAAATCATCCTTTAATAAATTATATTAAACCAATCAAAGAAATGATCCACACTACCTACATTATTTATTCCATACCTCAACTCCTATGGTCAATTCATTTTGGACTTAGATTTATCCTAAAGTTCATGACACTTTATAATAGTAAAATAAGAAAGCAAGAATAATCAATTACTTGATAAACATATTAACCAACAATCAAACCATAATAAAAACAATCATTTTGTAGCTTCAACCCTAGAAAGAGGGTGTTTATCCACTCATATTCATACAAAGAATCTCCATAGATGAGTTCATCAATTAAAATTACAAGAAAGAAAAGTTAAAGAAGAAAGAACCCTAGTTTGAGCTCCTTGATGTCTGCTTCTCTTATCCAATTCGTGTAGCCTCCAAGAATGTGTGTAAATTTTGATAATTACTCCTTTTATAGTCCAAAATTTCGTCCATAAGAAGCCCCACACGAAATTATACACATTGATCCCTTTGCCTTCACTTAAAATAGGTAGAAAACCAAATCCTTGTCGATTTAGGAGTGTGTGTCTGTTGATTTCTTGTTGTGTACTGGTACCACGTTTTACACCTCATTTTCAGTGTTTTAATATATTTATATAGTCCCCAAGTGGTCCAAACATAGTCCCATAAGGATTAGGAACAGTCCCACACGTTTCCAACTCAAACTACGACTTTAAGACCGACTTTGCTAGCTTCTAGGTAGCTCTGCGGCGCGGAGCTTGTTGGATGGGCTAGGGGGTGCAGTGATGAGCTCATAGCAGAGATAATACAGTAGATAAATCCACCTTCTGGGGCTGCGCATGGCTGCGCAGTGCGGAGGTAGCAACAACTGGGCACAATTTCTCCCAGTTTTATCTCTTATTGCTTGTCGAACTTGCTTCTTGTTCCATCATCCCTTGTAGTTCATTTGCATCTTCAAATGTCATACAATTCACCTACATTAAGCTCCTGCACATTTTCATAACAAACATAAGCCCATACAACACAATAGAGCTCATCAAAGTACACTAGAACAAGCATAGCTCAAGCTAGCGACACTAGTTTTCTCTTCTAAGTTCTATTTGCTCATTTTGACTCTTGACTTGTTTCAAATGCCCCTCAAACACTCTAAACATGTAACTTAGAACAAAAATACTCAAATATACACTTTACACCTTAATAATAATATCTATTTGTCCTCAAAACTAAGCTAAACGCTCATAGATAATGACACTTAGGAGTATAAATACGCCTAAGATCACCACCCCACACTTAAAGCCTTGTTCGTCCTCGAACAACTCTTTACATTAATAACAATCAAGGAAAACTCTAACTTCATTACTTGAAATGAGATACCCAAGCTAGAACTACAATTACTACATGAATAACAATTTCAACATTAAGCATATCATATTACACTTGAACCACATGAATACTAATTCAAGACTTCCTAACCTCAAGAATTGACTCCACCAAGTTAGAAAACTCATGCAAATTACTCAACAAAGAGATCATATAAGTCACCTATCTATCATCAAACATGCTCCCTCACCACAAGAGAGTCACCCATATTCACTCACACATATGCAAGTTATCATAAAAATGGGTGTAAGAATCAAATTCCGCTCCCTCTCACAAAGAATTCACATGTGACATAAGACGAACCATAAGCATTCCCTTAGTGTAGTACTCCACTAATATTAGAATGTCATAGCTCAAGATCAAGTAGGATTTTAAGGGTTGTAATATAGGCTAAGGAAGTGTAGGAACAATTTGGTCAAGAATAGTGACTAACTTTCCCAAGCGTTTTAATACACTACACTTTACATCGAACTCATCTCCAATCAACCTATTTTTCCCCACTTTTATCTTCACAACTCTCTTGTGTTCTGCCCCATCTCTTAAAGCTAGATTAAGAATCTTTTGTAGAGAGTTTTTGACTTTCTTTTTCAAAACTCTTTAACTGTTTCTATTTTACTCTCTATCACCAACACATAAGATTTATCAACACCAAAAGTTATTTCCTTGGGGAATTTCTCACTTCTTTCATTCTTTAATTTTATATTCCCTAACATCTTAAATTTTCAACTAAAGCGCCTAGGATCTTTGGATCAAATTACGGTCAATTAAAAGAAAAAGAATAAGCTACATATAAGGCTACCAAAGAATAGGCTAACAGCTCAACGGGGCTAGCTACGATCATGCAAAAAGGGTAGATAAAGTGGGTATAAAACAAGGTTGTCAAAGAAATGCCAATATCATCTCCCAAACTCAAAACTCTTTATTTCGCTTTGCACACACACACCAAGAAAGTTCTAGACATCAATATTCACACATGGAATATAAAAAAATCCTCACACACATGGTACATGTTCAAATCAAGAAGGATCTTTGTAGACTCTCACTCAAGCACATGCAAGAATTCACAATTAAGCCAACATCACACAAGAGTAAAATAAATGAGCTTAGGAGTCTCAAAAATAGTCTCTCAATTCAATACACATGCTTCCAAATTCAAAACCAAACTTACATCATGTAATCATGTATAGCAACTAGCAAGAACATCTCTATTTATTCCTAATGACAAAAGGCTTAAAATTACTCCTAAAAATCAAAAAAGGATACTGGGTTCAAAGGTATCCCCCTCCGAAAAGAACCGAAAAGAAAAATTGAGAAGTGGGTGAAATGTGCTTCTAATAAACAAAAACAAAAACTAAAAATGACCAAAGATAAAATCTTTTTGTAATTTTCTAAATTTAGTCCAAACTTGAAAATAAATAAATAAAAAATAAAATCCTATAGCGCACTTCACCCTTAAAAATAAAATAAAAAATCTTATAGCGCACTTCACCCTACACAAATCGGGAGATTCCCCACCCCACACTTAAAATCATACTTTGCCCCTAAAGTACAACTTAAAGAAAAAAGAAAGAGAAATACTCAGAAATACTCCCTGAGGCCTCTAGGCCTAGCTAGTAGCATCATATCTATTAAGGAGGTCTGTGGGATCCCACATTTTATTTTTTCCATGCTTATTAGCTAAGAATTCTGGTACTCAGACTTCCCTTCAACCTATCAACTTAAAACAAAAACAAAAATAAAGGAGATATTAACGAAAAAACTGAAAAGTAAAAATAACTACCTTAAATTGGGTTGCCTCCCAAGCAACGCCTGATTGATTGTTGCGACACGACTCACATCACAAATCTCATACACATTCTTTCATTCTCTTTCTCCTACTTGGAGCCCATCGTTTCCTTCTCTTCTGGCCTGTTAAGTGCTCACGATCAAGGTTTGCAACTTTTCTTACACCTACTTTTTTAGGATTCCATTCATGTTTTGCAAGTTCATGCTTATTTGTCAACTTGGGCAACTCCATGAGAGAGTCCGAAAGGGTAATTGGTAGTGTGCACACTTCCACCCCACACTCATCCACTTCCATCGCTGTGATCATGCATAGATCTCTATAGTGTGAGGGTGTGTTGAGTGCTTTGTACACCCTAAAGACCACCTCTTCATCATTCAGTCTCATCTTAAGTGTACCCTCTCTCACATCAATCAATGCTCCACCAGTATCCAAGAATGGACGTCTCAGTATGAATGGTACCTTATCATATGCATCATATTCAAGTACAATAAAGTCATTAGGAATAATAAATTTACCAACCTTAATGAGAACATTCTTAAAAATTCCTTCGGGGACCACTCTAGTTATATCCGACATTTGTAGCAAAATTGAGGAGGGCCTTGGCTTTCCCAAACCAAGAGTATTGAACACTGAAAGAGGCATAAAGTTGATGCTTGCCCCCAAATCGCTCAAAGCTTGGACAACATCAGTTTGACCAATTTCTATGGGGAGCGTGAAACTCTCAAGGTCCTTACGCTTTTCGGGCATCTTGCTCATGACCATAGAACTGCACTCTTCAGTAAGTGCTACAGTTTCAATATCACCAAGCTTCCTTTGTTATCACCATGTCCTTTAAGTACTTAGCATTCCCTACAAAATATCTACAAGAGGAATGTTAATGTGAAGTTCTCTGAATGTGTCAAAGAACTTCTTGAAACAAGAATCTTCTTTTGATTTCTTAAGCTTTTGATGGAAAGGTGGTGGTGGTCTATTTTGAGATTGCTCAGCCGGCTTTTCATCAGGGTACTCAGACTTCCCCTTTTTCTCAACTTCTTTAGACTCAACTTGAATTTTTGTCTGCTCAGGTGTGATCAATTTTGCTTGCACCTCATAATTTTTCTTTGGAGGTGCATCAAACAAATTTCTACCACTCCTCAAATTAATTGCCATAACCTATTTTAGATTTTCTGTATCACTAGGTGAACCCCCTTGAGGACTTGAGTTTTGTGCCTAAGTTAACCGGCCCATCTATATCTCTAGATTCTTCTGAGCTAGTTTCTGATTTTTGATTTCCACAGCCATTTGTTCTTGACTTTCCAAAATCTTGTTCAAAGTCTCTTCTATACTATTGGACTGAGTGTTAGTATGCATACCTTGCTGCTGCTGAAACTGTTGATGTTGGAACTGATTATTTCCCCAAGCTGAATTGGGTTGAGTTTACCAAGTTCAATTGTAGGTGTTACCATAAGCAATATCATCTCTCTGACCATTGCCTACAAAATTGACTGACTCCAAATTAGCACCGCAAAGGTCAACATAATGATCACTTCCTCCGTAGACTTGACACCAAATCTGAGCTTGTTGAACCTACTGCACTGATTGCATAACATTGGATGAAGCTTGGCCCTGAGCCATACTCAATATATGCAACTCAATCATTATCTGATTTTGCACGCTAGCCACGTGTATAGTCAATGCTGTGATGGCATTGCTTTATGATTTACTTGAAACATGCTTCACTGCAGCTCTGCAAGCATTACTATACCAATTTGGGTTACTCTGCGCAAGTCTTTCCAACAAAGTGTAAAGGTCATCATAAGACTTCTCTAAAGCTTGACAACCTGCAGCTAAATGCAATAAAATTTTAGTATTTGGGTCAAGACTTTCAACAAATATGTGAGCTAACACTTTATTAGACTGCTTATGATGAGGGCAATCTCTGAGAAGACCCTTGAATCGCTCTTAAGTCTGGTACAAATTTTCTTCGTGCTTCTGAGTGAAACCCACTATTTCACTTCTCCAATTTGCAGTCTTACCAGATGGGAAGAATTGTATGAGGAACTTTCTTGCAAGATCGTTCCATTAGGTGATAGAATTTGCAAGCTCTCCATTTAACCACTTCTTTTCTTTTCTCAAAAGTGAGAATAGGAAATGTGTAAGCCTCACATAATAAGTGGAGACCCCTGCAGGAATAAACGTGTCACTGATCTCTATGAAATTCTGAAGATGGACCTATGGGTCCTCATAATACTGACCAGTGAACTGTCCACTCGAGTACAACAATTGCACCGTATTTTGATTTAGCTCAAATCTACCTCCACGTTCTGATTTGTGGATGAAAGAGGTAACATTAGTTAAGAGAGGGATTGCCACGTCGCGCACTGTCCTTGGTGCTTCCATGACTTCAATAACAACCTTGACATGTTGATCTGGCTCAGCCTGCAAGATGAGTAGCTAAGACCAAGTTGTTAGCACTTATCAAACACAATAGTAAACCTAAAAATTTGAACGTTGCTAATTTTTCAAGTCCCCGGCAATGGCGCCAAAAACTTATTGCGCCCACGCGCACACCCAATTGTACATGACCAAACAAGTAGTATAGTGACTCTTGCGAACCGGTTATCAATCCCATAGGGACTTGGTGTTTGGCAGACGATCCAATTGTAGTATTACTATTTAAGTTAAACAGATGCTATTTGTAACCCAAAAGGAATCTGAGTTTTGTTTTCTTATGAACTAAATAATATAAATATCAACAATATGAAACTTGGATTGTGAACAATATATGGAGAACTCTAGGGCTGAGGCATTTATTTCATATTCATGAATAACTATGGTTTCTACCCGGCGTTGGTTTTTATCATGATTATTGATTTACCAGGTTGATTATATAACTTGGGGATGGTCACCCTCTACTTCATGTACATAAATTAGTCTCACAACTACATCATTCAGCAGGGATGCGAGTCTTTAATTCGAATGCAATAAGTTATCTTCCCGTTTCATTAACCAAGTGGAGCATTTAGGTGTATCTCTATCCTAACCGCAAATCATCCTATAACAAATTATAGTAAACCAATTAAAGAAATGATCCAAACTTCCTATATTATTCATTCCATCCCTCAACTACTATGGTCAATTTGTTTTGGACTTAGATTTATCCTAAAGTTCATGACGCTTTAGAGTCGTAAAATAAGAATGCAAGAATAATCAATTTCTTGATAAACACATTAACCAACAATAAAACCATAATAAAAACAATCATGTTTTAGCCTCAAGCCTAGAAATAGGGTGTTTAGCCACTCATATTCATACAAAGAATCTCCATAGATGAGTTCATCAATTAAAATTACAAGAAAGATGTAACACCCCGTACCTTCCCAACCCTACTTGACGACGTTGAACAATGTATACTTGAGTGTCGAGAGCCACACGAATGTATTTTGTAATGTTATTGACAAGAAAATTGAAATTTGGCCTCGTACATGTGATTAGCCCTTCGTAGGAGGTGTTTTGTGATTTTCATGGAGCATTTGTGGGGTCCAAAATGAGGCTAAGAGAACCTTTAAACAAAGGATATTAAGGTTAAGAAGTAAGTTAAAGAATAGGATTTGAAGTATCTAACCAAACCCGCGAAGAAAAGTCGAAAACTGAAATTTTCAAAAAATTTAAGGGAAGGGAGCGTTGGGTAGCGTGCCACGCCGCTCTGGACTAAAATTTTTAGTCCAGAGGCAGTGGGTTGGCGCGCCCAGGGGCGTGCCACCTTGGGTTTTCCACTTTTTCAGAGTTGGAATTTTTCTTAAGTCCCAAGGGTATTCGGGGGCGTACCGAGCCGATTTTTGCCACGTTTCTTCTACAACCATGCTTATATACAAGAAATAAATTACATATTATATTGGTATGATAAATTTACTCGAGAACGAAATTGGGGTCAAAATGACGATTTTACCCTTTTGGGCAAAATAGGCCATACGTGGCTAGAATCACTTGGTTTTTGTATTGAGGCTACGGATATGAATAGCATGAGTGGGAATATTATTGTAATACATATAATACAACTTAAACATGAGAAATTATTGATTTTATCGGGTTAAGTGAATTGGGCCCCAAAATAAAAAGAATGCATGGCCCAAAAATGGGTCAAAAGACCCATTCTTGCTTGGACCTTCTAGAACCTATCATTAAATGATAAAGAGTGGCTAAGGATGGAATTGGGGGCCTATATAAAGGGCAATAAAGTTGATTTTTATTGCTTCAAAGTCTCATGCCTTTTAGTTATTTTCTCAAGCATTTTCTCTAGTTCCAAAACCCTAAAGCCAATATTTCCTTTGGACTCTTTGGTGAAGATCATCCTATTCCAAGCCTTGGTAAGTATTTATTCTCATGGATTAATATATTATATGCATGAAATAGTATGTAAATCATGTTGGTTGTGCTTGGAAATGTTGGACATGGTCCTTTGTGCTTTTGTATAAGATTTGTGATCCATGGGATTTGAACTTGAATTAGGACTTGTGCCTTTGATGAAAGATCATGGTATGGATAAAATATGAACGTATATGGTGTTATTTTTGTTGTTAAACTTGTTCTTGTCTATAAGTGTAAATTGTGGGATTTTGGCCGATATGTGCTATGAAGTGTATTAAGGTGAATTGCTGGATTATTTGTGATGTGATGTGGATAAGAAAGTGTAAAGGAGGAGTGTTGTGGTGAAATGCAATGATTATTATGTATTGGTCAATGTTGGTAATATTGGAGGATTTTTGTAATAATGATGCTATCAATGGTTTTGTCAAGGGGAAATGACATGTTTCAAAGCAAACATGTTCCCCATTGATGTTATATGCATTTGTGAAGTAGTTGTTGTTAATGTGAATTCCGTTATGTATTTGTGTTGTAGAGTGACACATAAAGAAGGAGTGGGACTATTTTATGCACATCTAGGATTGTATATCCGTATTGAGAGTACAAGTTATGTAAGGTTACTCTGTCCGTATCTTTTTGCGGCAAATAGTATCCACATTGCTATTTTACTAGTCCTATCCCAAAATGTGCTAAGGTATCCTATATCCGTTTATCAATAGTCATTGTCATATCTTTCCTACTCATGGATCATTTGTGAGTCTCATGTCTCATTTTCATGGTTAATGTTCCAAAAGCTCAAACAAGGTTATGGTCCAATGTTCCAATAGTGGTTATGCTCATGTATCTTGTTATGAATGATTGTCCAATGGTTCCAATGGTGTCATGTTTCCAATAATGTTTATTCACATGTTTTCTATTTTGATTATGGTTCCAAGTTTCCAAACATGCTATGTCACATGAATATGTCAATCTCTCACAAGTGAATGTACCAATCTCATATGTCTCTCACTCATTGGCTAATGATCCAAAGTTTCAAGTGATGTTATGACTATCAAAATACCAATCTTAAAGTAAAGAACAAAGTAATGCAAATGTGGTCAATGATCAAGTACGGGTGGCAAGTCTAGGGGCATAAGCCTAGCTGGACTCGATCCCGATGTGTTGATTTAGGGGTGGCAAGTCTAGGGGTATAAGCCTAGCTCGACTCGATCCCGATGTGTTGATTTATAGGTGGCAAGTCTAGGGGCATAAGCCTAGCTCGACTCGATCCCGATGTATGATTTATGGGTGGCAGGTCTAGGGGCATAAGCCTAGCTCGACCCGATCCCTGGGTGGCAGGTATAGGGGCACAAGCCTAGCTCGACCCGATCCCAACATAACGATATATTATGTAAAGACCCACTGATCAGTAGGGGCCCGGGTACATTATGACATATGTAATGACATTGAAGTAAAGAAGCATGAAAGCGATGAAATCAATGAAAGTAATACACATGGTTTCCAAAGTGCAAAATGGTTACTTCTTCATTTGATTATGCATATGCATTTGAGTTCCATTGATTTCATTGAACTATTCATGTGTTGTACAATTTTATTTGAGCCTTACATATTCAGTACATTCTTCGTACTGAACCCTTTTTGGGGAACTTACCTTACATGTTGCAGGTGCAGGCACTAGTAGACCTCCACCGTAGGATGACAGTAATTGCAGATCATTGGTGAGCTCCAGTTAGTTCGGGGCTTCTCCGAGTCACAGTTGTTCAAATGTTTTGATAGTATACATAGTGTATAAAGCGGGGACTTATCCCGACTTTCAGTTAGTTTTGGTCAATGCATCTGTTAGAGGCTTTTGTAGACGTATGTGGGTATAAAAATGTACGATGGTATATGACATTTTGACTTGATGGCCTCAACGTCCGAGTTTCTCATATGTATATACGTCACATGATCTCTGATTTTTGATTTTAGCATTTCCTGTTCCTATGGGATAGTAGTGTTTCCTAAGACATGTATATGAAGGAATAAAAGAAAAGCTTGGTTTTCTCGGGCCTTATCGGCTTCGGGTGCCAATCACGCCTCATTGGGATTCGGGGTGTGACAAAAGTGGTATCAGAGCGGGTCGTTCCAAGGGTGTCTACAAAGCCGTCTCTGAGTAGAGTCTTGCTTTTGGATGTGTTGCGAGCCACATTGATAAGCAGGAGGCTACGGGACATTTAGGATTTGTTTCTTTTCTTCACTTCTAGATCGTACAGTAGAGCCAAAGTTGTAGGTGGACACATATGTACGTATTGACATTGGTTTTCTTTTGTATAGTCAACTGTTGAGTCTCAGACAAGATAAAGACAAAGGTGAGCAGGTTGATATGCCTGCCGAAGTAGAAATGAGTAAATCACCACTTGACCAAGTGAGTCAAGGTAGAGCTGATATGGAAATTTTTATACGGGTCTCTCGTAGCCAAAAGATAGAGGAGTACCTGCAGACCCATCTATAAATGTCACTGAACAGGATTTACGAAATGTAGTGCATATGTTGCCTCAGATATTTGTTGTACAATGTCACAGGCGAGATGGCCTGATGACGAGTAATGATGGTGTGGCTAGGGTCGCTAGTCGTCAAACACAGGATTTTTAGAAATCATACCCTCCCACGTTCATCGGGTCGAATTTGAATGAAGACCCATAGGACATTATGAACTAAGTTAAAAAAGGTTTTAGATGTTATGCATATGACTGATCTCCTGATGTATTTTCAGATAGTTGGGAGGAATGTAAAATGGCATTCTGTGACTGTACCTCCCAAATGAGGTCAGAAAAGCTTATGTGGACCAATTGTAAAAAAAAAAAAAAAAATTTTGCCAAAGGACTATAAGTGTCAGGAAGTGCAGTTTTTAGTGTCATAATTTGACTAGATATGCTCCAAACGTGATAACTGTTATGACCGATAGAGTGCATCAGTATAGAGACAGATGGATTGTACAATGGATATAGGCATTTTGCACACAATAATGAAAGACCAGAGGCAACAGAAAAGGACACAACTATTTGATAAAGGGTCGTTAAATATGGCTAGATCTATGGGGACAGTTCATGGCGTCCCAAGGAGAATTGAGGTCTTGGATGATTAGCAGACTGCCTAAATGATTATTTCTTTAATCTATAGTAAATGTTCTACCTCAATGCCAAGGGTTTAGAGACAGTCGGTTTGGCAAAAGGATCAAGCATAAGAACGAAGACGGTAGAGACCAAATGTCGGTTGGGGCCAAATATTGTTATTGGTGTGATATGTCGGGTCACAAAATGAGGCTTCTCCTGGTGAATATACATGTACCGTACACGTATTGATTGACCCATAGAGCATATGGTATTTTGTTAATTGCTGAAAAGTTAAAAGAATACCAAAATGACCAGTTATGTCACAGGAAGCCTACACATCAGTTGGTGAACCTATTGTAAGTAAAAGAGTATATCATAAGTGCATAGTCATTAATTGTGGTCATGAGATACTGGTTGATCTTATTGAGTTATAAAGGGGTTATGCCATAGTAGATGGCCGAACTAAGAAGTTATATTGTCATTATCCGCAAAGGAATATTTTGAATGGCCAGGAAAATGTATTCCCCATCTTACGGCAAAGAAAAGGATACTTTAAGGGATACATATGTCACTTAGTAAGAGTGAACAATATTAATGCGAAGCCCCCACCTCTTTAATTAGTCCGGGTGGTAAATGAATTCCCAGATGTATGAGTTGGTATGAATGTGACGTCAGGTACTCGGCCTATTTTTATTTTCATCATATAGCATGGCCTCTTCATATAACATGGCATGGTCGAGTTACGAGAATGACAGGAGAAAGTAAAAGACGTGTTGAATAAGGGATTCATAAGGCCTAGTACTACCCCTTGGGGTGCATCAGTGTCACTCAAAAAAAAAAATACAAGGCCTATTGAGAATGTGTGTTTACTATTGGCAACTGGATAAGAATAGTTTCCCCCCAGAGTTGACGATTTGTTTGATCAGTTATGGGATAAATGATAATGAATGATGATGAAATAAAAAGGAAAATATATATGAACGATGATGATATACCCAAGGCAGCATTACAAACATGGTATGCTTATAAGTCTTAGTATGTCAATTGGGCTAGAGAATGCACCTGTAGTTTTATAGATTAATGAACAGGGCGTTCAGGACACTTGTAAATGTGTGTGTGACCATATTCGGTGATGGTATTAAAAAAAAAATCACAAGAGGACTATGCATTGTATAGGATGAAGAGATGAAAGTTGTCACACAAAAGATAGAAATGGTGAACAATGGGCTAAGGCCTACGATTTCTTGGCTTGATTGATCATTATATGAGAATTGTGGAAGGATCTTCTTCTATCCCTACACCCTTAACAAAACTTATACACAAGGCAATCAAGTTCCAGTAAAATGATGCATGTGAGAAAAGTTTTCAAGAGTTGAAAGATAAAGTAACTTCCACATCCATTGTAAGTGCCTTCTGAAGGCATAAGAATGTATGGTAATGCTTCCGAGGTTGGCCTCGAATGTATATTGATGTAGCATGATAAGGTAATAGCATATGCGTTACGACAGTTGCGGCCACATGAGAAGATAAATTATTACTAAACACGTGACCTTGAAGTAGCAGCAGTGATATTTGCTTTAACGTTATGGTGTCACTATTTGTAAGGGATTCATGTTGATATATATATTCTGGATGTGAGACAATGTAATAGATTGTTAAGCCGAAAGACTTAATCTGAGGTAGCGAAGGTGGCTTGAAATCTTAAAAGGTGAGGACATTGGTATCCTATATCATTTGGGAAAAGCAAATGGGGTAGTTGATACATTAAGCTGCAAGGCAGTAGGAAGTATGAATGGCCAGCTCACAGAAAAGAAAGATATAGTCAAGAAATCTATATCAATGAAGCAATGTGGGGTTTTGTTCTCTTGAAACCCCAGGTGAAAGAATGATAGTGTAAAAGGCGGCAAAATCTTTCTGGGTAGCCGAGGGGAGAAACAGTATGTAAAGACTATCTTATTCCAACTGGAAAAGAATGTACAATAATTTTTTTTTTTTCGACAAAGGTACTTAAGCTATCACAAGGGGGAAGTACTTTAGCACCAATGTAGATTGTGTGTACCGGGTATAGATGAGTTAAGACACGGGAATGTGATAGAAAAACATCGTTCACGGTAGTTTGTTTGTTCGAAAACAACCAAAATACACCATGGTGTAGCAGAGATGTGTTGGTAACAATATATGAGAAGCACATTGTAGAACTTGTAGTTCAATGTCCAAGCGGTCACTGACGACCAGTATGGCATTAGAAGTCTGTATGTTTTATGCAATATATTACCCTCCCAGTTGGGAAGTGGAACATGAATAACATGGAATTAATTAAAGGGTTGTCTCGTACATTGTGAAGGTTGATTCCATATAAGTAATCATGAACTGGTTTACCGAGTCAACATATTTCCTACAAGTTAGGACCACCGATACAGATGAACGGTACGCAAAAATTGTATGTTACAGAGATAGTATGATTACATGAGACTCCACTCACTATTATATCACACAGGGGGGCTCACTTTATTGCACAGTGTGGGTAAGTCTTTCCAGTAAAGCATGAGTACACAGATAAATGTAAGGATGGCTGGTCATCCTTAAATGGATGGACAAACAGAATGTATTATAAGAACATGTGAAGATATGTTACGAGTTTGTACATTGGACTTTAAAGGTAGTGGGGATGAATATCGATCGTCTAATGAAATTGCTTACAATAAAGATATCAAAAGGTACCTTACGAAGGTTTATATAAAAGGACATATAGATCATCCATTGGATGGGTTACGACTGATGAAATTTTGCGTTGCCCAGGTCAAATTTTGTTCATCAAGCTATAGAGAAAGTGAAGGTGATATGACAGTAGCTACAAATAGCCCAAAGTCGGTATAAATCATATGCCGATATTAGAAGTTGATAGTGTCACCAATGGAAAAAGATAATGAGATGCGGAAAGAAAGAGGAGTTGTCCAAAGATTTGGGCAACTTGCGTATCTATTATCACTAGTCCAGGAATTCTTCACAGTCCATTTAGTATTCTATATTTGATGCTCCGAAAGTGTATCGGAGGGTATACAGTATTGTTACCAGTGGAAATGTACATATTACCGAGGATCTCACATGTAAAAAGGTACATCGAGAAGTGAAAGAATTAAGAAAATGCAGAAGTAGCTTCCGTAGAGGCACTATTGGAGAACTTAGTACATCGAAGAAATCACAAGGGAAATCGAAGCATTAATGAAATCTAAAGTACTTGTAATTGTGGTACATGGAAGGAAAAGTTCAAGATACAGATTTGGAGTTATAAGTCTTTACAAGTGTTAAGTGTGAATATTATGATATGGAGAATTCACTTTGACTTAAGTGTTGTAATAAGACAGTGTTACTAACATTCGAGGACGAATGTCCCTAAGGGGGAAAGAATGTAACACCCCGTACCTTCCCAACCCTACTTGACGACATTGAACAATGTATACTTGAGTGTAGAGAGCCACACGAATGTATTTTGTAATGTTATTGACAAGAAAATTGAAATTTGGCCTCGTACATGTGATTAGACCTTCGTAGGAGGTGTTTTGTGATTTTCATGGAGCATTTGTGGGGTCCAAAACGAGGCTAAGAGAACCTTTAAACAAAGGATATTAAGTTTAAGAAGTAAGTTAAAGAATAGGATTTGAAGTATCTAACCAAACCCGCGAAGAAAAGTCGAAAATTGAAATTTTCAAAAAATTTAAGGGAAGGGAGCATTGGGTAGCGTGCCACGCCGCTCTGGACTAAAATTTTTAGTCCATAGGCAGTGGGTTGGCGCGCCCAGGGGCGTGCCACCTTGGGTTTTCCACTTTTTCAGAGTTGGAATTTTTCTTAAGTCCCAAGGGTATCCGGGGGAGTACCGAGCCGATTTTTGCCACGTTTCTTCTACAACCATGATTATATACAAGAAATAAATTACATATTATATTGGTATGATAAATTTACTCGAGAACAAAATTGGGGTCAAAATGACGATTTTACCCTTTTGAGCAAAATAGGCCATACGTGGCTAGAATCACTTGGTTTTTGTATTGAGGCTACGGATATGAATAGCATGAGTGGGAATATTATTGTAATACATATAATACAACTTAAACATGAGAAATTATTGATTTTATCGGGTTAAGTGAATTGGGCCCAAAAATAAAAAGAATGCATGGCCCAAAAATGGGTCAAAAGACCCATTCTTGCTTGGACCTTCTAGAACCTATCATTAAATGATAAAGAGTGGCTAAGGATGGAATTGGGGGCCTATATAAATGGCAATAAAGCTGATTTTTATTGCTTCAAAGTCTCATGCCTTTTAGTTATTTTCTCAAGCATTTTCTCTAGTTCCAAAACCCTTAAGCCAATATTTCCTTTGGACTCTTTGGTGAAGATCAACCTATTCCAAGCCTTGGTAAGTATTTATTCTCATGGATTAATATATTATATGCATGAAATAGTATGTAAATCATGTTGGTTGTGCTTGGAAATGTTGGACATGGTCCTTTGTGCTTTTGTATAAGATTTGTGATCCATGGGATTTGAACTTGAATTAGGACTTGTGCCTTTGATGAAAGATCATGGTATGGATAAAATATGAACGTATATGGTGTTATTTTTGTTGTTAAACTTGTTCTTGTCTATAAGTGTAAATTGTGGGATTTTGGCCGATATGTGCTATGAAGTGTATTAAGGTGAATTGCTGGATTATTTGTGATGTGATGTGGATAAGAAAGTGTAAAGGAGGAGTGTTGTGGTGAAATGCAATGATTATTATGTATTGGTCAATGTTGGTAATATTGGAGGATTTTTGTAATAATGATGCTATCAATGGTTTTGTCAAGGGGAAATGACATGTTTCAAAGCAAACATGTACCCCATTGATGTTATATGCATTTGTGAAGTAGTTGTTGTTAATGTGAATTCCGTTATGTATTTGTGTTGTAGAGTGACACATAAAGAAGGAGTGGGACTATTTTATGCACATCTAGGATTGTATATCCTTATTGAGAGTACAAGGTATGTAAGGTTACTTTGTCCGTATCTTTTTGCGGCAAATAGTATCCACATTGCTATTTTACTAGTCCTATCCCAAAATGTGCTAAGGTATCCTATATCCGTTTATCAATAGTCATTGTCATATCTTTCTTACTCATGGATCATTTGTGAGTCTCATGTCTCATTTTCATGGTTAATGTTCCAAAAGCTCAAACAAGGTTATGGTCCAATGTTCCAATAGTGGTTATGCTCATGTATCTTGTTATGAATGATTGTCCAATGGTGTCATGTTTCCAATAATGTTTATTCACATGTTTTCTATTTTGATTATGGTTCCAAGTTTCCAAACATGCTATGTCACATGAATATGTCAATCTCTCACAAGTGAATGTACCAATCTCATATGTCTCTCACTCATTGGCTAATGATCCAAAGTTTCAAGTGATGTTATGACTATCAAATTACCAATCTTAAAGTAAAGAACAAAGTAATGCAAATGTGGTCAATGATCAAGTACGGGTGGCAAGTCTAGGGGCATAAGCCTAGCTCGACTCGATCCCGATGTGTTGATTTAGGGGTGGCCGATCCCAACATAACGATATGTTATGTAAAGACCCACTGATCAGTAGGGGCCCGGGTACATTATGACATATGTAATGACATTGAAGTAAAGAAGCATGAAAGCGATGAAATCAATGAAAGTAATACACATGGTTTCCAAAGTGCAAAATGGTTACTTCATCATTTGATTATGCATATGCATTTGAGTTCCATTGATTTCATTGAACTATTCATGTGTTGTACAGTTTTATTTGAGCCTTACATATTCAGTACATTCTTCGTACTGACCCCTTTTTGGGGAACTTACCTTACATGTTGCAGATGCAGGCACTAGTAGACCTCCACCGTAGGATGACAGTAATTGCAGATCATTGGTGAGCTCCAGTTAGTTCGGGGCTTCTCCGAGTCACAGTTGTTCAAATGTTTTGATAGTATACATAGTGTATAAAGCGGGGACTTATCCCGACTTTCAGTTAGTTTTGGTCAATGCATCTGTTAGAGGCTTTTATAGACGTATGTGGGTATACAAATGTACGATGGTATATGACATTTTGACTTGATGGCCTCAACGTCCGAGTTTCTCATATGTATATACGTCACATGTTCTCTGATTTTTGATTTTAGCATTTCCTGTTCCTATGGGATAGTAGTGTTTCCTAAGACATGTATATGAAGGAATAAAAGAAAAGCTTGGTTCTCTCGGGCCTTATCGGCTTCGTGTGCCAATCACGCCTCGTTGAGATTTGGGGTGTGACAAAAGAAAAGTTAAAGAAGAAAGAACCATAGTTTGAGCTCCTTGATGTCTACTTCTCTTCTCCAATTCGTATAGTCTCCAAGAATATGTGTAAATGTGGCTAATTACTCCTTTTATAGTCCAAAATTTTTTCCAAAAGAAGCGCCACACGAAATTATACACATTGGCCCCTTTTCCCTCACTTAAAATATGTAGAAAACCAAATCCTAGTCGATTTAGGAGTGTGTATGTGTGTGTTGATATATTGTTGTGGACTGCTCCCACGTTTTCCCCCCTCCATTGCAGCATTTTAAGATGCTTATATATCCCCTAAGTCGTCCAAACCAAGTCTCATAAGGATTAGGAACAAGTCCCACACGTTTCCAACTCAAACTAGGACTTTAGGACCGACTTAGCTAGCCCTAGGTAACTCCATGATGCGGAGCTTGTTGGATGGGCTAGGGGGTGCGGAGCTGAGATCATAGCAGATATAATCTATTATATAAATCCACCTCTGGGGGCGGTACATGGATGTGGCCTTGGGCATGGCTGCGCGACGCAGAGGTAGCAACAACTGGGCACAATTTCCCCCGATTTTGTCTCTTATCACTCATCAAACTTGCTTCTAGTTCCATCGTCCCGTGTTGCTCATTTGCATCTTCAAATGTCACCCAATTCACCTCCATTAAGATACTTCAAATTCTCATAACAACCATAAGTCCATACAACATAATAGAGCTCTTCAAATTACACTAGAACAAGCATAACTCAAGCTAGGGACACTAGTTTTCTCTTCTAAGTTCTATATGCTCATTTTGACTCTTCACTTGTTTCAAATGCCCATCAAATACTCTAAACATTTAACATAGAACACAAATACTCAAATACTCAATTTACACCTCAATAAGCACATCAATTTGTCCTCAAAACTAAGCTAAACGCGCATAGATAATGAAACTTAGGAATATAAATATGTTTAAGATCAGTAGACCAGTGGGTTCCCCTCCTTTGACTTGGACCCAAATTTTTGAGGTTTTCCTTGAGAGGTTTGTGACCTATTAATTGAGGGAGAAGTTGAGGGATGAGTTTGATCATTCGAAGCAGGGCTCCATGACTATTGCTGAGTATGAGGCTCATTTTTATGACTTTTCAAAATATTCCACTACTAGTATCTCCACAGAGTCTAAGAGGATCAAAAAGTTTGCTAAGGGTTTGACTATTTCTTATCAATTGGCGACAAATCAGTTAGTGGTTTTCAGAGGTTCCTTTTAGAGTATTATAGATCATGCCACGGTGATCGAGTCTATTCACTAAGGTACCCAGAATGGTGGTGCTTAGAGGGTCTACTGACAGGGCAATTTCAACAGTCAATCTTATTAAGGTAGGGATTTCTCATGTTAAGGTTCTTATGGTTTCCATGGTAGACAAATTTAGGCAATTTTGCAGAGTTTAGATAGTGGAGCTATGGATTCTGACACTTCAAGTGGTCAGAGATTAAGTTATGCAGGCTGAGGGCCTCATTCTTATTTATTAGATTATGGAGGTCATTTTGGTTCTTTTGGGCCCTCACATGGTGATTCATCTAGTAGGGGATGTTTTGCATGTGATGAACATGGTCACTTAGCCAGGGATTGTCCCTAGTGTGCATTGGGTCCTCCCTACTAGGGTTCTTCGCTTCAGCTGTGTCAAACTTTGTTAGCAGTTAGAGGGGGTACACAGGGTAGCAGTGGTAGTTCTAGATGTACTAGAGTCGGGGATTAGAGATATTGTGGTAATGGACAAAGAGTTGCTCAGTCTGGTAGCAGACATGGTCAGTGCTATGATTTTTCTGGGAGACCTGAGGTAGAGGTCTCTGATATAGTGATTACAAGTAGTGTCCTAGTTTTCCATCATCCTTCTTTAGTATTATTTACCCTAGGTCTATATTCTCTTATGTTTCTACATATTTTAATACTGGTATTGATGTTATGTGTGAGTGTCTTTCTATGCCCATTCGTGTTTCTACCCTATAGGCGATTCTTTAATGGTGGATCGATGTAACAATCATGTGTAGTGACCTTTTTGGGGCGTGATACTTGGGTAGACCTGATTATCCTTGACATGGTAGATTTTGATATTATATTGGGTATTGATTGCTTGTCTCATTATCATGCAGTTTTTGATTATTTTACAAAGACCATGACCTTGGCTATTCAGGATATGCCGAGGCTAAAGTGGAAGGGTACTCCTATTTTATTTATAAAAGGGGTTGCATCTTTTCTTCTTGCTTTTTGCATGTTAGGGAAGGGGTGTCATTCTAATTTTCCCTATGTGTGCCATACTAGTGTTGATTCACTGCCTCCCTTAGATTCTATAAGAGTCATTAGAGAGTTCATGGATGTTTTTCCTACGGACGTACCTAGTATTCCTCTAGATAGGGATATTGATTTTGTTATTGATGTAAAGTCGGGAACCACGCCCATTTCGATTCCTCCTTATAAGATAGCCCCAACAGAGTTAAAGGAATTTAAAGAGTAACTACAAGATTTGTTGAGTAACAGTTTCATTAGATTGAGTGTATCTCCTTGGGGTGCTCCTGTCTTATTTGTGAAAAAGAAAGATGGATCCATGTGCATTTGTGTTGATTAGTGGTAATTGAAAAAAGTGACTATAAAGTATTCTCTTTCTTGTATCTATAATTTAGGGTGCCTCGGTGTTTTCTAAGATCGATTTAAGATTAGGTTACCATAAGTTAAGGATTAGAGCTTTGGATATTCTAAAGATAACTTTTTGGATGCGGTATGACCATTATGAGTTCTTAGTTATATCTTTTTGGCTGACTAATGCTGCAATGGTGTTTATGGAGTTGATAAATCAAGTGTATTAGCCTCATGTTGATTCTTTTGTGATTGTGTTCATTGATGATATCTTGGTTTATTCCAAGAATCAGCCAGAGTATGTGAGGCATTTGAGGAACATACTTCTATTGTTGTGCTTGTTTGTTTTAGCTAATCTATCCAGTATGACTGACACATCAACATATGTTTGGGACATGAAAGATCCTCTAGCAATAATGTCAGCTATTGGCTTGGTCACAGAATTCAAGGACCTATAAAATGTCTCCATCAAATTTTCATCCGATAATTTATGGATTGGGAACTGCTTTAGATTTTTGTTGAACTGCAACCATGCTTCATACAAATCTCCTCAGGTAGCTGCCTGAAGTTGTATACCTCCTCCCTCAACTGTAGTATTCTTGAGAGTGGAAAAAACATTTCTAGGAAAGCATCTTTTAGCTCCCTCTAGTTGGTGATTGAGTCATCAGGAAGCTCAGTTAACCATAAGGTTGATTCCCCATATAATGAGAGGGAGAAAAAACTGCAATGGGATGGCATTCTGTCTTACCCCAGGAAGCTTATGTGACTTGTAGATTCCCAAAAAGTTTATTAAATGGAGGTTTGGATCATCCCCAACAACATTTCTAAACAAGCCCTTCAAATTCAACAACTCAATCATGGTGCTTGTAATATCAAATTTAGTTCCAGGACCTAGTGAGGGAGGGACTATGGCACCAGTGGCACCAAATCCATCCAAATCAGCATCATCATCTGCATCAAAATTATATGGGATGACTATTTTATATTGCAATCCCCTAGGCCTTTGGGGTTGAGGTGCACTGACTGTAGGTGCAACATTGTCTGTATATACCTGTGTTCTCATTGTTTGCCTCATCCCCTGCATTCACATTGTTGTCCCTAGCTTCAGCGTCAACAACCTGTACCCTAATGAAACAGAAACAAAAAACAAAAATAAAGTTAGAAAATAAGGACTATTATCCAAATAGGCACAATTGACTTAATCCTAACCGTATTCCCAGACAAAGGTGCCAAAACTTGATACACCTAAATTATACCTCAAAATTGAAGTATAAAGTTGTTGCTGCTCAAATATAGAACTCAACAAGGATGGGGTCGAACCCCACAGGGAATAAGGTGAGAAGAAAGTACAATGTCATTATTTCACTAGTAGCCATTTATTTCTAATATGTGGATTTTAAAATAGACTGATAATCCAATATTAAAAGTAATGTAATAGAAGTTAAAATTGTTTCAAAGATGTTATCAGTAATCAAAGATGACTAAGTTGTGTTTCCCATGGTTTCATAACACAAATGGGTAATTATTGGCAGTAGTTCCTTCTAACATTATACTTGCTAAACTACCGTTTACATTAGTTTATCGAAGTGTTTTTCAACCAATTTGAATAATTATCACTCAAATCCTCTTAGACTAAGAATATATTCATTAAGTATTAAAATAATTTCCTCAAGTTGGTAAACCGAATTACAACGTTGACCATTAGACAAGGGTTAGAAGCCTTGAATCCTTTTCAATAATCTCTATCCAAGCCTTAACTTCTTTAATCAAGCAAGCTCCAATTCTTGCAACCATTAAATAGCAATGAAAATGAAAAAAATAGTAATACAAGCAATAATATTAACCGAAACTACACCATTCACAACCCTACATGTGTTACTTCACAATGGTTGCCACAACCCTAGTTGTGGGGTTTAGCTGCCCATACTTTTACAATCAACAACAGCCATATGAATCATAATAGAAGTAAGTACTTACAAGAATGAAATCAATAAGAACTAAAATTATATTGCAAGACTTCAAAAATTTGCCAAAAATCACAAAGTACAAAGATTAATGCTTATTTTCCACCAAAACACGAGAATGAATGAAATAAGCCCTAACAATAGGTATATATAGTCTAGGGAAATTTTAAATCCTTATTAAACTAGGAAAATGATTGCGTTGCATCCAACAAATGAGTCGATGGTTCATAGACTGAGTGACAATTTGTCGGGTAAATAGTCATTTTGTTCTAAATTTTGATCACTCACTATTTCAGGCCAATGACTTGGATGATGGCCCATTTATCAAGTGACGGTCAATCAGATGACTTATCAACTAAGTGGATACTTGGCCACCATACTTTTTTTTATCCATAGATCTCATGATGGCTTGTCATGTGAATGATGGATTGTTGATCTACGCATCATATAACTATTTATCAGTAGATTTCACCCTTTTACCTCTTTGGCTTATTCCCTGCACATGTAATACAAATGCAATCAAATCCAACAAAAATCACTTAAGAACTTTCAACTCATCATCAAATGAGTCGTATAATGCCATCACATCACCCATATTATGCCACACCAAATCAAGATGCACACAGTCAAGTATCAGTACCACCCTGTACCATCTACACCTATCTCAAATAATGTATTCACATTCAATTCATAGGCACACCACAAGCAATTTAATCACCTAACCTACATGACATCATCTATTCTCCTTATTCCATTTGATAGGTCCAATAACCTCATCATTTACTACACTCATATTCCTATCTACACACATATATAAAAAAACAGTTATAAGAAACTAACATTCAACACATAGCATGTAATCTCAATCGAACCATATTAACCACGATGTATTATGTAGACCAACCAATACCCTAGTTAGAAAACAAAACTCACCCTATCCACTATTTCACCACCACAAGTACAGTGTTTATCAAAAAGGGAACCTATACCCATCAAAATACAGAAGTGTGACATCAACCCCAAATCGTTAATATAATTAACCATTTCACAAGAGTAGTCTAATACTACCTCGATCACCACAACATATTATACATGTTATATGAACAAAAAAATAGCCCAATATATGTAAACAATACATATCAATTACAAAATCAAACATGTACACACATACTAAGGGGACTTATGCTTGGCCGATAGTTATGACCTGCAGGGGACCAGCTTCGTCCATTTACCATACTAGTGTGGTACCCAAACCTCAGAAATGTCAATAAATAAGTAATCTATACCAGCGTGGTTCCCAACCCTCTGATATTATAATATCATGAAATGCAACAAATATCACTCAACATGTATCACAGTGCACTAGTAGTTCAAGTACACAAGTTATCATCATAAAAGACTTGGTCAATTTCATACTGTTTATCTCATGCATACAATAATATAAACCAAGATCACTCATCACAAGTATTTTTGAAGGTCAATTCATAAATACTCAACTTAAAAATAGTTATGGATTCTAAATCAAGTTTACAACTATAGTAAAATATATTCGGTCGGTTAACTATCCAACCTACTTAATGCATACCAAATCCCGAATGACTCATCACTATCTAACGACTTCCATATATAATAACATTATGAGGTTCACAATTATCCCTTTCTTAGCCAATCTACCACTAATTCCTTCTTATGAGGTGTTACAAGTTTAACATTAGTTACACATTTTATCCTCAACTCTTTCTAACCTTTTAGACTAAGATCCCTTAGACTCTTCAAATTATGACACCACCATCCCTTATTATGACCCAACCTTAACAAATATTACCATAGTGAAAATCACACGACATGACACTCATACATCAATTCCACCTTTCTTTAAGAATAAAGCCATTCTCATAACTGCACATTCATTTATTTACTATATTGTCACCCAACTTGCCTTACTCCCATTATGATTTATCAATCTCATTAAAAAATTACATGAACCTTTCAAAGAAGCTCGCATATAATATATTATAAAAGTAAGCTTCTTTTTTAACAAATTTAATGGGGAAACCACGAGTAAAAGATGGGAACTGAGTCTCTTGAGAGCCTTTCCTCTCCGCTGTAGTAGTTATTAGCTTAGTAATAACCCTATTTATAGGAGGAGACAACTATATTAAAACCAAAGTTGAGAAAAAGGGCTTAAAACCTAATTTGCTTACTGCTTGGGCACAGCTGCAGCAGCCCAGAGCCGCTACAGTGATCTCACTATAGAATCTATGAGACCATATAAAGTTCTTAGATAGTTAGCCTGCCTAATTTTTGTCATGTTCCCATTTTTTCTTTTGCAATTCATACAATAAAATACCCTAACTCGACCTTGACACAATATAAAAAATTGTATTCGAGCATTTTTAATTATACAAATTTCAATAACGACAAAATGGGTCATTACAATAGATATAAATTTATCAGCCATTCATTCCCGAAGGCTGCAGGTGAAAGAAGCAGGAAGTCAAATCATCTTGAAAAAGATATACTGATCAAATTCTTACTACACAAACCCCTGGTAATATTTAAGCCATTAAAGCTTGATTTGGGTGTTAACCTTATCAAAACCAATGTAGAATAGTTATATGCTACTACCCCATGCATGATCTATGGTAGATATTGAGAAAATAATGCAATAACTTAAAATTAGGGTTAATAGGGTCGTGATTCCAATTGGGGATAAAGGATAGGTGTAGTAGTCTATGGTCCACTTCTGCAGAACCTCTATAGTAGACCCTATTGCTAAAGCACCACCGCTATAGCGGTCTAGGTAACACTTTAGCGGTCCCTAGCCCTCCTAAAAGATTTTGGATGGAGAGTCGAGGCATGAAAAAACTTATCTATGATCTGTTTATTCCCAAGTACGTATCATCCATTGTGTTATCCGTCGTCTCTACGGACAAAGCACAGAAGAATGAAAACCACAAATGCAAACAATAGTAACAAGTGGTGCTTGCTAGGGCAGGGCACTTTTCATTCTTCATTTAAAACTAACAAGTGTCGGGTCGGGGATTTCTGCCTTGTTATCAATAAGGGAGTTTTTAAGCCTTATTTTTTCATATAGAACTTACAGGGACATCAACTAACTAGAGAAGATTTGTCAAAAGCAACACTCTAAAATCTTATTTAGAAGGGTAGACACTTGTTTTCATTTTGGTTTAATTTTTAGGGTTTTAGAAGAGAAAATAAAAAAGGTGTGGGGTCAGGTTTTTTTTGAATATTTTAAAATTTTTGTGCCACATTTTTGGAATTTTTTAAAATACTTTTTACCCCCCACTCTTTCCCTAAAATAACGTCAAAGCCAATCCTCTCTCTTCACTTTCTCAAAGAGCTCTACATTTTTTCTGCTTATCTCTTGGAGAACTCCATTTGTGATTTTGCTTCTCTCCAAAGCTCAAATGTCGTTCATCTTCAAACTCAGGTAAGTTCTCTCCATCTTCTGACCATTTTATTTTCCATATTGATGTTTTTTTTTTTTTTTAGCATTTTTGCATTTTTGAGTTTTGTGAATTTAGTAGATTTTGAAGGAAAAAAATTGGAAATATTTGAAAAATGGGTCTTGATTTTACTAAAAATATTTGTTATTAACTTTAAATTCATTTGATTCTTGATTTATTTTTTTGGGGTTTTGATTATCATTGCAGTTTGCATGTTTGATTTTTTTTTTATTTTATCAATCATCATGCCTAGAAATCGGGGTCTATTTGTTCAACTATCCTTCACTGTAATTGTGTTTTAGATAACTATTTTTCTGGTTTGATTCTATGTTTATCTGTTTGTGTTGTTGTTTGTTAATAGACTGTTTTGGTTTATTATATGTTTATTTTATATCATAGTTTATTATTCAATAGTTCTTCACTGTAATGGTGTTTTAAAAAGATATTTTTCTCTTTTAATTCTACATTTATTTGTTGGTGTTGTTGTTCTATTAATAGACTATTTGATTGATTAGGTATTTATTTGATATCATAGTTGATTGTTCAATTGTTTTTGTACATAGATCATAAAATATGGCTAGAGGTAGAGGTGCAAGGATTAGCATGGGTAATAAATGAAAAGCTAAAGTAGATGAAAGGTTTGTGAAAAGGAAAAACTGGTAGTCGAAAAGCAGGAGAATATGAATTATAGTGATGAAGGAGTTTGAGTTTATAGTGGAGATGATCAGGAAATTGAAATATAAGCTATTGAGTGTAAAATAGAAGAGAATGAAGATGATGAAGCATTGATCTTGCCCAACTGTGCAAGGTTTATTTATGGCGAGAGGTACGACCTTGCCACACTCATGGATGATGTTGAATCCTTTTCAGATAAGATATCTCTTAGGTATTAGTTGGAATTGTTTCATGAGCATAAAAATGTCTTAAATGATCAACATCTTAGGACTAGGTTAAAGGAATACTATTTTGGCTGCTTATGGAAATTGACAAAAAATCTGAATTTCAATGAACTGCTTGTCCATTATACACTTCTTTATCGAGTTATGGATGACAACATATTTCATGAGATGTGGTTCTGCATCAACAACGGGCTGGCTTGTTTCCAGACTGAAGGAGTTTGAATTAATCATGGGGTTAAATTGTGAGCGATATCCATTTGTTTCAAAATATTACAATGTCATGGATAAGGGTAAAGGGTGAAGAGTTTTGAGAAAGAAGAATGTTTTTAAAGAAAAATTATAAAGGATTGTTAGAGGGGGAGGCTAGACAAGGAGGATAAGTTTAAATGCTGCTTGGTGTGGTTCGTGCACAACATATTACTTGCACAAGTTGAGTCAAAAACTGTGGACGTAGACATGCTGAAGATGGTGGATTTCCTGATGTTCTTTGAGAAGTATCCTTGGGGTAAGGAGTCATTCATGTTGACTCTTGACTTTCTAAAGAATTACATAGACTTCACCAAGCAGAAGAAAACATATGTGGAGAAAAATTGTGCATCATACACACTCTACGGATTCTCTTGGGCATTCTTGGTACTTATTATCAACCATTAAATTAGTTTATTATATACTAGCATTTATTCATGATTTAGATTATGGACTGACTGTGATTTTTTGTTTTTTTATTTGACCATAGATTTGGATATACAAAACTTTTCCCGAGCTCGACTAGGGAAATGGAAAATCAAGAGATGACCTGCTGCCCATTCCCCGATTGCATAGATGGAACACCTTGAAAGGTGATAAACTTATCGAAGGTGATCCATATGTTAATGAATTTAGAACAAAGGTATGATTTTTTGTATTATCTATTAACAATAAATAATTACTTAATAATTACATTTTCCTATTTTTAGAGGGTGCACCTGTACCTCATCCCCACAGTCCGTGAAACAAAGAAGAACTACATGGTAATATTTGATGTGTGCTCTTACAAGGCAAAGGATACATACGTTGATGTCTTAAAGGCCCATTTGTATGGTGTGATTGTGATCACCTCATTGATGGATGGTGAGTATGTGTATGATGACCAGGATTTTGGTGGTAATCTTATGTCAAGACATGTCACTCATGGTGTGGGGACAAGTAGTTTGACATTGTTGCCATTGTCAAAGAGGAGAGATTACGAAGGATAGAAAAAAAAGAAGAATAAAGAAAAAGGTCAAGGTAATATACTTGAATTATTTTTTTTTTTAATTATTTGTCCTATATGAGTCGTGTCTGTTTATTATAGAAGTTTTATATTTTATATAATTAATGTTTGTTATTATAGAATCTATGCCATGATTTATAGACACCTATCATAGTTTATTATAGACCTTAAATAATGGATAATATTTTGTTGTTTTCAATTATTTGCCCTATATAATTTTGTTAATCCATGTATGTGTAAAAATACAGGTGTGTAGGTCCCTATTGTGTACATCTCTTTTATTCATTTATATAATAGGGCTGGCACAAATGTGACCATTGGAGGTCTGTAATTTTGACCATTGTAGCTCAAAGATAGACCATACTAATGGTTTATCATATACTTGATGCGTAGTGTATTATAGGTTACTATGATTGATAATCAATCTTTGTGGTATTTAGTTTAGACCCTCCCCTTGTAAGGCATAAGAGGGCATTATTTTTAAACAAATAATAGTTGGGGCTTCCTAAAATTTATATGTTCAGAACATTCAATATATAGTAGACTAAGCGAATGGTTCATCATCTACTGATGCCATGTTTAATATAATAAATCATCCAAAATGCTATATATTATTCACAAAATCGATACATGACTTTGCATAGGTCTACGGTCGACCGGTTGAATATATAAAAAGGTAAAATTATGACTAAAAAGGGAGGAAATTAAATTAAATTAAATAAAATAAAAGTAGGTCAATTAACACAATCCAAACATTGTAAAAATCTTTGGCTACATCAATTGTGATTTCGTATCACCTTTGGACATGATCAAGTGACATTTAGGGCATGCAATTTTCCTTAATCACTAAATAGGACTAAAAAGGAGGGAAATCAAATAAATAACATAAAATTAGGAGAATTAACATCATTCAAGTATTGAAAAACAACTAAATCACAACATATAAGAGTCTACAACAATTATACACATTATTAAATGAGTGTAAGGAAGAATGATGCTTGTGAGTGGTCTTAGGACAAGTAATGTTTGAGATCAAAAATTGTTTCTCAAAGCATGGGTTTGTTCTGTGTAAGTGGTTCCTACTAACATTGCTCTTACTTATACTCATTTGATTATGTGTCCAATTAAAGTGGACTCTTATATGATGTGATTAAGTTTTTTTGCAATGCTTAAATAAAGTTGATAACCTTAATTTTATTTGATTTGATTTGGTATCACTCTGTTAGAATGCTATGTTTTGATGATTGACAAACTTCACCAGTGCACCTTGTCTATACATGTCTGACAGTGATTCATGTTTTGATGATTTACTAATCTAGTTGAAGGACCAATTATGTTAACTAGTCTCCCAGTATGCAGTTTTACAGTTGCATGCATTTTGTCTTAGGTATCAGTTGTCCAGTACTCCTTGGAAGTGTCAACACATTAGTGGGATAAGTTTTCAGTTGTCCTTTCCAGTATCCAACAATGAGGAATCTTCTTTCCCAATGCTCATCATATAAATATTCGTCACCCTTGAGGAAAGAAGATTAAGCCTTTGCAAATTCTGGAAAAAGTATTCTTTCAATTAAAGGCCTCACCCCATCAGAAAATATAAGACTCAAAAATTTAGAATCTCCTTGATCATAATGATTTATGTTTTGTTTCTAAGTTGATTAAGTTTTTTTTTTGGTCTTAAATTGTAAACTCACATCTCATTCTAGAGATTCCAGTGGACATCTTTCATTTAGCTTTTTGTTCAAATTGAGTTGTTCTCTAGTTGGAGGTAGATCATGGAGTTCTCATAGTAGAGTTATTGTGAGGGTGTGTTGCAATAGAGTTATTTCAAGGTGGTAGGAATTAGGAGGTTAATTCCTAGGTTATAATCGAAGGTTGTTCAGAGTTTAGTAAAGTGTTGGTGAAATCCTACTGGGGTAGGTCATGGTTTTACTCTCTTGAGCAAGTAGGTTTCTACTTAAAAACCCTATGTCTTTTACCTTGCTGCACTTTACTTTCCAATTAAATTATCATATGTTCTTGAGATTGCTAGGACCTGGTATTCCATCAGGTCCCCCGTGTTGTGGTGGATTATTGAAATACTTCAATTTGTATCAGAGCAGTGTTCTCCCTAAAAGGCTAACACCTAGAAAGGATCATGTGACAATCAATACTTCACCAAACTTTGAGGGAGGATATTCAATCAACAGACCTCCCACATTCAATGAACAACATTACTTGTTAAGGAAGACGAGAATAGATGATTTCGTTATGTTAGAAAACTGTGAGCTATGAGACATTATATTTGATGGTCCTTATATTTTTATGAAGACTATAACAGATAAGATATCACTAGATCTGTGCCTATATCAAGGAGAGAATACAACGACGCAGATAGGAAGGCAAAGCTAAAAGACTTCTTAGGAGCAACATGAGTTCTGATGAATACCATCAAGTCTATAGTTCTGAGACAACCAAGGAAATTTAGGAAACTTTGAGGATTGTTCATGAAAGAATAACAAACCAGGTCCTCAACAAGGATAGCAAGTAGAAAATCATTAAAGTCTCTAGGATGGATCAGGCCGTATGGGAAGATTATTCAAGTGTCTCAGAAGAATAAAGTGCAAGAAACTACTCTATGAAAGCAACTAGAGATGAAGAGTTAGGGCTTGTAGCTGAATTAGATAAAAATAAGGAAGAGGTAACCCTCTTAGATATCAAGAAGAATCATAAGGACTATTCAGAGAAGAAACTGATATCCCTAGCAAATGTGTTAATAGATTCATTTTGTGATCTTACTGAAGAAAGTGATTCTCTGAACAATAATTTGGCTAAATATGCAGCTAATAAAATTGTATTCTAATTCAGCAAGCTGAATTAGAAGGAAAGCATACTCTTATGTCATTCAAAAATCATATGTTGCATAAAGAATTGAGAGTTGTATCTCGACCCGACCTCAATGGTAAAGATTAAAGTTGTGACCTATTATTTGAGATTAAATAAAATTTGAACAAGTCTCAACTATACCTCACAGCCTCTCTTGAGAAGAATAAGGAGCTAGTGTAGGACCTGATTAGGATCAAGGTAGATCTTGATAAATGTCTCAAATAGATTGACTCCTCATGAATATTAGATAGGTTAACTAATCACATATCCAACAATAGTGACGACCTTGATTATCAAAAGAGAAATGTCCTTTATTGTTCATATAACGAGCATGTTTCAAATGTGAACAACTGACTATGCACTCTTAATCATATAAATGAGCTCTCTAAAGATACTTGTCAAGGTAAGTTATCCACTGAAAAGCAACAACAAAGGGAAATTGAAGGAGAAGGGAACTCAAGGATACCTGATCCCATACTTAAAATGATCAAGCTGTCAATCTTGATAAAGAAGTTTATGATTCTTCCTCTATCTCTATTTTGGGAACTTAAGTTGAAATGGGTTCCCAAATCCAACAAATGACTGGCCGAGGAAGGGGGAGTGAGAGAAAGTAGCAAATGAATATTACTAGACAAGGGTTGCATAAAGTATATATCATAATACTTTCTCTCACTTAAGACATATTGTTGCGACCCAGCTATACACGCAAGTGCACGTGATCGTTCAAGTAATATAATGGCTCCTTTAAAAGAGCCGAATATCGAACCCAAGGGACTTTCATCAACAGAAGTCAATTTTAGACGTCAAACAATAATTAAAAACTCGTGTTGCGAAAAGGACAAGGGATTTGTTACTAAAAATTAAATGATTGCGAGATATAAACTACTATTTTTGCTACCGTAACTTTAGTTTTGGCAAATATGATAAAAACAGTCAATAAAAAGTAAGTTCCCAGGGTCAAGGCACTCAGAACATCATCTCTAGAACATGAATATTACTGGTTTAAGCAATTTGAGTCGTTTATCTTGGTTATTGATCACGAGGTTAATATTATGATTATATTCTTCTCCAAACTATAACCTTCTATTAGAAATTGAAAACCTAACTACATCGTTGAGTGGGGATAGATTTAACTAATTCTAACGCCTTTAAGCTATCTCCCCGTATTTGAACAAGCGCAGCGAATTAGGTACCTCTCGGTACTAACCGCATACCAATCTTTTAGAATGTCTTTCTCGAGTAAATATCCCACTCCTTATATTCCACGTTCTATTCTCAGTTTCTCTCTCGAGCTCCTCTCAAGACAATAAATTTATTTCAATAGTGATCAAGCATTAAAATAGTAAAATCAAGAATATAAGAATAACCAATAATTGATAAACTCTATCAAAAACCAATAATGTTCAACTCTAGAGATTCATGTTCATCGCCTCAACCCCAAGAATTAGGGATTTTAGCCACTCATACCGTGAATTAACATCATACTTTGATCAAAATTCATAAAAGTAAAATAAAAGCTGAAAAGAAGAAGTATGAAACCTAATTTCAATGCCAAAAACGCCCCAAAGTAGTCTAACAATGATGAAATAATTATCTAATAACCCAAAAGCCCTATTTATAGACAAAAACTCGATGCAAAAATTGCCAAAAAACGGCCCAACACGCCCCTGGGCGCGCCCCTCTGCTGTCCAACTGAGCAAAATTTTTGTCAAAAGTGGCCCGACACGCCCTTTGGCTCGCCTAGCACTTAGACTCCAATTTTCTTTCTTCTTCGACTTTTCTTTGCGGATTTGGTTGGATTCTTCAAGTTCAAATCTTTGGCTTGCCTCTTATCTTCAATATCCTTCGCTTGTAGCTCCTCCAAGCCTTGCTTTCCACGCCAAAAATGCTCCAAATAGTCATAAATTTCACCTATAAGGGTCTAATCACATTTATTAGCACAATATCAAATATTCCATCACAACAATACAAAATACATACTTATTGCTCTCAAAACTAAGGTGAACACGGTTCAAAGTCGACAATAAGGCATATAAATACGCCTTAGATCACCACCCCACACTTAAACCTTTGATCGTCCTTGAACAATAACCACACTCAACCCAAGGCGACTTTAGACAATCATAACCAATAGGTATTCAAGAATAGCTACACAACTACCTTCATCAAATTATGTAATTAACATGCTAATATCACCAACAAGTGAGTAGCAAATTGAAATGACCTATCCTCACAAATCAACTTTACTAGTTACAAATTCATGCATGACACGTTATGAATAGATCACTACACTTTGCTAAACATGCACCCTCACCACAAGAGAATCACCTAATATCTCATTCAATTCATTCAAAGTAATGATTAAATGGGTGCATGAATAAAAGTTCTCTCATTCTCAAAAATAATTCACATTCAACACAAGATGAACTATAAGCTTGCCCTTAGTGTAGTACTCCACTAATAGTAGAATGTCAAAGCTCAAGATCAAGTAAAACTTTAAGGGTTTTAATGTAGGATACGAGACGGTTAGGAACTATTTGGTTAAGAATAGTGACTATCTTCCCTAAGCGCTTTAATACACTACAATTCACTTTAGGATCACCTCCAACCAACCTATTTTAAACCACTTTAATCTTACCAACTCTCTTTTGTTTTGCCCCATATCTTTAAGCTAGCTTACACATATTAGGCAAGGAGTATTTGCGATCAACACATGATTCACTTCTTTTGGTCAATTTTTTTTCTTTTCATTTCATTACTCCCCACCAACAACACATAAACTTTTTCACACAGCAAACACTATTTACTTGGGGCTTCAACTTCAATTCTTCCTTCTTCAATTTTTATACTCCTTAACATCTCAATTTCTCAACTAAAGCGCTTAGGATTTTTTGATCAAATTACGGTTAATTGAAAGAAAAGAATTAAGCTACATATAAGGCTACCAAAGAATAGGCTAAAGTCTCAACGGGGCTAACTATGATCATGCAAAAAGGGTAGATAAGGTAGGTATAAAACATGGCTATCAAAGAAATACCTATATCATCTCCTAAACTCAACACCCTTGATTTAGCTTTGCAAACACACCGGGCAAGTTCTAGATATCAATATGCATATGGAATATCACAAAAACCTCACTCATACATGGAACATGTTTAACTCAAGCAGGCTCACCATACAATTTATACGAAGTCATGCACGAGTTTAATATTAAGCAACTTATCAAGTCAACTAAGTGAGCATTAGATGTCTCAACACTTGCTATTGTATATCTTAGCATGTTCCACAATTATATCGGACGTGTATGCGTAATTACATAGCAAGCAAGAACACCCAACAATAACATGACTAATTTGCTCTTAAGACGGTAGTCATCCATCCATCATAGGGCAAAACTCCTAATACTATGACTAAAAAAGACTCAATCTAAAAAAAAAAATCTTTTTGTGCTTTTCTACAGTTCAAAGGGACTATCCTTAGTAAAAGAACCGAAAACAAAGGCTAAGGAAACCAAAATAAAATAACTAAAAACACACATATACAATATAAAAGGAATCCCATAACACCCCACCCCACACTTAAAAGATGAGCATTGCCCCCAATGCTACATAAAATAAACAAGTCAAGAGTAGGGTGTAAGGAGCTCCCTGGTCAATCGAGGAAATCATCATCCTCCGGGCCGCATACTGCTAAAGGTGTATCATCCGCTTCCACCTCATCCTCATCGGATTCGGGGTGGTGGTCATTCTCATCTGTGGGGACATCATCATCCATAGGCTCTACAAAATATGGCCCAATCTGCAACAATGCTATGGAATGCTCATTTAGAGGATAATCCCTCTCAACCTGGCTTAGCTCATCCGCCGTAGATGGCCTACCTCCAGTCTTATGGCGTAGCATCTCCAAACCATACATACGGGCTAAGATCCCATCATCACGAGTGTGAAGCTCTGCTAACGTGAGAGTGGGGCCGAGCACATCAGGCGCTTTATTTTGGGTGACATCAGCAGGTGTCATCACTAAAGGAGGATGATAATCAAATGCTTTTTCCGCCACGTCGAATGCTCTCATTAATTTAGTTAATACACCTCCAAAAGCATATCGAAGGCCTCCCTGTAGATGAGCTCGATGAATAGCTAACAGCACCACAGAACCCACATCAATTTCGACATCAGTCATTAAATCATAAACCAAAAAAACTCGGTCCCTAGTGACCTCCGTCATATGGCTACCCGAAATCAACCAACAACAAATAATCTTCAACCAAATCCGTGCTTTTTTATTAAAATGAGCATAGGGTAAACTCATGTGGTACCCTCTTTTATGGTGTCGAAGCCACCTTACCATCGAACGTTGGCCACAAAGTGTGTGTCGAATCTGGGCATAGGGAGGCTGAACATTCAGTTTATGTAGGTCATGGGAACTAGCATGAGTGTGTGCTCCCAATAACCCATTTAGGCCCAGGAAATCCAGTATGACATCTGACCCTCGTACAACCACTGAGCTGGTAGGTGTATCTGGGTTCCAATTAGCATATAATTCCCTCACAAGATGAAGGTTGCAATCAGTTGGTCTTACAAAGATGAAACCCATACCATAATTGCATAATGCGCTCCAATATTTTTGGGTAATTCCAAGCTAGACTGGCCCGATCAATACACTTGTCCGCAAGGTAATTCACCTTAGGGTGACTCTTGTACCAATTTTTTTCAGCACTAGAGATAGCATTTGATCCATATTTTCTTTTCTGGCCTTTAGGGACTAAGCGAGCCGCTGGAACCTTATTGCCTAATCGTCTTCGCTTGTGTGAACTTTAAGCTTCCACATTAGATTCTGACATGGTACCTGTGACAAAGTTCCAACAAGTATGCCAATTTCCCGTCCAAATATAGCTAAACAACTCAATGCGTGTTGGCTTTAAGGACTACCCCACACTTAGTTGATTAGCATCAATTCAAAATCTATGGGTGTAAGGGTACGTAGACTTCCCCTTCTTACTTAACGCCCAACCAAGAATTCCAACCCACATTCAAGTTCATCATCCCAACATAAGTTCCACATTCCCATGAATATCATTATAATGGATTACTTTTTTTACTCAAGAATTCATACAAGTTCCATGCAAATTCAACAATATATGGGTTATATCAAGTGACTTCAACAAGCAATTTGCTCAAATACCACCATTTAAACTAAACCCACTTGTAAGTTGTTCAAGTAAAAACATGATTAATTCGAACACTTTCACTTGTGCTTCAAGTTCTTATTCATGACACCCCATAAATTCCAAATCTATCATAATAATCAATTCAAAATACGAAGAAAATAAAGGGCACCAAAAATTTGAAGTGCATCATCCCCAAAGTTCTCAACATTCACATAACAATCTAGAGAAAGAAAGCTTAAAGAAAACATACCTTGGTAGCTCTAATAGAGTCTTGCAATCACAATCTATGGATGAGAAGGGTAGAGGCGTGATTTGTGATGGAAGGAGAAGAGAAAATTAAGAGAGAAAATTGAATTTATGGGGAGAAAATAAGGTATGGGTATAGGAGTTGTGATGAATCGAAAGAGAATTGGGGATTTTAATAGTTGGGGTGTGTGTGGGTAGGGTCCCCTTTATTTAACACTTAGCCCAAAAAATTCAAGGGGTAGCGGCCCAGCACACTAGGTGCCGCGCTGCCCCACTGCCAAAGGGAGGAAAATTCTGGGCAGGAGAGGCCTGGCAGCTGCCTGGCGCCCCTGCTCACTACCAAAGGGAAGAAAATTCTGGGTAGGAGTGGCCTGTAATGCTTCCTGGTGCGCCTGCTCACTGCCCATGCCCAAAAAATTCTGGGCGAAGGCGGCCTGGCATGCTGCCTAGCGCGCCGGCCTACTGCCTAGCGCGCCTACCTGCTGCCTTTCATGAATTTTTTTTAATATTGGGCCTGGCACGCTAGTTCCCGCGCCTTATACTTTAGTTCATACCTGAGTGGTGTTTTGTGTTTTTTGATATATCTCGGGGTTTTTTCAATTCCCAATACTCAAAAACTTCATCTCAACGCATTTCTTACCTCCCCGGCACCTTCAAAAGATCATCAATCCTCCAATTTACCTTTTACTCTTGGATTTCCTTGGCAAAACACTCCGTGTACCTCTGTATAAAAAATAAATCCTAGAACTAAGTTAGAAAAGATTTTTTTAAAAAAAAATGGGGTGCCTCTCATCAAGCGCCTTAGTTTTGGTCGTGGCACGACTCTTCTTTTTGTATTTTTTACTTTATAATTCCTAACTATTACAATACATTAATGGGTTGCCTCCCATCAAGCGCCTTAGTTAATGTCGCGGCTCGACCAAGCTTGGCTTACTCATCATCAAGGTAAAGCACGTCCTCCTTACGCCTCTCATCTTCGCAAAAATAGTGCTTCAATCGTTGTCCATTCAGAAGAAATTTATTACCATCACCTTTATTTATGATTCCCATCGTACCATGAGGAGTTGTGCGACTTACCTCAAAAGGACCACTCCACTTTGATCTTAGTGTAACACCCTGTATATTCTCGAACCCATGAGACTACCTTAACATTTATAGAATCATTTAAACATGAGAGAATTGGTGAATTATGCATTAATTTGGTGGGCTTAAATAAATCTTGTTCCATTGGACTCAAATGAGGCCCAAAATCATAAGAAGACATGGCCCAAATGGGGCAAGTGACCCATTCTTATGTTGACCAATCAAACATGCATTTAATGCCAAAGTATTTGGCTAAGGATGACTTGAGGGACTATATAAAGCAAGAAAAATCAAATTTTTATTGATCAAAACACACATGCCATTTCCTAGAATATTCAACACCTTTCTCTTATCTCACTCACAAACCCTAAGCCTTCATTCCTTTGGACAAGATCATTCCTTTGTAAGTATTGGTAAGTGTTTACTTTCATGGTAAAATATATGACATGCTTAATATGGTGCATAAATCATGTTGGTTATGTTGACACAGTGTTGGACAATTCACAATGTGTAAAACTGTCTATTTTTGCAATTAGAAAATGGTTTTGCCGTATAAACTTGAAAATGGACTTGTGGTCTTGAAGGAAGTTAACTTGATGGATTCAATATTTACATGTGGGATGTGATTATTGTCACGCCCCGAATCCCATCGGGACGTGATTGGCACCCGAAGCCGATAAGGCCCCAGAGAACCAATCTTTGCTCATGCTCATGTACTCTCATATGTATGTTCGCGTATGAATATCATCTTATTTTATGTAATTAAATATCATTAGCGGAAGGCATGACAACATATGAAATATATATGCAACTTAGCCGTTAGGGCCATTTTGCCAAAATGAATTTTCCTTCATGACACCCCACATATGTCTACAAAGCCTCTAATAGATACATGACCATGTCTATACAATGTTTACAAATGCCAAAATCTACTATACACATGTGACTTGGGAAGCCCCGAAGCAACTGGAGCTCACCAACAATCTGCGGATATCACGCCATTTACTGCGGAGATCTACTAACTCCTGTGCCTGCAGCATGTAAGGTAAGTCCCCCAAGAGGGGTCAGTACGAAAAAAAGTACTGAGTATGTAAGGCCATATGAAACTAGAATAGCACATAAGTACTTCTAAGAAATGAAGCGTAAGAGAATAATAATATGGATATACCTCAGTCATGAATATGTGGAACCATGTTCATTACGTCTATTATTTCATTACTTGGTCATTCAGTCGCCTCGTCATCATTCTTACCATAACATCCATATTTAGAGATACACGCAAAGGATATATTCTCATCTCTTTTACAACCATCTTTACTATTATTCACTCAACTAGTTAGTGATTCATAACACCTTATGGATCATCATCTTATATTAGTACCGGGCCTCCACTTTTGGTGGGATATGATGTATATATATATATTTAGTACCGGGCCTCCATCTTGGTGGGATATATAGTACCGGGCATCCACCTTGATGGGATTTAATATATATATATATGTATATAGTACCGGGCATCCATCTTGGTGGGATATATATAGTACCGGGCATCCACCTTTGATGGGATTTAATGTATATATGTATATAGTACGGGGCATCCATCTTGGTGGGATATATATAGTACCGGGCATCCACCTTTGATGGGATATCATATATATATATATATATGTATATGTATAGCATTGAGATTGTTCCCTCTTAACTTGTACCCTTTTAGTTTGTGATTCATACTCAAAGAAACATAAAGGAACCATATGCACATCTTTTCCTTTCCACACTTATAAGAGTGACACATTAGAGTTCATGACCTTAATTGAGGCATACACTTACATGAGATTGACATCTTCACTTATGAGGAGTAATTAACTAACTTGCACCTCACCTTCGTATTAGTCTTATGAGAGATTCACACATCCACTTAGGAGACACACACCTCCCTTATTAGACTTATGAGATTGGTACAAAGCTAGTCATAACATTATTAGAACTTGGAACATACATTATCGGAGTTTGGAGTCATAGTATTATTAGAACTTGGGAATTGTGTCCACCCCCTATTATCTTCCTCCATTCTTGCAACCAAAAACATGTATAACCTCATTTATTTCATTTGAGAGATTGATACATTGAGGATCGTGATACTTTTGAAAACACAAACACTCTACCTCATTCTTCACTTCTCATGAGATTGGTACTTTTACTTATAAAAGATTGGTACAAGGATAATCATCATATTAAAGGACTTTGGAACAAGGCATAATTGGAAAATGCCATCCAAGATTGAATAGATTCTCTTATGTTCTTATCCTCTTGAACTAGTTCCTTTAGAGATTTCGACGTTGTGGCAACTTTCCTCGAAGCTTCGGATCATTAACCAATGGGTAAGAGATATATGAGTAAACAGTGTGAGAAACATCCCATTATGAGAAACATACCACGATTGAAACCATTGGACCATAATCCATAAAACAAGGGACATGAGTATAATCACTATTGGAACATGGGAACATAACCTTATTGTTTTTGGAACATTAACCATGAATACGGGACAAGAGATTCACCAATAATCAATGAATAGGAAATATATGACCATGACCATGGATAACCGAATATGGGATACCTTAGCACATTTCGGGATGGAACATGTACGGTGACCATATGAACAATATGCTGCAGAAGGATACAGAAAGAGTAACCTTACATACCTTATCTTCCCAAATGTAAATACACAATCCAATGTGTGAGCACAACAATCCCACTCCTTTCTTACTCTACATCACAAGTACACAACGGAACCAATATTAACCACCAACTACCTTACACATGCATACGACAACAATGAGTTACATGTTTATCTTTAAAATGTCATTTCCTTTTCAACAATACCATTTACGGCATTATTATACCAACAATACCCCATTCTTTCCATACATTGACCACAAGTTACATTCCAAGCATTTAAGATGACCATGAATTACATGAGTCCCTTATATATTATTTCACCCTTTACAATACCATTCATGGCATTATCATACCAAAAATACCACAATATTTCATACATTTACCAACACATGATAACCCCACAACATTTCACCACAAAGCTTCTCCTTTACACTTTCTCATTCCCACCATATCACAAATAATCCATCAAGTCACCTTAATACACTTCATAGCACAAATCGGCCAAAATCCCATAATTTACACATGTAGAAAAATAGCAAATTATGGACATAACAACACCATACAAGTTGAGATATCATCAACACCATTCACTTTCACCAAAACATCAAGTCCTTTTTCAAGTTTAATTCACAAGGATTACACATCTTTTTGTAAAAACCCCAAGTGCCATATCCAACACTTTCTAGCATAACCAAGATGATCTACATAGTCCCTCATGCATATAAGATATTAAATAATCATAATACACACTTTCCAAGACTTTCCAAATGATGATCTTGTCCAAAGAGTTGGCTTAGGGTTCTTGAAAAATGAGAGAAATATCTTTGGGAAATTTCTAGAATAGCATGAGAGTTAAAATGAGAGAAATCTGATTTTTTCTCCAAATTTTATAGCCCCTTAATGTCCCTTTTTACTCACACACTTGGTCCAGTAATAAGTCTCTACTTGGCCAAGATGAATGGGTCAAATTTCCCATATGGGCCATGTCTTCTTTCCATTTTTGGGCCCTTTTTGGGCCCAATTCACTTAACCCAATAAAATCAATAATTTCACGTGTTTAAGTAGTCTTATACGTATTACAATAATATTCCCACTCATGCTATTCATATCCATAGCCTCAATCCAAAAACCAAGTGCTTCTAGCCACGTATGACCTATTTTGACCAAAAGGGTAAAATCGTCATTTTGACGTCAAATTCACTCTCGAGTAATTTTATCATCCCAATATATTATTTCACTCATTTCATGTATATTCTCATGGTTGTAGAAGAATCGTGGCAAAAATCGGCTCAATACGTCCCCGGGAACCCTTGGGACTTAAACAAAACTTTCAACTTTTGAAAGGTGCGCAGGGGAGGCGTGGCACGCTGCCTGGCACACCCCTTTGCTTCCTCTGGACTGAAAATTTCAGCCTAGAGCGGCGTGGCACGCTACCCAACGCGCCCTTCCCTTAAATTTTTCAAAAATTTCATTTTTTGACTTTTCTTCGCGGGTTTGGTTAGATACTTCAAATCCTATTCTTTAACTTACTTCTTAACCTTAATATCCTTTGTTTAGAGGTACTCTTAGCCTCGTTTTTAACCCCACAAATGCTCCATGAAAATCACAAAACACCTACGACGCAAGGTTAATCACATTTGCAAGGCCAAATTTCAATTTTCTTGTCAATAACATTACAAAATACATTCGTGTGGCTCTCGTCACTCAAGTATACATTGTTCAACGTCATCAAGTAGGGTTGGGAAGGTACGGGGTGTTACAATTATAGTCTTAACTTGTTTTATCCTTGTACATAATGTTTGGAATTGTTATTGCAAAATTGTGCATGGACTTGGTGGTGTATTGAAGGAAAAGTGTGGTTTTGGTGATGTTCATGTGTGTTGTGAAACCATGGGTGTTTGTTGGCATCCAAGTGACCAAAAATATGTAAATAAAATCTTACTTATGGCCTTGGACCATTTATTGCACAAAAGGACCCAAAAGAGACCCTTTTTGGTCGATTTGGGCATCCGCCCCCGCAGACGAAGGCACCTGCGGGCGCAGATGCCAAAGCAGGTGCCCCTGAACAGGGCCAAGGGTCACCTGCGGCCACATTTCAGCCACCTGTGGGTGCAGGTGGATTCGCAGGTCAGTCCAGAGTCTCGTTTTGTATGTTTTTGCCTCTCTTTGATCCCCGAAGACCCCTATACCCTTTTCGGATGTAATTATCAACTTATGATACCTTTTTAATGAATTTAAGGGGTCGTATGGAGGCATGTTGGATTATATCCATTATGGATTGTTTTTAATATGTTGGTATGAGGAGAATTGATGGAGTAATTATGATGTAATGATAATGAGGAAGCGTAAAGGGTAAACTTGGTGTGAAATGCTATTGGTTTATGATTTCTTGGTCAATGTGTGGAATGTTATGGTGTTGTTGGTATGGTAACGCAGTGGATTGTATTATAAAGGGTGAAATGACATTATATGGCATTCACATAGCTCATTTTCATCTTCTACACTTGTACGGAAAATAGTTGTTAATGAGAGTTTCGTTAGGTACTTGTATTGTAGAGTGAGATGTAATGAAGGAGCTGGACTATTGTGTTCACATATAGGATTATGTATTCATACTTGGAAGTGAAGGTAAGCAAAGTTATTCCATCCATATCCTTTTGCAGCACATAGTATTCACATGGACATTGTATTTGTTCCACTCCGAAATATTCTAAGGTATCCAATTTTCGGTTACCAATTTTTTTTATCACATGTTCCCTGCTCATTGATCAATTGTGATTCACGTGTCTCATGTTCATTGAATAATGTTCCAAAGGTCCAATAATGTTATGTTCTAAAGTTCAAATAATGTTATGACTATCATTGTATCAATCAATCTCAAAAGTGAAGAATGAAGTAATGCAAATATGGTTGATGATTGAGAATGGGTGGTAGCTTTGGGGAAGAAAGCCTAGCTCAAGCCGATCCCAAGATTATTGGATCAGGGGGCAGTCCTAGAGGCATAAGCCTAGTTTGGACCGAACCTGACAGGGGGTAGCTCTAGAGGTAAGAACCTAGCTCGAGCCGAACCTGATATATTGGTTTATGGGTGGCAGCTCTAGAGGTAATAACCTAGCTCGAGCCGAGCCCGATGTGTTGATTTATGGGTGGTAGATCTAGAGGCATAAACCTATCTTGAGTCGATCCCAACATAACGTTATGTTATGTTAAGACCCACTGATCAGTTGGGGCCCAGGTACATTGTGACACAAGTGATGATTTATGATGTAAAGAAGCAATGAAAGTAATGAAAGCAATATACATGGTTCCCAACATACAGAATGGTGACTTATCCATATTGGTTATTCATTTGTATTTGAGTTCATTGAAGTATTTATGTATCATACAGTTTCGTATGATCCTTACATACTCAGTACATTCTTCGTACTGACGTCCCTTGGGGGACTTACCTTACTTGCTGCAGGTGAAAGTGCGAGTAGACCTCCACAGTAGGTTGCTGGTCATTTGCAGAACTTTGGTGAGCTCTAGTTGGTTCGGGGTTTTCCGAGTCACAGTTGTACATTTGTTTTGGTATTGTAAATGTTGTATAAAGCGGGGACTTGTCCCGACTACAGAATGGTTATGTATATGCATCTGTTATAGGCTTTGTAGACATATGTGGGAATATGAATGTAAGGGGATATAGGTCCATTTTGACTTGATGGACCTAACGGCCAAGTTTCTTATATGTATATATCACATGTTTCCATAACTTCTGCTATTAGCATTTGGTATGTATACGTGATGATGATGTTTCTTGAATGACATGCATATGAATGGACATGAGCAAAGATTGGTTGTCTCGGGCCTTATCGACTTCGGGTGCCAGTCTGCCCGTTGGAATTCGAGGCGTGAAAAAAGTGGTATCAAATCCGGTCGTTCTAAGGGTATCTACAAAGCCGTGTCTGAGTAGAGTCTTGCTTATGGATATGTTGTGCACCACATTTATAAGTAGGAGGTTACGGGGCATTTAGGAGTTGTTTCTTTTCTTCACTTCTAGACCGTGCAATAGAGCCAATATGGTAAGTGGAATCGTATCTAACCATTAGAATTAATTTTCTTTGTGATAGTAAAATGCCAATGACAAGACGAGGTAGAGGCAAAGGTAAGCAGGTAGATATGCTTACCGGTGAAGGAATGAGTAAATCACCACCTGACCAAGCTAGTTAAGGTGGAGCGAACACTGAAATTGCATCGCAGTCTTCTTCTAATTTTCCAGCTCCGGAAGAGCCAATAGGTAGATTAGTACCCGCAGAACGGCCAATGAATGCTACTGACCAGGATCTAAGAAATATAATGCATATGTTGACCCAGCTAGTTGCGGCACAAAGTCAAGGATGAGATGGTCCAACGACAAATGAGGATGATGCGGCTAGAGTGGCGAGTCGCAGGACACAGGACTTTTTGAAATTAGACCCTCCTATATTCACTGGGTAGGATCCGAAAGCAGATCCACAGGACTTCGTGGATCAAATCCAGAGGGCTCTAGAAGTTATGCACGTGACTGGTGTTGAAACAGTTGAACTTACGGCCTATATATTGAAAGGAGAGGCGATATTGTGGTATAAAGACTGGAAAAGATCAAGGGGTATTGATGCACTTCTAGTTGGTTGGGAAGAGTTTAAAATGGTATTCCTTGATCATTACCTCCCATATGAGATCTGGGAGGCACGTGCGGATCAATTTCTAAATCTACGTCAAGGGAATATAAGTGTTAGAGAATATAGTCTTCAGTTTAATTCCTTGGCTAGATATACTCCGAATGTAGTAGCCACAATGACAGACAGAGTCCATCACTATGTGGACAGGTTAGAGCCATATTTGGTAAGGGACTGCACCATTGCTGCCTTGAACAAAGATATGGACATAGCCAGAATACAGGCCTTCGTACAAAAAATGGAAGATCAGAGACATAGAAGAAGGGTACATGAATCTGACAGAGGACAGTCCAAAAGAGCTAGACCTATAGGACAGTCTATGGTGTCACAAGGAGAATCTAGGCCTTGGATGTTTCCTAGACCGCCTAGACCCTCATTCTCTTATTCCACAGCAGGCACTCAAGCTCAATTTCGAGGGTTTAGAGGTAGTCAATCTAGGCAGAGTAGTGGAATTCACGGATCACAGGCAGCAAGATTTTCTCGTCAGCAGTGTTGGAACTGCGAGCGTACTCATATAGGTACATGTCGGTTAGGGACGAATGCTTGTTTTTGGTGCGGCATGTCGGGGCACATGATGAGAAAGTGTCCACAGAGGAGCATGGGTAGTATAGCACGACCGACAGGATTAGCCGTTTCATTATTATCATCGGTTTCCTTAGGTTGAGGTGTACAACCTGCTGGTCGTGGTAGGGGTGCCAGAGGAGCAGCCAGTTCCAGTGGAACCCAGAATTGTACTTATGCTCTAGTGGACCGGCAGAATTCGGAGGTCTCTCCTGATGTAGTCACAGGTACATTATCCATATTTTTGTATAATGTATATGCATTGATTGATCTGGGTTCTACATTGTCGTATGTTACTCCATTGATTCCTGCAAACTTTGCAAGAACACCAAAACTATTAACTAATTCAATTAAAGTAGCTACACCAGTTGGTGAATATATTATTGCAAAAAGAGTATATCGTAATTGTGTGGTAACTGTGTGTGGTCATGATACACTGGCCGATCTCATTAAACTAGACATGATGGATTTTGATGTGATACTAGGAATAGATTGGTTGGCTTCTTGTTATGCCACGGTAGATTGCCTGGCCAAGAAGGTACATTTTCATTTTCCACAAGAAAATAGTCTTGAATGGCAGGGTAATGTGGGGGCACCAAGAGGAAAATTTATTTCCTATCTGAAAGCAAGGAAACTGATTGCCAAGGGGTACATATGTCACTTAGTACGAGTGAAGGATACAAAAGTGGAACCACTAACTCCTCAGTTGGTTCCAGTGGTCAATGAATTTCTTGATGTATTTCTAGAGGATCTTCCAGGTTTGCCCCCAGAATGGGAAGTAGAGTTTAGTATTGATGTAAATCCAGGCACACAGCCTATCTCTATTCCCCCATATAGAATGGCTCCAGCAAAATCACATGAATTGAAGGAGCAATTGAAAGACTTGCTGGACAAGGGCTTCATCAGGCCTAGTATGTCCCTGTGGGGTGCACCGATATTATTTTTACGGAAGAAAGATGGCACATTGAGAATGTGCATTGATTACCGACAACTGAATAAGGTAACGATCAAGAACAAATATCCTCTCCCTCGAATTGACGATTTGTTTGATCAGTTACAGGGCGCCAAGTGTTTTTCAAAGATTGACTTGAGGTCGGGTTACCATCAAGTCAGAGTTAGAGAAGAAGATGTACCCATGACAGCATTCTGAACACGGTATGGCCATTATGAATTTTTAGTTATGTCATTTGGACTAACAAATACACCGACGGAGTTCATGGATTTGATGAATAGGGTGTTTAGCCATTTCTAGATGTGTTCGTGACGGTATTTATAGATGACATCCTGGTTTATTCGAAAGGCACCGAAGGTTATGCAGTCTATTGTGATGCTTCTGGAATTGGTCTAGGGTGTGTATTGATGCTGCACGGTAATGTAATAGCATATACCTCAAGACAATTGAGGCCATACGAGAGGAACTATCCCACACATGATCTTGAGTTAGCAGCGGTGGTATTTGCTTTAAAGATATGGCGTCATTATTTATATGGAGTTCATATTTATATTTACACTGATCACAAGATTTTGCAATATATCTTTAAGCAGAAGAAACTCAATCTGAGGCAGCGAAGGTGGCTTGAGCTATTAAAATACTATGATATTGATATCCTATATCATCCAGGAAAAGCAAATATGGTAGCTGATGTATTGAGCCGCAAGGCAATAGGAGGCACTAGTGGCCGATTGACAGACAAGAAAGATTTAGTCAAAGATCTACATCAATTAGCCAACTTAGGGATTCGTCTTCTTGAATCCTCAGATGAAGGGGTTATTGTACAGAATGCGACAAAATCTTTATTACTAGCTGAAGTGAAAGAGAAGCAGTTTGCGGATCCTATGTTAGTGCAACTAAAAGAAAATGTACAACAGAGATTGACAAAGGCATTTGATCTTACACAAGAAGGAGTACTTCAAAGCCAAGGTAGATTATGTGTACCGGATGTAGACGAGCTGAGGAAATGAATTATGAAAGAGGCGCATCATTCATGATATTCTATTCATCCGGGAGCTACCAAAATGTACCATGATTTAAAAGAAGTGTATTGGTGGGGAAATATGAAGAAGAACGTTTCAGAATTTGTAGCTCAATGCCCAAACTGTCAACAAATTAAAGTGGAGCATCAGAAACCTGGGGATTACATGCAATGTATCAATCTTCCAGTCTGGAAATAGGATAGGATTAATATGGACTTCATCACAGGTTTGCCTCGTACACTGCAAAAATTTGATTCCATATGGGTCATAGTTGACTGGCTTACCAAGTCAGTGCATTTCTTACCAGTCAAGACCACCTATACAACTGAAGATTATGCAAGGTTGTATGTTAAAGAAATAGTGTGATTACATGGGATTTCGATCTCCATTATATCAGACAGGGGAGCTCAGTTTACTGTGCATTTTTGGAGATCTTTTTAGCAGAGTTTGGGTACACAGGTGAATCTGAGTACGGCTTTCCATCCTCAGAAAGATGGACAAGTAGAACGTACTATCCAAACACTTGAAGATATGCTACGAGCTTGCACGTTAGATTTTCAAGGCAGTTGGGATGACCATTTGCCTCTTATTGAATTTGCCTAAAACAATAGCTATCATTCAAGTATAAAAATGACACCTTATGAAGCTTTTTATGGAAGGAAATGTAGATCACCAATCGGATGGTTCGTGTCACACCCCAAATCCCATTGAGGCATGATTGGCACCCGAAGCCAATATGGCCCGAGAGAACCAATCTTTGCTCATGAACCTTCGTATACGTATCCTCGTATGAATCTTATTATACCTCATGCAACTATGCGTAAAACATGAATCATGGAAACATATGCTATGAATATATATACAAAATTTGGCCGTTGGAGCCATCACGTCGAAATGAACGTACATCTTACATCCATATACCCACATATGTATAAAAATCCTCTAATAGATGCATCTACAAGACCAAATTAAAGTCGGGACAAGTCCCCGCTTTATACAATATTAAAACAAATACACAACTATGACCCAGAAAGCTCCGAACCAAGTGGAGCTCACCAAAACTCTGCAAATGATCCACAGTCTACTGAGGAGGTCTACTAATGCCTGCACCTGCAACATGTAAGGTAATTCCCCCGAGGGGGTCAGTACGAATAATGTACTGAGTATGTAAGGCTCATAAGAGATTCATCATACAAAATAACAACAATAATGGAATCAATATAAAAGAATTAATGAACGTGAATAAACTCTCTTTCTGTTTGTGGGGAACCATGTATATTACGTTCTTTACTTCTATTGTTTTCATATTCATTCATCTTTATTGTTCTACCCATACTAGGCTGTTCTGTAGCCCCTGGAATGAGAATAACCCATGCTAGGTACTTTGACCCCTGGGATGTTATGTGAACCCATGCTAGGCTTTCGTGTCTCCCCTGGGATGTCATTAACCCATGCTAGGCTTATCGCCCCTGGGATGTTATGTGAACCCATGCTAGGTTTTCGTGTCGCCCCTGGGATGTCCTTAACCCATGCTAGGCTTATCGCCCCTGGGATGTTATTGGGATCGACCCATGCTAGGTATTTAACCCCTGGGATACCACCCATTAAACATTACTTCTTTCTTTCGTTACTCATTCTTTCATTACTCTTTCTTTCATTCTATGAGTGATACCTTGATGATGGAAACATTCTTGAAACTTGAAACACAAACATACATTACTTCACGTCTTTACTCTTGTAAGATTGGTATCTCTACTTGTGAGGGATAGATATATTAGCTTGCACATTACTTCCCATATTACTTTGATGATATTGGTACTTTTACTTGTGGGAGATTGGTACAAAGATAATCATAATGTTATTAGACGTTTAGAACATGATATGATTGGAACAATGCTATTCAAACTAAACAAGCACTCTTTACCTCATTACTCTCGTTGAGATAGTTCTCTTAGGATTTACAACATCATGACAGCTTAGGAACTTCAGTCAATAAATAAGAGATAAGTGAATCATCATTCATCTAAGAGTAGGACACATGTGAATAGCAAGATATGTCAATCGTAGTTGGAATTCTATAACCCTCATGGAATGTAACACTTTTGGAACCTTAGGATAATTATCCATATCAGCTAATGAACATGAGTCAACCAATGGACATGAGTCATATGATTCACCATTGACCAATGAGTAAGGAACATATGAGTAATACTCGTCAACTACCGGATACAGAATACCTTAGAGCATTTTGGAATCGAATGAGTACTATGACAATGTGAAGACCATATGCTGCATAAAGATATAGAAGAATAAACTTACATACCTTCACTTCCAAGTATGAGTACACGAGTCTATATATGAGCACAATAGTCCAGCTTCTTCCTTATGTTTCACTCTACAATACAAGTTCATAATGGAACTCTCGTTAACAACTATTTACCGTACAAGTGTACAAAACGACAACGAGCTATATGACTGCCACATAAATTCATTTCACTCTTTACAATACACCCCACTGCATGATCATACCAACAAGACCATAATCATGCCACACATTGTTCAAGATATCATACATCAATAGCATTTCACACTACACTTACCCTTTACGCTTCCTCATTATCATTCCGTCACAATTACCCTATAAAATTGCCGCATAACAACTTATGAACAATAATACATACTTAACATAGTCCAACATGCCTCCATATGACACTTAAAGTCATTAAAACGACATCACAAGTTGATAATTACATCCAAAAAGGGTATAGGGGCCTTCGGGGGTCAACTAGATGCGAAAACACACAAAACCGAATCTGTGGCTGACCTGCGCTGCCACTTGAGCCCTCAGGTGGATGAGGTACATGTGCAGATGCCCTCTTGTAGCAGCCAGAGGCATCTGCGCCCGCAGGTGCCTCCGTCTGTGGGGGCGGATGCCCGTTTTGGTCCGAAATGGTATCTTTTGGTATTTTAATGTAATGAATGGTCCATGATCATAAACAAACTTCTTTTAACATATTTTTTATCATATTACATGCCAAAAACCAGCCATGGTCTCACAACACACAAAAACATCACCAAGACCTCACCTTCCTTTCAATACGCCACCAAATCCGTAACCAAATCTACAACAACAATTCCAAACATTATATACAAGGGTAAAACAAGGTAAGACTATATTCACCTCTCACATGTCAATATTGAATCCATAAAGTTTGTTTCCTTCAAGATCACAAGTCCATGTTCAAATTTACAAGACAAAATCATCCTCCGATTTAGCAAACACAAATTGTTTTACACATAGTGAACTTCTCACACTTCACCAACATAACCAACATGATATAAACCATATTCCATGCATAAAATATATTAAACCATGATAATAAACACTTACCAAGCCTTGTGCAAAAATGATCTTGTCCACAAAGATGAGGGCTTAGGGTTTGTATGATATTAGAAATGTTGAGATAATTCTAGAAAAGGCATGAGAGTCCAAATGAGTTAAAAATATGATTTCACTCATACATATAGGTCCCTTAAGTCTCTCTTATCCTATTTTGGCATTAAATGCTTGTTTGATTTGGTCAAATGGAAGATTGGATTACTTTTCTCCATTGGGCCAAGTCTTTCATGTGATGTTGGGCCTCATTTAGGCCCAATGGTTCATGACTCATGTAAGCCCCAACAAATAAATGAATAATTCATAAATTATCCCATGTTTTACTAATTCCATAAGTGTACACGTGGTCGTATAGATTCGACACATACGTGGTGTTACACCTCTTACGAAGGTCTAATCCCATGTACTAGGCCCAATATAAATTACCTCATCAATAACATTACACAATGCATACTTTTGGCTCTCTACACCTAAGAATCCATTATTCAACGTCGTCAAGTAGGGTTTGGTAGGTACGGGGTGTTACATTCTCCCCCCCCCCTTAGGAAAATTCTTCCTCGAATGTTAACAAGATCGTCGCATGTGCAGAATTTTACCAAGGCATTTGATATTACACCGGAAGGGGTGCTTCAATGTCAAGAAAGACTATGCGTACTGGATGTATATGAGTTGAGGACACGAATTATGACAGAGGCACATCATTCGCGCTATTCTATTCATCCGGGTGCTACTAAAATGTACCATGAATTGAAAGAAGTGTATTGGTGGGCCAACATGAAAAAGAACATTGCAGAGTTTGTCACTCAATGCCCGAATTGTCAACAAGTGAAAGTAGAGCATCAGAAATCGGGAGGTTACATGCAATGTATCAATCTTCCAGTCTGGAAATGGGATATGATTAACATGGATTTCATTACGGGTTTGCCTCGTACATTGCGGAAGTTTGATTCTATATGGGTTATAGTGGACAGGCTTACCAAGTCAGCACATTTTCTACCGGTCAAGACGACCTATACAGCTGAGGATTATGCGAAGTTATATGTGAAGGAGATAGTACGATTGCATGGTATTCCACTTTCCATTATATCAGACAGAGGAGCACAGTTTACAGCACACTTTTGGAGGTCTTTCCAGCAGAGTTTGGGTACACGGGTGAATTTGAGTACAGCTTTCCATCCTCAGACTGATGGACAAGCAGAACGTACTATTCAGACACTTGAAGACATGCTACGAGCTTGTACGTTAGATTTTCAAGGCAGTTGGGATGACCATTTGCCTCTTATTGAATTTGCATATAACAATTGCTATCATTCAAGTATTAAAATGGCACCTTATAAAGCTTTGTACGGAAGGAAATGTAGATCACCAATAGGATGGTTTGAAGCAGGTGAAACTGCTTTACTTGGGCCAGATATCGTTTATCAGGCTATGGAAAAGGTTAAGGTGATCCAACAACGGTTACAAATGGCTCAAAGTCGTCATAAGTCATATGCGGATGTTAGAAGAAGAGGTCTTGAATTCTCCATAGGTGATTGGGTGTTTTTAAAGGTGTCACCAATGAAAGGGGTAATGCAGTTCGGAAAGAAAGGGAAATTGAGTCCACGTTACATAGGCCCATATGAAGTTATTAGAAGATTTGGCCAAGTTGCTTATGAAGTAGCACTACCTCAAGAACTTTATTCAGTCCATCCGGTATTTCATGTTTCCATGCTTCGAAAATGCATAGGAGATCCATCTCGTATTGTTCCCATTGAAGATGTTCAAGTTACAGAGGATCTTACTTATGAAGAGGTACCCATTGCTATCTTAGATCGACAAGTGAAAAGATTGAGGAATAAAGACGTAGCTTCCGTGAAAGTCCTTTGGCGAAATCAACAAGTAGAAGAGGTCACATGGGAAGCAGAAGAGATGATGAAATACAAATATCCCCATCTATAACACATGGATCAAGAAGTTCAAAGTGCGGAAGTGGAGCAATAACAAGTAAGTCTCCATGAGCCTTAAAAGTTTATGTATATGTATGCTAATGTAGAGATGCATTGATTGTAATGAAACGGTATTGTTAACATTCGAGGACGAATGTTCCTAAGGGGGGAAGAATTTAACACCCCGCACGTTCCCAACCCTACTTGACGACATTAAATAATATGTACGTAGGTATCGAGCGCTATGAGTATGCATTTGGTAAGGCTATTGATGAGATAATTGAATTTGGCTCTTGTTATGTGGTTAAACTTGCATAGAAGGTGTTTTGAAATTTTCATTGCGCATTTGTGGGTTTCAAAATGAGGCTAAGAAGACCTCTAAACAAAGTATAATAAGGTTAAGAAGTGAGTTAAAGAATAGGACTTGAAGTATCTAACCAAACCCGCGAAGAGAAGTCGAAAAATGGAATTTTCAAAAATTTTAAGGAGGGGTGCATTTGGGACCGTTCCACACCACTCTGGGCTAAAATTTTTAGCCCATAGGCAGTGGGTTGGCTCCCCCAGGAGCGTGCCACCTTGGGTTTTCCACTTTTTCGAAAGTTGGAAATTTCTAAGTCCCAAGGGTATCCGGGGACGTACCGAGCTGATTTTTGCTACGTTTCTTATACAACCAAGAGTATATACATAAAATAAATGACATATTACATTAGTATGATAAAATTACTCGAGAACGAATTTGGGGTCAAAATGACAGTTTTGCCCCTAAGGTCAAAATAAGCCAAACGTGGCTAGAAGCACTTGTTTTTGGGATTGAGGCTACGGATATGAATATTATGAGTGGGAATATTATTGTAATATGTATAAGATGAGAAATTATTGATTTTATTGGGTTAAGTGATTTGGGCTCAATAAAAGCCCAAAATGGGATAAAAGACATGGGTCACATGACCCAATCTTCTATTGACTTGGTCAATTGAAGCATTAAATATCAAGAAAGGCTAAGGATGACCCAAGTACTATATAAAGGACCACAAAATCAGATTTTATTCATTTAAACTCTCATGTTCTTTGAGATATTTTCTCAAACCTTCTACAATATTCTCTCAAGAACCCTAAAGGCTCAAAGGCAATTTTGGAGCAAGATCATCCCTTTGCAAGTTTGGGTAAGTGAATATTATTATGGATTAATATATTATATGCATGAAAGAGTATGTAAATCATGTTGGTTGTGCTTGGAAATGTTGGATATGGTACTTTGTGCTTTTATATAAGATTTGTGATTCATGGGATTTGAACTTTAATTAGGACTTGTGCCTTTGATGAAAGATCATGGTATGGACAAAATATGAACATCTATGGTGTTATTTTTGTTGTTAAACTTGTTCTTGTCTATAAGTGTAAATTGTGGGAATTTGGCCGATATGTGCTATGAAGTGTATTAAGGTGAATTGATGGATTGTTTGTGATGTGGTATGGATAAGGAGGTGTAAAAGAGAATTGTTATGGTGAAATGCAATGATTATTATGTATTGGTCAATGTTGGGAATATTGGAGGATTTTTGGAATAATGATGCTATCAATGGGTTTGTCAAGAGGAAATGACATGTTTCAAAGCAAACATGTACCCCATTGATGTTATATGCATTTGTGAAGTAATTGTGGTTAATGTGAATTCCGTTATGTATTTGTGTTGTAGAGTGACACATAAAGAAGGAGCGGGACTATTGTATGCACATCTAGGATTGTATATCCGTATTGAGAGTACAAGGTATGTAAGGCTACTCTGTCCGTATCTTTTTGCGGCAAATAGTATCCACATTGCTATTTCACTAGTCCTATCCCGAAATGTGCTAAGGTATCCTATATCCGTTTATCAATAGTCATTGTCATATATTTCCTAGTCATGGATCATTTGTGAGTCTCATGTCTCATAATCATGGTTAATGTTCCAAAAGCTCAAACAAGGTTATGGTCCAATGTTCCAATAGTGGTTATGCTCAAGTATCTTGTTATGGATGATTGTCCAATGGTTCCAATGGTGTCATGTTTCCAATAATGTTTATTCACATGTCTTCTATTTTGATTATGGTTCCAAGTTTCCAAACATGCTATGTCACATGAATATGTCAATCTCTCACAAGTGAATGTACCAATCTCATATGTCTCTCACTCATTGGATAATGATCCAAAGTTTCAAGTAATGTTATGACTATTAAATATCAATCTCAAAGTAAAGATCAAAGTAATGCAAATGTGGTCAATGATCAAGTATGGGTGGCAAGTCTATGGGCGTAAGCCTAGCTCGACTCGATCCCGATGTGTTGATTTATGGGTGGCAAGTCTAGGGGCGCAAGCCTAGATCGACTCGATCCCGATGTGTTGATTTATGGGTGGCAAGTCTAGGGGCGCAAGCCTAGCTCGACTCGATCCCGATGTATTGATTTATGGGTGGCAAGTCTAGGGGCATAAGCCTAGCTCGACTCGATCCCGATGCAGTGCTTTATGGGTGGCAGGTCTTAGGGGCATAAGCCTAGCTCGAACCGATCCCAACATGACGATAAGTCATGGAAAGACCCACTGATCAGTAGGGGCCCGGGTACATTGTGACACATGCATTGATAAGCAATCATTGAATGTAAACAAAGTAATGAAAGTAATGAAAGCAATTCACATGGTTCCCAAAATGCAACATGGTGACTTATTCACATTGTCTAGTCATTTGTATTGAGTTCATTGTCATGTTCATGTGTTTCAAAGTTTCATTTGAGCCTTATATACTCAGTACTTATTTCGTAATGACCCCTCTCAGGGAATTTACCTTACTTGCTACAGGCACAGGTCCCAGTAGGCCTCCTCAGTAGATTGCCAGTGTTAGCAGTTCCTTGGTGAGCTCCAGTTAATTCGGGCCTTCTCTGAGTCAGAGCAGATATATGTTTTGATGATGTACATGTTGCATAAAGCGGGGACTTGTCCCGACTTTTGGTTTGTATTGGTCAATGCTCTTGTTAGAGGCTTTTGTAGATAGATGTGGGTGTATCAGTGTAAACAACGTATGTTGTTTTGACTGGATGGCCTCAACGGCCAAGTTTCATATGTATGTATAAATATGTTCCATGTTTTCACTTATTCGTCTTTCATGTTCTTACACAATGATGGTTATGATTATGATATGCATATGATTGAACATAGGCAAAGGTTGGTTCTCTCGGGCCTTATCGGCTACGGGTGCCAATCATGTCTCGATGGGATTCATGGCGTGACAGCGGAAGACATGAATCATGGAAACATATGCTATGAATATACATACAAAACTTGGCCGTTGGAGCCTTCACATCAAAATGAATGTACATCTTACATCCATATACCCACATATGTCTACAAAGACTCTAACAGATGCATCTACAATACCAACTTAAAGTCGGGACAAGTCCCCTCTTTATACAATATTAAAACAAATACACAACTATGACCAAGAAAGCTCCGAACCAAGTGGAGCTCACCAAAACTCTGCAAATGATCCACAGTCTACTGAGGAGGTCTACTAATGCCTGCACATGCAACATGTAAGGTAAGTCCCCCGAGGGGGTCAGTACAAAGAATGTACTGAGTATGTAAGGCTCATAAGAGATTCATCAAACACAATAACAACAATAATGGAATCAATATAAAAGAATTAATGAACGTGAATAAACTCTCTTTCTGTATGTGGGGAACCATGTATATTACGTTCCTTACTTCTCTTGTTTTCATATTCATTCATCTTTATTGTTCTACCCACGCTAGGCTGTTCTGTAGCCCCTGGGATGAGATTAACCCATACTAGGTACTTTGACCCCTGGGATGTTATGTGAACCCATGCTAGGCTTTCGTGTCTCCCCTGGGATGTCATTAACCCATGTTAGGCTTATCGCCCCTGGGATGTTATGTGAACCCATGCTAGGCTTTCGTGTCGCCCCTGTGATGTCCTTAACCCATGCTAGGCTTATCGCCCCTGGGATGTTATTGGGATCGACCCATGCTAGGATTTTCAGTCGCCCCTGGGATACCACCCATGTTATTTGGATCGACCCATGCTAGGTATTTAACCCATGGGATACCACCCATCAAACATTACTTCTTTCTTTCATTACTCTTTCTTTCGTTACTCATTCTTTCATTACTCTTTCTTTCATTCTATGAGTGATACCTTGATGATGGAAACATTCTTGAAACTTGAAACACAAACATACATTACTTCACGTCTTTACTCTTGTAAGATTGGTATCTCTACTTGTGAGGGATAGATATATTAGCTTGCACATTACTTCCCATATTACTTTGATGATATTGGTACTTTTACTTGTGGGAGATTGGTACAAAGATAATCATAATGTTATTAGAATTTTGGAACATGATATGATTGGAACAATGCTATTCAAACTAAACAAGCACTCTTTACCTCATTACTCTCGTTGAGATAGTTCTCTTAGGATTTACAACATCATGACAGCTTAAGAACTTCAGTCAATAAATAAGAGATAAGTGAATCATCATTCATCTAAGAGTAGGACACATGTGAATAGCAAGATATATCAATCGTAGTTGGAATTCTATAGAACCCTCATGGAATGTAACACTTTTGGAACCTTAGGATAATGATCCATATCAGCTAATGAACATGAGTCAACCAATGGACATGAGTCATATGATTCACCATTGACCAATGAGTAAGGAACATATGAGTAACACTCGTCAACTACCGGATACGGAATACCTTAGAGCATTACGAAATCGAATGAGTACTATGACAATGTGAAGACCATATGCTGCAGAAAGATATAGAAGAATAACCTTACATACCTTCACTTCCAAGTATGAGTACACAAGTCTATATATGAACACAATAGCCCAACTTCTTCCTTATGTTTCACTCTACAATACAAGTTCATAATGGAACTCTCGTTAACAACTATTTACTGTACAATTGTACAAAACGACAACGAGCTATATGACAGCCACATAACTTCATTTCACTCTTTACAATACACCCCACTGCATGATCATACCAACAAGACCATAATCATACCAACAAGACCATAATCATACCACACATTGTTCAAGATATCATACATCAATAGCATTTCACACCACACTTACCCTTTACGCTTCCGCATTATCATTCCGTCATAATTACCCCATCAACATGCCAAATAACAACTTATGAAAAATAATACATACTTAACATAGTCCAACATGCCTCCATACGACACTTTAAAGTCATTAAAATGACATCACAAGTTGATAATTACATCCAAAAAGGGTATAGGGGACTTCGGGGGTCAACTAGATGCGAAAACACACAAAACCGAATCTGTGGCTGACCTGCGCTGCCACCTGCACCCGCAGGTGCCTCCGTCTGCGGGGGCGGATGCCCGTTTTGGTCTGAAATGGTCTCTTTGGGTCTTTTAATGCAATGAATGGTCCATGATAATAAATAAATTTCTTTTAAAATATTTTTGATCATATTACATGCCAACAACCATCCATGGTCTCACAACACACAAAAACATCACCAAAACCTCACCTTCCTTTCAATACGCCACCAAATCCGTAACCAAATCTACAACAATAATTCCAAACGTTATATACAAGGGTAAAACAAGGTAAGACTATATTAACCTCTCACATGTCAATATTGAATCCATAAAGTTCATTTCCTTCAAGATCACAAGTCCATGTTCAAATTTACAAGACAAAACCATCCTCCGATTTAGCAAACACAAATTGTTTTACACATAGTGAACTTCTCACACTTCACCAACATAACCAACATGATATAAACCATATTCCATGCATAAAATATATTAAACCATGATAATAAACACTTACCAAGCCTTGTGCAAAAATGATCTTGTCCACAAAGATGAGGGCTTAGGGTTTGTATGATATTAGAAATGTTGAGATAATTCTAGAAAAGGCATGAGAGTCCAAATGAGTTAAAAATAAGATTTCCCTCATATATATAGGTCCCTTAAGTCTCTCTTATCCCATTTTGGCATTAAATGCATGTTTGATTTCGTCAAATGGAAGATTGGATCACTTTGTTCCATTGGGCCAAGTCTTTCATGTGATGTTGGGCCTCATGTAGGCCCGATGGTTCATGACTCATGTAAGCCCCAACAAATAAATGAATAATTCATCAATTCTCCGATGTTTTACTAATTCCATAAGTGTACACGTGGTCGTATAGATTCGACACATACGGGGTGTTACACCTCTTACGAAGGTCTAATCCCATGTACTAGGCCCAATATCAATTACCTCATCAATAACATTACACAATGCATACTTTTGGATCTCAAAACCTAAGAATCCATTATTCAACGTCGTCAAGTAGGGTTTGGTAGGTACGGGGTGTTACAGTTTGAAGCGGGTTAAATCGCTTTACTTGGGCCAGATCTTGTTCATCAGGATATGGAGAAAGTTAAAGTGATTCAACAACGGCTACAAATGGACCAAAGTATACATAAGTCATATGCTGATGTTAGAAGAAGAGGGCTTGAATTTGCCATAGGTGATTGGGTATTTTTGAAGGTGTCACCAATGAAAGGGATAATGAGATTTGGAAAGAAAGGGAAGTTGAGTCCCCGGTATATAGGGCCATATGAAATTGTATGGAGATTTGGGCAAGTCGTGTATGAACTAGCATTACCCCAATAACTCTCCACAGTTCATCCAGTATTTCATGTTTTGATGTTTCGAAAGTGCATAGGAGATCTATCTCGTTTTACTCCTATTGAAGATGTGCAAGTTATGGAGGATCTCACTTATGAGGAGATACCTATTGCCATTATTGATAGACAAGTGAAGATATTGAGGAGTAAAGACCTAGCTTCCGTAAAAGTACTTTGGAGAAATCAGCAAATAGAAGAGATCACATGGGAAGCTGAAGAAATGATGAAGTCCAAGTACCCTCATTTGTTCCAAAGGGAAGAACAAGTTCATGATTCGAGATAGGGAAAATGAAAAGTAAGTATTTATAAGCATTAAGTATATATATGATAATATGAAGAATGATCCTAGACTTGCAATTGTTTAACGTGAATAATGTCACTAACATTCGAGGACGAATGTTTCTAAGGGGGGAAGAATGTAACACCCCGTACATTCTCGAACCCATGAGACTACCTTCACATTTATAGAATCATTTAAACATGAGAGATTTGGTGAATTATGCATTAATTTGGTGGGCTTAAATAAATCTTGTGCCATTGGGCTCAAATGAGGCCCAAAATCATAAGAAGATAAGGCCCAAATGGGGCAACTGACCCATTCTTGTGTTGACCAATCAAACATGCATTTAATGCCCAAGTATTTGGCTAATGATGACTTGAGGGACTATATAAAGCAAGAAAAATCAGATTCTTATTGATCAAAACACACATGCCATTTCCTAGAATATTCAAGACCTTTCCCTTATCTCACTCACAAACCCTAAGCCTTCATTCCTTTGGACAAGATCATTCCTTTGTAAGTATTGGTAAGTGTTTAATTTAATGGTTTAATATATTAAATGCTTAATATGGTGCATAAATCATGTTGGTTTTGTTGACACAGTGTTGGACAATTCACAATGTGTAAAACTTTCTATTTTTGCAATCGGAAAAGGGTTTTGGCTAATAAACTTGAAAATGGACTTGTAGTCTTGAAGGAAGTTAACTTGATGGATTAAATATTGATATGTGGGATGTGATTATTGTATTAACTTGTTTTATCCTTGTACATAATGTTTGGAATTGTTATTGCAAAATTGTGCATGGACTTGGTGGTGTATTGAAGGAAAAGTGTGGTTTTGGTGATGTTCATGTGTGTTGTGAAACCATGGGTGTTTGTTGGAATCCAATTGACCAAAAATATGTAAAGAAAAGATTACTCATTTCCTTAAAACATTTATTACACAAAAGGACCGAAAAGAGACCGTTTTTGGCCGATTTGGGCATCCGCCCCCCACAGACGAAGGCACCTGCGGGCGCAGATGCCAATTCAGGTGCCCCCGGAAAGGGCTAAGGGTCACCTGCGGCCACATTTCAGCCACCTTCTGGCACAGGTGGATTCGCAGGTCAGTCCAGAGTCTCGTTTTGTATTTTTTTGCCTCTCTTTGATCACCGAAGACCCCTATACCCTTTTTGGATGTAATTATCAACTTATGATACCTTTTTAATGACTTTAAGGGGTCGTATGGAGTCATGTTGGATTATATCCATTATGTATTGTTGTTAATATGTTGTTATAAGGAGAATTGATGGAGTAATTGTGACGTAATGATAATGAGGAAGCGTAAAGGGTAAACTTGGTGTGAAATGCTATTGGTTTATGATTTCTTGGTCAATGTGTGGAATGTTATGGTGTTATTGGTATGGTAACACAGTGGATTGTATTATAAAGGGTGAAATGACGTTATATGGCAGTCACATAGCTCATTTTTGTCTTGTACACTTGTACGAAAAGTAGTTGTTAACGAGAGTTTCGTTAGGTACTTGTATTGTAGAGTGAGACATAAGGAAGGAGCTGGACTATTGTGTTCATATATAGGGTTGAGTATTCGTACTTGGAAGTGAAGGTATGTAAGGTTATTCCATCCGTATCCTTCTGCAGCACATAGTATTCACATTGACATTGTATTTGTTCCATTTCAAAATAATCTAAGGTATCCTATTTCCGGTTACCAATTGTTATTATCACATGTTCCTTGCTCATTGATCAATTGTGATTCACATGTCTCATGTTCATTGACTAATGTTCCAAAGGTCCACTAATGTTATGTTCAAAAGTTCAAATAATGTTATGACTATCATTGTATCAATCAATCTCAATAGTAAAGAATGAAGTAATGCATATATGGTTGATGATTGAGTATGGGTGGTAGCTTTGGGGGAGAAAGCCTAGCTCAAGCCGATCCCAAGATTATTGGATCAGGGGGTAGTCCTAGAGGCATAAGCCTAGTTCGGACCGAACCCAATAGGGGGTAGCTCTAGAGGTAAGAACCTAGCTCGAGCCGAACCTGATATATTGGTTTATGGGTGGCAGCTCTAGAGGTAATAACCTAGCTCGAGCCAAGACTGATGTGTTGATTTATGGTTGGTTTCTCTAGAGGCATAAGCCTAGCTCGAGCCGATCCCAATATAACGCTATGTTATGTTAAGACCCACTGATCAGTCGGGGCCCGGGTACATTATGTCCTAAGTGATAATGTATGAAGTAAAGAAGCAATGAAAGTAATGAAAGCAATATACATGGTTCCCAACATACAGAATGGTGACTTATCCATATTGGTTATTCTTTTTTATTTGAGTTCATTGAAGTATTTATGTATCATACAGTTTCGTATGAGCCTTACATACTCAGTACATTCTTCGTACTGACATCCCTTGGGGGACTTACCTTACTTGCTGTAGGTACAGGTGAGAGTAGACCTCCACAGTAGGTTGCCGGTCATTTGCAGAACTTTGGTGAGCTCCAGTTGGTTCAGGGCTTTTCGAGTCACAGTTGTACATTTTTTTTGGTATTGTAAATGTTGTATAAAGCAAGGACTTGTCCCGACTTCAGGATGGTTATGTATATGCATCTGTTAGAGGATTTGTAGACGTATGCAGGAATATGAATGTAAGGGGATCTAGTTCCTTTTTGACTTGATGTCCCTAACGGCCAAGTTTCTTATATGTATATATCACATGTTTCCATAACTTCCGCTATTAACATATGGTATGTATACATGATGATGATGTTTCTTGAATGACATGCATATGAATGTACATGAGCAAAGATTGGTTCTCTCGGGACTTATTGGCTTCGGGTGCCAGTCCACCCATTGGAATTCGAGGCATGACACTTAGCTTGCCGGTAAATAACCTAAGTCTAGAATTAAATAGTAGTACCAATTATCCTGGCTCGAAAGTGCATGGTGAATATGCTTGTCGTGCCATCGCTTTATTTTCTCCTTATAAATCTTCGCATTTTCATACACATGAAAACAAAAATCTTCCAACTCATGTAGTTTCAACAACCTCCTTTGACCAGCCAACTCCAGATCTAGGTTCAACTTCTTCACCGCCCAATATTCTCGGTGCTCAAGCTCAACCGGGAGGTGACATGCTTTCCCAAAGACAAGATGATATGGATAAGTCCCTATAAGTGTTTTATATGCAGTTCTATAAACCCAAAGAGCATCATCTAGCTTAAGCGACCAATCTTTTCTCTGAGTATTCACAGTCTTTTGGAAAATTTATTTTATCTCGCGATTGGACACTTCAACTTGGCCACTTGTTTGAGGATGATACGCTGTTGAAAACTTGTATTTAACACCATAATTAGCCAATTCACCCTTCACCGAATAGTTTATGAAGTGTGAACCTCCATCGCTAATAATAGCTTTTGGAGTTCTAAACCTTGTGAAGATGTGTTTTTGAAGGAACTTCACCATAACCTTAGAATCATTTGTAGGCAGATCAACAACCTCAACCCACTTAGACACGTAATGCACTGCTACAAGTATGTATTGATTTCCATTTGACTTTGGAAAAGGGCCTATAAAATCTATCCCTCACACATCAAAAGTTTCAACTTCAAGGATGTTAGTTAAGGGAATCTCATATCTTATTAAAAACGTCCCCATACATTAGTATTGGTCATAACTTTTCACAAACTCATCTGCATATTTAAATAGAGAAGGCCAAAAGAAACCTGATTGTAGAATTTTGCGGGCTGTACATTCACCAGTATGATGACCACCATAAGGTGATGCGTGGTAACTTTCCAATACATGACCTCCACATCCGGAATACATCTTATCACCACTTGATTGGGCCCCTGCTTGAATAAATAAGGCTCGTCCCAAATATAAGAACACATTTCATACGATAGCTTCTTCTTTTATGAGGGCTCGAATCAGGAGGAAATAGCCCACTCACCAATAGATTCACAATGTCTGCATACCATGGAAACTAGTCAACCTCTAATACTAGCAATTGCTCATCTAAAAATTCCTCACAGATACGCCCATCATCAGCTACATGTGTCGAGCTCTTAAGTCTAAAAAGGTGGTTGACAATCTAATTTTCTGACCCCTTCCTATCTTTAATCTCCAAATCAAACTCTTGTAATAATAAAATCCATCGAATCAATCGCAACTTAGCATCTTTTTTATTGAACAAATAACGTATGGCAGCATGATCTATGTATACAATGATGCTAGTGCCCACCAAATATGATTTATATTTATCAAAGGCGTACACTAAAGCTAGCATCTCCTTTTCAGTCACCGTGTAATTCACTTGGGCTGCATCAAGAGTTTTACTAGCATAATAAATAGAGTGAAATACCTTGTTCTTCCGCTGCCCAAGAACCGCACCTACTGCAACATCACTCGCATTACACATAAACTCAAATGGTAGATCCCAATTCAGAGCAATAAGGATGGGTGCTTCAACCAACTTCTTCTTTAAGATCTCAAATGCCTTCACACATGACTCACAAAATACAAATTTAAAATCTTTGTCTAAGAGTGTACACATGGGGCATGCAAATTTTGGAAAAATCTTTAATGAACCGTCTGTAAAAACCAGCATGTCCCAAGAAACTACACACCCCTTTCACCGACACAGGTCAAAGAAATTTCTCGATAACTTTAATCTTTACTCTATCAACTTTGAGCCCTTGCTTTTACACTTTATGTCCAAGAACTATACCTTTCGTCACAATAAAATGATATTTTTTCCCAATTGAGAACAAGATTAGTTTCTTCAAATCGAGCAAGGACTCTATCTAGGTTTTGTAAACATACCTCGAAAGAGTTACCGAAGACCCAAAAATCATCCATAAAAATCTCCACTAACTCCTCCACCATGTCATAAAAAATTGCCATCATGCAACGTTGAAAGGTAGCCGGTGCGTTGCACAATCCAAAGGGCATACGCTTGAAAGGATAAGTGTAGTAAGGACATGTAAATGTAGTCTTCTCTTGATATTGAGGATCTATAGCAATTTGATTATACCTGGAATATCCATTAGAAAGCAATAATATTCCTGCCTAGCCAACCGATCCAACCTCTGATCAATAAAAGGGATCGGATAATGATCTTTCCTCGTGGCATCATTTAGTTTTCGCTAATCCATGCAAATACACCACCCAGTCACAGTTCTTTTAGGAATCAACTCATTTTTGTTATTCGCGATTACCGTTATACCACCCTTTTTTGGGACACATTGTACTGGACTAACCCATGTACTGTCAGAGATAGGGTAGACAATGCCCGAATCTAACCACTTAATTACCTCTTTCCTTGCCACTTCTTTCATTACTGGATTCAAGCATCATTGGTGTTGCACACATGACTTATTCCCTTCTTCCATGTAAATTTTATGCATACACAAACCCTTATTAATACCATGGATGTCAGACATTTGCCATCCAATAACCTTCTTCCTTCGTTTGAGTATCACCAATGCTGCATCGACTTGTTCCCTTGATAAATTTGTTTCAACAATAATGGGAAGGGTCTCATTGTCAACTAAGAAAGCATATTGAAGATGAGATGGAAGTTCTTTCAATTTAAGCTTCGGGGCCTCCTCAATTCATGTCTTGGGTGGAGGTTCAAGTGGACGATTTAAAGGTTCCCATCCACCCTCTTTGGCATAGATGCCCATAAGATCAAGGAACTATACCATTTCATTAACTTCCGCATCACCAAAAATATCTTGCCCCATCAAAACTCTTTCTAAGGGATCTGTTGACAAAGTGTGGATGCTTTCAGCCACTAAATCTATAGCCGCAATAGCTGACAAGTTCTCATAAATTTTTGGTAGATTCAAAGCCCTATATACATCAAACACCTCAACCTTATCATGAGCTCACATAGTCAATTTCCCTACTGCTACATCAATGATTGCACCCCTTATGGACAGAAACGGACGCCCCAAAATAAATGGGACTTTCGGGTCAAGTCAAAATTAAGCACCACAAAATCAACCGAAAAGATCAACGAACCCACTTGAACCAGAACATCCTCAACAATACCATCCAGTCTAGTCACGGATCTTTCTGTAAACTGTAAGATAATAGTAGTAGGTATAGGATGACCCAAACCCAACTCCTTGAAAATCGAAGTGGGCATCAGATTAATACTAGCCCCCAAATCGCATAACTCACGAGCACAAACACGATCTCCCAGAGTAATTTTTATAGTGAAGCTTCCGAGATCCTTCATCTTGGTGGGTAAACAGTTTTGAATGCGAGAGATGCACTCCTCAGTAAGTGCAACTGTGGCATACTCAGTCAATCTACTCTTGTTTTCCACAATATCCTTTACAAATTTAGCATACTTTGGAATACCCTGGAAGATATCCACAAGTGGTAAATTAATGTGCACTTGCTTAAGTAATTTAATGAACTTACTAAAGCATTCGTCTTCCTTCTTCTTTTTGAATTTCTGAGGAAAAAGAGAAGGCAACTTTACACTTTGGACCACTTTCTCATTTTTGGAGCTTTTGTCAGACTCAACTTGTTCGTTTTCAACCACAACTTCTTTTGGATCCAATTCTTCTGCTGGTGGAACTGTATCCTCTAACTGCTTACCACTATGAGTAACAATAACACTCACCTGTCTCGGGTTAGGATCAGTATCACTTGGAAGACCTCCTTGAGGCTTTGTATTCTGTGCATTTGCTAACTGACCAATTTGCTTTACTAATTTTTAAGTAGCCAACTGATTGTTCCTCACATCTACTGCCAGCTTAGCTTACTCCACCATAATATGCTTCAACATATCTTCCATGCTCATATTATCGGGATTAGCACCCATTTGATTACCTTGACCCTATTGTTAGTTGTATTGTGGTGCGTATCCTAAAGGCCTATACTGATTTTGATTATTTCCCCAAGATAAGTTTGGTTTATTTTTCCACCCAGCATTGTAAGTATTTCCATAATTTTGTGCTCCACCTCCTCTTTGGGCATTACCCATAAAGTTCACAAAATTTGGATTTGCACTACACAACTCACTGATATAGTCCCCGTTCCCACATACATCACACCTCACAGAACCATGTTGTTGTACTGCATTTACGGGAGCTTGTTGTTGTCCCAAATTTAGACTGTTGAAGTGATTGTTCATCATGTTTTGCATGGCTGAAATTTAGGCAGATAATGCTGTGAATGCATCCACCTCTAGTTTCCCAGCAACCTTCTTTGTGGAATTTCTAGAATTATCACCATGTCAATCTGGATTTCCGTGCGAAATATAATTCAACAAAGCATACAATTCATCATAATTCTTCTCTAAAGCTTGTCCACCTGCAGCTGAATCAAGTAGAATTTTAGTGTTGGGGTCGAGAGCCTTAATAAAAATTTGCACCAACACTTCATTTGCTGGTGGTGATGAGGACAATCCCTCAACATGGATTTGAATCTGTTCCAAGCTTGGTACAAATTTTTATCATCTCTTTGTCTGAAACTCAATATCTCACTACTCAAGTTTGCTTTCTTTTCGAATGGAAAGAACCTTATCAAGAATTTACGAGCAAGATCGTCCCAAGTCATGATAGAATTCACCGACTCTACATCTAACAACCTCATTGCTTCCCCCAACAGAGAAAAGGGGAACAAAGTTAGTCTCACATAATTCGAAGACACACCTGCAGGAATATATGTGTCACTGATCTCTAAAAAATTTTGAATATGCCTCTGCGGGTCCTCATGAGCAAGACCTGTAAACTGTCCACTTGAGTGCAAAAGTTGCACCATGTTCTATTTAAGCTCAAATCTACCTCCAACTGCCAATTTTTGAATACTGGAGGTCACATTAGTAGCGAGAGGGATTGCCACGTTGCGAACTGTCCTACCTTTCATAACTACCGGCTCACATCTATTTCCCATTGGGTCCGCAAGATCAACTGGATTTGCTGGATTCCTTAGGTGTTCCACTTGATCCTCAATTCTTACAGGATTACCCCGTATGCCTTCGTCAACCAGTTCAAACTACGGGATTTGGTAATCTGCAGCCAGTCTCCTCAATCTATGAAAGTATCTCTCAGGTTTAGACTGTGGGGTTACAAAATATTTGTTCCTTGCCAGTATTCAGATGAAGTAAACCTGCAAAATAGAACAGCTAAGATCAAGTTGTCAACACTTAGCTGAAAATTAAAGTAAAAACGTTAATAATTGAAATCTATTTATTTGAAATTCCTCGGCAACGGCGCCAAAAACTTGTTGTGACCCAGCTATACACACAAGTGCACGTGATCATTCAATTAATATAATGGATCCTTTAAAATATACGGATATTGAACCCAAGGGGCTTTCATCAACAGAAGTCAATTTTAGACGTCAAACAATAATTAAAAACTTGTGTTGCGAAAAGGACAAGGGATTTGTTACTAAAAATTAAATAATTGCAGAATATAAGCTACTATTTTTTCTACCGTAACTTTGGTTTTCTCAAATATGATATAAAAGTCAATAAAAAGTAAGTTCTCAGGGTCAAGGTACTCATAACATTATCTCTAGAACATGAATATTAATGGTTTAAGCAATTTGAGTCATTTATCTTGGTTATTGATCACAAGGTTAATATTATGATTATATTTGTCTCCAAACTATAACCTTCTATTAGAAAGTGGAAACCTAACTACATCGTTGAGCAGGGATAGATTTAACCAATTCTAACGCCTTTAAGCTATCTTCCTGTATTTGAACATGCACGGCGAATTAGGTACCTCTCGGTCCTAACTGCATATCAATGTCTTGGAGTGTCTTCCTCGAGTAAAGATCCCACTCCTTATATTCCAAGTTCTATCTCTCCATTACTCTCTCGAGCTCCTCTCAAGACAATAAATTTATTTCAATGGTGATCAAGCATTAAAATAGTAAAATCAAGAATATAAGAATAACCAATAATTGATAAACTCCAGCAAAACCCAATAATGTTCAACTCTAGAGATTCATGTTCATCGCCTCAACCCCAAGAATTAGGGATTTTAGCCACTCATACCGCGAATTAACATCATACTTTGATCAAAATTCATAAAAATAAAATAAAAGCTGAAAAGAAGAAGTACGAAACCTAATTTCAATGCCAAAAATGCCCCAAAGTAGTCTAACAATGATGGAATAATCATATAATAACCCAAAAGCCCTATTTATAGACAAAAACTAGAGGCAAAAATTTCCAAAAAGCGGCCCGGCGCGCCCCTGGGCGAGCCCCTGTACTCTCCAACTGAGAAAATTTTTGTCAAAAGCGGCCCGGCACGCCCCTAGGCGCGCCTGGCACTTAGACTCCAATTTTCTTCCTTTCTTCAACTTTTCTTTATGGATTTGGTTGGATTCTTCAAGTTCAAATCTTTGGCTTGCCTGTTATCTTCAATATCCTTCGCTAGTAGCTCCTCCAAGCCTTGCTTTCCACTCCAAAAATGCTCCAAATAGTCGCAAATTTCACCTACAAGGGTTGAATCACATTTATTAGCACAATATCAAATATTCCATCACAACAATACAAAATACATACTTATTGCTCTCAAAACTAAGGTAAACATGGGTTAAAGTCAGCAATAAGGCATATAAATACGCCTTAGATCACATATCATGGGGGAAGTGTCTCCCTTGGAAATGAAAAGATGGTAAAGCATTGGCTCATGGAGTGTGTGTATTATGTGAATGGTTAAAATCTGGTCGGTAAATGTGTCAAGGATATGTATCAATGAAAATTAGTACTGAAGTAAAATCAATAGTTTGCACATGGAACTAGATTCAAATCAATGTCTCTTCCGCATTATTCACATGGCCAAGAATCCAGTGCAACACAAAAAAATGATTTTTCTGGATGATAGATTTCACTCTCAAAAAGGGGAAGAAAAGAAGAGAAATGGATTAGTTGGATGAAGGGGTGTAGCACATAAGATCAAAATTGTCAAGTATTTCATTAAATAACTAAGCCGGGATATATTCCAAATGAATCATATTAACATTGATGAAGCCCAAAAAATCCTCCCCATTACTTGAATATCTCCTATTTTGGCTAGAAAAGTGATTTCAGGTATCTAGGTAAGAGTATACTTAATTAAGTCTAATTCAATCTCATGCCCTTGCAGGTATATACTAATTGTAGAAAAGGATTGACACTTAAGTGATGGAAGGATAGGAGAAATGCAGGGTAGAAATTGAGACTTCATGGAGGGATCTAGTTTCCCTAAGGTTATTCTAACCTTCATAACTTTAGGAATTTTTGAAATTAAAAACTAGTACTACCATGTCATCCTTCTCTATTTCTGCCTATTAGTAATGTTGGAATTTCAAAAAGAATATCAATCATTATTTCCTTTCTCCATACAACACATAACTTCTCTCTCCTTTTTTCATTAAATCACAACAACTCATTTTGTTTTTAAACCCCTAAATTGCTTCTACATATTTTTATTTCTTCAAACTTTATACTTTCTCTCTAAACTGCTCTTAGATCTCTCTAAGTTTCAAACCTGCATCAATATGTCTGAATCAAGTTCTCTTACAATTCCTCCAAAGTCTTTCTCACCTTTCCACTCCTACCTCCACCATTTGAATTGAAACAACCACATTAACTAAAGAGAAAACCCTTTTATGGTCACTCTAGCTCCAGTTCCCATTTTTAGCTCCCCAAATCATTCCAATCAAAATACCCCTTAGAGGAATTCTCAAAATGTCTCCAACAAAATTATTGAGGCTGCATATTTAGAAATTGCATACGAGATAAACAATAAGGCCTCATCTAAGAAAACCCTTGAAAATAAAGAAGACTGTTTGAGTTTATATGTTGAGAAAGAAACTCCTCCTTTGTTGGAGGACAAAAATAGGGAACTGGTGTTGTAACAATTTGACGTCAGAAATATGGTGCTGTTAGTGTGGAATATGCCTTGATATTTGAGGAAACAATTGAGATACTATGTGCAGGAGAACTACCTATAGTGAAAGAAACTTCCTCTAACATACTGGATGCAAGTGCTCAACTTGTTGCTATGATGGATGGAAATGAAGGTGTAGGTGATGGGTCTGAGTTTCTGGGAAATGCTCACAATGTTTCCTAAATGCTTGAAACCATTGAAGGTTCCCCAAATATGATGGGACTCCAGTATCCCATGTTGCTCAGGTCCTAAGGGATGACTCTAAATAGAGAGTGATCAACATCCTCTAAGTATAGGAATGAAGAATTTGATGGCATTCAAGGGACTAGTTTTGAGTTGAAATTGCACCACCAGAGGTAGCCAAAGGAGATCCATTGAAGATACCCTGAAGGTAAACAAAGCACAGGCAGTTCAAAAGAGGTGACTGAAAAGGAGAACCATTATGGTTGATAATATTTCACCACTAAATATGCTAAACATTGACGAGGTAGAGGAAACTGAAGAAGAGGATACTAATGTAGCTATTAGTGTAGCCAAGGGTTGAGGCAAGATAGTAGCCAAACCAGCTGAGAAGAAATTGGCAGTAGGTGCTAAGCCAAGAAGGGTTATTTTTACGCCTAGTCCTTCAAAAGAAGTTCGTCAGTCAAAAATGAGAAAGAAGAATGATGACTTAAATAGTGAGGGACCTGGTACAAAGTCTAAAGAGAAGGTCAAAGAACTGACCTTTGAAGAAATCCAAGGAGTCATAAGGCAACAAACCATACTTCATTGATGGGTGTTTGATCCAGATATGTCTAAGATGCCTGGAATAAGGGACCTGGTATCAATGGTGAAATTTTAGAAATGGCTTCACTTGTTTGATCAACCTCTTCCTAATATTCATGCTAAGGAAGTTGTAGAATTATATGCTAAAATAGAGTACTGTGCTATAAACACTAGTATGATTACTTATGTTCGAGGAGTACAAATTTACATTGATGAGAAAGTGCTTGGGGAAATATTTGAGGTACCTACTTATGGGATTAGTTCCATTGAGAAAAATACAGCTTCAAAGAAATTACTTGAGATCACTAGCAAGATAAAATCCCATTGAGAAAAAGATAGCTTCAAAGAAATTACTTGAGATCACTAGCAAGATAAAATAAAACAAGTCTGAGCGTCTTCTAAAAAAAAAGATAAAGTGTGACTACCAATTGGTGTTCGAATTCGTCAACAAAATTCTAGTCCCGAGATATGAAAAATGGAATGGTGCATCTAAAGTGGACATGTTTGTTATGGAAATAATGTCATCTTTTCAATGTAATGATCTTCCTACACTAATATTGAAGCACATGAAGAATGTTGTGAATGAGAAGAAAGGAAGGCATGGTCTCTTCTATCGATTCCTGCTCTACAAAGTGTTTGAATTATTTCAAGTAGGACTTGGTAAACTAATTGCCTCATCCAGGAAGAACATGCTCACTATTTCTATGTTGGGACAAGGCCAAATTGTCAAAAAAAGGGTGGTGTGATGAGCTCTCAATCAATTGTGTCTGAGCTCATCTCTACTCAGGAACGAGCAAATAAAGAAGTGGATTGTATGACTGCATTGATTGCTCAAAAGGATGCAAGGATAGATCAACTAAAGTGTGCTCTGCAGCAAGCCTCTTTGGAACACATCTAGGGACCTGGTGTGGTGGATGCTATGAAAGTTAAAAATGCTAGGCTTAATGGAAAGGTGACAAAGTTTACCGATAATCTTCAGAAAACTTATGCTAATTCAGATGAACGCCTTACTTTTCTCCTTAAATCTCTTCCTACGCCATCCTCCTAAGTCCTCTTGTCTTAGTCTCTATGTTATCTTTGTTCCCTTATTAATATTGGTTGTGGCATGTGTTTGTTTTTAACCTTTTTATGTACTTTTTGTAATGACTGTTGGACTGTTGTTAAATTGAATGAAGTTTTTCCTAACTGCTTGTCTACTTCTTGATTTTATGATAATATTTCTCTTTTTACTGAGGCCATAGTTAACTTTTTTTTTTGTCATTATTCTTATGCTTGGTTTACTATTTAAACCTTTTTAATAATGTCAAAAGGGGAAAAATAAGTGATAGGATAAGCGATATAATTAATAGGGGGAACTGATGAGAGAACATATAGTGAGGGGGATTTGGGCTTGATGAGATGATGCTGGTAACAGGGGAAATTAGATGATGTGGTGACAAAGGGAATTGATCTGATTAGAAGATGTAATCTGGGCTTAATCAAATGATGTTGGTGATAGGGGGAACTGATGTGTAATTTTTTTCTTTGAGAATCTGGGTTTGTCATCAACAAAAAGGGGAGAAATATTAGAATGCTATGTTTTAAAGATTGAAAAACTTCTTCACTAGACTGGGTCCATACCTATCTGACTGTTATTCATCTTTTTATGATTGCCTAGCCTACTAAAAGGACCAGTTACGTTAACTGGTCTCCCAATAGGTAGATTTGTAGTTGTACATATTTTGTCTTATGTGCCAGCTATTCAGTGCTCTCTAGCAGTGTCAACACATTAGTGGGATGAGTTTTCATTGGTCCTTTATAGCATCCACCAATTATTAGGTTTTTCTCCCAATGCTCATCATAGCTATATTTATCATCCCTGAGAAAAGAAGATTAATCCTTTGCAAATTCTAAAAAAACTATTCTCGCAATCAATGGCCTCACCTAAATTGAATATGCATGACTCAACAATTTAGAAACTCCTTGTTCATTATGATTTATGTTTTATTTCTAGTTGATTGAGTTTTTATCTTGGTCTTACAATTGTAAACTCACGTCTCATTTTAGAAATTCTAGTGAGTATTTTTCATTTAGCTTTTTGTTCAAATTGAGTTGTTTTCTAGTTAGAGGTTGCTAATGGAGATCTCCTAGTAGAGTTATTATGAGGGTGTGTTGCAATAGAGTTATTTCAAGGTGGTAGGAATTAGGAGGTTAATTCCTAGGTTGTAATTGAAGGTTGCTCAGAGTTTAGTGAAGTGTTGGTGAAATCCTACTAGGGTAGGTTGTGATCTTACTCCCTAGAGTAAGAAGGTTTCTATGTAAAAACACTTTGTCTTTAACCTTTCTGCATTTTACCATCAGTTCAAATTTTATCTGCTCTTGGAATTATTATGATCTGGTATTCTATCAGGTCCACTGTGTTGTGGTGTATTATCGAAACCCTTCACCCCTCTTTTAGTCATACTATTACTTGTCAATATATTCATATAGTCGATAATAGACTTCAGGAACTCTCTTGTATAAATTAAGTTTCTGTTCTTTAATAGACGTATAGGTTTATTGTATACCTACATAGATAAGGACTTGTATATGACTAAGAAAAGGAGAAATTAAATTAAAATAAAATAAATTAAATTAGTTGAATTAACATCTTTCAAGCATTACAAAATAACTGAATCACATAATATGGGATTCCACAAAGATTAGACACATGATCAATTGAGTATAGTAAGAGCAATGGTAGTAAGAACCAATAAATCAGAACATCGATATGCTTTGAGAAACACTATGTCACGACTAGAATTCCCACAGGCGGACTGGCACCCAAAGTCTTTATGGCCCGAGAGACCCAATCTTCATTCATGTACATTCATATGTATGTCACTAAATGAACAACATTCTCTCCCATGTAATTACAAGATACCAATGGCGGAAGTCATGGAGAAACATATGATATATATGAAACTAGGCTGTTAGGGCCATCAAGTCAAAAGCATACATTCCTTACATTCCTTCATTTGTCCCACAACGTCTACAAAAGCCTTTAACAGATATATAACCAATCCTAAAGTAGGGACAAGTCCTCGCTTTATACAATCCTTTATACAATACCAAAACAAATGTACATAATGACTCGGAAAGCCCCGAACTGAACTGGAGCTCACCAATAATCCGTAGATAATCCGCAACCTACTGTGGAGGTCTACTAGCACCTGCGCCTGTAAAAAGTAAGGTAAGTCCCCCAAGGGACGTCAGTACGAAGAATGTACTGAGTATGTAAGGCTATAAGAAACCATATGATACATAAATACTTCAATGGAATCAAATACAAGAGAATAGTCAATATGGATAAACCACCATTCTGTATGTGTGGAACCATGCACATTACATTCATTACTTTCTTTGCCTTTACGTTCATTCATCATTATCGTTCATTACTTAACTTTATCCTTCTTTGCATTAAGAAAATTGTAAAGCATATAATAAACAAATGACCAACTGATCAGTGGTAAAAGAGGATAACCCATGCTAGGTATTTTAACCCCTGGGATATGATTAACCCATGCTAGGTATTTTAACCCCTAGGATGTGATTAACCCATGTTAGGCTTTTCTGTCACCCCTGGGATAAGATTAACCCATCCTAGGCTTTTCTGTCGCCCCTGGGATATGACTGTGATATTGGGATCGACCCATGCTAGGTATTTGAACCCCTGGGATACCACCCATGATATTAGGATTTACCCAAGCTAGGTGTTTATTCCACCCCTGGGATGCCACTCAAGGATATACAAACAATTATACATCATTTTATTCTTTCATTAGAAGAGTGATACATTGGTGATTGTACATTATTGGAAATTTGAAACATTAGTCAATGAACATGAGACATGTGAATCACAATTGCTCTTGTGAGTAATACTATATGACAATACCTTTGAACATTTCAGAGTGGAACAAGTACAATGTCAATGGGAACAATATGTGCTGCAGAAGGATACAGAAAGAGTAACCTTACATACCTTATCTTCCCAATATGAATACACAACCCTATATGCGAATACAATAATCCAGCTCATTCCTTACATTTTACTCTACAATACAAGTTCATAATGGATCTCACGTTATCATCTAACTATCTTACAAGTGCATAAGACGACAATGAGCTACATGAATGCCATATAATGTCATTTCACCCTTCACAATACATTTCACTGTATTACCATACCAACAACACCACAACATGTCTCAAATCAACCAAGACTTCATAAACCAATAGCATTTCACACAAAGTTTATACTTTACGCTTTCTTATTAACACCAAATCACATTTATTCCATAAAGTCACCTCAATACCTTTTTTAACAACATATTAACAATAATACATAATTGATATAATCCAACATGCCTTCAAACGACCCCTTAAAGTCATTCAAAAGGTATCATAAGTTGATAATTGCATCCAAAAAGGGTATAGGCGAATTCCTGAATCAAAGAGAAAGAAAAACATACAAAACGGAATTCTGAACTGGGTTGTGGAGCCACTTGCCCCCGCAGGTGGATGAAATGCAGCCGCAGGTGCCCCTCTGGCCTTGTCCAGAGCCACCTGCGCTGGCACCTGCGCCCGCAGGTGGTCCAGACGCAAGGGCGGATGCCCGTTTAAGCCTCCAGGGGTCATTTTAGGGTCCCTTTATGTAATAAATGGTCCATGGCCATAAATAAACTTCTCTCTACATGTTTTAGGTCAACTTGGATGCCAACGAATAACTATGGTTTCACAACACACATGAACATCACCAAAATTACATTTTCCTTTCAATACAACACCAATTCCATGATCAATTTCATACCAACAATCCCACAAGTGATACACATATAGAAATCAAGTTAAGAACATAACCACATCTTAAATGTTGATATTTAATCCATCAAATTCACTTCCTTCAAGACCACAAGTCCACTTTCAAGTTTATAAGGCAAAGCCCTTTTCCAATTGAACTACAAATTCTGCAATGTTCTTCTTCATGTTTCCCCACCAATACATTTCTTTCAAGTCATGGTACATTTTGGTGGCTCTCGGATGAATCGAATACCGTGAATGATGTGCCTCTGTCTTAATTCGTCTCCTCAGCTCAACTACATCCGGTACACATAATCTACCTTGGCATTGAAGTACTCCTTCTTGAGTAAGATCAAATGCCTTTGTCAAACCTCGTTGTACATTCTCTTTCAGCTGCAATAACATAGGATCCGCATGCTGCTTCTCTTTCACTTCAGCTATTAATAAAGATTCTACCGCATTTTGTAAAATAACCCCTTCATCTGAAGATTCAAGAAGATGAACTCCCAAGATGGCTAGTTGATGTAGATCTTTGACTATACATTGCTTCTCTGTCAACTGACCACTAGTGCTTCTTACTTCTTTGTAGCTTAACGCATCAGCTACCACATTTGCTTTTCCCGGATAGTACAAGATATCAATGTCATAATCTTTCAATAGTTCGAGCCATCTCCGCTGCCTCAAATTTAAGTCTTTCTACTTAAAGATATACTGCAAACTTTTGTGGTCAGTGTATATATCAACATGAACCCCATACAAATAATGGCGCCATATCTTTAAACCAAATACCACAGCTGCTAACTCATGATCATGTGTGGGATAATTTCTCTCATGTGGCCGCAACTGTCTTGAGGAATACGCCATTACATTATCGTGCTGCATCAATACACACCCTAAGCCAACTCCAGAAGCATCAAAATATACTGCATAACCTTCGGTGCCTTTCAGAAGTACTAATACGGGTGTGGAAGTTAATTTATCTTTCAACTCTTGGAAAATTTTATTTCACGCTTCATTCCACTGAAACTTGATTGCCTTGTGTGTAAGCTTCGTTAAAGGTGCAGCAATGGAAGAAAACCCTTCAAAAAACCTTCGATAATAACCTACCAACCCACGGAAGCTACAAATTTCTGTAGGTGTTGTAGGCCTTGGCCAATGTTTCACCACTTCAATCTTTTGCGTATCAAACCTTATCCCTTTATTTGACATAATATGACCCAAGAATGCTATGGATTTTAACCAAAATTCACATTTAGAGAAATTTGCATACAACTTACGATCCCGGAGAATCTGTAACACCTGCCGTAAGTGGTTAGCATGGTCCTCTTGTGATCTTGAATAAACCAGGATGTCATCTATAAACACCATCACGAACACGTCTAGAAATGTCTTAAACACCCTATTCATCAAATCCATGAAAACAACTGGTGCATTTGTTAGTCCAAACGACATAACTAAAAATTCATAATGGCCATACCGTGTTCGGAAAGCTGTCTTGGGTATATCTTTTTCTCTAACTTTGACTTGATGGTAACCTGATCTCAAGTCAATCTTTGAAAAACATTTGTCACCTTGTAACTGATCAAACAAATCGTCAATTCTGGGGAGGGGATATTTATTCTTGATTGTTACCTTATTCAATTGCCGATAGTTAATACACATTCTCAATGTGCCATCTTTCTTTCGTACAAATAATACTGGTGCACCCCACGGGGACATACTAGGCCTTATGAATCCCTTGTCCATCAAATCTTTTAATTGCTCCTTCAATACTCGCAATTCTGCTGGAGCCATTCTATACGGAGGAATAGAGATAGGCTGAGTGCCAGGAATCACATCAATACCAAACTCTACTTCCCATTCCGGAGGTAAACCTGGAAGATCTTCAAGAAATACATCAAGGAATTCATTTACCACTGGAACCGACTGAGGAGTTAGTGGTTCCACATTAGTATCTTTCACTCTTAATAAGTAACATATGTACCCCTTATCTATCATTTTCCTTGCTTTAATATAGGAAATAAATTTGCCTTTCGGTGCCCCTACATTACCCTTCCATTCAAGAACATCCGTTTGTGGAAAATTAAAACGTACTTTTTAGCTCAGCAATCTATCGTGGCATAATAGGAAGCCAACCAATCCATACCCATTATAACATCAAAATCCATCATTTACAGTTCAATAAGATCAACCAACATATCATGATCACACACAGTTACTACATAATTACGATATACTCTTTTTGCAATAATAGATTCACCAATCAGTGTGGATACTTCAATTGACTTAATTAATAATTCTGGTGTTCTTTCAAATTTCGCAGCAATCAATGGAGTACATATGATAATATAGAACCCGGGTCAATCAGTGCATATACACTATGCAAAAATATGGATAATGTACCTGTGACTACGTCAGGAGAAGCCTCCGAATTCTGTCGGTCCACTAGAGCATAGGTACGATTCTGGACTCCACTGGAACTAGCTACTACTCTAGCACCTCATACACTCCCAATAGGCTGCACTCCTTTACTTAGGGAAGGAACCGATGATGATGATGCAACGGTTGATCCCTTAGGTCGTGTTGTACCACCTGTGCCCCTTTGTGGGCATTCTCTCATTATGTGCCCCGTCATACCACACCAAAAACAAACATTTGTCCCTAATTGGCATTCACCTAAATGATACCTTACGCAGCACTGACACGACTGACGATAAAATCCTGTTGTCTGTGAACCTTGAAGCCCACTACTCTGCCCAAAATGGCTGCCTCTAAATCCTCGAAATTAAGATTGAGTGCCTGCTGTGGAATAAGAGAATGATGGTCTAGGCGGTCTAGGGAAAACTCGAGGCCTAGATTCTCCTGGGTACACCATAGACTGTCCCATAGGTCTAGCCTCTTTGACGGCCCTCTTTCAAATTCGTGTACCCTTCTTCTTTTCCTCTGATCCTCTATCTTTTGTGCAAAAGCTTGTATTCTGGCTATATCCATATCTCTATTCAAAATAGCAATAGTACAATCCCTCACCAAATATGACTCTAATCTGTCCATATATCGATGGAATCTGTCTTCCATTGTGGACACTACATTCAGAGCATATCGAGCCAAAGAATTAAATGGAAGACTATATTCTCTGACACTCATATTCCCTTGACGGAGATTTAAGAACTGATCTGCACGAGCCTCTCGGATCTCATATGGAAGATAGTGATCAAGGAATGCCGCTTAAAATTCTTCCCAATTAGGTGGATTTGCACCGATACCATAAGATCTCTTCCAATCTTCATACCACAATATAGCTTCTCCTTTCAATCTATAGGCTGCAAGTTCAACTGTTTCTACACCAGTCACGTGCATAACATCTAGATCCCTTTGGGTTTGGTCCACGAAGTCTTGTGGGTCTACCTTTGAATCTGACCCGGTGAACGTGAGAGGGTCTAATTTCAGAAAATCATGTGTCCGCCGACTAGCTACTCTAGCCGCGCCATCCTTACTTGTCATTGGACCAACTTGTCCCTGAGTTTGTTCAGCAACTATCTGAGTCAACATATGTACTGCATTTCTTAAATCCTATTCAGTGGCATTCATAGGCGGTTCTGCAGGTACTTTTCTACCTCTTGGCTCTTTCGGATATGGAATAAAAAAAGCCTGTGAAGCAAACTCTTGTTCAGCGCCACCTTGACTAGCTTGGTCAGGTGGTGATTTACTCGTTCCTTCTCCGGAAAGCATATCTACCTGCTTACCTTTGCCCCTACCTCATCTTGTCATTGTCATTTTACTATAACAAAGAAAACCAATTACAATGGTCAAATATAATTCCACCTACGAGGTTGGCTCTATTGCACGATCTAGAAATAAAGAAAAGAAACAACTCCTAAATATCCCATAGCCTCCTACTTATTAATGTGGTGTACAACACATCCATAAGCAAGACTCTACATTGGACACGGCTTTGTAGACACCCTAGAACGACCTACTCTGATACCACTTTTGTCAAGCCTCGAATTCCCACGGGGCGGACTGGAACACGAAGCCGTTATGGCCCGAGAGAACCAATCTTCATTAATGTACATTCATATGCATGTCACTAAATGAACAACATTCTCTCCCATGTAATTACAAGATACCAATGGCGGAAGTCATGGAGAAACATATGATATATATGAAACTAGGCAATTAGAGCCATCAAGTCAAAAGCATGCATTCCTTACATTCCTTCATTTGTCCCACAATGTCTACAAAAGCCTATAACAGATATATAACCAATCCTAAAGTTTGGATAAGTCCCCGCTTTATACAATCCTTTATACAATACCAAAACAAATGTACATAATGACTCAGAAAGCCCCAAACTGAACTGGAGCTCACCAATAATCCGTAGATAATCCGCAACCTACTGTGGAGGTCTACTAGCACCTGCGCCTGTAGCAAGTAAGGTAAGTCCCCCAAGGGATGTCAGTACGAAGAATGTACTGAGTATGTAAGGCTATAAGAAACCATATGATACATAAATACTTCAATGGAATCAAATACAAGAGAAAAGTCAATATGGATAAACCACCATTCTGTATGTGTGGAACCATGTATATTACATTCATACTTTCTTTGCCTTTACGTTCATTCATCATTATCGTTCATTACCTAACTTTATCCTTCTTTGCATTAAGAAAATTGTAAAGCATATAATAAACAAATGACCAACTAATCAGTGGTAAAAGAGGATAACCCATGCTTGGTATTTTAACCCCTGGGATGTGATTAACCTATGCAAGGCTTTTCTGTCGCCCCTGGGATGAGATTAACCCATGCTAGGCTTTTTTGTCGCCCCTGGGATATGACTGTGATATTAGGATCGACCCATGCTAGGTATTTGAACCCCTGGGATACCACCCATGATATTAGGATTGACCCAAGCTAGGTGTTTATTCCACCCCTGGGATGCCACTCAAGGATATACAAATAATTATACATTACTTCATTATTTCATTAGAAGAGTGATACATCAGTGATTATACATTATTGGAAATTTGAAACATTAGTCAATGAACATGAGACATGTGAACCACAATTAGTCCTATGAGTAATACTATATGACAATACCTTTGGACATTTCAGAATGGAACAAGTACAATATCAATGGGAACAATATGTGCTGCAGAAGGATACAGAAAGAGTAACCTTACATACCTTATCTTCCCAATATGAATACACAGTCCTATATGCGAATAAAATAATCCAGCTCCTTCCTTACATTTTACCCTACAACACAAGTACATAACGAAGCTCACGTTATCATCTAACCATCTTACAAGTGCATAAGACGACAATGAGCTACATGACTGCCATATAACGTCATTTCACCCTTCACAATACATTTCACTGCATTACCATACCAACAACACCACAACAAGTCACACATCAACCAAGACATCATAAACCAATAGCATTTCACAACAAGTTTATACTTTACGCTTCCTTATTAACACCACGTCACATTTATTCCATCAATTAACCTCAATACCTTTAATAACAACATATTAACAACAATACATAATAGATATTATCCAACATGCCTTCAAGCGACCCCTTAAAGTCATTCAAAAGGTATCATAAGTTGATAATTGCATCCAAAAAGGGTATAGGGGCATTCGGGAATCAAAGAGAAACAAAAACATACAAAATGGAATTTTGGACTGGGCTATGGATCCACCTGCACCCGTAGGTTGATGAAATTCATCCGCAGGTGCCCCTCTGTCCTTGTCCAGAGCCACCTGCATTGGCACCTGCGCCCACAGGTTCTCCAAACGCGAGGGCAGATGCCCGTTTCAGCCTCCAGGGGTCATTTTAGGGTCCCTTTTTGTAATAAATGGTCCATGGCCATAAATAAGATTCTCTTTACATGTTTTAGGTCAACTTGGATTCCAAATAACAACCATGGTTTCACAACACACATGAACATCACCAAAATTATATTTTTCCTTTCAATACAACACCAATTCCATGATCAATTTCATACCAACAATCCCATAATTGATACTCATAGAGAAAGAAAGTTAAGAACATAACCACATCTTACATGTTGATATTTAATCCGTCAAGTTCACTACCTTCAAGACCACAAGTCCACTTTCAAGTTTATAAGGCAAAACCCTTTTTCGATTGCAAAAGTAGACAGTTTTAAACATAGTGAACTGTACAACACTTTTCCAACATAAACAATATTATTTATACAACCTATCATGGACATAATATATTAAACCATAAAATTAAACACTTACCAAATCTTGCAAAAGAGTGATCTTGTCCAAAGAGAGTGATAGCTTAGGGTTTGTGAGAGATGAGAAATGTTTTAGAAAATTCTAGAAATGGCATGTGTGTCTTGGTGAATAAAAATCTTATTTTTGTGCCCTTTTATAGTCCCTTTAAGTCTCATCCTTAGCCATACTTTGGTCATAAATTTTATGTTTACTTGGTCAAAGGTAGAATGGGTCATTTTTCCCATTTGGGCCACGCCTTTTGCCTAATGTTGGGCCTTAAATTGAGCCCATTAGCACAAGATGAATTTATCCCAACAAATTGAATATACAATTCACCAACAATCTCATGTTTAAATAATTCCATGAATATTACAGTAATCAAGTCGGTTCGGAAATATATGGGGTGTTACACACTATTTGTTCTCAAACATTACCTGTTCTAAGACCACTCACAAACATCACTCTTCCACACACGATCATGTGTCCAATTGTTGTTGACTCTTATATGTTGTGATTAACTGGTTTTTCAAGGCTTGAATGGCATTAATTCCCCTAATTTTATTTTATTTTATTTAATTTCCAACTTTTTTAGTCCTATTTTAGTGATTAAGGACAATTGCATTCCCTAAATGTCTCTTGATTATGTCCAAAGGTGATATGGACTAACAATTGTTATAGCCAAATGCCTTTACAATGTTTGAATGGTGTTAATTGACCTACTTTAATTTAATTTAATTTCTCCCTTTTTAGTCGTAATTTTACCTTTTCATATACATCCAACCAGTCGACTGTAAACATGTGCAACAGTCATGTATCGATTTAGTGAATAATGTATAATATATTGGATGATTTATTATATCAAACATGGCATTAGTAGATGATAAACCATTCACTTTGTATACTATCTATTGATTGTTCTAAAGTTGTCAATTTAATTTACATCATTTTTGTCAAATGTTCAATTATTCCCTTTTTGGCCATATGGTGTGCAGGTCTATAGTACATCTTTAGGGTTTATGGAATATGATCACAAAGGTTTAGAATAGATCATCAACTGTGAAGGATAATACTAATGGTAAAAGCAAATCACCGTAAAACACCAAATCATAATACTTGAACAAAAATAGAACATTTTATATCAAACATAACAGTTCATTACTTGTGGACAAAAATCATTAAAAAAAAAGAAGCAAAATGGAAGATTTAATTTACAAAATCATACCACCATGAAAGCCTCCGGAATGAACTATAAGCAACAAAAAAACTAAAAAATACTAGGGGGATGTTGGGGGAAGGTGATGAGCTCGTTGGGGTTTAGATGGAGCCTCTCCGCTATGGCCTAGAAAAAGTGAGCCATTCGCCGGAGCTATACCTCTAGCCGATGCGAATCTAGGTCCAGGTCATGGAAGAGGAAATGAAGGTTGCTCTTTATCTGAATAATTCCTTTGTTGTGGGTAGTCTGTATTCTCCTCAGTGGTCGATGATAATAAACCCTTCTAGCCATTTATTTAGTTTTTGAATGTGTGCTTGTTGAGGAAGGTGAACCGAGTGTAAAATAGACCTCTAGGATTTATAAATAGACCAGTGGAGAAATGTATGAACTACTCATTATTCGACATGTGTAGCACATAGGGAGAGGAGGTTGTGTGTAGAAATGAAAAGGCGCGCCAGTTGAGTCAGTCGAGTTGTTTCAAATTTGCACTTTTCCCAAGCGTTATGATTATTTTACATTCTTCTGTTTTTTTTAGAATAGGGTTCGTGGAAAAGACCATGACAGTGGTTTATTATAGATTAATTGTTTAGGGGTTATGATATAGACCACACATAAAGTTGATTATAAATATACATAGTCGAGGATTTATAGTGTATAATAGACAGTTTGAACATTATATAACATGCAAATAAAGGTTGATAATAGACAATAAGGAATGTCTAATAAAACTGCACTAGCATTACATTTAAAAATAGAACCGTGGCATTACAATTCCTCCAATGGCTTGGACAAAAAAAATATAAGTGGAATCATATATTCGTACATTAAGGCTACAAGTTGCTCTCTTATGGCCAGGCCTTTTGCATAAGGAGAACTTGTTCTTCCTCTTATACTTGAAAGACTCAGAGACGCCTTTAAAGTGTTTCACCCTCCTCCTCCCTAATTTGGGATAAAAAATCAGGTGAAAGCAACTTCATTCCTAGATATTCTTATGGCATATTTGATTCCGACTCTACAGGGACTACACAAATAGGATCCAAGTATGACAAGAGTTATGATTCAACCGATTAGATCAGCGAAGAGTAGTCGTAGATTCTTTCACCTTAATCATCCCCATGATTCAATCGCAAGACTACCATAACATGAGCACATGGTAATTTCTCCAAGTCATACCATCTATAAAAATATGACATTTTCAATAAATTGACTTTGGAAGAAGGACCACAGCCAATTACGGTGAATTCAATGGCGCTTTCATTTATGTTGCTCAGATATAAGGTGTCGCCCTCGGTCATTTTTCCCTTAAGATCTTTTCAGCTTTTGGCACGAAAGTATTTTTGTATTGCCCACCTCTGCATACCTCTTACTAAATAGTTCACCAAACCTATGAACAATTGAATTAAAGATGGCAGCCACATGTTACTCCCTTTAATCCATCAACCTTGAGTTAAGAAACTTGGTAATGTTTGTGGTCATCACATTTAATCTATTTCCTGCAAAGCATGCCCCGCTCCACTTTTCAAATCTAACATCGTGCTTGAGGCAAGTTGCTGCGTCGGGGCATTTATATTTAAACAAGCTGAAATGATCATTAAACTCATCCAAGTTATATGCCTTGGCTTCATTGTAGTATGCATAGAATTAATCTCTACATTGGAAATTTTTCCAGAGATTTTCGCCGAGATGCCTCATACACAATCCATAATGCACATGCAAATAATGCTTTGAAAATTCGTCGGCTATGCTTATGTGTCTATCGAAGATGATGCACAATTCGTGTTCATCAGCCACGATAGACATAAGCTTCTAAAAAAAAAGCTTCATGATGAATCATTCTCCTTGTACACAACACAATATGCTATGGAAAAGATATGGTTCTACGTATCTTGTGCTACAACAGACAACTACACACCCTTGTACTTGCAAGACAAATGTGTGCCAACATAGGCAATGACCTTTCTTATTTTTGAATATCCCCAGATGCAAGCCCCAAATGTTATGTAGTACATAAACCTACCCAAATCCTCATGGATCATGACGATATTTATAGAACCATGATTGAGGATATTAAATGTGTATGAAGAAGAAGGAAACATGGTATACCCCTACTCCGGTGTCCTTTGGACTATGTTCTTGGAAATGACACCTTCCCTCCAACACTTCTAATTGCCTGGTCTGCAACGTAGCTCCCTAAAAATGATCCTATAGATCTCTCTTTGGCTTGGACCTTAGTTGTCAATATAAATGTTCAAACAAAGTGAGGTAATGAAATCGACAGTGACATTTTTATGTTTACTCATGATATGTTCAACACCACAAGTTTTCTCACTGACGTATTTATAGATGCAAACCCTATGCAATCCTTCATAGGCAACTGATCGCACCATCCACCGAAAAGTAGGACATACTTCACCTTATAGTATTTTTTACAAGTCTTGATTGTAATAAAATTGAAAGACTTCTTCAACGAGGCCATCTTTAACAATATCTTTAACGTTTTCTTGTCCTTGAATATTTGTCCAACATAAAGATCAGTTCCATCAGAGAACAAGTGGCTTGGTTGTGATCTAGACTAACCCTCGACACCTCTATCACACTCTTTTTCTACAACCTCTCCAGGATCTTCCATGTCCATATCCATAGCATGATCACCCATAACCTCATATCCTATTGAATTATCATCCATTTTCGGGGGTGGGGGTGGATGTGGGGGCGGGGCTGATGTGGAAGCTTCTTCCTGAGACTTTTCAACAACATTAATTCTCAAAATAGGCCTACAACCACTGGGAGCAACACAAAGCATTTAGAATTCCACATGCCTATAATTCTTTATGAATGATGGATGAACTTTTCCCCTCCCATTATGCTTACGGTCATATCATTATATGAACCATTGCAACATAGGGGAATGTGTATTGTCTCCTTTGTCATGGATTTCCAATTCCAACATTTAGGAGTCTCTTCCTATTCACCTATCAATTCACCACCAACAACTACATATTCTGTAATAGACATGCTAGACCTAGATGATAATCACAACTAGACTAAACTAGTGGTTGATAATGCTCAAGATACACCTCAAGATGAATGCGGTCATTAGCAATATAATTTTTACCCAACATAGAGTTGGGGTCGATTTTGCAGGGATTAACGGCAATAGGTTCACCTTCGAGTGTTGTAAATGACTAGGTGTTTGCACGTGATGCTAAAATTAATGCTTTAAAGTAAATGAGGGATTAATTCAAAAATATTTTGTGTTCAAATTATCAATTTCAACTTTGGGATGTCAAAATGAATGCTAGTGAATATTATAAATAGGTAAAACCACTTGGGATGCCCCCTTAAGAGTGATTATAAGTGTGGATAGGTGAAAATGCACCTAAAAATCGATCGATAATTATGACTAGGATTGGTCTTAGGCATTGGAGGTAATCTTTCAATCTACCACAAAATTTCCTAAGGGTTTCTTTCAAACACCCATATGTACACACTACCAAGCAACCAATGACCTTAAATTAGTTAGTCTATTTCTAGCACTAGATATTAAATGAGAAGTTCTCAAGTCTTTGTCAACTAAATCTCTCCACCCTTGTCTTCTCTTTCAAGCAAAGCAAGAGATCAAAGCATAAATAAAGTTTGCAACCTCAATTCTTGAATTGAAACATAGAGATTTAGCTAAGTTTATAACATACAATCAACAATAAAGGTAAATAATTACTTTCCACAAAATAATCAATACTCAAAATGCATACCCACAAAATTAGGAAATTAGCTACTCATAACAAGAGAAAAAAGAAATATACCTATATTCTCATTTAAATTTTCCATAGAATCTAAATATTTCCAAAGAATATCAAATATTCCAAGCAAAAAATTAGCAATAACAAACTAAGATTCAAACTAGGGTTCAATTACAAGCTTTAGATTCCAAAAATATGACAAATTTAGGGTTCCAAACTGCCAAAAAGGCTTAAATTGCTTCAACAAAAATGGGCCGATATATAATTGAATTGCCACACCATCTATTTTTGTGGATGATGATGCCATCGCCGATGTGTGAGTGATAAGCTGAAGTACCCTTACATTGCTGAATCAGCATGCACACTATGCTTTAGAGGTTGGATTTTGTCATATTTGGTGATGGATAAGTACTTCACCGATCCATTTGGCGATATGTCGAACTTCATTGTTCATTGTTGTTTAGTCAAATTTGGACCTATCCCAAATTGTTAAAATTGGCGATGAAAGCTTGCTTTTGGTGATACATAGGAGGGTTTGGCGATGCGCCAACTGTCCCTTGCGATGCTCTTGCATACTTTTAGCTCTGATCTTTCATCTTTTTGTTTTATTTTGCTCTTTTAACCACTTCTTAGCCTTGACCCTGAAATTAAACCAAATTAACATTAAAACATTGAGGACTTGATTTCTTATCTTTTTAGGCCAAATGAGTCGTATTTTGCCGACTCATAAACACCACCAACTTAAATCTTTGCTCTTTCTCGAGTAAATCAATGCACACTCAACAAGATCAATAATTCCAACAAATGATACTACTTAGGAGCTTAGACATATGCTTCGTTTGCGTAAACACTTTGCCCTCTTGGTTTTGAAAATAATGGCACAAGTCTCACCTATCAAACACTCATATTGTGAACAAGCCTCAAATGTTGACTCATTGTTACCACAACACACGCATGCTCATAGACTCCAACCAGCACCAAAAGTGATCAAGTATTGAAATTATGTACCCTTACGCAAAGAAGTCCTTTCTCTCAAGAACAAATCAATGTCAAAACAAAGGACTATCATAAATCACTCTCACTCCAAAAGATGATCATGCACATGAGAACCACTCCGTAGGTTTGCCCATAAGCTCCATTACACCACATTCGAGCATGCTACTTTGGAGATCACTAAGGTCTTGCTTCAGCTTGTAGCATAGGCATCGGGTGAGGAAGGGAATGTTAAGGTTATAGTGACTCTACCCTCTCGAAGTATCTAAGGAGACCTCAATTACACTTATTTACCAAAGCTTACTTATTAAACCATTCAAATGACCAGTTCTCAAAGGTTTTCATGCTATTTTCCCCCTCCTATCATTTCAATACAAAAATAAACTTCTTAGTAACATGCTAACAAAATTTTAACTCTTTTTCATGCTTTTTTCTATTTTTTTCTCTTATTTTTTTAACGATTCACGAGGAATACTAGGATAATTAGGAGGGATAGAAGTGATTGGTCCTTAAATTCATGAACTACCTATTACAAATCCCACGGGGGATCTCTACCACACACACACACACATACACCCAACTTAGGCTTTTGGTCTAAGTTGGTTTTTGATCTCACCCAAATTGTCACGCCTCGAATTCCAATGGGGCAGACTGGCACCCGAAGCCAATAAGTCCCGGGAGAACCAATCTTCATCCGTGTCCATTCATATGCTTTTCATTCAAGAAACATCACCATCACGTATAGATACAAGATGCTAATAGAGGAAGTTATGGAAACATATGCTATATACGAAACTTGGCCGTTAGGGCCATCAAGTCAAAATGGACATACATTCCTTACATTTATATTCCCACATACGTCTACAAAGCCTTTAATAGATTCATATACATAACCATCCTAAAGTCAGGACAAGTCCCCGCTTTATACAATATGACAGTACCAAAACAAATATACACAGTGACTCGGAAAGCCCCAAACCAACTGGAGCTCACCAATGATCAGCAAATAATCCGCAACCTACTGTGGTGGTCTGCCAGCACATGTGCTACAACAAGTAAGGTAAGTCCCTCAAGGGACGTCAGTACGAAGAATGTACTGAGTATGTAAGGCTCATATGAAACTGCATCATACATAATAATAACAATGGAGTCAATATAAGAGAAATAGTCAATATGGATAAACCATCTTTCTGTATGTGAGGAACCATGTACGTTATATTTATTACATTCTTTGCCTTTATGTTCATTCATCTACCCATGCTAGGCTTTTCTGCCCCTGGGATGAGATTTATCTACCCACGCTAGGCTTTTCTGTCACCCCTGGGATGAAATTAACCCATGCTAGGTATTTTAACCCCTGGGATGTAATTAACCCATGCTAGGCTTTTCTGTCGCCCCTCGAATGTTACTGTGATAACCCATTCTAGGCTTTTATGTCGCCCCTGTGATGTTACTGTGATATTGGGATTGACCCATGCTAGGTATTTTAACCCCTGGGGTGCCACCCAAAAATACTCAAACAATTATCCATTACTTCATGTCTTTACTTCTATGAGATTGATACATTGGAAGTCATAACATTATTGGAACTTTGGAACATAACATTATTGGAACAATGGGAACTTTGGAACATTAGTCAATGAACGTGAGACATGTGAATCACAAGTGATCAATGAGTAAGGAACATGTGATTAATAATAATTGATATCCGAAAATGGGATACCTTAGGACATTTTGGAATGGAACAAGTACAATATCAATATGAACACTATGTGCTGTAGAAGGATACGGAAAGAGTAACCTTACATACCTTATTTTACCAATATGAATACACAATCCTATATGTGAATACAAAAATCCAACTTCTTCCTTACGTTTCACTCTACAATACAATTACATAGCGGAGCTCACATTAATAACAAACTATCTTACATGCACATAAGACGACAATGAGTTACATGATTGCCCTATAACGTCATTTCACCCTTTACAATACCATTCATGGGATTATCATACTAACAATACCACAACATTCCATACATTGACCAAGCCATCATAAACTAATAGCTTGTCACACCAAGTTCATACTTTACACTTCTCCATCAACACAACATCACAATACTCCATCAAGTCATCTCAATATGTTGCATAACAACAATCCCACAACAATCCCACAAGTTATATACAGACATAGGAAAAGTAAGGTAAGGACATAACCACACCATACATGTTGATATTTCATCCACACCATGCACTTCCATCAAAACCTCAAGTCTCCTTTCAAGTTCAAATCCCATAGATGACACATCTTTTAGCAAAAATCAAAAGTGCATTGTTCATATTTTTAGACATAACCATCATTATATACACCATCTCTCATGCATATAATATATTAAAGCACAAGAATAATCACTTACCCAAGCTTGAAAAATGATGATCTTGTCCCAAGAGATGACTTAGGGTTTTGAGAGCCAAAAGGAAATATCTTGAAAATTCTAGAAATGGCATGTGTGTTTAAATGAATAAAAATCTGATTTTTCCACTTTATATAGGCCCTCAAGTCATCCTTAGCCAACTCTTGGCATTAAATTCCATGTTTACTTGGTCAACATGGAAGAATGGGTCATTTTCCTTTTTGGGTCATGTCTTTTAATCAATTTTGGGCCTTAAATTGAGCCCATTAACACATGTTAACTTAGCCCACCAAATTCGATGTATAATACCCCAAAAATCTCATGTTTAAATAATTCCATAAATGTTACGACAATATTCAACTCACGAGATTCATGTTAGTAGCCTCAATCCCAAGAATAAGCAATTTCTACTACTCATGGCTTAATTTAACATAATTTGATAAAATAATTATGACGACGAATTAAACCAAACTTGGATGCCAAACTCGCTCAAGAGTAGTCCTACTACGATGGAATAATGATACCATAAACCAAGAGTCCTCTTTATAGACTAATAATCGGAGAAGAAATTTGGCAAAAAGCACCCCGGAACGCCCTTGGGCGCCCCTGAGACTTAACTGAATTTCAACTCGGGAAAAGGGGAGCCTGAGTGGCCTGGCATGCCCCTGGGCGTGCCCCTTTTCTTCCTGTGCCATAAAAATTTTGGCAGAAAGCAGCCTGGCACGCCTCTGGGCGCGCCTGACCTTAAAAATTTGATTTTTTCCCTTCTTCAACTTTTCTTTGCGGACGTTATTACAATATCAATAGTCCATTAAAACCAATACAAAATATGCACTTATTACTTTCAAAACTAAGGTAAACATGGTTCAAATACGACATATGAATGCGCCCTAGATCACCAAGCAAGTAGGGTCGTAAGGTACGGGGTGTTACACAAATGCTTAAAGAAGGGGTAGGTTCTAAAGAGGAAACTTTGAATGTAACACCCCGTACCTTCATAACCCTACTTGATGACATTAAATAATGTTTACTTAGGTGTCGAGAGCCATACGTATGTATTTTGTAATGATTTTGATGAGATAATTGAATTTGGCCCTCGTATATGTGATTAAACCTTCGTAGGAGGTGTTTTATGATTTTTGTGGAACATTTTTGGGGTTAAAAACGAGGCTAAGAGGACCTATAAACAAAGTATATTAAGGTTCAAAAGTGAGTTAGAGAATAGGACTTGAAGTATCTAACCGAACCCGCGAAGAAAAGTCGAAAAATGAAATTTTCAAAAAAACTAAGTAAGGGGCGCACTGGGGGGCGTGCCACGCCACTATGGGCTAAAATTTTTAGTACAGAGGCAGTAAGTTAGCATGCCCAAGGGCATGCCACGCTGCTTTTTCCATTTTTTCGAAAGTTGGAAATTTCCAAGTCCCAAGGGTATCCGGGGTCGTACCAAGCCAATTTTTTCCACGTTTCTTATACAACCACGAGTATATACATGAAATGAATGACATATATATTGATATGATAAAATTACTCGAGAACGAATTTGGAGTCAAAATGACAGTTTTGCCCTTAAGGTCAAAATAGGCCATACGTGGCTAGAATCACTTGTTATTGGGATTGAGGCAACAAATATGAATAGCATGAGTGGAAATATTGTTGTAACACGTATGAGATGATTGGAACATCAGAAATTATTAATTTTACTGGGTTAAGTGAATTGGGCCGAAAAAGGACCCAAAAAAATGAAAAGAAAACATGGCCCAAAAATGGGTCAAAAGACCCATTCTTGCTTGGACCTTCTAGAACACCACAATTAATGTTAAAGACTGGATAAGGATGGAATTGAGGGCCTATATAAAGGGACAAAAAATCTGATTTTATTCTTCACAAGTCTCATGCCTTTTTGACAAATAAACAAGATATTTTCTTCAAACCCTAAGAGTTCAAAGCCAACTTTTGGAACAAGATCATCACTTTTCAAGCTTGGGTAAGTGATTATTGTTGTGGATTAATCTATTATATGCATGAAATAGTATGTAAATCATGTTGGTTGAGCTTGGAAATGTTGGACATGGTATTTTGTGTTTTTGTATAAGATTTGTGATTCATGAGGTTCAAGCTTGAATAAGGACTTGTGCCTTTGATGAAAGAGAATGGTATGGATAAAATATGAACATGTATGGTGTTATTTTTGTTGTTAAACTTGTTATTGTCTATAAGTGTAAATTGTGGGATTTTGGCCGATATGTGCTATGAGGTGTATTACGGTAATTTGATGGATTATTTGTGATGTGATATGGATAAGAAAGTGTAAAGGAGAAGTGCTGTGGTGAAATGTATTGATTATCATGTATTGGTCAATGTTGGGAATATTGGAGGATTTTTGGAATAATGATGCTATCAATGGTTTTGTCAAGGGGAAATGACATGTTTAAAGGCAAACATGTAACCCATTGATGTTATATGCATTTGTAAAGTAGTTGATGGTTAATGTAAATCCCGTTATGTATTTGTGTTGTAGAGTGACACATAAAGAAGGAGAGGGACTATTGTACGCACCTCTAGGATTATATATTCGTATTACGAATACAAGGTACGTAATTACTCCGTCCGTATCTTTGTGTGGCAAATAGTATTCATATTGACATTACGCTTGTTCCATCCCAAAATGTGCTAAGGTATCCCATATCCGGTTATCCATGGTCATTGTCATATATTTCCTACTCATTGATCGTGGGTGGATCTCATGTATCATATTCATGGTTAATGTTCCAAAAGCTCAAATAAGGTTATGTTCCAATGTTCCAATAGTGATTATACTTATGTCTCTTGTTCATGGAATATTGTACAATGGTTCCAATGGTGTTATGGTTCTAATAATGTTATGTTTCTCACAATGTTTATTCTCATGTCTCTCACTCATTGGTTAATGATCCAAAGCTTCAAGTCAAGTTATGACTATCATTGTATCAATCTCAAAGTAATAAACAAAGTAATGCATATGTGGTCAATGATCAAGTATGGGTGGCAGCTTTGGGGGCAAAATGCCTAGCTCAAGCTGATCCCGAGTTTGTTGGATCAGGGGGCAGTCCTGGGGGCATAAGCCTAGATCAGACCAATCCTGACAGGGGGAAGCTCTAGGGGTAATAACCTAGCTCGAGCCAAACCTGAAATATTGTATGGGTGGCAACTCTAGAGGTACTAACCTAGCTCGAGCCGATTCCAATATATACATTGATTCATAGGGTGGCAGCTCTAGGGGCATAAGCCTAGCTCGAGCCAATCCCAACATAACGGTATGTTATGTTAAAATCCACTATTCAGTCGGGGCCTGGGTATCACAGGTCAAAGGTAAAGATGAATAATCATGGAAGTAAAGATACAAAGAATGTAATGAAAGCAACATACATGGTTTCCAAAGTACAGAATAGTGACTCCTCTACATTGTGACTTATCTATATTGGTTATGCATTTGAACTTAAGTTCTTTAACATATTTATATATATTACAAGTTTCATATGGCCTTACATACTCAGTACATTCTTCGTACTGACCCCTCTTGGGGAATTTACCTTACTTGCTGCAAGCGCAGGTACTAGTAGGCCTCCACAGTAGGTTGACAGTTGTTGCAGATCTTTGGTAAGCTCCAGTTAGTTTGGGGCTTCTCCGAGTCACTGTAGTACATATGTTTTGGTGTTGTACATGTTGTATAAAGAGGGGACTTGTACCGAATTTTAGTTTATTTTGGTCAATGCATTTGCTAGAGGCTTTTGTAGACGGATGTGGGTGTATAAATGTAAAAGGTATATGCCGTTTTTGACTTGGTGGCCTCAACGGCCAAGTTTCGCATATGTGAATATATATATCATGTTCCATGATTCCATTGTCGATATCCAAAGTTATTATGTGATTATGGATTTCTTATGGCATGTAGATGATTGAATAGAGGCAAAGCTTGGTTCTCTCGGGCCTTGTCGGCTACGAGTGCCAATCCGTCCCAATGGGATTCGGGGCGTGACATTGAAAAATGGGTTTTGGTTTGTAATGGGGTTATCTAAGAGAAAGGTTCCAAGGTTCGAATTAGGGACAAAATTGGACACTCAACTCACAATGGGGTGGCCATTTTGGTCAAATTGGAGGTTCACTCACGATCAATGGCCTAGATCACTTCTCTAACATTGCACACTCTTTGCTTTAGAATTAGAACAACTGAGAAAGTCCTAGGTGAACTCAATGAGCATGATCAAGACAAAGCCCCACTCATACATAGTACTAAATTGCATACTCATAGCACCCTTTCTTAATTGATGTACCACATTCATAGCACATATCGAAGAAGGTACTCAAGTAATCAAAATAAAATGCGGGTGTTCAAAAATAATAAGCGCTTAACAAGTTTAACTAAACCAAAGAAATTTTTCGAAAAGGGGTAGATTTTGAAAAATGGAGCAATGCACAATGATTCATCATTTTTAAGAGTTGATCATGTGAAACATCTTCCCAAGAGTACTATTTGAGTCAGAGTGTTCTGTTGCCAGAACACTTTTCTCTTAAGTATGCATTCCAAAAAGAAATTTTATTTGCAACTAATTACGAACTAAAAAACTAAAAATAAAGGTAAAGAAATAAAAATGAAACATCACATACCACACACTCTAATATTACAATCCAATTGAAATATCCAAAATAATATCCAAATCACAGTCATAACCACACATCAAAATAAACCAAATATCTAGAATCGAGTATTAGAAGAACCTAATCTCAAGAACTAATTATTACAGAGACAAATGAAATAAATATCCCACCAAAACTCTAAATTATGCATTGTCCTCAATATAATAGGACTAAAATAAATAGAAGAGAATGAGAGTAAGGGTCCCCTTAAGCATGGCTAAGCCTGCAGCAGTGACTGGCTCATAGGAATGGCCACTGTTTGGGCATAAGTGCCCGACCTAGATCCAAGTGTGTCCTGTGGAGGGTGGATATGGTATAGTTTCCTTGATATCTATACCAGCAGCTAAACTGGAGGACCCAATCTATGTGATCTCATGACCCGACATCTCTAAAATGGCAACTAGAAATAGTATTATCAGTCTCCTACATGTCAGATTGCACCGCAACCTGAGGCTCAACCTGTATCCTAATCTGGACCTGTTTCTCAAAGTATACCTTAATATAGGCCTCATCAATCTCCTCATCATCTGAAGGGAGGTCCTCCTTGTCCTCCTCCTTCTCGACTATCGGGGCATCATCACAAATAGAAGAAGGAGTTGGTGTCTCAGATGAAACTCCCCATAAATGTGTTAAGTTAGGGAACCAGAGCTTATATCCATGCTTCTATAAGAAAGATATATATCCTACATCTTCGTCAATGTCTCGAGCATGGCAATCTGCTAAGGGGTGATCAAATCATATAACCTCGTGCCAAAAATCTTGAGGGTCTCACGAACTTCCTATAACTCCTTATGCATCGACTCTAAGTCTGCTCTCACAGTATCAACAATCAACTTTGGCATCTTAGCTTACAATCTTGGCCTGATATAACCTGAATAAGCTAACTGGTCTATTCAAATAATGTCAGCAAGAGTGAGAGGGGTACTCAAAGAACCCAAAATAATAGCAGGATGTAAGGATAGATCTAGTAGAGTAAGAGCTATCGACGAACTAGGTGGGGGAAGAGTTGTTGTAGAAGGAGTGGGATTATTATCGCCAGTATCAAGAGAGCTAATATCAATTGTCAGGGAATCATCTACCCAAACTTTCTTCTTCTTCACTTCCTGAACAAGCTCAAGTCTAGTAATGTCAATTGTATAAATAGGGAAATACTCACAATCTTTCTTCTTATCAAAAGAAACCCTAGCTCTGCGACAAGCTCTACAAACAAATATAGGAAGGTAAGGGAGGTTTTCATTTGTTCGGCCAGGTGATAAATGTTTGGGGCAATAAGCATGGCTAGACTGAGCCTCTCCTTTACTATGATCATGCCTTCAAGCACTTCCCGTAGGTGCATAAGGATTGATTCATTTTGGGAAAGAAAGATGTTGTTGCACACAAAACTTAGCCAATACTGAGCTTCCAAGCTTATATCACTCTTTACAATCGGGATTCCTATAGTGATCTATGAAAGAGTCGCATCACTAAGTAAAGGGGCTAGCCAACACCGAAGATCATCAATATTACTCAAGGCATAATTGGAAAAGTAGTGATGTGAATCAAGTCTATCTCTATAGACTGCATTAATCGTAGCCCCATCACACTTTAAATTGACACCTCACACCCTCACTATATCACCAATTTCTTACCCTTCCTCCTCATCTCGAGCAATAATCTCCTATATGCTATATAAAACTCCTGTACCTAAGTTTCAACGTAAGACTTCAAAGGTTGAGTGAAATTCTCAAAATTGTGATACAAAATGACATTTAACACCCAAGAGTGTTTTCCTTATAACCCATCAAGGCTCAATCTATGTTCTTCCATGACTGTTCTCTATCTGAAAACCTTCAGCTAGTTGAGGAATATATGAACTCTTTGAGGATAGGGTAGAGGCCTTGCTACATCAGTGGAGGGTTGTTCTAGCCTCTTCTTCTTTGATAGATCAGCCTCGGGAGAAGGTAAGGGTTCATGAATAGGTCTAGTGTTTTTCTCCTTCGAGAAACCAAGGTTATACCTCTCAGAATTTGAACTATGTTCCGAGCTTTCTTCCTCAACTATATGTTCTTTTCTTGCATTCTTATCCACCTTTTTTTGTTTAAAAACTCTTTCCGCTTGAGAATTTTTATTGAATTTCACACCATTTGCAACCCTTAAGGTATGAGGATGAGAACTAATTTGCTTTTTAGACACATGTTTGTTCCTTGTCATATCTGCACATAAGAGTAGCAATGCGCTTGGCCAAGGTTAGCAAAACAACCTCTAAGAATATTCCTAAAAAAGCATCGTTGAACAAATTGAAGAATCATAAACAGTTTGGCGATGCAAATGTCTATCACCAATCAAGACAGAAACAAAAAGGAATGATCAGCGCAGAAAAGTGGGAGCTCGGTGATACACTGAAGAGTTCGATGATTCTCCCTGAGCATCGCTGAAATGCTAAGGTATCGCCAAATCTCATCTTAAACAGCCTCTCCCACTATGACTTTTGGCGATATGGGGAGTGTTTTGGCGATACCCCACATAAGTCGGTGCATTGCTAAATTGCTCAACCTATTGCCGATAGTCATCTTCCCTAAGATGACTGTTGTAATTTTTGAGCATTTTAATAAGGATTTTTGATTCAAAACGCACACCAGACTTCCCTTGGTTTCAATAATTAATTAACCATATGATGATTTGCCCTTAAGAATGATGTTACCTTTTCTATCATTGTGCAAAGTCAGTTGATTTCACATTCAACCAACCAAAATTTCAATATCAATTTCAAATATAATGTACCCACATAGTAGATATGAATAAATTTTAAACATTCGAGACCCTAATTCAATCAATTGAACTTTGATATCATAAACCTATCAACTAAGAACATGATTTTAGTACAAATCCTGATGTAAAACATAGATAAGAGAACAGCAACCAAAGTAGTTCTAACATGAACAAGTTTAGACACACAAATCAACAACTAGGCTTGCACAACAGTTATGAGATCTAAATCAAAATTGAAAGCCAACCTTTGGATTCAAGAGAGAAATTAATTAAGTGGGAAAGATGGTTATGGCATGCAACTCCGGTGATAGGCGTGTTCGTATGGTGGTGGTGGTGATATGCAAGAATATAATGAGTATGTGTATGCGTGTGTGTTGAACTTCTGAGAGTGAAAGGGAAAAGGGAATTGGGAATGGGTGTAGGTTTGAATAATACTAAGAGTCAAAAAAAAAAAGTCATGGGTTAGAGGAAGTCAAACCACTATTAATTAAACACATGACCCTTTTTTAGTGACATAATTACATCATAGAACTCATCGATGATACACCAATTTGAAAACTTAATCTCAACCCTTGGAATCACCTAAATAGTGAGCCACTTCAGCGATAGATGGCCCTTCGCCAAAGTTTTTGGTTATAGGTCGAATGGAAAGTTACCATCGCTAATTTTGATAGTGCATTTGGTTGGGAGATCTCTTTTGGAAAATGGCTTCGGCTATTCACCAAAGGGATTGACGCATAGCCAAAGGCTCTTCCCTTGAGCTTTGTGTATAATCTCCCAACTTTTTCTTCTATAACTTATGTAAATCCATCACATACCTGCACAAATCAATGCCCTTTATTCAAAATAACCTTAGGTTGCCTCCCAAGAAGCGCCTTAGTTATCATCGCGACACGATGTTGTTCTTCATCAATCATGTATCATCAAGGTAGAGCACCTTAAAGAAATCTAATTTGGTGGCATCTGATGATAATGTTTAACTCATTGTCCATTCACCGTAAACTGGGAACCTGTATCATTCTCCGATTCTATATCTCCACTAGAAAAACATTGAACCACCTTAAAAGGACCCAACCATCTAGTTTTCTGCTTACCCATAAACAACTTATACCTCTAGTTGAACACTAGGACGTTGTCACCACTCATAAACTCCCTTTTTAGGATTTTGGCATCACACCATCTCTTCATAGTCTCCTTATATAGAGTGGAACTCTCATAATATCTCAAGAAGAATTCATCGATCTCTTGAAGTTGTACCAACCTTGATTTTGAGGCATCCTCCTAATTCTTATTTAACTTGTGCAAGGCCAACAATGCCTTGTGCTCTAATTCAATAGGGAGGTGACAAGCCTTTCCAAACACCAATTTATATGGTGATATGCCAATGGGAGCTTAGAATGCAGTTCTTTAGGCCCACAAAGCATCATCATGTTTTCAGCCCCAATCGATTCTACTAGAATTCACAGTTTTCACAAAAATACTTTTTATCTCCTGGTTGGACACTTTTGCTAACCCATTGGGTTGAGGATGGTATGTAGAAGCCACTTTATGCTTCACTCCATATTTAGCAAATAAATAATCGAATAATCGGTTACAAAAATTAGAGCCCCCATCGCTTATGATAGTATCGGGTGTCCCAAATCGGGTGAAAATGTACCTCTTCAAGAATGGAGTAATGCTCTTATCATCATTATTTTGCAATACGACGACCTCAACCTATTTCAAAACATAATAAACGGCTACCAAGATGTATCGGTCCCCTCCCCATATGATCTCACAAAGGGTCCCATAAAGTCCAACCCCCATACGTTAAATAAATCCACATCCATACTCATTTACAAGGTCATTTCGTGCTTTCTTGATATCCCACCTTGCCTTTGGAATTGATCATATGTCCTCACTAACTCATGGGCATTATGATACAAAGTTGGACAGTAAAATCTACTTTGGAGGACTTTGGCAGCTATGCGCACGCTAACATGGTGACCACCAACTAGTGATGAATGGCATGCCTCAAGAATAGACCTTATTTTATCCTTCATAACACATCGACGTATCACTCTATCCACACACTTCCTAAAGAGATAAGTTTTATCCCAATAATACTTTTTCACATTGTAGAGGAAATGTTTCCTTTGGTAATGGTTCAATTCATCAAGGAGAAACCCACTCACCACATAATTCACAAAATTGAAATACCATAGTAAATCTCAATTTCACCCCACTTTACTTTGTTAAGGTGGTATGTTATTTGGTTTTTACATCCTTTCTGATCCTTAACTTCAAAATAGAACTCTTGAAGTAGCAAGATCTACCTAATCAATCGAGGTTTGGCATCTTTTTTAGCCATTAATTACCTAAGGGATGCATGATCGGTGTGCACAATGACTTTCGTGCCCAACAAGTGGGCACGAAATTTCTAAAAAGCATGGACTACAACAAGCAACTCTTGCTCCATAATTGTCAAATTTCATTGTGCATTGTTCTAAGACTTGCTAGCATAATGGATAGGATGAATAAACTTGTCCTTCCTTTTCCTTAATACCGCACTCAATGCGAGGCCACTTGTATCTCACATTAATTCAAAGGGTTGTGACCAATTCAGGGGCTACAATGATAGGAGCCGACACAAGACTTTCCTTGATTCAATTGAATGCCTTCACAGAATCACCATCAAAATCAAATTTTGCTTCTTTATCAAGAAACTTACACATCGGATGAGCAATCTTTGAGAAATATTTGATGAACCTTTAATAAAAGCCGACATCCACATGAAAACTTCTAACACCTTTCATAAAAATTAGATGGGGTAACGTAGAAATAACTTTAACTCTATCTTGATCAACTTGAGTACCTTGGCCCAAAATATTATACCCAGGTACAAGCGCTCTTTTACAATATTATGGTATATTTCCCAAATCAGCACAAGATTATTTTCAGCACATCGTTCAAGCACCTTGCCAAAGTGTTCAATACATGATTCAAAGGTATCACCTATAATTGAAAAATTATCCATAAAGACCTCCATAGTATCCTGCACCATATAAAAAAAGATTGTAGCATGCACCTTTTAAAAGTGGCGGCTGCATTGCATACTCAAAGGGCATGCTCTTGAAGGCAAATATACCATATGGACATGTGAATGTAGTATTCTCTTTATCTTCAGGTGTGATGCAAATTTTTTTATAGCTGGAGTACCTATCTAAGAAATAATACCACCCCAGTCCCTCCAAAGAATCAAGCATTTGATCCATAAATGGCATAGGAAAGTGGACCTTTTCCATCCACGAATTGAACTTTTTGTAATCCATGCATACTCTCCAACATGTTACAAGTCTCATGTGGATAAGATCATTGTTTTCATTAGGAACCATCGGGATTCCACTTTTCTTCAGAACGCATTTTATTAGGCTTACCCTTGTACTATAAAAATTGGATACACGACGCTCGCGTCCAACCACTTGGTTCTCTTTTTTCAATACTTCTTGTATTGGAGGGTTAAGACTTCATTGATTCTCAACACTCGGTACATAATTGGGTTCTAACTTTGTCTTGTGAGAAAAAATACTGGGAGCAATCTCGATAATAAGCACAATAGTCCAACCAATGGCCTGAATGTATTTTCACACAATCGACTTTAATGCATTAACTTGCAATGGCAATAAGTCTATTGTAATAATAATGGGTAAGGTGCTACCTTCCCCCAAAAATTAAATAGCGAAGGTGTTGTGGTAATAGCTTGAGCTCAAGTTATGGTGGGTCCATAATCGAAGGCTTCGTGGGAGGATTTTCCTTATTCTTCAAGTCAAGATCTAATTTGCATAGGTTCTTGGTGTGGGAACCAAAACCCACCAATGAAGCCACGACTTCATCATACTTTTCAACATCTTCACTTTCATAATTCCACAACACTCCCGCTAGTGTCTCACTAATGAAATCAACCTCCATTGCATCGGCCACCTCATCATCAATCATGTCAATCATGAAGATCACTTGTAAGTTCTTTGGTTTCTTTATGGACTTGCATACATTTAAGATTACCTCTTCATTATTCACACTAAACTTTATCTCTCCATATTCCACGTTAACTAATGTCCTCTCTATATTAAGAAAAGGCCTACCAAGGATAATGGGAACTTCATAGTCTATCTCATAATCTAGGACCAAAAAGTCAGCGGGAAAAATGAATTTGTCGACTCGAACAAAAACATTATATAGAATTCCAATCGTTCGTTTAATAGACCGATCCACCATTAAGAGTCTCATGGTTGTGGACTTTGGAGATCCCAATCCTAACTTCTTGAATATAGATAGACGCATCAAGTTAATACTTTCCCTTAAATCACACAAAGCCTTACCAAATTGGTACACCCCAATGGTACAAGGGATAGTGAATACACTGGGGTTTGCTTTCTTGACAACCATATTGCTCAACATAATAGCACTACAACTATGTAAGATCTCCAGAGTTTCAAAGTCCATGGTTCTTTTCTGTCACCAAGTCCTTCATGAACATGACATAATCGAGAATCTCATGCAAGCCTTCCAATAAAGAAATGCTCACCGATAAGTTGAAAATTTTTGAGAGGAATTTCTTGAACTTTGTATCATCCTCCTTCTTGTTGAGCCTTTATAGGAATATTGGAGGTATTTTGATTTGTGGATTTAAGACCATAAGGCTTTCCTCCAATTTTAAGAAATTATCATCAATCGCTTGTGGTATCTCTTCACTCTCAACCCTTTCTTCCACTTCTTCTAAATTTTCTACATTTGTCTCATTTGGAATAAGGACTTCATCATTTGATTTATCAAGCTATTTTATCTTTCCAATCACTTGTTCTTCAAACCCTCTCTCATTGGGGTCATCATCAAGATTCAAAACATTATTACTGATGGTCCTACCACTCCTAGTGACAATTTTCATGATATGGGCATCATTTTTTAGATTTGCAACTGTATTGCTAGGTAAATCACCCTTTTGCCTTGTGTTAAGACGATTCGATATTTGGCTCTATTTCAATTCAAGTTTCTTGAATGAGGCCGAATGTGAGGTGACCATTTGATTGAGTTGTAAAAAATCACTCTTCATCTCTCTAAGCATCTTGTCACTTCTTTCAACCCCCATAAGAATACGAGCAGGGAAATCCTTGTAGTTATAATTTTTTGGATCAACGGAGGTAGATTCTTTATCTTTTTGCCTATAATATTGAGGAATGTATATATCATTGTCACGCTTTTTCTCTCCAATCGCAGTCCCTATCTCTCTTCTTATCCCTCTAATCTCAATCACAATCATAGTCTCTCCAATCACAAAATCTTTTCTTCCAACCTTGATTCCCACCTTGCCTTTGATAGGTAGGTCGGGAACCCCCCATTTTGTTCAACAAGTAACAAATTTCTTCATTAAGTGACCATTTTTGGAGGAGCACCCATTGCATGCTTTGTGAGGAGATCTAATTATGTCATTAATTTATTCATGTTTTCAACTCTTTCCTCATCCTTCTTCCTTTGCTCTTGGCTCACATAAGATATAAAGGGAGACCCCATGTCCACCTCTATATCTCTTATATTCTATGCTCTACTTTTCTTTGTCACTTGATCCAATAATCACAAAGCAACTCCAAAAGATTGATTTATCAAAGATCCTCTGGCCGCATTATTTGCTACCATCTTGATCAATTAGTCCAATGCTCTATAGAATATTTGCATAAGTATATTATCCGAAACTTCATGGTTTGGACATTGTAACAACTTCTTATTGAATCTCAACCACAGTTCATGCAATGGTTCACCGCTTACTTGCTTGAAGTTTGTTATCTCATCCCTAAATTGAAACATGCAAGATAGTGGAAAGAACTAGTATAGAAAGCCTTTTTACAACTCAACCCAAGAGGTTATAGATCCCTAAAAAAATTCCCATAACCACAACACACATTACCCATCAATGAGAATAGGAAGAGCCTCAACCGTATAGATTCTTGCGACATATAAGGAATGTCGAACGGGTTGAAAACATCTATAAAGTTCTTCAAGTAGATGTTTACATCTTCATGAGCTTGACCTTTGAACAACCCCTTTATTTAGAGTAATCGGAGCATCACACTTGTCACATGGAATACTCCATTACCCTCCAAAGGTGGAATACGAATTGCATTTGCCCTTTTGGTATCCCTAAGGTGACCTTCATCTTCAAGTTGGGCATCAAAGGTAGTGGTATGACAACCATGTTGACTAATCATGTCTTGTAAACTCAGATTATCTCCTAGACAAAACAAAACAACAAATAACATAAATTTTACACTACGGCTAACAAAAGTAACTTATAATACTATATTGGATGAATGCTACGTTTCATTCCCCAACAACAACACCATTTTGATAACGCTCAAGATACACCTCAAGATGCATGTAGTCGTTAGTAATATAATTTTTACACAACTGGGAGTTGGGGTCAATTCCATAGGAAATGAAGGCGATAGGTTCTCCTTCAAGTATTGTAATTGACTAGGTGTTTGCACGTAATGTTAAAATTAATGCGATAATGTAAATGAGGGATTAATTCAAAACAATTTCGTGCTCAAATTATCAATTTCAACTTTGTGTTTTCAAAATGAATGTTGGATAATGTAATCAATAGGAAAAAAACACTTGGGGTTATGCCTCTAAAAAGTGATAATAAGTGTGGAAAAGTGAAAATGCACCTAAAATTTGATTGATAGGTATGACTCGGCTTGGTCTTAGGTATTGGAGGTAATCTTTGAATCTACTACCAAATTTCATAAGGATTTTTTTGAAACACCCATATGTACACACTACTAAGAAACCAACGACCTCAAATTAGTTAGTCTATTTCTAGCAGTAGCAATTAAATGAGAAGTTCTCAAGACTCTGTCAACTAAATCTCTCCTCCCTTGTCTTCTCTTTCAAGCAAAATAAGAGATCTAAGCATAAATAGAGTTTGCAACCTTGATTCTTGAGTTGAAAATATAGAGACTTAGCTAAAATCATAACATACAATCAACTATAAAGGTAAATTATCACTACCCACACAATAATAAATACTCAATAATACATAACCCCAAGCTTGGAAAATTAACTACTCATAACAAGAGAAAAAAAAATATAACTATATTCTCATTCAAATTTGCCATAGAATCAAAATATTTCCATTGAAAATCAAAGATTCCAACCAAGAAATTAGCAATAAGTATCTAAGATTTTAACTCTGGTTCAATTACAAGATTTAGCTTTCAAAAATACTATAACAAAAGTTAGGGTTCCATGCTGCCCAAAAGGCTTAAATAGCTTCAACAAAAATGGGCCAATAAATTACAGAATTGCCACCGCATCCATTTTGAAGGATGATGATGTTGCGGCTTATCGTCTTGACAATATGCCAAAATACCCGTGCATCGCCGAATCAACATGAACACTAAGATTCAGAGGTTGGCTTTTGTAAATTTGGTGATAGATAAGTTCTTTGCCGATTCATTCAGCGATACGCCAAACTTCTTTGTATTTTATCATTTAGTCAAACTTAGACCTAGCTCGAACTGTTAGAATTGGCGATGAAAGCTTGCTTTTGGTGACACACATAAGGGTTTGGCGATGCACCTTGCTATGCTTTTGTGTACTTTTAGCTCCAATCTACCTTATTTTTGCTTCATTTTGCTCTTTTAACCACCTCTTGGCCTCAACCCTGAAATTAAACTAAATCACCATTAAAACACATTCAAATTAGAATTGAGAACATGATTTCTTACCATTTTATGCTAAATGATTCATAAATTGTCGACTCATCAGTGGTCTATACCTGGTCGACACCTAGACTAACTAGACTGTAATTGTCATTTACTGATGACATCTCCACACATAAATAAAAAAAACATCCAGGTTGCTTTTTTGAAGATCGCCAGAATAACGAAATTGATTATAGCTTTGGAAGAACACCTGGAGTGTTGGAATTATCTAATAAATATAGAATCTCATCCAGAAATGTGGGAGTGATTTTAAAGCTTAATGGGAATTAATGAACGGATAAAAATAGCGGGGATATGGATAGCTATTAGAATTCTAGTTTTGATGATTGATAAACTTCATCACTGGACCTGGTCCATGCATGTTTGATTATGATTCATGTCTTGATGATTGCCTAACCTAGTGAAAGGATCAGTTATGTTAATTGGTGTCCCAGTAAGCAATTTTTTACAGTTGCACACATTTTGTCTTATGCGACAGTTGTCCAGTATTCTCTGGCAGTGTCAGCACATAAGCGGGATGAATTCTATGTGGTCATTTCCAACATCCACTAATGAGGAAGATTCTCTCCCAATGCTCATCAGATATATTCATCACACATGAGGAGAGAGGCTTAAGCTTTTGCAAATTCTAAAAAAGTATTCTGTCAAGCAAAGGCCTTACCTCAGTAGAAATTGCAAGATTCAACAATTTAGAAACTCGTTGCTCATAAATGATTTATATTTTATTTCTAGGTTGATTGAGTTTTTTATAGTTTGATATTACAATATTAAACTCATGTCTCATTCTCGAGGTTCCAGTGAGTATTATTTTTTGTTTAGTTTTTTTTTCAAACTTTAGTTGTTTTTAAGCTGGAGGTAGCTAATGGAGTGCTTATAGTATATGTATTGTGAGGGTGTGTTGCAATAGAGTTATTGCAAGTTCATAGGAATTAGGAGGTTATTTCCTAGTAATAAAAGGTTGCTCGATGTTTAGTGAAGGTTGTTGGTGAAATCCTACCGGGGTAGGTCATGGTTTTACTCTCTTGAGTAAGGAGGTTTCCACGTAAACATCCCATGTCATTTACTTTACTACACAAGTCATTGTGTTTTTATTGTTCGTATATTTCTACATACAGGGACCTGGTATTGAATCAGGTCTTAGCTATAGTGGTGGACCGTTACAAACCATCAATTGGTATTAGAGTGGTTCTTCCTATAAGGTTAACACCAACAAAGTATCCTATTCAAGACGGCAGCTCCACCCAGTCTAAAAGAAGGACAATCAACTACTCGACCCCCAAGGTTTAATGGATAATTTTATAGTTGGTGGAAGACTATAATGCATGATTTCAGTGCAGTGGAGGATAGTGAGTTGTGGGATGTTATCTAAGGTACCTATGTTCCAATAGAAGTAGCTAAAGAAAAAAATACCTCTTAAACTGTCCGTAAAATAGAAAGGATTATACTGAAGCTGATTAAATGAGGATTATAAAGGATTATAAAGCAAAGAAAATTCTTGTCTGTGGGATAAAACCTGATGAGTATAACAAGGTCTATACCTGTGATTATAAAGAATGCTCATAAGGGAACAAGTCAAGTAAAGAAATCAAAGATTGATATGCTTACTACTCAGTATGATCTATTTAAGATTAGTAAAGGAGAATTCACTCAAGACATGCATACTTGATTCACATCTATTGTGAATGAACACAAGTGCCTTGGGGAAAACATTAAGATATACAAATTGGTCAGAAAAATCTTGAGCATCTTACCCTCCTCCTAGGAAAACAGAGTAAATAATATTTTAGAGGCTAAAAATTTACAAAAAATGACCATATATGAGCTTATTGAGAATCTAAAAACTTATGAGCTTAAAAGACAATAGGATTCTGAGAGGAATGAACCCAAGAAGGAAAGGATCATTATTTTAAACACTAGCAAAGATGATTCAAATTAAGAGGAACAAAACATGGTTTATCTCACTTAAATATTTCAAATAATGGTAAGAAGTAGAAGTTTTCAACACAGAGGAAACTTAATATAACACCCCGTACATTTTTGAACCCATGAGACTACCTTAACATTTATGGAATTATTTAAACATGAGAGGATTGGTGAATTATGCATTAATTTGTTGGGCTTAAATGAATCTTGTGCTATTGGGCTCAATTGAGGCCCAAAATTAGACAAACAGACATGGCCCAAGTGGAAATGACCCATTCTTGGCAGTGACCAAGTAAGCATTGCATTTATGATTAATGTGTGTCTAAGGATGAGACTAAAAGGGACTATAAAAGGTCACAAAAATCAGATTTTTATTCACCAAGACACACATGCCATTTCTAGACTTTTCCAAAATATTTCTCATCTCACACAAACCCTAAGTCATCACTCTTTTGGACAAGATCACTTTCTTGAAAGATTTGGTAAGTATTTATTCTCATGGTTTAGTAAATTATATGATTAATATGGTGTATAAATCATTTTGGTTATGTTGGTAAAGTGTTGGACAATTCACTATGTGTAAAACTGTCTATTTTTGCAATCGGAAAGGGGTTTTGCCTTGTAAACTTGAACATGGACTTGTGGTCTTGAAGGAAGTGAACTTGATGGATTAAATATCAAAATTTAAGATGTTAATATATCCTTAAATTGTTTTATCCTTGCATATAGTATTTGGAATTGTTATTGCAAAATTGTGCATGGACTTGGTGGTGTATTGGAGGAAAAATGTGGTTTTGGTGATGTTCATGGGTGTGGTGAAACCATGGTTGTTCTTTGGTATCCGAGTTGACCTAAAAGATGTAAAGAGAAGCTTATTTATGTCCATGGACCATTTATTATGAAAAAGGAGCCCAAAATGACCCTTGGAGGCTGAAATAGGCATCCGCCCTCGCGTCTAGAGCACCTGCGGGCGTAGATGCAAACGCAGGTGGATCTGGACAAGTACAGAGGGGTAAATATGGCCAAATGTCATCCAACTACGGGCACATGTGGCTCCACAACCTAGTCCAGATTTTTTTTTTGTGTGTTTTTGTCTTTCTTTGATCCCCGAAGCCTCCTATACCCTTCTTGGATGTAATTATCAACTTATGATACCTATTGAATGACTTTAAGGGGTAGTTTAGAGGCATGTTGGGTTATATCACTTATGGATTGTGTTTAATATGTTGTTATAAAGGGTATTGAGGTGACTTGATAGAATATTTGGGACGTAGTGTTAATAAGGAAGCGTAAAGGGTAAACTTGGTGTGACATGCTATTGGTTTATGATGCCTTGGTCAATGTGTGGAATGTTATGGTGTTTTTGGTGTGGTAATGCAGTGGATTGTCTTGTAAAGGGTGAAATGACGTTATATGACAGTCATGTAGCTCATTGTCGTCTTGTGCACTTGTAAGGTAACTAGTTGTTAACGCGAGCTCCGTTATGAACTTGTGTTGTAGAGTAAACATAAAGAAGGAGATGGATTATTGTATTCACACATAGGAGTGTGTATTCATATTGGGAAGATAAGGTATGTAAGGTTACTCTTTCCGTATCCTTCTGTAGCACATAGAGTTCACATTGATATTGTACTTGCTCCATTCCGAAATGTCCTAAGGTATCCCATTTCCGGTTATTAATTATTATTAATCACATGTTCCTTACTCATTGATCAATTGTTATTCATATGTCTCATGTCCATTGACTAATGTTCCAAAGTTCCCATTGTTCCAAAGTTCCAAGAATGTACAATCACCAATGTATCAATCTCATAAGAGTAAAGATATAAAGTAATGTATAATAGTTTGGTTGAGTAACATCCCAGGGGAGATATAAAAGCCTTGCATGGGTTATCACAGTAACATCCCAGGGGCGATATAAAAGCCTAGCATGGGTTATCATAGTAATATCCCAGGGGCGATATAATAGCCTAGCATGGGTTAGCACAGTAACATCCCAGGGGCGACATAAAAGACTAGCATGGTTTATCACAGTAACATCCCAGGGGCGACATAAAAGTCTAGCATGGGTTATAACATCCTAGGGGCGACAGAAAATTCTAGCGTTAATCACATCCTAGGGGTTAAAATACCTAGCATGGGTTAATCTCATCCCAAGGGCGACAGAAAAGCCTAGCATGGGTAGAACGATAAAGATGAATAAATGTAAAGGCAAAAGAAGTAAAGGACGTAATGTACATGGTTTCGCATACACAGACCGATGGTTTATCTGTACTGACTATTCTTTTATACTTGATTTCATGGAAGTACTTATATATCATACAGTTTCATACAAGCATTACATACTCAGTACATTCTTCGTACTGACGTTCCTTGGGGGACTTACCTTACTTGCTGAAGGCACAGGTGCTAGTAGACCTCTACAGTAGGTTGTCGGTCATTTGCAGATCTTTGGTGAGGTCCAGTTGGTTTGGGGTTTTTTGAGTCACAGTTGTACATTTGTTTTGGTATTGTAAATGTTGTATAAAGCGGGGACTTGTCCCGACTTTAAGTTGGTTATGTGTATGCATCTATTAGAGGCGTTGTAGACGTATGTAGGAATATGAATGTAAGAGATGTATGTCCATTTTGACTTGATGTCCCCAACGACGAAGTTTCTTATACGTGTATATCACATGTTTCCATGACTTCCTCTATTAGCAAATTATATCTATACGTGATGACAATGCTTCTTGAATGACATGCATATGAATGGACATGGACGAAGATTGGTTCTCTCGGACCTTATCGGCTTCGGGTGCTAGTGCGCGCCATTGGAATTCGAGGCATGACAAAAGTGGTATCAGAGCAGGTCGTCCTAAGGGTGTCTACAAAGCCGTGTTTGAGTGGTTTCTTGCTTATGGATATATTGTGCACCACATTTATAAGTAGGAGGCTACGGGATATTTAGGAGTTGATTCTTTTCTTCATTTCTAGATCGTGAAATAGAGCCAATGTTGTAGGTGGAGAATTATATCTGACCAATGTACTTGGTTCTCTTTGTTATAGTAAAATATCTATAACAAGACGCGGTAGAGGCAAAGGTAAGTAGGTAGATGTGCTTGTCGGAGAAGGCACGAGTAAATCACCACCTGACCAAGCTAGTCAAGGTGGAGCTGACACTGAAATTGCATCGCGGTCTTCTTCTACTTTTCCAGCTCCAGAAGAGTCGAGAGGTAGAGAAGTACCTACAGAACTGCCTATGAATGCCACTGACCGGGGTTTAAGAAATATGCATAAACTCAGGGACGAGCTGGTCCAAGGACAGGTGAGGATGACGCGGCTAGAGTAGCTAGTCGGCGAACACAGGTTTTTTTTAAATTAGACCCTCCCATATTCATTGGGTCAGATCCGAAAGCAGATCCACAGGATTTTGTGGACCAAATTCAAAGGGCTCTAGATGTTATGCACGTGACTGGTGTAGAAATAGTTAAACTTGCGGCCTATAGATTTAAAGGGGAAGCTAGATTATGGTATGAAGATTGGAAGAAATCTCGTGGTATCGGTGCAATTCCACCTAATAGGGAAGAATTTAAAGCGGCATTCCTTGATCACTATATTTCCTATGAGATTTGAGAGGCTCATCCAGATCAGTTCTTAAATCTCCATCAAGGGAATTTAAGTGTTAGAGAATACAGTCTGTAGTTTAATTCTTTGGCTTGATATGTTCCGAATGTAGTATCCACAATGACAGAAAAAGTCCATTGATATGTGGACAAATTAGAGCCATATTTGGTAAGGGATTGCACTATTGCTGCCTTGAACAAAGATATGGATATAGCGAGAATTCAGGCTTTTGCACAAAAGATGGAGGACCAAAGGCAAAGAAGAAGGGTACATGAATTTGAACGAGGACCGACAAAGAGGACTAGACCTATGGGACAGTCTATGGTGTCCCAAGGGGAATCTAGGCCTCGGATTTTTCCTAGATCGCCTAGACCATCATTTTTTCCCCTACAGCAGGTACTTCATCCCAATTCCGGGGATTCAGAGGCAACCATTTTGGGCAGAGTAGTTGGCTGCAAGGTTCACAGACAACAGGATTTTCTCATCCTCTGTGTCAGCGCTGTGGAAGGCATCATTTAGGTAAATACTGGTTGGGGACAAATATGTGTTTTTGGTGTGGTACGACAGGGCACATAAAGAGAGAATGCCCACAAAGGGGCACGGGTGGTATAGCACGACCTATGGGATCAACCGTTGCATCATCATCATCGGTTTTCTCCCTCGACAGAGGTGTACAACCTATGGGCCATGGTAGGGGTGCCAGAGGAGCAGCCAGTTCCAGTTGAACCCAAAATCGCACCTATGCTCAAGTGGACCGGCAGAATTCAGAGGCTTCTCCTGATGTCGTCACAGGTACATTATCCATATTTTCGTATAATGTATATGTATTGATTGATCCGGGTTCTACATTGTCATATGTTACTCCATTGATTGCTGCAAAATTTAAAAGAACACTGGAATTATTAACTAAGTTAATTGAAGTATCTACACCAGTTAGAGAATATATTGTTACAAAGAGAGTATATCGTAATTGTGTGGTAACTGTGTATGATCATGATACACTGGCAGATCTTATTGAACTGGAAATGGTGGATTTTGATGTCATAATGGGTATGGATTGGTTGGATTCTTGTTATGCCACGATAGATTGCCGAGCTAAGAAAGTACAATTTCATTTTCCACAAACGAATGTTCTTGAATGGAAGGGTGATGTAGGGGCACTGAGAGGACAATTTATTTCCTATCTTAAGGCAAGGAAAATGATAGCCAAGGGGTACATATGTCACCTAGTACGGGTGAAAGATACTGATGTGGAACTACTAGATCCTCAGTCGGTTCCAGTTGTCAATGAATTTCTCAATGTATTTCCTGACGATCTTCCCTATTTTCCTCCAGAATGGGAAGTAGAGTTTGGCAGTGATTCCAGGCACTCAGCCTATCTTTATTCCCCCGTATAGAATGACTCCAGCAAAATTGCGTTAATTGAAGGAGCAATTGAAAGACTTGCTAGACAAGGGCTTCATAAGGCCTAGTATGTCCCTGTGGGGTGCACCGGTATTATTTGTACGAAAAAAAGATGGCACATTGAGAATGTGCATTCACTATCGGCAATTGAATAAAGTAATGATCAAGAACAAATATCCCCTCCCCAGGATTGACGATTTGTTTGATCAGTTGTAGGATACTAGATGTTTTTCAAAGATTGACTTGAGATCGGGTTACCATCAAGTCAGAGTTAAAGAAACAGATATACCCAAGACAGCTTTTCGAACACGGTATGACCATTATGAATTTTTAGTTATGTCGTTTGGACTAACAAATGCACCAGCTATTTTCATGGATTTGATGAATAAGGTGTTTAAGCCATTTCTAGACGTGTTCGTGATGGTGTTTATAGATGACATCTTGGTTTATTTGATCACAAGAGGACCATGCTTATCACTTACGACAGGTGTTACAAATTCTCCGTGAGCGTAAGTTGTATGCAAAGTTCTCTAAATGTGAGTTTTGGTTAAAATCCGTCGTATTCTCGGGTCACATTGTGTCAGATGAAGGAATTCAAGTTGATACACAGAAGATTGAAGCGGTGAAAAATTTGCCAAGGCCTATGACGCCTACGGAAATTCATAGCTTCCTTGGGTTGTTAGGTTATTATCGAAGGTTTGTTGAAGGTTTTTCTTCCATTGATGCACCTTTAACAAAGATTACACACAAGGCAGTCAAGTTTCAGTAGAATGATGCATGTGAGAAAAGTTTCCAAGAGCTGAAAGATAAATTGACTTCTACACCGGTATTGGTACTTTTGGAAGGCACAGAAGGGTATGATGTATATTGTGATGCTTTTGAAGTCGGCCTAGGGTGTGTATTGATGTAGCATGGTAATGTAAGAGCATATGCCTCACGACAGTTGAGACCACATGAGAGAAACTATCCCACACATGATCTTAAGTTAGCAGATGTGGTATTTGCTTTAAAGATATGGCGCCATTATTTGTATGGAGTTCATGTTGACATCTATACTAATCACAACATCTTGCAATATATCTTTAAGCAGAAGGAGTTGAATCTGAGGCGGCGGAGGTGGCTTGAGCTATTGAAAGACTATGATATTGATATCCTATATCATCCAGGAAAAGCAAATGTGGTAGCTGATGCATTGAGCCGCAAGGCAATAGGAGGCACTAGTGGCCAATTGATGGAAAAACAAGACTTGGTCAAGGATCTACATCAATTAGCCAGCTTGGGGGTTCGTCTCCTTGAATCCTCAGATGAAGGGGTTATTGTACAAAATGCGGCAGAATATTTATTAATAGCTGAAGTGAAAGAGAAGTAGTTTGCGGATCCTATGTTATTGCAGCTAAAAGAGAATGTACAACAGGGTTTCACAAAGGCATTTGATCTTACGCAAGAAGGAATACTTCAATGCCAAGGTAGATTATGTGTAGCGGATGTGGATGAGCTAAGGAAACGAATTATGATAGAGGCGCATCATTCAAGATATTCTATCCATCCGAGAGCTACCAAAATGTACCATGATTTGAAAGAAATGTATTGGTGGGGACATATGAAGAACAACATTGCAGAATTTGTAGCTCAGTGCCCAAATTGTCAACAAGTAAACATAAAGCATCAGAAACCTAGAGGTTACATGCAATGTATCAATCTCTCAGTCTGGAAATGGGACATGATTAATATGGATTTCATCAAAGGTTTGCCTCGTACACTGCAAAAATTTGATTCCATATGTGTCATAGTTGACAGGCTTACCAAGTCAGCGCATTTCCTAATAGTCAAGACCACCTATACAACCGAAGATTATGCAAGTTTGTATGTTAAATAAATAGTGCGATTACATGGGATTTTGATCTCCATTATATCAGACAGGGGAGCTCAACTTACTGTGCATTTTTGGAGATCTTTTCAAAAGAGCTTGGGTACACAAGTAAATCTGAGTACTGCTTTTCATCCTCAGACAGATGGACAAGTAGAACGTACTATCCAAACACTTGAAGATATACTACGGGCTTCCACGTTAGATTTTCAGGGCAGTTGGGATGATCATTTGCCTCTTATTGAATTTTCTTACAACAATAGCTATCATTCAAGTATTAAAATGGCACCTTATGAAGGTTTATACAGAAGAAAATGTAGATCACCAATTAGATGGTTTGAAGCGGGTGAAATTGCTTTACTTGGGCCAAATCTTGTTTATCAAGCTATGGAGAAATTTAAAGTGATCCAACAACGGCTACAAATGGCCCAAAGTCGACATAAGTACTATGCTAATGTTAGAGGAAGAGGGCTCGAATTTGTCATAGGTGATTGGGTATTCTTGAAGGTGTCATCGATGAAAGGGGTAATATGATTTGGGAAGAAAAGGAAGTTGAGTCCCCGATATATAGGGCCATATGAAATTGTCCGAAGATTTGGGAAAGTTGCGTATGAATTGGCACTACCCCAAGAACTCTCCACAGTTCATCCAGTATTTCATGTTTCGATGCTTCGAAAGTGCATAGGAGATCCATCTGGTTTTGCTCCCATTGAAGATGTACAAGTTACAAAGGATCTTACCTATGAGGAGATACCTATTGCTATTCTGGATAGACAAGTGAAGAGGTTAAGGAATAAAGACATAGCTTCTGTAAAGGTACTTTGGAGAAATCAGCAAGTAGAAGTGATCACCTGGGAAGCTGAAGAAATGATGAAGTAAAAGTACCCTCATTTGTTTCAAATGGAATAAAAAGTTCAAGATACGAGATCGGAGCAATAACAAGTAAGTATTTATAAGCATTAAGTATGTATATATGATAACATGAAGAATGATCCTAGACTTGCAATTGTTTAAATTGAATAATGTCACTAACATTCGAGGACGAATGTTTCTAATAGGGGAATGATGTAACACCCCGTATATTTTCGAACCAATGAGACTACCTTATGTCACGCCCCGAATCCCAACGAGGCGTGATTGGCACTCGTAACCGATAAGGCCCGAGAGAACCAAGCTTTGTCTCTATTCAATCGTATGCATGCCATAAGAAACCCATAATCACATAATGGCTTTAGATACCAACAATGGAATTGATGGAACATGATATATATACGTATGTGAAACTTGGCCGTTGAGGCTATCAAGTCAAAAACGACATATACCCTTTTACATTCATGCACCCACGTACATCTACAAAAGCCTCTAACAGATGCATTGACCAAAACGAACTAAAAGTCGGGACAAGTCCCCGCTTTATACATTATGTACAATACCAAAACATATGAGCAACTATGACTCGGAGAAGCCCCGAACTAACTGGAGCTCACCAATGATCTGCAACAACTGGCAACCTACTGTGGAGGCCTACTAGTATCTGCGCCTGCAGCAAGTAAGGTAAATTCCCCAAGAGGGGTCAGTACGATGTAATGTGTATTTAAGGCTCAAATAAAACTTTAGATAACATAAAGACTTCATTGGAGTTAAACACAAGTGAGTAGTCAATGTAAATAAACCAATGCATTTGAAAAAAAAAAGTATATTACATTCATTGCGTTCATTGCGTCCATTGTGTTCATTACTTCCTTTGTTTCTTTACTTCAGTGCTGAATCATCTTTGTCTGTGAAATACTGTACCCGACCCCCAACTGATCAGTGGGTCTTTCCATAACATATCGTTATGTTGGTATCGACTCGAGCTAAGCTTATGCCTCTAAAGCTGCCACCCTGGGATCGACTCAAGCTAGGCTTATGCCTCTAGAGCTGCCACCCATGAATCAATATAGCAGGTTCAGCTCGAGCTAGGTTATTACCTCTAGAGCTGCCCCCTGTCAGGTTTGGCCCGAGCTAGGCTTAGGCCTCTAGGGCTGCCCCCTGATACAAAAATCTTGGGATCAGCTCGAGCTAGGCTTATGCCTCTAGAGCTGCCACCCGTATTCAATCATTAACCACATATGTGGATTACTTTGTCCTTTACTTCACATTCCTTTTCTTTACTTATAAGAGATTGATACTTTGATAGTCATAACATCACTTTGAACTTTGGAACATAACTTTGTTGGAAACATAACCTTATTGGAACCATGGAATCTTTGGAACATTAGCCAATGCATATGAGACATGTGAATGACAATTTATCAATGTATAAAGAACATGTGATAAACCATAATTGGTACCCGGAAATAGGATACCCTTGGCTTATGAGAGATTGATACTTTTGTAGCCATAACATTGTTGGAAGCTTAGGGCAATAACCAATGAGCAAGATACATGTAACTAAACACTATTGGAACTTTGAAACACTACCTTATTGGGCTTTAGGAACATTATCAATGAATATGAGGCCTGTGATTCACAATTGATCAATGAGTAGAAAACATATGATATTGACCATTGGTAACCGGAAATAGAATACCTTAGCACATTTCGGGATGGGAAAAACGTAATATCGATGTGAATACTATTTGCCGCAGAAAGATATGGACAGAGTAACCTTACATACCTTGTATTCTCAATACGATTCTACAATCTTAAGTGCATACAATAGTCCCGCTCCATCCTTATGTTTCACTCTACAACACAAGTACATACGGAACCAACATTAACCACCAATTACCTTACATATAACAATGATTCACATGTTTGGCTTTAAAAATGTCATGTCTTTCGCTACAATACCATTTTTGGCATGGTCATATCAATAATACCACAACATGCCCAACATTGACCAAAATATCATTTATGAATTTGTTATCCCAATAATCCCATAATATTCCATACATTGAACAATACATGAGAACCAAGATCATGTTACACCAAATTCATACGTTACACTTCTCCATCACCACAACATCACAATTATGCCATCAAATTACTTCAATACACCTCACAACAACAAATCGTCCAAAATCCCATAATTTATACTTATGTGAAAATAAAAAGTTTAGGAACATAAGCACACCATACATGTTGATATTTCACCCATACCATGCATTTTCACCAAAACCACAAGTCACTTTTCAAGTTCAATTCACAAAAATGGCACATCTTGAGCAAAAGCAAAAGTTCACTATTCAACACCTTGCCAACATAACCACCATGATATACATAACCTCTCATGTACATAATATATTAAATCACAAGAATAAACACTTACCAATACTTGTAGGATGATGCTCTTGCCCAAGAAGAGGATTTAGGGTTTGAGAGTTTGAGAGAAATATGTTGGAAATATCTCCAAAAAGGCATGTGTGTTTTAAGAAATAAAAATCTGATTTGTGGTGGCTTTATATAGTCCCTCATGATCATCTCTATCCATCCAATTATTCAAAAAGGTTGTGTTTACTTGTCAAACACAAGAATGGGTCATTTGACCCTTTTGGGCCTCTTATTTTTGGCTCATTTTGGGCTTTAAATTGGGCCCAATAACATATCTCAACTTAGCCCACAAAATTTCATGTATAATTCACCACATATCTCATGTTTAACTAATTCCATAATGTCACGACAATATTCTCTTACGAGATTCTCATTCGTCGTCTCAATCGCAAAAATAGAAGTTCTAGTCGTCCATGGCTTCCTTGAACATTTTTGATAACTACTTGTGTATCATGGTTTGATCATGTAGAAGTATGTAGGAGTGTATTGAGGTATTTGAAGCTTTAACAATTCTTAAATAAATCCAAGAAACCAAAAGAAACTATAAAAGAATCGACGTAGCATTGCATTGCGAAACGGGCACGGAAGGGCACAATCTTTGTGCCTTGCGCCACTAGCTGCAAAGCAAGCTTGTGGCGTAGGAAATGACACCCCTATGAATCATAGGCTTGCGCCACACCCCCTGAAACAGGGAATGGCGCAAGTCTTGGTACTTTGCTGAATTTTTCGGCCACTTTGTCCAACACTTGCATATCATTCAATACCCTATCAAACCACTACAAAATACTTACTTAGTGATCTTAATAATCAAGTAAACATGACTCCAATTCACCAAATGAGTTTGGAATATGTATGGGGTATTACACAAATTCCCCACGAACTCACAAAACACCTCCTACGAAGGTCTAATCGCATGTACGTGGCCAAATTTCAATTTTTCTCGTCATTAGCATTACCAAATACATACTTATATCTCTCGACACCCAAGCAAAAATTATTCAACATCATCAAGTAGGGTTGGGAAGGTACGGGGTGTTACATTCTTCCCCCGTTAGAAACATTCGTCCTCGAATGTTAGTAACATTGTCTCAATGTAACAAATTAAGTCGAGGTGAATCCTTCACATTATCATATACACATATAACACTTGTAAAGACTTACTTATTAGGACTCCAATTTTTTATCTTGATCTTTCCTTTCATGTACAACAATTACAAGTACTTTAGATTCCATTGCTTCTTTGGATTCCCTCATAATTTCTTCTACGTGCTAATTTCTCCAATGTTGCCTTTACGGAAGCTACTCCTTTATTTCTTATTGCTTTCGCTAATCGATCTAGAATATTAAGCAGTACCTCTTCACATGTGAGGTCTTTCGTAATTTGTATATCTCCACTGGGAGCAATACGAGATAACCTCCTATACACTATCAAAGCATCAAATATAAGATACTGAATGACCTGTGAAGAGTTTTTTTTTTGGGGGGGGGGGGCTAGTGCTAACAGACATGCAATTTGCCCAAATCTTTGGACACTTTCCTTTCTTTTCGATTCTCATTATTCCTTTCCTTTTCATTGGTCACACTGTCAAAATACCTAATCACCTATGGCACCCTTTAATTCCTTTCTTCTAATATCAGTATATGATTTGTATTGACTTTAGGCCATTTATAGCTGCTGTTATATCACCTTCACTTTATCTATAGCTTGATGAACAAAATTCGACCTGAGCAAAGCAAATTCTGTCAGCTGTAACCCATCCAATTGATGATCTATATTGTCATTCCCATAAAGCTTCGTAAGGTGCCTTTTTATACTTTTATTATAAGCAATTTCAATAAACAATAGATGTTCATCCCAACTACCTTTCAAGTCCAATGTACAATGTTCGTATAATGTGTTCTGTTTGTCCATCCATCTGAGGATGACAAGCCGTACTTACATCTACCTGTGTACCCATGCTTTACTGAAGGGACTTCCCACACTGTGCAATAACGTGAGCTCTCTTGTTTGATATAATAGTGAGTGGAACCCCATGTAATCATACTATCTCTGTAACATACAACTTTACATGATGTTCAGCTGTATCGATGGTCCTAACTAGTAGGGAATACGCTGGCTCGGTGAGCCTGTCAACTATTACCTATATGGAATCATCCTTCACAGTGTACGAGGTAACCCTGTGATTAAATCTATGTTATTCATGTTCCACTTCAAAACTGGAAGGGTAATACATTGCATAAAACATACAGATTCCCAATGTTATACTGTTAATCAGTGACCGCTTGGACATTGAGCTACAAGTTCTACAATGTTCTTTTCATGTAACCTTACTAAGACATCTCTGCGAAACCATGGTATATTTTGGTTGCTTCCGAATAAATAAAATACCGTGAATGATGTCCTTCTGCCAAAATTCTTTTCCTTGACTCGTCTATACCCAGTACACACAATCTACATTGGCGTTTAAGTACTCCCCCTTGTTTTCACTCAAATACCTTTGTCGAACTTTGTTGTACATTCTTTTCAATTGAACTAAAAATAGGATTTACATATTGCTTTTTCCTTTATCTAGGATATCAATAAAAATTCTACCACATTTGACACTTTCATCTGGAGTTTCAGGAAACAAAACCCCATATTGCCTTATTGATATAGATGTCTTGACTATACCTTTCTTTTCTCTGAGCTGGCCGTTAATACTTCCTACTGCCTTGCAGCTTAATGTATCAACTACCCCATTTGCTTTTCCCGAATGATACAAGATACCAATGTCCTAATGTTGTAATAGTTCAAGCCACCTTCGCTACCTCAGATGTAAGTCCTTCGGCTTAAAAATATATTACATTTTCTTATTACCAGTATATATTTCAACATGAATCCCTTACAAATAATGACACCGTAACTTTAAAGCAAACATCGCCGTCGCTAGTTCAGGGTCATGTGTTTGGTAATGATTTGTTTTCTCATGTGGCCGCAACTGTCGTGAGGCATATGCTATTACCTTTTCATTCCACATCAATACACATCTGAGGCCAACCCCGAAAGCATTACCATACATTGCATAACATTCTTATGCCTTCTGGAAGCACTTAACACTGGTGTGGAAGTTACTTTATCTTTCAACCCTTGGGACATTTTCTCACTTGCATCATTCTACTGGACCTTGATTGCCTTGTATAAGTTTTGTTAAGGGTGTAGGGATAGAAGAAAATTCTTCAATAATTCTCCTATAATTGTCAACCAACCTAAGAAAATGATGGATCTCTGTACGCATCGTAGGCCTTAGCCAATTGTTCACCATTTCTATCTTTCACGTAGCAACTTTCATTTCTTCATCCTATACAATGTGACTCAAGAACTGCATGGATTGTAACCAAAATTCATATTTAGAACATTCTATAACACTTGCTGCAATATGATTCGCATAGTCCTCTTGTGATTTTGAATACCATCCCCACACATGGTCACACACCCATTAAAAAGTGTCTTGAACACCTTATTCAGTAAACCCATAAACACAACTGGAGCATTTGTCAGCTCAAATGTCATAACTATGAATTCATACTGACCATACTTTGTGCAGAAGGCTATCTTGAGTATATTTGGTTTCTCTACCGTTTACTTGATGCTTACCCGCTCTTATGGTAATCGTTAGGAAGACCGATCAAAACAAATCATCACTCCTGGGAAGAAGTTATTGATTCTTACTTGTCACCTTATGCCTTTGCCACTAGTATATACACAGTCTTTTTATTTTTGTACAATGAACACTGATGCACCCCGATGGAATGTACTAGGTCGTAGGACTTCCGTGTTCATCACGTCTTTTAATTTCTCCCTTAAGCTCCTTATCTCTACCGGAGCCATGCCATATGAAGGAAGACAACTTGGCTAAGTGCTTGTCGTCATATCATTAGCTACTCATTCCTATATCGAGGAAGTCAAGTACCACCAAAATCGATTGAAGAGTTGGTGGTTCCACATTAGTAGCCTTCGATATCACCAAGTGACATATATACCCTCTTGGGTATCATTTTCCTTGCGTTATAAGATAAGGAAAATAAAATTGTCCTCTTGGTGCCCCCACATGACCCTTGCCATTCAAGAACACTCTTTTGGGGGAAATGTAAAATGTAATTTCGTAGCTCGGCAATCGATTATAGCACAATCTCTTTGTCACATCAAAATCCACTATGTCCAGTTCAATAAGATCAACCAGCGTATCATGACCACAAATAACTCCTTCAGCTCTACTAAATTCACCATTTGGTGTAGATACCTCCAATGGGTTAACTAATACTTATGGTGTCCTTTCAGATAAACATTTGCAACAATTAATGGAGGGACATATGATAATATGGAACCTGGGTCAATCAATGCATTTACCTCATGGAAAAATACTAATAATGTACCTGTATCTGCATCAGGAGAAGACTCCAAATTCTGTTGATCCACTGAGGCATAGGTATGGTCCTGGGTTCCACTAGAACTAGTTGCTCCTCTCGAACCTCTATCGTGCCCCATAGGCTGTACACCTCTACCTAGAGGAGGCATCGATAATGGCAATGCGACAGTTGGTCTCATAAGTTGTGTCGTACCACTCGTGCTCCTATGTGGACACCTTTTCCTCACATGTCCTGGCATACCACACCAATAACAAAAATTTGTTTCGAACCAGCATTCACCTGCATGAAACCTCCCACAGCACTCGTACAGCTGACGAACAGGCCTTAATTGACTCCTACTTTCTTGTCCTCGATACCCCACTATTCGTGAATCCTGACTCTTACTTCTTTGCCCAAACTGGTTACCTTTAAACCCTTGGAATAGAGAGGGAACATTTGCTGTAAGCAGAGAAAATAATGGTCGTGATGGTTCGTGCAACATCCGAGGCTCAAATCCTTTTTGGGAGGCTATGAACTGCCTCTCGAGTCTAGCCCTTTTTGATGACCCTTCGTCAAAGTCTTGTGTCCTTCTCTTTTACCTTTGTTCCACTATTTGCTGCTCCAATACTCGTCTTTGAGTTTGTGCAGCAACTACACGGGTTAGTATGTGCACCGCACTCATTAAATCTTGCACAATAACAGTATTGGACAATTCCTCTGTAATTGAAAGAGTAGGAGAAACCCGTGATACCAACTCATTTCCAGCCCCACTTTGATTAACTTGCTCAGGTGGTGCTCTACTGGTTCCTTCTCCGGCAATCCTGTCTATCTCCTTTCCGTTTCCCCAACCTTCTCTTGCCATTGGCATTTCTAATCAAACACACAAGAAAACAATTCCCCTGGTCAGTTATGATTCCGCATACAACCTCTCTATAAAGGAAAACCACTATCATTGAGCACATATGATTCCACTTACAACCTTGGCTCTAGTGCACGATCTAGAAGTGAAGGAAAGAAACAACTCCTAAATGTCCCGTAGCCTCCTGCTTATCAATGTGGCGTGCAATACATCGATAAGTAAGACTCTACTCAGACACGGCTTTGTAGACACCTGTAGAACGACCTGCTCTGATACCACTTTTGTCACGCCCCGAATCCCAATGAGGCGTGATTGGCACTCGTAACTAATAAGGCTCGAGAGAACCAAGCTTTGTCTCTATTCAATCGTATGCATGCCAGAAGAAACCCATAATCACATAATGGATTTAGATACCAACAATGGAATTCATGGAACATGATATTTATACGTATGTGAAACTTGGTCGTTGAGGCCATCAAGTCAAAAACGACATGTACCCTCTTACATTCATGCACCCAAGTATGTCTACAAAAGCCTCTAACAGATGCATTGACCAAAATGAACTAAAAGTCGGGACAAGTCCCCGCATTATACATTATGTACAATACCAAAACATATGAACAACTATGACATGGAGAAGCCCCGAACTAACTGGAGCTCACCAATGATCTGCAACAACTGGCAACCTACTGTGGAGGACTACGAGTACCTGCGCCTGCAGCAACTGATCAGTGGGTCTTTCCATAACATATAGTTATGTTGGGATCGGCTCGAGCTAGGCTTATGCCTCTAGAGCTGCCACCCTGGGATCGACTCGAGCTAGGCTTATGCCTCTAGAGCTGCCACCCATGAATCAATATAGCAGGTTCGGCTCAAGCTAGGTTATTACCTCTAGAGCTGCCCCCTATTAGGTTCGGCTCGAGCTAGGTTTAGGCCTCTAAGCCTGCCACCTGATACAAAAATCTCGGTATCGGCTCGAGCTAGGCTTATGCCTCTAGAGCTGCCACCCGTATTCAATCATTAACCACATATGTCCATTACTTTGTCCTTTACTTCACATTCCTTTTCTTTACTTATAAGAGATTGATACTTTGATAGTCATAACATCACTTTGAACTTTGGAACATAACTTTGTTGGAAACATAACCTTATTGGAACCATGGAATCTTTGGAACATTAGCCAATGCATATGATACATGTGAATGAAAATTGATCAATGTATAAAGAACATGTGATAAACCATAATTGGTACCCGAAAATAGGATACCCTTGGCTTATGAGAGATTGATACTTTTGTAGCCATAACATTGTTGGAAGCTTAGGGCAATAACCAATGAGCAAGATACATGTAACTAAACACTATTGGAACTTTGAAACACTACCTTATTGGGCTTTAGGAACATTATCAATGAATATGAGGCCTGTGATTCACAATTGATCAATGAGTAGAAAACATATGATATTGACCATTGGTAACCGGAAATAGAATACTTTAGCACATTTTGGGATGGGAAAAACGTAATGTCAATGTGAATACTATTTGCCGCAGAAAGATACGGACAGAGTAACCTTACATACCTTGTATTCTCAATACGATTCTACAATCTTAAGTGCATACAATAGTCCCGCTCCGTCCTTATGTTTCACTCTACAACACAAGTACATACGGAACCAACATTAACCACCAATTACCTTACATATAACAATGATTCACATGTTTGGATTTAAAAATGTCATGTCTTTCGCTACAATACCATTTTTGGCATGGTCATATCAATAATACCACAACATGCCCAACATTGACCAAAACATCATTTATGAATTTATTATCCCAATAATCCCACAATATTCCATACATTGAACAATACATGAGAACCAAGATCATGTCACACCAAATTCATACGTTACACTTCTCCATCACCACAACATCACAATTATGCCATCAAATTACTTCAATACACCTCACAACAACAAATCGTCCAAAATCCCATAATTTATACTTATGTGAAAATAAAAAGTTTAGGAACATAAGCACACCATACATGTTGATATTTCACCCATAACATGCATTTTCACCAAAACCACAAGTCACTTTTCAAGTTCAATTCACAAAAATGGCACATCTTGAGCAAAAGCAAAAGTTCACTATTCAACACCTTGCCAACATAACCACCATGATATACATAACCTCTCATGTACATAATATATTAAATCACAAGAATAAACACTTACCAATACTTGTAGGATGATGCTCTTGCCCAAGAAGAAAATTTAGGGTTTGAGAGTTTGAGAGAAATATGTTGGAAATATCTCCAAAAAGGCATGTGTGTTTTAAGAAATAAAAATCTGATTTTTGGTGGCTTTATATAGGCCCTCATTCTCATATCTATCCATCCAATTATTCAAAAAGGTTGTGTTTACTTGTCAAACACAAGAATGGGTCATTTGACCTTTTTGGGCCTCTTATTTTTGGTTCATTTTGAGCTTTAAATTGGGCCCAATAACATATCTCAACTTAGACCACAAAATTTCATGTATAATTCACCACATATCTCATGCTTAAATAATTCCATAATGTCACGACAATATTCTCTTACGAGATTCTCATTCGTCGTCTCAATCACCAAAATAGAAATTCTAGTCGTCCATGGCTTCCTTGAACATTTTTAATAACTACTTGTGTTTCATGGTTTGATCATGTAGAAGTATGTAGGAGTGTATTGAGGTATTTGAAGCTTTAACAATGCTTAAATAACTCCAAGTAACCAAAAGAAACCATAAAAGAATCGACGTAGCATTGCATTGCGAAAGGAGCACGGAAGGGCACAATCTTTGTGCCTTGCGCCACTAGCTGCAAAGCAAGCTTTTGGCACAGGAAATGACACCCCTCTGAATCATAGGCTTGCGCCACACCCCCTGAAATAGGGAGTGGTGCAGGTCTTGGTACTTTGCTGAATTTTTCGGCCACTTTTTCCAACACTTGCATATCATCCAATACCCTATCAAACCACTACAAAATACTTATTTAGTGATCTTAATCATCAAGTAAACATGACTCCAAGTCACAAAATGAGGTTGGAATATGTACAGGGTATTACACAAATTCCCCAAGAACTCACAAAACACCTCCTACGAAGGTCTAATCGCATGTACGTGGCCAAATTTCAATTTTTCTCGTCATTAGCATTACCAAATACATACTTATATCTCGCGACACCCAAGCAAACATTATTCAACTTCGTCAAGTAGGGTTGGGAATGTACGGGGCGTTACACCTTAACATTTATGGAATTATTTAAACATGAGAGGATTGGTGAATTATGCATTAATTTTTTGGGCTTAAATGAATCTTGTGCTATTGAGCTCAATTGAGCCCCAAAATTAGACAAAAAGACATGGCCCAAGTGGAAATGACCCATTCTTGGCAGTTACCAAGTAAGCATAGCATTTATTATTAATGTGTGGCTAAGGATGAGACTAAAATGGACTATAAAAGGTCACAAAAATCAGATTTTTATTCACCAAGACACACATGCCATTTTTAGACTTTTCCAAAATATTTCTCATCTCATCCAAACCCTAAGTCATCACTTTTTTGGACAAGATCACTTTCTTGCAATCTTTGGTAAGTATTTATTCTCATGGTTTAGTATATTATACGCTTAATATGGTGTATAAATCATGTTGGTTATGTTGGCAAAGTGTTGGACAGTTCACTATGTGTAAAATTATCTATTTTTGCAATTGGAAAGGGGTTTTGCCTTGTAAGATTGAAAATGGACTTGTGGTATTGAAGGAAGAGAACTTGATGGATTAAATATCAAAATGTAAGATGTGAAAATATTCTTAACTTATTTTATCCTTGTATATAGTGATTGGAATTGTTATTGCAAAATTGTGCATGGACTTGGTGGTGTATTGAAAGAAAAATGTGGATTTGGTGATGCTCATGGGTGTGGTCAAACCATGGTTGTTCGTTGGTATCTAAGTTGACCTAAAAGATTTAAAGAGAAGATTATTTATGGCCATGGACCATTTATTATGAAAAAGGACCCTAAAATAACCCCTGGAGGCTGACACGGGCATCCGCCCTCCCGTCTGGAGCACCTACAGGCGCAGATGCTAACGCAGGTGGCTCTAGACAAGGCCAGAGGGGAACTTGCGGCTGCATGCTATCCACCTGCGGGTGCAGGTGGCTCCACAGCCCAGTCCAAAATTTTGTTTTGTGTGTTTTGGTCTCTCTTTGATCCCCGAAGCCTTCTATACCCTTCTTGGATGTAATTATCAATTTATGATACCGATTGAATGACTTTAAGGGGTCGTTTAGAGGCATGTTGGGTTATATCACTTATGGATTGTGGTTAATATGTTATCATGAAGGATATTGAGGTGACTTGATGTAATGACCTTCCTGGTCATTTTCCTCATTTTCGTGCGTTCTCAGCGTTTAGAGCTTTTCTATAACTGCCCCAAGTTATTTATGACTTGCTGGGACTGACAGTTCGGTTCCCGGGCAGTTCGTTTGAGAATATTATTTAGACTGAGCTCGTTGTAAAATATTAAATTAAATTTGAATTGGGTAAAATGACATAGTTAATTACCTTTCAAAAATGTTTATGATATTTATAAAATTCTTTAGTTATGATGTGTCTATATTACTTTAATAATAAGTTTATAATTTAGTAATATTTTTAAATGGAGATAGTAAATCTAATTTTGTTGGCATAATATTTATTTTTATTTTATAGAGGTTTTGTTCAAAATAATTTTCTATTCATAATGGTATATTTAAAATATTATATTTATTTTACCACGAGCCTATGCAGTATCCGAATATATATATACGGAGAGCACAATAATGGATAAGGCCATGTGCATGCAACACTAATTGGTATTTGACCACAAGACTTGCTTTCTTTTTGGGACTTTGTACGTGTAGTATACATATATATATATACTATAATATTGCTCCCTTTTCTTATTTTATCTTCTTTAAGAAAAAAAAACTACATATATTCTACCATTTTTTTTTTAGCACTTTAAGCTCAACTTTAGGTATTTCTAGAGAGATTCAAGTTTAGGGGTTGGTATATTTGAGTTCGTGGACTCGTTCTCGTCATTTCTACGGTACGTTTTCTTAGTTTTACGGTAGTTTTAATTACAGTGGTTGTTGGAATTGGTGTTGATATTTGAACTAGATATTGAGCTCAAATTGAGCGGTGTTAGTTGTGACTATTGGTCACGGGGTGATTTGGGACGCTGTGACGGTTTCGGTTTTGCGATTCCGCAAGTGGGTCCCACATGGACCGTTCGGATATTTTTTCGAAATAATGCAATATGGGTGTCAAAATTTATGTTTTGACATGTAGTTTATTATTTTGCTAGCGTGGCAGAAATCTGAGGTCTCACGAAAGGGGAAGACTCCTATTTAGCAAGCTTTGGCAGGCGTTCGGCGGCGTCCAGGTAGGCTAGGCTTACCATATACCTAGACTGAGTTTGTTTATAGTATTTGCATATTATTATGCTAATGTTTGGGCTGGTAGTTGTGGATTGGCATTGGCTTGCTATGATTAGGCCTTTTGGGCCGGTTAGGGCCTTGTTCGGATGTGTTTCGGGCCTGTTATCCTCGTGGTGTGCCAGATATTACTTTTATAGGGTTGGTTAATGTTGTACCGCTGCTAGTAGGGGTTTGGGGAACCTTAGCCCAGACTTGGTTCCGGGACCCCGTAGTGGGCCCCGCTACTCTTCACAGTCGGTGTAGTTAACTTTAAACCTTATTAGGCTTAGTTAATCCCCGAGATGATCTTTTAGGATAACATTTGTATTAAATTACCCTATTTATGCCCTTTTGACCTGTTTAGCCTTGTTAGTCTCTAATAGCACCGTATTTGACCGGGGTCGGCTAGTTTGATTTAGAATGCGGACCCGCCTTGCCATGACTTAGAATGTATACCCAGACTTGTAGTACGTGGTGGGTTAGCTCCTTTACTTATGTTTCGAGTTTATTTTGGGGCTGGTATGTCCCCGTTTACTTGTATTTGTATGGATTCTGGCACTATTATGTCACTTGGTTACTGATTATTATGAGTTCCGGTTCGAGTCCGGCCACTGATTCAGCATGATGGTTACTGATTATTATGAGTTCCGGTTCGAGTCCGGCCACTGATTATTATGAGTTCCGGTTCGAGTCCGGCCACTGATTATTATGAGTTTCGGTTCGAGTCCGGCATCTGGTTATGATATGATTGGAGAGTTTTGGTACTGAGTTCCGGTTCGAGTCCGGCGGTTATGATATATGTGGCCTATTGTTATTATCCACTATGTCCGGTTCGATTCCGGTGTCTGGCCTCTTGTTATTACCCATTGGTGCCGGTTCAAGCCCGGTGCACCCTTGTTGGTTATTCTGGTTACTGGATACTGATACAGCTTCGAGACACTGGTGACTATGCATTTACTATTCTTGTGTGTCCCGCCGGTTTATGGGGGCCAGGCTGGGTTATTGTTTTCTTTCGTGTGCCTATCGGGTTTATGGGGGCCCAGATAGGTTATGTTTGACTTGAGTGCTTACTTATGCATTTATTTACTCTTTACTCAGTATCGTATTTATTTATCTCCTGAGCATATCTACACGCCTCGGCAGTAGTGTATTTACTTATTATTTATACCCCGGACCTAGCATGCACCCTCGCATTTTAGCTTGCTTATATTATATTGAGCTCAGTCGGTCGATGATGCCTACTGAGTACCCGTTGCCCCGGTACTCATACTGCACTTCTGCATCTTTTTCCCCGATGCAGATCCGGGCACTAGTCGACGGTTTTGACGTGACTCTCTTTCCAGCACTGACTCCGGAGCAGGGTGAGCTTACTGACGTCCGAGGCAGATCCTACTCCATCTCTATTGTATAGTCTTTTGCTCTCGAGACTGTAGTACTTGTTGTATATATTTGGTTTCTGTCTTATTCTTTTTTTGACATGTCTAGTAGTGGCTCTTGTACCGACTTCACCAGGTCTTGGGAGGGGTTCTCAGCTGTATATATTGTTTTCTTCCTTCTCAGTCTTGGTATGGATATATATTTTGATTTTGTTTTTTTTTTGTATTTCTAGCATGTTTATTAGTATGGTTACTTCCACTTCATCTCTGTTTCCTGAGATTCCACCCGTTAGCCTGTCGCTTGTCGCTCCGGGCTAGGGTTTGGCTTGCCTATTGGTGGGTTACGGTAGGCGCCATCAGGACTCAAAAAATCGGGTCGTGACAGCTTGGTATCAGAGCCTAGGTTTCACTGGTACTGTTGGTGCATGAGCCAATGTTTAGTAGAGTCTCGCGGATCGATACGGAGACGTCCGTATCCTATCTTCGGGAGGCTACTGAGCATGTTTAGGGTAAATCTGATTTATTTGATTCACCTCCGTGCTTTGGTGTCTATGCTGGTTTCTAATCTCTATTTAATTCACTCTTTACGCAGATGGTTAGGACGCATAATACGAGAGCCGGGGGTCGGGACCCCGAGCCTGCAGCGAGGGCTCCAGTTAGGGGTCGAGGTCGACCTAGAGGTCGAAGGCAGGGCAGAGTAGCAGCCCCAGGACCAAATCGTGCTAGGGATCAGTCACCCGATCCCGTTATAGTTCCAGATGTTCCGCCGCCACAGCAGCCGGTGGGCCAGGGGGCAGCCCAGGCTCCACCCGGATTTATTGATGCTTCTTTGCTCCGAGGTACATTGCTTCAGTTGTTGGAATTAGTTGGAGGTCCGCCTGCTGCGGGAGTACAGCCAGCCGCACAGGGAGTTGGTGCTGGGGCGCAGCCTGTAGCTGTGGCACCGAGAGTTGAGGTTCTACCTGTACCAGTAGCTCCACAGCCAGTTATGTCTGCCGAGGAGCAGAAGATGTTGGGTCGCTTCCTGAGATTAGCTCCACCGAGATTTGCTGGTACTTCGGGTGAGGATGCATATGAGTTCTTGTCCAGCTGCGAGGATAGACTTAGGAATTTGGGATTGGTACAGTCTCGTGGTGTTGATTTCGTGGCATATCAGTTTGATACTGCAGCGAGGAGATGGTGGAGGGGATATCTTGATTCCAGGCCAGTGGGATCTCCACCGATTACCTGGACCCAGTTCTCCGAGATTTTCTTGGGAAAGTATATGCCCCGTACTATGCGGGAGCGGCTCAGGGATGAGTTCTCCAGGTTGACTCAGGGTTCATTATCTGTCGCCGAGTATGAGGCGAGGTTTCATGATCTGGCTAGGCACGCTACTTCTATTTTGCCTGATGAGTACGAGAGAGTTAGATGTTTTGTCAGGGGACTGAGATTGCCACTCCGCAGGGCTACCCAGAGTTTAGTGACTTCAGGGAAGTCATTCGCAGAGATTATTGAGCATGTATACTCTATTGAGGAGATGGATCGCGATGCCCAAGGGGGCAGCGATAAGAGACCTCGTGTCCAGGGTAGTTTCAGTGGGAGCCATAGCGGTTCGCAGTTCAGAGGTCGTGGTTTCCAGTTTCAGGGTAGGTACCCTCATCAGCAGCAGCAGTCTTTTCAGCGACAGGGTCAGCCTAGTAGGCCCGTACAGTCAGCTTTGCAGATATCTGATAGGGGTCAGCCCACCTATAGTGGTTCTGTTAGCCAGCCTCAGGGGCGTGGTCAACCCAGTTCATCTGCTAGAGGTGGTCATATTGGATTTTCTAGGCCGAGCAGGGAGCCAGGAGCATGTTATACTTGTGGGGTTTTCGGTCATTTTGCGCGTGAGTGTCCTCAGCGCAGGGCTATTGAGCCTTCAGTTCAGACAGCACAGCCCATCAGTTCTGTACCACCAGTAGGCAGAGGTGGTGCACAAGGTCGTCGGGGTGGTCCCCAGGGTTCTCGAGGTGGAGCACAAGGAGGTCGGACTGGTAGTCAGGTTGGTACTCAGACTAGTGGTAGCCAGCGTCAGTTGTATGCCGTGCCAGCTAGGCCAGAGGCTGAGGCTTCGGATGCGGTGATTACAGGTACGATTTCCGTATGCTGTCAGCCAGCTTCTGCATTATTTGATCCCGGATCCACGTTTTCTTATGTATCTACTTATTATGCACCACGGTTGGGTTTATGTTCTGAGTTATTATCTGTGCCCTTACGTGTATCTACCCCCGTTGGTGATTCTTTAGTAGTGGATCGGGTATATAGATCATGTCTGGTGACTATTCAGGAGTTTGAGACTCAGGTTGATTTTATTGTATTGGCCATGGTAGATTTTGATGTGATTCTGGGCATGGACTGGTTGTCTTTTCATCATGCAGTCTTGGATTGCTTTGCCAAGACCGTGACCTTAGCCATGCCTGGTGTACCCCCGGTAGTGTGGCAGGGTTCTGTTAGCCGCACACCGACGGGGATTATTTCATATGTTCGGGCTCGTAGATTGATAGCGAGGGGTTGTGATTCATTCCTTGCCTATGTTCGGGATGCTAGCATTGAGAGTCCGTCACTTGACTCCGTCCCTGTTGTTCGTGAGTTTCTTGATGTATTCCCGACTGACCTACCTGGCCTTCCTCCTGAGCGTGATATAGAGTTTATTATTGACCTTGAGCCGGGCACCCGACCTATTTCTATGGCTCCGTATCGTATGGCTCCTGCTGAGTTGAGAGAGTTGAGTAGTCAGCTTGAGGATCTTTTGGGAAAGGGTTTTATCAGGCCGAGTGTGTCGCCGTGGGGTGCTCCAGTTCTTTTTGTAAGGAAGAAGGATGGGTCTATGCGAATGTGTATTGATTACAGGCAGCTAAATAAGGTGACAGTAAAGAATAAGTATCCGATGCCTCGTATTGACGATTTGTTTGATCATCTTCAGGGTGCCGCGGTGTTCTCAAAGATAGATTTGAGATCTGGATATCATCAGTTGAGAGTTAGGGCTGAGGACATCCCAAAGACAGCCTTCAGGACTCGGTACGGCCATTATGAGTTCCTGGTGATGTCTTTTGGATTGACTAATGCCCCTGCAGCTTTTATGGATTTGATGAATCGGGTATTCAGGCCATACTTGGACTCCTTTGTCATTATGTTTATTGACGACATCTTAGTTTATTCGAGGAGTAGCGAGGAGCACGAGCAGCATTTGAGTACTGTGCTCCACACTTTGAGAGATCATCGGCTTTATGCCAAATTCTCAAAGTGTGAGTTCTGGCTTGAGTCTGTAGCTTTCTTGGGGCATGTTGTATCCAGACAGGGTATCATGGTAGACCCAGCGAAGATTGAGGCTATTCGAGGTTGGTCTAGGCCCACGTCGCCTACTGAGGTTCGCAGTTTTGTTGGGTTGGCAGGTTATTACAGACGGTTTGTTGAGGGCTTCTCGTCTATTGCATCTCCTATGACCAGACTGACCAGGAAGGAGGTTCCGTTTCAGTGGTCCGAGGATTGTGAGGCAAGCTTCCTGAAGCTCAAGGATCGACTTACTTCTGCCCCTGTGTTGACTCTTCCAGTTGAGGGCGAGGGTTTCACCGTGTATTGTGATGCGTCTGGTATCGGTTTGGGGTGTGTTCTGATGCAGCGGGGTCGTGTTATTGCTTATGCATCAAGACAGCTGAAGGTGCACGAACGTAATTACCCCACTCATGACTTGGAATTAGCAGCGGTAGTATTTGCACTGCGGATTTGGAGGCATTATCTATACGGTGTGCATTGTGAGATCTTTACAGACCACCGCAGTCTTCAGCATATTATGACTCAGAGAGATCTTAATTCGAGGCAGCGCAGGTGGATTGAGTTACTGAAGGACTATGATATCTCTATTCTCTATCATCCGGGCAAGGCGAATGTGGTAGCGGACGCCTTAAGCCGGAAGACAGTGAGTATGGGTAGCTTAGCCTTCATTCCAGTCTCTCAGCGGCCATTAGCTTTGGACATTCAGTCCTTAGCTAACTCGATGGTTCGATTGGATATTTCTGACCCCAGGAGGATTGTTGCTTGTGTTGAGGCTAGATCTACTTTGCTGGAGCAGATTCAGGGTTGTCAGTTTGAGGATAGCGGTCTCTGTAGCATTCGAGATCAGGTATTGAGGGGTGAGTCTGAGAGAGCTACCTTGGGTTCTGATGGTGTTCTGAGGTTTGACGGTCGTATTTGTGTCCCGAGGGTTGGAGATTTGATTCAGTTGATTCTGCACGAGGCACACAGTTCCAGATATTTTATTCACCCTGGGACAGCTAAGATGTATCGGGATTTGAGGCAGCACTATTGGTGGAGTGGTATGCGGAGAGACATAGCAGGGTTTGTAGCTCGATGCCTTTGTTGTCAGCAGGTAAAGGCCGAGCACCAGAGACCTGGTGGTCTACTTCAGCCGTTACCCATTCCTGAGTGGAAGTGGGAGCGGATCACGATGGATTTCGTTGGTAGGTTACCTCGCACCTCTCGTGGCTTTGATAGTATTTGGGTTATTGTAGATCGGTTGACTAAGTCCGCGCACTTTATCCCTGTTCGAACTTCCTACAGTGCTGAGAAGTTAGCTCGTGTATATATTCAGGAGGTAGTTCGCCTACACGGAGTACCGGTGTCTATTATCTCAGACCGAGGGTCTCAGTTTACCTCCAGTTTCTGGCAGGCTTTCCAGGAGGAGTTGGGTACTCAAGTGGACCTCAGTACTGCGTTTCATCCTCAGACCGACGGGCAATCAGAGCGGACTATTCAGGTGTTAGAGGATATGCTCCGTGCTTGTGTGTTAGACTTTGGGGGTCAGTGGGATCAGTTCTTGCCTTTAGCGGAATTCGCGTATAATAATAGCTTCCACTCCAGCATTCAGATGGCTCCGTTTGAGGCTTTGTATGGTAGACGGTGTCGGTCTCCAGTTGGATGGTTTGAGACTTCAGAAGTCAGTCCTCGTGGCACAGATTTGCTCCGAGAGTCTTTGGACCGAGTTCGGGTGATTCAGGACAGGCTGCGGACAGCTCAGAGTAGACAGAGGAGTTATGCTGACCGTAGACATCGTCCGTTGAGATTCAGAGTTGGTGATAGGGTCTTCTTACGAGTATCGCCAATGAAGGGCGTGATGCGATTCGGTAGGAGGGGCAAGCTTAGCCCCAGGTATATTGGACCCTTTGAGATTCTTCGGACAATCGGGGAGGTAGCATATGTACTGGCCTTACCTCCGACCTTTTCAGCTATCCACCCAGTATTTCATGTTTCTATGCTGCGACAATATATCCCAGATGAGTCGCATGTGCTTCAGTGGGACTCGGTTCAGTTAGACGAGAAGTTAGCATTTGTTGAGGAGCCTGTGTCCATTTTAGCCAGAGATGTCAGACGGTTACGCTCCCGGGAAATTCCAGTGGTTAAGGTACAATGGCGTCACCGTCCAGTTGAGGAGGCTACTTGGGAACTTGAACGTGACATGCGAGCCCAGTATCCCTACTTGTTTACGTCTTCAGGTATATGCTTATTCTTGACTTTCGCGGACGAAAGTCCTTTTAGTAGTGGATATTGTAATGACCTTCCCGGTCATTTTCCTCATTTTCGTGCGTTCTCAGCGTTTAGAGCTTTTCTATAACTGCCCCAAGTTATTTATGACTTGCTGGGACTGACAGTTCGGTTCCCGGGCAGTTCGTTTGAGAATATTATTTAGACTGAGCTCGTTGTAAAATATTAAATTAAATTTGAATTGGGTAAAATGACATAGTTAATTACCTTTCAAAAATGTTTATGATATTTATAAAATTCTTTAGTTATGATGTGTCTATATTACTTTAATAATAAGTTTATAATTTAGTAATATTTTTAAATGGAGATAGTAAATCTAATTTTGTTGGCATAATATTTATTTTTATTTTATAGAGGTTTTGTTCAAAATAATTTTCTATTCATAATGGTATATTTAAAATATTATATTTATTTTACCACGAGCCTATGCAGTATCCGAATATATATATACGGAGAGCACAATAATGGATAAGGCCATGTGCATGCAACACTAATTGGTATTTGACCACAAGACTTGCTTTCTTTTTGGGACTTTGTACGTGTAGTATACATATATATATATACTATAATATTGCTCCCTTTTCTTATTTTATCTTCTTTAAGAAAAAAAAACTACATATATTCTACCATTTTTTTTTTAGCACTTTAAGCTCAACTTTAGGTATTTCTAGAGAGATTCAAGTTTAGGGGTTGGTATATTTGAGTTCGTGGACTCGTTCTCGTCATTTCTACGGTACGTTTTCTTAGTTTTACGGTAGTTTTAATTACAGTGGTTGTTGGAATTGGTGTTGATATTTGAACTAGATATTGAGCTCAAATTGAGCGGTGTTAGTTGTGACTATTGGTCACGGGGTGATTTGGGACGCTGTGACGGTTTCGGTTTTGCGATTCCGCAAGTGGGTCCCACATGGACCGTTCGGATATTTTTTCGAAATAATGCAATATGGGTGTCAAAATTTATGTTTTGACATGTAGTTTATTATTTTGCTAGCGTGGCAGAAATCTGAGGTCTCACGAAAGGGGAAGACTCCTATTTAGCAAGCTTTGGCAGGCGTTCGGCGGCGTCCAGGTAGGCTAGGCTTACCATATACCTAGACTGAGTTTGTTTATAGTATTTGCATATTATTATGCTAATGTTTGGGCTGGTAGTTGTGGATTGACATTGGCTTGCTATGATTAGGCCTTTTGGGCCGGTTAGGGCCTTGTTCGGATGTGTTTCGGGCCTGTTATCCTCGTGGTGTGCCAGATATTACTTTTATAGGGTTGGTTAATGTTGTACCGCTGCTAGTAGGGGTTTGGGGAACCTTAGCCCAGACTTGGTTCCGGGACCCCGTAGTGGGCCCCGCTACTCTTCACAGTCGGTGTAGTTAGCTTTAAACCTTATTAGGCTTAGTTAATCCCCGAGATGATCTTTTAGGATAACATTTGTATTAAATTACCCTATTTATGCCCTTTTGACCTGTTTAGCCTTGTTAGTCTCTAATAGCACCGTATTTGACCGGGGTCGGCTAGTTTGATTTAGAATGCGGACCCGCCTTGCCATGACTTAGAATGTATACCCAGACTTGTAGTACGTGGTGGGTTAGCTCCTTTACTTATGTTTCGAGTTTATTTTGGGGCTGGTATGTCCCCGTTTACTTGTATTTGTATGGATTCTGGCACTATTATGTCACTTGGTTACTGATTATTATGAGTTCCGGTTCGAGTCCGGCCACTGATTCAGCATGATGGTTACTGATTATTATGAGTTCCGGTTCGAGTCCGGCCACTGATTATTATGAGTTCCGGTTCGAGTCCGGCCACTGATTATTATGAGTTTCGGTTCGAGTCCGGCATCTGGTTATGATATGATTGGAGAGTTTTGGTACTGAGTTCCGGTTCGAGTCCGGCGGTTATGATATATGTGGCCTATTGTTATTATCCACTATGTCCGGTTCGATTCCGGTGTCTGGCCTCTTGTTATTACCCATTGGTGCCGGTTCAAGCCCGGTGCACCCTTGTTGGTTATTCTGGTTACTGGATACTGATACAGCTTCGAGACACTGGTGACTATGCATTTACTATTCTTGTGTGTCCCGCCGGTTTATGGGGGCCAGGCTGGGTTATTGTTTTCTTTCGTGTGCCTATCGGGTTTATGGGGGCCCAGATAGGTTATGTTTGACTTGAGTGCTTACTTATGCATTTATTTACTCTTTACTCAGTATCGTATTTATTTATCTCCTGAGCATATCTACACGCCTCGGCAGTAGTGTATTTACTTATTATTTATACCCCGGACCTAGCATGCACCCTCGCATTTTAGCTTGCTTATATTATATTGAGCTCAGTCGGTCGATGATGCCTACTGAGTACCCGTTGCCCCGGTACTCATACTGCACTTCTGCATCTTTTTCCCCGATGCAGATCCGGGCACTAGTCGACGGTTTTGACGTGACTCTCTTTCCAGCACTGACTCCGGAGCAGGGTGAGCTTACTGACGTCCGAGGCAGATCCTACTCCATCTCTATTGTATAGTCTTTTGCTCTCGAGACTGTAGTACTTGTTGTATATATTTGGTTTCTGTCTTATTCTTTTTTTGACATGTCTAGTAGTGGCTCTTGTACCGACTTCACCAGGTCTTGGGAGGGGTTCTCAGCTGTATATATTATTTTCTTCCTTCTCAGTCTTGGTATGGATATATATTTTGATTTTGTTTTTTTTTTTGTATTTCTAGCATGTTTATTAGTATGGTTACTTCCACTTCATCTCTGTTTCCTGAGATTCCACCCGTTAGCCTGTCGCTTGTCGCTCCGGGCTAGGGTTTGGCTTGCCTATTGGTGGGTTACGGTAGGCGCCATCAGGACTCGAAAAATCGGGTCGTGACACTTGATGGAATATTTGGGACGTAGTGTTAATAAAGAAGCGTAAAAGGTAAACTTGGTGTGACATGCTATTGGTTTATGATGCCTTGGTAAATGTGTGGAATATTATGGTGTTGTTGGTATGGTAATGCAGTGGATTGTCTTTTAAAGGGTGAAATTACTTTATATGCAGTCATGTAGCTCATTGTCGTCTTGTGCACTTGTAAGGTAATTAGTTGTTAACGCGAGCTCCGTTATGAACTTGTGTTGTAGAGTAAACATAAAGAAGGAGCTGGATTATTGTATTCACACATAGGACTATGTATTCATATTGGGAAGATAAGGTATGTAAGGTTACTCTTTCTGTATCCTTCTGTAGCACATAGTGTTCACATTCATATTGTACTTGCTCCATTCCGAAATTTCCTAAGGTATCCCATTTCCGGTTATCAATTATTATTAATCACATGTTCCTTACTCATTGATCAATTTCGATTCATATGTCTCATGTCCATTGACTAATGTTCCAAAGTTCCCATTGTTCCAATAATATTATGTTCCAAAGTTCCAAGAATGTACAATCACCAATGTATCAATCTCATAAGAGTAAAGCTATGAAGTAATGTATAATAGTTTGTTTGAGTAACATCCCAGGGGAGATATAAAATTCTAGCATGGGTTATCACAGTAACATCCCAGGGGCGATACAAGAGCCTAGCATGGGTTATCACAGTAACATCCCAGGGGCCACATAAAAGCCTAGCATGGGTTATAACATCCCAGGGGCGACAGAAAAGCCTAGCATGGGTTAATCACATCCCAGGGGATAAAATATCTAGCATGGGTTAATCTCATCCCAGGGGCGACAGAAAATCCTAGCATGTGTAGAACGATAAAGATGAATAAATGTAAAGGCAAAAGAAGTAAAGGACGTAATGTACATGATTTCGCATACGCAGACCGATGGTTTATCTGTACTGACTATTCTCTTATACTTGATTTCATGGAAGTACTTATATATCATACAGTTTCATATGAGCCTTACATACTCAGTACATTCTTCGTACTGACGTCCCTTGGGGAACTTACCTTACTTGTTGCAGGTACAGGTGCTAGTTGACCTCCACAGTAGGTTGCCGGTCATTTGCATATCTTTGGTGAGCTCCAGTTGGTTCGGGGCTTTCTGAGTCACAGTTGTACATTTGTTTTGGTATTGTAAATGTTGTATAAAGTGGGGACTTTTCAAGACTTTAAGTTCGTTATGTGTATGCATCTATTAGAGGTTTTGTAGACGTATATGGGAATAGGAATGTAAGAGATGTATGTCCATTTTGACTTGATGACCCTAACAACCAAGTTTCTTATATGTATATATCACATGTTTCCATGACTTCTACTATTAGCATCTTGTATCTAACATGATGACAATGCTTCTTGAATGACATTCATATGAATGGACATGGACGAAGATTGGTTCTCTCGGGACTTATTGGCTTCGGGTGCTAGTCTGCCCCGTTGGAATTCGAGGTGTGACACTTAAGTAGGGGATTCACAGGGAACAATTATTGTTTCAATTAAGGGAAACTAGGTTACTTTATTAAGGAATTTTCTCTGAAAAAGAGTGACTACAAGGAATACATCAAAAGCAATCTAGAGAGAACTCAGAGAGGGGAAAAGATTTCTGAAATGATCAAAACAAGATAAGCTGCTGATAAAATGGTCAAACAAGCCTTGGTTGCAGGGGGAGACACGTTAAGTGGATATGAACCTTAGAATGATGAGCAGGATACTTCCATGGTTACTTTTGAAGATAAACCCATAAGGTTTGACTCCTTGTTGCATTTTTGGCAAACCCCGACAAGGAAGATGAGGATTAGGGAAGTTTTCTTGATGTTAAGAAAAATTTGAAAACTTATTCCCATAGGGAACTGAGATCCTTAACAAAAATGTTATAAATGCATACCATGATGTGGTAAAAAAAAAGATTCCCTGCTTGATGCCCTAACTGATTTTGAGATTAAAGAAACCCCTTTGTCCTTAAGGATGCATGATCTAGAAAAATCCTTAAGAAATGCTAAGTGTGAAAATGATAAGTTGAATGCTTATCTGTCAAGTTTTTCAAAAGAGTGTTTGAAAGGAAAGGAGGAAACAAACAAGGTTCAGTTTGATCTTGAGACTAAGCTTAGTAAAATCAATCTTGATCTTGAAACCTCATTCTATCATAACAAGTATCTTGAAAAGAAGATGATTGAAATATAGAAGGATCTTAAAAGATCTCTCCAGTGGACTGCTTCATCACAAATTCATGCTAGGATGAATAATCTGAAGACCAACTCTAGTGAGGGTCTTGGTTCACAAAAGAACAAGAATTCTTACAATCCTTATAGCACGTATGTATCTGTCCCTAACAATTGGCTATGCATTTTCTGTGGTCAAAATGGCCATTACAAGCATCAGTGTTAGTTCCTTGTCAATGATAGAAAGAGAAACCAAAAGTATGTTGAATCCATCAGAAACTCAAGGCAACTAGGTTCCTCAGAGAAGAAGCTCACATTACCATCGTGGACTAGAAGAAATCTCATTCATCCTTTTTTAATTGCCAAGGGATCCAAGCTCATTTGGGTGCCCAAAATTAAGAAGTGACTTGGTGGAAAAGGTCTGAGTAAGAGAAAACAACCAAATGGGACAAATGAGGTACATGATTGGTGGTTTCTCTAAGAATAAGATTAGTAAAACTATAAATCTTCTCACAATCACGATAGTCATGAAGAAAACATGTTTTCTGAAACTAAAAATGAATGAATGTGTTCATCATTGAAGAAGGGTTGTGGGATAGGAGATACAGTATCATTAGCCTCTTCTTATAAAATTTATTGGTATCAAGGACCTGGTGTATTTGTGAATGTCAAATGGAAAAGTTCTTGGAGGAAAGAGGCACATGGTTCTGAGGACTACTCAAGGTCTTTAGCAGCTTATGTTTTGGCTATGAGAAGAATCAACACTTGAGGTTGAGGGTAAGGTTAATATGCTTCAAAGGTAGCTCATTGAACTGAAGAATTTATTATTTGAAAGGGGTGTGCATGTTTTTTTTCAAACAAAAGGATTCTAGAGTTTCTAACTCCTCTCAAGATGTCATGGATGAAATAAAGTGACAAGTATTTGAAGAAAGATGAAGGTAGATCTAACTCAATCTTATATTCTTACAAGTATACATTCATGGAGGAATCACATTTGAATAAAGATGGAACATGAAATCCTTGGATCATTCAAATGCAGAGACCTAATCTTCTCCACAGGTTAGTGTTCTTGTCTCTACATGATGGCTATTAACTATGCACATTTGTTACAATATTTTCTAAATAATTTGTTATTTTAGCCCTCTCTATGCTCATCCTTCTTTTCACTTCAAAAGGAAGAGGACACGTGGCAAATTTTTTTCCTGATAAAAAAATCCCCATCGTCCATCCATCTTTTTATTCCTTATCATACCTAAACTCTCTCCTCAACACTTTTTGGTACATTTCTTCAAAAAAGACTTGATGGCTTAAACCCTTCTCCTAAAACCTTTTCCTTGAGACATCTCAAATAAAACCTTATTTTTTCTCACCATGGAAAAGAACTTTACCCCTATAGTCTTACCAAAGTCTCCTACAAAATCCTTTCAAAATGCCTCTCTAGTTAAAACTGATACCTTATCTTCTCATACCTTCAATTGCTCAGCTAAATCTGAAACATCCTCTTCTCTATCAGTGAATGCTCATAACTTCAACCCTTACCTTATTCTAGAATCTCTTGGAAAACATGGGATATCTGAAATACAGCTTAACTCATCGAAAGGTCGTATCAAAATGGTAAATATTGAGATTGACTCTGAAATATCTTGTCATCGTAAAATAGTAAAGGATTGTTCAGTTAAAAGGAAGCTTATCAGAGGCATCACTGAAATCTCTGCAAAATGTGATAAGGGTAGTACTGCCTTCTCTAACATTAGTGCTTCCAATGAACTCATTATGTGACCAAGTTTCTATGTTATCAAAAAGGGGACGACATATATCAAAGGAATTAAAAAGATGATTGAAGCACCATCTCACGAGTGCTATGCAATTCAATATGGCGATGCATTGTGGCTAACAGAGTTCTTTGAGGCTATCTCTAATAAAAAAAGGGATGGACCTTCTGTGTTTCTTGTTCACTCTATACAATTACCTATTAGGGTTGAAGGAAAGATAAATAAGGGATTTCAAGTCATAGTAGAGGTTTGGAACAGGTTTTAATTGAAAAGAATATCAATTACCTAAAGCGAAATTCGTTCAATTCTTCAAAGATTAATCAAGGAGAGGTTATGTCAAAAATAATGAAAAGAAAAGGTGTAGTCATCCTAGAGTTGGAGTTTGAAATTGAGAAAATATATTATGACATTTGTAATTAGACAAAGCTCAATTAAAGAGTATTAGATCCTACTATTGCAACCAGGTTTGGGATGAGTTCCCTTATTGCTCTTGCTGATGCCCAAAAATGGTTGTATTTGTTCGACATGATAGGTATTGCATATGTTAGTGAGGTTAGAGATTTCTATAATGATCAGATATTTACAGAAAAGAGGTTGTCACTTGATTCCACTATAAGTGGAATTAAGTCTACCCTAACAACCTCACTGTTTGGAGAGATTCTTGGTGTGCCTACTTTTGGGTTGGATTCTATAAAGGACAAGTATTCCTCAGAGACCTTTCTTGATAATATTGCCAAATGAAAGCGACTGTTGGGAGCTTTAGATTACTCAAAAAGAAAATGAAGCTTGAATTTCAACTTCTTTTTGACTGGTTAGTAAGGTGCTACTTCCACGGGCTGAAGGTCGATCTTGTGGATCTATACCAGATCTTTATATAATGGAAGCTCTTAACTTATGCACTCCAATAAGTCTATCTAAAATCATGATTGAGCATATTATTACGAGATGAAAGCTGAAGGAAGTCAATCATGGTTTGGGGTATGGATTCTCCTCACAAAAGTTTTTGATCACTTTGGGATAAAACCAATATCTGGCTCCCGTGCTGTTGGAGAAAAGAGGCAAAAATTCAAACTCACTACCTTTGTAGAGTATGAGTGTGCTACAAATAAGAGAGGAGTTGGTCCTAAGTTTACAGTGTAAAATCTCATTGATTCTCAGAAGGTGAGTAATCTGAAGATAAAAGAGTTATCAACTATGATTGCTAAAATTGAAGCACTAAAAGCTCAACTGATCAAGGTCACAGAAGGAACTGGTCTTACTCTAAGTGTCTCGAATCAAGCTAAGATTGAGATCACTCAGCTAAAAGAGGAGAATGTATAGCTCAAGGATAAGAATATTTAGTTAAAAATCAAGAATGAGGCACTAATTGGTGATAATCACGCTACAATGAAACATTTTGATCACCTTTTTCACAGTTGTCTCTCTAATTCCCATCCTAGTTGATCCCGTCTGTCCTTTATTTACTCCATATTCTTACCTTTCTCTTGTTTTGACACCAGTGCATGATTAATTCCTTTTGTAGACCTTGAATACTAACTTGTATAATGATTCTACATGTTTACTTTAATATGAATCTGTTCCTATTATTATACTTGTTGTGATCTCTTATTATGCATAGTGCCTATTTGGTTTTGTGATCTATTTTGAATGATGCCAACAGGAGAAAGAGATTAGGGAACTAGAGTGACTAGTGAACGGGGGAACTGGTGCTAGTGACTGGTAAAAGGGAACTAGCAAAATTGGGGAAGATAGATTTAAGCTTGTTGTCTTGATTAGATGATTCTAGTAACATAGGGAACTGATGAGTGCATTGCTGCACTGAGAATCTGGGTTTTTCATCATAAAAAGGGAGAAATTATACGAATGCTAGTTTTTATGATTGATAAAATTCATCACCGGACCTGGTCCATGCCTATCTGATTGTAATTCATGTCTTAATAATTGCCTAACCTAGTAGAAGAACCAGTTACGTTAACTCGTGTCCCAGTATGCAGTTTTACTATTGCACACATTTTGTCTTATATGCCAGCTGTCCAGTACTCTCTGGCAGTGTTAGCACATTGGTGGGATGAATTTTTAGTGGTCATTTCCAGCATCCACCAAGGAGAAAGGTTCTCTCCGAATGCTCATCATATATATTTATCATATTTGAGGAGAGAAGCTCTAGCTTTTACGAAATTCTAAAAATTTATTCTTTCAACCAAAGGCCTCACCTAAACTGAAATTACAAGACTCAATAATTTATAAACAATTTGCTCATAAATTATTTATGTTTTGTTTCTAGGTTGATTGACTTTTTCATTTTTAATCATAAAATTGTAAACTCACGTCTTATTCTTGGGATTCCAGTGAGTATTATTTTTCATTTTGTTTTTGTTCAAATTTGAGTTGTTTTCTAGATGGACGTAGCTAATGGAGTGCTCAAAGTAGAGGTATACTGAGGGTGTGTTGCAATAGAATTATCGCAAGGTCATAGGAATTAGGAGGTTAATTCCTAGGGTGTAATCAAAGGGTTCTCACAGTTTAGTGAAGATTGTTGGTGAAATCCTACTTGGGTTGAGCAAGGAGGTTTCCATTGTGTTCTTGTTGTTGGTTGATTTCCTCTTACAGGGACCTGGTATCGAATCAGGTCTTAGCTATTATAGTGGACTTTTACAAACCATCAATTACAGTGGCTAAAAAAATCTAAAAATAGTGAGGGATGGTGTGAGTTTTCGATGGTAACCAGAAAAATCATTGGAAAATCAACAAAAAATCACCTGAAAATCGTGAAATAGGATGAAAAAATGAGCTTGTTTTGGAAGATTTGTTATTTTTTAAAATTAAATATCAGCTATTTATATTTTTCCACATGGGCTAAATTGTATTTTCCAAAACATAGTTTCTAAGGTTAAGGTGGGCTAAACTGTAGTTTTTAAAACTTGTGTCCTAGGTTTGTTGTTTTTAAAAGTCAAAATAATGACATTATTATTTGCGTCTCTTTCTCAAATTATTTAGGACTTGTGTCTTTTTGTTAAAATACGTTTTCATGAAATGCAACGAATATCACTCAAGATGTATCATAGTGCACCAGTAATTCAAGCACACAAGTTATCATCATAAAAGATTTGGTCAATTTCATATTGTTTATCTCATGTACAATAGTATCTACCTAGCTCACACATCACAAGTATTCCAGAAGGCCAATCCACAAATTCTCAACTTACAAAAAGGTATGAAGTCTAAATCAAGTTTACAACTATAGTAAAATATAAATGGGTTCATTAGCTAGCCAACCTACTTAACGCATACCAAATCCGGAGTGACACATCACTATCTAACAAAAACAATATATAATAACATTATGAGGTTCATAATTATCCCTTTCTTAGCCAATCTATCACCAATTCATTCTTATGAGGCATTGCAAGTTTAACCTTAGTTAATACATTTTATCCTCAACTCATTCTAACCCCTTAGAAAATGATCCCCATAGACACCTCATATTACGACACCACCTTCCCTTATTATGACCCGATCTTAACAAGTACTACCATAGTAAGAATCACACAACACGACACTTATACGTCAATTGCACCCCTGTTTAAGAATAAATTAACTCTCATAACTAATTATTCCCGTCTTTAATATATCCTCACTCAACTCGCCTAACTCACATTACAATTTACCAAGCTCATTAAGCAATGACATGGACCTTTCAAAGAAGATCACATATAACATATTAGAATAGTAAGCTTCTTTTATTAGGAATTTTAATTTTATTAACCATCCTAACTCTATGCCCATAGGCGTAAACACGATTTCTTCCATCAGAACTATATTTTATATATTTTAACTAACTATAGTCTACTAGTCATAAACCATAACCTACCTCTATGTTGATCGGCTGCATTCGAAGAGCATAAATCCATGCTCCTTGAACTTGAAAAATGAATTTGATGGGTAAACCATGAATAAGAGATGGAAATCGAGTCTCTTGAGATCCTTGCCTCTTTGTTCTAGTAATTTTTAGCTCAGTAATAGCTCTATTTTTAGGATGAGACAACTATATTAGAACCAAAGCTGGGAAAAAAGGTTTAAAACCTACCTTGCTTACTGCCTGGGCACAGCTTCAGCAGCCTAGGGCCACTATAGTGATCTTATTATAGTATCCATGGGACCGATATAGCGGTTCTTAGGTAGTTGGCCTACCCTATTCTTTTCAAGTTCCCAATTATTTTTTTGCAATGCACACAATAAAATACCCTGACTCGCTATAAAATACGAATTCAAGTATTTTTAATCATAAAACTTTCTATAATGACGGAATGAGTCATCACAATAGATACTAATTTACCAACCATTCATCCTTGAATTAGTATAGATGAACGAAGAAGGATTTCAAATCATTCTGAAGAAGATATACTAGACCAATTCGAACTATCCCAAACCTTAGTAATATTTATGTGGCCCTACTATCATGGTTTCTCGGACACTACAACCATATAACGTGACATTGTAACAAATTTAAGTTTGAGAACTTCACGCATAATGATGGTTAGGAAAGGACTTTATTGCACCAGTTATTTACGACACCTCAAGATACCTAGAGACAAAAATAATAGCTATGACTCATAACACCACACGAGAAAATAAAATTCATGCGAAAACTTTCATTGGTGGCCGCTAAAGCGGCTAGAGGCTCACGACAGTAGCACTGCTGTAATGGGTAGCAAACACTATAGCAGTCATTGAAAGTTTCAAAAGGGGGAAAATGCTTTATTCCCCATATTTCAACTTCACACTCTCTCTCAAATGAAATTTTTTTCTTCACCAACCTCTCCTGTCATCGAATTTTAAGGTAATCTTTATTTCTCGCTATATTATGTCTTTTACTACTTCATATTATGAATTTCGAAGATATTTTCTAAATTTTCAAACCCAATAAGGTTCTTGGGTATGATTTGGTTTTTGGTCCATGTTGAACAAATTTCGATAGTATGCTAGCCTTCCTTAAAATTCCAATGCTTTAATAACATTCTGGGTGTAAGATTTATATAGTTCATGAGGATTTCTGGAGTGGGTAGATAAGCGATTATTCTTCAAATGGTTTTATGATGTTGAGGTTGTATTTGGGTGCTAAACCCCATCAAAAATAATATAGAATAGTTATACTCTACTACCCCATTCCTGATCTATTTAGAAATTGAGAAAACAATGCAAACACTTGAAATTTGGGTTATTTGGGTCGTGATCCCAATTGGGAATGAAGGAGGGTTATAGTAGTCCATGTTCCGCTACTGCAGTACCGCTATAGCATACCCTATCACTACATCGACAATTTAGTTACCACTTTAGTAATCCCTAGGCAGTGACCCCTACGAAATTGTTGTAGATTTTTTAAAAATTTTCTCTTCTAATGTTCCCCTTTTTTAAAGCATGATTTTTTTCACTTAGAACTTACAGGGACATCACTAACTAACTCTTTACTAATTTACTAAGGTACTATTACAATTATGGTTCCGGATAGTGACATTCCCCCTTATAATAAATTCATCAATACCCAACACAGGCAATGATTTTTTCACTTACAGATGAAGGCCTCACGCTAGAATGTAGTTTTGCAATGGATAAGGTGGTGGAAGAGGAACCGATTTCTATGCTCTATAACAAAAGCTCTAGTGGGGATCGTTGGTGCAGCCAAACATTCTTTGCAATGAGGGTTGGGTGAGGGTGTTCTACTCTAATCTCCCCACTGTGAGGTAGGACACTCCTAACCTCCACCATTTACTTGTGGGGTGTAGATGTCCCATTTTGGGCAGAGGTCATAAATGAGACGTTGGGGGTACCGAGTTTCTTGGATGAGCCATTCCAGGCTAAGAAGATTGAGAGTGAAACCGACTGAATGTCTTTGATGTTATTGATTTCGAACAAGATTTCTTTATCTTCTTAGGTCTATACCTCGAAGGCCATCACAAGTACCAATTTCTCTAAGGCTAGAAGGTGGTTGAACTTGGTTTTTTAGATGATACGTCCCTTCTTAAATATGAGTGACGTGACCTTTTACCATTTTGATTGCTTGTGTTACGGATAGAGGGATCTTAAATGTGGGAGAGCAGATAGTGGAGGAGTGGAATGCCTTCTTCAACCAGTCAAAAGACCTTTCCTTTCTTCACTGATCATGGAGCTGTATAAGTTGATACACGTGTCGGAGGAGGCGGAGGATGACTGGACTCAGTTTGACCCAATCTTTGACCCATTAAATATAAAGGGGAATTAGTCAAGGATAAAAAAGAAGATGAAGATGAGCATGGATAAGGAGAGCAGTGGGGCCCAAAAGAGTGGAGGGTCGGGGACTATTCCCCCTTAGTCATCAGGGCTTTTTGGGCGATTGAAGGTGGACCTAGCTTTGGTGATGGAGATATTATGAAAATGTACATGACTATCTTGAGGGTCTACCTTATCTATGCCAAAGGGGATTCCTTTGACCTTAGAGTTGCTTTTGCTTCCCTGATCTGAGCCCACATAAGGCTATGAAAGGACCTGGATACAAAAAAGAAGAAGTGGCATTCTTAGGACCTATTGCTCATCCGTGTGTGGAAGGGTGTGAAGATCATCATGATGCTATTCTCTCGAGATAAGAAGGGTCACAAGGTAAAAACATCAAATGCATAGTAGTTCTTCTTTTTGAGTGGAAATGGATAAGAATAGTTTCGCACGTATAGAGTCTCATAGATGACGCGAGGAACTATGCCCTTACATGGTACTCCCCACTTCCTCCCTTATCCCCTGTTATTCAGATATTTATCATTTTTCCCTAGTGTGGGCATTTGGTAAACATCCTTTAATTTATCACATTTTTAAATATTTACCATTATTTTTAAAAATATTTTGGTGTCGTTGGTGTCAACTTGGACAATGGCCTTGTTTATAAGCCCATACTTTTTGTAATTTTGAATTAGATATTAAAAGTTGCTCCCAAATCGTGAGTTTAGAGAACAAAAAATTTGAACAGGGCTGGGGCTAGTTGTTAGGATATACTATTAACCATGTTGGTTTAAGTTATAGTATTATTTTTACATCCCATGTAAAGACAATTTATTTCATCTTCTTAATTTAATAAAGTCTTTATTTAAATAAATCATTGTGTTGACATGTGTGTCCTTTGCTTATAAAGTAGACAATTTTGTGCATGGAGTTATATAACTCATGCACGGAAGATTAAAATTGTTTGTTCTTATAAGTTATAAATTAAAGTTCACAATCAAAGATGAAGTAGGACAAACATCTTGATGATTGTAGCACAAGATTAAAATATAGTTTGATCTTAATTATGGGAGTGGTAATATTCCAACTTCTTGTGCTAGTACATTTCGTATGTATTGAACGGACCAAGTAGAGATGTTTGTTTATGTTCTGAATATTAATAAACAACTTCTCTAGTCCATTACATGTGCTTATACTCTTAATCTTGATATAATTATTATGATCTATGTAGTTTGATTTATTATTTTAATCTATTAAAAGGTGAGACTCTATTGAGAGTCAACATATTCCTAATAGATTGGATAATGACAAATTACTTAGTGAAATAATAAATAGTTGATAGAACCATGTCTCGGACTTGAGATAGAAGACACCTCTATATGGTTGCTTATAAGTTTTCACGTGTAAACCCTGCAGGTGGATTTAGTATCCGTCACGTGAAATAAGTTGAGCATAGTAATATAGGATTGAGTTAGTCAATAAATTAAATTTTCAGAAAAATTTGATTTAATTGATTGGTGTTGGTAATTCTAACATGGGGAGTTAAATAAGATGTAATGGTAGATTTCGAAGTTAATATCGAGGAGTGCAATTACAGATTTTTAGTGGAATAATTTGTAATTTATTATGATATGATAATTCATTCATTTGCGAATTAATATCATAATTGGAAGCCTCAGTTAATAAATCTGCGGTCCCTACTACGCCTGATTAACTTAATGATTTTGAAAAAAAAAAAGGATTTTATGGAAGAAGTGATATTGTTTACTAGTCTTCTATAAGGAATGAATGTGACTTAATGTGGCTTAATACCAATAAATAAAGACAGAAAAACGTTTTGTGCTTAATGGCTTATTAAGGCAGAAAAACATTTTTGTACTTAATTGGTATTAAGGTGACATAATAGCTGAAAACGGTTTTGCCTCTTCCTCTACCTTCTTCAATGGGTAATAGGATTAAATAGGGGCTTGGTTTTCAGAAATTCAACCATTCAATTTCTCCTTAGAAAATCAGAAAACTTGTCCACACAAGTATTGTTTAGAAAAGGTTTTTTAGGTAGTAGTAGAAGGCAGCAGACCTGGAGAGCAAGGATCTAAACATCATTTGTGAAAGCTTCAAGAGGTATGTAGTTTTTCATGAATTTTGTTTTTTAAGTTACATTATCATGTTGTCATGTAAGTATATGATCCGTGTTTGTGCTTCCGTTGTGTATGTGAATCATACTTTCTAGCACTAGTTACTGCTCAGCAACCGCTACAATGACCCTATTATGGCAGTCAGAGTTCCTCTATAGCGACCCTAGAATGTACCGTATAGAGGTCTACAAACCACTATAGCAGTCCTACTACACTGACACCCCCTCCGCTGCAGCGGCCTTTAACCAGTGACCTAAGGGAATTATTGTTCTCTTCTCCCTTAGTGCGATACGATATTACTAACATGAGGTTGTGGGTCCAACATTACCCACGATGGACATAACTAGCCAACTATCATCTTTAGATGATCAACTCTAGGAATTTCACTACAGAAAATATTAAGGAAGAAATATCTCAACTGAGTATTTAAAAATCAATGCTCCACTCCTTATTTCTCCACACATTAGCATTAATTTTACAACTAACGTGCTAACACCCTGACAATTGTCAAGTATTTCAACCTCATCATTCACAATTCCTAACAACAGTAACTAAAGCACTTTAAGTACAATTCACATTATAAACACAATCAGTGCCTCTTATTAACAACACCAATTGGAAAACGACTAGACTCAAATTTTTGTTAACACCATCAAGATACCAATTGGGACTTACTAGGTTCCAATTGTTGTTATAGAGATAACAATTGAAATTGACTAGATTCCAATTCAACTTAACCTAGGTAGACAACAAACTGAGGTAGTACGATATGATGGAAGAAAGAGAATAATGCCTAGATGCCTCATAGCTTTCTGCGGATTTGATGTGGACATCAACACATCAATCTCTAAGACTCTACTCGATATTTTCTCATGTAATTGTTAGATCAATAACCTAGGGCACTGATACCAACTTTCACGACTTAAATTATGAGATGGTGCGGACACCTACTCTATTCTAACTAGATAGGGGATCCCTTACCATTAACCATGAATATGTGGAAATCAATTAACAACCTTATTATAGTTAACCAGTTCAATGATGTAAATTGTAATAACCATAAAATCAAAAATATTTACAAGTATTTATATATATATGTTGAACAACTTACAACATTACCCAATACCTAGTCTAGACATGTACAAGATCTTCTACAAGAGACAAGTCAATAAAAGACACAACTTTCTCCCAAAAAAGAGATGCAAAAGTTGATGATAAATATGCAATATCCACATAAGAAACTGATAGTCAACCTGCAACACAACCTACATCCCAAGAAGGATGTAGCAAGAGTAGTATCAGTACACCGTACATACTAGTAGGAATCCTTGGTCGACTAGTGTTAGAATCATGTAACAGTATATAGAAATCAAGGAAATATACATTGTAAACTTACACTTAATTAACAACCATTATTCAATGATCAATCCTTCATTTCAGACTACTTTCGATTAACCTCATTACCCAATTTTCCATATCAGTTAGTTCAACCAACATTATGATCATTAAAGTGTTCCCCAAAACTATTTCACCCATATTATTCAACACCAAATCAAGACGTACATGCACAACTATTAATGCGACCATGTATTATCTACACCTACCCTATATAATGTATTCACATTCAATTCATAGGTATCCCATAAGCAATTTAATCATCTAACCCAAACGACATTAACTGGTCTCCTTATTCCATTCAACCTCATCATTTACTATACTCATATTCCTATCTATGCAAGCCGGGGGTCTTTCGATAACAACCTCTCTATCTCACATCTGAGGTAGTGGTATAGACTGCGTACACTTACCCTCTCCAGACCCCACGTGGTGGGAATATACTGGGTTTGTTATTGTTGTATATTCCTATCTACGCATATATATATAAAATAGTAATAAGCAAACCAATATTCAACACACAACATGTAATCTCAATTAACCCCTATTAACCACGATGTACCATGTAACACCAACCAATAGCCCAGTAAGTTCACAACCCTCACCCTATCCACTATTTCACCACCACGAGTACAATGTTTATCAAAAAGGAAACCTATACCCATTAAAATACACAAGTGTGAAATCAACCAAAAATTATTAATATAGTTAACCATCTAATAAGAGTAGTCTAATGCTACCTCGATAACCACAACACATTATGCATGTTATACAAATAAAGAAATAGTTCAATGTACGTAAACAATGCATATCAATTACCAAATCAAACATGTACACACATACCAAGGGGACTTATGCTTTTCTGATAGTCATGACCTGTAGGGGATCATATTCGTACATGTACCATACCAACATGGTACCCGACCCTCTGAAATATCAATAAATAAGCAATTTATAGCGGTGTGGTACCTGACCCTTCGAACATCGTAATTTCATAAAATGTAACCAATATTACTCAAGATGTATCACAGTGCACTAGTGATTCAAGTACCAAAGTCATCATCATAAAAATTCATTACTATAATATCAACCAAGCTCACCCATCACAAGTATGCATGAAGGCCAATCCAACAATACTCAACTTACGAATAGGCATGGAGTCTAAATCAAGTCTACAACTAAAGTATAATATATCTCAGTCCATTAACTAGCCAACCTACTTAATTCATACCAAATACAGAGTGACTCATCACTATATAACATTATGAGGTGCTTAATTGTCCCTTTCATAGAAAATCTACCACCCATTCAATCTTATAAGGTGTCACAAATTTAACTTTAGTTACACACTTTATCCTTAACTCTTTCTAACCCTTTATACAATGATCCCCTAGACTCTTCGAATATGGCACCACCTTTCTTTATTATTACCCAACCTTAACAATTATTACTGCAGTGAAAATCACACGACACAACACTTATACGTCATTTTCACCCTACTTTAAGGTAATTAATCTGTTCTCATAACTACACGTTCACATTTTACACTATCGTCACCCAACACGCTTAACTCACATGAAAATTTATCAAGATCATTAAACAATTACATGAACCCTTCAATGAATCTCGCATATAAAACATTAGAACAGTAAGCATCTTTTTCTATTAAATTTTATGTTACTATCAGTCCCAACTCCATGTCCATAGGCCTAACATAATTTATCCCATCAAAACTATATTTTGTACATGTGAAATAGCCATAGTATACTACTTATAAACCATAACCTACCATGATGCTGAGAAGCTACATGTGGAGAGCATGAATCCATGTTCCTTTATCCTGACGAACAAATTTGATGGAAAACCACGAGTAAGAGATGGATACCGGTCCCCTTGAGAGCCTTGCCTCTACTTTATAGTTGTGTTTAGATTAGTAATAGCCCTAGGAAATTTTTATGGGAGGCAACTATATTAGAATAAAAGATGGGAAAGTATTTAAAACCCACCTGGCTTACTATCTAGGCATAGCTATAGCGGACCGCCCACTGTAGTGGGCCTTGGGTCACTATATCAGTCCTTAGGTAGTTAGCCTGGTCTATTTTTGTCCTATTTCCATATTATTTTTGCTATGCGCACAATGAATTACCCCGACTCGACTTGGACTCAGTATAATATTTGGATTCGAGTATTATTTATTGTTAAAATTTTAATATTTGGATTCGAGTATTATTTATTATTAAAATTTTAATAATGATGGAATGGGTCGTTACATGAATACATAATTGCCCAGAAAGAAAATTTATTAAAACACATTTACTTAAATGCTCACGTGAAGCGCACCCACATTACCTAGTTAGAAATAATTTAAGCACTAAATAAATAAAATTAAAAAGAAGATGAACAGAGAGATTTAACAATATAAGGACGGAAAAAGAAGAATAAAAAGTTGGAAAAGAGGTAAGTGGCCCAATACAAGTACTCAAAATATGGATAGGGATAAGACACGAAAATATGGAAGGGGAATTAACTCTATAGGGATTTGAACTCGGACTCTCACAAGCGGTAACATTATTCAAATGCTTCACCAAACCACAACATTCTCAAGCTATTTGTGTATTCTTGGTGACACTTTGAATATATAGCCAATAACTAGAAAAATCTCCCCATATACTTAAAATTTTAATCGAAGTGTGAGGGTGTCATGGCAACCCTACCTCATTAGTTGTATCCAGCAGTGGATAAGGCAGCAAGACAGGATGACTTAACAATGAGGTTTTTCAAATAATGTTGGAAGGTGCTGAGAGAGGATCTGATGCAGACCTTCGATAATTCCATCACAATAAAATGTTTCCATTCTTATAGGGTCTAAAATAGGGTGACCTTATGTCATCACTCCTAGTTATCTTAGCTATTTTATGATCATCAAGGAAAATGTTAGTGGCTGGATGAAGAATTTCGGTGCCCAATTTGTGACAGGGAACGAATGTCACCAACATAGAGGCAATAACTTGAAAATTACACATCATTGTATGCAAATGATTCTCTAGTTTGTATGAGGTAGAAGTGGAAATCTAAGAGAAATACTGCTATTTTAAAGCTCTTTTTGGCTTACAAGTGAACTGGAGCAAGATTTTTCTGTATTCAGTTAATCAACTTGAAGGAATGTCATTTCTAGTTGAAAGTCTAGGATGCCAAGTAGGTTCCCTTACCACAAAATATCTGAGACTTCCATTGGGTGAAGAATAAAGCAAAATAATTATGGAGTGAAGTATTGAAGAAATGTGATAATAAATTGAAAAGATAATATAGAAAATACAATATCAGTTCCTTGGGGGCAAACTAATTGTAATAAACTCAGTTATGGATGCGCTATTCACCTATATGATGACATGTTTTCACACTTCTAAGAGTGTAGAGAAGAAGATAATAATCAAAGATGGAAATTTCTTTGACAGCATAATAAGAAAAAGAGAAGCTATAACTAGTGAGATAAGATTCCCTAACATTCAGTAAAAGGTAAGGTGGCTGGTGTGTTGTGAAATTACGAGATAATGATCAAAATGGTCTTTTATTAATAGAATGAAGGGTCAAAAACACATCCAAAGTGTCCCAATTTTTGAGTTTTCAACCTGAACTATAAGGTGTTCACTTTTCCTACCTCAACTGTCATCAACTATGTATCAAAACATACTTCAACAATTAGTTGTTCCCTTTTTCTACCTAAAATATCACTATCGTTCAAGAAGAAAAAGGGAACAATTGATAGTCGAGGTGTGTTTTGATAAACATTTGGTGATAATTCAGCTAGGAAACTCCCATACCTGATCCTATAATTATGAAATTCAAGAAACTAGTATACTTTAGGTGCATTTTTGACCCTTCACCCTAATATATATAAAGGGGTTGGACAATTTTAATCCTTCATGAATACCACATAATCTAAATAGTTCTTAATGTATAGAAAAAAATGGTCATTTTCGTCCTTCATCTATACCAAACAATCAAAATAATCCTTAATGTATGAAAATGATCATTTTAATCCTACATATATATCGTGTAACTGTAATAGTCTTTAATGTCATTTTAGTACTAAACCTTAAAAGTAACAATGATAGTTAAAAATCTATTAATTTTAACCAGCTGTTCACATGAGTTGTGTCAAAATATAAAAAATTGGGAGTGAAATATTTCGGCCATCAACAAATCTTATATGATGGGAAAAAGGTCAATTTTTGCTTACTTGAGTGAAAACTCTTATACATAATCAATGTTTGTTTTTTCATTGAAATCGTAATCTAATTGCTTGACTTGCTACAAGAACAAACTAAGTTATAACGAAAGCACGAATAATGTATACTATATCATTGCATACTCTATCGTTGCAGGCATAAATGGTGGTGGATGGAGGAAAAGGGGAGTTTTATTTTACTTACTCCGTTACTTTTAAGTTTTAGGACTATAATGACCACTATTTTCATATATTAAGGACTATTAATTTTAATTACATGATATATTTCAAGGAATAAAAGGATCACCTTTCCACATATTAAGGACTATCTAGAGTACGTGCTATATATAAAGGACTAATATGATCAGTTTTTTTATCCATTAAGAACTATTTAGATAAAGTGGTTTATATGAAAAACTAAAATGAACAACTTTTCTAAACATTAAGGATTATTTAGATTAACTGGTATCTATGAAGGAATATAGTTCTTACCCCCATAAATTAAAGGACCATTTTGAATATTTTCTCGCACATAAAACACCTTACTATTATTAGCCACAAGCCCTAGATGGATTTCTAGTTAATAGAAAAGTTCAAATTGTTGTAGCTAGATATGTTTACCATTTGTTTGAAACATTCACAGTATGAGCTTGTTTGTCCAAGTAGTTGGGAGGTCAAAATCACTTTTTTGAGAGAATTTTTTTTAAAGAAATTTGAGGTGTTTCGCTAATTAGTAACACAACTTTTAAATAGAAGCGGAAACCGTTTTTCTGTTGTTATGAAGAAGCTAAAAATTTTTGATTCATAAAAAAAACAGAAGTAGAAAATTATCTTTTTCAAGACAAATATATCCCTACCATTATACATATTTATCAATATATAATCCTCATTAATTTGTTATCATATCTGTAAGTTTTGTTAAGTTCCATTTAAGGATTCTATTTAAACTGTACAATTTTCTTTGTTTTATTTTATATTTTATACATTTATTTATGGTGGATTTTGTATAGTTGAATTCGTAAATGATTCAACAACATGTGTTGCGATGTAATCTTACTCAGAGTTGGATTTATTAGCGGTTAGCATATTTTATGATTAAGAGAAAGTAGCAATATCAAAGAGACAATATTAAATAAATAAAACAAACAAGTTTGAGTGATACTAGGTTGTCTGCAAGAGCTATCGAGTCCCGAGAACTTCTATCGGAGAAAGGTAACTGAGACTAGAAAGCAATAGCAAAGTAATAACACAGGAAAATGAAACTTAGGGGCCAAGCAATTGTATTGATGCAAAATGAGAGGGAGAGGAAAGAGAAGAAGATCTCCTTACAAGTGAGTAAGAATGGCTATTTATAGTGTATAATCGTAGGCATTAGCCAATCGAATTCTATTGACAACGTGTCACGACCCAATTTCTCAAGTCATGATGACACCTACTTTAACCCACCAATAGGTAAGCTAATCCATAGCCTAAAATGATGAGTAACAGGCTAACAGGCGGAAGATAGAGGAAAACAAGAATAAAGACGACAGTAATAAGGAACAAGCGGAAATGTAGTTAAATAAATATATACATAAATACACAAGCATACTACACAAGAGAGGGAAGAGGATAAAATATCAAAATGAATCCCCCCAAGACCAAGTATGGTCAGTACAAGAGCCACTAATCAAAAATAAGTACTAGACAGTGTCTAAATATACACCGTAATCTTAGAATGTACAAAATGAGCCTATCATGAAAGTAGAAGAAGTGGGATCAGCTCTAGACTCTGAATACTCACCCACTTTCCGATCAGCAGCACAACCCATGGTCAACATCAACTACGGAGACTGGGTACTAGGATCTGCATTAGGAAAAAAGATGTTGAACTGTAGTAGGAGTATCAAAACATAGTTACTTAGTAGGCATCATAGGTCGACTGAGCTCAAATATAATAAAAGAATAAATAAAGTGTGAGTATATGGACTAAAGACAGTAAATGATGGTCAGAAATGAAATAATAGGCTATGCTAAGTGATGTCGCCCAAATTACACCTCCAAAAGAAGTATAATGCGGTTGTTGGCAAATATAGAACCCAACCGAGGTTGGGGTCGATCCCATAGGTAATATGGTAGGACGTTTGGTTGATGCAGTTATTTGAACTATTAATTAATTATTTCCCAAAAGGGGTGTTTTGTAGTAATAAGTAATGATATCGAATAACTAGTAACCAAGTAACAGAATATTGATTAATTGTTATTTAAGCAGTAAGAGAATAGACTAGGGTTGTGTTCTTCTTGATTTCAGAATGCATTAGGTGTGACGTTCTACTGATCTATTCTGGTGTTTAGTATGCAAGATCGGTAAGTTAAGTACATCACGCAACATGGTCCATCTACCGTTACATAAGCTTTCCTATCGCTTGCCTTTGATCCAAAATTAACTATTCTCAGACAGAGTTTTCTTATTATATATGGGTTGATAGCCTTAAATATCCATTGTTACATCCTTTTCCCATTGCTTACCCCTTTGGTCTAGCAAGTAAGAATAAGGCGATACTTAATATGTGCACTCGTTAGAAAGCAATCAATATTAATAGAAGAACAATACATGCATAACCACCATTCTAGAATAACTAAGTACTTAACCTACATGGTTAATTATCATGCTTTCCACAACTCTAGTGGCGGGATTTAGCTACTCATGGTCATAAGATAACAACAAGAATTTGTAGATGAATTCATAATGATAAACTTAAGAATAAAGTTGAAGAAAATTCGGATGCTTAAATTATCAAAGAAACTTAAGAAAAATGATCAATATCTGAATGTAATCTGTTAAAACCCAAGAACAAATCAATGTTATTGTTTTTAAGGCCCCACAAAAAATAATAACGTGTAACCTTTAAAACAAAGCCTAAGTAATATATTTATAGATAAAAACAAAATCTATCCTAAACTCAATTGAATTATAGTGTCCACGCCCTGGATGAAAGATAGAACGATCTTGGTGTGATCCAACAATCGTTCATCATGCACGTTGTTGGCTAGTTGATTTTGGCTGATTCTCTGATATTTGATCGGATGATGCTCTGAAAACACTCATCCTTTCAACAAACAAACATTTCTTCTGGTAGTTGTTACATCAATGAGTTTTCACTTTACATGAACCTCTTCCCAAGATCTTTAGAACGATATCATTGTTTCCTCCAACGATCGTGGGATCAATTATCTAATGTTATCCATCTTTCACCTTCTCTGGTTCATCCAACAGCTACATAGGACAGCCCATCAGTTGCTCCAAATACCGTTGAGGTGCTCGTCTGATGCACCTAATTTCCATTTTCTACACTTTGACTCTCAGGACCTATTTTACCTGCAAATACCATAAAAACACATCATACCCACATAAATATGCCTTAGACTAGCATATTTTGCTTGTTTTAAGCATCGAAAGTACCGTAAAACCATACACATCAATACCCTCAACTTAGACTATTTGCATGTCCTCAGGAGAATAAAACAAAACAAAACAAAGCAACAAAACATACGATGCTTAACTAAGAAAGACCTAGCAGTCCTACGACAGTCACATTATCAAATCAGATTAGAATGCATGTGCCTTAATCACTTTCAAGCCCTTCAATACAATCAAAACCAACATCACCATGTGCATACAAAGATACTCACCATGACATAAAAGGATCAAGGAATGGCATTGCAGTATCAACCGATAATCTAACATTTATACCAATGATACTAACTAACCAAATAGCATCTACGATACAACCCATAATCCCTTTCATCAAAGAAATCCTGTACGCTCATAATATTTAATGAATCTTAACACGGGGACTGAATCGAAGCACTTGCTCTTATAAAGAAGTTCAGACAGTGTGCGTGAAATACCATAGGCTTGCTCTTATTTTCTACGCCTTAATTTTTTGGGCAATTGGATTGGGATCACTATAGAACTTTATTCGCTTGTAATGTAAGCTTGGGGACAGGTATGGTAAATATTATTCAATTAACTTAATCCTCCATGGCACTACACTAATTTTTGCTACACTTTTCAACCTTATTTATTTTAATCCCTTCTATCTTTTTTGGATTTTGATTGTGGTTTATTTTTTTTTGCAATTTTTTCTTCTTTCTCGCTCTCTCTTTTAATTTTATTTTTCTTTTTTTCAAACTTTATTCATTTTTTCTTCTATTTGTTTTCACATAATACCGCTCCTGAATCCTTTTTCGATACTAGCTTCTTCTACATACCCCATTTAATTTATGTACCACTATGATAGCCACCCTCAACTTAGGTGATTTGCCTGAGTTGAGGTGCATAGTATCTAAGGAGGGACTAGGGCCAAAGCAGGTTCATTATAATTAAATTAGGAAGGTGAATGGGTTAGTTCAAGAATAAGGTCTATTGTTTTTATCAAACTTGGGATCAAAGGATATCACATTCTATTTGGTAAGGCTTTTAGGCTAAGAGTGGTTGTTCAAGAATGGCCTATGATCCTTTCCTAACTGTCTATCCTATAACCAAGGCAAAACTAACCAAAAAAGTTCTAGATCATACACACACTGTCGAACTAGGTAAGTACCTCAAACACACTTGGCTTAGGGCTATGTTAGCAGCTACTATCTATCCAATTCATGTATATTTAGGGTATGGTTATTACACCTATTATCCTAATGCTATAAAGAGATCCACAGTGGTCACAATTCATAGCAAACACACAACACAGTAAAAAAAATTTAAGGATGGGAATATTTAACTTCAAAAACAAAGGTTGCATGATCTTGTTATTTTGACTGCACCAAGTTCTCCCATTTTCCTCTTAAGTTAACAAGTAACTAATTAAAACACAGAAATAAACAGAAATTAAAATCCTAAACATGCCAGTTCTATCTATAAAGATAATCTGAGGTAAAAGAAACACAACAACAAAAACCCTTGGATGTTTGTATACCCCCACCCAACCTAGAAAATAATACAATGTCCCCAATGCACAAATTAAAAGAATGAAAAACTAGGTTAGGGATATACCTGAGGCATCCTAGGTGCCTATTTTATATTGATCAGTGTAGGTCACAGATGCAACCCCTCCATGCTCCTGACTCGTAGCCTCAGAATTTACCATGGCACTCAAATTAATATTGGAACCTATGGTGCCCTGCCGATGGTGTTCGGTACACTCAAAGGTACAGATCTGGTGGGGGCAACTACCATGGCCCCCTCTCCAATAGTAGTATCAGCATTATCTACTCTCTGGTACCTTTACTCTCTGAAACCACCAGTTTCTTGTCCCCTTTTATGTATTTCTTATAAGTGATCTGTGGGGACTACTTGCTCTCACCAACCACTTTTTTTATCACTTCCTGATCTCTTCTCTTTCTCTTCTTTTGAGGTTGTTCATCTTCTGCCATAACATTATTTTCCTTACCCTTACCCCTATTCGTTGGGGCCAGGGCATAGAAATATGGAACCTTAATATCAAACACCTTCTCAATGACTGGCATAGCAGGAGGTGGCACAGCCTGGAACTGTCTCTCAATGCTATCCTTAACAACTATCTATAGCGAGGAAAGCTTAGTTGTGATGTCACTCAAGTCAGGGGCCTAAACACTCTCTAAGCGGTCTGTCATCCGTACCTCAAAACTATCAAATCTGGTTTGCATACCCTCACAACACCCTCAATATCATCCTGCATAAATGGCTTGACCCCCTTTTCCAGCTTTACAATTCCTGCTTCCAAAATGGCCAACCTTTTTAACATTTTCTCCAAGAAATCCTTTGGCACTAGAACATATCCTACGGGAATATGCTGAAGTGCACCAGGAGGAACTGCAAATGATGCGAAGAGGAGGAGGTTGTGGTACTAGCATCTGCAGCTGGAACATCAGTCAGGTGAAAAGCAGGGGCAGCCCCCTCAACTGCCTATGGAGTATAATGAGGCACTAGACCTCTGGCTCGAGTAGTAGGATTCAACTTGTCCTTGCTTAGAGCAATGTCGACTCTCTTTGTAGGTCGAAGCATCCGGTCAACATCAGGCAAGAGGCACGCATAGGACTTCCAGCATATCTTGTTCACAAGACTAGGGAACGGGAGAGTAGTGTGATATAAAAGAATCCATTATTGTATCTCATCTGTATTAATCCTTGGGATAATAAACTCCAACTCTTTTTTAACTACTTATAACACCCCGTACCTTCCCGACCCTACTTGATGACTTTGTACAATGTTTACTTAGGTGTCGAGATGTCATAAGTATGTGTTTTATAGTGTCATTGATGAAACATGTGATATTGGGCCTAATATGTGTGATTAAACCTTAGTCGGAGGTGTTTGTGACTTCGTGGAGCAATTGTGGGGTGAAAAATGAGGGTTGGAGGACTTCCAAGCAATGGTTATTAAGGTTAGAAGGTAAGAAAAAGACTTGAACTTGAAGGATTTAAACAATTCCACAAGGAAAAGTCGAAGAACGAAAAAAATCACATTTTGGGTGTGGGGCGCGCCCAGGGGCGTGCCAGGCCGCTTATGGCCGAAATTTTTTTGGTACAGGAAGCCCTGGGGCACGCCAGGAAGCATACCAGGACACTCTGGGCTGAAATTTTCAGCCCACAGGCAGCAAAGGGGCGCGCCAAGCGGCGTGCCGGGGTGGTTTTCGCCAAAATTTTTCTTCGACTATTATGATGCGTATAAGACCTTTAAGTCATGGTATAACTACTCAATCAAAGTATGACTATTCTTAAGCACGTTTAGCATCTGATTTGGGGTTAATTCTTCATCACAAGTGTTTTAACAAATTATGTTCAAGTGAGCCATGAGCGACTAGAATTTCTAGTTTTGCGATTGAGGCTACGAATGGGAATCTCGTAAGTGAATGTTACCGAGACATTTATAAAATTATTTGAACATGAGATATATGGTGTATTATACATTACATTTGGTGGGTTAAGATGACATGGGTTATTGGGCCTAATTTGAGGCCCAAAATGAAGCCAAAATGCATAGGCCCGAGGGGAAAAAATGACCCATTCTTCCATTTGACCAAGCCAATATTGTATTTAATGCAAGGGAATGTCTAAGGATGACTTGAGAACTATATAAAGGCCCCAAAATCAGATTTTTAATTCATTGGAACTCTTATGCCTCTTTAGATATTTTCTCAAATATTTCTCTCAAACCCTAAGGCACTTCTTTGGGCAAGATCATCATTTTACAAGTTTGGGTAAGTGATTATTCTTATGGATTAATATATTATATGCATGGGAGAGTATGTAGATCATGATGGTTATGTATAAAAGTGTAAATAATGCATTTTTGCTTTTTGCTCAAAGATGTGTTATCCATGGGATTTAAACTTGAAAGATGACTTGTGGTTTTGATAAAAGAGTATGGTATGGATGAAATATCAACATTTATGGTGCGATTATGTTACTAAACTTTTTATTTTTCTATAAGTGTAAATTATGGGATTTTGGCCGATATGTTGCTATGAGGTGTATTAAGGTGACTTGATGGATTAATTGTGATATAGTGTGAATGAGAAAGTGTAAAGGAGAAACTTTGTTGTGAAATGCTATTGGTATATGATGTTGTGGTCAATGTATGGAATGATTGGGGTATTGTTGGTATGGAAATGCCGTAAATAGTATTGTAGAGACGGAAATGACATTTTAAAGGCAAACATGCAACTTATTGTCGTCATATGCATTTGTAAGGTAGTTGATGGTTAATGTAAACTCCGTTATGTACTTGTATTGTAGAGTGAAATGTAAAGAAGGAGATGGACTATTGTGTTCATATATAGGCTTATGTATTCATACTTGGAAGTGAAGGTATGTAAAGTTACTCTTTCCATATCCTTCTGCAGCACATAGTAGTCATAGTGACATTTTATTTGTTCCATTCCGAAATGGTCCAAGGTATCCTATTTCCGGTTACCAATTGTTATTATCACATGTTTCCTACTCATTGATCAATTGTGAGTCACTTGTCTCATGTTCATTAACTAATGTTATAAAAGCCCAATAAGGTTGTGTTCCAAGGTTCCAATAGTGGTTATACACATATCTCTTATTCATTGAATATTTTCCAACGGTTCCAATAATGTTATGACTATCATGGTATCAATCTCAAAAGTAAAGAATAAAGTAATGCTTATATGTGGTCAATGATTGAGTATAGGTGGTAGCTTTGGGGGCGAAATTCCTAGCCCAAGCCGATCCCAAGATTATTGGTTTAGGGGGTAGTCCTAGAGGCATAAGCCTAGCTCGGACCAAACCTGACAGGGGGTAGCTCTAGAGGTGACAACCTAGCTCGAGCCGAACCTGATATGTTGGTTTATGAGTGGCAGCTCTAGAGGTAATAACCTAGCTCGAGCCGAGCCTAATGTATTGATTTATGGGTGGTAGCTCTAGAGTCATAAGCCTAGCTCAAGCCGATCCCAACATAAAGTTATATTATGTAAAGACCCACTGATCAGCCGGGGCCCGGGTACATAGTGACATAAGTGATGATGAATAAGCATAGACGTAAAGAAACAAAGAAAATAATGAAAGCAATGTACATGGTTTCCAACATACAAAATGTTAACTTATCCATAATAAGTATTCACTTGTATTTGAGTTCATTGGCGTATTTACATATCATACAGTTTCTTATGAGCCTTACATATTTAGTACATTCTTCGTACTGACGTCCCTTGTGGGACTTACCTTACTTGCTGTAGGCGCAGGTGCTAGTAGGCATCCACGGTAGGTTGCCAGTTGGTTGTGGATCATTGGTGAGCTCCAATTAGTTCGGGGCTTCTCCGAATCACAGTTGTACATGTGTTTTGGTATTGTACATGTTGTATAAAACTGGGACTTGTTCCAACTTTAAGTTGGTCTTATAAATGCATCTATTAGAGGCTTTTGTAGACGTATATGGGTGTATTAAAGTAAGATGAGACATGACGTTTTTGACTTGATGGCCTCAACGGCCAAGTTTCACATATGTATATATATCACATGTTCCGTGATTTCCGTTTTTAGCCTTTTATGTTCTTACGTGATAGTGGTGTTTCCTATGGTATGCATATGAATGAATAGAAGCAAAGCTTGGTTCTCTAGGGCCTTATCGTCTACGGGTGCCAATCTTTCCCGTTGGGATACGGAGCATGACAAAAGTGGTATCAGAGCAGGTCGTTCTAAGGGTGTCTACAAAGCCGTGTCTGAGTAGAGTCTTACTTATCGATGTGTTGTGCACCATATTTATAAGTAGGAGGCTACGGGACATTTAGGATTCGTTTCATTCCTTCATTTCTAGATCATGCAATAGAGCCAGTGTTGTAAGTTGAATTGTATCTGACCATTAGAATTGATTTTCTTTGATATAGTAACAATACCGATCACAAGAAGAGGTAGAGGTAAAGGTAAGTAGGTAGATATGCCTGCTGGAGAAGGTATGAGTAGATTACCACCTGACCAAGCTAGTCAAGGTGGAGCAAATGCTAAAATTTCATCGCGGTCTTCTTCTACTTTTCCAGCTCCGGAAGAGCCAGTCGGTAGAGAAGTACCCGCAGAACCACCAATGTATGCCACGGATCAGGATCTAAGAAATGCAATACATATGTTAACTCAGTTAGTGGCGGTACAAAGTCAAGGACGAGCTGGTCCAACGACAAATAAGGATGATGTGGCTAGAGTGGCGAGTCGCAGAACACAGGATTTTTTAAAACTGGACCCTCCTATATTCACTGGGTCGGATCCAAAAGCAGATCCACAGGACTTTGTGGATCAAATCCAGAGGGCTCTAGAAGTTATGCACGTGACTGGTGTTGAAACAGTTGAACTCGCAGCCTATAGATTGAAAGGTGAAGCGATATTGTTGTATGAAGATTGGAAGAAGTCTCGTGGTATCGGTGCAATGCCACCAAATTGGGAAGAATTTAAAGAAGAATTCCTTGATCATTACCTCCCATATGAGATTTAGGAGGCACATGCAGATCAGTTTCTAAATCTCCATCGGGGAAATTTGAGCATTAGGGAATACAGTTTGCAATTTAATTCTTTGGCTCGATATGCTCCAACTGTGGTAGCTACAATGACAGACAGAGTCCATCGATACGTGGACAGATTAGATTCATATTTGGTAAGGGATTACACCATTGCTTCCTTGAATAAGGATATGGACATAGCTAGAATACAAGCCTTCGCCCAGAAAATGAAATATCAAAGACAGAGAAGAAGGGAACATGAATCTGACAGAGGATAGTCCAAAAGGGCTAGACCTATGGGACAATCTAGGATGTCCCAAGGAGGATCTAGGCCTCGTATGTTTCCCAGACCGCCTAGACCATCATTCTCTTATACCACAGTAGGTGCTCACTTTCAATTCTGAGGGTCTAAAGGTGGTCAGTCTGGGTAGAGTAGTGGAGTTCACGGATCACAAGCAGTAGTATTTCCTCATCGGCAGTGTCAGCACTGCTGGCGTATTCATGCAGGTACCTATCGATTGGGGACAAATGCTTACTTTTGGTGCAGTATGACGGGGCACATGATGAAAGAGTATCCCAGAGGAGTATGGGTGGTATAGCACGACCGACAGGATCGGCTGTTGCATCATCATCATCATCGATTCCTTTTTTAGGCCGAGGTGTGCAGTTTGTTAGTCATGGCAGAGGTGCCAGAGGAGCATCCAGTACTAGCGGGGTCCAAAATCGCACTTATGCTCTAGTGGACCGACAGAATTCGGAGGCTTCTCCTGATGTCGTCACAGGTACATTATCCATATTTTCATATAATGTATATGCACTGATTGACCCGAGTTCTACATTGTCCTATGTTACTCCATTGATTGCTACAAAATTTCCAAAGACACCAGAATTATTAATTAAGTCAATTGAAGTGTCTACACTGGTTGGGGAATATATTGTTGCAAAAAGAGTATATCGTAACTGTGTGTGGTCATGATACATTGGCCGACCTCATCGAACTAGACATGGTGGATTTTGATGTGATTATGGGGATGGATTGGTTGGCTTCTTGTTATGCCACCGTAGATTGCCGGGCTAAGAAGGTACATTTTTGTTTCTGGCAGGAAAATATTCTTGAATGGCAGGGTAATATAGGGGCACCAAGAGGAAGATTTATTTCCTATTTGAAAGAAAGGAAAATGATTGTCAAGGGGTACATATGTAACTTAGTAAGAGTGAAAGATAATGATGTGGAACAACTAATCCGCAGTCAGTTCCAGTGGTCAATGAATTTATTGATGTATTTCCAGAGGATCTTCCAGGCTTACCCCCAGAACGGGAAGTAGGGTTTGGCATTGATGTGATCCCAGACACTCATCCTCTCTCTATTCCTCCATATAGAATGGCTCCAATAGAATTGCGTGAATTGAAGGAGCAGTTGAAAGATTTGTTGGACAAGGGCTTCATCAGGCCTAATATGTCTGCATGGGGTGCAACGGTATTATTTGTACGAAAGAAAGATGGCATGTTGAGAATGTGCATCGACTATCGGCAGTTGAATAAGGTAACGATCAAGAACAAATATCCCCTCCCTCGAATTGATGATTTGTTTGATCAGTTACAAGGTGCCAAGTGTTTTTCAAAGATTGACTTGAGGTCGGGTTACCATCAAGTCAGAGTTAGAGAAGAAGATGTACCCAAGACAGCATTCTGAACACGGTATGGCCCTTATGAATTTTTAGTTATGTCATTTGGACTAACAAATACACCGACGGAGTTCATGGATTTGATGAATAGGGTGTTTAGCCATTTCTAGACGTGTTCGTGATGGTATTTATAGATGACATCCTGGTTTATTCAAGATCACCAGAGGACCATGCTAATCACTTACGGCAGGTGTTACAGATTCTCCGTGAGTGTAAGTTGTATGCAAAGTTCTCCAAGTGTGAGTTTTGGTTAAAATCCATCGCATTCTTGGGTCACATTGTGTCAGATGAAGGGATACAGGTTGATACATAGAAGATTGAAGCAGTGAAAAATTGGCCAAGACCTATGACACCCACAGAGATTTGTAGTTTTCTTGGACTGGCAGGTTATTACTGAAGATTTGTGGAAGGTTTTTCCTCCGTTGCTGCACCGTTAACAAAGCTTACACATAAGGTAGTTAAATTTCAGTGGACTGATGCGTATGAGAAAAGCTTCCAAGAGTTGAAAGATAAATTAACCTCCACACCAATTTTAGTACTTCCCGAATGCACCGAAGGTTATGCAGTGTATTGTGATGCTTTTGGGGTTGGCCTCGGATGTCTATTGATGCAGTATGGTAATGTCATAGCATTTGACTTACGACAGTTGCGGCCACATGAGAAAAATTATTCCACACATGATCTTGAATTAGCAGCGGTGGTTTTTTCTTTAAAGATATGTCGACATTATTTGTATGGAGTTCATGTTGATATCTATGCTGATCACAAAAGCTTGCAATATATCTTTAAGCAGAAGGAACTCAATTTGAGGCAACGAAGGTGATTAGAAGTCCTAAAAGACTATGATATTGATATTCTCTATCATCCAGGCAAAGCAAATATGGTAGCTGATGCATTGAGCCGCAAGGCAATGGTAGGCATTAGTGGTCAATTGACAGAAAAGCAGGATTTAGTCAAAGATTTACACCAATTAGCCAGTTTGGGGTTCGTCTTCTTGAATCCTTAGATGATGGAGTTATTGTGCAAAATGCAGCGGAGTCCTCCTTAATAGTTGAAGTAAAAGAGAAGCAGTTTGCGGATTCTATGTTATTGCAGCTGAAAGAGAATGTACAAGAGGGTCTGACTGTAGCTTTCGATCTTAAACAAGAAGGGATACTTCAATGCCAAGGAAGATTATGTGTGACGGATGTAGATGATCTGAGGAAATGAATCATGAAAGAGGCACATCACTCGCGCTATTCTATTCATCCGGGTGCTACTAAAATGTACCATGATTTAAAATAAGTGTATTGGTGTGGAAATATGAAGAAGAACATTGCAGAATTTGTCGTTCAATGCCCGAATTGTCAACAAGTGAAAGTAGAGCATCAAAAACAAGGAGGTTACATGCAATGTATCAATCTTCCAGTCTGGAAATGGGCTATGACTAATATGGATTTCATCACAGGTTTGCCTCGTACACTGCGGAAATTTGATTCTATATGGGTTATAGTCGACAGGCTTACCAAATCAGCACATTTTCTACCAGTCAAGACTACCTATGCAGCTGAGGATTATGCAAGATTATATGTTAAAGAAATAGTGCGGTTACATGGGATTCCGATCTCCATTATATCAGACAGGGGAGCTCAGTTTATTGCGTATTTTTGGAGATCCTTTCAGCAGAGTTTGGGCACACAGGTGAATCTGAGTACGACTTTTTTCCTCAGACTGATGGACAAGCAGAACGTACTATTCAAACACTTGAAGATATGCTACGAGCATGCACGTTAGATTTTCAAGGCAGTTGGGATGACCATTTGCCTCTTATTGAATTTGCTTACAACAATAGCTATCATTCAAGTATTAAAATGGCACCTTATGAAGCTTTGTACGGAAGGAAATATAGATCACCAATTGGATGGTTTGAAGCGGGTGAAACTGCTTTACTTGGGCCAGATGTTGTTCATCAAGCTATGGAGAAAGTTAAAGTAATCTAACAGCGGTTACAAACGGCCCAAAGTTGCCACAAGTCATATGCTGATGATAGAAGGAGAGGGCTTGAATTCGCCATAGGTGATTGGGTATTTTTAAAGGTGTCACCGATGAAAGGGGTAATGCGGTTCGAAAAGAAAGGAAAATTGCGTCCACGTTATATAGGCCCATATGAAATTATTAGAAGATTTGGGCAATTTGCATATGAGTTGGCACTACCCCAAGAACTCTCCTCAGTCCATCAAGTGTTTCATGTTTCAATGCTTCGAAAGTGCATAGGAGATCCATCTCGTATTGTTCCCGTTGAGGATGTCCAAGTTACAGAGGATCTTACTTATGAAGAGGTACCCATTGCTATTCTAGATCGACAAGTAAAGAGGTTGAGGAATAAAGACATACCTTCCGTAAAAGTCCTTTGGAGAAATCAACAAGTAGAGGAGATCACATGGGAAGCTGAAGAAATGATGAAATCCAAGTACCCCCATCTATTTCAAATGGATGAAAAAATTCAAAATGCGGAAGTGAAGCAATAAAAACTAAGTATCCATGAGACTTAAGTGTTTATGTATATGTATGCTAATATAGAGATGCATTTATTGTAATTGAAGCAATATTGTTAACATTCGAGGACGAATGTTTCTAAGGGGGGAAGAATGTAACACCCCGTACCTTCCCGACCCTACTTGATGACTTTGTACAATGTTTACTTAGGTGTCGAGATGTCATAAGTATGTGTTTTATAGTGTCATTGATGAAACATGTGATATTGGGCCTAATATGTGTGATTAAACCTTAGTCGGAGGTGTTTGTGACTTCGTGGAGCAATTGTGGGGTGAAAAATGAGGGTTGGAGGACTTCCAAGCAATGGTTATTAAGGTTAGAAGGTAAGAAAAAGACTTGAACTTGAAGGATTTAAACAATTCCACAAGGAAAAGTCGAAGAACGAAAAAAATCACATTTTGGGTGTGGGGCGCGCCCAGGGGCGTGCCGGGCCGCTTATGGCCGAAATTTTTTTGGTACAGGAAGCCCTGGGGCACGCCAGGAAGCATACCAGGACACTCTGGGCTGAAATTTTCAGCCCACAGGCAGCAAAGGGGCGCGCCAAGCGGCGTGCCGGGGTGGTTTTTGCCAAAATTTTTCTTCGACTATTATGATGCGTATAAGACCTTTAAGTCATGGTATAACTACTCAATCAAAGTATGACTATTCTTAAGCGCGTTTAGCATCTGATTTGGGGTTAATTCTTCATCACAAGTGTTTTAACAAATTATGTTCAAGTGAGCCATGAGCGACTAGAATTTCTAGTTTTGCGATTGAGGCTACGAATGGGAATCTCGTAAGTGAATGTTACCGAGACATTTATAAAATTATTTGAACATGAGATATATGGTGTATTATACATTGCATTTGGTGGCTTAATATGACATGGGTTATTTGGCCCAATTTGAGGCCCAAAATGAAGCCAAAATGCATAGGCCCGAGGGGAAAAAATGACCCATTCTTCCATTTGACCAAGCCAATATTGCATTTAATGCAACGGAATGGCTAAGGATGACTTGAGAACTATATAAAGGCCCCAAAATCAGATTTTTAATTCATTGGAACTCTCATGCCTCTTTAGATATTTTCTCAAATATTTCTCTCAAACCCTAAGAACCCTAAGGCACTTCTTTGGGCAAGATCATCATTTTACAAGTTTGGGTAAGTGATTATTCTTATGGATTAATATATTATATGCATGGGAGAGTATGTAGATCATGATGGTTATGTATAAAAGTGTAAATAATGCATTTTTGCTTTTTGCTCAAAGATGTGTTATCCATGGGATTTAAACTTGAAAGATGACTTGTGGTTTTGATAAAAGAGCATGGTATGGATGAAATATCAACATTTATGGTGCGATTATGTTACTAAACTTTTTATTTTTCTATAAGTGTAAATTATGGGATTTTGGCCGATATGTTGCTATGAGGTGTATTAAGGTGACTTGATGGATTAATTGTGATATAGTGTGAATGAGAAAGTGTAAAGGAGAAACTTTGTTGTGAAATGCTATTGGTATATGATGTTGTGGTCAATGTATGGAATGATTGGGGTATTGTTGGTATGGAAATGCCGTAAATAGTATTGTAGAGACGGAAATGACATTTTAAAGGCAAACATGCAACTCATTGTCGTCATATGCATTTGTAAGGTAGTTGATGGTTAATGTAAACTCCGTTATGTACTTGTATTGTAGAGTGAAATGTAAGGAAGGATATGGACTATTGTGTTCATATATAGGCTTGTGTATTCATACTTGGAAGTGAAGGTATGTAAGGTTACTCTTTTCGTATCCTTCTGCAGCACATAGTAGTCACAGTGACATTTTATTTGTTCCATTCCGAAATGGTCCAAGGTATTCTATTTCTGGTTACTAATTGTTATTATCACATGTTTCCTACTCATTGATCAATTGTGAGTCACATGTCTCATGTTCATTAAATAATGTTCTAAAAGCCCAATAAGGTTGTGTTCCAAGGTTCCAATAGTGGTTATACACATATCTCTTATTCATTGAATATTGTCCAATGGTTACAATAATGTTATGACTATCATGGTATCAATCTCAAAAGTAAAGAATAAAGTAATGCATATATGTGGTCAATGATTGAGTATGGGTGGTAGCTTTACGGGCGAAATGCCTAGCTCAAGTCGATCCCGAGATTATTGGTTCAGGGGGTAGTCTTAGAGGCATAAGCCTAGCTCGGACCAAACCTGATAGGGGGTAGCTCTAGAGGTGACAACCTAGCTCGAGTCGAACCCGATATGTTGGTTTATGGGTGGCAGCTCTAGAGGTAATAACCTAGCTCGAGCTGAGCCCAAAGTATTGATATATGGGTGGTAGATCTAGAGGCATAAGCCTAGCTCGAGCCGATCCCAACATAACGTTATGTTATGTAAAGACCCACTGATCAGTCGGGCCTCGGGTACATAGTGACACAAGTGATGATGAATAAGCATAGATGTAAAGAAACAAAGAAAATAATGAAAGAAATGTACATGGTTTCCAACATACAAAATGTTAACTTATCCATAATAAGTATTCACTTGTATTTGAGTTCATTGGCATATTTACATATGATACAGTTACTTATGATCCTTACATACTCAGTACATTCTTCGTACTGACGTCCCTTGTGGGAATTACCTTACTTGTTGTAGGAGCAGGTTCTAGTAGGCCTCCACAGTAGGTTGCGACTTGGTTGCGGATCATTGGTGAGCTCCGATTAGTTCGGGGCTTCTCCGAATCACAGTTGTACATGTGTTTTGGTATTGTACATGTTGTATAAAGCGGGGACTTGTCCCGACTTTCAGTTGGTCTTGTAAATACATCTATTAGAGGCTTTTGTAGATGTGTGTGGGTGTATGAATGTAAGATGATATATGACGTTTTTGACTTGATGGACTCAACGGCTAAGTTTCACATATGTATATATATCACATGTTCCGTGATTTCTTCTTTTAGACTTTTACGTTTTTATGTGATAGTGGTGTTTCCTACGTTATGCATATGAATGAATAGAAGCAAAGCTTAGTTCTCTCGGGCCTTATTGGCTACGGGTTCCATTCCGCCCCGTTGGGATATGGGGCGTGACACTACTGCTACAATCCTTGTGTAATCAACACTTAACACATTATAATTCCCAGTCGGTGCCAACCGATGTATGACTATGGACCATAGTGCTTTGGCAAGGAAATTCAGAATATGCTTGTAAATTGTGGTGCTGTTAGAATGTAACACCCCGTACCTTCCCAACCCTACTTGATAACCTTGAGCCATGTTTACCCTAAGATCGAGAGCAATAAGTATGTATTTTGCATTGTCATCGATGGAACATTTTATATTGTGCTAGAAAATGTGATTAGACCTTTGTAGTGGGTGGTGTTTGTGACTTTGTGGAGCATTCGTGGGGTGAAAAATTGAGGTTTAAGGGACATACAAGTAAAGAATCTTAAAGCTAAGAGGTAAGCAAAAGGTTGGGACTTGAAAGATCCAACCAAATCCGCAAAGAAAAGTCAAAATTAAAAATTTGACATGGGGCGCTGCAGAGGGCGTGTCAGGCTGCTCTGGCCCAAATTTTTGTTTCCACAGGCAGGAAAGGGGCGCGCCAAGTATTTTATAAGACCTTTGAGTCATGGTACCATCATAGTAGGACTATTCTTAAGCGCGTTTAGCATCCGAGTCGGGGTTAATTCTTCGTCACAAGTATTTTAAAATATTTTAAAAAATTATGTTCAAATAAGCCATGAGCGACTAGAATTTCTATTATTGCGATTGAGGCTACGATCGGGAATCTCGTAAGTAAATATTGTCGTGACAATTATGGAATTAATTAAACATGAGATATATGATGGATTACACATTGATTTTTGTGGGCTAAGATAATATGTGTTAATGGGATCAAAGAAAGGCCCAAAATGAATTAAAAAACATGGCCCAATGGGTCGAATGACCCATTCTTGCTTTGACAAGTCAATTATTGACTTAAGTGGCTAAGGATGAGTTAAAGGGGCCATAAAAGGGAAAGTAAATCAGATATTATTCATGAGAAGGCACATGTAATTCTAGCATTTTCCAAGAAACCAAAAAGAGACATTTTCTCTCAAATTCTCAAACCCTAAGTCATCTCATTGAGCAAGATCATCATTCTACAAGCTTGGGTAAGTGTTTATTCTTATGAATTAATATATTATGTACATGAGAGGTTATGTATATCATGGTGGTTATGTTGGCAAGGTGTTGAATAGTGCACTTTGGCTTTTTGCTAAAAGATGTGCATTCTTGTGAATTAAACTTGAAAAAGGACTTGATGTTTTGATGAAAGTAAATGGTGTGGATGATACCTCAACATGTATGGTGTGGTTATGTCCATAACTTGTTATTTTTATGTATGAGTAAATTTTGTAATTTTGGTATAAAATGTATTGGAGTGATTTGATGGATTCATTGTGATGTTGTGTTAATGAGAACATGTAAATGAGGAACTTGGTGTGAAAAGCTATTGGTTTATGATGTTTTGGTCAATGTATAGAATGTTATGGTATTGTTGGTATGAAAAGACCATGAATGGTATAATAAAGTGTGAAAAAATGTTATAGGGCAATCATGTAACTCATGGTCGTCTTATACACTTGGAATGTAGCTTATGGTTAATGTTGGTTCCGTTATATACTTGTGATGAGTGAAACGTAAGGAAGGAGAGAAATTGTTGTACTCACATATTGGATTATATATTTATATTGGGAAGACAAGGTATGTAAGGTTACTCTTTCCGTGTCTTCCTGTAGCACATATTGCTTACATTGCTATCATACGTATTCCATTCCAAAATACTCTAAGGTATCTCATTTCAGGTTGTCATCTATTATTAGTCACATGTTCCTTATTCGTTGGTCATTTGTTATTCATGAGTTACATAATTATGGACATGGTTCCAAAGTCCCAATAATGTTATGTTCCAAAGCTTCCAATAAGGATATGAATACAAATATATCAATCTCTCACAAACAAAAGTATCAATCTCTCAAAAGTGAAAGTACTAATCTCTCATGAGTGAGCGTACCAATCTCTCGCAAGTAAAAGTACCAATCTCATAAAAGTTAAAGAATGAAGTAAGGTATAATTATGAGTATATCCATGGGGTGAAAGGAACACCTGCATGATGTATCCATGGGGTGCAATGAACACCTGCATGATGTCTATTCCCAATATCACGGGATGTATCTATGGGGTGAAAGGAACACCTGCATGATGATATTATTTTCCCACTGATCAGCTTGGGGCCCGGGCATTATATGAATGGAAGGATGAGTAATGAGTGAAGGAGTGAGTGACTAATAAAGGAAATAAACGTAAAGGCAAGTAATGTAACGTGAGCAATATATATAAATATATATATATATAGTTCCAAACATACAGATTGATGTTTTATTCATATTGGGTATTGTCTCATACTTGATTCCATTAAAGTATTTATATATTATGCAGTATCTTCTAGCCTTACACACTCAGTACATTCTTCGTATTGATCCCCTTGGGGGGATTTACACACTCAGTACATTCTTCGTATTGATCCCCTTGGGGAGATTTACCTTACTTGCTGCAGGCACAAGTACTAGCAGACCTCCACAGTAGAGTGCAGGTCATTTGAAGATTTTTTGGTGAGCTCCAGTTGGTGCGGGGCTTTTCGAGTCGTAGTGTACACTGATTTTGGTATAGTAAATGTTGTATAAAGCGGGAAATTGTCCCGAATCTAGATTGGCTATGTATATCTAGCTGTAGAGGCTTTGTAGACATATGTGGGATGAAGAGTGTAAGAGATGTATGTCCATGTTGACTCGACGGCCCTAACGGCCAAGTTTTTTATATGTATATATCACATGATTCCATAACTTCCGCTATTGACATCTTATACCTCTATGTGATGGTGCTGCTTATTGAGTGACATCCATATGAATAGATATGAGCAAAGATTGGTTCTCTCAGGCCTCATCAGCTTCGGGTGCTTGTCTACCTCCTTGGAACTCAGGGCGTGACAAAAGTGGTATCAGAGCGGGTCATCCTAAGGGTGTCTAAAAAGCCGTGTCTGAGTAGTGTCTTGCTTATGGATGTGTTGCGCACCACATTTATAAGTAGGAGGCTACGAGCATTTAGGAGTTGTTTTTGTTCTTCATTCCTAGATCATGCAATAGAGCCAAAGTTGTAGGTGGACGCATTTGTATGCATTGACACTGGTTTTCTTTTGCATAGTCAAATGCTGATTATCAGACAAGATAAGGGCAAAGGTAAGCAGGTTGATATGCCTGCCGAAGAAGAAAGGAGTAAATCACCACCTGACCAAGCTAGTCAAGGTGGGGCTAACATAGAATTTGCATTACGGGTTTCTCTTAGCCAGAAGGTAGAGAAGTATCCGTAGAACCACCTATAAATGCCATCGAACAGGATTTAAGAAATGTAGTGCATATGTTGACTCAGATAGTTGTTGTACACTGTCACGGGCGAGCTGGCCCAGTGACGAGTGCTGATAGTGCTGCTAGGGCAGCTAGTCGTCGAACATAGGATTTTCTAAAATTACACCCTCCCACATTCACCGGGTCGAATCTGAATGAAGACCCACAGGACTTTATAGACCAAACCAAAAGGGCTCTAGATGTTATGCATGTGACTGGTGTATTGATATACTTCCAGCTAGTTGGGAGGAATTTAAAATGGCATTTCTTGACCAGTACTTCCCATATGAGGTACGAAAAGCTCATGCGGACCAATTGCTAAATCCTTGCCAAAGGACTATGAGTGTCAGAAAGTACAATTCTCGATTTAATTCTTTGGTTAGGTATGCTCCAAATATGGTAGCTATTATGACTGGTAGAGTGCATCGGTATGTGGATAGATGGATTGTACTATTGTGACCTTGAAAAGAGATATGGATATAGCCAGAATACAGGCTTTGTGCACAGATAATGGAGGATAAGAGGCAACAGAAAAGGACACAAATATTTGAAGAAGGGTAGTCAAAGAGAGCTAGACCTATGGGACAGTTTATGGCGTCCCAAGGAGACATTAGGTCTCGGGTGTTTAGTCTGTCTAGACCATTATTTCCTTAGTCTATAGTAAATGTTCTACCTCGATCCCAAGGGTTTAGAGGCAACCGGTTTGCATACAAAAGAAAAAAAAAAGAAAACTTTAAAAGACGCGATGAACAAGGGATTCATACGAACTAGTATGTTCCCTTGCGGAGCATCAGTGTTCCTAGTACAAAAAAAAATGGCACATTGAGAATATGTGTTTACTATCGGCAACCAAATAAGGTTACAATGAAGAATACATGTCTTCTCCCCAGAGTTGATGACTTATTTGATCGGTTATAGGGTGCCAAATTCTTCCTAAAGATTGACTTAAGTTTAGGAGATCATCAAGTAAAGGTCAGATAAAATAAAGATACCCAAAATAGAAGTATGGTTGTTATGAAGTCGTAGTTATGCCATTTGGACTAATAAATACATCAGCTATGTTGATGGGTTTGATAATTAGGGTGTTTAAGCCATCGTTAAGCGTATTCGTGATCATGTTTTAAGTGTTATACTAGATTACTCATGATCACAAAAGGACCATGCTAATCACTTGTGACAGGTGTTATGGATTTTTCGTGACCGTAAGATATATGCAAGTTTGGTCACAATCCGTATCGTCCTTAGGACACATTGTATAGAATGAAGGAATAAGGATTAATATACACAAAAGAAGTGGCCAAGGCTTACGACGCCTACGGAAATTCGTAGTTTCCTTGAGTTGGCTAGTTAGTACAGATGAATTGTTCAAAAGGCTTTCTGCCATTACCCTTAATAAAGCTAACACACAAAGTAACTAAGTTTCAGCGGAATGATGTATGTGAGAAACATTTGCAAGAGTTGAAAGATAAATTGTCTCTTACACCTGTACTAGTACCTCCCAAAGACACATAAGATTATGCAGTGTATTGTGATGTTTTAAAAGTTGGTATGGGATGTGTATACATGCAGCACGACAATGTGATAGCGTATGCCTTAAGACAATTGCGTCCACGTAAGAGAAATTATCCCACATATGATTTTAAGTTAACAGTTGTGACAATTCCTTGTAACAGATGGCACCACTACTAGTTTAAATTTCAGGTGAAAGAATTATAGTGTCAAATGTGGCAGAATTTTCATTGGTATCTGAGATGAAGGAAAAAGCAATATGTAAGTCATATTTTTAGTTCAATTGAAAAAAAAAATGTACAGCAAAGTTTGACGAAGGTATTTGAGCAAACACAAGGGGGAATACTTTAACGCCAATGTAGATTGTATGTACTAGGCATAGACAAGTTAAGGAAATGAATTATGACAGAAAAACATCATTCACGGTATTTTATTCATTTCGAAGCAACCAAAATATACCATGGTTTAGCAGAGATGTCTTGGTAAGGTTACCTGAAAAGCACATTGTGAAAATTGTAGCTCAATGTCCAAGCGATCACTGATTAACAATATGGCGTCAAAAATCTGTATGTTTTATGCAATGTATTACCCTTCCAGTTTTGGAAGTGGAACATGAATAACATGGATTTAATCACAGGGTTGCCTTGTACATCGCAAAGGTTGATTCCATATAGGTAATAGTAATAGGCTTACCGAGTCAACATATTTCCTACCAATTAGGAACATCGATACAGTTGAACATCATGCAAAGTTGTATGTTACAGAGATAGTACAATTACATGGGATTTCACTCACTATTACATCAAACAGGAAAACTCACTTTATTGCACAGTGATGGAAGTCTTTTCAGTAAAGTATGGGTACACAGGTGGATGTAAGTACGGCTTGTCATCCTCAGATGGATGGACAAACCAAACGTATTATATGAACATTTGAAGATATGCCACGATTTTGTACATTTGACTTTAAAGGTAGTTGGGATGAACATCTATCGTTTATTGAAATTGCTTACAATAAAAGTATCAAAAGGAACCTTACGAAGCTTTATGTGAAAGCAAATATAGATCATCAATTGGATGGGTTACAGCTGATGAAATTTGCTTTGCTCGAGTCTGATTTTGTTCATCAAGCTATAGAAAAAGGGAAGGTGATATAACAGCAGCTACAAATGGCCCAAAGTCGATACAAATCATATGCCACTATTATACGAAGAGACTTAGAATGTGCCATAGGTGATTAGGTATTTTTGACAGTGTGACCAATGAAAAGAAAAAAAATAATAATAATGAGATTCGAAAAGAAAGGGAAATTGTCCAAAGATTTGGGCAAATTGCGTATCTATTAGCACTAGTCCAAGAACTCTTCACAGTTCATTCAGTATTTCATATTCGCTGCTTTGAATGTGTATAGGAGATTATCTCCTATTGCTCCCAGTGGTGATATATAAGTTACAGAAGATGTCACATGTGAAGTGGTACTACTTACTATTCTAGATCGACAAGCAAAAGCATTGAGAAATAAAGAAGTAGCTTCTGTAAAGGCACTATTGGAGAAATTATCACGTAGAATAAATCACAAGGTAAAGAAATCTAAAGTACTCATAATTGTTGTACACGGAAGTAAAAGTTCAAGATACGGTATTGGAGTCATAATAAGTAAGTCTTTACAAGTAGTATGTGTGTATATGATAGTGTGAAGGATCCACTTCGACTTAAGTTGTTACAATGAGACAATGTTACTAACATTCGAGGACGAATGTTCCTAAGGGGGGGAAGAATGTAACACCCCGTACCGTCCCTACCCTACTTGATAACCTTGAGCCATGTTTACCCTAAGCTCGAGAGCAATAAGTATGTATTTTGCATTGTCATCGATGGAACATTTGATATTGTGCTAGAAAATATGATTAGACCTTTGTAGTAGGTGGTGTTTGTGACTTTGTGGAGCATTCTTGGGGTGAAAAATTGAGGTTTAAGGGACATCCAAGCAAAGAATCTTAAAGATAAGAGGTAAGCAAAAGGTTGCGACTTGAAAGATCCAACCAAATCCGCAAAGAAAAGTCAAAATTAAAAATTAGGCATGGGGCGCTGCAGAGGGCGTGTCAAGCTGGTCTGGCCCAATTTTTGTTTCCACAGGCAGCAAAGGGGCGGCGTGCTGGGTGGTTTTCGCCAAAATTTTTCTTCGACTATTATGATGTTATAAGACCTTTGAGTCATGGTATCATTACTCCATCATAGTAGGACTATTTTTAAGCGCACTTAGCATCCGAGTTGGGGTTAATTCTTCGTCACAAGTATTTTAACAAATTATGTTCAAGTAAGCCATGAGCGACTAGAATTTCTATTTTTACGATTGAGGCTACGATCGGGAATCTCGTAAGTAAATATTGTCATGACAATTATGGAATTAATTAAACATGAGATATATGATGGATTACACATTGATTTTTGTGGGCTAAGATAATATGTGTTAATGGGCTCAAAGGAAGGCCCAAAATGAATTAAAAGACATGGCCCAATGGGTCAAATGACCCATTCTTGCTTTGACAAGTCAATTATTGACTTAAGTGGCTAAGGATGAGTTAAAGGGGCTATAAAAGGGCAAGGAAATAAGATTTTATTCATGCGAAGGCACATGTAATTATAGATTTTTCCAAGAAACCAAAAAGATACATTTTCTCTCAAATTCTCAAACCCTAAGTCATCTCATTGAGCAAGATCATCATTTTACAAGCTTGGGTAAGTGTTTATTCTTATGAATTAATATATTATGTACATGAGAGGTTGTGTATATCATGGTGGCTATGTTGGCAAGGTGTTGAATAGTGCACTTTGGCTTTTTGCTAAAAGATGTGCATTCTTGTGAATTAAACTTGAAAAAGGACTTGATGTTTTGATGAAAGTGAATGGTGTGGATGATACCTCAGCATGTATGGTGTGGTTATGTACATAACTTGTTATTTTTATCTATGAGCAAATTGTGGAATTTTGGTATAAAATGTATTGGAGTGATTTGATGGATTCATTGTGATGTGGTGTTAATGAGAACATGTAAAGGAGGAACTTGGTGTAAAAAGCTATTGGTTTATGATGTTTTGGTCAATGTATAGAATGTTATTGTATTGTTGATATGAAAAGACCATGAATGGTATTATAAAGGGTGAAATAATGTTATAGGGCAATCATGTAACTCATGGTCGTCTTATACACTTGGAATGTAGCTTGTGGTTAATGTTGGTTCCGTTACGTACTTATGATGAGTGAAAAGTAAGGAAGGAGCGGAATTATTGTACTCACATATTGGATTGAATATTCATATTGGGAAGACAAGGTATGTAAGGTTACTCTTTTCGTGTCTTCCTGTAGCACATATTGCTCACATTGCTATCATACGTATTCCATTTCGAAATACTCTAAGGTATCTCATTTCAGGTTGTCATCTATTAATTAGTCACATATTCATTATTCGTTGGTCATTTGTTATTCATGAGTTACATAATTATGGACATGGTTCCAAAGTCCCAATAATGTTATGTTCCAAAGCTTCCAATAAGGATCTGACTACAAATATATCAATCTCTCACAAACAAAAGTATCAATCTTTCATAAGTGAAAGTATTAATCTCTCATGAGTGAGCGTACCAATCTCTCGCAAGTAAAAGTACCAATCTCGTAAAAGTTAAAGAATGAAGTAAGGTATAATTATGAGTATATCCATGGGGTGAAAGGAACACCTGCATGATGTATCCATGGGGTGCAATGAACACCTGCATGATGTCTATTCCCAATATCACGGGATGTATCTATGGGGTGAAAGGAACACCTGCATGATGATATTATTTTCCCACTGATCAGCTTGGGGCCCGGGCATTATATGAATGGAAGGATGAGTAATGAGCGAAGGAGTGAGTGACTAATAAAGGAAATAAACGTAAAGGCAAGTAATGTAATGTGAGCAATATATATAAATATATATATATATATTTCCAAACATACAGATTGATGTTTTATTCATATTGGGTATTGTATCATACTTGATTCCATTAAAGCATTTATATATTATGCAATATCTTCTAGCCTTACACACTCAGTACATTCTTCGTACTAATCCTCTTGGGGGGATTTACCTTACTTGCTGCAGGCACAAGTAATAGTTGACCTCCAAAGTAGAGTACAGGTCATTTGCAGATTTTTTTGTGAGCTCCAGTTGGTGCAGGGCTTTTCGAGTCATAGTGTACACTGATTTTAGTATCGTAAATGCTGTATAAAGCGGGGAATTATCCCGACTCTAGCTTGTCTATGTATATGTAGCTATAGAGGCTTTGTAGACATATGTGGGATGAAGATTGTAAGAGATGTATGTCCATGTTGACTCGACGGCCCTAACGGCCATGTTTCTTATATGTATATATCACATGATTCCATAATTTCGCTATTGACATCTTATACCTCTATGTGATGGTGCTGCTTATTGAGTGACATCCATATGAATAGATATGAGCAAAAATTGGTTCTCTAGGGCCTCATCGGCTTCGGGTACCAGTCTGCCTCATTGGAACTCAGGGCATGACAAAAGTGGTATCAGAGCGGATCGTCCTAAGGGTGTCTACAAAGCCGTGTCTGAGTAGTGTCTTGCTTATGGATGTGTTGCGCACCACATTTATAAGTAGGAGGCTACGGGCATTTAGGAGTTGTTTCTGTTCTTCATTCCTAGATCGTGCAATAGAGCCATAGTTGTAGGTGGACACATTTGTATGCATTGACACTGGTTTTCTTTTGCATAGTCAAATGCTGATTATCAGACAAGATAAGGGCAAAGGTAAGCAGGTTGATATGCCTGCCGAAGAAGAAAGGAGTAAATCACCACCTGACCAAGCTTGTCAAGGTGGGGATGACATGGAATTTGCAATACGGGTTTATCTTAGCCAAAAGGTAGAGAAGTATCCGTAGAACCACCTATAAATGCCATCGAACAGGATTTAAGAAATGTAGTGCATATGTTGACTCAGATAGTTGTTGTACACTGTCACGGGCGAGCTGGCCCAGTGATGAGTGTTGATGGTGCTGCGAGGGCAGCTAGTCGTCGGACATAGGATTTTTTGAAATTAAACCCTCCCACATTCACCGGGTCTAATCTGAATGAAGACCCACAGGACTTTATAGACCAAATCAAAAGGGCTCTAGATGTTATGCAGTGACTGGTGTATTGATAGACTTCCAGCTAGTTGGGAGGAATTTAAAATGGCATTTCTTGACCAATACTTCCCATATGAGGTCCAAAAAGCTCATGCAGACCAATTGCTAAATCCTTGCCAAAGGACTATGAGTGTCAGAAAGTACACTTCTCGATTTAATTCTTTGGTTAGGTATGCTCCAAATGTGGTAGCTATTATGACTGGTAGAGTGCATCGGTATGTGGATAGATGGATTGTACTATTGAGACCTTGAAAAGAGATATGGATATAGCTAGAATACAGGCTTTGTGCACAGATAATGGAGGATCAGAGGCAACAGAAAAGGACACAAATATTTTAAGAAGGGTAGTCAAAGAGGGCTAGACCTATGGGACAGTTTATGGCGTCCCAAGGAGACATTAGGTCTCGGGTGTTTAGTCTGTCTAGACCATTATTTCCTTAGTCTATAGTAAATGTTCTACCTCGATCCCAAGGGTTTAGAGACAATCGGTTTGGGCACAAAAGAAAAAAAAGGAAAACTTTAAAAGACGCGATGAACAAGGGATTCATACGACCTAGTATGTTCCCTTGGGGAGCATCAATGTTCCTAGTACAAAAAAAATGGCACATTGGGAATATGTGTTTACTATCGGCAACCAAATAAGGTGACAATGAAGAATACATGTCTTCTCCCCGGAGTTGATGACTTATTTGATCGGTTATAGGGTGCCAAATTCTTCCTAAAGATTGACTTAAGGTTAGGAGATCATCAAGTAAAGGTCAGAGAAAATAAAGATACCCAAAATAGAAGTATGGTTGTTATGAAGTCGTAGTTATGCCATTTGGACTAATAAATACATCAGCTATGTTGATGGGTTTGATAATTAGGGTGTTTAAGCCATCGCTAAGCGTATTCGTGATCATGTTTTAAGTGCTATACTAGATTACTCAAGATCACAAAAGGACCATGCTAATCACTTGTGACAGGTGTTATGGATTTTTCGTGATAGTAAGATATATGCAAGTTCTTTAAATGCAAGTTTGGTCACAATCTGTATCGTCCTTAGGAAACATTGTATAGAATGAAGGAATAAGGATTAATATACACAAAAGAAGTGGCCAAGGCTTACGACGCCTATGAAAATTCGTAGTTTCCTTGAGTTGGCCAGTTAGTACAGATGAATTGAGCAAAAGGCTTTCTGCCATTACCCTTAATAAAGCTAACACACAAAGTAACTAAGTTTCAGCGGAATGATGTATGTGAGAAACATTTGCAAGAGTTGAAAGATAAATTGTCTCTTACACCTGTACTAGTACCTCCCAAAGACACATAAGATTATGCAGTGTATTGTGATGTTTTAAAAGTTGGTATGGGATGTGTATACATGTAGCACGACAATGTGATAGCGCATGCCTTAAGACAATTGCGTCCACATAAGAGAAATTATCCCACATATGATTTTAAGTTAACAGTTGTGACAATTCCTTGTAATAGATGGCACCACTACTTGTTTAAATTTCAGGTGAAAGAATTATAGTGTCAAATGTGGCAGAATTTTCATTGGTATCTGAGATGAAGGAAAAAGCAATATGTAAGTCATATTTTTAGTTCAATTGAAAAAAAAAATGTACAGCAAAGTTCGACGAAGGTATTTGAGCAAACACAAGGGGGAGTACTTTAACGCCAATGTAGATTGTATGTACTAGGCATAGACGAGTTAAGGAAATGAATTATGACAGAAAAACATCATTCACGGTATTTTATTCATTCCGAAGCAACCAAAATATACCATGGTTTAGCAGAGATGTCTTAGTAAGGTTACCTGAAAAGCACATTGTGGAACTTGTAGCTCAATGTCCAAGCGATCACTGATTAACAATATGGCATCAAAAATCTGTATGTTTTATGGAATGTATTACCCTTCCAGTTTGGAAGTGGAACATGAATAACATGGATTAAGTCATAGGGTTTCCTCGTACACTGCGAAGGTTGATTCCATATAGGTAATAGTAATAGGCTTACCGAGTCAACACATTTCCTACCAATTAGGATCATCGATACAGTTGAACATTATGCAAAGTTGTATGTTACTGAGATAGTACGATTACATGGGATTTCACTCACTATTACATCAAACAGGAGAACTCACTTTATTGCACAGTGATGGAAGTCTTTTCAGTAAAGTATGGGTACACAGGTCGATGTAAGTACGACTTGTCATCCTCAGATGGATGGACAAACCAAACATATTATATGAACATTTGAAGATATGCCACGATTTTGTACATTTGACTTTAAAGGTAGTTGGGATGAACATCTATCGTTTATTGAAATTGCTTACAATAAAAGTATCAAAAGGAACCTTACGAAGCTTTATGTGAAAGCAAATATAGATCATCAATTGGATGGGTTACAGCTGATGAAATTTGCTTTGCTCGAGTCTGATTTTGTTCATCAAGCTATAGAAAAAGGGAAGGTGATATAACAGCAGCTACAAATGGCCCAAAGTCGATACAAATCATATGCCACTATTATACGAAGAGACTTAGAATGTGCCATAGGTGATTAGGTATTTTTGACAGTGTGACCAATGAAAAGAAAAAAAATAATAATAATGAGATTCGAAAAGAAAGGGAAATTGTCCAAAGATTTGGGCAAATTGCGTATCTATTAGCACTAGTCCAAGAACTCTTCACAGTTCATTCAGTATTTCATATTCGCTGCTTTGAATGTGTATAGGAGATTATCTCCTATTGCTCCCAGTGGTGATATATAAGTTACAGAAGATGTCACATGTGAAGTGGTACTACTTACTATTCTAGATCGACAAGCAAAAGCATTGAGAAATAAAGAAGTAGCTTCTGTAAAGGCACTATTGGAGAAATTATCACGTAGAATAAATCACAAGGTAAAGAAATCTAAAGTACTCATAATTGTTGTACACCAAATTAAAAGTTCAAGATACGGTATTGGAGTCATAATAAGTAAGTCTTGACAAGTAGTATGTGTGTATATGATAGTGTGAAGGATCCACTTCGACTTAAGTTGTTACAATGAGACAATGTTACTAACATTCGAGGACGAATGTTCCTAAGGGGGGGAAGAATGTAACACCCCGTACCGTCCCTACCCTACTTGATAACCTTGAGCCATGTTTACCCTAAGCTCGAGAGCAATAAGTATGTATTTTGCATTGTCATCGATGGAACATTTGATATTGTGCTAGAAAATATGATTAGACCTTTGTAGTAGGTGGTGTTTGTGACTTTGTGGAGCATTCTTGGGGTGAAAAATTGAGGTTTAAGGGACATCCAAGCAAAGAATCTTAAAGATAAGAGGTAAGCAAAAGGTTGGGACTTGAAAGATCCAACCAAATCCGCAAAGAAAAGTCAAAATTAAAAATTAGGCATGGGGCGCTGCAGAGGGCGTGTCAAGCTGCTCTGGCCCAAATTTTTGTTTCCACAGGCAGCAAAGGGGCGACGTGCCGGGGTGGTTTTCGCCAAAATTTTTCTTCGACTATTATGATGTATATAAGACCTTTGAGTCATGGTATCATTACTCCATAATAGTAGGACTATTTTTAAGCGCATTTATCATCCGAGTTGGGGTTAATTTTTCGTCACAAGTATTTTAACAAATTTTTACAAATTATGTTCAAATAAGCCATGAGCGACTAGAATTTCTATTTTTACGATTGAGGCTACGATCGGGAATCTCGTAAGTAAATATTGTCGTGACAATTATGGAATTAATTAAACATGAGATATATGATGGATTACACATTGATTTTTGTGGGCTAAGATAATATGTGTTAATGGGCTCAAAGGAAGGCCCAAAATGAATTAAAAGACATGGCCCAATGGGTCAAATGACCCATTCTTGCTTTGACAAGTCAATTATTGACTTAAGTGGATAAGGATGAGTTAAAGGGGCTATAAAAGGGCAAGGAAGTCAGATTTTATTCATACGAAGGCACATGTAATTCTAGAACTTTCCAAGAAACCAAAAAGAGACATTTTCTCTCAAATTCTCAAACCCTAAGTCATCTCATTGAGCAAGATCATCATTTTACAAGCTTGGGTAAGTGTTTATTCTTATGAATTAATATATTATGTACATAAGAGGTTATGTATATCATGGTGGCTATGTTGGCAAGGTGTTGAATAGTGCACTTTGGCTTTTTGCTAAAAGATGTGCATTCTTGTGAATTAAACTTGAAAAAGGACTTGATGTTTTGATGAAAGTGAATGGTGTGGATGATACCTCAACATGTATGTTGTGGTTATGTACATAACTTGTTATTTTTATCTATGAGTAAATTGTGGAATTTTGGTATAAAATGTATTGGAGTGATTTGATGGATTCATTGTGATGTGGTGTTAATGAGAACATGTAAAGGAGGAACTTGGTGTAAAAAGCTATTGGTTTATGATGTTTTGGTCAATGTATAGAATGTTATTGTATTGTTGGTATGAAAAGACCATGAATGGTATTATAAAGGGTGAAATAATGTTATAGGGCAATCATGTAACTCATGGTCATCTTATACACTTGGAATGTAGCTTGTGGTTAATGTTGGTTCCGTTATGTACTTGTGATGAGTGAAACGTAAGGAAGGAGCGGAATTATTGTACTCACATATTGGATTGTATATTCATATTGGGAAGACAAGGTATGTAAGGTTACTATTTTTGTGTCTTCCCGTAGCACATATTGCTCACATTGCTATCATACGTATTCCATTCCGAAATACTCTAAGGTATCTCATTTCAGGTTGTCATCTATTAATTAGTCAAATGTTCCTTATTCGTTGGTCATTTGTTATTCATGAGTTACATAATTATGGACATGGTTCCGAAGTCCCAATAATGTTATGTTCCAAGGCTTCCAACAAGGATCTGACTACAAATATATCAATCTCTCACAAACAAAAGTATCAATCTCTCATAAGTGAATGTATTAATCTCTCATGAGTGAGCGTACCAATATCTCGCAAGTAAAAGTACTAATCTCGTAAAAGTTAAAGAATGAAGTAAGGTATAATTATGAGTATATCCATGGGGTGAAATGGAAACCTGCATGATGTATCCATGGGGTGCAATGAACACCTGCATGATGTCTATTCCCAATATTACGGGATATATCTATGGGGTGAAAGGAACACCTGCATGATGATATTATTTTCCCACTGATCAGCTTGGGGCCGGGCATTATATGAATGGAAGGATGAGTAATGAGCGAAGGAGTGAGTGACTAATAAAGGAAATAAACGTAAAGGCAAGTAATGTAACGAGAGCAATATATATAAATATATATATATAGTTCCAAACATACAGATTGATGTTTTATTCATATTGGGTATTGTATCATACTTGATTCCATTTAAGCATTTATATATTATGCAGTATCTTCTAGCCTTACATACTCAGTACATTCTTCGTACTGATCCCCTTGGGGGGATTTACCTTACTTGCAAAAGGCACAAGTACTAGTTGACCTCCAAAGTAGAGTGCAGGTCATTTGCAGATTTTTTTGTGAGCTCCAGTTGGTGTAGGGATTTCCGAGTCGTAGTGTACACTGATTTTAGTATCGTAAATGTTGTATAAAGTGGGGAATTATCTCGACTCTAGCTTGTCTATGTATATGTAGCTATAGAGGCTTTGTAGACATATGTGGGATGAAGATTGTAAGAGATGTATGTCCATGTTGACTCGACAGCCCTAACGGCCAAGTTTCTTATATGTATATATCAAATGATTCCATAACTTCCACTATTGACATCTTATACCTCTATGTGATGGTGCTGCTTATTAAGTGACATCCATATGAATAGATATGAGCAAAGATTGGTTCTCTCAGGCCTCATCGGCTTCGGGTGCCAGTCTGCCTCGTTGGAACTCAGGGCGTGATAAAAGTAGTATCAGAGCGGGTCATCCTAAGGGTGTCTACAAAGCCGTGTCTGAGTAGATTCTTGCTTATGGATGTGTTGCGTACCACTTTTATAAGTAGGAGGCTACGGGCATTTAGGAGTTGTTTCTGTTCTTCATTCCTAGATCGTGCAATAGAGCCAAAGTTGTAGGTGGACGCATTTGTATGCATTGACACTGGTTTTATTTTGCATAGTCAAATGTTGATTATCAGACAAGATAAGGGCAAAGGTAAGCAGATTGATATGTCTGCCAAAGAAGAAAGGAGTAAATCACCACCTGACCGAGCTAGTCAAGGTGGGGATGACATGGAATTTGCAATACGGGTTTCTCTTAGCCAAATGGTAGAGAAGTATCCGTAGAGCCACCTATAAACGCCATCGAACAGGATTTAAGAAATGTAGTGCATATGTTGACTCAGATAGTTGTTGTACACAGTCACGGGCGAGCTGGCCCAGTGATGAGTGTTGATGGTGCTGCTAGGGCAGCTAGTCATCGAACGTAGGATTTTTTGAAATTAAACCCTCCCACGTTCACCGGGTCAAATTTGAATGAAGACCCACAGGACTTTATAGACCAAATCAAAAGGGCTCTAGATGTTATGCATGTGACTGGTGTATTGATATACTTCCAGCTAGTTGGGCGGAATTTAAAATGGCATTTCTTGACCAGTATTTCCCATATGAGGTCCGAAAATCTCACGCGGACCAATTGCTAAATCCTTGCCAAAGGGCTATGAGTGTCAGAAAGTACAATTCTCGATTTAATTCTTTGGTTAGGTATGCTCCAAATGTGGTAGCTATTATGACTGGTAGAGTGCATCGGTATGTGGATAGATGGATTATACTATTGCGACCTTGAAAAGAGATATGGATATAGCCAGAATACAGGCTTTGTGCACAGATAATGGAGGATAAGAGGCAATAGAAAAGGACACAAATATTTGAAGAAGGGTAGTCAAAGAGGGCTAAACCTATGGGACAGTTTATGGCATCCCAAGGAGACATTAGGTCTTGGGTGTTTAGTCTGTCTAGATCATTATTTCCTTAGTCTATAGTAAATGTTCTACCTCTATCCCAAGGGTTTAGAGACAATCGGTTTGCGCATAAAAGAAAAAAAAAAGGAAACATTAAAAGACGCGATGAACAAGGGATTCATACGACCTAGTATGTTCCCTTGGGGAGCATCAGTGTTCCTAGTACAAAAAAAAAATGGCGCATTGAGAATATGTGTTTACTATCGGCAACCAAATAAGGTGACAATGAAGAATAAATGTCTTCTCCCCGGAGTTGATGACTTATTTGATCGGTTATAGGGTGCCAAATTCTTCCTAAAGATTGACTTAAGGTTAGGAGATCATCAAGTAAAGGTCAGAGAAAATAAAGATACCCAAAATAGAAGTATGGTTGTTCTGAAGTCGTAGTTATGCCATTTGGACTAATAAATACATCAGCTATGTTGATGGGTTTGATAATTAGGGTGTTTAAGCCATCGCTAAGCGTATTCGTGATCATGTTTTAAGTGCTATACTAGATTACTCAAGATCACAAAAGGACCATGCTAATCACTTGTGACAGGTGTTACGGATTCTTCGTGACCATAAGATATATGCAAGTTCTTTAAATGCAAGTTTGGTCACAATCCGTATCGTCCTTAGGACACATTGTATAGAATGAAGGAATAAAGATTAATATACACAAAAGAAGTGGCCAAGGCTTACGACGCCTATGAAAATTCGTAGTTTCCTTGAGTTGGCCAGTTAGTACAGATGAATTGTTCAAAAGGCTTTCTTCCATTACCCTTAATAAAGCTAACACACAAAGTAACTAAGTTTCAGCGGAATGATGTATGTGAGAAACATTTGCAAGAGTTGAAAGATAAATTGTCTCTTACACCTGTACTAGTACCTCCCAAAGACACATAAGATTATGCAGTGTATTGTGATGTTTTAAAAGTTGGTATGGGATGTGTATACATGCAGTACGTCAATGTGATAGCGTATGCCTTAAGACAATTGCGTCCACATAAGAGAAATTATCCCACATATGATTTTAAGTTAACAGTTGTGACAATTGCTTGTAACAGATGGCACCACTAGTAGTTTAAATTTCAGGTGAAAGAATTATAGTGTCAAATGTGGTAGAATTTTCATTGGTATCTGAGATGAAGGAAAAAGCAATATGTAAGTCATATTTTTTGTTCAATTGAAAAAAAAATGTACAGCAAAGTTCGACGAAGGTATTTGAGCAAACACAAGGGGGAGTACTTTAACGCCAATGTAGATTGTATGTACTGGGCATAGACGAGTTAAGGAAATGAATTATGACAGAAAAACATCATTCACGGTATTTTATTCATTTCGAAGCAACCAAAATATACCACGGTTTAGCAGAGATGTCTTGGTAAGGTTACCTGAAAAGCACATTGTGGAACTTGTAGCTCAATGTCCAAGCGATCACTGATTAACAATATGGCATCAAAAATCTGTATGTTTTATGCAATGTATTACCCTTCCAGTTTGGAAGTGGAACATGAATAACATGGATTTAATCATAGGGTTTCCTCGTACACCGCGAAGGTTGATTCCATATAGGTAATAGTAATAGGCTTACCGAGTCAACGTATTTCCTACCAATTAGGACCATCGATAAAGTTGAACATTATGCAAAGTTGTATGTTACAGAGATAGTACGATTACATGGGATTTCACTCACTATTACATCAAACAGGAGAACTCACTTTATTGCACAGTGATGGAAGTCTTTTCAGTAAAGTATGGGTACACAGGTGGATGTAAGTACGGCTTATCATCCTCAGATGGATGGACAAACCAAAAGTATATGAACATTTGAAGATATGCCACGAGTTTGTACATCTGACTTTAAATGTAGTTGGGATGAACATCTATCGTTTATTGAAATTGCTTACAATAAAAGTATCAAAAGGAAACTTACGAAGCTTTATGTGAAAGAAAATATAGATCATCAATTGGATGGGTTACAGCTGATGATATTTGCTTTGCTCGGGTCCGATTTTGTTCATCAAGCTATAGAAAAAGGGAAGGTGATATAACAGCAGCTACAAATGGCCCAAAGTCGATACAAATCATATACCGCTATTATACGAAGAGACTTAAAATATGCCATAGGTGATTAGGTATTTTTGACAGTGTGACCAATGAAAAGAAAAAATAATAATAATAATGAGATTCGGAAAGAAAGGGAAATTGTCCAAAGATTTGGGCAAATTACGTATCTATTAGCACTAGTCCAAGAACTCTTCACAGTTCATTCAGTATTTCATATTCGCTGCTTTGAATATGTATAGGAGATTATCTCGTATTGCTCCCAGTGGTGATATATAAGTTACAGAAGATCTCACATGTGAAGTGGTACTGCTTACTATTCTAGATCGACAAGCGAAAGCAATGAGAAATAAAGAAGTAGCTTCTGTAAAGGCACTATTGGAGAAATTATCACGTAGAATAAATCACAAGGGAAAGAAATCTAAAGTACTCATAATTGTTGTACATGGAAAAAAAAGTTCAACATACGGTATTGGAGTCATAATAAGTAAGTCTTTACATGTAGTATGTGTGTATATGATAGTGTGAAGGATCCACTTCGACTTAAGTTGTTACAATAAGACAATGTTACTAACATTCGAGGACGAATGTTCCTAAGGGGGGGAAGAATGTAACACCCCGTACCTTCCCTACCCTACTTGATAACCTTGAGCCATGTTTACCCTAAGCTCGAGAGCTATAAGTATGTATTTTGCATTGTCATCGATGGAACATTTGATATTGTGCTAGAAAATATGATTAGACCTTTGTAATGGGTGGTGTTTGTGACTTTGTGGAGCATTCTTGGGGTGAAAAATTGAGGTTTAAGGGACATCCAAGCAAAGAATCTTAAAGCTAAGAGGTAAGCAAAAGGTTGGGACTTGAAAGATCCAACCAAATCCGCAAAGAAAAGTCAAAATTAAAAATTTGGCATGGGGCGCTGCAGAGGGCGTGTCAGGCTGCTCTGGCCCAAATTTTTGTTTCCACAGGCAGCAAAGGGGCGGCGTGCCGGGGTGGTTTTTGCCAAAATGTTTCTTCGACTATTATGATGTATATATGACCTTTGAGTCATGGTATCATTACTCCATCATAGTAGGACTATTTTTAAGCGCATTTAGCATCCGAGTTGGGGTTAATTCTTCGTCACAAGTATTTTAACAAATTATGTTCAAATAAGCCATGAGCGACTAGAATTTCTATTTTTACGATTGAGGCTACGATCGGGAATCTCGTAAGTAAATATTGTCATGACAATTATGGAATTAATTAAACATGAGATATATGATGGATTACACATTGATTTTTATGGGCTAAGCTAATATGTGTTAATGGGCTCAAAGGAAGGCCCAAAATGAATTAAAAGACATGGCCCAATGGGTCAAATGACCCATTCTTGCTTTGACAAGTCAATTATTGACTTAAGTGGCTAAGGATGAGTTAAAGGGGCTATAAAAGGGCAAGGAAATCAGATTTTATTCATGCGAAGGCACATGTAATTATAGATTTTTCCAAGAAACCAAAAAGAGACATTTTCTCTCAAATTCTCAAACCCTAAGTCATCTCCTTGAGCAAGATCATCATTCTACAAGCTTGGGTAAGTGTTTATTCTTATGAATTAATATATTATGTACATGAGAGGTTATGTATATCATGGTGGCTATGTTGGCAAGGTGTTGAATAGTGCACTTTGGCTTTTTGCTAAAAGATGTGCATTCTTGTGAATTAAACTTGAAAAAGGACTTGATGTTTTGATGAAAGTGAATGGTGTGGATCATACCTCAACATGTATGGTGTGGTTATGTACATAACTTGTTATTTTTATCTATGAGTAAATTGTGGAATTTTGGTTATAAAATGTATTGGAGTGATTTGATGGATTCATTGTGATGTGGTGTTAATGAGAACATGTAAAGGAGGAACTTGGTGTGAAAAGCTATTGGTTTATGATGTTTTGGTCAATGTATAGAATGTTATTGTATTGTTGGTATGAAAAGACCATGAATAGTATTATAAAGGGTGAAATAATGTTATAGGGCAATCATGTAACTCATGGTCATCTTATACACTTGGAATGTAGCTTGTGGTTAATGTTGGTTCCGTTATGTACTTGTGATGAGTGAAACGTAAGGAAGGAGCGGAATTATTGTACTCACATATTGGATTGTATATTCATATTGGGAAGACAAGGTATGTAAGGTTACTATTTTTGTGTCTTCCCGTAGCACATATTGCTCACATTGCTATCATACGTATTCCATTCCGAAATACTCTAAGGTATCTCATTTCAGGTTGTCATCTATTAATTAGTCACATGTTCCTTATTCGTTGGTCATGTATTATTCATGAGTTACATAATTATGGACATGGTTCCAAAGTCCCAATAATGTTATGTTCCAAAGCTTCCAACAAGGATCTGACTACAAATATATCAATCTCTCACAAACAAAAGTATCAATCTCTCATAAGTGAATGTATTAATCTCTCATGAGTGAGCGTACCAATATCTCACAAGTAAAAGTACTAATCTCGTAAAAGTTAAAGAATGAAGTAAGGTATAATTATGAGTATATCCATGGGGTGAAATGGAAACCTGCATGATGTATCCATGGGGTGCAATGAACACCTGCATGATGTGTATTTCCAATATCACGGGATGTATCCAGGGGGTGAAAGGAACGCCTGCATGATGATATTATTTTCCCACTGATCAGCCTGGGGCCCGGGCATTATATGAATGAAAAGATGAGTAATGAGCGAAGGAGTGAGTGACTAATAAAGGAAATAAACGTAAAGGCAAGTAATGTAATGTGAGCAATATATATAAATATATATATATAGTTCCAAACATACAGATTCATGTTTTATTCATATTGGGTATTGTCTCATACTTGATTCCATTAAAGCATTTATATATTATGCAGTATCTTCTAGCCTTACACACTAAGTACATTCTTCGTACTGATCCCCTTGGGGGGATTTACCTTACTTGTTGCAGGAACAAGTACTAGTAGACCTCCACAGTAGAGTGCAGGTCATTTGTAGATTTTTTGGTGAGCTCTAGTTGGTGCGGGGCTTTTCGAGTCGTAGTGTACACTGATTTTGGTATAATAAATGTTGTATAAAGCGGGTAATTATCCCGACTCTAGCTTGGCTATATATATATGTAGCTATAGAGGCTTTGTAGACATATGTGGGATGAAAAGTGTAAGAGATGTATGTCCATGTTGACTCGACGGCCCTAACGGCCATGTTTCTTATATGTATATATCACATGATTCCATAACTTCCGCTATTGACATCTTATACCTCTATGTGATGGTGCTGCTTATTGAGTGACATCCATATGAATAGATATGAGCAAAAATTGGTTATCTCGGCCCTCATCGGCTTCGGGTACTAGTCTGCCTCATTAGAACTCGGGGCGTGACATAGAAACCCAATCAGCTTCTTCTTTTGCTTGAGCTATGTGGCGTGCCAAACACTTGAAGTGCATCAACTTATCCTCTACACTCAACTAATTTACCTTCTTCAAATTAGCCATCTGGTAATCAAATTCTAGAGTTTCTACTGGAGCCACAGAATCAACACCTTACAAGATTCTGGAAATTGCTTTCTCTAAGACATCAACTGCTACACCCCACACTATCATCGATTCTTACCATGGCTGCTTTCTCATGTCTTTGTCCATGCTCGAAGGGGTAATAATCTCTAACATAGTAGCCTAGTTGGCATAAATTTCATGGAGCATCTTAGCACTATAAGGGTTTAAAGGTTTTACTATCTAGTCCAACTAATATTTCTTGAATAGTCTACGTTGTTCCAGAACTTTTTGTAAAGCCTCGAGTAGGATGTGTGGTTCCTCTTGGATGCTTCTCTTTATATTGGCCTTGTTGTTTATAGAGACAATATCATTATAGTAGGCCTGGGACTGTGGGAAACCTTATTTCCTAGTGTTTTCACCTCTTGGAGGTGTCACCTCAACATCATTTCTATTGGAGGCTCCCAAATTAGCATTAACGGATCCATCATTAGACTCACTTTTAGATCCTATTTCAGTGGCAACCTTCTCAACCATAGGCTCACTCCTACTCTGGTTTGAAGTTTCTACTCCCTTTTCATATTTTAGAGGTACGATTGGAGTAGCCACAGTCATGATCAATTTGGACTTAGTAGCCATGGACCTAATGGTTCGACGCTCATGTTGTCCATCATCTTCACTCATGGAGTATTCCACCTTTAAACCACTAGACTCCTCAGAATCAGTCTATGATGTCGAGGGTTGGTCTTTTAATGCCTTTTTTTTTTTTTGCAATCTCCTCGTGGGATGCCTCATCTTACTGATTATTTTTCACTTTAGGTTCCATAATACTAGTGGAAGAAACGACTAGTCTCAAGTTCATAAGAAAAATTAGCAAAATAATTTCTACAAATGACCAATAGGACGGTCATTGTAGGTAAGGATAATTGTCCTTTAGGTCATTTGAAGACCATCTCAAATTTCCTGAGGGTGTCCATAACAGACAAATACTTCTAACGACTCATTGGTGGAACCAATGATCATTTGAAGTTCTCATCAGATGAACTCCTACAACATTAATTTTTGGCACCCACGGTGATCCAACCAATGATCGTTCTAAGAAACAACGATCATTGGTTGCACGTTAAGTGTGAACTTCTTTAAACAAGTGTAAATTTAACACTTTGACCTTATTTTAACATTATGAGGTTACTCATATTTAACCCTTACCACACCTATTTCTCAAAAACTAGTTGATATTTATGATGTAATAGAGGCAATAACAAAACTCCCTCTGAACTCAAGTATGCAAATATACAGTAATCAAAAGGTACTACGTATAAATCCTATTCCAATTAATCTTCTAAGAAAAAGAAAGAATTTAAAGCATGACTAATTACTTAATTCGAAGTGAATGCAAGTGATTTGAAATAGAGGGAGTTCGTGAAAATGAGAGAGTATACACTACAATTTAGTCAAAACTACTCAAAAATCTAGGGGAGAATCGAGTGTTTGATTTGGTAATTGCTTTGTGTGTATACTATAGTAGGTGGTGTTGCCTTTGAATAAGTGTGGATAGGTATCGGGTAGTAGAGTACTATATTAGGGGTTAATAGGGGTTTGGGGTATGATGGATCGGTTCAGGTTAAAGATTAAAACAAAATTATAAGACCCATCAGACGGATCATCCCAAAGATCGTTGGATGTTGCAACAGTCGTTGCATGCCATAGTTTCTTAAATCTTTTGGAAAACTTACCTGGGAATAGACAAAGCTTAAGGACGATCATTGTATGATTCAATGGTCATTCCTTAAGATCGTTAGTTTCAGTTCCTAAAAGTTGATTTTCAGGAGTACAGTCAAACGATGGATACCATGACTCATTTATCTTGGAACAGTCATTGGTACTCAATCATTAGACCAACTCCTGACACTAGATCTCAGGTCCTTTGTGTAGACTATAGAAACCATGATCGTTGGATCATCCAATAATCGTTAAATAAGCTCTTGGTTTCTATTATTCTTCCAGTTTCCAAGGTCTTTTCAGAGTCACTTCTGCACACTTCAATACACATTACTCCAACACTAAAATACAAGTGAGAATAAAACATAGCTCAAAAAAAAAACACGAGTTGCCTCCCAATCGAAATGGTCCTATCCACTTAGACTTCAACTTGCTTGGAAACAATTTTAGTCTTGAGTCGCCCGGATTGAACTCTCTCTTTTCTATCTTTTGATCATGGTATATCTTCATCTTTTCCTTATATAGGCCTGAAATCTCATAGGCTTTCAGATGAAACTCATCTAGTTCATTCAATTGGTCAAGCATCAAGTTTGAGGCCTCATCCCAATCCAAGCTTAGCTTCTTGAGTGCCCACATAGCCTTATGATCATGTTTCACCGATAAGTGACATATTTTCCCATTAAAAAATAGATAGGGAGACATACATATTGGAGTTTTGAAACTAGTCTTGTATGCCCATAAAGAATCATCTAACTTTCTAGACCAATTCGTTCTATTTGATTCATAATCTTCGCAGGGATTGTTTTAACCTCTCGATTGGAGAATTCTACTTAGCTGCTTGTTTGTGAATGATAAGGTTTTGCCATTATATTCTTCATAGCATATTTTACAAGATGGGTACAAAACATCCGGTGACAAAAATGAGAGCCTCCTTCACAAATGATTGCCTCAGTGTACCAAACCTTGAAAAAATGTTTCATTTTAAGAACACTGTGACACTCCTGCCTTTATTGTTAGGAAACGCATCTGCCTCCACCTATTTTGACATATAATTGATAGCAACAAGTATGTACTTCATCATATTTGAGTTCATAAAAAGACCCATGAAATCTATTCCCCAAACATCAAAAAACTCAATCATAAGAATATGAGAGAGATGGAGTTGATGCTTTTTTGATATACCCATTTGCCTTTGGCATTGTCTACACGCCCTTACATAGCCATGTGCATATTGAAGAATAGTTGGCCAATAGTACCAGATTCTATTTATTTAGTATTTATCGATGGGAATATAGACAAGAACAAAACCTATCCTAAACACAATGGGATTGTAGTGTCGGTGCCCTGGACGAAAGATAGAACGATCTTGGTGTGATCCAACGATCATTCATCATGCTTGTTGTTGACTACTTTATTTTAGATGATTCTCTGATATTTCCTGGGATGAATCTTAGGACAAACTCATTGTTTCAAGGAACAACCATTACTTCTGATCGTTGTTACAACCATGAATTTTTCACTTTGCAGGAACCTCTTCCCACGATCTTCAGAATGATATCGTTGTTTCCTTCAACAATCATGGGATTGATCATCTTCTTCCTATTTCACCTTCTCTGGTTCATCCAACGACTACATAGGATAACCCAATCTATGGCTCTAACGACCATATGAGGTCTTGTCTGATGCACCTGAATTCCTTTTTCTACACGTTGACTCTTAGGACTTATTTTACCTGCAAATACCACAAAAACACATCATACATATATAAACGTGCCTTAGACTTGCATCTTTCCCTTGTTTTAAGTGTTGAAAGTGTTGTAAAACCATGCTACATCACTAAGTGAAAAGCGGTAATGAAATATAAATAACTCCAAAAGCATAAATAAATACCTAGCTATAACCTAACTAGACCCCAAATTCCCAGAAGGTGCACACAATGAGAAATAAAACCAACCGAGCACCTATAAGCATGGTGGGTACAAACAAGAGTAAAAACTAAAACAAGAAGCAGATATAGTAGTAACGAACGTCAAGGGAGTCAAGATATGTGATATGTATACTATGTACTCCTTTCCCAGCCATAGTCATGAATCTTACCAATCTCCATTGAATTTTAAACCCCATATCCATAATATTAAAGATAATAAATGCCAGACTCGAATCGAAACTCAATGAATAATAGCAAAAAATAAATGATGGACTCTGATCTAAACTCATGAATAATATCAATATACAGTTACAGGACTTGAACCAAAACTCATAAATAAATCATTAAGTACCAATATCCTAGTGATATATCTAAAGTCTATAAAATTGTTATTTCCATTTTAGAAGCCAAATCTGTCACACCCCGAGCTCCAATGAGGCGGACTGGCACCCGAAGCCGATGAGGCCCGAGAAAACCAATCTTTGCTCATGTCTATTCATATACATGTCACTCAATAAGCAGCACCATCACATAGAGGTATAAAATGTAAATAGCGGAAGTTATGGATATATGTGATATATGCATATAAGAAACTTGCTCGTTAGAGCCATCGAGTCAACATGGACATACATCTCTTACATTCCTCATCCCACATATGTCTACAAAGTCTCTACAGATACATATACATATCCAAGCTAGAGTCAGGACAAGTTCTCACATTATACAATATTTACAATACCAAAATCAGTGTACACTATGACTCGAAAAGCCCCGAACCAACTGGAGCTCACCAAAAATCTGCAAATGACCCGAACTCTACCGTGGAGGTCTACTAGTACCTGTGCCTGCAGCAAGTAAGGTAAATCCCCCCAAGGGAGTTAGTACGAAGAATGTACTGAGTATGTAAGGCCATATGAAACTGTATGACACATAAATACTTCAATGATAAGTGAGTAATCAATATGGATAAATCACCATTCTGCATATGTGGAACCATGTACCTTACATTCATTACGAATAACCCATCGTTCTATAAGTTTGGAACTATGTACTTTATGTCCATTACTTTCTTTGCTTCTATATTCACTCATCGTCACCTGTGCTATATCGTACCCGGTCCCAACTGATCAGTGGGTCTTTACATAAAATAGCGTTATGTTGGAATCGGCTCGAGCTAGGCTTATGCCTCTAGAGCTACCACCCATAAATCAAAGCATCGAGTTCGGCTCGAGCTAGGTTATTACCTCTAGAGCTTCCACCCATAATTCAACTTATCAGGTTCGTCTCGAGCTAGGTTTTTACCTCTAGAGCTACCCCTGTCAGGTTCGGTCAGAGCTAGGCTTATGCCTCTAGGACTGCCCCCTGATCCAATAATCTCAGGATCGGCTTGAGCTAGGCATTTCTCCCCCAAAGCTACCACCCATACTCAATCATTAACCACATATATGCATTACTTTATTCTTTAGTTTTGATATTGGTACCTTTACTTGTGAGAGATTGGTACATTCACTTGTGAGAGATTGTTACATTCACTTGACATAATATTATTGGGAGCATTGGAAAAATAGTCAATGAATAAGAGACACGTGAATAACAATTTATAGCAAACCTGAATGAGATACTTTAGAACATTTTTGGAGTGGAAACAAGTTCGGTAACAATGAGAACAATAGGTGCGGCCAAAGGATATGGAAAAGAGTAACCTTACATACCTTGTCTTCCCAATATGAATATACAATCAAATATGTGAGTACAACAATTTCGCTCCTTCCTTATGTTTCACTCTACATCACAAGTACATAGCCGAACCAACATTAACCACAAGCTACATTCCAAGTGTATAAGACGACCATGAGTTACATGATTGCCCTATAACATTATTTCACCCTTTATAATACCATTCATGGTCTTTTAATACCAACAATACCATAACATTCTATACATTGACCAAAACATCATAAACCAATAGCTTTTCACACCAAGTTCCTCCTTTACATGTTCTCATTAACACCATATCACAATGAATCCATCAAATCACTCCAATACATTTTATAACCAAAATTCCACAATTTACTCATAGAGAAAAATAACAAGTTATGGACATAACCACACCATACATGTTGAGATATCATCCACACCATTCACTTTCATCAAACATCAAGTCCTTTTTCAAGTTTAATTCACAAGAATGCACATCTTTTGGCAAAAAGCCAAAGTGCACTATTTAACACCTTGCCAACATAACCACCATGATATACATAATCTCTCATGTACATAATATATTAATTCATAAGAATAAACACTTACCCAAGCTTGTAGAATGATGATCTTGCTCAAGGAGATGACTTAGGGTTTGAGAATTTGAGAGAAAATGTCTCTTTTTGGTTTCTTGGAAAAGTCTAGAAATACATGTGCCTTCTATGAATAAAATCTGATTTCCTTTCCCTTTTATAGCCCCTTTAACTCATCCTTAGCCACTTAAGTCAATAATTGACTTGTCAAACCAAGAAAGGGTCATTTGAGCCATTGGGGCCATGTCTTTTAATTCATTTTGGGCCTTCCTTTGAGCCCATAAACACATATTATCTTAGCCCACAAAAATCAATGTGTAATCCATCATATATCTCATGTTTAATTAATTCCATAATTGTCACGACAATATTCACTTACGAGATTCCTGATCGTAGCCTCAATCGTAAAACTAGAAATTCTAGTCGCTCATGGCTTGTTTGAACATAATTTGTTAAAGCATTTGTGATGAAGAATTAACCCCAACTTGGATGCTAGACGCACTTAAGAATATTCCTACTATGATGGAGTAATGATACCATGACTCAAAGGTCTTATATACATCATAATAGTCGAAGAAAAATTTTGGCGAAAACCACCCCGGTACGCCGCTTGGCACGCCCCTTTGCTGACTGTGGAAACAAAAATTTGGGCCAGAGCGGCCTGGCACGCCCTCTGTAGCGCCCCATGCCAAATTTTTGATTTTAGCTTTTCTTCGCATAGTTGGTTGGATCTTTCAAGTCCCAACCTTTTGCTTACCTCTTAGCTTTAAGATTCCTTGCTTGGATGTCCCTTAAACCTCAATTTTTCACCCCACAAATGCTCCACAAAGTCACGAACGCCACCCACTACAAAGGTCTAACCACATGTACTAGGCCCAATATCAAATAATTCATCAACGACACTACAAAATACATACTTATGGCTCTCGATACCTAAGTAAACATTGTTCAAAGTCATCAAGTAGGGTCGGGAAGGTACGGGGTGTTACATTCTTCCCCCCTTAGGAACATTCATCCTCGAATGTTAGTAACATTGTCTCATTGTAACAACTTAAGTCGAAGTGGATCCTTCACACTATCATATACACATATACTACTTGTAAAGACTTACTTATTATGACTCCAATTCCGTATCGTGAACTTTTTCTTCCGTGTACAACAATTAAGAGTACTTTAGATTTCTTTCCCTTTTGATTTATTCTACGTGCAAATTTCTCCAATAGTGCCTCTACAGAAGCTACTTCTTTATTTATCATTGCTTTCGCTTGTCGATCTAGAATAGCACTACCTCTTCACATGTCAGATCTTATGTAACTTATATATCACCACTGGGAGCAATACGAGATAATATCCTATACACTTTCAAAGAAGCAAATATGAAATACTGAATGAACTGTGAAGAGTTCTTAGACTAGTGCTATTAGATACGCAATTTGCCCAAATCTTTGGACAATTTCCCTTTCTTTTCGAATCCCATTATTTTCCTTCAGTGGGGACACTGTCAAAAATACCTAATCACCTATGGCACATTTTAATTCCCTTCTTCTAATATCGGCATATGATGTATATCGACTTTGGTCCATTTGTAGCTGCTATTATATCACCTTCACCCTTTTTATGGCTTGATGAACAAAACCTGACCCGAGCAAGGAACATTTCATCAGTTGTAACCCATCCAATTGATGATCTATATTTTCTTTCACATAAACCTTTGTAAGGTTCCTTTTGATACTTTTATTGTAAGAAATTTCAATAAATGATAGATGTTCATCCCAACTACCTTTAAAGTCAAATGTACAAACTCGTGGCATATCTTCAAATGTTCATATAATACTTTCTATTTGTCCATCCATCTGAGGATGGCAAGCTGTACTTACATCCACCCTGTGTACCCATGCTTTACTGAAAAGACTCCCAACACTGTGCAATAAAGTGAGCTCTCCTATTTGATATAATAGGAAATGGAATCCCATGTAATCATACTATCTCTGTTACACACAACTTTGGATAATGTTCAGCTGTATCGATGGTCCTAACTGGTAGGAAATACGCTGATTCGGTAAGCCTGTCAACTATTACCTATATGGAATCAAACTTCACAGTGTACGAGGCAACCCTGTGGTTAAATCCATGTCATTCATGTTCCACTTCCAAACTGGAAGGGTAATACATTACATAAAACATATAGATTTTTAATGCCATACTGTTAATCAGTGACCGCTTGGACATTGAGCTACAAGTTCTACAATGTGCTTTTTAGGTAACCTTACAAAGACATCTCTGCTAAACCATGGTATATTTTTGTTGCTTTGGAATGAATAAAATACCGTGAATGATGTTCTTCTGTCATAATTCATTTTCTTAACTCATCTATACCCAGTACACACAATCTACATTGGCGTTAAAGTACTCCCCCTTGTGTTTGCTCAAATACCTTCATCAAACTTTGCTATACATTTTTTTTTTCAATTGAACTAAAAATATGACTTACATATTGCTTTTTCCTTCATCTCAGATACAAATGAAAATTCTGCCACATTTGACACTATAATTCTTTCACCTAAAATTTATACAAGTAGTGGTGCCATCTGTTACAAGAAATTGTCACAACTTTTAACTTAAAATCATATGTGGGATAATTTCTCTTATGTGGACACAATTGTCTTAAGTCATACGCTATCACATTGTCGTGTTACATGTATACACATCCCATACCAACTTTTAAAACATCACAATACACTGCATAATCATATGTGTCTTTGGGAGGTACTAGTACAGGTGTAAGAGACAATTTATCTTTCAACTCTTGCAAACGTTTCTCACATACATCATTCCGCTGAAACTTAGTTACTTTGTGTGTTAGCTTTATTAAGGGTAACGACAGAAAGCCTTTTTAACAATTCGTCTGTACTAACTGGCCAACTCAAGGAAACTACGAATTTCCATAGGCGTCGTAAGCCTTGGCCACTTCTTTTGTGTATATTAATCCTTATTTCTTCATTCTATACAATGTGTCCTAAGGACGGTACGGATTGTGACCAAACTTGCATTTAAAGAACTTGCATATATCTTACTGTCACGAAGAATCCGTAACACCTGTCACAAGTGATTATCATGGTTCTTTTGTGATCTTGAGTAATCTAGTGTAGTACTTAAAACATGATCACGAATATGCTTAGCGATGGCTTAAAAACCCTAATTATCAAACCCATCAACATAGCTGATGTATTTATTAGTCCAAATGGCATAACTACGACTTCATAACAATCATACTTCTATTTTAGGTATCTTTATTTTCTCTGACCTTTACTTGATGATCTCCTGACCTTAAGTCAATCTTTAGGAAGAATTTGGCACCCTATAACCGATCAACTAAGTCATCAACTCCGTGGAGAAGACATGTATTCTTCATTGTTACCTTATTGGGTTGCCGATAGTAAACACTGATGCACCCCAAGGGGTTGTACTAGGTCTTATGAATCCCTTGTTCATCATGTCTTTTAATATCTCGTTTCATTCCAGTAACTCTACCGGGGCCATGCTATATGAAGAAATAAAAATAGGCTGAGTGTCTGACATCACATTACTACCAGCTCATACATCGAGGAATTTATTTATCACCAGAACTAAGTGAAGAGTTGGTGGCTTCACATCAGTATCTTTCACTCTTACTAAGTGACATATGTATCCCTTAGAGTATCCTTTTCTTTGCTTTAAGATGGGGAATAAATTTTCCTCTTGGTGCCCCCATATTTCCCTGGCCATTCAAAATCATTCTTTTGGGGAAAACGATAATTTAACTTCTTAGTTCGGCAATCTACTAGGGTACAATCCCTTTATAACGTCAAAATTCCACTATTTCCAGCTCAGTAAGATCAACCAGTGTCTCACGACCACAAACAATTACTATGCACTTATGATATACTCTTTTAACTATAATAGATTCACCATCTGATGTATAGACTTCATGTGACATAACTAGTAATTCTGGTGTTCTTTTGAATTTTCAGTAATTAATGAAATATCATATGCTCTATGAGTCAATCAATACGTATACGGTACCTGTAGCTACATCAGGAGAAGCCTCATTTTGTGGACCAACATACCACACCAACAACAAACATTCAGCCCCAACTGACATTCACTTAGACGATAACTTCCATAGCACTAACACGGCTGACGAAGAGACTTCGCTTGGTTCCTACTTTCTACGTTCTTGTGCTTGATATCCCATTGCCCATGAATCCTGAATCTTACTTCTTTGGCCAAACCGATATGAGCTGTCCCATAGGTCTATCTCTCTTTGATGACCCTTCTTCAAATATTTATATCCTTTTCTGTTGCCTCTGATCCTCTATTATCTATGAAAAAAGCCTGTATTCTGGCTATATCCATATCTCTTTGCAAGGCCTTAATAGTACAATCCATCTATCCACATACTGATGCACTCTATCGGTCATAATAGCTACCACCTTTGGAGTATACCTAACCAAAGAATTAAACCGAGGATTGTACTTTCTGACACTCATAGTCCTTTGGCAAGGATTTAGCAATTGGTCCGCATGAGCTTTTTGGACCTCATATAGGAGGTACTGATCAAGGAATTCCGTTTTAAATTCCTCCCAACTAGCTGGAAGTATATCAATACACCATTCACATGCATAACATCCAGAGCCCTTTTGATTTGGTCTATAAAGTTTTGTGGGTCTTCATTCAGATCCGACCCGGTGAACGTGGAAGGGTTTATTTTCAAAAAATCCTGTGTTTGACGACTAGCTGACTTAGCCGCACCATCATCACTTGTCATTGGGCCAGCTCGCCCGTGACATTGTACAACAACTATTTGAGTCAACATATGCACTACATTTCTTAAATCCTGTTCAGTGGCATTTATAGGTGGTTCTGCGGATACTTCTCGACCTTTTGGCTAAGAAAAACCCGTATTGCAAATTCCATGTCAGCCCTACCTTGACTAGCTTGGTCAGGTGGCCCTGGATAGGGCCAAGGGTCACCTGCGGCCTCACCTCAACCACCTGCGGGCACAGGTGGCTTCGCAGGTCAGCCCATAACTTCATTTTGTATGTTTTTGTCTCTCTTTGATCCCCGAAGGCCCCTATACCCTTTTTGGATGTAATTATCAACTTATGATACCTATTGAATGACTTTAAAGGGTTGTTTAGAGTCATGTTGGATAATATCAATTATGTATTGTTGTTAATATGTTGTTATGAAATGTATTGAGGTGACTTGATGGAATAATTGTAAGGTAGTGTTAATGAGGAAGCGTAAAGGGTAAACTTGGTGTGAAATGCTATTGGTTTATGATGTCTTGATAAACGTGTGGAATGTTATGGTATTGTTGATATGGTAATGCAGTGAATTGTATTTTAAAGGGTGAAATGATGTTATAGGGCAGTCATGTAACTCATTGTCGTCTTATGCACTTGTAAAGTAGTTAATTATTAACGTGAACTCCGTTATGAAATTGTGTTGTAGAGTAACACGTAAGGAAGGAGATGGATTATTGTATTCACATATAGTACTGTGTATTCATATTGGGAAGATAAGGTATGTAAGGTTACTCTTTTCAGTATCCTTTGGCAACATCTATTGCCCTCGTTGTTACCGAGCTTGTTTCTCATTTCAAAATATCTCAAAGTATCTCATGTCAAGTTATCACATGTTGTTGTTCATATGTCTCTTAATCATGGACTGATGTTCCAAAGCTCCAATAATGCTATGACTCTCAACGTATCAATATCTCAAAAGTAAAGAAATGAAGCAATGCATAGTTGTTGGTTGTAAGAGTACGGGTGGCAGCTCTAGAGGCATAAGCCTAGCTCGAGATGAACCAAAGATTATTGGATCAGAGGGCAGCTCTAGAGGTAAGAACCTAGCTCGAGCCGAACATGATATATTGGTTTATGGGTGGCAGCTCTAGAGGTAAGAACCTAGCTTGAGCCGAACCTGATATATTGATTTATGGGTGGCAGCTCTAAAGGCATAAGCCTAGCTCGGGCCGATCCCAACATAACGTTATGTTATTTTAAGACCCACTGATCAGTTGGGGCCCGGTTATAATATGATTTAGGCAATGATGAATAAACATAGAAGCAAAGAAAGTAATGAAAGCAGTATACATGGTTCCAAACATATAGAACGATGGGTTATCCATATTGACTATTCTCTTATATTTGATTCCATTGAAGTTCTTATTTATGATGCAGTTTCTTATAGCCTTACATACTCAGTACATTCTTCGTACTTGTAACACCTCGTACCTTCCTAACCCTACTTGACAATGTTGAGTAATGCTTACTTGGGTGTCGAGAGCCATACATACGTCTTTTGTAATGCTATTGGTGAGATAATTGAATTTTTCCCTCGTATATGTGATTAAACCTTCATTGGAGGTGTTTTATGATTTTCGTGAAACATTTGTGGGGTTCCAAACGAGGCTAAGATGACCCCTAAACAAAGTATATTAAGGTTAAGAAGTAAGTTAAAGAATAGGACTTGAAGTATCTAACCAAACCCGCGAAGAGAAGTCGAAAAATGAAATTTTTGAAAAATTTTAAGGAGGGGCACGCCCAAGAGCGTGCCACCTTGGGTTTTGCACTTTTTTGAAAGTTGGAAATTTGTAAGTCCCAAGGGTATCCAGGGACGTACCAAGCCGATTTTTGCCCCGTTTCTTCTACAACCATGGGAATATACATGAAATGTGTGAAATATTATATTGAATTGAAAAAATTACTCGAGAACGAATTTGGAGCCAAAATGACGATTTTACCCTTGTAGCCAAAATAAGCCATACGTGGCTAGAATTGCTTGTTTTCGAAATCGAGGCTAAGAGTATGAATTTCATGAGTGGGAATATTATTGTAATGTGTATGGAATGAATTAAACATGATAAATTATAGATTTTATTGGATTAAGTGAATTGGGCCAAAAAGGGCCCAAAATGAGAAGGAAACACATGGGCCAAGAATGGGTCAAATGACCCATTCTTACATTGACTAAGCCTTAAATGCCAAGAGTGGATAAGCATGACTTTAGAGGTCTATAAAATGAGGCAAAAATCAGATTTTTTGTTACAATAACACACATGCCTTTCTATCTTTTTCTCTAGAACTATCAAGAACACTCTTTTGGGCTCTCAAACCCTAAGTCATTTTTGGAGCAAGATCACCATTTTACAAGCTTGGGTAAGTGATTATTATTGTACTTTAACATATTATGAGCATGAGAGATTATGTATATCATGTTGGTTATGCTTGGAAGTGTTGAATATGGTGTTTTGTGTTTTGGTAAAAGATGTGAAATCCATGGGATTGTAACTTGGATTATGACTTGTGGTCTTGATGAAAAAGCATGGTATGGATAAAATAACAACATGTATGGTGTTATTATGGTCCCAAACTAGTTATTTTCCTATAAGTGTATATTGTGGGATTTTGGCCGATATGTGCTATGAGATGTATTATGGTAAGTTAATGGATTATTTGTGATGTGGTATGGCTACGAAAGGGTAAAGGAGAAGTGTTGTGGTGAAATGTATTGATTATCAAGTATTGGTCAATGTTGTGAATATTGTGGGATTTTTGGTAAGATAATTTCATAAATGGTATTGTCAAGGGGAAATGACATGTTTAAAAGCAAACATGTAACTCATTGATCTTATGTAAAGTAATTGATGGTATAATTATGATGTTGTGATGGTGGAGAGTGGAAAGTATGAACTTGGTGTGACATACTATTGGTTTATGATACTTTGGTCAATGTTGGGCATGTTGTGGTATTATTGATATGACCATGCCGTAAATGGTATCGTAGAGAAAGAAATAACATGTTAAATCCAAACATGTGACTTATTGTTATTGTATGCAATTATAAGGTAGTTGGTGGTTAATGTTGGTTCCATTGTAATTGTGATGTAGAGTGAAACGTAAATAAGGAGCAGAATTGTTGCGCTCACATATTTGATTGTGTACTTACATTGGGAAGATAAGGTATGTAAGGTTACTCTTTTCGTATCCTTCTACAAGATATTGTTCTTATTGACATTGGGCTTGTTTCAATTTTGAGAGGCTTGAAGTATATCAATTCAGGGTGACGTATATTGTTATTCATATGTGCCCTATTCTTAGATGAATTATGATTCACTTATCTCTTATCCATTGATTGAAGTTCCAAGGATGTCATGATGTTGTAATTCTTAAAAGAACTATCCCAACGAGAGTAATGAGGTAAAGAGAGCTTGTTTAGTTTGAATAGCATTATTCCGATCATGTATTGTTCCAAAGTCCTATACTATGATGATTATCCTTGTGGCAATTGTTCATAAGTAAGAGGCCCAATCTCATACGAGTACGAAAAGAGGTGATATGCAAGTTAGTATAAGTAGTCCTCATACGTGAAATTGTAAATCTCAAGAGGTAGAGGAGTAAAGTGAGATGTGCATATAAGTGCGTGCTTAGTTAAGGTGATCTCATGAAGTATAAGAGGAAGGTAAAACATATTGGTGTGTTTCAATTAGTGTCACGATCCAAAGTTTCAATAGAAGTTATACATATGTCTCTTGTTCATTGGTTATTGTCCAAATGGAATAGTGTTATGTTTCCATGACGGCTATGTTTCCAAAAATGTCATATTGCCAAGTTATTAATATGTCTCTCACTCATTGATTATTGATCCAAAGCTTCAAGTAAAGTTATGACTATCAAAAGAATCAATCTTTCACAAGTAAGGTATCAATCTCAAAGGTAAAGAATGAAGTAATGCATGTTGATAGTGTTCATGGGTGTTATCCATGGGGTAAAAATACCCGCATGATGATGATAGTTTATCCATGGGGTACAAATACCCGCATGATGATGATAGTTTATCCACGGGGTGCAAATACCCGCGTGATGATGGCCATTTATCCATGGGGTGCAAGAACACCCGCATGACGATATGATCTTATCCATGGGGTGAAAGAATACCTGTTTGACGATGATATGTTATCCATGGGGTGAAAAGAACACCTGCATGATGTGGGCCCAGAAAGTTCATGAATGATGTAAAAGTAAAGTAAAGTAAAGGCAAGAGAAAGAAAGAACGTAATGTACATGAACTCCAAAAGTATTGAATAGTGACTCATCTACATTATGACTTATCTATATTGGTTATGCATTTGTACTTGAGTTCTTGACATATTTCCATATCTTACAGTTTCATTTGAGCCTTACATACTCAGTACATTCTTCGTACTGACCCCCTCGGGGGATTTACCTTACTTTCTGCAGGCGCAGGTCCTAGTAGGCCTTCACAGTAGATTGTCAGTGTTGCAGACCTTTGGTGAGCTCCAGTTAGTTCGGGGCGTCTCCGAGTCACTGTTGTACATGTGTTTTGATTTTGTACATGTTGTATAAAATGGGTACTTGTCCCGACTTTTAGTTCATTTGGTCAATGCATTTTGTTAGAGGCTTTTGTAGATAGATGTGGGTGTATAAATGTGAAGGTACATGTCATTTTGACTTGATGGCTCAAACGGCCAAGTTTTACATACATAGCTATGACTTATGTTTTCATGTCTATGACTTCTGTATAGTTGCACAAGGTGTAATAAGATTCATATGAGATTATGTATGTGAATGTTAATGAGCAAAGGTTGGTTCTCTCGGGCCATATCGACTTCGGGTGCCAATCATGCCTAGTTGGGATTCGGGGCATGACAGTACTGACGTCCTTTGGGGGACTTACCTTACTTGCTGCAGGCACAGGTGCTAGTAGACCTCTATAGTAGGTTGCGGGTCATTTACAGATCATTGGTGAGCTCCAGTTGGTTCGGGGCTTTTCGAGTCACATGTGTATACTTGTTTTGATATTATGTAAATGTTGTATAAAGCGAGGACTTGTCCCGACTTTAGGTTGGTTACGTTTTTGTATCTGTAGAGGCTTTGTACATATTGTGGGACAGATGAAGGGATGTAAGAAATGTATGCCCATTTTGACTTGATGACCCTAACGGCCAAGTTTCATATATAGCATATGTTCGCCATGACTTCCACTATTGGTATCTTATAGTTGCATAAGATAGAATGATATTCATACATATACATGCAGATGAATGTACAGGAATGAAGATTGGTTCTCTTGGGCCATAACGGCTTCGGGTGCCAGTCTGCCCCGTGGGAATTCGAAGCGTGACACTCATAGCATGCCCCAGGTACTCCAACGTGATGAAAAGGTCTGGCTAATGCAAAATAGCCACCTTGTACTAAAGACCATGTATCAATACCCCTCAATGGATAACCATTACCCTGACAACCAAAATCACTATATCCAGGCTAACCCATAGCTAAAATTTAAAGTAATGCCTAAACGGGCTTACTAGACTGACCCTGGTACTGCTGAGGATACTGAACAAAAAACCTATATCTCTGAACTGAGCACCAATAAATTCCCACTGTAGCTGCCATGATGGTGAGGTATCTTATCGCGGCCCCCACAGGCCTTCCAATGCAAACTCTCTATAGTGTAAACATAATTTGTAATATCAATAAAAGACTTACCCGCAGATACAAGACTCTAAGTGGCCATATGGAGGGGAAGTCTCAATCCTATGACAAAGCACCATATCCTCTAATACATGATAGGTAGAATCATGGTTGCATATTTGGATAACTAATGAAATATTGCCTTATACTCTGCCAATGTCATTGAACCCTTCTGCAACTAGGTGAACTCATCCTTCAAGTGCTCGCACATGCTGCGAGGCAAATACTTCTCCAAGAAAGCCTTAGAGAACTGAGTCCAACTAATATGAGGAGATCTAGCTGGACTAGAGTAAAGATATCCCCTCAACTACTGCCTCGCTTCTCTATCAAATTGAAAAGTGGTGTAATCCACACCATGCGACTCAACTAAGCCAAAATTATGCAACCTCTCCTCAAAGCTAGTAAGGAACTCAAATACATCCTCTCTTGGGGACCCTTATAAACCTTGATGGAGCCAATCTAAGAAATCAACCTAGCATATTTTTCTCCTCAGAAGCCATGGCTAGTTGGGATGCTGGTGGCTGTAGTACTACCGGTGTTGGTAGAATCTCTACTCTTGGAGACGCAGCTACAGGCTGTGCCCCTATACCAAGTCCACCTCGGGCTGCCCTCAAAGTTGATGTCTATGCCCCATCTATCGGTGATACACCCAAATTATAACTTCTTTAAGAAGCGAAAGTGGTCATTGACTGAATGATCAGTATGCAAGGCTTGTTGGTTATAGTTCCAGTTTAAAGCATCCCAAGGATCAGCATGTCAATTCGGGTATAGTCACAGGAGTCCAGTCTGAGGAGGCTTCTCATGTTTCATATGATGTTCAGTTACAAATCACTCATGATGTGGATATATGCACCTAGTGCACCTCTAGGAATCCTTACCCGTCTTTCCTATAATTCTCTATTGATTACATTGGGGATAATACAATGTTCTTTACTTAGGGGATGGGATATTCTATTCCTGACATTTGATTCTTGGTCTGTATTATTATATTTTTTTTATGTTGAAATTTCCCTCACAGGGCTTAGGTTTGTATTTATGTGTTTTTAGCCCTAGCTGGGCCCATATTATGCTCTTGTTATCATTTGACACCCATATGCATTTTTCTTGTGTTGATTATTGATTTAGGGTGATGTAAATTTTGAACAAGAATATCCCTTTATTCTCTTTGTGTATATATATGCCAAATAAACACCAAAGGTTTTCTTTGAAACTCAGTTCAAGGAGTATGTTTCTTTTTGTTATTTGGTTTTATTTGTCGAAGCGAGTGGTATTTTCCTATGTTATATGGATCAGGTGACTTTCTCAAGGGAATTGCCAGTTTTTTAGAGTTAGAGTCAAGTGAATGAGTCATCAAAGTTCGAAAGACTCCTCTAAAAATTTGTCATTGGTAAGCAAAATAATTTTTGACAAGAAAAGAGCAAAGAATTTTTGAGCTTTCTCTTGAATCGCGAACTTTAAGTTCAATTCTTGTCTCTTCCTTAACAAAAGGAGAATTTCCAATTCAGAGTTGTTTGTCAAGTTCATTTGCACAAATTATTTGGAAGACTAGCGTTCTATTTTAAGAGTGTGGTGCCTTGTGTGGTGAGGTTTTCAATTAATTCTTGAGCATGCATTGTAGTCTAGAACTTGCCCCGAGTGTATTCAAGGAAAAATCCTAGGCCACGCTTAGTTTGGAAGATGACCCGAGGCACTCTTTGGATCGTTACATCCTTTCAACACAATAACTTCTTATTAACACACTAACACAATTTACACTATTTTAAAAATCTTTTTCAAGCTTTTCCTTTTTTTTTTTTCTACTCATAAAGAATACTAGGATAACTAGGAGGGATGAAAGTAATTGGTCCTCAACTTCATAAACTTCTTATTACAATTTTTCCCTCGGGATCTGTAACACCCCGTACATTTTCAAAACTTAGACGATCAACCTAACATGGATAAAGGTATTTAAACTTGAGATAATAACGACATACTTGAGTGTAAAGTTAAAGTTAAGTGGTGGATTAAGGTAGAAGGATTAAGACGTTGGAAAACGGGGAGAACATAAGTGAGGTGCTTCCGTGACTTAATTAAGATAGTAGGTGTATCACCTATTTAACCTATTGGGCTGCATTTGGACCTATGTTAATGGACTGAATTAAGGTCCAAACTAAGTCATAAAATAGGGAAGATGACCAGCCCAACACCTAAATATCACTAAGGCCCAACATGCTATGATCCAACTAGAATTAGCCCAAGTAAGTGGACTGTTTTGGACAGCTTATATAGCCAAGTAAGTGCATCACCTACTTGGACTATTTTTGACCAAAAATTGGATAAGAATGAGATAAAAGAGGTGGCTAAGAGGGTTTATAAAGAGCTGGAATTCATCTCATTTATCCATTCATTTCATTTTCCAAAAACAGAAAATTAAAACACTCTCTCCTCTCTCAAACCCCAAACAGCCGCCCTAGTTTTCCTTTAGGGTTCTTGGACTAATCTCCCATTTTGCAAGCCTTGGTAAGTGTTTACCCTTATAGATTAATGTTATATATGTATAATAGGTTGTGTAAAACATGTTGGTGGTGTTTAAAATGTATAGGGCAGTCCCTTAATTAAGTTTGCAGTCCACTTGTGTTGGTTTTGATGAATTTGTCTTCCTTGTGGCTTGGACTTGTATAGGGGCTTAGGGTGTTGAAGAAATTAAGTTATGATGATGAAATTCCAGTATATTAAAGTGTGTTTCTGACCCTGAATCGTTCCTTTCATGTATGGCTTGATGGAAATGTTTATATGTGTTGGTAAATGGAACGTTTGTTGTAGTGAAAAGAGAACACTCTTTTGTTATGTTAATCTGAATTTTGGAACTATTGTGGAATGATTTTGGTATGCTAATGTGGAAGGCAGTATGGTTACCTTATGGTGTGAATATATGGAGCTTCATTGGAGTGGAAATGTAAAGGATAAACTAGGTAGGTAATCCTACCAGTTTGTAACGGTTATGTTTGTTTGTGGACTGTTTTGGTGGTGTGTGGACTGATTTGGTGTTGTTGTTTTGCAAAAGCAGTAAGTGTTAGGGTAATGTGGTTGAATACTGTTATCTGGTAGTATAATGAAAGGTAGAGTGATGCAAAATGTGTTTTGGAGGTTGGACGGTTTCTACTTTCCGTTAAGCACCTACTTACCGTCTTGTAAACTTATAATGTAGCTAGCCGTTAATGTTCGCTCCATTATGTACTTGTGTTGTAGAGTAACACATAAGGAAGGAGCTGAATCATTGTAGTTACATATTGAGAAGATAAGGTATGTAAGGTTATTCTTTTCCGCATTCTTCTGCAGCATCTAGTATTCATATTATCATAACACTTGTCCTATCCCCAAAGGGTTGTACAATATCTCATTTCAGAATTAGTAGCACTGTTATAAATGTATCGCTCTTATAACTAAAGAATGAAGTAATGTGAGTAATTGTGTAATGGTTAATGTTGAAAATGGGTGGTATCTCATGGAGTGAAAGAAACACTCGCATGAATGTCGATCCCATTATTACGGGTGGTATCCCATGGGATAAAAGGAACATCCGCATGGATGGCGATCCCGATTATTATGTTATTTCCCACTGATCAGTTGGGCCCGGGCATGATATGATTGATGATTGATGATGTACAGTAAAGTAAAGTAAAGTACAGTAAAGTAAAGGAAGCAATGTACATGATTCCACATATATACCATATGGTAGTTATTTATATCGTTCGTTCACTTGTACTTAATTCCATTGAAGTGCTTATATTTCATACAGTTACTTATAGCCTTACATACTCAGTACATTCTTTCGTACTGACGTCCCTTGGGGGACTTACCTTACGTGCTGCAGGTACAGGTACTAGTAGACCTCCTTAGTAGGCTACGGGTCATCTACAGAATATTGGTGAGCTCCAGTTCGGTTCGGGGCTTTTCGAGTCATATGTATATGTGGTTTTGGTGCTGCATAAGCATTGTATATAAAGTGGGAAATTATACCGACTATATTTTGGGTTTTGTAGCTGTTAGAGGCTTTGTAGACGTTATACAGTTGAAGGAGGGAATGTTGTGTGTTTTTCTTCTCAACCATATGGCTCCAACGGCCATGTCTCATGTTTATATAAATGTTATTATTAGATTTATATTATTGATATGTTGTGTCCATAAGTGATTGAATGCTATCCTATTGACAACAAGTATGCGAACGTATAGAATGGTTCTCTCGGGCCTTAACGGCTTCGGGTGCCATGTCCGCCCCAATGGGATTTAAAGCGTGACAAAAGTGGTATCAGAGCGGTCGTCCTAGGGTGTCTACAAAGCCGTGTCTGAGTAGATTCTTACTTATCGATGTGTTGTGCACCACATCTATACGTAGGAGACTACGGGACATTTAGGAGTTGTTTCTTTTCTTCATTTCCTAGATCGTGCAATAGAGCTAAAGTTGTAGGTTGAATCACATCTGACCATTGAAATGGTTTTCTTGTGTTATAGTAAAAATGCCGGTTACAAGAAGAGGTAGAGGTACAGGTAAGAAGATAGACATGGCTGCCGGAGAAGGAACCAGTAAATCACCACCTAAATAAGCTAATCAAGGTGAAGCTGAAAATGAGTTTGCATCACAGACTTCTTCCACTCTTCCATTGTCAGAAGAGTCAAGAGGAAGAGAAGTACCTGCAGGACCACCAATAAATACTACTGACCAGGATCTAAAGAGTGCAGTGCAAATGTTGACCCGAATAGTTGCTGCACAAGTTCAGGGACAAGGTGGTCCAATGACAAGTGATGATAGTACAGCTAGAGCAGCTAGTCGACGGACACAGGATTTTTTGAAGTTAGATCCTCCCACATTCACTGGATCAGATCCAAATGAGGACCCTCAAGATTTTGTAGATCAAATTCAAAGGGCTTTGGAGGTTATGCATGTGTCCGGCGTGGAAACGGTTGAGCTTGCGGCCTATAGATTGAAGGGCGAGGCTATTTTATGGTATGAAGATTGGAAACGGTCGAGGGGTATTGATGCACTCCCAGCTAGTTGGGAAGAATTTAAAATGGCATTCATTGATCACTATCTCCCATATGAGGTCCGAGAGGCTCGTGCAGACCAGTTCTTGAATCTGCGACAGGGTAACATGAGTGTCCGAGAGTATAGCCTTCGATTTAACTCTTTGGCCCATTATGCTTCGAATGTGGTAGCTACGATGACCGATAGAGTTCATCGGTATGTGGACAGACTGGAGCCATATTTGGTTCGAGATTGTACTATTGCTGCGTTGAACAGGGATATGGACATAGCTAGAATACAGGCCTTTGCACAGAAAATGGAAGATCAGAGGCAACGGAGAAGAACACAAGGGTTTGAAGAAGGGTCGTCGAAGAGAGCTAGATCTACGGGACAGTCTATGGTGTCCCAAGAAGAGTTTAGGCCTCGGAGTTTTAATAGACCGCCTAGGCCACCATTTTCTCATTCCATGGCAGGCACTTTATTTCAATTCCAAGGGTTTAGAGGTAATCAAGCCGGGCAAGGTAGTGGGAGTCGTGGTTCACAGACATCGGGATCTTTTCGTTCACCATGCCAGCATTGCAGACGATATCATCCAGGTGAATGCCGACTGGGGATGAATGTTTGTTATTGGTGTGGCATGACAGGGCACATGATGAGGGAATGCCCACGAAGAGGCTCGGGAAGCATGGTACGACCTGCGGGATCCACTGTGGCATCATCATCATTGGTGCCTTCCTTAGGTAGAGGAGTGCAGCTTATTGGACGCGGTAGAGGTGCTAGAGGAGCAGCTAGTTCTAGTGGAACTCAAAATCGTATTTATGCTCTAGCAGACCGTCAGAATTCAGAAGCATCTCCTGATGTAGTTACAGGTATCTTGTCCATATTCTCACATAATGTATATGCGTTGATTGATCCGGGTTCTACATTATCATATGTTACTCCTTTGATTGCTGAAAAATTTGAAAGAACGCCGGAATTACTAGTTAAGTCAATTGAAGTAACTACACCGGTTGGGGAATCTATTATAGCAAAGAGAGTTTATCGTGATTGCATAGTTACTGTCGGTGGTCATGATACGTTGGTTGATTTTGTTGAGCTAGACATGATAGATTTTGATGTTATAATGGGAATGGATTGGCTAGCTTCTTGTTATGCCACGGTAGATTGTCGAGCCAAGAGGGTACAATTCCATTTTCCACAAAAGGATGTTCTTGAATGGAAGGGTAATGTAGGGGCACCAAGAGGTAGATTTATTTCCTATCTTAAGGCTAGGAAAATGGTATCCAAGGGATATATATGCCACTTAGTGAGAGTGCATGATATTGATGCAAAACCACCAACTCCTTAATCGGTTCCAGTGGTCAGTGAATTTCTTGACGTATTTCCAGAGGATCTTCCAGGTTTGCCCCCAGAACGGGAAGTAGAGTTTGGTATCGATGTAGATCCAGGCACTCAACCTATCTCTATTCCCCCATATAGAATGGCTCCAGCAGAATTGCGTGAATTGAAGGAGCAATTGAAAGATTTGCTGGACAAGGGCTTCATTAGGCCTAGTATGTCCCCGTGGGGTGCACCGGTATTATTTGTACGGAAGAAAGATGGCACATTGAGAATGTGCATTGACTATCGGCAATTGAATAAGGTGACAATTAAGAACAAATATCCCCTTCCTAGAATTGATGATTTGTTTGATCAATTACAAGGTGCTACATGTTTCTCAAAGATTGACTTAAGGTCGGGTTACCATCAAGTAAAGGTCAGAGAAAGAGATATACCCAAGACAGCTTTCCAAACACGGTACGGTCATTATGAGTTTTTGGTTATGTCCTTCGGGCTAACAAATGCACCAGCAGCTTTTATGGATCTGATGAATAGGGTGTTCAAGCCGTTTTTAGACGTGTTCGTGATAGTATTTATAGACGATATTCTTGTCTATTCACAATCAAAAGAGGACCATGCTAGCCACTTATGACAGGTGTTACAGATTCTTCGTGATCGTAAGTTATATGCAAAGTTCTCTAAATGTGAATTTTGGTTGAAGTCTGTAGCATTCTTGGGTCACATTGTATCAGATGAAGGGATAAGGGTTGATACGCAAAAGATTGAAGCGGCGAAAAATTGGCCAAGGCCTACGACACCTACGGAAATTCGTAGCTTCCTTGGGTTAGCAGGTTATTATCGAAGGTTTGTTGAAGGGTTTTCTTCCATTGCTGCACCTTTAACAAAGCCTACACACAAGGCAATCAAATTTCAGTGGAATGATGCATGTGAGAGAAGTTTCCAAGAGCTGAAAGATAAATTGACTTCTACACCAGTATTGGTACTTCCAGAAGGCACAGAGGGGTATGTAGTATATTGTGATGCTTCCGGAATTGGCCTAGGGTGTGTATTGATGCAGCACGGTAATGTAATAGCATATGCTTCACGACAGCTGCGACCGCATGAGAGAAACTATCCCACGCATGATCTTTAATTAGCAGCGGTGGTATTTGCTTTAAAGATATGGCGTCATTATTTGTATGGAGTTCATGTTGACATCTATACTGATCACAAAAGTTTACAGTATATCTTTAAGCAGAAGGAACTCAATTTGAGGCAACGAAGGTGGCTTGAGCTATTGAAAGATTATGATATTGATATTCTATATCATCCAGGAAAAGCAAATGTGGTAGCTGATGCATTGAGCCAAAAGGCAATAGGAGGCACTAGTAGCCACTTGACAGAAAAGCAAGATTTAGTCAAAGATCTACAACAATTAGCCAACTTGGGGGTTCGTCTTCTCTAATCCTCAGATGAAGGGGTTATTGTACAAAATGCAGCTGAATCTTTATTGATAGTTGAGGTGAAAGAAAAGCAGTTTGCGAATCCTATGTTATTGCAGCTAAAGGAAAATGTACAACAGGGTCTGACTAAGGTCTTTGATCTTACACAAAAAGGGGTGCTTCAATGCCAAGATAGATTATGTGTACCGGATGTAGATGAGATGAGGAGAAGAATTATGATAGAGGCGCATCATTCACGATATTCTATTCATACGGGAGCTACAAAAATGTACCATGATTTGAAAGAAGTGTATTGGTGGGGTAATATGAAGAAGGACATTGCTAAATTTGTAACTCAATGTCTAAATTGTCAACAAGTTAAAGTGCAGCATCAGAAACCTGGAGGTTACATGCAATGTATCAATCTTCCAGTTTGGAAATGGGATATGATTAATATGGACTTCGTCACAGGTTTGCCTCGTACACTGCAGAAATTTGATTCTATATGGGTCATAGTTGACAGGCTTACCAAGTCAGCACATTTCCTACCTGTCAAAACCACTTATACAGCGGAAGATTATGCAAGATTGTATGTTAAAGAGATAGTGACATTACATGGAATTCTGGTCTCCATTATATCAGACAGGGGAGCACAATTTACTGCACATTTTTGGAAATCATTTCAAAAGAGCTTGGGTACACAAGTAAAGTTGAGTACGGCCTTCCATCCTCAAACGGATGGACAAGCAGAACGTACTATCCAGACACTTGAAGATATGCTACGAGCGTGCGCATTAGACTTTAAAGGCAATTGGGATGATCATTTATCTCTTGTTGAATTTGCCTACAATAATAGCTATCATTCAAGTATCAAGATGGCTCCTTACGAAGCGTTATATGGGAGGAAGTGTAGATCACCTATCGGATGGTTTGAAGTAGGTGAAACTACCCTATTTGGACCGGATCTCGTCCGTCAAGCTATGGAGAAAGTTAAGGTGATACAGCAACGACTACGAACAGCCCAAAGCCGCCATAAATCATATACTGATGTTAGAAGAAGAGGGCTTGAATTCGCCATAGGTGATTGGGTATTTTTAAAAGTGTCACCGATGAAAGGGGTAATGCGATTCGGAAAGAAAGGAAAATTGAGTCCACGTTATATAGGCCCATATGAAATTATTAAAAGATTTGGGAAAGTTGCGTATGAGTTGGCACTACCCCAAGAACTCTCCACTGTTCATCCGGTATTTCATGTTTCGATGCTTCGAAAGTGCATAGGAGATCCATCTCATATTACCCCCATTGAAGATGTACAAGTTACGGAGGATCTTACCTATGAAGAGATACCTATTGCTATTCTTGATCGACAAGTTAAGAAGTTAAGAAATAAATAGGTAACTTCCATAAAAGTGCTTTGGAGGAATCAACAGGTAGAAGAGATCACATGGGAAGCCGAGGAGATGATGAAATCTAAGTATCCTCAATTATTTGAAACTGAAGTGGAAACCTTAGATCCTGAATTGGAGCAATAACAAGTAAGTATATAAATATATAAGTGTTATATGGTAGTATAAAGATTGAACTTAAGCTTGAACTCGTTTAAGCTGAATAGAGATGATACTACCATTCGAGGACGAATGTTCCTAAGGGGGGGAGGATGTAACACCCCGTACATTTTCAAAAATTATACGATCAACCTAACATGGATAAAGGTATTTAAAATTGAGATAATAACGACATACTTGAGTGTAAAGTTAAAGTTAAGTGGTGGATTAAGGTAGAAGGATTAAGACGTTGGAAAACGGGGAGAACATAAGTGAGGTGCTTCCGTGACTTAATTAAGATAGTAGGTGTATCACCTATTTAACCTATTGGGCTGCATTTGGACCTATGTTAATGGACTGAATTGAGGTCCAAACTAAGTACATAAAATAGGGAAGATGACCAGCCCAACACCTAAATATCACTAAGGCCCAACATGCTATGATCCAACTAGAATTAGCCCAAGTAAGTGGACTATTTTGGACAGCTTATATAGCCAAGTAGGTACATCACCTACTTGGACTATTTTTGACCAAAAATTGGACAAGAATGAGATAAAAGAGGTGGATAAGAGGGTTTATAAAGAGCTGGAATTCAGCTCATTTATCCATTCATTTCATTTTTCAAAAACAGAAAATTAAAACACTCTCTCCTCTCTCAAACCCCAAACAGCCGCCCTAGTTTTCCTTTAGGGTTCTTGGACTAATCTCCCATTATTAAAGCCTTGGTAAGTATTTGCCCTTATAGATTAATGTTATATATGTATAATAGGTTGTGTAAAACATGTTGGTGGTGTTTAAAATGTATAGGGCAGTCCCTTAATTAAGTTTGCAGTCCACTTGTGTTGGTTTTGATGAATTTGTCTTCCTTGTGGCTTGGACTTGTATAGGGGCTTAGGGTGTTGAAGAAATTAAGTTATGATGATGAAATTCCAGTATATTAAAGTGTGGTTCTGCCCCTGAATCGTTCCTTTCATGTATGGCTTGATGGAAATGTTTATATGTGTTGGTAAATGGAACGTTTGTTGTAGTGAAAAGAGAACACTCTTTTGTTATGTTAATCTGAATTTTGGAACTATTGTGGAATGATTTTGGTATGCTACTGTGGAAGGCAGTATGGTTACCTTATGGTGTGAATATATGGAGTTTCATTGGAGTGGAAATGTAAAGGATAAACTAGGTAGGTAATCCTTCCAGTTTGTAACGGTTATGTTTGTTTGTGGACTGTTTTGGTGGTGTGTGGACTGATTTGGTGTTGTTGTTTTGCAAAAGCAGTAAGTGTTAGGGTAATGTGGTTGAATACTATTATCTGGTAGTATAATGAAAGGTAGAGTGATGCAAAATGTGTTTTGGAGGTTGGACGGTTTCTACTTTCCGTTAAGCACCTACTTACCGTCTTGTAAACTTATAATGTAGCTAGCCGTTAATGTTCGCTCCATTATGTACTTGTGTTGTAGAGTAACACATAAGGAAGGAGCTGAATCATTGTAGTTACATATTGAGAAGATAAGGTATGTAAGGTTATTCTTTTCCGCATTCTTCTGCAGCATCTAGTATTCATATTATCATAACACTTGTCCTATCCCCAAAGGGTTGTACAATATCTCATTTCAGAATTAGTAGCACTGTTATAACTGTATCGCTCTTATAACTAAAGAATGAAGTAATGTGAGTAATTGTGTAATGGTTAATGTTGAAAATGGGTGGTATCTCATGGAGTGAAAGAAACACTCGCATGAATGTCGATCCCATTATTACGGGTGGTATCCCATGGGATAAAAGGAACATCCGCATGGATGGCGATCCCGATTATTATGTTATTTCCCACTGATCAGTTGGGCCCGGGTATGATATGATTGATGATTGATGATGTACAGTAAAGTAAAGTAAAGTACAGTAAAGTAAAGGAAGCAATGTACATGATTCCACATATATACCATATGGTAGTTATTTATATCGTTCGTTCACTTGTACTTAATTCCATTGAAGTGCTTATATTTCATACAGTTACTTATAGCCTTACATACTCAGTACATTCTTTCATACTGACGTCCCTTGGGGGACTTACCTTACGTGCTGCAGGTACAGGTACTAGTAGACCTCCTTAGTAGGCTACGGGTCATCTACAGAATATTGGTGAGCTCCAGTTCGGTTCGGGGCTTTCCGAGTCATATGTATATGTGGTTTTGGTGCTGCATAAGCATTGTATATAAAGTGGGAAATTATACCGACTATATTTTGGGTTTTGTAGCTGTTAGAGGCTTTGTAGACGTTATACAGTTGAAGGAGGGAATGTTGTGTGTTTTTTTTCTCAACCATATGGCTCCAACAGCCATGTCTCATGTTTATATAAATGTTATTATTAGATTTATATTATTGATATGTTGTGTCCATAAGTGATTGAATGCTAGCCTATTGACAATAAGTATGCGAACGTATAGAATGGTTCTCTCGGGCCTTAACGGCTTCGGGTGCCATGTCCGCCCCAATGGGATTTGAGGCGTGACAGGATCTCTACCACCCCCAACTTAGGCCAAAAGCCTAAGTTGGTTTTCAGTTTCACCTAAACACTTTAAGAAGGGTTAGGTTCAAAAGAGGATCTTTGAAAAATAGGTTTTGGGTTGTAATGATGTTATCCAATAAAAAGGGATCCAAGGCTCAAATTTGGGACAAAATTGATCACTCAACTCATAATGGGGTAGCTATTGGTCAAATTGGAGGTTCACTCTCGATTAATGGCCTAAGATACTTCTCCAACATCATACACTTTTTGGTTTAGACATAAAGAAACTAGATATGTTCTAGGTGGACTCAAAGAGCAAGATCAAGATGAATTGTCACCCACACACGACACTCAATCGCTTACTCAAAATACTCTTCCTCAATTGATGTACCACATTCATAGCACATATCGAGAAAGGTACTCAAGTAGTCAAAATAATATGCGAGTGTTCACAAATGAGAAGCGCCTAACAAGTTAAACTAACCAAAGAAATTATTTTTTTGTTAAAAGGGCACATTTATTTTTTGAAAAATGGAGTAATGCACAACAATTCATCATTTTTAAGAGTTGAGCATGTGAATATCTCCCCAAGAGTACTGTTTGAGTCAAAGTGTTCTATTTCTAGTACACTTTTTCTCTTATATACTCATGCCAAAAAGAATTTTATTTGCAACTAATTATGAGCTACAAAGCTAAAAATAAAATGAAAAGAAATAAAACTGAAGCATAACACACCCCACACTCAAATATTACAAACCAAATGAAATATCAAAATAAAATCCAAATCGCATTCACCACCACATACCAAAATAAATATCTAGAAATATCTCGAGCAATGTATAATAAGAACCAAGTATAAAGATCCAAATATTATAGATCCAAAATAAAAACCCCACCCCCAACTCAATAAAGTGAATTGTCCTCAATGCAATATGACTCGAATAAGAATAAGAGAGTAAAAGTAAGGGTCCCCCTGAACATGTCTAAGCCTGCGGTGGTGACTCGCTCACAGAAGTGGCCACTGGCTGGGCATTAGTGCCTGGCTGAATACCAAGTGTCTTCTGAGGGGGTGGATCTGGTAAAACATCCTCGCTCTCTACAGTGGAAGCTAAACTGGAGGTCCCAATTTGTGTCATCTCAACCATCGACCTCTCCAATGTTGCAGCAAGTATGGCATCATCTATCTCCTACCTATCAGTCTACTCATAAACCTGGGCCACATTCTGAGACTTGACATGTATCCTAATATGCCCCTGCTCCTCAAAATATCCCTCAATCTTAGCATCATCAACATCCTCATCTTGTTAGGAGGCTTTTTTGTGGTAGTGGGTGGTTGTTATACCCTCTTCTTCTTGGGAGGAGCAGCCTTGAGAGTATGTAGTGGCTCGTGATTGGGTGTTGTGTGCCCCTCCTCCGAGGAATTAATGTTAAACCTTTTGGAGCTTGAGCTATGCTCAGAGCTTTCATCCTCATTTACCAGTGCCTTGGACCAACTCCTTTCAACCCTTTTCCTTTTATACACCTATTCCATGTTAGACCATTTCTTAATTTTTAATGCTTTTAAAAGCTTTAACTTGGGAGGAGGAGATCCTGCTTGTTTCTTTGCTACATTCTTGTTGTGAGTCATATCTGCACATAAAAATAGTAATAGGCTCGATCAAAGTTAGTAAAACATAACAAAAAATTACCTAGAAATGCATCACTAACAGATCAGTGCAGCGCCATATATTTTGGCAATGAAAAGGTCTATTGTCAATAAGCATAGAAATAAATGAGGGTAATCGACTAAGGGAGATAAGGGTTTGGCGATACTTTTTGAGCATTGTTGAATCACTAGGGTGTCGCTAAATCACACCTCAACTTATCCTGATCTACTGTGACTATTGGTGATCAGTGATGCGCCACATGGTTTGGTGCATTGTTGATGTTCCCAACCCATCTCTAATGGTCGTCTTCCCCACAATGAACTTTACAATTTTGAGCCTTCAATGGAGATTTTGATTCTCAACAACATGGGTACTCAGAATTTCTTAGGTTTCAATCATTTAAACCATAACACGATGATTTAGCCCTTAAGAGTGTCATCACTAAATCTATTATTAGGCAAAATCATTCGTTTTCAAATACTGTCAATTAAACTCAACTTTTTCAAGACCCATTTTATTTCACAATCAATACACAAAGCAAGCATTACTAGCAATTACATATTTAAGGACCAAAATTCAACACATAAACTTTAGTTTAACAAGAATTAAATTTCAAAGTTACAATTCTAACTCAAATTGCGATAGTTCACAATGAATACAATCAAGAACTAACCCAACACACCTATTCCATTATAATCATGAACAATCATTGACAATGAATGGAAAGAAACTAAGATCAACAATTGGTATGTTCAAAAATTGAGTCTAAACTTCAAAATTGAGATAGAAAATCATGATAAAAACATGAGTGATAGGTACGCCATGCCAACTTCAGTGACCTTGGTTCTCGTGTGGCGGTGGGGACTTGCGAGAAACAAATGAGTGAATGTGTGTTTGTGTAAGTGTGTTGATTAGAGAGAGTGAAAGAGTAGAGGGATAGAGGAATAGTACTAGTTATAATATTAAGAGTCAAAAGAAAATGAAAGGTTAAGGGTCAAAGAAGTCAAACTATCTCATTTTAAATGGGACCCTTTTTCGGTGATTCTATTTCCATCACAGAACTAATTGACGATGTACTGATTTGGAGTTCTGTCACTGAATTGAACAGTTACCAACACCTAGGGGATTCCTAATGGCGATATAATTTTGCAATGCTTGGCCCTTTTCCAAACTGTTCGGTGATACATCGAATGGTTAATACCCTCGCCGATTGTAATAGTTTCTCTGAGGTTGGGGGACCTTCTTTGGCGAAGGACTTTGGCGATGTGCTCGTGGTGTTAGTATATTGCCAAAGCCTCCTCACTAAAGCTTTATGTAGGATCCCCTAAATTTTTCTTCTCCGACCTGTGTTGTGCCATGTTTCCCACATTCCAACTCCATCACATACCTACACAAATTATTCGAATAAATAAAAAAAGCATGAGTTTCCTCCCAAGAAGTGCCTTAGTTATTATCGTGGAACAACATTGTCCTTCATTAATCATTCATCATTGAGGTAGAACACCTCCAAACAATCCACTTCCGGTGACATCCCATGATAATGTTTAACTCATTGGCCATTCACCGTGAATCGAGATCTCGTGTCTTCTTCCAATTCTATAGCTCCACTAGCAAAACATCAAACCATCTTGAGAGGACCCAACCATCAGATTTTGAGCTTGCTCAAAAACATTTTAAAACTTGAGTTAAGAATTAGGACATCATTATCACTCTTGAACTCTCTTTTTAGAATTTTGGTGTCATGCCATCTCTTCATACTCTCTTGGTAAAGAGTGGAATTCTTACAGGCTCACAAATGAAATTCATCGATCTCTTGAAGTTGTTCCACCCTTGATTTTGAGGCATCCTCCTAATTAATATTCAACTTTCTCAAGGCCCACAATGCCTTATGTTCTAATTTAATGGGGAGGTGACAAGATTTTCTAAATGCCAATTGATATGGTAACATTCCAATGGGAGTTTTTAATGCAGTTCTATGTTCCCACAAAACATCATTAAGTTTTCGAGCCCAATCCGTCCTACTCGCATTCAAGGTTTTAGCAAACATATTTTTTCTCTCTCAGTTGGACACTTTTTCTAGCTCATTAGATTGAGGGTGGTATGGAGAAGCCACCTTATGCTTCACTCCATATTTAGCAAGCAACGAACCAAAAGATCGATTACAAAAAAATGAACCCCCATAACTTATGATTGCATGAAGTGTCCCAAACTGGGTGAAAATATACCTCTTTAAGAATTGATTAACACTCTTAGCTTCCATATTTTGCAAGGCGATGGCCTCGACCAATTTGGAAACATAATCAACCACTACCAAGATGTAACAGTTCTTATATGAGCTCACAAAGGGTCCCATAAAGTCCAACAACCATACATCTAACAATTTCACATCCACTATCAGCTTTAAGGGCATTTCGTGTCTTCTTGAGATCCTACCTTGACTTTGCCATTGCTCACATACCCGTACTAACTCATGGACATCACAATACAAGGTTGGTTAATAAAATCCACTTTGGAGAACCTTTACAGTTGTACGCACACCACTATGATAACCACCAACCGATGATGAATGACATGCTTCAAGAATAGGTCTCATCTCATTCTCCATAACAAAATGATGGATCACTCCATCCGCAAACTTTCTAAAGAGATACAGTTCATCCCAATAATACTTTTTCAAATTATGGAGGAATCATTTCCTTCCATAATGGTTCAAATCATCAGGAAGCACCCCACTCACCACGTAGTTTGCAAAGTATAAATACCATGGTAACATACTCCCCTTTAGTGCCATGACAAGCTCATTGGGAAATGTGTCATCAATCTCTATTTCACGCTACTTTCTTTGTTAGACTCAAGGCGGAATAGGTGATCCGCTACTTGGTTTTCACATCCTTTTTGATCCTTAACTTTAAAATTAAACTCTTAAAGTAGCAAGATACACCTAATCAACTGAGGCTTGGCTTTATTTTTAGCCATCAAGTAAATAAGGTTTGCATGATTGGTGTGCACAATGACTTTTGTGCCCAATAAGTAGGCACAATATTTCTCAAAAGTATAGACTACGACAAGTAACTCTTGCTTTGTAACCATATAGTTTCACTTTGCATCATTCAAGGACTTGCTAGCATAGTAAATGGGATGAAAAAGCTTATCCTTTCTTTGTCCCAACCGCTCCTAACGCCAGGCTACCTGCCTCACACATCAATTTAAAGAGTTGTGACCAATTTGGGGCTACAAGGATAGGAGCCAACACAAGACTCTACTTGAGGTGATTAAATGCCTTCTCGTAATTACGATCAAACTCAATTTTTTCTTCCTTTTCAAGAATATTATACATTGGATGCATAATCTTGGAGAAATCTTTGATGAATCATCTAAACCGGCATGCCCAACAAAATTTCAAACACCTTTCATGGAGATCAGAGGGGGTACCTTGTCAATAACTTCTACTTTAGCTTGGTCAACTTGAATTCCTTTACCCAAGATTTTATGCCCAAGTACTATGCCCTCCTTTACCATAAAATGGCATTTTTCCCAATTCAACACAAGATTAGTTTCAACATATCATTTAAGCACCTTGCCCAAGTGTTCAAAACATGATTCAAAAGTATCACCAACAATATAAAAATTATCCATAAAGACCACCATAGTATCCTCCACCATATATGAAAAGATTGATAGCATGCACCATTGAAAAGGGGAATCCAATGCTGCAACAACTGAACTATATGGCTTGATTTTCTTTTTTTTCACATTTTAGTTGTAATGTAATGGAGTGAAGGTAGAGGAAATAGGATGTCACTAGAATTGTTCATAAGTGAGTAGTGACTCCTATTGTTAGGCAGGAGTCATAGCTAAGTAGTTTTTCTTTGTTGCTTTATGTTTTGATAAAATAGTTGGTCATCTCTGTTTTAGCTTTGTAATTTGATCCTTTTGGTGAAATAAAATTCTTTTATTTACCAAAAAAAAGGTGGCGGGTGCATTGCATAGCCTTAAGGGCATGCGCTTGAAGGAAAACGTCCCATATGGACATGTAAAGGTATTTTTCCCTTGATCTTTCGGTGCAATGCAAATTTGGTTATAACCGGAGTATCCATCTAATAAACAATACCACCCACGTCCCACTAACCGATCAAGAATTTGATCTATAAATGGCATGGGAAAGTGATCCTTCTTCATCCACAAATTTAACTTCTGATAGTCCATGCATACTCTCCAACCCATCACCGGTCTCATGGTAATAAGCTCATTAATTTCAATAGGACCCACTGTGATTCCTCTCTTTTTTTGGAACACATTAAATCGGGATTACCCATGTACTATCTGAGATCGAATACACAATGCCCGCATCCAACCACTTGATTATCTCCTTTTTTCACCACTTCTTGCATCAAAGGGTTAAGCCTCCATTGATGTTCACCACTCAGTACACAATCGGACTCTAACTTTATCTTGAGAGTACAAATGTTGGGTGCATTCCCGATAATATCCGCAATAGTCCGCCCGATGGCCCGAATGAATTTTCTCACAACTGACTTCAATGCTTCCACTTTCCATGGAGACTAATCTCCGACAATAATAATGGGTAAGGTGTTACCTTCCCAAAAAAGACATAGCAAACGCGTGGTGGCAATGGTTTGAGCTCAAGTTGTGGTGGGTCCACAATAGAAGGCTTCGTGGGAGGAGTTTCTCGATTCTTGAAATCAAGATCTAATTTGCATGGTTCTTGGTGTAAGAGCCAACACCCGTTAATAAAGCTACAACTTCATCATATTATTTGACTTTTTCACTTCTATAATTTCACAAAACTCCCGATAATGGCTCGCTAATAAAATTGACTTTCATAGCATCAGCCACCTCATCATCAATCACGTCGATTACAGAGATCACTTGCAAGTTCTTTGGTTGTTTCATGGACTTACACACATTAAACGTCAACTCTTTATTATTTACTCTAAACTTTAAATCTCCACATTTGCACACATTAAATGTCAACTCTTTATTATTTACTCTAAACTGTATCTCTCCATATTCCACGTCAACTAATGTGCACCCGATAGAAAGGAAAGGCCTACCAAGGATAATTGGGACTTCATAGTCTACCTAACAATCTAGGATCATAAAATCGGTGGGAAATATTAATGTGTCAACATGAAAAAGCACATCATATAAAATTTCCACTGGTCTTTTTATGAACCGATCTTCCATTAAATGCCTCATGGTTGTGGGACTCAGGGTACCCAACCCCAACTTCTTGAAGATAGCTAGAGGAATCTATTTTATGATTTCCCCTAGGTCGCATAGTGGTTTGCCAAATTGATACACCCCAATGGTGCTAGGAATAATGAATGCACTAGGGTCCTCTTTCTTGACCACCATATGGATAGACATAATAGCGCTACAATTATGTGAGATCTCCACCATTTTGAAGTCCATTATTCTTTTCTTTGTCACCAAATTCTTCATGAACTTAGAATACCCGGGCATCCCTTGTAAGGCTTCCAATAAAGAATGTTCACTGATAAGTTGCTAAATTTTGAGAGGAACTTCTTAAACTTTGTATCATCCTCTTTCTTCTTGAGCCTTTGAGGGAATGGTGGAGGGATTTTGATGTTCGGCTTTGAAACAACTAGAGTTTCCTCCGATTTTAAGATATTATTATCGACCACTTGAGATATATCTTGATTTTTGACCCTCTCTTCAACTTCATCCGGCTTCTCAACTTTTGGCTCAATTGGAATAGGGATTTTATCATTTGACTTGTCAAATTGCTTTCTCTATCCGCTCACTTGATCTTCAACTCTCCTTTCATTGGGGTCATCATCAAGATTCACAACATCATTTCTGAGAGTCTTGCCACTCCTTATGACAATTTCCATGATATGAGAATCATTTTTTAGGTTCACCACAGTGCCACTAGGTAAACTACCCTTTTGCCTTGTGTTAAGATGAGTCAAAATTTGGCCCAATTGAGTTTCAAGTTGCTTAATAGAAGCCGAATATGAAGTGACCATTTGATTGAGTTGAAAAAATTCACTGTTCATTTCCCTTAACATCTTGTCACACCCTTCAAATCCCATAAGGATATGCGCAAGCATATTATTTTTTATAACTCTCCGAATCTACGGTGGTAGACTCTTTAGGTTTTTGCCTATCATAAGGAGGGCTGCATCTATTATGGTTCCGATCATTGTATCTCTAATCATGGTCCTGATATCTCTCCTTATCCCTCAAATATCTACCACAATCTCGGTCTCTCTAATCACGATCTTTCCAATCACGGTCCCTTTCCTTCCAACCTTGATTCCTACTCTGCCTTTGATAGGTAGGCCAAGAACCACCCGTTTGGTTTGACAAGTACTGAATTTATTCATCAAGAGACTCCACATCATTATCTTCATATGCTTCAGTTCCCTTCATAACGATGGCATTGACTGCCTTTGGAGTTGCACCCATTATGTGTTTCATGAGGAGATCTAATTGTGTCATCACTTTGGGCATATTTTCATCTCTTTCCTCATTGTTCCTCCTTTGCTATTGGCTCATATAATATGTGAGGGAGCCCTCACAGCTCGATATCTTATGTTTCCATGCTTTACTTTGCTTTGTTACTTGATCCAATTATCCCAAAGATACTCCAAAATACTGGTTTATAAAGGATCCTCCAACCGCATTATCTGCTACCGTCTTGTTCAATTGATCCAATGCTCCATAGAATATTTTTAGAAGCATCTTATCAGGTACCTCATGGTTTGAACATTGTAACAACTTCTTTTTTAAACTCAACCATGCTTCATACAATGGTTCACCACTCAATTGTCGGATGTTTGTGATCTTATCCCTCAATTGGAGCATGCGGGATGGTGGGATGGGAAAAATCAGTCTAGAAAAGCCTTCTTCAACTCAACCCAATATGATCTAGAGCCTTCGGGCATTTCTCCTAACCACTATACTACATTACCCATCAATGAGAATGGGAAGAGCATCAACCAGATGGATTTTTTATATATGTGAGCAATGTCGAATGGGAGGCAAACATCTACAAAGTTTTTCAAGTGGAGGTTTGCATCATCGTGAGCTTGACCACCAAATAGGCTATTTATTTGGAGTAAATGGAGTATCACACTAGTGACGTGAAATACTCCATTACCCTCCTCGGGTGCGAAATGAATTGCACTTGCCCTTCTAGCATGCCCTAGGTGATCCTCATTACCAAGATGTCCATTAAAGGAGGTGGCTTCACTACCATGTAGACTCAATGCGTCTCGAAGACTCAGATTATCCTCTGAACAAAACAAAAACAACAAATAAAGTAAATTTTACACTACAGCTAAAAAAAGTGACTTATAACACTATAATGAATGAATGCCACATTTCATTCCACGGCAACCTCGCCATTTTTGATAATGCTCAAATACACACTAGAAATGAATGTACGTGGTCGTTAGCAATATGTTTACCCAACATAGGAGTCAGGATCAAATTCACAGGGAATAAGAGTAATAGCTTCACTCTTAGGTGTCATAAGTGACTATGAGTTGGCACGTAATGCTTAAAATAAACCAGAAGAGTAAAAATGGGGGTTTAATAAAACAAGATTTCGTATTCAACTTATCAATTTTGATATTTCTTTACCAAAACGAATGCTAAAGAATGTAATCCATAAGGCTAAGTACTTGGGGTTATACCTTCTTAAGAGTAATTATAAGTGTGGGTAAGTGAAAGTGCACCTAAAATTCAATTGATAGTTATGACTAGGCTTAGTCTTGGGTACTGGAGGTAATCTTTCAATCTACCACCAAATTTAATAAGGGTTTCTTTCAAACACCCTTACGTACTCAATACCAATCAACCAATAGTCTAAAATTAGTTAGTCTATTTCTATCACTAGCTATTAAATGAGAATTTCTCAAGTCTTTGTCAACTAAATCTCTCCACCCTTGTCTTCTCTTTCTAATAAGACAATAGATCAAAGGATGAATAGAGTTTGAAACCTCAATTCATTAAGTTGAAACATAAAGATTTAGCTAAAACCACGACATTCAATAAAATATAAAGTTAAATAAACACTACCCATGCAATAATCCACACTCAATAATGCATAACCCCAAGCTTAGGAAACTAGCTACTCATAACCAGAGAAATAAGAGATGGACCTATATTCTCAATCAAAGCTGCCATAGAACCCAAATATTTCTGAAAAGAATCCAAATTCACAAGCAAAAATTTAGAAATAAGCAACTAAAAATCCCAACTAGGGTTTAATTACAAGCTTTAGCTTCAAACCATGACAAAATATAGGGTTCCAAATAGCCAAAACGACTTAAATAGCTTTAGCAAAAATGAACCATAGAATTACATAAATGCCACCGCATCTAATTTGGCTAAGTAATCTTCTGTCACCGAATGGATAAGTGATGCACCAAATTGCCCTAGGTTTGACGATTCATCTTTGATTTTGAGCCCTAGTGGTTGGCACCTGCCACTTTTGGCGGTGGGTATTGGCCTCGCTGATCAGTTCTACAATGCGCCGAGTGGTTTTCTCCATCGTTATTTTGTTCACATTGGACCTGGTCTTAACTATCATTTTAGGCGATGGAATTCACCTTTTGGCGATACACAGGTTATATCGGCAGTGCACCAATTGTCCTCTGTGATGCTTTAATACATTGTTAGCTTCAATCTTCCATCTTTTTGCTTTTTTTTTCCTATTTCAATCACTCTTTGGCCTTAACCCTGAAATTTAATCAAATTAACAATAAAATACATTTAAATTAGCATTAATAACATGATTACGTAGTATTTTTAGGATAAATGATTTGCAATTTGCAGACACATTAGTGTCTTCCCAATTCATATTCAATTTATACAAGGCCCACAACGCTTTGTATTATAACTCAATAGGGAAATGACAAGCCTAACCAAACACCAATTGATATGGAAACATGATAATAGGATTTTTTAAAGTGGTTCTATATGCCCACAAGACATCATCAAGCTTTCAGGCGCAACCCGTTCGATTAGTATTTACAATTTTGGCAAAAATTCCTTTAATCTCTCGATTCAAAACCTTGGCTAGCCTAGTTTCTTGAGGGTGATATGGTGAAGCCACCTTATGCTTTATTCCATATTTGTAAAGCAAGGAGTCGAAAGAGCGATTAGAAAAGTGAGAGCCCCCATCACTTTTAATAGCACAGGGTGTTCGAAATCGGATAAAAACATGCTTCTTCAAGAATTGAGTGACACTCTTAGCTTTATTATTTTCCAACGCAATTGCTTCATCCCATTTGGAAATAAAATCTACTGCTACTAAGATATAGTGGTTTCCGTATGAGCTCACAAAGGGTCCCATAAAGTCTAATCTCCATAAATCAATTAACTTAACATCTACAGTTAGCTGCAATGACATCTCATGCCTTCTTGAAATTTCTCCTGGCTTTTGACATTGGTCACACATATGAACCAACTCATATACATCAAGATACAAGGAGGTTTAATAGAATCTTCTTTGAAGTACTTTTACAGTTGTACAAACACCACCATAATAACTTCCTACCAGTGAAGAGTGACATGCTTAAAGAATTGATCTCACCTCTTTTTCAGTCACACATCTCCGAATCATATTATCGGTGCATTCCCTAAGGAGATAAGGCTCACCCCAAAAATATCGCTTCACATCATGAAGGAAGCACTTACACTGATAATGATTATGTTCATCAGAAAGTACACCACAAAAAATATAGTTCGCATAATCCGCATACCATGGTTCCAAACTCCTTGAAAGAGCTATGACAAGCTCAATGGGAAAAACTCATTAATCTCAATTTTGCCCAGCTTCTCATTATTAGATTCGAGGTGGGATAGGTGATCCGCCACTTGATTCTCATATCCTTTCTAATCTTTGACCTTAAAGTTGAATTATTAAAGTAGCAAGATCCACCAGATCAACCATGGCTTGGCCTCCTTCTTAGCCATCAAATATCGAAGCACGACATGATCGATATGCATAATAACTTTAGTGCCCAACATGTAAGCATTAAATTTTTCAAAAGCATAAACTACGGCTAGCCATTCTTGCTTTGTAACCGTGTAGTTTCATTATGCATCATTCAAGGACTTGCTACTTGATGATTCATGTAACACCCCGTACATTCCCAACCCTACTTGACGACATTAAATGATATGTACTTAGGTATCGAGAGCTATAAGTATGCATTTGGTAATGCTATTGGTGAGCTAAGTGAATTTTGCTCTTGTTATGTGGTTAAACTTGCATAGAAAGTGTTTTGCAATTTACATTGCGCATTTGTGGGGTTCAAAATGAGTCTAATAATACCTCTAAACAACATATAATAAGGGTAATAAGTGAGTTAAAGAATAGGACTTGAAGTATCTAACCAAACCCGCGAAGAGAAGTCGAAAAATGGAATTTTTGAAAATTTTAAGGAGGGGTGCATTTGGGACCGTGCCACGTCGCTCTGGGCTAAAATTTTTATCCCAAAGGCAGTAGGTTGGCGCGCCCAGGAGAGTGCCACCTTGGGTTTTCCACTTTTCTGAAAGTTGGAAATTTCTAAGTCCCAAGGGTATCCGGGGTCGTACCGAGCCGATTTTTGCTACGTTTCTTCTACAACCAAGAGTATATGCATGAAATGAATGACATATTACATTGGTATGATAAAATTACTCGAGAATGAATTTGGGGCCAAAATGACGATTTTACCCCTATAGTCAAAATAAGCCAAACGTGGCTAGAATCACTTGGTTTTTGGATTGAGGCTACGGATATGAATAGCATGAGTGGGAATATTATTGTCATACCTATGAGATGAATTAAACACGAGAAATTATTGATTTTATCGGGTTAAGTGAATTGGGCCCAAAAAGGGCCCAAAAATGAAAAGAAAGTATGGCCCAAAAATGGGTCAAAAGACCCATTCTTGCTTGGACCTTCTAGAACCCAACATTTAATGCTAAAGAGTGAATAAGGAGTTAACTTAAGGGACTATATAAAGGGGCAAAATGCTGATTTTTATTGAAGAGAAACACACATGCTTTTTCTATCTTTTTCTAGAAAAATCTCAAGAAGGCTTCTTTGACTCCCAAAAACCCTAAGGCATATTTGGACAAGATCATCATCTTCCAAGCTTGGGTAAGTGAATATTATTGTACTTTAACATATTATAATCATGAGAGAATATGTATATCATGTTGGTTATGGTTGGAAATGTTGGACATGGCACTTTGTGCTTTTGTATAAGATTTGTGATCCATGGGATTTGAGCTTGAATTTGGACTTGTGACTTTGATGAAAGATCATGATGTGGATAAAATATGAACATGTATGGTGTTATTTTGTTATTTAATTTGTTATTTTTTATAAGTGCAAATTGTGGGATGTTGGCCGATTTGTGCTATGAAGTGTATTAAGGTGAATTGATGGATTGTTTGTGATGTGGTGTGGATAAGAAAGTGTAAAGGGGAAGTGTTGTGGTGGAATGTATGGATTATCATGTATTGGTCAATGTTGGGAATATTGGAGGATTTTTGGAATAATGATTTTATCAATGGTTTTGTTAAGGGGGAAATGACATGTTAAAGCTAAACATGTGACTTATTGTTGTTGTATGCCATTATAAGGTAATTGGTGGTTAATGTTGGTTTCATTATAAACTTGTGTTGTAGAGCGAAACATAAGGAAGGAGTAGGAATATTGTATGCACATCTAAGATTGTGTATTCGTATTAAGAATACAAGGTATGTAAGGTTCCTTTTTCCATATCCTTCTGCAACATGTTATTCACATTGACATTGGACTTGTTTCAATTCCGAGGGGTTTGAAGTATCTCAAATTCAGGTTGACGTATGTTGTTATTCATATGTGTCCTATTCCTAAATGCATGATGATTCGTTTGCCTCTTGTTCATTGAGTGAAGTTCCAAAAATGTCATAACGTTATCATTCCTAAATGAACGATCTCAAGAGAGTAATAACATAAGAGAACCTATTTAGTCTTAAATAGCATTTTCCAATCATGTCATGTCCCAAGTCCTCAATTATGATGATTATCTTTGTATCAATCTTTTACAAGTAAAAGTACCAATCTCATAAGATTTCATAAGAGTAATAAGAGAGGTAATGTGCAAGCTAATATATCTATTCTTCATAAGTGAAGATGTCAATCTCATGAAGCAAGAGTGAAGTAATCTTATGTATGATTCCTATTATGTCATGATCTTCAATATCTCAATCACTCTTAAGAATGGAAGTAAGAATAACAAGAGAAATAAGAGGTGTATAATTAAGAAGTAATCATGGGTGGTATCCCAGGGGTTAAAATACCTAGCATGGGTCGATCCCAATAACACGGGTGGTATCCCAGGGGCGATATAAATGCCTAGCATGGGTTGATCCCGATACATCCCAAGGGCGATATAAAAGCCTAGCATCTGTTATGATGGTACATCCCAGGGGCGACAAGCCTAGCATGGGTTATGATGGTACATCCCAGGGGCGACACGAAAGCCTAGCATGGGTTAATATAACATCCCAGGGGCGATAAGCCTAGCATGGGTTAATGATATCCCAGGGGCGACACGAAAGCCTAGCATGGGTTCACATAACATCCCAGGGGTCAAAGCACCTAGCATGGGTTAATCTCATCCCAGGGGCGACAGAATAGCCTAGCATGGGTAGAACAATAAAGATGAATAAAAGATGAAGACAAGAGGAGTAAAGAACGTAATATACATGGTTTCCCACATACGAAAAGAGAGTTTATTCACATTTCTGTTTCCTTATATTGATTCCATTATTGTTGTTATTATGTATGATGAATTTCTTATGAGCCTTGCATATTCAGTACATTCTTCGTACTGACCCCCTCGGGGGAATTACCTTACATGTTGCAGGTGCAGGCATTAGTAGACTTCCTCTGTAGACTGGGGATCATTTGCAGCTATTTGGTGAGCTCCAGTTGGTTCGGAGCCCCCTGAGTCATAGGTGTATATTTGTTGTGATGTTATATAAATTGTATAAAGCGGGGACTTATCCCGACTGTAAGTTGGTCTTATTGATGCATCTGTTAGAGGCTTTTGTAGACATATGTGGGTATATGGATGTAAGAGACGAGTATGTAGAAACAAATGTCTATTCTGACTTAATGGCCTTAACGGACAAGTTTCCTAAATATATATATGTATAGCATATGTTTCCATGTTCAAGTTTTCCGCATAGTTGCATAAGGTTTAATAAGGTGCATACGAATGAACATAGGCAAAGGTTGGTTCTCTCGGGCCTTATCGGCTACGGGTGCCAATCATGTCTCGATGGGATTCGGGGCGTGACAAAAGTGGTATCAGAGCAGTTCGTTCTAAGGGTGTCTACAAAGCCGTGTCTGAGTAGAGTCTTGTTCATGGATGTGTTGTGCACCACATTTATGAGCAGGAGGCTACGGGGCATTTAGGATGTTGTTTCTTTTCTTCATGCTAGATCGTGCAATAGAGCCGGTGTTGTAAGTTGAATTGGACCTGATCATGGTGATTGTTTTTCTTTGGTATAGTTAAAATGCCAATCACGAGAGGAGGTAGAGGTAAAGGGAAGCAGGTGGATGTGCCTGCTGAAGAAGGAATGAGTAGATTACCACCTTACCAAGCGAGTCAAGGTGGAGCTGACGCCGAGATTGCATCGCAGTCTTCCTCTACTTTTCCAGCTCCAGAAAAGCCAAGAGGTAGAGAAGTACCTGCAAAACCGCCAATAAATACCACTGACCAGGATCTTAGAAATGTTGTACATATGTTGACACAGTTAGTGGCGGCACAAAGTCAGGGACGAGCTGGCACAATGACACATGATGATGATGTGCCTAGAATGGCAAGTCGCAGGACACAGGATTTCTTGAAACTGGACCCTCCTATATTCACTGGGTCAGACTTGAAAGCAGATCCACAGGACTTCGTGGATCAAATTCAGAGAGCTTTGGAGGTTATGCATGTGTCCGGGGTGGAAACGGTTGAGTTGGCAGCTTATAGACTGAAGGGCGAGGCGATATTGTGGTATGAAGATTGGAAGAAGTCTCGTGGTATTGGTGCAATGCCACCAAATTGGGAAGAATTTAAAACAGCATTTCTTGATCATTATCTTCCCTACGAGATTCGTGAGGCTCGTGCGGATTAGTTTTTAAATTTACATCAAGGAAATATGAGTGTTAGAGAGTACAGTTTGCAGTTTAACTCCTTGGCACGATATGCTCCAAATATGGTGGCCACGATGGAAGATAGAGTGCATCGATATGTGGACAGATTAGAGCCTTATTTGGTACGGGACTGTACTATCGCTGCCCTAAATCGAGATATGGATATAGCGAGGATTCAGGCCTTCGCACAAAAGATGGAAGACCAAAGGCAAAGAAAGAGGATACAGAAATCTGAGGAAGGGCCAGCAAAAAGGGCGAGATATATGGGGCAGTCTATGGTGTCCCCAGGAGAATCTGGATCTCGAATGTTACCGCCTAGACCCTCATTCTCTTATTCCACAGCGGGTGCCTACTCCCAATTTCGAGGGTCTAGAGGTGGTCCATCTGGACAGAATAGTAGAGTGCAGGGTTCACAGACAGTAGGATTTTCTCGTCCTCCGTGTCAGCGTTGCGGAAGGTACCATTTAGGTGAATGCCAGTTGGGGACAAATGCTTGTTTTTGGTGTGGCACAGAGGGGCACATAATGAGAGAATGCCCACAAAGGGGTGCGAGTGGTATAGCACGACCTGCGGGATCAACCGTTGTATCATCAGCATCGGTTCCTTCCCCAGGCAGAGGCGTTCAGTCTATGGGTCGTGGTAGAGATATGAGAGGAGCAGCTAGTTCCAGTGGGGCCCAAAATCGTACCTATGCTCTAGTAGACCGACAGAACGAAGAGGCAACTCCTGATGACGGTACCGGTAGTTAGGGATATTACTAAGTTTCATGATGTATATATAACTACTCTATCGTATGTTACTCCATCAGTTACTATGAACCTAATGGAACACCGGAGTTATTAGTTAAGTCAATGGAATATTTCTATCAAAAAAGTTGGTCTATATCGAAATGGTATGGTAGATATTTGCATGCGTAGATGATTAAGTACTCTTCAAAGCGTTATTCATGAAAGGTATAATAGAATTCAGAAAGAAGGAAAAATTGACCCTATACTACATGTCATGTGAAATTGTCGAAAGTGTATAAGAATTTCTTTTCATATTGTTCCCATTGGAAATAAACAAAGTTTGGAGGACCTCACTAGGGAAAAATAGAGATGGTGAGTCTAAACCGACAAGTGTGAAGGTTAATAAAGAGAGACGTACTTTCTGTAAAAGTCCTTTGAAGAAATCAACAAGTAGAGGAGATCACATGGTAAGCTAGAAAAATGATGAAATCGACGACCCTTATTTGTTTCAAAGGGAAGAAAAAGTTCAAAGTGTGGAGGTACACCAATAACAAGTAGGTATCCATGAGCCTTACGTGTATGTATACTCATGTAGAGATGTATTTGTTGTAATTGAAACGACATTGTTAACATTCGAGGACGAATGTTCCTAAGAGGGGAAGAATGTAAAACCCCGTACATTCCCAACCCTACTTGACGACATTAAATGATATGTACTTAGGTATCGAGAGCTATAAGTATGCATTTGGTAATGCTATTGGTGAGCTAAGTGAATTTTGCTCTTGTTATGTGGTTAAACTTGCATAGAAAGTGTTTTGCAATTTACATTGCGCATTTGTGGGGTTCAAAATGAGTCTAATAAGACCTCTAAACAACATATAATAAGGGTAATAAGTGAGTTAAAGAATAGGACTTGAAGTATCTAACCAAACCCGCGAAGAGAAGTCGAAAAATGGAATTTTTGAAAATTTTAAGGAGGGGTGCATTTGGGACCGTGCCACGTCGCTCTGGGCTAAAATTTTTATCCCAGAGGCAGTAGGTTGGCGCGCCCAGGAGAGTGCCACCTTGGGTTTTCCACTTTTCTGAAAGTTGGAAATTTCTAAGTCCCAAGGGTATCCGGGGTCGTACCGAGCCGATTTTTGCTACGTTTCTTCTACAACCAAGAGTATATGCATGAAATGAATGACATATTACATTGGTATGATAAAATTACTCGAGAATGAATTTGGGGCCAAAATGACGATTTTACCCCTATAGTCAAAATAAGCCAAACGTGGCTAGAATCACTTGGTTTTTGGATTGAGGCTACGGATATGAATAGCATGAGTGGGAATATTATTGTCATACCTATGAGATGAATTAAACACGAGAAATTATTGATTTTATCGGGTTAAGTGAATTGGGCCCAAAAAGGGCCCAAAAATGAAAAGAAAGTATGGCCCAAAAATGGGTCAAAAGACCCATTCTTGCTTGGACCTTCTAGAACCCAACATTTAATGCTAAAGAGTGAATAAGGAGTTAACTTAAGGGACTATATAAAGGGGCAAAATGCTGATTTTTATTGAAGAGAAACACACATGCTTTTTCTATCTTTTTCTAGAAAAATCTCAAGAAGGCTTCTTTGACTCCCAAAAACCCTAAGGCATATTTGGACAAGATCATCATCTTCCAAGCTTGGGTAAGTGAATATTATTGTACTTTAACATATTATAAGCATGAGAGAATATGTATATCATGTTGGTTATGGTTGGAAATGTTGGACATGGCACTTTGTGCTTTTGTATAAGATTTGTGATCCATGGGATTTGAGCTTGAATTTGGACTTGTGACTTTGATGAAAGATCATGATGTGGATAAAATATGAACATGTATGGTGTTATTTTGTTATTTAATTTGTTATTTTTTATAAGTGCAAATTGTGGGATGTTGGCCGATTTGTGCTATGAAGTGTATTAAGGTGAATTGATGGATTGTTTGTGATGTGGTGTGGATAAGAAAGTGTAAAGGGGAAGTGTTGTGGTGGAATGTATGGATTATCATGTATTGGTCAATGTTGGGAATATTGGAGGATTTTTGGAATAATGATTTTATCAATGGTTTTGTTAAGGGGGAAATGACATGTTAAAGCTAAACATGTGACTTATTGTTGTTGTATGCCATTATAAGGTAATTGGTGGTTAATGTTGGTTTCGTTATAAACTTGTGTTGTAGAGCGAAACATAAGGAAGGAGTAGGAATATTGTATGCACATCTAAGATTGTGTATTCGTATTAAGAATACAAGGTATGTAAGGTTCCTTTTTCCATATCCTTCTGCAACATGTTATTCACATTGACATTGGACTTGTTTCAATTCCGAGGGGTTTGAAGTATCTCAAATTCAGGTTGACGTATATTGTTATTCATATGTGTCCTATTCCTAAATGCATGATGATTCGTTTGCCTCTTGTTCATTGAGTGAAGTTCCAAAAATGTCATAACGTTATCATTCCTAAATGAACGATCTCAAGAGAGTAATAACATAAGAGAACCTATTTAGTCTTAAATAGCATTTTCCAATCATGTCATGTCCCAAGTCCTCAATTATGATGATTATCTTTGTATCAATCTTTTACAAGTAAAAGTACCAATCTCATAAGATTTCATAAGAGTAATAAGAGAGGTAATGTGCAAGCTAATATATCTATTCTTCATAAGTGAAGATGTCAATCTCATGAAGCAAGAGTGAAGTAATCTTATGTATGATTCCTATTATGTCATGATCTTCAATATCTCAATCACTCTTAAGAATGGAAGTAAGAATAACAAGAGAAATAAGAGGTGTAGAATTAAGAAGTAATCATGGGTGGTATCCCAGGGGTTAAAATACCTAGCATGGGTCGATCCCAATAACACGGGTGGTATCCCAGGGGCGATATAAATGCCTAGCATGGGTTGATCCCGATACATCCCAAGGGCGATATAAAAGCCTAGCATCTGTTATGATGGTACATCCCAGGGGCGACAAGCCTAGCATGGGTTATGATGGTACATCCCAGGGGCGACACGAAAGCCTAGCATGGGTTAATATAACATCCCAGGGGCGATAAGCCTAGCATGGGTTAATGATATCCCAGGGGCGACACGAAAGCCTAGCATGGGTTCACATAACATCCCAGGGGTCAAAGCACCTAGCATGGGTTAATCTCATCCCAGGGGCGACAGAATAGCCTAGAATGGGTAGAACAATAAAGATGAATAAAAGATGAAGACAAGAGGAGTAAAGAACGTAATATACATGGTTTCCCACATACGAAAAGAGAGTTTATTCACATTTCTGTTTCCTTATATTGATTCCATTATTGTTGTTATTATGTATGATGAATTTCTTATGAGCCTTACATATTCAGTACATTCTTCGTACTGACCCCCTCGGGGGAATTACCTTACATGTTGCAGGTGCAGGCATTAGTAGACTTCCTCTGTAGACTGGGGATCATTTGCAGCTATTTGGTGAGCTCCAGTTGGTTCGGAGCCCCCTGAGTCATAGGTGTATATTTGTTGTGATGTTATATAAATTATATAAAGCGGGGACTTATCCCGACTGTAAGTTGGTCTTGTTGATGCATCTGTTAGAGGCTTTTGTAGACATATGTGGGTATATGGATGTAAGAGACGAGTATGTAGAAATGAATGTCTATTCTGACTTAATGGCCTTAATGGCCAAGTTTCCTAAATATATATATATGTATAGCATATGTTTCCATGTTCAAGTTTTCCGCATAGTTGCATAAGGTTTAATAAGGTGCATACGAATGAACATAGGCAAAGGTTGGTTCTCTCGGGCCTTATCGGCTACGGGTGCCAATCATGTCTCGATGGGATTCGGGGCGTGACAATTCAACCTCCTTTGATATTTCACAGTTGGCACACATTCAGGCTCCAACTTGATTTTATGAGTGTAAATACCAAAGGGATCCTAATAATGTCGGCGATAGTCAAACCAATAGCACTTATGAATTTCTTTAATATTGATCTCAAATCCATGACTTTCCATACCAACAATTTCACTACTAAAATAATGGGCAAGGTGTTGTCTTTCCCCAAGAATACATAGCAAAGATGAGGAGGGAGAGGCTTGAGTTCAAGATGTGGAGGCTCCTCTATTGATGGCTTGGCGCAGTGTGACAATTCTTAAATACACCCTAGAAATGAATGTATGTGGTTGTTATACAATATATAGCTCAACTCGTAAGTTGGGGTCGATCCCATAGGGAATGAAAAATTAGGTTCACCTTCAAGTGTTATAAACCACTAAATGCTTGCATGTAATGGGTATATTTCTAGGAATGTAAAATGTGGGTATTTTGTTTTTAACATTTTGTAATCAGTTAATCAATCATAATCTTGGTATGCAAGAATGAGTGCTACCAGGTTTGTAATCAAAGATTAAAGACACTATGGGTTATGCTTTCATGAGAGTGAGTACATGCATGTGTAATTTGATATTGCCTAAGTTCAATTAATAGCTATGGGTAGGCTAAGTTCTAGATTTTAATGCTAACCTTTCAACAAAACATTAAACATCACAAGTGGGTTCATTCGAACACCTCACAAGTGCTACTTCATAACAAACCTAAGACCTCAATTTAGTAGCCTTATGTCTAAGAACTACTATTAAATGATGAACATCAAGTAATCGTTGTCCACTACTCCTCACCCTTATCCCCTTTGTCAAGGATGATAAGGGATCTAGGGTTAACTAGAGGTTGCAACCTCAAATTATAGGTTAATAACATGGAGTAGAGGCCAAACCCATAACAACTAATCAAATAAAAAGGCAAATAAACAACACCCATATAATTATCACTATGCATTCATACATAACCCCAAGTTGGGAAATTTAGCTACTCATAGATAGGGAAAGAGGAAATATACACATATTCTCATTAAAATCATCCATTGAATCCAAATCTTTGCAATCAAAATCCAAATTCAACATAGAACAACAAGAAATCAACCAAATTCCCACTTAGGGTTTTAAATACAAACTTGTAGATCTCAAAATTGACAAAAGATAGGGTTCCAAGATACCAAAAAGCTATTTATAGCTGAAGAAAAACTGGGATAGCAAATTACAAAACTGCCACTACGTCAACTTCGGCAGAGGAGAAATATTGTTGCCGAACTCCTCGATGATACACTGAAGTGATTTTGAATCGCCAATTTGGTGTTGATTCTAGGCTTCACTGATTTGCATCTAGTCGTTTTGGTGATGGGCTCTTGCTTCACCGAATATTCAATGATCCGCCGAACTCCTTCACTTCATCAATAATCTGCTTCATTTGAAACTTGGTGGATCTATCGAGTAAGGAGATGGATCTTCTACTTCGGTGATTGCTGACACGTTTTGCAATTAATAGAACTTCATGGTGATGCCTTTTTGTATTTTTGGCTCAAATTCTCCATTTTTTTTGTTCTTTATGCTTTATCAACCACTCCTTAGCTTTAACCTTGAAAATAAAACAAATTAACATTAAAATTAACTCAAATTGGCATTGAGGACTTGATTTCTTACCGTGTTTTGGCCGTATGAAATGAAATTTGCCTACTCATCAACATCCCTAATATGAATATTTGCTTGTCCTCGAGTAAATCAATGTATACACAACAAAATCAACAATGCTTACAAACGGTACTACTAGGGAGCTTAGACACATGCTTTTTTTGTGCAAACACTTTGCCCCCATGGTTTTGAAAACAATGGCACAAGTATCACCTACCAAACACTCAATTTGTGAATAACAAACCTCAAATTTCTACTAAGTGTTATCAAGCCACGCACATTCTCATAGATCTCAACTAAGACTAAAGAATGTCCCAGCATTGCAATCAAGTGTCCTCACAACAAAGTAAGTCCCTTTCCTCAAGAAATGATTACATTTAAACAAGGGACTAAAACTAATCACTCACACTCTCAAAGATGATCAGGGACGTGAATTCCATGCCTTAGGCTTGCCCATATGCTCCAATTCACCACATTCAAGCATGCTATATTGGAGATCACTAAGGTTTTACTTAGGCTTGTAGCATAGTCAATGGGAAAGGTATGAAAAGTTAAGGTTATAATGACTCTACCCCCTCGAACTATCTAAAGAGACCTCAATTCCAATTCTTTCCCAAAGCTTTACTTCTTACGCGATTCCAAGGACCAATTCTCTAAAATTTTAAAGATATATTTCTCCTCCTATCCTTCAAATCATTAAACTTCTTTAAATATTTACAAACGAGAAACACAATTATAACTCTTTTTTCATTCCTTTTCAAACCCTTTTTTTCTCTTTTTTTAAACTATTTACAAGGAATACGAGGATAATTAGAAGAGGAAGTGAATGGTCCCCACATTATAAACTTTAGATTAAAAAACTAACCCACTAGATCCTCTACCCCCACCTTAGGCTTTTGGACTAAGTTGGTTATGACCTCACCTAGATGCTTCAAGATAGGTTTTGGTTCAAAAGAGGGAATTGTGGAAGTAGGGTTTCCAAGACAAAGGGTTCCAAGGCACAAATTAGGGACAAAATTTGTCACTCTACTCACAATGGGGATGACTATTTTTAGTAAGTTTTTAGTTCATTCTCAATTAAAGGACTAGGATCACTTCTCCAACATCGCACACTCTTTGCTTAGCTCTAGAGAAATCGGGCAAGTTCTAGGCGGATTCAATGAGCAAAATTGAGTTGAATCCTCACCCACACATGGAACTCAATCGCACACTCGAAGAACTCCTCCTCAATTTATATACCACATTAATAGCACATGTCGAATAAGGTACTCCAAATAGTCAAAACAAGATACGGGTGTTCATAAAAAGTGAGTGCCTAACTAGTTCAGTTAAACGAAAAAAAAATTAAAATTTGAATAAGGGCACATTTTGAAAAATGGAGCAATTCACAAATGATTTATCAATTTTAAGATTTGTGCATATGAAAAATCTCCCCAAGAGTACTACTCGAGTAAAAGTGTTATACTGCTAGTACACTTTTCTCTTAAGCACCAAAGCCAAAAAGAACTTTACTTATCACTAGGCTATGAAGTACCAAACTAAAATAAAAATAAGGAATTGTAAAATGAAACATCACACACCCCACTCAAATCAACCCAAACACCAAATATAAAATATTACAAACCCAATAAAAATATCCAAAGGATCATCTGAATCATAGTCTCATAAATCAAAGTCACACACCAAAATAACATAAAGTGCCAAAGTATTGAAGGTAGATTATCTCAATGGCACAACTAAATATTACAGATCCAAAATAAATAATTCACCCCCCCCCATTCAAAAGTATGCATTGCCCTCAATGAAATAGGACTAATATAATCAAAGAGAGTGATTGAAAGGGCCCCCCTGAACAATGCTAAACCTGGGATGGTAAGTGGATTACAGAAGTGGCCTTTGTCTAGGCATCAGTGCGCGGCTCAGATCCAATGGTGATCTATGGGGGTGGATCTGGTATAGTGGCCTCCGTGTCCATAACATCAGCTGCACTGGAGGTCCTAATCTAGGTTATCTCTCGAGTCGACCTCTCCAAAATAGCAGTAAAAATAGCTTCCTCAGTCTCCTGCCTATCATCCTGCCCATTAAACTGCATCTGCTCAACTCATCACCAACTAACCCTATCTCAGTAATCTCCTCCTCATTAGAAGGATGATCTTTCACATCCTTCTTATTCTCCTCAACTATTGCAACATCCTAATTAACAGGTGGTGAGGCCAGTGTCTGAGATAAAGATCCCCATAAATGTGACAAATCTAGAAACTAGATCTCATCCACATGCTTTTGAAGAGAAACAAGATCAGTCTACATCATTTGTAACACATCATCTAAGATTGCAGGCTGTGGGGTGCTCAACTTATCTAATTTGGCCCCATAAATATACAGGGTCTCATGAATACCCTGGCACTCATCATGAATCAGTACCATCTCATCTTTCACCACATCAATAATCTTCTGAGGCATCTGAGCCTCCAATCTAGATGATCTCATGTCAAGTGAATAAGCCAACTGGCCCATCCGAATAATTGGGGCACTGGGTCTAGGAGGCTATGATGATGGACCCATAGAGGAACTTGGAGGAGTATGATGTATAGTAGTAGGAGTGGGTTGGTTGTCACCACTATTAATGGATTCAAGATCAATTGTTGGGGAATCGTCCACTCGTGCTTTCTCCTCCTTCACTTCTTACATATTCTCAAGTCTAGTGATGTCCATAGTAGACGTAGGGGTGTACTCAAAACCTTTATTTTTATCAAAAGAAACCTTAGTACGGCGGTACAACTTTGTAATGGGGCATGGGAAAGCAAGCAAGGTATTCTTTTGTTGGGCCCAATAAGCAATGTTTGGGGCGAAGATCATAGTAAGATTAAGCCTCTCCTTCATTGTGATTGTTCCACTAGCACTTCCCGAGGGTGTACAAGAATTGTTTTATTCTGAGAGGGTAGGATATTGCTACACATGAAGCTCAACCAATACCAGGCTTCCAATTAAATAGCACTCTTCCTAATTAGGGTACCAGGAGTAAGCCATGAAGGATTCCCATCACTTATTAGAGAGGCTAACAACCCTGAAGATCACCATCATTCCTTTGAATATGGGAGGTAAAGTAGCAATGCATATCCACAGTATCACCATAAATCAAATTTATCAAATTTCCATCACACTTAACCTTCACACTTCTAACAACCACTTTATCTCTTGTCTTTTGAGGCTTATCACTTCTTCTCTTAGCTGGCAACAACTTTCTATACGCCTCATAGTACTCTTAAACCTATTTTTTCATAAAAGGTTTCAGGGGGTTGGTGAATTACTCAAACACATGATAATGTATGACATCAAGAACCCTTGTATGCTTGCCTTCTAATCCTTTCTTACTTAGACTTTGTTCCTACATGATTGTTCTTTTTCACTGAACCTTGAGTTGATTTAGAAACCTGTGACCCACCATGAATTGAGGATTTGGGGATACATTGGATCTTGGATCATTATTTTTGTTCTTTGGTGGAGCAACTCCCGAAGTGTTTAGGGGCCCATGGATAAGAGTGGAGTAGCCTTCCTCCGAGGTAGAGATGTGGTACCTCCCAAAGTTAGAGCTATGTTTCGAGCTTTACTCCTCAGTCATTGGAGCCTTCCTTTTAGTTTGTTCAACCTTTTTTGTTTTATGAACCATCCTTTCCAGTTGTGATTATTCCATAAACTTTATTATTTTTGAGACCTTTGATGTAGGAGGAGAGGAGCATGTTTGTTTCTTGGCTAGATGGTAGTTTCTAGGCATATCTACAAATAAAGGAGGCAACGCACTAGGCTAAAGTTAGAAAAAACAAACATAATATTTTCTTGCAATACATCACTAAACTGGTTTGAAAGATCGCCAAAGTGTTCGGCAAGGCACTACCCCCATCGCCAAATGGAACAGTTAGGGGAGTGGAATATGATGAAAGAAAGTTAGGGTTTGGCGATAGGATGAAGAGTTCAGTGATACTCCTCGAGCATTGCAAAACTACTAAGGCATCGCCAAATTGCCACTTCAATTATCCAGTACCACCATTTCTTTTAGCGATATGGGGAGTGCTTCAACAATCCACCATGGAGTTTCGTGCATTGCCAACGCTTTCAACCCCATTGCCAAAAGTCATCATCCCTAACCTTAGACCGTGTCGAGTTCCTCAAGCCATTTTCATAGTGATTTCAGTTACAAACGATCATGGGTACTTAGACTTCTCCAGGTTTTAATACCAAACAACCATTTGGACAATTTTTCCCTTAAGAATGACGTCACCCAATCTATCATTAGGAAAAATCAATTGATTTCAATGCACAATCAGTTAAACCCAACAAAAATTTTACCCAAAAGCAAGAAATTCACACTAAATGGTAAACAATAACAGGTTTAAACATTAATTTCCTCAACCTTAAAAGGTTTGAATCGTGATTTCATTAAAAAGAAACAAATCATAAACCTAACAATTTAAACCAATCGAGCAAACCCACCAAATTATTTTGAACAAAAACATAAGTACATACTATAAACGACATATAACCACAAACAAGAGCACCAAAACATGTATTTAGAGCAAGAGATGAAGTTTAACCTCAGATTTAGAATTGAAATCGAGATAAGAAGAGAAAAAAGAGCAACAACGCAACAATAGAGGTCGGTGGCAACACTGGTTATTTTATGTGTGTACAACGGTGGTAAGTTGAGAGGATTTGAGTGCATGTGTGTGTATAGGCTAAGTTCTAGAATATTGGAAAATGTGGAATGGGAAAAGATTTAAATAACCCTAAGAGTCAAAGTTGAAAAGTTAAGAGTCTAAGAATTCAAATCGTCATCCATTAAAATGCCGTAATTTTACGATGGACATAGCATCACATAAGTGATCGGCTATCCGCCAAACTGCATAAACATTGCCAAATATTATAGTTACAACACCTGGAACTTCATTTGTGGCGAACTAATTCATTGATGGACTCTCCATCGCTAAAGCCTTCTGCAATACGCCGATTATTGAAAATCATCACCAAATCTCACAGTTCAATAGCCTTGGGAGATCTATTTTGGTGAAGGGCTTTGGTGATTTGCCGATGTGTTTGGCGATTCGTCAAAGCCTCTTCCTTAGACCTTTGCATATAATCTCCTATATTTTTCTACTCCGACTTTTTATGTGATATGGTTTCCACATTCCAACCTCATCACAAACCTACACCACAGAACCAACGTTCAAAACAACAAAAAGTAAAACTTGTGTTGCCTCCTAAGAAGTATCTTAGTTATCATCGAGGCACGACGTTGTTCCTCATCTAGCAAAATCATTAAAATGGAGCGCCTCCACTTTAGAAGCTCTTAGCCGACCGATATATAAGTGTTCAACCATTGACCATTCAGCATGAACCTTCTCTTCTCATAGCCTTCAAACTTAATTCCACTACTAGGATACATATTTACCACTGTGAAAGGACCCAACCATTTGGACTTGAGTTTTCCAGAGAAGAGTTTCAAACTTAAATTAAAAAGTAACACCCCATCTCCTATACAAAACTCTCTCTTCAATATCTCGAAATCATTCCACCTTTTTATTTGCTCTTTATATAGAATGGAGCTCTCATAATTCCTCTAACTCTTGTATTTTCTCCATTCTAGACTTAAAAGCCTCTTCCCAATCCATTTTAAGCTTCCTTAAAGCCTAAAGAGATTGATGTTCTAACTCCACTGGTAGGTGACAAGCCTTCCCAAAAATAAGTTGATAGGGATACATACCAATTGGAATTTTTAAGGTTGTTTGGTAAGCCCAAAGAGTGTCATCCATTTGTCTAGCCCAATTGATACGTCCCACATTCACGATTTTCTCAAAGATTGCTTTGATTTTTTAATTTGAAACTTCCACTTGACAGCTTGATTGGGGATGGTATGGAGTATCCACATTATGCTTCACCCCATACTTATCAAGCAAAGCACCAAACTCTCGATTATAAAAGCGAGAGCCTCCATCACTAAGAATTGTATGGGGAGTCCCGAACCTTATGAATACATGATTTTTTATAAAGAACGTTATTTTCTTTCTCTCATTGTTTAGGAAAGAAATTTATTCCACCTACTTTGATACGTAATCCATGACCACCAATATGTACTTATTTCTATACTAACTAACGAAAGGCCCCATGAAGTCAATGCCCCAAACATCAAACAACTCCAATTCAAGATTAGGCTTCAAGGGAATCTTATACCTCCTTAAAATGCCTCCTTGCATTTGGTATCAAGCACAAGTTCTAACCAAGTCATGAGCATCTTTATGTAGTGTAGGCCAATAAAATTCTCTTTGAAGAACTTTGGTGGTTGTTCTTACACCATCATGGTGACCACCAAATTGGGACGAATGGCAAGCCTCAAGAATGGCCCGCAACTCTGAATCTATCACATAGATATAGATAACCCCATCCGCAAACTCCCTAAATAGATAGGTTTCATCCTAATAGTACTATTTCACATTAAAGACGAATATTTTTTTGATAATGATTTGTGTCATTGAGGAGAAAATCACATACCATATATTTGCGTAGACCGCATACCATGGTTTTACATTCCCAGGGAGTGCCATGACTAGTTTTTCAAGAAACATTTCATCAATATACATCTCACCCAACTTGTCCTTGTTGGGCTCAAAGCGGGATAGATGATCCGCTACTTGGTTTTCATACTTTTTCCTTTTCTTAACTTCAAAATTAAACTCTTGAAGTAGCAATATCCACCGAATTAACCGAGGTTTGTCTTCATTTTTAGCCATCAAATACCAAAGAGTCGCATGGTCGGTATGCATAATAACCTTCATGCACAATAAATAAGCACAAAATTTTTCAAAGGCGTAGACTACAGCGTGCAACTCTTGCTCTGTGACCGTATAATTTCTTTGTGAATAATTCAAGTACTTGATAGCATAATATATCAGATGAAAAAGCTTGTCCTTCCTTTCACCTTACCACACCCAATTCCAAATCACTTGCATCACACATTAATTCTAAATTAAGTTCCCAATATGGGCTACAATGATGGGAGCCGATACAAGTTTCTCCTAAAGGAAATTATTCCCTCACACAATCTCCATTAAAGTCAAATTCTGCTTTTTTTTTCAAGAAGATTACACATCGGATGAGCGATCTTGGAGAAATATTTAATGAACCTTCAATAGAAGCTAGTATGTCCTAAGAAACTTCAGACACTCTCAATAGAGATCAGAGGAGAAAAATTTGCAATTACTTTAATCTTGGCTTGGTTAACTTTTATTCCTTGGTATGATATCTTATTCTCTAGTACAATCCCTTCTTTCACCATGATATGACATTTCTGTTAATTAAGTACTAGGTTTGTTTGCATATACCATCGAAGAAATTTAGCCAAGTGATCAAGTCAAGACTCAAATGTATCACCCACCACCAAAATATTATCCATAAATCCCTCCATTGTTTATTCCACCATGTCCAAAAATATCGATAGCATGTACCTTTGAAAGGTAGCGGGAGCATTACTAACCCAAAGGGCATGTACTTGAAATAAAACATTCCATATAGGAATGTGAAAGTTGTATTTTCTTGATCCTCTAGAGCTATGGGGATTTTTTTATACCCAGATTACCCATCTAGAAAAAATTCACAACCCCGATCCGCTAAGTAATCTAGCATTTGATCCATGAAAGGCATCGACAAAAAGTCTTTTTTCCATCCAAGAGTTGAGTTTCCTGTAATCTATACACACTGTCCAACCCATAACTGGTCTAACAGGAACAAGCACATTGTTTTCATTAGTAACCACCGTGATTCCCCCATTTTTGGGTATGCATTATACGGGGCTCACCCAAAAGCTATCTGAGATAAAATACACTACGCTCGCATCAAGCCACCTGATTATTTCCTTCTTAACCACCTTTTGCATAGGAGGATTTAACCTTTTTTGGTGTTCCATACTTGGCACACATTTGGGCTCCAACATTATATTATGAGTGCAAATACCAGGAGACATCTTGATAATATCTGCAATAGTCCATCCGATAGCTCGAATAAATTTTTGCACAATCGAATTCAATACTTTTACTTACCATGACAACCACTCTCTTGCAATAATGATGGGTAAGGTATTATCTTCCCCCAAAAATACATAGGAAAGGTAAGGTGGTAAGGGCTTAAGCTCAAGTTGTGGTGGATCCTCAATTAAAGGCTTGGCAGGAGGACTCTCCTGATTTTTCAAGTCAAGTTCTAATTTGCATGGGTTCTTGGTATAGAAACCAAGGCCTATTAATGAATCCACTACCTCATCATACCCTTCAACATCTTCACCACCATACTTCCACAAAACTCCAACTAGTAGCTCACTAATGAAATCAACCTCTATAGCCTCGGCCACCTTATCATCGATTATATCAATCACCAAAATCACTTGCAAGTCCTTTGGTTGCTTCATGGACTTGCACACATTAAATTTCACCTCTTCATTATTCATGCTAAACTTCATTTCTCCATATTCCACATCTACGAATGCTCTCTCGATAGCAAGAAAAGATCTACCAAGAATGATTGGAACTTTAGAGTCTATCTCACAATCGAGGATCATAAAGTTGACAGGGAATATGAATTTTCCAACCCAAACTAGAACATCATATAGAATTCCCACCGACCTTTTAATAGATCGATCCACCATTAAAAGTCTCATGGTTGTGAATTTTGGAGCTCCCAATCCCAAGTTCTTGAATACAGATAGAGGCATCAAGTTTCTAATTGCCACCAAGTCGCACAAAGCTTTTCCAAATTAATATACCCCAATGGTACAAGGGATAGTGAATGCACCAGGGTCTTATTTCATGACCACCATATTGCTCGACATGATAGCACTACAACTATGTGAGATCTCCACTATTTTGAAATCCATGGTTCTTTTCTTTATTATCAAGTCTTTCATGAACATGGCATATTTGGGAATTTCAAAAAAATCTTCAACTAAAGGAATGTTCACCGACAAGTTGCTAAATTTAGAGAGACTTTTTAAACTTCATATCATCCTCTTTCTTCTTGAACCTTTGTGGGAATGGGGGAGGTATTTTGATTGATGGCTTTGGGGAAATTGGGTTTTTTCTTTGATTTAGAGACATTTTCATCAACCGATTGTTGTCTCTCTTCACTCTCATCTCTTTCTTCCACTTCTTCCAGCTTTTTAACATTTGGCTCATTGG